>CM061092.1:2203125-3466250 GCA_030770545.1 Macropodus opercularis | reverse complement strand
AGTCTTCTTGGCACAGAGAGGAGGATCAACAAATTCTCCTTTCTCAAATGCGTGGGCCGCAGTCTGGCGCTGGTGAGTGCAGCTGGCGGTTAAGTGCTCTTTTGTACAGGCTGCGTTTTACCAGGCAGACGGTGGAGAGGACAACAATGCAGCGGTTTGATTCACACGTTTGGCTGTAGAGCTTGGCTGTGTTTGGACTGAGTTTTATTGCCGTGACCCTTCCAACGACCAGATTCTTTGCAATTACAGGTCAAAAGCAAACAGGAGGGGGATATCAAAGCGAAAACATTTGCTCCACCGTATGTACGTAGAACCCACGTTACATACGTGCTTTCATCTGCTAGTTTTCCTCCATTTTCTAATGTTTCCTGTTGTATCTGGTTATCAGGCATCGCAGCCGGAGCTTTACCTGCTGCCCAGCGGAGAGAACAACAGCAGTGTTTGCTCCCAGTCTCTCACCCCGGACACCGGCAGCAGCTCCCCAGACCAGCACATCTATTACCATCACCCCAAGACATGCAGCCTGCCAACAGAGACAAAGGAGGCTGTTAAATTCCCGCTCATCCCCCAGTGTTCCCATCAGCCACCTCCCACCCCCAGCCTGGAAGAGGAGGAGGATGAAGATGAAGAAAGTGGAGAAGAGGAGGAGCAGAGTCTTAGTTGCTCAGTGGGAGAAAGAGAAAATGAAGAGGAGGGTCTCTCCTCCAGGAAGCCCGAGTGGGCTAAGCAGGAGAATCGAGGGTCACCCCAGTTTGTTTCACTGATTAAAGGTGAAGGTGGAAACACAAGGCAGAAAAACGAACATACACTTCTAATAGCTTCAGTTTTAAAAGTCCACATTTCAGCTTCGAGATGATTCATTTACCTTTTTTCCGCCTACATCGACAGCGTCACTACGTCGAGACAGTGATTTGTTCCAGGTGAAGGAATTGCCAGCCAAGAAGGAAACCTGCAGGAAGAAGCACCAGCGCCACAGAGGAAGCAGAGCGGCCCGAGATTCGGGCGAGTCCCTGGAAGACAGAGACTCAGGGTTCTCCCTCACAGACGAGTACGTGGTAGACAGGATATGAATGGAAGGAATGACGTATTACTGTGTGCAGCACTGATGTTTAATACTAGCACTACAATCTGATGTGTTCAGGCTCAGGAAGTTCATCAAGCCTGTGAAGACTAAACCAGGAAGCGAGGTAATGAATGACGTCACAGGTCTTTTTAGTAATGACTCAAAAAAACACAAGATACAACAAGTGTAACAAGTGTTGTTCAGGAAATATTATACAGGGAAGTGACCTGCCAGCAGGTGTGTGAGGGCTCTGACGTGAACAAATTGAATCATCGTAAATGACTCTATTCAGCTGATTGTTGTTTTACTTGCTGCCGGTTCGCAGGACATTGAAAGCTCGGCTGTTTTGTCTCGACCCGTTCGCTGTACATCTCCACCTCCAGGTCTAGACTTGGCGTCGGACTCCCAGAAACCCGCTGCTTCTCCAGTCTTCCAGACAAGCAGTGAGCTGCCACCTAACAAGCAATGAACGATCCCGCTTCTGTACCTATAACTTACATATTTTCCTTCAGGAGACGAACTTATCGAGGAAATCAAGCTGGTGAGGGAAGAAAGAAAGCAGCTGGAATGGACGAGAGACGAGTTGCTGCGAAAGGGGAAAGACTTGTTAGCTCTAAACAGGCACCGCAGGAACCAAGGTCTGATGACACGTCGGACTGTAGCAGGAACCAAGACGCGTCACCAGATGACACACATTCTCGTGATTTGTACAGTTGATATGAATTCTGCTGCTTTTTCCTTCCTGTTCATTCTCAAGCACGTGACACTTGGAAAAAGAAATATTTTGAGACCAAGAAGGCCACAGCACCTCTGGAGGACAAGCTGAGGAACCAACGCCAAGAGTTGGAGACATTTAACAACAAACTCCTGCACCAGCTCCAGGCCAGAGACAACAGAGGGAAGTCAAAACGGCAAGGACGGACTTCCACCAAGGTAAACATCCAAGCGATCTTCAAGCACCGTCTTACAGTAAAAGTATTTTAGGCTGAATATGTAAACTAGTAAATAAGTGATTATTTCCTTCAGAATGAGCTCATCATTCAGATCATGACAGAGAGCCATGAGATCGACAACCTCAGGAGGAAGGTGGAGGACGCCAAGATGAAGCTGGTGACAGAGATAAAGGTATCGCAACCAAATACAGATGTAACCTCTGATTCAGGTGCTTGTGGACTATATTCACAAACATTTTTATTTCTGCGTAGCTGAGGAAACAGGCTGCTACAGAGCTGAAGGCACTGAAGGCTGAGCTGGCCCAGAAGAAGAGTCAGTCATCTTGTCCTGGGCTCGTGGCCTCGCTTTGCTTCGGAAACACCACGAGAAACAGGCCACAAATTCAAACTGCGTCTAATTCAGCGTGTCCAGAGCTGCAAGTGTGAAGTCAGACGAGACAGATTTTGTTTCAGGAGAGAAAGTAAAAATGATAACTGGTCATTTTGTATATGTGGCTTAATATGTTTGTGCTTTTGCTTTAATGTATCAATGCTGATATCAACTTCTGTTCACTTTTCTCAGCTCCTTAACTGATTATTGACAGTTAGATTTACTTCAGTGATTCAGAGCTTTAGTTGAAATAATTTTTATTAATTAATAATATTAAAGTGCACAGATGTTCACAAGATGAACAGGTGAATTAGTAGAGTGTAAGTGTGGGTGTGACACTAACAATAAAAATGTGTGCGTGTCCTTCCGGGAGTCAGTCAGATCAGTTAGCACAGAGGAATGTCTGAGACGTAGTTACATATAAAGGCCACGGCAATAAAAGCATCAATAAACTCTGAAGTGCAAAGTATGTGTCCCCTGAACTCAGAGGGACGTCGCTGTGTCTCTGCCACAATAGGACATATTGACTTAGCAACAAACAGCAGTGGTGTAAACATCTGCAGCTGTGTTTCCCAGCTAGCATCCTAACAAGGCATTCCACATGGCTGCGGTCTGCTGCTTGGCAACCGGGTCGTCGCTGTAGTCCAAGATGTTACCGTTCCACATGCCAATGCCCCTCAAACCTTTAGACGTCACAGCCTTTGCTTTGGGACAAATACTCTGCGGGTCGTCGTACCAGACCTGATGAATATGTCCATTCTGGTCCTGTGAAAAATGATGCAAAAAATGAGTGACGTCTGTCTGAAGTGAAGGCGTCGGTGCTTGAAGCCGGCAGAAACTGAGATGATCTGAAATGATCGGAACCTCGTAGTTGAAGTAGGGAGCCTGCTGCTTGTCGTCCCACAACCTGCCAGACAGCGAGCTGTTGACCTGCTGCATAATCCACCTGAATGTCTTCTGTTTCCCAGCTGCATCACTGCAGGGGGCTCCACGGAAAGGAACCTTAGCGATAGAACAAATGCCCTCCTGTTACCAGGAGAACACATTAGTAAATAAGGATTAGCATCAGCGCGGGTTGCCTTCAATATGTTCTGGGATAAAACAATGTTCAATTCCAATCTTAAGGCATAGAGAACTAAAATGAACAATGTTGCACCTGGGACAGACTGAGGCACGGATAGTCGTAGCCGTACCAGGGAAGTCCCATCACAAGCTTCTTTGGATCGATCTTCAGATTCACGTACTCATCATAAGCTGAAAGGACAATTAACAGGAATTGGATGTGGCAGTGAAGCGCAGATCCGCATTACTGCTACGCAGCGAGACAACAGACCAGCGAGCGTCTGAGCACGCGGGGCGTTTGCCATCGCGATGCAGTCCCCCGTGATCTGGCTCTGCTCGTCGTAGGACATGACGAACAGCAGGTCGCAGGATTCAGCAATGGCCACGTAATCGTAACAGCGCTTGTCGATGCATTTTGGAGACCAGGCAACATCGAATGAGACCTAAAGATTAGAGCACAAACACGGATGGAGTAGAAACTGCACCAAGCAGACCAGGCAGGTCATCACAGACCTAAAGAAGCGAACTGATTTGTCACCTACTTGAGAACCGCGGATGGCGCTGTGGAAGGCCTGTGTGGTCTCATTGACCAGGTCCGTCAAGGCTTGGTACTCAGCCGACCCCTTTTCCACTGCTTGTTCAATATCGATGTTGATCCCGTCCATAAACTGACTCTTGGCCAAATTGACTTTCTCTGTTATCCACGCCGTCCTGTTACCTCGGTCCACAACGTGGGAGAGGGGAACGTCACCTATTCCCATCAAGCAGGAAACGAAGGGACGTAGATCACAAAACAGCGGCTTCAATTATTGAGTCATTCCAATACATTCTACTTAAAAGTGGCTAACATGCCATGTTGTAGAGCAATCAGACGTAACACTGGCCTCCCACTTTTTTGTACTGTGGCGACCGCAGACGCGTCTACCTTTGAGGACGACCCGTGCTCCTTTGGAGTGAGCGTAACACATGAGTTCTGCGTCATATTTTCCAAACGTGGCCACGGTCGTCACCATGCTCCAGTTGTAGGACTTCCACGTCTTTCCGCCCACATCAAACGCGAACACCTGGAAACACAGACTCCGAACGGTGAAGATACGTCGTTCTTGCATTACTGGCACATACGAAACTGGTACAAATATACACGGAGCATTTGAAAACAGCATCTATGAGCCACTTGAGGTTTCTATGAATATTAATACACGTCACGTCTGGCCAACTGTTCCCAGATTGAAATGTCAATTTAATCTATAAGTGTTATGATATAAAATATACAAACATACATAGAAGCAACTTGAAACACATTACAAAAGTCAAAGAGGCCAAACAGGAACGTCAAGCATGAGCAGCCCTGACACGCTGCAGAGAGGAAGAGCAGCTTAACTACAGAAACTACAGCAAACATGTCTTCACACTCGCCATGTGTTTCACTTCAGTAATACCTGCTTTGGAGTCACGGCTTCGTGTTTGCCCGGTGTGGTTTAAAGTTCACTGTCCACAGCTTAACATTTTACAGGCCTCCATCACGAGGTTCTGCTAGATTGCAGTCATTTCAGGCATTTATTGTTGGTTTCACAACAAATCCTCTTGTGAGTCACAACTACAATATGAAAGTGTTCACATTTCCCTCTGCTTTACCTTCTGTCTCTCACGTGTGTAATGTAAGACTTTTTATTAGATGCCTTTGTGAAGCTTTGGCGTTTGTCTTGGTCATTGGTTAAAGTAACGCACAGGTTCACACTGAAGACAAACCACGTTCACCACCGAGTTTCCTTCAGGACGTAACTACCTCAAACTCTCTCTGCTTCTGGATCGGTCGACACAGCTCCGGTCTCTGACACGGACACGGGTTGGTCCCGCAGACGGAGACCAGCGACGACAGAACCGCAAGAGCCCAGAACATTTCCAGTCCCGCAGAAGGAAGTTTTAACGCAAATGCAGGGGAACTAGTTCGACTCTGGGCTGTCAGTAATCACGTTCCTCGGCTGTGTACGGACAGCGACGTGGGACAAACTTCATACAGACGCGCAACCAGACACAATAAACTAACACAAATAAAGGCAGGACAGTAAAACTAGAGGCTCAGAGGTGTTGAAGTCACTGGTTCCCAACAATTTGTATAGTTAATGTTAAACAAATCTCAGCAAATAGTAAAACGTTTTCATTTAGATTTAATTCTGAGGAAGAATGAAGCCTTTGAAGCCCCGCCGTGGTGAGCTGCTCAAACAGAGGCACGTCACTCTCTGCTCCCAGGTCAGGACCAGACCTGAGGGTCGAAGCATGAAGGCTCCCAGGAGCACGGTGACCTCGGCGTGATGCGGAGCTGCTCTGATCCAGCAGAACTCTGAACAGAAGCCGATCCAGATGTGCAGCTAAACCAGAACCAAGCTTCTCTGAGTACGACCGACTGCTCAGAGGTTGTCTGCGACTCTGTAAGGTCATTTTAAACTTAACAAGTAAATGTGACAAATGACTGTTGGCATCTTTTACATCAGTCACCAGATACAGGTTGTTTAGACGTGTGTTAAATACTGTATCACCAAAGTACAAGTTTAATACCCAAATAAAAAACACACTTTAAACATCCCCAAAAGCAGAAGGAATATTCTAGTCACGTTGACGTACTACGTACATGGTCTGGGACTTACTGAAACACTGAATCGACCCAGAGAAGAAGGTGCAAAGCAAAAGCTACAGAGCTGACAAACATCAGCTCTTTCTAACAAACCGATACTGACAGGAGGAACATTTCCAATATTACTGTTAATGCTCAGTTATTAAACGTTTGTCTCTTCAGGAATTCCCGCCCGCAAAAAGTGTAAAAGTACAATCAAGTAACAGTCAAGATACCAGAACATGAACAAGTAAAGTCATGTCTCAAAGCTGTATTTAAGTGCAGAACACAAGTAAATATACTTCATTGTACTGTGTTAATGGATGAACTCTGCCACAGATTGTTCAGCAAGTAGCTACAAAATCCGAATGTCAGGTTAGTGTGGATGTGGCTGAATTAGTTGACCAGGTCTCACGGTGTCATCACGCTGATCAATAGGCTTAAAGCTTCCAGACGCACACTAGTCACCACATTCTCTGCTGATTTGTATGTTACTGTACCACGACAAGACGATTTTTAGCTAAAAAGGAGACTTTTTTGTTTGTACTGTATGTGTCAATGCCTTTATTAACTGTGTTTGTTACCAGTAAATATATGCAACTACAAGTTGAACAAAAGCTTATTACTAAAAAAACTAAATAGGACAAGTGAAGCCTGTTTTGTTATGTAACATTTTAAAACACATCACTTACTTTTGAACATTCTTGTACTTGAATCTCATTCTTGTTTGTTTTAGTTTTGTTGCTGGACCATCTGACCGCGGATCATCAGCTCCGGCTGCTGCTGGGGGACATAACGCTTTACATGACACACAGTCATTAGACTATCGAGGGACAAGTTTTTAATAAAATATTATTTTTCATGTGATGCTTTTGAAACATTGTGACAATAAAAGTTAAACGTATGTTGGATTGTTGACTTTGAACAGTCAACAGTTCATAGACCATGTTGACACATTTGTGATAAAATTGCAGGTCAGGGCAGAACGACATTTTATTAAAAAACTGGAAGCTTCGTATGTTTGCACAAATGGAAATCATTCTGTTAGAGCATGTTTCTAATATTTCTTTACATTATGTCCTCAAATAATAATAATAATTCAATGAAGTTTAAGTTTGTCAGTGTTGCTACACTTTAAAAGTTTAGTAATAGACTTTATTGAAATTATAAGAAAATAAAGGTCATCACTAAAATATGTCTTAATATATGATGGAATTAAAGTACAATTATTTTATTTATTATTCATGCATACAAATAATGCATGAATTATATCAGAAAGTTATCAAAGTAGTATTTGTAGTAATATTTGCATGCTTGCGGCGTCGTATGTAGGACATAGCGCTGGCTGTGCCAACAGTCGGCTTAAAACAGCTTGTTACACCGGTGACATTTTACATTTGTTTGTTTGTCTAATCTAAATGGTCAGGGCACAGTAACACCAATGACAATGAACACTGATCTTTAGTTAATGATACATTTCGATGGAGGCGTCATCAGCAAGAAGGGGCTTTAAAAGGAGGCGTCTGGGTGGTAGTCAGTCACATCCACCAGCCATGAGGGTGCTTGTGCTAGCTCTGACTGTGGCCCTTGCGGGTGAGTGAGCCTTTGCACGTTCAGCTTTAATTCAAACAGAAACTGACTTAATTCTTTAAAACTTTATGGCATTTAATCTTTCTGTATTACTGAAGGATCTTCACATCTTTGGCTGTGACTGTAATTTAATTTAACAATTCCCTGTTTTTCTGCTCTACAAAGTTTAAAGTAACACCGTTTTGTTCTTTTTAATATCTAGCGGGAACCCAGGTCAACATCGGTAAGTTTTGAACACTCTAAATGTATCCTCCATAGTTTTACCTTATTTTAAGGTTTAAATGTTGAATTTCATCTCTTTGTGTCATTGCAGCCCCTGAGTTTGCTATTGGAAAGACCTACGTGTTCAAATATGAAGCAGTACTCATGGGCGGCCTGCCTGAAGAGGGTCTGGCTCGAGCCGGAGTGAAGATCCGATGCAAAGCCCTCGTCAGTGCAGTGGCTGCCAACACCTTCGTTGCAAAGGTAAAGGCCATTGATCTGTAGGATGTCATGAATAACACACAAACATATTGTATCGGTGAGACTGTTTTGTTGGCTTCTATTCACATATCATTAAACTGTTGCTTTTGTCTTGCAGCTTGCAGACCCTGAAATCTTTGAGTACAGTGGCATCTGGCCCAAAGACGCTTTCATGCCCGCCTCTAAGCTCACCTCAGCCCTTTCTGCTCAGCTCCTGACACCCATCAAGTTTGAATATAATAACGGTGATGTGGGTAAAGTGTTTGCACCAGCTGGCGTCTCCGCGACTGTGCTCAATATCTTCAGGGGAGTCCTCAACATCTTTCAGCTGACCATCAAGAAAACTCAAAACGTCTACGAGCTGCAGGAGGTATGAGCCGCTTCCATTTTCTGCCAACGATGCGCTGCAATATGTGAACTGAATTGTGATGTTTGCGAACTAGCACGGAGCCCAGGGTGTGTGCAAGACCCACTACGTCATCAGCCAGGACGCAAAAGCCGACCGTATCTATCTGGCAAAGACCAAGGACTTGAACCACTGCCAGGAGAGGATCATTAAAGACATTGGACTGGCTTACACTGAGAAGTGTGCTGAGTGCCGGGCTGTAAGTGCAACTTTCCTGCCACTGCTTGTCCTCTTTTACAGTATATTCACAGACTGTGAGGTAACACAAAGGGGGTGTGGTTGTTTTCGCAGACTGCAAAGGTCATGAAGGGAGCCGCTGCCTTTAACTACGTCATGAAGCCAGCAGCCACAGGTGCTATGATCCTGGAAGCATCTGCTACAGAGATTATTCAGTTCTCACCTTTCAACATCCTGAAAGGCGCTGCCCAGATGGAGGCTAAGTATGTGGCGACAGTTACGACCCACAGCACAAAGTGTCACCCTGCACATTAACTGAATGCTTATTAATATTTACAGGCAATCATTGACATTCGTGGAGATGCAGAAGGCTCCACTGCAGCCCGCCGCTACTGAGTATGTACACCGTGGATCCCTTCAGTACGAGTTTGGCACCGAGCTTCTCCAGACACCCGTCCAGCTTTTGAGGATTAGCAATGCTGAAGCTCAGGTACATTCCCTCACAGGCAGATTTCTGTTGATTCCAACCGATAGGAACTCACTGTGACGCATGAAACCTTCTGCCTTCTGTCAGATTATTGAGGTTCTGAACCATCTGGTGGCCAACAATGTGGCCAAGGCCCATGAAGATGCCCCTCTGAAGTTCATTGAGCTCGTTCAGCTGCTGCGTGTGGCCAAATACGAAAGCATTGAAGCTCTCTGGGCTCAGTTCAAAGCTAAAGCCGATCACAGGTTGGAGCACACCTCACTGAAGAGAAGAGCCATGAAACAAAAACACGATGAATGATATTACAGTTGTGTATTTCTCTCGTAGATACTGGATCGTGAATGCCGTCCCTGCCATCGGTACCAGTGCTGCTATGAAATTCATCAAGGCCAAGTTCTTAGCCGGTGAGGTGACTGTTGCTGAAGCTGCTCAGGCCCTGGTGGCGGCTGTGCACATGGTGACCGCCGACATGGAAGCCATTAAGATTGCTGAGGTCAGTCAGCGTTTAGAAGTGGTTCCCTTCCATTTTGACCATCCGACAGCAACCTTGGACTTCCATTGTTAAAAGTATTCTTGTCCTCGCAATCAGCTCTTTCTTTTCACCCTCCCGCAGGCACTGGCTATGAATAGCAAGATCCAAGCAAACCCATTCCTCCGCGAGATAGTCATGCTGGGTTACGGCACCCTGGTCGCCAAATTCTGTGCAGCGAACCCATCTTGCCCAGCAGATCTTGTCAAGGTACAGGTTGTTTGTACACGTACTAATACTCAGATTTTACTTATGAAACACGTGACAGTAACACTTTTGTGTTTCTCCAACAGCCCATCCATGATCTCGCTGTCCAGGCTGTTGCCAGGGCTGAGTTTAACGAGGTCGTTCTCGCTGTCAAAGTTCTGGGTAATGCTGGACACCCTGCTAGCATCAAGACTATCATCAAGCTCCTGCCTTGCTTTGCCAGTGCTGCTGCCAATGTTCCCGTCAGAGTTCAAGTCGATGCTGTTCTGGCTCTGAGGAACATCGCCAAGAGGGAGCCCAAGATGGTGAGACTTTGCTTTTATTTCGTCCTCTAGTAGAAGTCAATGCAATTGATGCTAATGTTCATATGTGGCACTTTGTGTGACTTAGATCCAGGAATTAGCTGTTCAGGCCTTCATGGACAAGGCTCTCCACCCAGAGGTCCGGGTCGCTGCTGCCATCGCGATGTTTGAGACCAAGGTGCCGATGGGTCTGGTGGCTGCTGTTGCTGATGCCGTCTTGAAAGAAACTAATATGCAGGTTGCAAGCTTTGTGGCCGCTTACATCAAGGCCATGACCAGGAACACCGCCCCTGACTTTGCTTCTGTGTAAGAACCAGTCGAATATTCATGTTTGACAATTGTCCTCCGTATTAGCACCAGGACTACATCTCGCTCTATATGTTTCACGTGCAGTGCTGCAGCTTGCAACGTCGCCTGGAGGATCCTCGCACCCAAATTTGAGAGACAGACCTTCCGCCTCAGTGGAGCTATCCATATGAATACCTACTACCGTATGATAATAAGACATTCGTTGATATTAAATCTAACCTACCTTTACAATTTCAGATAAATCAGTATGTTTTGATCACTGTCCTTCTCTCCCTGCAGACCCTTGGTTGATGGGTGTCGCTGGCTCTGCCTTCTTTGTTAACAATGGTCCGGCCGTGATGCCACAAGCCATCGTGGCCAAAGCATGCGCATATTTCGCTGCAGCTCGCGCTGACATTGCTGAGGTATGACAATCATTTCTTACATGTAACAAAATAAAACGACCAGGCTTGTGATCAATAAGGGGGGTTACCTTTACATATGTCTGGTAGGAGCTTCCCACGCAGCTAGCATGCGTAGCGGCTACATATACCGGGCCAGTATGAGTATACTACTTTTTTCTAATACTTTTTCCTTGCTTCAGGTTGGATTGAGAACCAACGGGATCCAGGAAGCCCTCTTGAAAATCCCAGCTGCTCCCGAAGACGCTGACAGGATCACCAAGATGAAGCAAATCATCAAGGCTGTACGTTTGCTGGATCATTCTTATACAGTCCCTTTATATTGCATTTAGATGTAACCGATTTACTGTTTTCTTCAGGTTTCTGAGTGGAGGGCTCATCCAACAAGTCAACCCCTGGCCTCCATGTTTGTGAAAATCTTTGGGCAGGAAGTTGCCTTTGCCAACATCGACAAAGCCATCCTTGATCAGATCATTGAGGTACAGCCTGGTCTGCCATGACAGCTACAGTAATAATGTTCTGAAGCAAAGAAGGTGTCCTGTAAACTGTTTTATGTTCCCAGCTGGTCACCGGACCTGCAGTTCATGCTTATGGCAGACAGGCTTTGGATGCTCTGCTGGCTGGTTTCAAATTCAACTTTGCTAAACCAATGCTGGTTGCTGAGGTCCGTCGCGTCTTCCCTACTGCTATTGGTCTGCCCATGGAGTTGAGTTTCTATACCGCGGCCGTAGCTGCAGCAGCTGTTGAAGGTAATTACACAGGTTCAGCTTAACTGAGTGATTCTAAATATTCTTAATGATACTAAAAATCTGCTGTGTTTCGTAGCCAAAGCCACAGTGACGCCACCTTTGGCTGGGAACTTCCATCCTGCCCAGCTGCTGAAGGCTGACATTAGCCTGAGGGCTGCAATCGCTCCAAGGTAAACTCCTTTTCTCACTTTACTATAATAATCCAAATGTGTCTTTTAGACAGCTCACCCACGTTTGTCTTTCTGCCTGCAGCGTGGCTATGCACACCTATGCTGTTATGGGTGTGAACACTGCTTTCATCCAAGCTGCTGTGGTCGCAAGAGCCAGAGTTAAAACTATTATTCCTGCAAAAATGGAAGCCAGGCTTGATGTGATGAAGGGCAACTTCAAGTTCCAGTTCTTTCCCATTCAGGGCGTCGATAAGATTGCATCTGTAGCGTACGTACCCATGTTTGTCATGTATCTACTACAGTATCTATCATCCTGTGTCCAGATCTTGTTTTCTTGATACATTTGATTCCATTGGCCAACAGTTTTGAGACCTTTGCTGTTGCAAGAAATGTGGAGGAACTTGCTGCCGCCAAAATCACACCAATGATTCCAGCTGATGCTGCAGCTCAGGTGTCAAGGGCGGCGTTTGCTTCTAAGATGGCAGCGTCTGCGGCGGCTGGTGCCGTGGTGAGTGTGAGCCACTAACGGCCTTTTCCAACCCTCACTTATAAATATTAATTTGTTCTTAAACCATGTGTGGTCTGTGTTGTTAGTCATCTGAAGTCATCCCTGATGACCTACCAAGGAACATCATCAACAGAGTGAGAGCCAGGGCATATGCAAAGAAGAAGTGTGCTGCATTTGACACCTTTGGTATCAAGGCTTGTGCTGAGATTGAATCTCTCAACGCTGCCTTCATCAGAGACTGCCCACTCTACGCCATAATTGGAAAACATGTCGTCGCGGTTGAGATTGCTCCAGGCAAGAGAAACGTATTTTATCAAATCCATGATGAGATGAAATGTCTAGAGGGTTTCTAAAAATATAATTGTCTGATTGCAGCTGCTGGACCAGTCATTGAGAAGGTTGAAATTGAGATTCAGGTTGGAGAAAAGGCAGCAGAAAAGATCGTCAGAATCATCAACATTAGTGCAGAAGAGGAACTTCTCGAGGACAAGACTGTCCTGATGAAACTCAAGAAAATCCTGGTTCCCGGCCTGAAGAACAGCACAGCAGCTCTGCACAGTTCCAGCAGCTCCAGTTCTAGAAGAACCAGCTCCAGCAGCTCCAGCTCTTCCTCCTCATCATCCGGATCTTCATCCTCCTCTGCTCGCCGCAGTAGCAGGATAGTGACTGCAGCTGCTCCCATCAGCAAGGCAAGGAAATCACACAGTTCCTCCAGCTCTTCTTCAGGAAGCTCCTCCAGCAGTTCCTCCAGCAGCTCCTCCAGCAGCTCCTCCAGCAGCTCCTCCAGCAGCTCCTCCAGCAGGTCAAGCAGGAGAGCATCTGCCCGTGCCAGCCGCCGTGCCTCCAGGTCCAGCTCGTCCAGCTCTGCCAGTTCCGCCGTCAGGGTGAGACACAGTTTAATTAAAATGAGCATCATCAAAATGCACGTGCAGGCTTTCATCTAGACACTTTCTTTTGCAGGACGAAGTGTATGACATGACATTTACCAAGGGCCACATCCACCAGGTAAATCTCAGCCGTTGTGTAGTGATGAGCACAGGCACAGCTGCATCATGACCTCGTCTGTGTGAATGCAGGCTAAACGCATGTGTTTCTGTCTGCAGCATGGCTCCGCAGCAGGTGCCAGCAGGAGCAGCGCCTTCAGCTTCGAAGACATGATTAACAAAGTCAGTCAGACCCAGAGCTTCACCCATGTGTTTTATCCAAGAAGACGTAAATGCGCATTACTCATTCCGTGTTTGTCCTGCACTTTCAGGCTAAGTACCTCGCCAGCACTGTCGCTCCTGCCGCGACCATCATCGTTCGTGTTCAGAGAGCTGACCACAAGGTTCAGGGATACCAGATTGCAGCTTACTATGACACAGCCACGGCCAGACTGCAGCTCATTGTTGCAAACCTGGCTGAGACTGACCAGTGGAGAATCTGTGCCGACGCAGCGATGCTGAGCTACCACAAGCTGATGGTGAGGAAACACACTGGGACAGAGCTTAGTCCGTCGGTATTACGCGGCTGGGGTTTAATCCTGACTTCCCTTCTCTTAGGCCAGAGTTGCCTGGGGTGTTGAATGCAAGCAGTACGCGACAGAGATCACGGCTGAAGCTGGTGCAGTGGGAGCAGAACCTGCATTCCGCCTGAAAATGACCTGGGACAAACTGCCGAAGAACATGAGACACTATGCTAAAATGTAATTTCAAAGGCTAAGACGCTCTTTTAGATAAGTGCTTACATGAAAGTAACACCTGACTAATATTAAAACCTAACGTAACTTTAACCTCCATGTTTTTTAGGATTTATGAGTACGTCGCCCTTTTAGCTGCGAACACTGGTGCATCCCTGGCAAAGATAAAGAACGCTCGCAATCAGATCAAGCTGACTGCTGCTGTTGCTGCTGCGGCGAAACTGGACATCGTGCTGAAGACACCAAGGGTATCATTTCATTCCTCATTATTATTATTACACAAATAAAATCTCTGCATAACACTTTGCCAGGCAGGTTGTATATAACTGATGTAATGTTGCAGAGGACCGTTTACAAACTTGGACTGAATCTCCCGATCGCTCTGCCTTTGGGAAACACTGCTATTGAGATGGCACCGTACCAGGAAAGCTGGGCCGAGAAGCTCGCCTACTTGTTTACCAAGGCTAATGCAGGTGAAAATATTAAAACAATTCAAATCTTCACAGCCGAATATTCACCGTGAAATGTCATATATGCTGACTTTTGCCCTGTGTTCAATCTAGCTGAGTGCACCATGGTTAAAGACAAAGTGAAGACTTTCAACAACAGGAAGTACAAGAACGACATGCCCCACTCTTGCTACCAGATTTTGGCTCAGGATTGCACCCCGGAACTCAAATTCCTGGTTCTGCTGAGGAGAGATCAAGCGCAGGAACTCAACCAGATCAATGTGAAGATTGCAAACATGTAAGTCTAACAGTATTCATATCTAATTTGTGGGAATCGCACAAAAATCTTGAAAGCTGCAGAACACTAATAGTTGTATTGCAACAGCGACGCTGACATGTATCCGAAGGACAATACCATCATGGTGAGAGTCAATGGAGTAGAAATCCCTGTCTCCAACCTCCCGTATCAGCATCCCACAGGTTTGTACATTTCCTGCAGATATTTAACCATCGTCAGCTTCTTTAAGTAAAAAACACACATGCATGTAAATATTTGTGTTCATCTTAGGCAAGATTCAGATCAGACAGCGAGGTGACGGCATTGCTCTCCACGCTCCCAGACATGGTCTTCAGGAGGTCTACCTGGATTTGAATTCCCTGAAGGTAATGTTACTTTTCGAACATTTATCTCCACGCTGACGCCCGCAGTCTTCGTTAAGTACTGATTCTTTGCCTTCAAGGTTCAAGTTGCAGACTGGATGAGAGGACAGACCTGCGGGCTCTGTGGCAAGGCCGACGGGGAGATCATGGAGGAGTACCGCATGCCCAGCGAACGCCTGACGACGAACGCAGCCAGCTACGCTCACTCTTGGGTTCTGCCTGCAAAGAGCTGCCGTGACAACTCCGGTAATCCTCACAGCGCCAGTTAGAAGGTTTTACATTACATTTCCATTCATGCTGAGAATAAACCCTAATTTTAAAATGTTGCCAGAATGCTTTATGAAGCTTGAATCCGTGAAGCTGGAGAAACAGGTGAGCCTCCACGGCCAGGAGTCCAAATGCTACTCCGTTGAGCCCGTCCTGCGCTGTCTGCCTGGCTGCATGTCAGTGAGGACCACCGCTGTCAACGTCGGCTTCCACTGCGTGCCTGCTGGTGCGTCTACGTCACAGCCACTACAAAACTCCATCACACCGCTCCTGTCCTGACGCTAATGGCTTTACTCTCTCCACTCTTGCAGATTCTAACGTGAACCGCTCTGAGGGTCTGAGCAACATCTCTGAGAAGAGCGTTGACCTGATAGAAACAGCAGAAGCTCACCTGGCCTGTCGCTGCACCGCTCAATGCGCTTGATCCCCTTGACTTCAGTGATATTATGTTTTATTTTCTGTTTCATGCAAGTATTCTTAATTACTCTGTGTGAACTGTAAACTTAAATAAATTACAGAAGCATGTGAAGCAACTGTTGTCTGAATTCATTACAACTCACACGGTGCATTTTAAAAAAGCGAAACAAAACAAACTGGTTGACTCCGAAGACTAAAGAAGTAGCTTTTTCCTTATACTCATTATATACCTAAGAATGAAGCTCACAGAAATACTTTAAACCAACAAGCAACTCATCCAAAAACCAAAAAGGCCAATTAAACACAGAAATATCCCAAACCTCTTCAGTTCCAGAAACAAACTAAATTCATTAAATAATAATTTATTCACAAACTCTCAGGTAAGTTTTGAAATGATGGTGGCTTGCTAAGCAAAAACACAACATAGACATTAGCCAGAACAGCACATTTCGAAGCCAGCTGAGCTAAGACTAAACTAACCTCTACTTAGGATGCTGCATTTACAGTAAGAGCAGTACAAACTAAATGTTGAACTATGCTGTACTTTACTATTAGTATTAGGATACAGCAGATGATATATATATAGCATCACGTATGGATGGGTAGGTTTTGGGGGGATGCTTGTGGCAGTATGTGTATGGGTGTATGTATGCTAGTGGTGCAGCTGATGTGTGGATGGCCGCCTCTCCTGCTGACTCCCTCCAATTCCTGCCGAGTGCTGCAAGGCCACCGTGACGCTGGGGGTGGTGTCTGGCCGCTGGGGGGGGGCTCTGCTCTGTCCCTGTGGAGGAGGCAAACTGGGGGCGGGTCCCCCTCGAGGCGCCGGGGGCCCTTGGCTATGGGTTCCTTGCAGGCCGTGGGTGCACGGGTTCCGCTCTGTGGAACTGACCCTCCCTGTGGGGGGTGGGTCTGCTTCTGTTCTTCCTGGGGTGGGCTGGCGCTGGCTCATCGGTGGCCGGGCCTGACTCCTGGTGGTGTTCCTGTGGCTGCTGCAGCCCTGTCTGGGGGGCGGGTGTGGGGTGTTCACAGCATCTGCCCTCACGGGCCTGAGGGGTGTGTGACGCACTGGTTACTGGGTCTTTTCTTGCCACTTGTTTAATGATGTTGTTTCGCTGCTTTGGGATAATGGGACAAACTATATGAGCAACAATGTGCATACGTGTTATGTTATGATATATCTTCTTCTTATTACTTTCAATAATGATGTTATCATGGTGTTAGTATTGCTGTACATGTGATTATAGTCGTTGTATGGTTATTATTATTATTGCTGTTGTTGTTATTATTGCTGCTTGTCATGGCATTATCATTATTATCATACCTACCAGGACTGTTATGAATCAGTTTCATCACTACTACTTATTTAAATACTCTCAATCAATTGGTTGTACTATGTATTTCGTTCTCTGTGTTTCTTCACATACATGATGGATGCTAAACTGCTGGACAGGACAAGAGAAAAAAAAAGGATACAGCAGATGAGCAGTAAGTATTTAAAGTAAAGTGAAAAAGTAGCAGTGATTCTTTAAATCACTCAAACATGGAGGCAAAAACAGCAAATAAAGCACATTTGGAAGTTGACCACTGACAGTTTACGCATATTCACAACTTGCTCACAGTCAATTAAATCAATGTGGTGATTTCACATACAGAAGATGTGCATCAGTTGGTTTGGGGGGATTCATTGCACACGTGTTCATGGATGTGACTACATTTGCTGATTCCACTGACTCCTATGTAAATTACATGTAGCATTAACTGGTGTCTAGATAAGAATATTACAATTGTTGTCGTACACTTTTGCAGGCGTAACCAACCCTGGTCCTCAAGCTCTACCATCCCTGTCCAGCCCAGAGCTTTTCACCTGGATCAGGTGTGTTGAGACAGAACCAGGGTTGGCTACAGTGCTGCACAGTCTACGCCACAGCTTTAAAAATAACTCGTATTTAAGACAGGAAGGCATTTTATCAGTTCCAATGGGAGAAAATGCGGACAAAACTTGACATGAAATAAAAAAAACGTATTATAAATCTACAAAAGGTAGATCCATTAGGTGGAAATTTGATTGAACATGTATGTTGTTATGGTTGATCTTGTTGTTGTTTGTTGAATGCATCAAATAAAAAATTTTATTCTACTGAAAGTTCTACTGAATCGATTATTTACTTGGACTTGACTAACGATAGTTACTAAACTAATAACCTAAGACAAGCTCTAATGGATTGACACAGAAGATGTGTAATGATTGGTAGCGTATCATCCAGCTGCACAGCGGAGTAATAGGAGTTGATCTATTCATACAAAAGGCAACATCAGTAGAAGACAATCTGACAAACAGCCCTGACTGTTATCTGCCTTATTTGTGTTCTCTTTCATAATAATCACCATCTTTAGGTTTACATGGAGTAAATGACATCATACTAAACATTTTGACTATAATAATGGTAAGAAGTAAGATCAGTAAGTGAGTATTTTCAATAAACATACAAAAGTACCAACATCCACAGCTTCTGGAACCGTGTTTCATTGTTGCAGGGTAACAATGGTGGAATGAGGAAAAATACCATCAAATGTCATGACATCTCTGGTCACCGTCACCACCAAACACCGTGAGTAAACAGCCATAGCTGCACTGCCTGAACTTTGAAACCACATGTCAGCAGGCTGGTGGAGGCACGAACAGCAAAATATAAATATAGTTCAGAAATGAACTATAATCCATGTTCGTGTCTGTGGAGATTCTCATTCATCCAAGTGAAGTTATCTGAAAGTTGAGTCATGGCAACTGGAGAAGCCACCTGGATAGGTGGTGAAATGTATCTAGAAGAAGTCCAGTTGCCACGACTCAACTTTCAGACAATCCATGTTCATGTATCATTATGTTCTCTCATTTTCCTTTTACTTAAACTTTTTTAAATTTTGTTCCAAAGAAATTTCTTTTAAAAAGCTGAAAAAAACTGACATTGACAGTTTTTCTGACATTATTGTAAAATTTGATTCTACGTGTTTTATGTGTCACAGTCATGTACGTAACATATACATGTAGAATTCTTTTAATGTGTTTTTCCAAATAAAGTTAATTTTGAAACACTGCACCTAACTTTGACTTGGCCTGTTTGCAGAGAACGAGGTCAGGTGACCCTAACTTTTCATCCACTGGTTCGCTCAATGTCGTCCAGACCAAACTCAGGCTGGCTGGAAAGTAGAAGGCGAAACAATCAAACCTAATGCCAGGGTTCAGTTGCTTCATTACGTGTTCACCGGCCTTTGTCAGCTCCAGATCTTCCTATAAAAAGGCAGCTTGTCCCTGCAGACTCTCACAACCACACCAGCAATGAGAGCGGTTGTGCTTGTCCTTTCCTTGGCCCTTGTGGGTGAGTGCAGCTTCAGTTTTTACTTCTTTAGATGCATTCTTGATCACTGTTGGACAAAGTGTTAACTCATGTTGCATGTGTTGAGTCAGTCTTTAAACTATGAAGCCTGTGCATCACTTCACACTGCCAGCGTTTAAAAAGCCTTTTAAAGGAGCTTTTCGTAACATGATTAACTGATTTTATGTAAATCATTTCTCTTCATTCTTCCAGGCATCTGTAGCAAACAGCCCACTGTCTTCAGGTATGTAGAGGCTCGTATGATTTTCTCAGAGAACTTACTTTAATTTCATGTACTATATTCACTTTAACACCAACTACATCTGCACATCGGTTATAATAGCTTCACTTAATAAAATGCTTAAATAATAATTTACTTGAATTATTCATTTCTTTTCAGTTCGATTGTAGGCGGTCAGTCTCATAATTTAGGTAAGTTCAGCACTTCATTATATCCACATTATTAAATTATTATGTTACACAGCTTCCATTCTCTAAATGATCCAAATAACTGATTTCATCATTTTCTGTTTTATGTGCTGAGCTTTATGACTAAAACTGTCTTTCCAGCTCCCATATTCGCTGCTGGTAAGACGTATGTGTACAAATATGAGGCCTTGCTTCTTGGCGGTCTGCCAGAGGAAGCTCTGGCAAAAGCTGGACTCAAAGTCAGCAGCAAAGTTCTCATCAGTGCCGCAGCACAGAATGTGTACCTGCTGAAGGTAAAGGCTAAATGTTTCACATGCGGTGAGGTTTCTTCATTTTCACAATGCAAGGCGCTTTGTAACACATCGTATTCTGACACTGCAGCTTGTGGAACCTGAGCTCTATGACTTTAGTGGTGTGTGGCGGAAGGATCCGCTAGTCCCAGCAACCAAGCTGACTTCAGCCCTGGCATCTCAGCTCATGACGCCCATCAAGTTTGAGTATGCCAACGGTGTGGTCGGGAAAATCTTCGCCCCTGAGGGGATCTTAGCCTCGGTGCTGAACATCTACAGAGGCATCCTGAACATTCTGCAGCTCAACATCAAGAAGACACAGAACGTCTACGAGTTGCAAGAGGTTGGTCCAAACTCCCACAGTACTGGTAATAAATCCATTAAAGGACGCTGAGTCTTAAAGAACCGTGTGTTCTTCTGCAGGCTGGAGCTCAGGGCGTGTGCAAGACCATCTATGCCATCACTGAAGATGAAAAGGCTGAACACATCCTTCTGACAAAGACGAGGGACCTGAACCACTGCCAGGAAAAAATCACGAAGGACGTGGGCCTCGCATACACTGAGAAATGTGCCAAGTGCCAGCAGGTAGATTCAGAATCATTCTTGTGGTTTTTATTTGAAAAATGTATAATAATACTAACAATGTGGTTTCACACAGGACTCAAAGAACCTGAGAGGAGCTACAGCATACAGCTACACCCTGAAGCCAGTGGCCAACAGCGTTCTGATCCTGGAGGCAGCCGTCAATGAGCTGATCCAGTTCTCACCCTTCAGTGAGATGAACGGAGCAGCTCAGATGGAGACGAAGTACGTTGATACAAATTAAGAATGTCGACACGTGAGCATTTAACAGGCCACACATTGATTATTTGGGGCATTGATTTCAAGGCAATCCCTGGTCTTCCTTGAAACTCAAGTGGCCACCAGCATTGTACCTGTTGAGGCTGAGTATCATTCTCGTGGATCTCTCAAGTACGAGTTCTCCACTGAGCTTCTTCAGGCACCCGTTCAGCTCATAAAGATCAACAACGCCCAGGCCCAGGTATCATCTCTGCCTGCTTTGGCAGCTCAGTACAGTCATGAACAATAACTGACACCTAACGCCTTCTTCGCTGTCGTACCTTTGTTGTGTTCTTAGATCGTGGAGACTCTGAATCACCTGGTTAGCTACAATGAGGAGAAAGTACATGAGAATGCCCCTCTGAAGTTTTTGGAGCTCGTTCAGCTGCTGCGCGTTGCCCGTTTGGAGGATCTAGAAATGCTCTGGAGGCGCTACAAAGCCAAGCCCGCTCATAGGTCATTTTTAATGGTCAAACACTTGCACTTGCACCATGCAACAATTCCTCCACACACTCATTCACTTCTTTTTCATTTCAAGACAGTGGATGTTAGATGCGGTTCCTGCCATTGGAACTCATGTCGCTCTAAGATTCATCAAGGACAAACTCCTGGCCAATGAGTTGACTGCTGTTGAAGGAGCCCAGGCTTTGATGGCAGCGGTTCACATGGTGACTGCGAGCACCGAGGCCATCCAGCTGCTCAAAGTAAGTAAACAGTTGTGCTACTCACTTTGTCACTGGAATGGAAACATTTCACATGGCCGATCTTTTGCAGGCTCTGGCAGGCAACAGTAAAATAGTGGAGAACCCAGTGCTGCAGATCGTCCTACTTGGATACGGTACAATGATCTTCAAACACTGCGCTGAAGAGGCTGTCTGCCCTGCTGACCTTATAAAGGTGCTTAAACATTACTAAGACCTCGGCACCTTTATTCAATCCTCCACAAGAGAAGGTGATCTTAGTTGATCCTTTTTTCCACAGCCCATCCAGGAACGCCTTGCAGAGGCAGTTGTTAAGGGTAAAACTCAGGACATCAGTCTGCTCCTCAAGGCTCTGGGTAACGCTGGTCATCCCAGCAGCCTTAAGTCAATCACAAAGGTCCTGCCCATGCATGGAACAGCGGCTGCATCGCTGCCCATAAGAGTCCACGTTGATGCCATCTTGGCTTTGAGGAACCTTGCAAAGCGGGAGCCCAGAATGGTGAGCTCCCAACACCAGTCAGTAGGAGAAACCATTTCTGTTTGAAGGACGTCCACACTGAGTTTACTCCCTTGTAATTTAGATCCAGGAACTGGCTCTTCAGCTCTACATGGATAAGTCTCTTCACTCAGAGCTCCGTATGCTTGCATGCATTGTGTTATTTGAGACAAGGCCCCCGATGGGCCTGGTGACGACTATTGCAAACATTGTGAAGACAGAGCAGAACTTGCAGGTAGCAGGCTTCACATACTCTCACATGAAGTCCCTGACCAGGAGCACCGCTGTTATCCACGCCTCACTGTAAGAGCACTTTCCGATCCCTCTTCATTAATAGCTTCACCTACGTGAACTGACCTGCAACGTGCTTTTCTTCACAGTGCTGCAGCCTGCAAAGTTGCCGTCAAAATCTTGAGTTCAAGGCTGGAAAGACTGAGCTTACGTTTCAGCAAAGCCATCCACATTGACGTCTACGACAGTAAGGCCAAAGCCAAACACCGCTGGTTTATTCAGAAGCACTAAGTAACTACATCTCATCAACCTTTTCAGGTCCTTTGATGCTCGGCGCCGCTGTCAGCGCTTTCTACATTAACGATGCTGCCTCCATTCTACCCAGATCTATTGTGACTAAGCTGAGTGCTTTCCTTGCTGGAGCAAAAGTTGATGCTCTGGAGGTAAAGGAAACACAGAATGAGGCAGAGATATTTAATTACTAATCTGACAAACCGTCTTTTAACATGTGTGACTTTTTTAGCTTGGAGTGAGAACTGAGGGACTCCAGGAGGCTCTTCTGAAAAACCCAGCAGTTACTGCAAGTGCTGACCGGATCACCAAGATGAAGCGTGTCATTAAAGCTGTGAGAAATGAACCACTAAAAACATGTGATGTCACTCGGTGGAGGAGTCCAATCATGTGATGTCTCTGTCCACAGCTCACAGAATGGAGGTCTCTGCCCAACAACAAGCCTCTGGCCTCTGTCTATGTCAAGCTCCTAGGACAAGAAATTGCCTTTGCCAACATTGACCAAGCCTGGTTTGAGCAGGCAGTTGCGGTACGATGCAAACGAAGCGACCGCCCTCCGACAGGGATTCACTCTTAATGATACTCACAATAAGCTCTTCTGCTCCAGATCGCTGCTGATCCCGCCGCCCAGGGATTCGGCAGGGATGCGCTCAAGGCTTTGCTGGCCGGAGTGTCCCTTCACATTGCAAAGCCTGTGCTGGCTGCTGAGGTGCGTCGCATCATGCCCACGGCTGCGGGACTTCCTATGGAGCTCAGTCTGTACACTGCTGCTGTGGCAGCCGCGGCCGTTCAGGGTGAGTATAACAAGAGTCAGGTTAGCTGGCAGGTTCTGGCTACCGAGGTCCTTCAAAAAGGTTTTTCATTTTCTTATGGAATTAGTGTTTAACATATCTAATGGAGTCTTTAGCTAAGACCTGACACAAGCATTTGTCTTCTTAGTCAAGGCCACCACCTCACCAGCTCTGCCAGAAAACTTCCATATGGCTCATCTTCTGAAGACAGACATACAGTTGGAGACTGAGATCAGACCAAGGTAGACACAACATCCCACGCTCAACTCAAAATAGAGCTAAAGGAAGGTAACGTAAAACTGTCCCCTCCTAGTATTGCCGTGAACACATATGCTGTGATGGGAGTGAACACAGCACTGCTGCAGGCTGCCGTGGTCGCAAGAGCTAAGTTCACCTCCATTCTTCCTGCCAAAATCGCTGCAAGGCTTGACATCAGTGAAGGCAACTTTAAGATTGAAGCTCTTCCTGTTACAGTGTCTGAAGAAATTGCTGCAGCACAGTAAGTTTTTTAAATGACTGTTACACTAAAACAGGTTTTCAGTTTAAGAACCCAAATATTTAAACTATTGCTCTTTCAACAGTGTCGAGACTGTTGCTGTAGCAAGAAATGTCGAGGATCTTGCTGCTGCAAGAATCACTCCCATCATTTCTGCCAGAGCTTTGCAGCCCGTCTCTAGGAAGCATCTCACATCCAGGATTGCTTCTCATGCCACTGACAGCCTGGTGAGGTTCTAACACAACTACAACAGTGAATTACATTACTGACAGTAATGTATGGAACTTATACTGCATGTGTTTTTCTAGCCAACATCCTCCGAGATTATTTCCCAGGATGAGGCAGCTGTTATGAAACTCAAAGCAGCACACTTTAAGAAGAAGTACACTGTTAAAGCCGCTGCCATAGGAGTAAAAGGCTGTTTCAAGGTCACCACCAGAAATGCAGCTTTTCTTAGAAACGCTGCCCTGTATAAACTGGCTGGAAGCCACTCGGTTGCTCTTGCTTTAAAAGCTAGTAAGTATAGACAGCGTCACACATTTCTTAGACTACAAAGCAAACATAGTAAAAGTGTTATTTCATTATACTCACAGTTGAAAATGAAGCCATCGAGAAAGTGGAGCTGGAGATTCAACTTGGACCAAAGGCTGCAGAAAAGCTTGTGAAGCAAATCCAGCTGGGTGAAGAAGAAATCACAGAGCAAAGACCCGTCCTGATGAAGCTGAGGAAACTGCTTGCGCCTGGTCTGAAGAACAACACAGCATCCTCCTCATCAAGCTCCAGAAGCTCACACTCAAGTCACTGCTCCACGTCCTCTTCTGCCTCTTCTAGCTGCTCATCTCATGCCAGCAAAAAGGCCACTGATGTAGCTGCTTCAAAGCCAAGTAGTAGCAGTAGAAGCAGCAGAAGCAGCAGCAGCGGCGGCAGCAGCAGCAGCAGCAGCAGTAGTAGTAGAAGCAGCAGCAGTAGTAGAAGCAGTAGAAGCAGCAGCAGCGGAAGCAGCAGTGGAAGCAGCAGCAGCAGTAGAAGAAGCAAAAATCTCAGCTCCTCCAGACATGTTAGCAGGTCTTCCAGGTCTAGCTCTGCATCAAGCTTTGCATCACTCTTCAGTGCCAGCTCAAGCTCCTCTCAGTCCAGCGCTCATCACTCAACGGTAAACTTCCAGGCGTCTTTATGAACACGTGTATATATACTTATGGAGGTTGTATCTGATAATAATATTTCTTAAAAACATCAGGTCGTTTACCGCAAGTTTCAGAAGAACCACAAAAAGCAGGTAGATCCAGACGGAGCTCAATACCATCACTACTTACTTTACAGACTCACTATATGAACTCATGCAGCTGCAGTTTTTGTGATGATCCTCATCTTTCCTTTTTAGGCTCCCACTGCCCGAGCCACCTCAGCACCGCTTTCCACAAGCAGAAGTAGCGCTTCAAGCTTTGAGGCCATCTACAGTCAGGTGAACCTTAAGTCCTACAACCGTAAAAAACATCATTATAACTTTTCACCAGTGGATTTTTTGTTGTTTGTAAACAAATATACCATAACTGATCCCACAGAACAAATTCCTTGGCGATAAAGCTGCGCCTGCTTTTGCCGCCATTTTCCGGGCTGTCAGAGCTGACAAGAAGCTGCAAGGATACCAAGTGGCTGCATACCTGGACAAACCCACTGCCAGAATTCAGGTCATTCTGGCTGCACTTGCTGCTGATAACAACTGGAAGCTCTGTGCTGATGGACTTGTGCTTAGCAAGCACAAAGTCACAGTAAGTCCCTGGCTCGCTTACATCACTGCTCCTAGGACGACCCAGACGCATTACTGCCACATCTTCTGTCTCTTAATAGGCCAAAATCGCCTGGGGAGCAGAATGTAAGCAGTACAGCACATCGATCACAGCTGAGACTGGTCTCATTGGTCCAAGCCCTGCAGCTCGTGTCAAGGTGGCTTGGAGTGTGCTACCTTCTGCCCTTAAGCACTGGGCGAAGAGGTACGAAACTTCATACGTGCTGTTTTCATTCTATTCACATGTAATCTCCACTATATCATTGGTAAATGTTCTTCACAGGGCGTATAACTACATTCCTGCTTCCACCTGGGCTGGTCTCATTCAGCAAAAAGCTAAAAACAGCCCCAAGCACTTCTCCTTTACTGCAGTGGCAACATCTGACAAAACCCTTGATTTCATTTGTAAAACACCTAGGGTATGTGCAAACATTTAATAATGTGTTTCCTTATTCATTTCAGCATGAACCCTTTCTTAAAGCTGTACATTTTCCCCACAGCGTTCCCTCTATAAGCTGGGTTTGCGTCTTCCCATTGCGTTGCCGTTGGATGAAATCAAAGGTCTCAACCCTTCTGATGACCTCGCTAATAAAGCCTTACACTTGTTTTCCAAGGCTGGGGCAGGTAATAGCTTATGTCTTTTAACATCCAAACAACTAGAAATTATTCTGGATTGTGTGCTAAGAGCTAATTCATTGTTTTGCAGCTGAATGTAGCTTTGACGGAGACATGTTGACTACGTTCAACAGCAGGAGGTACAAGAATGAGATGCCCCTGTCTTGCTACCAGGTTCTTGCAAAGGACTGTACCAATGAGATGAAATTCATGGTTCTGCTGAAGAAGGATCACACTGAACAGAACCATATCAACGTCAAAATTGCTGACATGTGAGTGTTTATTCCAAGTTAGAAAATAAAAATATGGGTCTGACTTTGACCGATCTCAATTAAACTTAAAATTTCTGTGGTTGTAGTGATGTTGACCTGTACCCGAAGAATAATGAAGTCGTTTTAAATGTGAATGGGATGGAAATACCCATTACCAGCCTGCCCTACAAACACCCCACAGGTTTCTATACACATTCAAAATATTCTGCAGGAGCAGCATGTAACGAGTCAAACTAGACCACAAGGTCTAATGTGGTGAATAATATTTCTTTACAGCTCAAGTCCAGATCAGACAAAAGGGTGAAGGCATCTCTATGTACGCTCCCAGCCACGGGCTTCACGAGGTCTACTTTAACAAGAACTCCTGGAAGGTAAATGCACCATCAGCTATGGAGAGTAAAGCTCGGTTTGCTTTCAGTGCAGGTTGTGGCACTAACGCACACAGACGAGCGCAGTGTATAGTGTTGTGTCTGATCTGACGATGCAGGTGAAAGTTGTGGACTGGATGAAGGGACAGACCTGTGGACTGTGTGGAAAGGCCGATGGGGAAGTCAGACAGGAATACCGCACCCCTGACGGGCGCTTCACCAAGAACACGGTCAGCTACGCCCATTCCTGGGTTCTGCCAGCCGAGAGCTGCCGGGACACCTCTGGTGAGACTCCGTTCTCTGGGGAGCCCACTTTGTTAAACATACATTTTATTTGACATGATGTCCACCCTTACCCTGCAGAGTGCCGGATGAAATTTGAGTCTGTGCCGCTGGAGAAACAGGTTAACGGCCTAATCCAGGAATCCAGATGCTTCTCTGTTGAGCCTGTGCTGCGCTGCCTGCCTGGCTGCTTCCCTGTGAAGACCACCACCGTCACTGTTGGCTTCCGCTGCCTACCTAGTGGTAAGTGTCACAGGTAGTTGTACTAAACTGTCAATTTGGACACACTTTTCAACTTATGCCCTCATTCTCGTTTAGAATCTACCTCGAATCACCCAGACCTGAGCAGCATCTATGATAAGAGCGTGGACCTGAGGGAAAAGACAGAAGCTCACCTCGCCTGCAGCTGCACCACTCAGTGTGCTAGATAACACGTTTTCAGTCATGTTTTAATTTAATGTTAAATAAACTGCATCTCAAAATAACTTTTCTGAGTTGAGTTTGACTTCACCCAACAGTTAAAATGAGAGAGGGTCAAAACGTTATATAAATGATTTGTACTAGTCTAGACAGAGATACTATTATATTATTATATCATATCACATTACTCACCTATTTAATGGTCATTTTTGACACTGGCCACCGGAGCTGAATGAAAATGAGCAGGACATTGTTTCCAACAGCGGGGAATAATTATCAACTGATAACCATCAACATTGTATTGATTTGTATGAATTATTCAAAAGTATAGTTCCAGGACACATCATGTTACATTTCCTGATGCAAGAATTATCCTTCATCTGTCAAAACGAAGCCACTAAAATTAAATACATAATAAAAGATGATTTACATTGGCGCTGACATTCAAGGTGTCTCGCTTCAGTATCACATAACAAAGTGAACTGTATCTTCCATTTCACAGCCGTACGTTATACACGATTCGTAACTAAATCTAGTTTTGTTATTGCATTCAGTGAAACAGCAGCATAAAATCTACATATCAGACTTCAGTGACAATTGACAACATCGACACAAAAACTGGAAAGTTGGAGATATAAATACTAACACAGAGGCAACTTCTGTTGCATGTTCGGCCAACCAACATCTCTGTACAGAGATATCTGATCGTTTGTTGCACATGAGTTGCCAAAACCATATCATTCTTAGACTATGACATTAGAGACTAGACAAATAAATACATTCAAACCCTAATCTTACAAGAAAAGAAAAGAAAAACAAGAAAGCCAAAACTCATTTGGCCTCAACTGCTATTTAATAGCTTTATAATCTATCTTCAAGTTTAGTGGCGTTCACCTCTAAGGTGAACCCACACATGACATTTTAGAAACTGGCTTCACAAAGAGCTGTTTATTTCCTGTGAGTGTGCGATGAGGTCTTCACCGTCGTTCCGCTGTAGGGGTGAGCGTCCATTTGAGCTTCCATTACAAAGCACACTTGATCCTTGAGCATGCTCAGTGCTTCTCTTTGGTTTGGTTGAGCTGAAATTACAAATCAAAGAGTCAGAGACAAAATAATAATTAAATGTATAATTTATGAGGACAAAAGGGTAAATAAATTCGCTGTACCTGCTTGAATGGGCACGATACAGGTCAGTTGTGGATTGTGATTCGAGTGGGACACATCTGTGTGTCGGGGAGGTTGTGTCAGATGGACATCTGATTAGCATGTCAGTAGTTGACCCTGAACCCACCTGTGTTTCAGCTGCAGAGATAATAAACAATAAACAGTAATGGTAAGGTCAGAAATGAGAAAAAATTGATCTTTGTTCAACAGAAAGGTACCACTGGGAAAAGGACACATGAAATCTAGCGTGTAGCCTACTGCATCAGCTTTAGAGCCGCTTGCAAATGTTAAAGTTGAACTAAAACGCTGCCCCACACTAATCAGTCACAGAGCAGGTGCCTAAACCCTGCATCACAGTCTCAGTACGACAGTTCATTAATACTATTATAGTGACGTTATAATATGTTGATTATAATACATACATGACTAGTATTGAATAAGAGAGAATTTGTGAGCACTTACATACTAAAAAGGCACTTTTGGACTTTGACAGCTGGGATTTCTTTGACTCTTCAAATGGACACAATTTTAGAAACTGGTGTTTGAGCCACATTGCACGATCCTCCTCAAACGCTTTCCTCTGCAAGAAAACAAAGTTGTAAAAAAATCCTCTTAGTATAAAGCATAGAAAAATGTTTAGTGGTGTATTTCACACCCATCATCAGTAAAACATTTAAATCACCTCATGGCTTAGTCTTATGGCTGCTTCCGTAAAGTGTCTCCTCTCCCTCTCAAAGATCTTTCTCTGCTCCTCTAGCGTCTTCCACTCGTCTCTGAGACGGTCTTTCTCCTCCAACATGTAGCAGTTGCTCAGCAGGGACGCCGTTTCCTCATCGCACGGAGAGCTTAGCTGCTGCTACAAGCATTAAAAACAACAGACATGAATTGGTTTGTTCAGTAACTAAACATGCATATACATATATCAGGAGTCTAGATTTCTGTCGCTCCATCTCAGTCATATAATCTTTGTAACTGACCAACAGAACTGAAAGTATTTCTTGCCTCACCTGCAGGAGCTGCTGTTGGGTTTGAATAAAGTCTTTGCACTGCTGGATCTCCAGCCTTAGTGTGTCCATCTCCTCCTTGTGTGTCTCTCGTGGGATAGCTTCAGAGTTTTTATTCTCACTTGTCTGTGCCAAAGATGCTGAAGAAATAAAACAGACAACCCATAAACAGTACATTTTTAATTGATTTGAGCAGGAAGCAAGTCTTCTGTTGCCGGTTAGACAACAATCTAGACCCAATAATAAATAAATATAATAATAATAAATAAAAGAACCTTGGCTGTCCAGTCTTTCCACATGGCTCTTAAGTCTTCTCCACTGAAGACGAATACTGTTGGTCAGCTTCTCCCTGGCATGAACACAATACAACTCTACACTTTCCTTATTGGAATTAAACACTTCCTCTTCCTCTTCTGAGTCAGCCTGAAACGACAGTGAAAATACATAACAATTCTACACATCTGCCAAACAAGTCTGCAAGACTAGGGAGAGGGAAGATTCCCCTTCTGAGTAATTTTACCTGTAGACAACCATCCTCAGGTTTATCCCCTTTTAGACTCGGCTTCCTGGAACCTAACATGTAGATCATGTCTTTCTTCATGTGCTGCAACACTTTCCTGAGCTCTGCATTTTCCAGCATTAGCTCCCTCTGCCTGGCGTCATAGTCGCTCAGTATAGTCTTATACATCTCGCCCTCATGCCTAAGAACACAGATGTTTTTAGTCACTAATCACAGTTAAAGACATTTAAATTACTCCCACGCATAGTTATCACCGAGCTTTACACTCTAACCACACAGAAAAATGTAAATGAACAAAACAAATGTTCAGTCTCATTAATATATTTCTATACTAGTGTTATTCACAAGAATCAAGCACACCAACTGCTTACTTTGCCTCTGTTTTTTCAGTTTTCCAAAGGCTTCTCTTCCCATCAGCTCTTCCAATTATATTTAATACATCAATGGCTGCAAAGGAAGAACAAACAGAAATGAAACCAATTAAGATACGTACAGTAGGACTTAAACATGACATGGCAATTTACAAGTTTACTTTTAAAAAAAGTAAAGCGTAAGACCAGTAGGGTTAGTTGAACCTTGTTTCTTTTCCTTTTTGTCAGTGAGAAGCTGGTTCAGACGCTCTTTCAGTTTGTTGAATTCTCTTTCTTTTCTTTTCATTTCGTGATTGTACTGAGTGGCCCGACTTGCAATGACATTCTGAAGTTTTTGCACCTAACAAAAGGGAAATAGATCAAGTGCCAGACATCACTGCCTGAATGGCTATGGATTCATCTAACATTGTTAAAAGCAGTCTTTACAAACTGAATACTGTACCTCTTCTTTTTCATTTTTCAGGCAGTTTTGCAAACCTTTCACTTTCTGTTGTAGCTGTCGTTCTCTCTCAAGCAGTCCTGTGTTTTCTCTCTTAGAAGTTTCAAGCTGCTCCTAGAATAACAGAGTAATATGTCTACAGTGACTAAAATGCATAAAAAGCTAATCTTAGTCACCAGAATGAAAATATTTGCAAAAACTCAATTCACAAAATCACTGGATATAACTGTTACTGTGCCTTTAACCGAGTGCTGGTGAACTGCAGGTAGTCCACGTTGCTGCTTGACTTCAGCTGCTCTACTTCCATGTTTTCTAAGGTTTGGAGGCCCTTGCGGTGCAGCTGAATCAGGTCATACATGCAATTTAGCATAGCCACAACATTTAGCTCTGAACTATCAGCTGACTCTGTCAAAGCAGGTGGGAGTCCGAGAGATGAAACCTCCTGTAAAAGAGCAAAGACAATATTAAGAGAAATAGAAAATTTGGTATATACACTTTTAATGTATACTGTCATTTTAAGGATAACTGGTCCATGCAAAGTCAAACCAGGTAATACGTATGATTATACCACTAAACATTACTATTTACCAATAACTGCACTAATACTACTCCCCGACTCACACTAGGATACCAACCTGACTGATGTGTGACAGACATTCTCTGACGTTTTGCTCTGTGCAGAACGTACTGAGCATGTAGGAGTTTCTGTGCAGTGGCAAAGATTGGCTATAATTTCTCGAGGGGGCTGTTCCACATTCAGTGGAGCTGCTGTGAATGTCCTTGACTTCAGAAGAAAAAACGGTCAAATATGTACAAAACATATGTCTACACTAATACTTGTTAATGTAGTTGAAGTACTGAGGGTGTGCTAATACAAAAAAAAAACTATTTACCATACTAACAAAGCTCAATAGAAAGCATAACATATAGGTCACACTTATACAGCAACTGCTGATGAGCAATGCACTACTTTTGTACAAACACTTTTTGCCTCTGTCATGTTTACAATTTTCTTAACATTTGCATAGTAACTGTTCAGCTAACGGTTCATGATATTAGAAAACTCACCCAGGGACGACTCAGGCATTGTTGCAGTGCAGCCTTCAGGCTATGCTCCTGGATCATTTAATACTGTACATGTGCTGGCTTCAAGATCCACCTACGCAGTCTATTCCTGAAATAGAAGTTCAGATTAGCAGAGCCCATTCAACACAGTCTGGATTAAAAGACAACTAATGTAGACATGCAGCAGCAAGAGGTGCAAACACAAGGCAGTCCACATACTACGCTACAGTAACAGGATGACAGTAATGTTGGCGTGGACTCATTTACCACAAACAACTTTGTGCATTTATGATCATACTTGGCACATTTAAATTCTTTATTAAAACGTGTTTTACAGTAATATTGTAGCTCACTGTTGTTCCTGCACATTGATTGTTTAACGGTTTAACAAGCTGGGAGCAGGCCAGCATCTTATCTCAATGCTCTTATCATCGGCTGAGCAGACTAATCCCAGACGCACAGTGTGGTGATTTGACTTGAAAGCCACGTTACGAACAACAAACAAACCAAAAGTATTTTTCTTGGGTATAAACAAATGACATGTTGACATACTGACAAACTAAATATTAATCACAACCTTTAGGCTAATTTACAACATTTCCATCACTGGACAGTAGCAATCAGAACATAAAGAGTTAGATTTCTTGTTAATTTGAATTTTTTTCCATACATTGTAGTTACTGCACTATGATGGGTGTGTTACGAGTTCAGTGATACTTAATCAGTCTGGCAAAACAGATGGCAAGCCTTCAACCTCGAAGCTTAACAAGGCTAGAACCTGCTGAGAGCGACTACTCAACAAGTGTTAACCTCACCAGCCTTAACCTTTAACTCCTTTAAGAAAATACATGGATATTACTTACATGCATTTGCTGTGCAACTTAAACTCTCCTTCAGTTCACTTGCATCTGATCACAAACGTCTAACAGTCAAGTATGTGTAGCTAACGTAACGGTGCCACCACTTTAGCTAGTTAGTGTTTGAACCGTGCTACAAACTGAAAAAACCCTCCAGTGGAGCCTTGAACTGATTTCGTGAGCGTTAAGTTATGACCAGACTATGGCTAAAACACTGTTGCGTTATTTAACTACGTCATTAAGAATGAATTAAGATCTGTTCACCTCCGTTACGTTACTACCACCTCGAAACAACCTCACGTCGATACAGGAAAACCAAGCGACTACTTAAGACGGCAAACATCTAAAACATGGAACAATACGTGCAGAGCAAAACGTTTCCTGTATTTACTGAGCTTGTCGTAGCGGTTTCTAATCTTCTATCCCACTGTCTCTGGCTTCCAGACACAGGAGCTGCTCCTGTAGTCCAGTCTGTCCAAATGACAGTAAACGCCACTGCACACAAACCAAACAGCAAGCTAATTGGCCGGATTGTTGTCTAGCAACCAAGCACGGCTCATTGTGATTGGCCGATAGTTGTGAAACGCTTTCAAGCGTGATTGTCGGCAATTATACTTAAAAAAAATGCTTTTAGTTGAAATCAATAATACAACGTACGTAAAACGGCAAACTTGGAAAAAAATAAATTCTTTAATATTATTTCTATATTATCTCAAAATACGTTTTGAAGTAATCAAAAATTTCGGGAGGCTATTTTTGTACGAACTTTACACTATTAACCTTACTGCGAATGTGAAGATGGGAGAAGTGTAGAGGATGATTCATGCATGATTCAAACTTTACTAATGTCCTTGTTTATAGTTCAGTGAGATGTCTGTAACATTTGTTCTTAATATAATTGTATTTAATAATTTTAGACCATAGGCATAATAAAAGTAAAGTGACATACTGGACGAAGTTTATTTTGTTACACAGCTCTCATTTCATACTAAGCCCAGATTTAGTCACTGACTGATACAAAGACTTCTGTGGATTCAGATGTTCTGTGCAATAGGTCCGCATGGTCATTTCCCTTTGCCACCATGTTGTCTTCTCACCCTTACACCGTTGGGTCGAGAAGACATGAAACTCAACGAAAGACAGGAGAGTCAAATTGCAAAGCATGTGTCCCTTTGAATTTTAAATAAAGCCGGGTTTGATGGGGAGGGGCACAGAGCAGCAGCTGAGGCCAGCAAGACATCAAAAATATCGGCAGTGCAGCTCTGTCCACTGGGACTAACTAGCAAACCCATCCCCCATTATTAGACCAGCGCCACTACACAGAGATCTTAGGTTACAATCTGAAAAGAAATAGATTTTGACAATACAATCGTTCCCCACAAAGAAACCAGCAGACACGCCCCAATCTATTTTTGCTTGGAGTGAACTTTTCATTTTCATGGGGTCTTTTCAAATCTCAGCGTCATAAATCCTATTTGTCTTTCAAATAACAATGGTTGAACAGCACAAATGTGTGTCTGGGTGTGTGTGTGTGTGTGTGTGTGTGTGTGTTTCACCAGCTTATAGCAGTAACCTGAGGAGATGTTGTCTTTATTAGGGGATGTGTAAAACAGAAATAAATCGTTGTTAAAACATGTTTTTTGTACTGTCTGATTTTAAAATGACATGGATGAGCACCATGCCAATCAGAGCTGGATGTACAGTATGATGTCATGCATGAACCTTGTGATATAAAACACTTTTCTTTCAGTTTAACCAGACGCAATAACAAAAACGTCCAGTCCATTTTTGTCTTTTTACCGTAGTTTTAAATATACACCCATTTGATAAGCCACAACCCAAAGTACGGCTTTCTTGTAATTTTGTACTGAAACACAAGTAATTACAAGCTGCTGCCATGTTGTGTCATGAGATACCAAGAGACTTCACAAAGGATCTTTCCCTGTCTTTTATGGCTTTCTGGGTGGAAGAGGAATCTCTTCCAGACAACAAGTTCATCTTGAAGATGAACACGCTCAGATCACAAAGTACTGGACCAAGCTTTCAGTAGAAGAACTTCTATGCTTGGATGTTTCTAACAACACATAAATAAACATTTTCAGTTCTTTGCATGACATGACTCTGTGAATAAAAACAGTTTTTGTCACTTTTGAAGCAAAGTGTTTTTGGGTCATCTCGTGTGTTTTGGATGAGGATGCTATTTTATCATCAACAGGAATTTGCAGCTCGCACTATAGACAGACAAGGTAATAGGTCTTTTTTTTTTAGGGTAGATGAGGAATTCTTAACATAAAAAATGAAACTGATTTCATTCAGGAGCTTTTACTGTAATAAGAGAACGAAAACATGGCGAGACACAAACATCAACAAAAACAAAGACTTTAATTAATTTTAGAATAAATCACTAATAAACATTTCTGTGCACTGTGTTTTTGTTGCTTCAGAAAACAATTACCGATGCATAATGCCGAGCTAAGAAATGAATTACTCCATGTTCTTTAACAGATAAACACAAGGAAGTGGAAACCCATCACACAACATCATAAACGCCTTCTTTTGTGTCCAACATATTATGAGGAAAGGTGCTGAGAGTGTGGACAGAAACCAGTGTGGTGGTATACGATGGGTACAGTAACAAGAAGACAGGCAGACGTTGGCTGGATACAACACGAGGTGTTGTTCTTTGCAAAGACCTCATGCTCATGACAGCACAGAGAGCTGTATAAGTTAGATAAATTAACTTATTAACGTAAGTTCAAAAGCCAAACCTGATGAGCAGTTTTTGTCTTCAAGAGTGAAAGTAACAGCAGGTTAATGCTGCATTTAACTATTAGTTATTCAGGTATTTGAAGTTCATGCGAGCAGACAAAGACTGCATTACATCAATGAACGTCCTCACAAGCACAAAAAACAAATACACATGCACATGTGCGGTTCCTCTGGGGTTGGCCAACCTTAATCATTCTTAGAATTTATGTCAAACCCTCACCTAAACTGGAAAGACATGTTCCTGCGACGCACTGTGCTGGTCGCAGAAAGCTGACACTGAGACGCTGAACTCCTTTCCCAGACTATTTCCAGACGTGTCAGCGCACACATTCAAGTACATATGCAACACAATGCAAATACACCATCTGGGTGCTGTGTTTGCACATGCATTGTAGGATGTCACAAGCAGCTAAATGGTTCTACTGCACCTCCCACATTATTCAGTAATTATCCTGGACGCGGTTGAAATGTCGTCTCCTTCCTTTTCAGCTCAAGAATTAAAATCAGCCGAGCGTGAAGTTAATTCTTTCATTGAATACTAAAAACAACACAAACTGCAACAGTAACTAACACTAGTAGATGCACACAGACACGTAGGACTGCAGCTAAGTCTGCTGTAGCCAGCTGGACTGTTGGTTCATGATCTTTGTTGACTACAGTAAATCATGCAGCAATTAATCCCCAAATGTTTTATGTACAGGTCTCTTTAATGTGTAGACATAAAATTAAATAATAGTAATTTTACAACCATGACTTCTTCACCTGTACCTTGTGTCATCTTTTAATTTTTGAGAATCCAGGCCCAGGTGTAACTGTAGAGTGAGCCACATGCTGTATATCTTTAATTAGTTACAAGGGATTTTCATAACTTTACATCCCGATTAAGCTTTTTCTTATCTGCGCACGTCTATTTGCCATGAGATTAAGAACCAACTGAAGACAATATTCATGAACATCTGTGAAATTTAATTGGCTTTTAAAAATGCGTAATTACAGCACAGATGTAAAAAAAAAAAAAAAAAAAGAGCTGCCTTACCAGATAGTTTAAAGTTCATGTTTTTGGGAATGCAAACCCCAGAGTGGCAGGCTGCAGTCACGACCGGTCTCCACTGCTACACAGCACGCTCCTAATGGAAGCCACATGACTGTTATCGAGCCAACCCTGAACCTGAAACCTAAATTTATTGTCATTTACATTCCGAGTAGGTTTCTACAAGCAACATGTACACTACTAAAACTTGGATACTGGCTGGTTTAGGGGATTAAATGCAGAGTTGTAAGATTTCACGGTATGAAAGCATTTTAACATATAATTAGGAAGGCTGTAAAAGCAGGTTATCTGGAAGACGAGGAGAAAATAAACACGGCTGTGGGACAGTGGTTGAAGAGGAATACGTTGTAAGCAATACTCGTCCATTTAAAGCACGTCCAATCAAGACTCCTGGGAAAAACAGCAGCACGTACTGCAGAAGTGCCAATTCGTACTTTTCAATTATTTTTGGTTTCATCTGACGTTGTCCACATGCTGACACGCAGTCCGTACTTTACTGTGCAAATTATTTGACTGAATGTGGTAACGTCGAACAAACGCCCTGCGGGGAATTCATGCATACTATATAGAGATAAATGTACAAGATAGGGTGAAATTTGACACGACACAAGAACGATCGCGAATAATGTCTGTTCAATGTAGACAAGCCATCTGAGCTGTAAACCTCTGCACACACAGCTCGTATGTGCCTTCATCCTCCAGTACCTTTAGTGGTTGCACGTCCTTGTTAGCTAGACTGACTTAAAAGCTGCACAGCAGGTTAAAGACGTCTGAGTTATTTTACCCGGTTAATGATTCAGTGAATCAGCACAAGGCTCAGGGTAGCTTGCAGAGGCTGGAAGTTTGCGGTGGGTAATTACAGTCTGTTCATCTCTTCCTCGATTCCTGCAGGTACACAGCACAACCTCAAGCAGGAATCCAGTGTGTTGCGACATCGTTTTACAACCCGTCCGTTCTCAAGCTGTTTCGTCAGACTTTCAGACTTTCAGCACTCGGTGAGCTGAGGCGGACATGTAGAAACACTGCACGAAGAACAAGTTTTACTTTGTGTGGCAGCTTATGTTTGCTTAGGTGGGACAGGGGTAGGAACTTTGATTCGTCTTCCCTCAGCGGTGGTAAAAGCTTTACAACAAAAGTGAGGAGTGACTTAGTAAATTAAGTTAAATCTGACACAGATGTCACACTGTTGAAGAAGCTTTTACAGGATGTAAAAGAGTGAAAATAACATGAAAGATGGATACAATGAAACAGTTTACAGAATTGCTGGCTGTGTATAAAAAAGATCTGTATTATTCAAACTCTACCCTACTCAACAAAAAACAAAGGCTTTATAGTATTAAGTAACATTTTCTTGAGTCCTTCCAATGTCTTCCTCAAAAAGTAAAACGACTGGATAACTCAATAAAACACACAGTCACAAAGTAAAGGCACCTTTGGAAGGTCTTTACAGATTTAGAGGTTGTGTAAAATGTACTGTGTACTTCATACTCAACTCACTCTTCAACAAACGTTTAAATCACCCACAGCGACGAGGACGACGAAGCATCAGGCAACTCCCCTTCATCTAAATCAGCATCATGTGTCCAGAGACTATGAAATGCAAGTGTTGTCTCTGTGTGTGTGACAGTGCTGTTTCTTATTCCTTGAGTATGGTCTGATCGTCATTTTTCATCTCCTCTGAGGGGGGCTGGCTGTTGTCCTGAGTCGAGCTCAGCTGCCTGGTGTTGGCCTTTGACGACCTTTGCCGCCGGGTGCCGTTGCCAATACAACGCAAGAGGTTCTTAATGGTCGTCCACATTTCCTCGTCCTTGTAGGAGTAGATGCAGGGGTTCATGACGGAGTTGAGGACGGCCAGGAGCAGCAGCCAGCGTTTTGACTTCAGCACCTGACACTCCTTACAGTTAAGGCCGTCCAGTAGCAGAACAACCAGGCCGGGGGTCCAGCAGAACACAAAGGCTCCTACAAGAGAGACATAGAAGCTATTACAGTACAATCCAAAGACACGTTATCACCATCCTAAGGGATTTTTTATGTTTTCAAACCAACTATTACTTGTGTCACTCATTTGAATCCAGTAACTTGGAGCTGACTCATTAACCTATTCTCGAGTTTTTCAGGCTCCTGACTCTTACACTACATTCACTGTGTTAAATAGTAACGTAGGTCACAGACACAGAGAAGCAGCCAATTAGTCAGCTTTCAAACATGTCTGGCCACAAACCCGCGCAACTGAGACATAATCTGGAGCTGAGCGAAAGCAGCAAGTAGCGACTCGTCTGCAGCGGCTCTGTGGAGTCTGCAGAACAAAAAACAAGTACAGCTCGCTCTTCCTCTTCGCCTTCTGTGCTTACACATCCAGGGAAGCATGCAGACACCGAGAGGGGCCGTTGTAGAGAGATGCACCCTCCAGTTTTATCGATGCAAATCTTATTGGCATTTAATTGATAACAAGGGCGATAAAGTGTGAATTGTCGTTTTGTTTCAGGCTCCAGCTATTTCAGATATGACACCAACAAATGGCTGCAGGTTGCTACAGCCAAGAGTGAAGTACAATGTAGGTGACCGAGTCTTATTCTGCTACAGGGTTTGAATGGTAACCTCTCACAAACCCCGTTCTGGCCTTACTGTACGTATTTTACTCTGGTTAAGGTTTCAGGTGCGTCTGAACTGGTTTGTCCTGTTGTCGTTTCCGCTGAGCAGATCTTTTCTCACCTGGAACAAAACCAAGGAGCTTTTCTGCTCTTTTCTTTGGAGTCCTTCCTTTTTCTCATAGAAGACAATTACCTGCACAAACTACCCCAATCACGCCTCGACTGCTTTTTTTTTTTTTTTTTTTACTTCCCCTGAAACAACTTCCATCTGAAAGCAATCGACATGGTCCTCAAGTATATGTTCCTTTTTGATGCGTGGGGAGATTTCCCCACGCTGATGGTACGCCACACAGGCCGAGAGGCAGTGTTCTTACAGGGAGAGATAATTACACAGAGCAGTTCCTACGCTACAGGACATACTGTAGAAAACGGAGGCATCTGGCCAAGCAAGCAACAGCGTCCAAAGAGGCAACAAACCAAACACTATGTTGCAGGAAACTTAACCTATGTGATGCGTGTTTTCACGAGCGCTAACAGTACGAAAGCAAAACATTTAGCGCACTGAGTAAGTGAGCTCATCCAACCAGGGGCTCCGTGCGAACGCCAAAGCACATTCTGGAGTTTCATCATGTGTTTGCTTTCTAATTGTGGAAAAATAACTCAATAAGAACAGAGAGCGATATGCCGACGAATACATGGGAGGAAGTATTTACAGATGCTCAACAACCACTGACCACTGTTTTACGTCCTGTAAATTAAACCCATTTGGTTTTTGTTGAGTTTGTTGCGTTGGAGAAATTTGATGTGCAATTTGTAGACGTTTAAAAAGGACCATGACGTCAGAAGGGACAGAAAAACAACGCTGTGACTCCTATTTAGTCCTATTTCGCTCCCATTCAAAACTCCCTGAAGCCACAACCAGCCAGTTAACTGAAAACATGAGTATTAGTGTTATTATGCTCAAGGTTTTCTCCCGTATCAGCCAAACAGATTACAGTCCCGCGTCTTCAGCAGTGACTCAATAAATCTCCTGGACTTTGTGACGAGACACACGCAGCCATAAACCACAGCTATTAACACGATGCTGGAAATCTTCTGACTACGTGTTGTGTTGTCACTGCTGCGTTTGTGAGGCACCTACCAAGCACAACCATCACCGTCTTGATGAGCTTGATGGGCGTCCTCTTGCGGTTGAGGGAGCCGCTGGTGTGCACCTTCAGCATGGAGGTCTTCTTCTTCACGTAGGTGTAGATCCTCACATAGATGATCACCATGACCAGGAACACGACCAGGTTGGAGCCCGACCAGAAGGCAAGGTAGCTCCTCGTGAAGATGGGAGCCAACTGGGAGCACACCGTCAGGTTGCAGATGCAGTTCCAGCCCAGACTGGGCACGGCCCCCATGAATATGGAGATGGTCCAGACCAGCACGATCAGCAGGGTCACCCTCCGCTTAGTCAGGTTACTGTGAACTTTCCAGTTCATGACAGAGATGTATCGCTCCAGAGCGATTACCAGCAGGTTAGCCAGCGAGGCTGACAGGCTGACGTCCAGCATGCCTTGGCGGAAGAAGTATTCGTTAACGGTCAGCTTCTGTGACACATCGCCGGTGTTGAACATGAGGTACACGTAGGCTATGCCCGCGAGGAAGTCCGAGGCAGCGAGGTTGGCCAGAAGATAGTAGAAGGGATAGTGGAATCGCTTGTTGGTGACCACGGCAGCTATGACCATGGAGTTGGAGACCAGAATGAAACAGCAGAACAGAGAGCCCACCACCTGGACTAGGATGAGCTGAGCCTTGTCCCACTCATCTTTTATGCCGGTGTTGTTGTAGAAGAAGCCCATGCGCTCATGATAGTGACAGGTGTAGTTGTCACGAGCCATTTTAGAGGAGATCCTGACAAATACACAACATATTCATGTGATTTCATAAGAAAGCAATAAGAAAACACAGAGATGTGCCTTCTGTCCGTTTAGTTAAAACATTTCTCCAATTACCGAAAATAGCTGTGTTTATCATTAAGCTTTAACGGATGGGAGATTTAATAATTGACTCTCATGAACCTCAGAATAAAAATCCAAACTCGGAGACACAACTACGCAAACGACAAGAATTCAAATAAGTCCAGATGAAGTCAAACGATCATTCATTTCATCCTAAACAAATAAAACCTTGCAACACAAGATCAACAACCTTCCTGACATCAGCAAAGAAGGAAGAACTTCTCCCACAGTAACTTATCACAGCTGACGGCACTTTGTTAGAAGAGACGCGGTGGAAACTAAGCGACAGCGGATTCCCTCAGAAACGACGACGCGCAGGTGTTTTACCTGAGCCAGGGTCCGTGGCGAGACGCTCCGTGGGTTACTGGACATGCCGCTGCGCGCCGCTCAGCTCCCCCTGCAGCATCGTTCCTCCGCTGCGCACGGACGGAGCAACAGCTGCGGGACGCACGACGAAGTGGAGGCGAGGGAGCGTCGAGGCTCCAGCCCGGAGCCGGAGGGCGTGTGCTGCGTTCAGGCTACCAGCCACTGATGAGGCGCGTCTGGAACAAGGTGGCGCACAAGCACCTCCCACCGCTTGCGTCAGGCATTTAATTCCCCTAAACTACACCTGTTTATTTACTTGAAGGGGCCACAGACTGACTTTCCTATAACACAACTTTATTCACAGTCTCCTAAGGTTCTGTCACAGCCTTTCATTTAAGCTGATGTCTGGACTTTGACTATGTCAGATCAACAAAACCTTAATTCTTTTATTGTTAAGCCATTTAGGTGTAGATTTGCTGGTGTGCTTCAGATCATCAATGATTCATTTGCCTCTAGAACATGTACCAAGTCACCACAATGTCGCACCTGCTCCTCAGGTGTCGCGTTGCTACGGGCAGGTGTTAACCTGCACAGTCCGTGTGAAAAGCGAATACTTTAAAATCTGCAACGGCTGGTGTGTCGAGGTTTGTGCCGCGCTTCCACAAATCTGATGCTTTGTTTGAACGTCAGCTTTGGTTGGTGTTGGTCATCAACTCCTGCAGTTGAAACGTAAAACTGATGTTTGCCGACCCAAACAAAACACGGATTTGTTAAAAGGAAATTCTTAGAGTAAATATCCTGCTCATGTTTGTGGAAAGCACTTGGTTTATTTTCGACTCCATTTTGACATGAAATTGGTTTGAAGTGAGGTGTTTGCAATATGAAGTGAGCACTTACTTTTACTCTACACACTGATAAGTTTATTATTAGGGGTCACACAGAAATCAGGTGAGTGTATCTGGTGGTGATGCCTGGACCCTTGGGCTAGTAATGCTTAAACCCCAAAAGCTTGTATGTCACCCAGCTCAAAGCCCAGCAGTCACAGTCCATGTGGCCCAGCTTGTCTTAACACATCAACTTGCTGAGAGATGTAATGAGGAGTGACTCATACTTTACTTTGGTGTAGTCATTCAAAACTCCCTTCTTTCTCAATCCCAACGCTGCGTTTGGTGACATTCAGAGCAAGTGTAATATTACTAATAACCTTTACTACAAAACTGGCAATGTAAAGAATTCAATTAGACACCAAATCCAAATATCAGCTTTAGTACAGTAGAAATAAGTGGCTTCTAGCACTGTATAACACATATTCCTCATATTGGCAACAACATTAAAGTGCAATATAACATCATATTAAATTCTTTGGCAGCAAACCCAGATCCACACGTGGCCCAGTAAACTTCTCAGCAATGGAAAAAAAAGGAGCCTTTGTTTTAGTTCCCATTCACATCCTGAGCTCTAGCTCCAGTTCAGAAAGGAGCTAATCTGGGGATTGACACTGCATTTGCACATATCTTACTCACATTAAGGTATCTCTGCAACTTCCAGGAGCCTTTTTACCCCAGTGAAAGTCAGACTCAAACGTCTGACGTGCAGTTTCCCAGCATCCTCATCCTCCCTGAAATGTCTCATCTGGAGGTGGAGCAGTCGTCAGCTGATCAGTGTGAGCTCGTCGTTTAGTGGAAATCTGCAGAAACATGATTCAAAAAGATTCATGATACGTCTCATGAATCTAAAGAGGAGGGTAACAGATGTCACAATATCATTACTACTTTTTTGTAATTAAATCAGATAAAGTTCCTTTTCTCGTATTCCCTCGTTATGTTAAATATTCATGACTAAATAAAAACCTAATTTAAGGCTATTGTGCGCAATAATATATCATTTTATTTAAAGGAATCTGGAATAAAAACAATGTTTGTATGAATGGGTTGTAAATCAAACTATGTCCTGTCAAACAGGAACATAACCACATCACATCATAATGCAGCTCCTTCACCGCATCCCAGGAACTTTGCAGCCATACACCTCTAGACCCCGTGGGACAGTGAAACCCATGAACGCCAGGAGAAACGACTTCACATTCCTGCTACTCTAGATTGTGATTCAGGTCATTTTAGTTACAGAACACGACAGAAAAAGCAGAAAGCTCCTGCTCCTGAAAAACCACAAATCATGAGACAACCTAACTTTGGATCAACCACTTCGACGTTGTTGATCACTGATGAATCTTAATGGCGTCTTCGTATTTTGTTGTGTGGGTTGTTTTACAGGCACACAGTTGCTTGTTCAGACCGGTTAAATTTCTTTAAAATTCTTGCTGCATTAATAAACCACTGTTATTCCCTCGACGCAGACAGTTCCTAGAAGGCAAACCTGCACCAGCACGCCTCATTCTCACTGTAGTCCTGATCTAAAAAGACACTCACATGGGTGAATGTGTCTGAATCTCTGTTTACTGCATGTCCATTCTGCGGGAGAAGCTTGTTTCTTACATCTCAAACACTCGTTGTTTGCTACAAATCTGTCAACAATTACATATTTTACGATCCGTCCTGAGCAGCACATTTTACCGCTGCCTGAGTTTGCAAATATCAGACCCATGGTCAGATAAAATGTTTTACACAGGAAGTTGTTTTGAGCTATTAAAAGTTAATAAGTGTGGTATTTTATGAATCTCAAAACAGACCTTTACCATACACTTAATATTGTGAATAATAAAGACACAAATAATATTTCTGAACACAGAGTCCATACAGTGGCTCCAAACACAAGTGGAGGCTCCTCAACTTGTTGCATAAATAAGTCAACAGACTGGACCAGAGGAAAGTGACAGTAGGAAGTGGGTAAATGTATGCAGATGAAATTACATCCAGTAAGACATTAAGATGTTTTCAGGAAAGACTGGGCCATGGTGAGACAAAGATACTGATAAAAATGAAAGTTAATCAGGTCACAGACCTCACATAACAGCAACAACACAATCTGTTTACTGTGACAAAAGTCAGCCAACTCTGAAAGACCATTGTCAGTTTCATCTACTTGATCTTGTCTTGTGTTGAGTTGCACTATTACGCATTGTAACATAATGGCTCTGTAACTGAGACTATGCTTCCTTGCACACTTAGACATCCAAGACAGGATGAGTTACAGTGTTCATATCCCGCTAAATCATAAAGTGAAAAGTAAACCCTTCCACCATTTCATCAGTTCTTCTCTCTGAGGCTCCAGCGAGCAGAACATAATAGCTGGATGGCAAACCCTGCCCAGCGCTACACAGACGACTACAGTCGTTTTTTTGGGATAAACAACATAGTTCTGCACGTAGTCACAAGATGATGTCACGCTTCAGAAATCGAACAAAAGGCGATGGCTGCACGAAGGCCTGCTGTGTCATTATCGCTAATTAAACTATAGAACATGTTGAAAGCATATTAGGATTTTATGAATGAAGAACCAAAAGCCAGAGTAAAAAAATACTGCGTTTCATTAAAGTGCCGCTTTGGCTTGAGGTCTGAAGCCGACGTAGATTAAAGGAAGCGGTGGCTTTTCGACAGGCTCCATGTGCTGCATTTACGCTGTAGTGACATAAAGCAACTTACAGGAAATTGTGAGAAACGCCATTTGAAAAGAAAGCGATAACGATGAAGATGCAGAATGAAATGCTGTATAAAAGCACACACGCGCACTGAGCTCCACTGCAAACCACAATAAAAGGCAAAACCCCACATCAAACTGTTCCCAACTGACCACCGTGTTCAGCGCTGACCATGGTTTATTTTGGAGGCAGCACAGGGAGCTGGCTGAGGGGAGTCCGAGTGGAACAGGAGGGGAGGGGGCTCTTCCCAGCGCACAGCCGCCGTTTCTCTGTAATCAGCCCATCACTGGGTGTGTCTGCATAGCTCTCACCACTAATTTCATTGCTCTCAGACCAAAGGCAAGACCGAGCCAAACCACAGCGCGCAGGAAACTCCACTGCAGTCGGCTGCATGATGAGATTTGTTCACGGAGGAGGACGGAGCACAAACCCGGGACGTATAGAAAAATACAAGGTCTCGCTTTAGCAACGCAAACTTAGCACTTTACTGTATGTTACTTACAATACTGTAAGTGAAACGATGCGCTTCTGCCTTTGGGCAAGGCATTCAAACGATAACATCTCTCCTGTGTGTGAGTGACGAGAAATCCGGTTTGCTGCCAGATATGAACGTTGTGTGCGGAGCAGGGCGTGTGAACAAACATTAACCATTTTCACAGAGGCACAACGTTGGGATGAACGCCGTCCTACCGCTGGCAGCAGCACATAATCGTGTTGCTGATGTGAGCGTCCACCTGGCTGCTCTGTTCTGCCACGGGAAGGTCTTTGAGGAACTTCTGCAGGTCTGTCAGAGGGAATCCGTTCCTCTGGTAGTTCTGTTAGAGAAACGGTATAATTCAAATAAACTATTTGACGTCAAACAGCCTTTTTACAGTGGAATCAGTGGAAGTGAGCCAGAGCCTTCGCTTCAGCTCACGCGGACGCACCTTGATGGTCTCGTAGGCGTCGGTGATGAGAGCGATGAAGAGTGACAGCACCATGTAGATGAACAGGGAGATGAAGGAGTAGAGGTATGCGCGGCTGAAGAGCCACACCAAAGTGTTTGTGTCCTTCAGCTGAGCAAAGGTGGTGAACATGTCGTCGCCGTTCAGCAGGGAGAAGAGACACTCTGCCACGCGACTCAACCCTTCGAACTAGGACAAGACGGTACAGTCAGGGCACAGGGACGTATCTGAGTTAGTACGGTTTAACGAAGCCTAGCAAGGCGTGATGAACCAACACTGCTGGTGGAGTTTCACTAAGAGAAACACAGAGGCAAACAAAGACATGGACGGCTGAAAGCTGAGCAGCAAACATTCTAAAAGCAGCCAAGTTCCCCCAGAGCGTGACAGCATCATCCACAACAACATCCCACAGCGACATATGGACGTTATGTAGTGCAGCATTTGAGGATGTGTGGGACAGCATGTCCAACAACATCCTCTGTTTATCCCCCGGTAAACACACAGAGGATCCTGGAAAGGCTGACAGAGACTACAGGGGATTCCTCCAGCCGCCACAGTAATGTAAATATCACAAACTGCAGACCAGGACACACAAGCAGGCGGAACGCAGACAGAGTAACTGCAATTAATATGACGCTACTGATAAACCCGACATTAACACCGACCTGACAAGCACGTTTCAAATCAGCCCACGACATATTTACAGCAGCGACTCCTCTTCACTTCAACATCATCAACAAACTTCTATCTCACCAGCGAGCCGTCAACGTCGCATGGCTCCAGGGCAGCTGCTCCCTGCTCTCGCATCCGCCTGTCCTACAGTATGAGCGCCGCGCTTCTGTAAATTATTTATCCGGATGGGCAACGACGGTTAAACACACCGACATGTTAAAGTGATGGTGGTTTCTGAGCAGGGACCAGCTGTCCTGAGCTGAGGCTGTGGTGCTTCTCTGTCCAAACACCCAACTGCAGGTGATACATCTGGAGATTTTAGGTTTTACGGTGTTTTCCAGGCAATGAAGTGTCAAGAGGTGCTGCATCCTACAAACTGTTGAATAACGTAACCTGTGCATCATGTTTAACCAAAGAGTGATCTTTAAAAGAAGCATAAAACGTTCCAGAGGGCTTTAACACGTCATGTCCTATGATGAATTGATAGTAGCAACATTATTACTATAACTCCTGTATCTATCTCTGCTTATTTCTGTCAAACCTGAAAATGTCACATATGTGTGGCTGCTTCAGACAAACAAAAGAATGAATCAAATCAAACACGACCCCTAAAGATTATCAGACATGGCACATACTGACACCTAGTGGCTGCAAAGGGAATTTTCTTTTGCATTTACACCAACAAACGTATTTGTTTATGTGTCTGTCTCATATTGTGCAATGCAATATAAATAAATAAACCATGTCAGACTCAGACTAGCAGCTGGCACATCACAAACCCAAGTTTCCACGGATGCCGCTCTCCTCAGGCCGGCGTGTCCATTACCTTCTCGTGGTACGGGCCCAGTACGATCCACCCACAGAAGGTGTAGCCGAGGTAGATCATGCCGGCGCAGCAGCAGAAGCGCAAGACCTTGGGGAAGGCTGCTTTCATGGTTAAAATCAGAACCTGAAGCAGACAAGAAGCTGCTGTAGGACCTACAATATGTAAAAGTTCAGATGGATAACGGTTCAGACCTACATTGTATTTCTGGAAGTATCCTAGGTAGCGGATGACGCCAACCCACACCATTAACGTGGACGTTCCCAGGAAGATGCTGCACACGTCGTAGCTGGTGAGACTCTACAGGAGAAGGAGACAAACATGCAGAGAGCAGCGTTTTCCCCAAGTCTGGTTAGTTGAGTTACTACAAAATCAGACTAACAAATAATTAATTTGCTATGCAGCAGATCCTGGCTCGTCTAAAAAGTACAACATTTATACTCAGCTCAGTTGTTCCAGTAAACACAATCATTTGATTTGCAAAATAAAAAAAAATAAAAAAAAAAAGGTCTTTCAATCTACAGTGAGGGGATAATTCCACAACCAATCAGAATTTGCTTTCTCAGTCGCTTAATAAATAACCAGTTGGACAATAAAGGCCATGCAGTCACGTCCACATCACAATCGTGCTGCCCATGTACTTGTCTGTCTTTAACCCTTTAACCTGACTCAATGTACCTTTGCTTGTATTTCCATCTTCAGTATGGATCCGATTATCGCCAGGAGGTCACTGACGATGACCAGCAAATACCAGCCATTCAGAAATTCATTCTGATCGTCCTCACACACTTTACGGTTGAAGTTCTCATGCAAGAACCGTGAGAAACGCTAAAAATGCAACAAGGCAAGATCAGTCACGTAAAAATGAGTAGCAAGAAAATCCATCCATCCAAAAACTAAATCAGCATTTATATACATGTGATGAGGACGTGTGGAGATTTATGTCCCCGCTGCTAGAAGCGACATGATCTGTGCTTAGTGCGACATTAGGAAGAGAGGAAGGTTAGACAACACTGAAAGTGTTGAAAAGCAGAAATTAAACTACTACACCAACAGAATCAAGAAAGATCATCAGGCAGGAACAGAAAAAAGGGAAATCAGTTTGCTTGTTCAGCGGGTAGAGGCCGAAGACCCGACCTGAAGTAGCCTCACAGCCAGGACGATGGAGCGTGTGCACAGCACGGCGGACGTGAGGCAAACGAGGATGACGAAGCCGTCAAACACCAGAAGGTAGTGCGTGTTCTTCTGAGCTGAAACACAAAGAGTGCGTGTGCCGGTTTATTTCACACACAACTGCCAAGATGTGGGATTGGGTGAAATAAATAAAGATCGTGACACCAAAATATTATCAACCTTATTTCTCAGTGTGAAACAGCCACACGAGAGCCATCACTCATACGTTTAGAATGGTGCCAGCACAAGCACATATTACTCTCATTATGTAACCACGATCAGAGTTTATCGCTTTATTGCTGTCTAGGTAATAAACCTCTGCCCCGTCTACCGTATGTTACCATTTTATTGCGTTATTTAATACTGCATTGCTTCTTTCCATTGGGTCAGACAACTCCATCTTACCCGTCCCAGAAATCTTCCAGTCTTTGCAGGCGCTGCTCTGAGCGTCAATGTGCAGGAATATTTTCACCTTCCCACTGTGACACTGGTTGTCAAACGTTATCTAGGGATAGGAACGGTGACAAACATACAGCAACACATTTCAATACCGTAGGACTGTTTAAAGGTGTACAGTTAAGTTTCTTCTTAGCACATTGGTTGCCTGTGATAGAAAGCATCACTAGAGTCGCTTTAAAGTAGAAAGTCGTTGAGCCGTACTGTGACAAAGAACAAGTAGCAGTCGGGCAACTCTCGCGATCGCACCGTCTGCAGGTTGATTCCTTTCAGCTGGAAGGTTATTTTGATGTCAACAAGCCTGCAAACGAAGAGCAGGTTTGTGTAAGAGAAGCTTTGATGCACATAAGAAAAACACGAAACATACACTGGACTGATGTGACCGTGTACCTGTAAAAGTCCAAATCAAAAAAGGATGAATTATGGGCTCCCCAGGAATCTGCAGTCTTTGGATCTTGTGACATACAAACTGAAAAGAGAAATAAGAGATAGAAAAAGAAGAAGTCTGTAATTCAGACTGATTTTCAGTAACGGTAGCCTTCGTGTTGCACGCTGCGGGTGGAAAATGTTCACCCTCCCACCCGTCTCTATCTGGGCGTCCACATCATAGGTCCCATCTGGGGGGTCTATGCTGCCTCTCTTGTAGTACTCTTTACAAACGACGAGAGGCAGCAGTTTGCCGTCTTCGTCCTCCGTGTAAGCGATGGGACCCACGGAGAGTCGGCCCAGCTGGCTGTACTGTAAAGACCAGTAGCGTCAGGCAAAGCAGTCAACACGCACACGACAACACCTCTAAAGAATTATCCCACGACATCAACGCATCACGTGTCCAGCGTGTGGTGGCGACACGGACGAACTCGCCTGATCCAGGACGTAGAACAGACTGTCGTACACGGCGCCCTGGGTGTAGACGGCCACGCAGTAGTCGTCCTCATCCACCCCACTGTAGCCCTTCAAGAAGAGGTGTTTGAGGGCCGTGGTCGTCTCCTCCTTATAGGACACCACCAGCTGATTGTTGAGGCCAAACAGGATGAGCTGGACGAAGGTTAAAAAAAAGAAATAAAAGTATTTATACAACAGATGCTTCTTAGATTTTTAGGACTTGAGTTTTTACTTCCTTTTGGACCCTAATGAATGTAGTTTAATAACTATAAAATTGGACTCAATCATCAAAAACAGTCTAATGTTTCTCTTCACAGATGTTCTGCAGGTCTGGGCCCCTCAAGGACAAACCCATCCTGGACAGTCCAGCCTGGTTTTGTGCCTGTTTGACGTCCAGTGGGTTCCAGGTGATAACTTCCTTCTGGGCTGTTGAGTCACCGCCCATGTTCCTCCCTAAACTGCTGAGGCTCAGAGCGATTAACGCCTCTCTTCCCTTTTACAAAAGGTCATCCAGTAGCAATTCAATGCTGTCGCAAGCGGTTTTCTTTGTTTTTTCCGTATGAAGCAAGAGAGCAAACCTCCCTCAACCACCAGCAGCACAAAGAGAAGGTCTCACACGTTGGGGTGTTGATCCCTCACGCGTCCACGTTTATTCCACCGCGTTGTACATACCTGCGTAGTGATCATGACTATTTTCAGGATCTGCACCCCCATCTTCCAGGGCTTGTGGCGACGGGCCCTGTACTTCTCACACGGGCTCATGAAGTAGTACCTCAGGTCATCCCTCAGATTCTCCTCTTTGATAATGTCTTGGGTGGAGACAGAGCTGAAAGAGGAGCAACATCATTTAGGAGAGAACAGAGAAAGTAAACAGCCCTGACAGAAAAAGACAAGACACCCGACTACTGTCTGCTTCTGGGTAAACAGATAAATAGTTAAATATAAATGTGTGGGGAGAACTAAAAACTGTGCAGGTGTGTGAGAGCAGTCGTCCCAGAGGTTTCCACCAGGCTGCTGGTCTCCTCTGGAAGCTGCCCAGGACACTGCCTGCATTCATGCTGCTGCTGGGTTCAAGTCCAAGGTTTGCTCAGCGGGTCCACCGTTTGCCAACAGCCGCTCACCGTCAGACTCCCTGACGCACGGAAACCTTTACGGGAAGTTATCTTACAGTTGCTAAAATTAACCAGCGACATTCTGGTTAAATTACACATTTCACAATTCCAAACGTTGTGCCGGGAACATGATTGAGCAATAAATGACTGGTTGTCGTCTTAACTACTTTTTAAAGAGCATCTGAGTTAAGCTGCGCGGATTAATTAAGCGCTCGACTCGTTTCTACAGTGGGTCGATTTATTAACTTTTTTCCCGGTTGACCCAAACGAGCCAAGCTGCTTCCGACCTTCGGTCCCTGGGAGGAAACCTCACCTCACCGAGTTACTTCTGTCCAGGTACCGAACCAGTAATTCCATGACCGCGGTTATGATCCATAGAACTAACCGACCGCGGTTCGCGTCAGGTTGACGGACACACGCTTCACCTGCAGCCGCTTCCTCTGCGGGGTTTTCAGTGCGACCACGCAGCCAATCAGGAACTCACATTCAGGAGGCGTCCAACATACGGCCCGAGGTCCACCAGGGGTCTCTGCGGTCCGTTTGGGTAAGTAGTGGATTATATGATCTCACACGACAGGTTCTTATTTGATTCCCCTGTTTTGTTTACTTTTATTTTATTAAAGATTAGTTTTGTGCTGTGAAGCCATCACGCCTCAAATGTTTTAAATTATAGTTATTATTGAACTATGTCCAAAATAGTAATTTATTTATATTGGAATTGAGAAACCTTTATTTAAGCTTTCAGTTTCAAATTGTATATTTTCGTTAGCAAATTCATTTTTCGGATTGACAAGACTTATGACTTTTATTTATTTAGCTCCACAGGGTAACAGGACAATATATACCATATATATATACCAGCGGAAGCCAAAGACACAAGTCAGACATTTTACGGTTCAAATGTTTATTTGACTTATATTTTCTAAACAGTCGAACCAAACTGTGTTAAGGAAGAAGTCAATTTACTTCACCGGCATTGTTTGTGGTCATAATCGTGAAAATGTTCCCTTCTTTTTACTCAACAGTTTTTATTAATTCATTTGACTTATTCTGTTTCCTGAGTTGCTTGTGCTTGGCTGTGTTTTTATTAAAAGTCACTTTATGTGAAAATAACCTAACGCCATTTCATTTGAGGTTAGAGCCTGACAGTGATGCTGGAGGACGGCTACTCTGACAACCTTCTGTCACATCATTGTGTTCAGTGAGAACCTTAGTCTGCGGGGCCCCAGGCAACATTCATATAGGACCACATACAGCTACACTACATGAAAATGTCATAAATTATATAAATATTTCAGCTCCGCTTTTATCCGTGTACTGTAAGTGTTGCGGACATGCAGGAGAGGTCTCCCACCTAGGTGTTGGGTTTCTGTGATATAATCAACTCAATGTAAAAATCAAATCAATATAAAAATCTATATTTCAACCCCTCAATTCATAATCACTTTAAATGTCTTATTTTAAAACACCATAAAATATTTGTATCACTTTAAAATGACAAAACCCACTGTTATAATTAAAAGTCATTCTTCCACAGACACACTAAAGTATGAGTGACGTAAAGAAAGGATGATTAATGCTGTTAAACCCAATTGTCTCTGTCTCTTCTGCTTTGGTGAGTCGTCTACTCTACTGGACACGTCTTCTGAATGGGAAGTGATTCAGCCTCTTCCGCTGAGGTTCCCACATCCTGCAGACAAACATATGAATAGTTATTAAACTTCTTACTGTAATGAAAAACACATTAAAGAATAGACTGGCAGCTCCTGTTACAGAATCGCCTTCACCTTCCACATCTCCTTCCCACAAAACGCTTCCCCTCGACTTCTCATGTTTTCAGGATGTTACTATAAACATCTACCACTACAACCTCTTCCTCCTACTTCTACAGACAAGGCTTCTCCCTTGTTGAGACTTAAATGTGTCACTAGATGGTGCCAGATATACTTTCTCCCTCACTGGGGTTTTCTAAAACTAAGAGGCCGCTCACCAAAGCCTGAGGCCTCACAAGACTGACGGGGTTAGAACAAGCACCACCCTCTGGACAGGATGTCAAATCAATGATAAACCAAGACACTAGTTGTACACAGACAATAAGGGTATAAACGATCTAGCTCAAATTCAGCACAGATGTTCCTGTAAACTTCACTTGGTTAAGGTTTTCTATATACGTCCTGCCTGCTAGCATCTTCCATTTATGCATATAAAACAATAAGAGCTAATGTTGGCGCCCTTTAAAAAAACATAATACATTTAATCACAATCACACTACTGCACATTAAATGTGATTTTGTTTTACTGTATTCTAGAAAAACCCACCTCAACATCATTGTGTGCAGGCCTTTCTGCTGGCTGAGCTCTGGATGCTGCATCATCTCTGCTGGGTTTATCTAGAGAAATATTCACGTTCACGTTCAAAGGTTTTGTCTGTGACTGAGCTAATTTCGATTCAGTGGGTTTAGTTCTTGTTTCCCTTGAATCCCTTCGATGCTGACGTAGAAGTGAAGTGATGCCGTACTTGAAGGTTGCCCAAACGCTTCCATAGATGAATAGCTGGGAAATAGTAATAGTCAGTTAAATATCTAAAGGTAGACATGAAGATGTCTTTACTTTTATTTGTCTTCGATTTTAATTATGTGTCAGATTTTATAAAGGACCCTCACCAAAATGGAGGGCACAGTAATGAATAGAACTGGGATCTGTAAAGTAACTGGTAGATCCTTGAGGAGGGCTCGAAGAAAATCACTGATCCCTTGGCCAAAGTGCTTCAGCGGCTCCGTGATGAAGGTGGTGAGAGTATATAAGATGGCCTAAACACAGAGGGAGGTTGAACTGACAAGGATTTTCTAAGACACATCTTTATAAAGGTGAGATACTCAAAAGATGTACATAGCATGGAGACCTACCTTGGTTGGAGGAACTAGAAGAATGGGATTGATAAAGAGCTGTTCATAGTACTTCTTACAAGGGTCGTCCTGAAGGGTCCAAGTGCTTCTGAACCACTCTGTGGAAAAACAAAGTTATGTCTTACATGCAAACCAGACTGATTTAGTTCAGAGGCATCAGCAGCCCAAAACACTGCACATGGAACTAAAGCTGTGTTATTACCAACACAGTAATCACACAGCAATATGCACAAATAACGACAAGACATCTGAACAACACACGGCGCAAAGCAACACAATGATCACACATCATTGTCACATGGTGCCAGTGTAAACCTACACTATGTTCACTATGTTACCTTTTAGACTGTCAGTCCAGGTAATTTTCTTTACTCCAGTGCATTTTTCATTGATACCGTCCATCTTCACTATGTTATTCTGGTGTTCAGCAAAGCCAATCTGGAAAAAACTAGAATTAAAATACTGTGCTGGTCTAGAAGAAAATGAACGTCAGCTTAATAAAAAGGACTGAGCTCTACTTCACCTTGTACAAATAAAACCAGTTCCAGATGATACTGATGAAGAAGCAGACAGCAAACAGCCTCCTGAACTGCACGAACCAGGACACTGCTGACCACAGCTCAGTGCTGATGATGGCGACAACGAGCAATATAAACAGCGCAATCTGAAACACAACAGAGGCTTAACTTAACTGCACTCAGACCTCAACCCATCATGATATACAATTAAAGTCTGTTTTCTGTAAATCCAACATGTCAGATGAATGAAACATAAACAAATCTCACGTTGATCAGCGTGTCTGGCTCCACACCAAAGGTGTCTTCAAAACGCCACCTCCAGGCCTCATAATTCTGTGGTCTGAGATCCACCAGAATCTGGCTGATGGCATTGTCCAGAGCTCCTGTTCTCCAGCTGTCTTCACCTTCCAGAAGCGTCCGAATCTCACTCATGGATTGTTGGGACACTTTGATTTTGGCGTCATAGAAGACATCTGAGGAGTCACTGGGCTGGGGAGAAAAAACACATGTATGTTTCAGTGGCAAGGCCCTGTATTATACACCTGCTTCCTATTACATTACTGAATAATGGAAATACATCAAAAACAGGGTTCTGGTTGCAGCATCATTTAAAATGATCAAAGATGTGATCAAAGTCACATGATGCATCATAAAAAATAAAAGACCACTTACTGAACCAACTCTTTGTATTTCCTTCAGGAGTCTTCTTAGGAATCTCTTAAAGACTGGATTGCACGATGGCTGCTGGGACATTTCTGTGATCTTCTTATTTAATTGTTCGATCTGAGTGAAAGCAAAGCATTTTCTGAATCTTGCCAAACTCTATTATGACAGATATTCTCTTGCACCACAAAGAGATTCAGTGGCTAAATGAAAAAAACATCACAGCAGATGCTTCTTTTCAGGAGGATTAAATTTGTAATGTTTAATAAAAGTACAATAACTGAAATCTTCAGTGTGACGGCAGTAGAAATTGCTTTATAACCTATTACTATTTGAATAACTATCTACATGGTTGAATAGAACCAGCAAAGAAGGAGAATCAGGTGACCTGACTGAATTTAATTGTTGTCTATTTTTGTTATGTTTTCTGAACCATTTAAAGCCTCTTGGGTAAACAACACCAGGTAAACATAATATTGTAAAAACCGTGGGTTTTGGTCAGAGCGACCTACGAGCTACCTCGCTAACTGGTTAGCTAACTAAGCTACTGCTAACTGGTTGGCTAATTAAGCTACTGCTAACTCTTAGCTAACTAAGCTTCTGCTAACTCTTAGCTAACTAAGCTACTGCTAACTCTTGTTTCCCTAAACACAGGACACTGTGCTCCTGCAATAACTGCTTGAAACACGAACAGTGGGGCCGCGGCCGCACAAACAAAGCCCTGGGCCGCTGCAGTCTGGAAACTTAAGTGTGGCATTTCCAAACTTTTGTTATAATTGTGTTTTTATCCATTTCCGGTTTCCCATCATCCCTTGTACAGGGGGTTTGTTTTCTGCAACATGTTTATGTCTGATAAAAGATATTACAGAAACCTGCACATAGCATCCAGAAATGTACATCTTACTTTCAGTTTCAGTCACTTAAAAACACCCTTCAAGGATGAGAATCCACCCAGTCGCTCCGTGTTCCATGACATCCAGGGACAGAGAACACACTAGAACAACAAGGAGCATTGAAACGGTGTAACGAGATAAAGATGCAAATATTACCTCAGCTTCTTTCCTCATAGACTTGGTGGTGGCATCGTAGTTCACCATATCGTAAGATTCCAACCTGTCGTTCACCTGCTGCCCCGTGACATCCAAGGTCAGACAACAAGCCAGAACAACCAGGAGCATCGTGGCCGGATGAGGATGGAAAATGGCAAAACTGCCCGTTTCTTTTACTAAAGGAGAAAGCAAAGCGCTAACTTTCCTTTTCTTTTAAAGCTAGGATTACTTACATTTAGCATTAAAATTACAACGTCAGTATAAGTTTCAAGACAAATCTAACAATTAACTATACGAAACAGCAGAAGCTTAGTGACCTGAGCTGCAGAGCCGAGCGCTGGAGAATTCACTGGCAAGTTATACAAGCTTAAAACCTGTTTCACTGACGTATGCAATGAATACGTGGAGTGTTGTGATTTGTGTAGCGATGTTTTCCACTGGGTCACTGCAGTTGAGGGGACATGAGTGGTTTAGTCTGTCTGAACTAGATTAACCAGTCTGCTCCTACAACCGGGGAGTTTACTACGCAACTTGGTTTTCTGTGACAGGTTCTTATGGAAAATAAAAACATCCAACCTCAGTATAAAAATCTATATTTCAATCATTTATATTCATATTTTGTCACTTGCTGCCGCTGAAGTGTGTGAAACCTCCTGTGCACAATTCAGCAATCAGCCTTCATCCACCTGTAAATGATCACATCTGTGGTCCATCTTGATCATTCCAGTATATTTTCATTGTCTCACAGTAATATTTATTGCAAAAATTCAGTTTTCCTCCTGGAGGAGTTCATGTGTCCGAATGACCCTTGTGCGTAACGTAAAACAGCCTGAACTTAAAACCGTGATGTAAGGAACAGATTTTTTATTTTTTCTCAAATTAAAACCAGTACATTCACACTTTCTGCAACAGCTGTGTTCAACAGCCAACGTAACCCACTAAAGCCATACATTCACAGTGTAAACAAATCACAGGTATCAGAAACTTACTTTCCAAAATAAAGTGCATTCAAAATTATTTGGCAGTTGGGCAGATAAACTGCAGAGGGTTTTATAATAATATTGACTGTGCTGCTAAATATCAATGAAAAGTAAACCTGTAACCAGAGAAGTGAGAAAAAGGTGAAAGACTCATGGCTATGCTATGTAGCCTGACATGTTCAACCTCTCCTCAGAATTTAGCTTAATATTTCAACCCCTTAAATCAAAATCAGCAAAAATAGCTCATTTAAAAACACTACGAAGCAAACTTTTTATCCCTTTAAATTAAATAAACACAACTTCAACATAAGTCATTCTTCCACAGACACACTAAAGTATGAGTATTAAGTAAACAAGTGCTGATTAATGCTGTTGACCGCGATTGTCTCTGTTTCGACGATGCAGAAGTCATCTACTCTACTGGACACGTCTCCTGAACGGGAATCGATTCAGCCTCTTCAGCTGAGGTCCCCACGTCCTGCAGAAAAACATATGAATTGTTATAAAACTTCTTACTGTAATAAAAATGTCTTGTAAAAGCAGATAACACATTAATAAATACATAGACTGGAATCTCCTGTTACAGAATCACCTTCCACATCTCCTCTAGCTCTTGTCACTAACGTTTCCTCTCGACCTCCCATGTTCCTTTTTCATGATGTTAACAACATCTGCCACTACAGTCTCCTCTTCTTCACCTTCTCCTAGTCCACCTCTAGGTGGGTTGGTCAGCTCCTCTTTGCCAGTCTGCATCTGGGAGTCACACACCATCTTAGGCTTTGGTCAAACATTCTAGTTTGACTTTGGGACTTCTAGCTCATATTCAGCGCAGATGTTCCTGTAAACTTCACTTGGTTAAGGTTTTCTATATACGTCCTGCCTGCTAGCATCTTCCATTTATGCATATAAAACCATAAGAGCTAATGTTGGCGCCCTTTAAAAAACATAACACGTTTAATCACAATCACACTACTGCACATTTGATTTTAATGACATAAATCAGATTTTGTTTTACTGTATTTTAGAAAAACTCACCTCAACATCATTGTGTGCAGGCCTTTCTGCTGGCTGAGCTCTGGATGCTGTATCATCTCTGCTGGGTTTATCTAGAGAAATATTCTCCTTCACGTTCAAAGGTTTTGTCTGTGACTGAGCTGATTTTGATTCAGTGGGTTTAGTTCTTGTTTGGACAGCAACTCTGCCACCACTCGCTTCAGCTGTGTCCTGCTGGGTCTCTGAATCTGACATCGCAGAGACAGTCTGCTGAGCCTCACGCCGCGCAGCATCCGTCTCATCCTCACTAAAAGCACCGGTGCCATTTCCGATATTTTCAACCAACACACGGACCCGTCTTTGATGAACCTGGTTCCTGTGTATTCTGGGATCATTGGCTTCATAAAATGGAGCTTGTTGTGGTGCGTCTCCTCCTGCTAAGGGGGCCTGGCCCTCAAGTCTCTGGAGCTGAGGCTGCGCTTCTGCAAGTGGTGGAGCAGGTGGATCCCTTTGGTGGCGACGTAGAGGCGCAGTGATGCCGTACTGGAAGGCTGCCTGAACACTTCCATACATGAATACCTGGGAAATAGTAATAGTCAGTTAAATATCTAAAGGTAGACATGAAGATGTCTTTACTTTGATTTTAATTATGTGTCAGTGAGAATTTATGAAGGATCCTCACCAAAATGGCAAGCACAATAGTTAATAGGACCGGGATCTGTAAAGTAACTGGTAGATCCTTGAGGAGGGCTCGAAGAAACTCACTGATCCCTTGGCCAAAGTGCTTCAGTGGCTCCGTGATGAAGGTGGTGATAGTAACTGAGATGGCCTAAACACAGAGGGAGGTTTGTGCAGGATATATCATGGATCCAGATGGCGTTTAAGAATATTTGTACATGTCATTCACCTTAATAATGTTCATTTTATCTAGTGAAATCCTCAAACTGGTGATTTTTTTTATTGCATAGCTTTATAAACGCGTCATACTCAAAACAGACAGCATGAAGACCTACCTTGGTTGGAGGAACTAGAAGAATGGGATTGACCATGATGGCTTCATAGTACTTCTTACAAGGGTCGTCCTGAAGGGTCCAAGTGCTTCTGAACCACTCTGTGGAAAAACAAAGTTATGTCTTACATGCAAACCAGACTGATTTAGTTCAGAGGCATCAGCAGCCCAAAACACTGCACATGGAACTAAAGCTGTTTTATTACCAACACAGTAATCACACAGCAATATGCACAAATAACGACAAGACATCTGAACAACACACGACACAAAGCAACACAATGTTTATATTGCTCGTTGTTACCTTTTAGACTGTCAGTCCAGGCAATTTTCTTTACTCCAGTGCATTTTTCATTGATACCGTCCATCTTCACTATGTTATTCTGGTGTTCAGCAAAGGCAATCTGAAAAAAATCAAACATTAAAATACTGAGCTGGTTTAGAAGAAAATGAACGGCAGCTTAATAAAAAGGACTGAGCTCTACTTCACCTTGTACAAATAAAACCAGTTCCAGATGATACTGATGAAGAAGCAGACAGCAAACAGTCTCCTGAACTGCACGAACCAGGACACCGCTGACCACAGCTCAGTGCTGATGATGGCGACAACGAGCAATATAAACAGCGCAATCTGAAACACAACAGAGGCTTAACTTAACTGCACTCAGACCTCAACCCATCATGATATACAGTTAAAGTCTGTTTTCTGTAAATCCAACATGCCAGATGAATGAAACATAAACAAATCTCACTTTGATCAGCGTGTCTGGCTCCACACCAAAGGTGTCTTCAAAACGCCACCTCCAGGCCTCATAATCATGTTGTCTGAGATCCACCAGAATCTGGCTGATGGCATTGTCCAGAGCTCCTGTTCTCCAGCTGTCTTCACCTTCCAGAAGCGTCCGAATCTCACTCATGGATTGTTGGGACACTTTGATTTTGGCGTCATAGAAGACATCTGAGGAGTCACTGGGCTGGGGAGAAAAAACACATGTATGTTTCAGTGGCAAGGCCCTGTATTATACACCTGCTTCCTATTACATTACTGAATAATGGAATTACATCAAAAACAGGGTTCTGGTTGCAGCGGCATTTAAAATGATCAAAGATGTGATCAAAGTCACATGATGCATCATAAAAAATAAAAGACCACTTACTGAACCAACTCTTTGTATTTCCTTCAGGAGTCTTCTTAGGAATCTCTTAAAGACTGGATTGCACGATGGCTGCTGGGACATTTCTGTGATCTTCTTATTTAATTGTTCGATCTGAGTGAAAGCAAAGCATTTTCTGAATCTTGCCAAACTCTATTATGACAGATATTCTCTTGCACCACAAAGAGATTCAGTTGTTAAATAAAAAAACATCACAGCAGATGCTTCTGTTCCAGGAGGATTACATTTGTAAAGCACAGACACTGTATGGAGGATAATCAGACCACCTGACTGAAATTAATCATTTTTATTGTTTTCAGAATCACTTACAACTACTTCTACTTTATTTCATACAACCAGAAATAAACCAAACCATATGTGTGGCATTTCCAAATGTTTTTTTGCCAGTTTATATTTTCATTATTTGTTAGGTTTCCCATATATTTACCATGTTCTAAGTAAGGACCTATGTTTCTGCAACAATGTTATACCTGAGATATTAAACATCTGCCCTGGGCTGGGTTCGGACCCCCCTGCACAGTGTGTGTGAATGTTTGACGAGGTAGGGTGGTCCTGACGGCTCTACTGTGGCCCTCGGATCTAGCTTTGTTCCTGTGTGGGGCTGGGTCCCCTTCCATGCAGACTGTGGGTGCATGGGTTCTGTTCTCTGGGACTGATCCTGTGTTGGCTTCTTGGCCACACTCATCGCCTTGGTTCCTAAAAGTGGCACCGTGCATGCGCCAGTGTTTGTATCACCACATTGGTGAATGATGTAGTTTTGGTGTTACACTAACAGGATAATGGGAGAAACTACACGTCAACCGATAGGAATGCGTGTCAAGCTTTGCTGTAAGTACTGATGTCACTCCTCATTATTACTTTCAATAATGATGGTGTTTGTGGTGTATTATAAGTATCTATACATGTTGTATATGTGTATTTATTTTTGTTCATATTATTAATAAAACAATAAATCATATTTAATATGATTATCATGTTGGCTGCATTCTGTTCTGTTTTTCTTGTCTTTGTGTTCCCCTCTTCCACGAACCTGTCTCTGCAGGTCCGCTGCTCGGCTGCTGCACGACTCCAGCTCAGCTTGTGTGTTGTCCTGGGTGTATTCTCTCCTCTTAGTTCCCACATTGTTGTAGTTTGCCGGCTGCAAATCAACGCAACGTTACAACACGACAGCGATGCCGTAGTAGTTTGAGAATATGAAGGCAAACCAACAGCGTTAAGCAAATGCACTCAGTGCCGCCCAACCTCGGCTCCTTTCCTCATAGACTTGGTGGTGGCATCGTAGTTCAGCATGTCGTAAGGATCCACCCAGTCGTTCTCCACCTGCTGCCCCGTGACATCCAGGGTCAGACAACAAGCCAGAACAACCAGGAGCATAATGGCAAAAACAAACGGGCTGTGGATGGACAACAACAGCACAAGGACAAACAAAGACCAAGTTTCCTTTGGCTCAAAGTAGCGTATGTTGCGTTCAACCAGTGCCGCCCCGACGTTGAACTACATTTAAAATAAAGTATCGATATCCAACTCGAGCCCTCGTGAGCAAAACAGTATCGATTTTTCGAAGCGGAAGTGTAGTTGAGTAGCGTCTCGGTCACGCTCCAAATCACGTGACCAACGAGCGCGGCCCCTTCAAGTCGACCTCTTGTGTGGGAATTTAGATTGTCTTAGAGCAAATTGAGAGTCAAATGTAGAAATAGAATAGGTTTAATAATAGAAAGTCAATCAAGTTTAGTGTACAAATTGTGAAAGCGTGAAGGCTGTTAATGATATCAGTCAATAGATTAAAGTTTGTATTGTATTTTGCAAACATTATTCGTTTAAAATGCGGCTTCGTTTATCAATTTCACTGGTTGTTGCCAAGCAGTTAAAGTTTTCTACCGCCACCTACCGGCTGGCGGTAGAAAACTGCCACGTAAAGGAACGCGTGCAAGCTGCAAAGGCTGACGGGAATGTAGTTTTTACTGGTAGATTACCATTCGTACGTAGAAGACTGTTTTCTTCGCCTGTGTGTAAGACTCGAGTTTAAATAAATGTTCAAATTCTGAAATAACATGTACAGTACATGTAGCTTAATGAAAATACCAAGATTAAAACTAAAGGAGTCAAGAACAGCAAGAATGAAGGCCATTGGGAGACAATTAAGCTGGTGCTGTACAATATAACTAGTCAATTTCATTTAAGTTTGTGTTTTTACAATAAAAATACAAATAACTTATGCATTTAACCCCCACACACACACGAACCGAAGAACCGAACTGTGCTTCATGTGCATATAAAACAACACTGATTAATGGTGCACCATCACAGCCAGATCTGTTCTCAGGAAAGTGACAACAGTGAGATTCACTGGATTAAATTCAAGGCCTGGACATTGAAGCAGGTAAAAAGTGAAAGTGATTTGAGTTGAGTTGAATTACTAAAATGTGTTTGAATTTTCAGACTTTGTGTTCTCTGCAACACATTCTAAGGCTTAGAGATAAAAATGTTTGGTCAGGAAAAAACAACCCACAAAGTGAGAGGAAGCACTACATGCATCAATAAACACATCCAAACATTTATTGAATCATGGTTTATGATATTTACAAATGAATACCAACATTTAAGAAGGACGCGTTTATTGTGTGTGTTTCGACAACAGTTCAGGAACCACTCCATTCAAGTAGTTCAAAGCAAATCAGGTACGTCTTCAGAAATATGAACAAAGACAACCAGCACTACAATACATCAACACCAGAGTCTCCAAAGATGAAAAAAACCTTGTATGTTTCTAAAATAGGTGGCAGCCACAACAATGACCATAGTTCATTTTGGTATTTGTCCTGGATACAGGAGCTCAAACTGTGACGACGCACAAAGCTCCATGATGCTCACCTTCAATGTGAGCAGTCGGCAGAAAGAATTCAGAATGATGCAAGTTTGTGTTTTTATTTTCCTTTTCTCCCTTTACCACCCTTTGACTGTCTGCCTTTTCCTTTGCCTCCTTTAACGCGCTGTTCTTTCTTCTGTGCTGCCCGCATGTCTTTCTTCATGCGGCTGTCCACTACTTTGAAGACTCCCTTGACACCTGGGGGACGTCTCACCTTCTTGCCGGCCCCCTTTTTGGTCACAACATACGTCACCTCTCGCTTCTCCTTCCCCAGGCCTGCTTTCTTGTAGATACTAGTAGAGTGAAGGAGAGATGAGACAAAATGATTCAAATTTTACTTTTGGAGAAGTGAAAAGTGAAGTTCTGCACCAACATGCGGTTCAAACCCTACAGGTGGAACACTCTACCTCTTTAGCTGAGCCATTTTCTCCTTCTCAGAGATGTCCACTGTGTTAACAACTGCCTCTGCTTTCTTCTTAGCCTGCTCCGTCTTCTTCAGCAGCTGAAGGAGTCACATTCAAACCAATCTGAGCTCGTCACAGATTTTCAGTGTTTCTTAGAATAAATAATTAGATCTAGATGATTATCGTTCTTGATCAACTTCAGCAGAACAGTTCGCTTTACCCTTCTCTTCTTCCGGGCTTTGGCCTCAGCAACACGTTTGATGGGCCTGGCATCGATCTCCTTCCATTTTTGTTTGTACTCTTCCACCATGTCTTTGGTGACTGGCACTGGTTTCCTCCTGTGTTTACGTTCATCATTCAGGAACCACACTGGTACCTCCCAGGCATTATCTGAGTTAGCAAACCTGCAGGAGCGTGCGATCAGTTCAACAGTTATTGCACTTGGGTTGTATGAATATTCCCTTTTCTGTTGACATATCCTAACAGTAGTTTTTGGGCTTTGAATCTCCAGGCGTAAACATTCACATTATGCTTAGCTAAGTTGTCCTGGAGGCCTGATTTATGAAACAGAAGATTGACATGCCACAAACGTCCCAGTCACACCCACCTGTGGAAGGAGCCATCCACCAGGTCTCTGGCTCTTTTCTTGGAGGTTGCAATCTGACAGCCGATGGCCAAACCTTCTGCATCCAAGACCCTGGCTTTCTTACCTGAGGAGAGCAGAAGTGACACAGTGACACACAAAACAAAAACACTACTAGCTCGCTAATCAGTTGGACAACAGACAACTGAAACTTTATTGATCACCAAATAATTTCTTCCTCATCTCCTCAGACACTTTGTCCTCTTTTCATTCTCTTGTCTACTTAGTTAGTTAGTTACTACTCCAGAGTAGTTCAGGATATTTTAGATGCTCCTCTGACGGTGGCTTCCTTCTAAAAGCATGCAGGAATAACGGACCACCGCTCATGACTCACTGGTGCTTTCCACAGGGACAACCTGAAAGTTGTCATCATCAGCATCTCCAGACATCCCACCATCACTTTTGGCTTGTTTCATCCTGGTAATCTCCCTGGAAAAAATCATTTATTTAATCAGTTAACAATAATATGATAACCCACAGACAGCTTGTGTAAAAAAGGCCTTACTCCTCATCGTCGCTGCTGTCATCTGAGTCACTGTCACTCTCCTCTTCAGCCTCCTGTGATGGTCCTGCTTTCTCCTCCTCTGGCAGAACAGCTTGTTCCTCTTCCACATCATTCTCTTCTTCTTCTTCAGCTTTTCTCTTTTTTCCTGTCAAAACCCAATCCATGAATATTTTTATTAATACTAGATTTAGGAGAGGGAAGCTACAGTGCTAAACTACAAATGGTGCAGTTTGTTTTAACTGTAGACTCTCACCTGGTTTTTTGCTCTGGAGCCACTCAGTCTGTTGGAGCTCCCTCTGTGCATCCTCCTCTAGGTCAATCTCAGAAAAGATGCCCTGTGGGGCAACATACGACAGGGTCAAAGGTCACAGAAATCCACTCATGTAGCATGTGATGAAGTAACTGTCCACATGAGCAGACAAACCTTGCTGAACCACATGCTGGTCTCTCGCTCCTTCTTCTCATCCTTTCCCTCCAGGTCCACCAGCAACCCCCCTCCCTGCTCTTCCTCCTCCTCCTCCTGCTCAGCAAACTTTACTCTGGTGAACAGAAGAGATTATAAATTAGAGGGCGATTACTTATTCTCACCATTGTCTGAAATATTTACTCCCATACTTAAGCAGCCCATTGTGTTTTTGGATGCTCTGATCTAAACAATCACTTACTTCTTCTTCTTTGGTGCTTTTTTCTCCAGCTCTTTCTGCCTCTGCTCCACCTCCTCAAAGTCCTCGTCATCCAACTCAGAGTCTAGAGACATTTTATCTGCTTCATCATCGTCTTCCTCAGACAGGCTTATGTCATCTTCTCCATCTACCAGAGCATCTGCTGCCTGCATGTCTCCCTTAGATATATCAGCCAGCACCTGATGAACACAATTGAGACCCAAAACACATTTTGATAGTGAACGTTTGTGAGAAACCTCCACTCAAGTCTTCATAAAACACATTGAAAATATATTACGTTTCGTTTCTTCATGGTGTGGAGGGAGAACAGGAATGGGTCATCAGTGTCGGCAATGGAGATGCCTGGCAGATCCATCTTCAGCTCCACTCTCTCTCTCTGCTTCCTTCGTTCCTTTAGCAGCTTCTTTTTCTTCCTAATAAGAATAATAATAAAGTAGAAAGTTGTGAAATCTGTGCAATAAATCCACTATGCTTTTATATATTTTCCACTTAAATCAACATGAAGATGTTAAATTAACAATAAAGATGTGTCACTATCTGAACCGCTGCATCTAAGCACTCTAACCACAACAGTAGTGATCCTGGAAAGTTGTAATAATCAAGCAAGAAACAAAGCAAAAAGCGCAACGAGCCAGCAGAGATTACTGTACCGTCTGAGCTCAGCTACTTCCTGAGCTTTCAGCTCTGCCAGCTTCTTCTCAGTTTCTTCATCTTCATCATCCTTTTGCTTCTTCTCTGGTTCTTCATCTGAATTACTTTCTTCGCCTTCATCAGAACCTAAGCTAAAAGACAAAGCAGAAGTGATTTTCAGTGACAGATCTTGGCAAAAAAAAAAGAAAAGAAAAGAAGAAAAGATTGAGTTTTGGTAAATGTGCTGTCAAGAGGTGTTACCTCATCTCCCGGTCAAGCTGCTTCGCCTCCTTCAGTTTCTTTACCAGAAACCTCCTCAGCTTGGTCCTCCAGCTTAGCAACAGGCTAGAGAAATGGAGGAAAGGAAAACAAACACGTGCTTGAGACACATTAACTATCTGTATTACAGCATTGACAAAACTTTACATGGTATTTTTCATCGTTGTTCCTTCTCGCAGCAGCACATCTATGTGCATTACTGTGAATACAGTACAAATAGTTCTTTTCTAAAGCAGAACTCAGATTTACCGGAGCTCTTTACGGCCCAACACTTTGATGTCACGACAACATTCCTTTATCTCATCAGTGGTTGCCAAGTGAGACTCCAGGTCTGGGTTGTCGAAGGTAATCTGAATGAATAAAGCAGAATGAGACCAGCATCACAGTCAGGCTTTACACAGGCTTGTGATTTACATTTAGACGTACTTTGTGTTTGCAGTGCATTAAGCTAGTTTCTTTTATCCAAACTTAACTAAACGTTTATTGTGATCAGCTGAAATCTTTACAAGCACCAAGAAAGTAAGCGTTAGGACAGATGTCTCACCGCACTGGCTTTGCCCAGGAAATCCACGGGATTGTCAGCTTTTAAAAAAGCAGTCACTGTGAAGCTGTGGTAGAGCGTCAGATCACCATCCATATAACCCTCAGCCTGAAACAGAGGAACAGCATCTTGATTAAAACAGCCTGTGTGAGCAACACTACATTAACGCAATGATATATTATGGGTCAAGTATTCTGGTTTACTCTGTTCATATCTGGTTCAGTTTACATACTTTTGGCTTCTTGACTGGAACCAAGTCCTTCACTGTCTTAACCTGCACCTCCACTTCTTTGAATGCGTGTTTAGGGTCAAAGAACTTATTGTCGATTTTGTCCGGGGCAACAAAACCTGAAGCAAAAAACAAAAACTTGGTTTAGATGTGAACTGTATCTGTAACATAATTCCAACATTTAGTCGACTCATTCACTGTTGGCACTGACCCTGACAGATGACAAAAATCTCTGCAGACTCATTCCTGGACGCCTGTGGCTTTGTGGCCTGCACCTTCTTAAAGAACTGCTGGAAGATCCAGACCAGGGGCTGGTAGTCTTTAGAGCGGAAGACCTTTGTCACAAAAGTACCACCTTTTGTCAGAAATTCACAAGCTAACTTCAGAGCCATCAGGGTCAAGTGAGCTGTGGATGTGAGGGACAACAAAAGGAGGTGAGAACATTAGAGTTAAGACTATTGTATTTAAGGTTTGTTTTAGCTGAATTTACCTTGTGAGAAAGCATCATGTTGCCAGTTTGCTCCCACGTTCGGGGCTCCGTCATTTAACACAACATCGACCTTCCAAGTCTGGAGCTCCTTTTTTAAAGCCTGCGCATATGACGGAATATTTAACAAGGGCCTGTTAAACTTTTAACAGAATGTGTCTATATGCAGTTAAACTGTGCAGCAGCCACCTACCTGTCTACATTTCTCTGTGGTGATGTCTTCTTGCAGTGTCACCACATTGGGGATGGGTTTGATTGGCACCAGGTCAACACCTGACAGGATAAACAAATTTAAAGACATCAAGTTACAGTATGTCACAGAGAGCATAACAGTCTTAAAGCTTCTTAGGTGAAAACTTTAATCTATGGACTCACCAATGATAAGACTTGAAACAGGCATAAATTTGGAAGCAACCTGTAACCTGAAAACAGATAATAATAAAAGAAATAATACATTATATTCATTGGTGATGTTACCATGATCATATTCACTCACACAGTGAGGTGGTTATTTAGATATTATCTTGGGGAAATAAAACACTAGCACAGGGTCTGTTGACGGCAGCTCACCATCCACCTGGAGCAGCGCACAGGTCGACCAGGGCTCTAGCTTTCTGTAGAAACTGGTATTTGCGGTTGAGCTGGATAAGTTTAAAGGAAGAACGAGACCGGTAGCCTACAAGCAAATAAACAACGTGTTAGAAGAGAGCTGACACTTAACATCCACTGTAATGATCTACTCACTAATGTCAGCGAGTCAGCTAAGTCTGCTAATGCTAATCGGTCAACGCTTACGGTTTTCAACATATTCTTCTACGTTACCTGTTTCTTTTGCCAGGTGGTAAAATTTATCTTTTCGGGTCTTTCCAACTTTGAGTTTCTTCCCCATGTTTGTAGCTGTGCTTTAATGGCTTTAACAGAAATGACTACACACTTTGGGAGAACTTAAAAGCGCTCAAACGTCCATGAAAACACACACGTGTGGCTGCCTCGGCGCAGGCGTTTGACGTCACACCCTCGGCGTGTTGTCTTCTTTTATTATTTTAAACCGGTTTCTACGGGACGTTGTCGCCACCTATTGCCAGTGCGGTGTAAACTGCATGAGCCACAATCAATAAGTAACAAAAAAGTCTGTTTCATAGGTTTATTAGATTTTTAAATAGCTCTTAAGAAACAACCCCCTTCAGTGAAAACGCAGGTTTTAGAAAGGCCTGTTTCTGGATCGCGTGTTGATCAGACCCAGGACAGAGAAGGCGCTGGCTGCTGCCGTCACTAAACTGATGGCCCCAATGGCCCGTGTAGCCTGTGGGTGTAAAGCAGAGGGAGAGTTCACCACGGTAGTTCATATCCACAGCGTGATTTATTAATAGCAACACATTTAACCTTTTAACGTACACAACAGATCAACTAACGGACTTTAATTCATCACTTGAGTAAGTCAAGAAATGGACCCTCTTTGACACAAGAACCAAATTGAAATTACTGAATTTGGTACTGAAAGTACCAAATGCAAATAAGTAGATCTAGAAGTGAGGTTTGATGTGTCCCACTGGAAAAGTGATTCACTTGTAGGCGAATCTTAGGGATCAGTGAGGGAAACGTTAGCGTTTGGCTGTGATGAAGGACGAGAGACAGAACCAGACTAAAGAGTGACAGACCTGCTCGGACACCCCCTCTCCATAGCGCAGAAGGGTAACAAAGTGCTCGCAGTTGCTCCCCAGCAGGTCGTAGGACACCTCCTGGTCAATGAGCACTTGTGCTCGCTGGATGATTTCACTGACAGGTAGGGGAGTGTGGTTGTGGTCGTACTTGTTGTTGACGCGATACGTGTCGCTTCCCACCACCTCCTTCAGCAGCTGCATGCGCACCACTGCTTTCCTGCTGAAGACAGACTTCACACTGGACATGGCAGCTGCCTGACTCTCATCTGGACGGGAGGAGAACAGTATCAAGCAAAAACCTGTGTTAAAAGGGATTATTCTTCTTATCCCAGAATCCTGGCGACGTATAGAAATAGGAACATGCTGTATTTTTGCTCCAAACAGTTGTCAGAATGATGGAATTTTGCAGGCTCAGATTCTTAGGTAGGTAATACAAGACTCGTGCGTCATCTGTGGTTTAATCTGTCTTTACCTGAGCACTTTGAATTGTTATAATTACCATAGTGTATGAAATGTGCTACATTAATTAAAATGTAATGTAAAGGTAAAATATAAAAGAAATTGGATAAACACTGTCATCCTTCAGAGTAAATGTAACTCTGTGAGTCTGAACTGGAGCATCCCACTGACCGACAGGAGTTAAGTTGATAATGTAGCCGTCTCCCAGGTAGAGAGCCCAGTGCTGATAGGCTGGCCTGAAGATCTCAATGAGGTCACCAGGCTGGGGGTCACCAGAGGGGTCAGGAAGGTCGGGGTCATTAGAGGCCATCTGAACAACGAGTGACAATATATAATCATTCCACACACTTGGTTTTATGAAACACGCAAAGTTTAATTCAACGGTATGAGAGCATTATAAAACGACATTTGGTTGATCAAACTCTAAACGTTAAAATGATTATAATCTAATGGAGGATAATAAAAAATTAAAATAATAATTCAAATTCCCCTTAAAACACACAGGTTTTCCAGTGTGGAAGTCAACAGGCTCAACCTAATCTCACCATCATATCAACACAAAGGGTTAAATCGTAGTACTACTACACTAACATCCTTTAGCTTACAGTGTAGTTCTGCTGTTGTTTATCCATCCCACATCATGCTTCCACAAATTCTGAAAAGAGAAAAGGAAACAGAATATTTGCTTAAATCACTTTTACTTCACTGAATTGATAAATGCTCAGTGTCTGGATCAATTATGCAAAAAAAAAACAACACAGACAAAAATAACCACACTCCCACTGAAAGAGATTGCTGGCTGGTGCACAATGTACAGGTCACACACACACACGGTCACACACACAATACACTTGTGTGTGACCTATGCTGTCACAATAGCAATATGACAATAGAGAAACCGACAGAAAAATAGTTTGAACCTGGATTATTTCACACGGGAAAAAAACACATGAAATATGAATTTTCTGAAATAACAAAGGACCAAAGTATCAGGATGTACTGTCAGCTCCACAGTTCGGATTTAGATCTGCACAGGACAGCAATGAGCAAGAACAATCTCGTATTTGACAAAAACGCTGTTTGCATTATCTGGGCATCAGTCCCAGGATCAGAATATCAGTGCATTCTATACACAATATATGAAACATGAACATAAATGAATGAGTCCTTCACAACAGCATTAGTTGTTTTGCTTGTAGCATTAAATGTATTGAGGCTATAGAAATGTTAAAGCCTCGTCAACATAAGATCATACTTACTCAAACACAAGCAGCTTTTTCTTCCTCACCATTTTAATTCTCCATCATAAACCTACACATATTCACAAAAATAGGAAAGTCCAAAAAGAAAAGTGTAAATATGGGATCAATTCCAACTTTCTGAGACGACAAGTGGTTTCTAGTTGGAATCCTGGAGCCAAACCAGAGGCCGGGGTTCTGGTGGAGGGATTTCAGTGTCCGTCGCTCTGACTGATGTTGGTTTACCACAGTTGCTGTGAGGCGTGCATGTACTCACTGAGAGGCGTTTCCTCGCTCATTCACAACCTGCACTACTGAACAGGAAGCAGTGTGAGCTCCCAGAGCCAAACCACGTGATGGGTTTTACTTGTAGATTTCAAACACAACAGCCAATTGAAAATGAGATGTCATGACTAAACATCTAGGAGGGAAGGACAGAATTCTATCTAATGTAATATAGGCTCCACTCCCATGAGACCCTGAACTGAATGAGACAGTTTAAATAATGAATGAGCGACTGAACAATACAGTGAAGGCCTGTGTATCAGTTTCATGATACTGAATGTTGAACTGATACTGATCTGAATAATCAGATGCCAAACTAAGAAACTAAAGGCCCATAGCACAGGCCTGATCTTGTTTTCCTTGCTTTGCAATACTGGTTGCAACGAATGAGAATCCCTCAGTCACTAGAGAAATACATTATAATGATTTTATAAGAATGATAATGTTTTGCATTATTTGTGTATTTCAGAACGAAACATGACAAATTTGTGTTGAGGTATTAGTACACAGCATAGTTAACAAAATCCTCCTGTAAATCTCACGATAGTTACCACAGTGAGCATATCACATTTAAAATAAATCAGAATGAATCACCCGCATTATAAAGATAACAACCACAGAGGTTTAAAGCTTTTGCAAGTCAGCAGAAACCCTATCAAATGTTATCATAACGCATTCAAATCCTTATCCCCGTGGCTCGAAGGCAAACGAGCTGTTATTGTGAAAATCCTGCCGGAACTGCCCGTATTATTGTAATGAGCTTAGCCTTTAGCTTAACTGTGCTGCTGTCACAGGATACACACGGAAGGTTAGGCAGGTTATCAGCCAGTAAGTTACCGGAGAGCAACGGGATTTGTGTTTGCTGCCGTGGCTGGTGTTTTATGTGTTATGAGAACCGGCCGCTGGTTTTCTTTGGACGGCGGTAAGGAATTAATAGCGCTTGTCACATGTGGCGCTATTGCTAGCTTAATGTTAGCTAAGGTTAGCTTAACGATGGGTTAACATGTGTCCACTCGTTTGACACATGTTCATTTTCTTCCTTAGACACAACTAGTTGAGAAAACACAAACGCGTATATTTGTTTCGTCAGGTATAGAAGTTAACGCGGCATTTTGCGTCATGTTACTGTCTTCTGTTATGAACTAATACTTATTGCAGGACACTTGCTAACGTGTTTACTTGTCAGTCGCTCTCCTGCAACATTAGAGCGACCTATAAAAGCTGTCCAGCAGCAGCAGTCTGTAAACTATACCGTCCACGTCCGTATATATGCGTGTTTGCCCTTTCTGACCCCGCTCCGTCTCCAGATCAACAGCATGGCTGCTGCTCCTGCTCTCAGGCGGACAGATTCGGCTCGGGGGGAATTTTCTCCTCTGAAGCACTTTGTTGTGGCAAAGAAGAAGATAAGTGAAGTGTTTGAACAAATACTGGACTACGTGAAGGAGACCTCAGCTTTTGTGGAAGGTGTGTGGCGGTCAGACCTAGTACAGTTCCTATTACTGATCCCATTATTTGACTGAGTGACTGTGTGTTGACAGACACATGTGGCAATAAGGCTTTGGAGAACATTGCAACTGAGGATCAGAAGTTGGAGATTCAAGCGTATGCTGACAAGCTTACTATCATCAGGGAGGTGCTGGCACGCAGACACATGAAAGTGGCCTTTTTTGGCAGGTACTGGCATTTACACGTCTGAAACACACTTTTCTTTGAACGAGTGCTTCTCCAGTAAGATAATTAAATTGAGTTTTAAGAACAACCTTTATACACATAATGGTTGATATGCAAACAGTTGTGTAAATTAAACCACGTTCCCATATAATACATGAAGCAAGCAGTTTACTTTCACTTTTAGTCTTTTGATTTCAGCTTCTTAAAGTGACAGGGTTCAGTGAGCTCAACTTGATGTTAGTTCAAACACGTTGTACTTTTGAAGAACTAAACTTAAAGGGGAAGAAAACAACAGTACTATTGCATTTAACGACAACATTGTATTAGGGTTATTCTGTCAGTTTTTGTTCTTGGTATTTGCAGTGACTGTTCTGTATGTTTTTAGGACCAGTAATGGTAAAAGCACAGTGATCAATGCTATGCTGAGGGACCGTGTGCTGCCCAGTGGTATTGGCCACACCACTAACTGCTTCTTGAGTGTAGAGGGCACAGATGATGATAGAGCCTACCTCAAAACTGAGGGCTCTGACGATGAGAAGAGCATAAAGGTACATGTTGTTTGAATAACAGTTTTGACTCTTTTGCTTGTACTGATCTGTTATGTTTGCCTGTTCGCTTGTTTGTTGTTGATGTCTGAGAGTTGGTGTGGAACGCCTGCTCTCAGCTTCTGCAAACTATTTAGAGCCTTTGCTAGAGTGGTTAAGGATAAGATTTAACCCAAACACACACAGTGCTGCATCTGTGGCCTTTAATCATTTGTCAGCCCAGATGAAGTTCTGCTGTTTGTTGGTGGTTATGCTATGCTTCTTCACATTCTTTTGTTCATTGATTAGTGTTAAAGTGGCATTGACTCCAGTTAACTCTCTTAATAGATTAAAAAGAGAGCTTTACAGACAAATAGCAGATATGAAGCAGGTGCTTTTACATTTAATGAAGCAGCGTTGAAAATATGCTGCCTTTGTCTTCCTAGTTTTATCCACCAACAGAATGAACACATTATAATTTTGCTGACAAAAAAGCCAGTAATAAAAGTTAATCAAACTGATTTTCTAAACTGTTGTACAAAACTAAAAGCTGCAAAATCTAATACATCCATGTCCAATGTCTCTAGACTGTAAATCAGCTGGCTCATGCGCTCCACATGGATGAGAGTCTGGACGCCGGGTGTCTCGTACGTGTGTTTTGGCCGAAGACCAAGTGCGCTCTGCTTCGAGATGACCTGGTACTTGTGGACAGGTAACACGATATGATATCAGTTGTTCATCATTTTCAGACAAGAATGTAAACGTAATTTTTTTTATAGCTCTAGTCATATAAGTATAGTTAGGTGACATATTACTAAACATGCGTTTGACCTCCTGACCCTTCTTGCACCCTGTAGCCCAGGGACAGACGTGACATCAGAATTGGACAGCTGGATCGACAAGTTTTGCTTGGATGCTGACGTCTTTGTGCTGGTGGCAAACTCTGAATCCACGCTCATGAACACGGTAAGTAAAATATCTATATCTTTGCATCGTTTTGATTATGTACGACCAATATCGTGTGGACTATATGTTGGTATTTATTGTCTTATTGAGACAAATAATATGGCAATTAAATAAATAGCCTGGATATTTCTAAATTGCTGCCTTAGTAAAGGACATGATATTAGACGTTTTTTCTTTTTTATGTTAACATTATGTCATAGTCTTAAGCAAGGCTATATGTTTTCAGCTACTGCATGTCTTGTCACTTGCATGTAATAAAATGGTTAGTGGGTGTTTTTCTCATGAGGAGTATAGAGGATAGAATGTGGCTGCCTGTGTTTGTATTCAGCAACACAGGCCCCACACTTGTTTTTATCTGCTCAGGCATTCATGCAACGTGAAGCGGGACACAGTTAATGAGAGAGCTCCTTAATCTGGGGGCAGCTCTTTTAAAGGGAAAGAAACACATTATCTGGGCTATACTGTGTAAATAAACCCAGGCATTATGTAAATCACTGACGCTACTCATGCAGCAGAAATGTGTCGTGAGATCCTGCCTGGATGAGGAAACCTTTTTTATCCATGCTACAACTTCCACTTTGCTATTCAAAGCAAATGAAAGCAGGAATAATGTTTGTGCTTCTGGTAATATATTGAGTTTGTTCAACTTCCTCCCTTCACTTTCTAGGAAAAACACTTTTTCCACAAAGTGAATGAACGCCTGTCAAAGCCAAACATCTTCATCCTCAACAACCGCTGGGACGCCTCAGCGAATGAACCAGAGTACATGCAGGATGTGAGTCAAGCCGCTTTATCTGTCTGTTGTCAGAAACAACAAACATTTCATGAATATAATTATTTTTCCTGTTTATTGAAATATATTTGGAGTTGAAAACTTTGTCAGACAAAACTAAAGCTACCTGTTTAGGACCTTTTTGATTTCTACCTCTGCTTACAGGTGAGAAAGCAGCACACAGACCGTTGTGTCAACTTCCTGGTTGAGGAGCTGAAAGTTGTGGACCGTGAGCAGGCACCTAATCACATATTCTTCATCTCCGCCAAAGAGGTGCTCAACTCACGCATGCAGCGTGCGCAGGGGATGCCTGAAACAGGTGGGGAACCTGTGTGTTCATATGTAGTAATATTCACAGTCAGGGTTAACATGCTGCACTTTTTTATATAATAGAAATTAAACAATGAGAAAATGTAAATAGTGAAAACATGATGCATAATAAGGTCTAAGCAGTCCTCGCAAGTGGTTTGTGTAATGTGATCCTTTCATCCATCAGGTGGAGCTCTGGCTGACGGCTTCCAGGAGAGACTGAAAGAGTTCCAGAGCTTCGAGAGGAGGTTTGAGGTGTGTGTTGTTTGTGGTTTCCCAGTCTTTGAATCGGTATAATCTCAAAATCCATTTCCAGCATAAATAACACAGATTTTGTATTTGCTCCCAGAAAGACATTGAAACAGCTGTTAACACAGAGGATGGGGCCCTGCTGATAAACACTGCAGTTATTGTAATGGAAAGAGTCAAGAATTGTTTTGACATTAAGCTGCCGCTCATGAGAAGTTGTTGCTACCAGAAAGTAGGGGGGACCTTGGCTGAGGTTTTAATTGATTCAGACCCTGATAAACAATGGCTGCTTTATCAGATGATGAAGTGGAGCTGACTTTTCTCTTTTAGTTCTATAAGGCATTTCAGAACAGATTTGCACATTTTCCATCTTGCGTGGATAAAGATAAAGAGGCAGATAAATGGGAACCTTCTAACAGTACTGGTTAGGTTTGACAACCAGCAATACAGCGGCGCTCTAAGGGACCTCCAGACCAACCCCTGTGCCTTTCCCATCAACTTGCGTCTTCATTGCTGAAGTCTAGATTCACTTAAGCGAGGACATTCCTTTGTTTTTATTTTTATTAGATTTTGTTCCATCTTAACGCTGCTGAATGTTGAGGTTTCTTTGTTTTATTTGTTTGCTTTCTCTGCTGAGAGTCTTCTTTTTTCATTAGATTAAACTTTATGCTCAATCAGTATGAAGGATACGTAACGGTAACGCTTTAGACATGACTCATGGAAAGAATCTGTTGCAGCAGATCAGAACAGTGAATTTTCACAATCTTCAACATGCCTTAAAAATGACACAATATACTTTATTCATACCACTCAGCATTCCTCCTGGTATACACGATATTATTTCTTTTATGTTTCTTTATGTGCATTCTTGGTTGCATTTATGTGATTTTTATTTTGTTGTGGCTTTACCAACACATTACTGTGACTTCTAAACGTGGGCTGTCGGACACAAGATATACACACTGCTGCTGCCATGTGTTTCCATGTTTTTAATCTTATGTTAAGTTAAAAGTAGCAGGTGTCTGTCTTGTCCTGTGTTTGTCCCTGGTAGCGGTGCGAGTTCACGCACCCTACCCAGAAGCAGCCTCTAGAACTGTCACAGTAACTTGTGTGTTACGGCCTCGCAGGAGTGTATCTCGCAGTCAGCAGTGAAAACAAAGTTTGAGCAGCACACTATAAGGGCCAAGCAGATCACAGAAAAAGTCAAGAGCATCATGGATACCATCAACATTGAGGCAGCGGAGAAGAGGTGGGTACTCAGGACAGTTAATTTGTTGTGGGATAGAGGTCTTTTTTTTTTTTTTACACAGTATAATTTTACTGATATAGTCTTTATTAATACAGACAGGCAAATATTTAAACCTTTTAGAAACTATTCACAGTATTTGGTATAACAGGCGTTATTACGTAGGACTTATATCTTGTAACTGTTTATTACGAACGCTTTCTTGCATGATGCACCTGCATTTTTGACATTATTTCTGTTTGGGGGTCGGGGCCTCAGAGTAGCAGCACTGGAGGACAGGGAGTATCAGATGGACCGACTGGACTTTGTCAAGAATCAACTCAACCTGCTGATTGATGACATCAAGATGAAGATTAAAGCGATCAGTGAGGATGTGGAGTCCAAGGTGTTGTAGATGATATTTACTGAAGTGTCCCTAACTTTTTCCCTGTAGCTGCACTACTGGGAGTCATCTTGATATGGTGATGTACAGATAATGAACCTGTGGTGAAAGTATAAGATGATCGATGAAGTACTGTCACTTGCTCATGTAGCTGACTGATGGCTTTGGTTGTGTCGATCAGGTATCCAGCGCAATGGAGGAGGAGATCTGTCGGCTCCATGTTATTGTTGACGAGTTCCGCTCTGACTTCCACCCCTCACCTCATGTCCTCAAGATCTACAAGTCTGTAAGTAGAAGCAAAAGTGAATTCTTCTGATCACTTTGCCTGGTTTAACTTTGCCTGGTGTCAATGCAACACTTCAAGAGTGGCTCATTTACAGTTTCTGTTTTATTTCAACTAATACATCTCAGGTCAGTGTGGCTTGTATTTTGTTCTTTTACATTGACCGCTTTCTAGGGAACTGACCCATGTTGCTTTTGGCAGGAGTTACTGGCTCATGTGGAGGAGGGGATGGGAAAGAACCTGGCCTTCCGCTGCTCCGATGCTATTAACGCTTCTGTTCAGTCCTCTCAGAGATACATGATAGGTAACTTGAATTCAGCGCAACACATGGACAAGTAATCAGATTACCTTCAGTAATAGACTTTAGGTTTATTGTTAAAGGTTAAGTGTCTCACGACTTTCCAACAACACATCTGTTTAGTGCATGGCCTTGGGCAGCACACTGACCCAAATGGAATGAAAGGGATTGGCCAAAATGAACACAAAAATATGGAATAAATTCAACCTAGAAATGTATATAAAGCCTACATTGCAGTTGCAGAAATTAATATTGAACTGTGCACACCACCAGTAAGGAATTACAGCATTTTTCATAAATTTAAACATTAATAATGAAGATTGAATGATAAAATAATTTTCTAACATTACTATTTTTAATTTCTCTTTAATTAAAAATATTTACATACACAAGTCCTATTTTCAAAGACAATACTGCAGCCTACTTATTTTTCAGTTATCAATCCTCCAGAGAGTCCTGTTAAACTTAGACCAGAAACCCACCCCATCGTTCCACACCCTGTTATGCCACAAATACGTTGCTCTGTCAGATGACCATGTAAAGTTAGGCTCATTGATAATGTTATAAAAATGAAGAGCAGGAAAATTCAAATCATAACTTCGTAATATGTTTCTTTTTTTGTGCTTGTGATTTGCATTGACCAGATTTATTTTTATTTCTTTTACTCTCTAGACAGCATGCTTCCCCTGCTTCCCTCTGCGGCCCATAGCCAAGTTCATATGCTGGTGCCCAGCAGGAAGTTTGACCTTAGTTATGACCTAAATTGTGCCATAATCTGCAGTGACTTTCAGGAGAACATAGAGTTTCAGTTTTCACTAGGTTGGAAAGCATTAGTCCACCGCTTCCTGGGGTCTGCCAACGCTCAGCGGGCACTCAGACTGGTGGACCAGAAGTTCCAGGTACAGACTGGAGTAGGATATGTTGTTAAATCATCTGTAAAGCACAGTGTGATGTTGTGAAAGGAAAGAGTGGTTTGATTAGTATTTTCTAAACTGCTCGTCCTCAGGCATCTCGACCAGCGCTCCCCGTGGCCTGTACACCATCCTCAGGACCTCCCTCTATCGCATCACAGCCCAACCATGAAACAGCCCTCATGACGCAGGAGGACATGATGGTTGTCATGGCAACCAATGTGGCTTCCCTCACCTCCCGCACGTCTATGGGCGTTGCCATTGTTGGAGGAGTGGTACGTCGTTAGCTTTGCGAACAAACAGAAATGTTTAAGTTCATATTGAAATGTTACCTGTAACACACGAGGACCCTAAGCCTAACCCAGCTTCCCTGTCTCTTTTGAAGGTGTGGAAAACAGTTGGCTGGAGGCTGATCGCCCTGTCAGCCTCACTTTATGGCTTGTTGTACCTGTATGAGAGGCTTACCTGGACCACGAGGGCAAAGGAGCGCATGTTGAAGCGCCAGTTTGTGGACTACGCAACAGAGAAGCTGCAGCTCATCGTCAGTTTTACAAGTAGCAACTGCAGCCACCAGGTCCAACAGTAAGTGCTAATTTAGCACGTCACTTATGTAATTTTGATTAGAACTACACTGAAAAGAAAATGTGCTTTATGCTGTCAGTGGGAATTAAAGCGGCGGCACGGTGGTGTGGCGGTTAGCACCGACCGGGGGGCCTTTCTCTGTGGAGTTTGCGTGTTCTCGCCGGGGTCTCCAGTGCCTGGTTGTGTATCTATATGTGGCCCTGCGACAGACTGGTGTCCAGGGTGAACCCTGCCTCTTGCCCATAGACAGCTGGGATGGGCTCCAGCACACCCGCGTCCCCTAGGGGGGTAGAAGATGAATGAATGGAAATTAAAGCTACTTGTGTTATGATTTAAAAGGAGAGCGCCTCCTCATTATGTTCCCAATTTACACACACAAAGCCCTGCCACACCCTCTGCTGTGCTCCACCCCCTGTAGCAGGGCTAAATAAATAAGTAGCGTGACGCTGTGCCCTCTGTGTTGCCAGGGAGATGGCTACGACCTTTGCGCGGCTCTGTCAGCAGGTGGACCAGACGCAGAAAGAGCTGGAGGCAGAAATCCGACAACTGACAGTCAAGATAAATCAGCTGGAGACCGTCCAGAGCCGCTCCAAGAGCCTGCGGTCAGTGCAGTTATTATCATCATGGGCATCATGAAGGGTGGAGAAGTCAGAGAGCAGATGTCTGTAAATGAGTGTAGTCTGGTAAATATGAATATTCAAGAGGATATGAATTTTAAAGGATTAGTACAAATTACACTCACTGGCCACTTCATTAGGAACAGCAGTACAGTTGAATTGAATTCAGTCTCTGCCATTCCTTCTACTTTCACACAGTCAAAATAAAGAATTATATTTTACAAGTTATTACAAAAGGTGGTTCCAATGTTTGAGCCCTCTTCCATTTTAAATATGATGGCCAGAAAGATTCCAGCTCCCGCTGTGATCTCAATAGACCTTCAATTTACAAACAGATTATAACCCAGGCTCCACCCAGCGCCCACCTCACCAGGGGTATAAATGAGGCAGGGTGGTCGTAGGGCATAAAAATCTGAATAATTCTGTGAAATTTACAGTTGGAACCACAACAAGGAGATTCGCTTGGATCAAATGTGATGTACTGTATGTTTGTTTCCTCTGCAGACACAAAGCCACAGAGCTGGAGAGACACTTAGAGGCATTTACGGACCAGTACCTGCAGCCTCCGCAATGATGCCACTTCTCCTCATTGCTCCAGTTTGGTTCACGTTGAGCCAAACATTCCTCAGCCCAGCTCCACCGCACCACACCTGTTCCTCCCTATCGCCCAAACTACGCCACAATTTTAATGTGGAGAGTGAAAGCGAACAGATTATGATTTAGTTTATTAACAGAAAATAAATCAAAGGCTATTTTGATAATCAATGAAATGTTAGTTACTTATCAGGCATTAATTATCAGATTGGCAAATGAAATCAGTCCTGTTGCTTCATTGGGAAACTTTGTTTTATACATTTTTTGTATCAACTTGAAGGCGACTACAAAACAAACTCACCCTCCAAGTGATTAGAGGAGAGTAAAGGTCGAGACAACAGTTTTTCTGCTCCTCAGCCAGGTTGTTGAGACAGTAGTGAACCCGCTGTTACCTGCCTGTAACACAAACCTGGACTCGCAGTGAAGCAGACCATAAAATCTGTTAGCATGAAGCTACCTGTGGTTGGGTGCTATATTTGACACTAACGTGCTTCTAACTGTGAATATGCCTTTTTTGACTTTGCTGAAGCAAATGAAGTTTGTGTCTGTAAGACTCAACGTGTCTGTTCAGGCACGTGATCTACTGTATGTTAGCAACAAAAATAAATGGATTTAATGAGTTTTCTTTCCTGAAATGTGTGAAGACCTACTATTCAGGAAGGGACAGCATGTCTTTAAGATACTGTATTTTAAAAAGCTTTGTAAATCCTCATATTTTATATTTTATTTCTATATTACACCAGTCTGCACTTTATAAAGTTGTTTTCTTCTCAAATGTTACAATACCTCCAGATTTGCCAGACTGTAATAAATCTGCCACAAGGTAAATCAGATGTTTGATTTGTTTTTTGCTCATTTAAATCTTTTAAAGCTGTATTAAAGGCATCTAATGAAGTTTTCCCATCGCTATTTGCATATGGCTGCAGTTACTTTCTTTTTAATAAGTAGCATTTACAGTCGTTTCTCTCTTGCTTAAACACGTATGAAACAGTTACTTTAGATCGAGGAAATCCACCAGGATTTGGACTCTTGGTTAAAAGCTCTTTTATTGGTTACAATAACTCATGGCAACATATCAGTATCACCAAGCCACTGTACAAATACAAAAAAAAGATCTGGTGTGAAAAAGACTATAAAAATTATTCCATAACAAGTGATTATAATTTCACACAATAGCACTGTAAGAGAATTATCATGGCACCAAGTCCCTGGTCTTTACTGGCTTAAAAACAATAAATAAAACCAAACTAAAGTAGGTTGTAGAGTCAAAGGGCAGTGCTTTGTTGGTGACGGTGCTGTGACGCAACCAGGTGTCAGATTAATCCCCTCATGTGACAACTGCTTATCAAAAACAAAAGTATTTGTCATAGTGAAGAATAAACAGGAGTTATTCAAATAATCTTCATATTCCTGCCTGGACCTGTGCAGCAGTGTCATTTAACATGCTTGAAGTTACTACTCCCAGAATTAACACGACCCGCTCGGATGACACACATGCCACAGATCCACCTCCGTGGTGTAGATGAGGAGACTTTAGGTAAATACCAACGTGTGAAAGTAAATGAAGTCAAGCACCTTTGGATTGAGCCTATAGCACAAAGACGAAGTGTTTGTCCAGGTTCCAGCTGCTAATGCCGCAGAGTCGCACACAAACAAAATGGCTGCCTGCTAATTACCACCGCCAGTAACACAGACGACCCCCTTCACAGCTGTTAAGGGCTATGGTGGTTTGTTTTTGTTTGTTTTTCAGATTTATCTTAACACAACTCATGACGAAATATGAACGTGAACATGGTTTGGCTATAAAGGAACACCTGGGAACATTTTTGGGAAGATAATTTGCCGACAAACACCGTAACCGCTAGCTGCCAGTTAGCTTAGCCTAACACAATGAGTTTTACAAGTAACTGAACGGCCACCGCTCATCAGGCGCCATCTTGTTTAATATTGGTATTGGCAGCCATATTTTTCATGCTGCCTGTGCTAAGCTAACTGGCAGCTAAATGATTTTGTTACTGGTTTGTGTCATCAGGGCAGTTCAAGCTCAACACACGGACGTTATACCCACACTTTACTTTTAGCGTGAGCTACGACCTGAACACATCAGGACCCGACTGACCTGATGCACGTGTTACTTAAAAAGAGCAAAAATGTACAAGTGAATGCTTTTACCCTTTGTTCCAAGCGTTTAAAATATGGACACTTTAATGACAGTAGTCAACACGTCTAGGCTAATAATTAATCACTTATGGACTTCTAATTGTTATAAACATCTGCGTTTCACTGAATGGACCAGAAAAAGTCTAACAAGAACTGTCAAGCTAGAAACCCCCCCAAAACAAAACCTATTCAGATAGGAGCAGTCCACTTTGATCAGACGGACAGCTTAAAAAAAACCAGACGAAGACGCGAGCGATGGAGATGGAGAAGGCTGGCACTTGTGTAAAGTGAGATTACACATTGTCACATTGATTAGTTTTCATTTCACAGCTCAGGGTCTGTGGATAACATTGGCACAAATAAGGAAGTAACACTTAGATCGATACGTTATCCACGTACATCCACACAACCCTCCCACAACACGCACACACGCAACACACACCACATCCTAACAACCTCTAAGGGCTGAAAGCTATAACAGTTCAATTTAACAATTGCTCCAAATGGATCCATTAATGCAAAGTCAGAAAGAAGCAGCGATAAAAACAAAAAAAAAACAAAACAAAAAAAAAACCCCAAGTCACTAGAATCACGGTAGGCCAACGAGGGGCTTCATAGACAGCTGACTGAACGGCAGTAGTAGAAAGCACAGCTGTATAAAAGGCGATGTAAAACACCTGCTTGAAGGAGCAGTAGGGAGCTGCATGTGGTTGTGTTGCTTTCTTATGAGCATGCGTTTTAGTGTTCACTAGTATCAGAATGTGCTTCTATTAGGGGAAAAGAGCAACCTATCAGACTGATCAGTGCGTGAAGAGTAGGAGGAAACATTGCTGTAGTCGACGCTAGCATTACCTTCTATGTTGAATGGTGTCGTAAGGCAGAATGGAGACAACAGTGCCACATCTCGCAGGAGTACTAACCCTCCCTGATCCAGCTCGTGTGGGCCATATGTATACTGTACTTAGAGACAGGCACCTGAGACAGCAGATGGATAGGTCCAACTCACACACATTATACGCACGGATTTTAAAATCTTAAACATTTACAGGCACCAAAATAATAGCGGGGTAAAAAAAACAAACAAAAAAAACCAATCTAAATGCCACCTCTACAGGTAAATAAGTTGTGTGTCTAATGGTTTACATTTGTACTACAGTTTGTGAATGCATCTCTAGCGCTCTACTACGTGTATATTTCTTACCAAGTGTACTTTCTTCAGTAGCAATATTAACAGTTCATGACCTGTTTTTGGTGAGAAAGAACAATGAGAAGCTAAACGCCGTTAAACCATATGAACACCTTTTTGTGGTTTCTTTTACAGGCTTCTGGTGGCACCGCTTTGATTTAGCAAGTCGCTCACATGACTCCACTTCCATGCAGTCACTCAGTTCACACCTTGTTGACGACAAAAAGGACTCACTGATTCATTTTGTAAAAAACAAAGGTCACCGCAAGCTCTGACACACATCTTTCTCTCTTCAGCTTTTCTCCCGTCCTCAGAGGCTGCAGGAAAAGTCAATGTCGTCCTTTGGGTCCCATTACTACATCCTCACATTTGCCCATATATGCGTCAGTGCCATTACAGGTAGAGATCAGCCTCTGTATGGGGAGAACAGGTCTCTCTCTTCACAGTACCCCTTTGCTCCATCAATGTCATTTATACAGGCAATTTGAGACGCTTGTCCCTACTACAGGGAAAGGTGTAGATCTTACAGGTCCCAGGAAACATGTGACCTCTGGGTTAGGATCATCAATATTTCACACTGCTGCTGATTTGCATGGATGGCTGTGGTCTTCAGATATTAAGCATCCGATGATATGAACTCAAATCCACTTGAGTAGAGGCCAAAGTAGAGCCTCCAGTGAAAAAGTTTTCTATCTTATCCTAGAATTTACTGGTCTCTGCTTTGGAGCTAATAACTTAAAACACAGCTTGTTGGTTTCGAAGCTCTACTGACACCGACCTCTAATCATAAATCACAGCAGTGCAACTCTCCTTCCGGACAAGCAGAGTGTGGCGAGGAATACTGGGCTTGTGGCGTTAAACCAAAACATCTACATATTCACATAAAAACATTTAAAAAGTTACAGTATGCGTGAGTTATGCCCACTGCCTGTAAGCACAATACGCACGCTCAGCTGAGGCAAACTGTGTTTGAACATTGTTTTGCTAACTTGCCTGTCAGTTTGACCAAGTCGACAAAACAATAAAAAGGGAGACATTTTAGGTAAAAATGATAATATGCTGCTGTGTCCAATTTATCTCAACCTCACAAAGTTTCTGCAATTACGTAACATAGTAATGTGAATATGTGCATCTGAAATTAAACAAAACCCCCAAAATAATATATAAAAACAGAAGGGTGGGAAATAAACTACAAAAATATATACATACACATTATATATGCATATATGCAGACATAATGCTATACATATATACTGTCTTTACATTTACATATTACACACCGTCATTTTGCTTGTTAGTCATAGTAACAGATGCTCTTTACTGCCCCCTAGAGGTGAACTGATATAAGGGCAAAATCTTCTAACTAAATTAAATTTTGATTGAACAAATCTACTCAGAGCTTCTTATTTTTGTTGCTGTGTAATGGCTGGGTGAAAAAACAAGTAACCTGGAAAGTTATAAAGAGTTGTTACTTTCTCACAGGTGGCCGCCAGTGAAGAGCGAAGAACTGGGGGAGAGGATTTTGGCTGACACAGTGTGCACCCTCAGGTCCAGCCCAGCAGTTGAGGTGGGATATGAAGGGGGTGGGGGCTTGCAGGGAAAAGGTGGGCGGGCAGTGATTGAGTACAATGGGGAAGAGGTTTGCTTAGTTCCAGATCCGGAGGAAACTGTCCCAGGAGCCAGTGGCCACAGCCATGCCATCTTCTGTCACTCCCAAGCAGCTCACTCGGTTGTCGTGACCTGCTAGTACACCTACAGGGAAAGAGTCAGGAGATGGCTTCAAACAGAAAGAACTGGAAGGCTTTGCGCCATGAGTGGATATTTAGACTGGGTTCACACAGCAGACATTTATTTTCAACTCGCTGCTTATTTCCAATTCGTTAGACTATTCATTCATCATCGAAACACATACAAAAACATTGTTGTAATTTTCAGTAGAGTAATCTTTTAATTTGCAAGTTGAACCGATGCATGTTTATAAAGAAACAACCACAGCAAATGGGTCCGTTAATGAAAGATACATTATTAATAAATGCAAATATCCTGATACCTGCCACAGCCACGTCGCTTACCTGCACGATCTCCTTTGAGAGTATCCCAGACATTGCAGTTGAAGTCATCATACCCAGCCAGGAGCAGGCGGCCACTCTTGGAGAAAGCCACAGAGGTGATGCCACAGATGATGTTATCGTGGCTGTACATCATCAGCTCCTGGTCAGCACGCAGGTCAAAAAGTCTGCATGTGGCATCATCTGAGCCAGTGCCAAAGGCATTGCCATTGGGGAAGAACTGCAGGAGAAACACATTTCATCAAGCAGAAGTACGGACACCTGGACATCCGGTTTATGAGACTCAGGACTAGAGTTTCTGGTCATAGGATAATGGGGAAAAAAAATGATAATAAATGTATGTGGAAAACTACACACAAGTAAATCCTCAACACAGTTCAAACTAAAAACTGGAAGAAGATGATTTGCGTCTCATTCATCTCATTCCTCTCTTCCCTAGTATTTGTCAGTAAAGGTCCAGCACTCACGCTGACTGCGTTGATGTCAGACACATGTCCAGTGAAGGACTGCCTGCACATGCCGTCACGGATGTCCCAAAGCTTGGAGGTGGCATCACAGGCTCCTGACACAAAGGTCTTGTAGTCAGGACTTAGAGACAAGCTCATCACATCACCTGTGTGGCCACTGAAGACTGTAGCCTGCTGGCCCGTCTCTATGTCCCACAATGCACTGCAAAGAAGAAATAATGATGAATGTCTGGTAAAAGTGTTGCAAATTGTGTATTTTATATAAATGTCTCACATATCACACCGTACATGACTTGTTAGCTGCTAACCTGTAAGTTGTCAGATTCATGTTAAATAGTTCAACCACTACTACACAAGGTTGTAAAAGCAGACGTCTTGCTCACCAGGTGGTGTCCCCAGAGCTTGTCAGGATTTGGTTGTCATCCAAAAAACGACAGCAGGACAAATATCCTGAAATTAAACAGACGCTTAGTATCCGATAAGAATACCAATGATCAGGACACTTTTCTAATTAGTCACACTGACGACTGCAGCAATTTCTACTGCTGTGCTAGTCAGCAGATTTTCTTATGGTCACCCAACCAAAGAACAATTGATTACTTATGAGCTCAGATTAAGGCCTGGTCTTGTGCATACCCGTGTGTCCAGGCAACTCTCTGGTGACACGCACGTTTCCCTCACGGGTCTTCAAGCTGTATATGGAGCAAATGTTGTCCAAGCCTCCGCAGGCCACATAGTTCCCAGAGGGGGCATAAGCGCATGTCATCACCCAGGACGAGCGTAGAGGAATAGCATGCATCTGAGAAAGGGTTAGGGTAATGTCAAATATGGAAAATGAGCTTTATGGTTACAAGCACTCAGAGCAGGGTCCACTGATGATTTCAATCCATGTCCTACTTCTATGTTATTAGTTGAAAAATTCAGTATTCTGTATTTTCTGACATGATTGATTTCAATCATGGTACAAATTGTAGGTTTTGGTTCTACCCTTTGAATGTCAAAATGAAATATAATCATACCTCCTACACTTACTAACCCTCCACATGGTGTAATTGATGAATTATTGCTCATCTTTTAAATCAGTGGTTATGTTTTGCTGACTAGAATTTGTCTGGCAATAAGAAAAGTACAGTGAAGGCTGAAGCAACCATGCTTGCTCAAACACATTATACTGGTTTATTTTATTTATGAATAATCTCACCTTATTTGTTGTGTAGCTGTCCCAGATGATTAGCTTCCCATCTTGCGAGGCACTGACAAGTAACCTGGAAACATGAACAGAAGTTGGTATAAGAGCAGGCCTACGTGTTAAAAACGAAACCACCTAAGGTACACTCACACTTGGTTCATTAAAAGCGATGAAAGCCAGCCACCTTACAGACTACTGTGCCGTATTGTCTGAATGACTACAAGGTGCACGGTCACAAAGCATTTGCTGAGAGCTCCCTACTCCTCTCCGTCAGTACACGTTTTACTCCATGACGCCACCCCACCCCCATCTCTTTTCCTTGTGCAAGTCTCCTCATCCAGCCACTTTTAATGTGCTACTGCATGTAATATTCATTACCCCAGTTATGCAAAAGGTGGAAGCCTGAGCAGCTGGGAAAGAGCTAGAAAGAAGCTGAGGTGGGGCAAGAGACTCGCAAGTAAAAAGGAAACAAAAGATGAGTAGAAACTGAGAGGATGCATGAAACAGCTGGAACCCCACCCTCCCATTCTGCTTGGGTGTTTCCATCCCTCTGAGGACAGGAAATGGTTTGGTGTTAGAGTACAATCAAGTGGAGAGCCATCAAGCTCAAAGGTCAGTGGCTGTATACAAAATAAACACTGGCCTCCTGCAGGGTCACCCAGACGGTGGTCAGCACAAATACACACATTCATACTCCTAGAAAAACGATTTACCAGGCTATGCAGCATCAGCTACAGAATTTACCAGTGTTTGTAATAAAAGAGAAGTGTGACTCAAACACAGGTTTCTGTGGTGAAAAAAAATGATTTTTTTAGACTTAATACGTAGTTTGTAAACAATCTATCCCACAAAAACATGTATTAACATACATTCTCTTCCTATGTAGTTACTATGGATACGCTTTAGGCAACTACATGCATACTAAAGGTCCAGTCCAGCTGATAATTGCTGGTGCTCATATTGCAGCAAACAGTTAAAAAGGCAGTTTGTAAGTTGAATGGTAAAGCTCAGCTGCAGTCCAATCTAAACACAGAAGAGAAGATTTATTTTGAATCACATGGAAACCGTTTAGATCTTACAAACTGCATCTTTAAGGGACTATTAAATAAGCTGCGGTGGCTGCTCGTTTGTGCCTAGCAAATATCATTGCTGTGCTCACAGTGAGGATGTGAAACAGTGCTAGCGCAGATGTACAGTAGTAGTGGACATGGCAGTAGTGACAGTCATTCATGGTGGTATTAGTCATATTAGTAGTTGTTGTAGGCAGTAATAGAACAGTAGCAGTGGAACTGGCTGTAGTATAACCCCACACCTGGGACTCCCGTCACTGCCCCAGTGCATCGCATTGGAAGACAGAGAGAAAAATACAGAGTGACACAGACATATTTCACATAGAACATATCAACAAGTGGTGAACACTGAAGAAATGAAAACTGGCCACACCCACTGAAGCTGACAGAACCGCACATTTACATATCGACCTTCCAAAGGATTCATTCGTAAGGTTACACAAAACCAAATTCGAGCCCGTGAATTATTTCTTGCAGTTTTAGTGTGTTATAGTTATTTCATACTGCTGCTGTAACTAAAGTGTAATGAGCCATAGCAGTAATACTTGGACTGCTCGGTGTTATATACACTATATTCCTGAACTGTGGCTCAAGGTGTGTCCATATTTGGCTGGAATGGAAACATGTACACCGCCAGGCCACCGTGGCACTTTATGGCCTATCCCTGGCATACATCGGGACAATTACTGTTGTCGCTAGTAGGAACTAGTGTCTTAAGTCACCGTGCTACTATTGACGTATCCAACCTAAAGCAGCAGAAAACTAAAACATAACCAACTGCTTTAAAAATCCCACACAAAGATCCTGTCAAACATAGTAATTATACATTTTTGATTTAGACTACAAAAAGTGAGACTTCGTTTAATGTCATTTCCTCCTTGAAGTTAATAACTACAATACCTAGAGTCACTTCCCCAGTGCATTGCATAGATCTTGGCCAGGTGGCCCCTGAGAGTGCGTCGCGTCCGCATCTGTATCCGGCCCACTGAGTCCAGACCAGCTGTGATCTGCCAAAACACAGGAAGACGTGTCAGCAGTGAAATTCGAGGCCTACACACTTATTATTACCGCACGCTATCAGAGGCTGTGAAAAACAGGTCACCGTCTCTCAGCGATGAATAATAGCGAAGGTTAAACCGCTGCACAATACACAGTATTTGAAGTGTTTTTATTCATATGCTTGTAGCATGTTTGTAAATGTTGACATGTGTTTACAGATCAGAGCTTTTGCCACATAAAGGATCAACGTCAGTTTCACACACTTCGGTAGAAACCATTTAAAGTGATTATTAGGGTCTTTAACACTTTCATGTGCCAAAATAATTTTGCCAAAGATACAAATGCAGAGGGAGCATCTCACCTGTGACAGAGTTGAGTCATGGCAGGCTTTCCTGGCATCCTGCAAGAACAAACAAAACAAATTATACTTTACATTGACCAGGGAAAAAAACCTCACAACCACCAGTCACCAAACAAGGCACGCTTACAAAAAAAGCCCTGTTAAAAGTGTGTCATCGTTTTCAGAAACAAACGCTGAGTGTAACTGGTCAAAGAATAGTCACACAGCAGCAGCTGACGTTTATAGATCGATTCCAGAAATCCAATTTTTGTATGAGAAAGGAGGCAGCTGATTGACAAGTTGTATGCCGAGTGCGTCACTGTCTCAACTGTGAGTCACAGCTTGCAGTGAGCAGACAGTGGCACGTGCTGTGTCCACATATGCACAACACACACGTTAACATAAACAGGTGGCACACACGTCGTCTTACCCGAATCTGACTGCGTAGTTGATCAGCTTCTTGCCGCAACTGTTCCAGCTCACTCATTGTCCCTCTGCGATTTGCTCAGGCCGCACTCCGCTTCAAATACAGACTGGGAAAGCACACAGGTCGACACGTACACTCACACACGCTTTACCAGCTGACACCTGCCAGACAGAGTGAGAGAGTAAAGAAAATACTAAGTTCAACAGGCAAACACATAGTGAATGATGGGATTCGTCCCACCATTAGGAGACAGGTATACTCTTGGTTCTAACCAATGGAAACGGAGATCCAAAGGGTGGGGGGCTGGAGGGTGGCCTGGCTATTCAAACACCCCCAGTCAGGTTCAAAAGGCCGTGTGAGCAAGGCACTGACCTTTCCCGACTCCATCAGCCTTTGTGCTGTGGTATTACACCGTTGCTTGGTCCACCCCAGAGCTCCTACACACGTGTGTATGTGTGGCTATGGATGGTTCATTAGAAAATACGTCCAAGTGAGAATATATACGTGTGTGTGTGTGTTATCTGGGTGTGCATGCAGTGCACGCAAGCAATTATACAGATGAGTCTGGGTTAAGGGTGTCACATTCAGCATCTGTGTGTGTGTGCATGCATGTATGCACATGCAAGCTGGGGATTTTAAGTTGGAGAGTCGGAATATGGGTCACAAAGCACTTAGACGCTCTAAGACTGCAGGTTTTACAGACTGCTGTCCGGAAGTCTAACCTCCCAAATTAAATTTTCAGTTCCATTTTCTATAATTCAACAACTAGACCAAGTCCTGCCCTTTATCGCAATAGGAAATAATGTTAATGTGAATAATTTGATGCCCTACTGTCATTTTTGCAAAGGCCTTAAGCAACTGGAACCTACCTACAAAAACACAATTTTACAAAGAGCAAATAACTAAGCCAATGTGATGCTTTTGTTTTTTGCCCTATAAGAAAACTTCCCATTTACCAGTGTCCACTACTTCTGTAGATTCAGGTTCATGTGGATTCACAACAGAGGAGGAAGCCTTAGACTCATCATGGGCTCTTGTCTCAGCCAAGGAGGTCTTTGACAGCAACAAGGCATCAGGGACAACAGGCGTTGCAAAGCAGTGACGTCACTCTCTCCTCCGGCTGATGCAACCCCCCTGAAGTGAGGCTCTCAGCGTCAGCACGCCTCTGATGTGGTGCTGCTCTATGACTGCCAAAGAGCCAGCCTACTGTTTGCTTATGAAATTCACCACGTCAAACACAGCATTTTTAGACTACGAAAACACTTGATATGACCTTCTACACTCTGCTTAATATTTTAAATCAATGTGTCAAGCCTCAGGCTTGTATCATGAAATACAGGGAAGAGAGACGGCATAGAAAATAACGCAGGTATGACGCTGAACAACGGGATGCTCGAAAACCGATACGGGGCCCGATTTGTAGATACTCACACTTGAACACTACTCATTTTACAGTTCTAAGACTCCATGCAGGCATGTCTTCCAGAGTGACTGGAGTCACGCAGCCACTCCAGTCAGACCCAAGCATGGTATCGGATCAGGGGCAACAAAGCCAAAGCTGTGTGCTGGAGCTGCCCATTGTTTGTATGTGGCTGACGGCTACAGTAGATAGTGCTGCTTGACACCGACACAGTGGAGTCTCTGACACAGGCCACTTGTTGCTAATCTGCCCAAATAACACAAACCAACTAACCAGTCACTCATTCAACCTGTTCCGTCTGAAGCTACCAGCAGCCTGAAAGAAAGAAGACTATCAGGTCTGAACTGGAACCATATGGCTTTGTGTAGGCTGAAAACAAAGATGCAGAGGCACGATTCACCTTTCTCATGTGCAAGCGAGTTGGTCGGAAACAATGATTTTGGGGGGGGCGTGTATAGACCCCAGAGAGTCTATACACGATTCTTCTACACGGTCACTTAAAACAATAATCGTATCAATTAACTAATATGTAAAGTTACATACTGTGCCACTGAACATTACATACGAATACTGACTATATGCAGGCATAGGTCACATACCTTTGGATTTGAACAGATTACGTTTCAGTTTCCAAAACGCCTGGCAAATCAAGCGATTCGAAGATGTTGGCATAGCTTCACTTCATTTTTTGTTGAAAATTGTAAGTGGTAATCGTTGTCTGCACTCAGTTGAAAAATCATTCTAGGTGATATTTATTGTAATTTAGTGTAAATACAATGTGTCTGTGTTCTGATCCAGGTATTAGTCAGATATCAGCTGTTACATCAAACTTTTATTTAGATAATAACCGTAGAAAGAATTTTCCTTTACTGTGCCAGACTCCTGTGTGCATTCTTTCACTTTCATTTTTAGTCTACCCACAAACAGAGAGAGCTCAATATTCTAGCACTGTACCTGGTTGTATTAGTCTGAGACCAGGAAAACTGCCTTGAGTGATTGTCCCTTCTGACTCAGGCCCAGTTCAGCAGGAACTACAGTCACATACAGTAACTGCTTCAGGGGACAATTCCGTTTGTCAAAAGCTGGAATTGATTCACACCAGATAAAACATGAATGAAATGGTAACTCTGAACATATTCCGCACTGAAGCTAAATATATCTGAGACACCTTCTGGGTCACAGAAGAAAACCATACACATCTGTTTTAGTCGCAAACAAACAGTGGCGACCAAAGCAGCGGGATGTGCAGGCAGTGCAGCTGCAACCGGAGCCACAGGGGCCCAGCAACATGAAATGTACAGGAAGCAATGCCAGGTCTGAACTCATTCTGTAAGCACCACTGTCCCCAGTAAAATGCAACGTTCTTTCATGAGCTAACTTGACTTATACTTTTATTTCACTACTATTATGCTTTAACCTTTGGTTTACATACATCTTTAAATAAATTGGAAGGCTCATCTCCTGCCAAGTTTCCTCAGACTGGAAGTTATTCAGTATTTGGGTTTACAAACTCGTACTCATTAAATTATTAATAAATGTCACCTCTCCTGCACGTCTTACTTCCATAAACCACATATTCACTTTCAGGTTTTGCAGTTGTCACTATGTGGTAAAATCAGTGGCTGTGGGCACATCAACAACGAACGGGCTGGAAGTCACCCGATGCAAACTATTTTACGTCCAAAAAAACGTAATGCCAAGACTCATTAGGCTCCTTCTGAAATTATTTGGCAAAGATTAATTGTTTGTGCCGTTTTCTGAGCTCTGGTTTTCTTCTTGGACGCCATCTGTGGAGACTGACTTCAAGTAACGTCCTTCACGTGGTCTGATCAGTCACAGAAACACCAGTTTCCACAAAAAAATCCATATGCCAAGTCAGAAGAACTTACCCATCTGTTTTCTAAGCCTTGTTGCATAAATAGTGAATTCCATACTTCTGTTCAGTGGACTACTGAAGCTCTCATACACTGTCTCAATTACGAAACCCCACTATGTTGTTTATAACTTGTTCAGACAATGCTGTACCCTGTGGAGTCACGTTGCACTAGAGACAAGCCAGACCCACAATGACAAAGCTGTGATGTTCACAGCTGTTCATAAAAGCATGGAATTAACATTAACTGGAAAAGATGGGAGCTCCTCACTTATGTTACACTTGGGGGCCTGTCTTTTAAATGCACCTAGTCTAGCATAATTGTGTATATATATTGAACATGCATAATATAAAATACTGCACATTTCACATTACGGTAGCTTTATCCTACGGCGCATTATCTGATTATCTGTTGAAAAATGTATGAAATATTTACAAAAAACGACTTCACGTGTCTGTACTGGCTGGGCCCTGCTGAAGTGAGAGCTGGATGCAGTAGAGGTGTAAACAGGCAGTGATAAAGCGCTGCCTGTTCCAAACATCCGGAGAATGGTACAATTCCAGAAAGGTAGGAGAGCACCTCCTTGAACTCAGCTGAAACACATTCACATCATACCACATGCTCTGTGTGTCATCACTTAACGCAATAATAGGAATAGTTTGAATTATTGCAGAGAATTAAGAATTAGTAATACATTATCGCCGTTGTTGTGCAACTAGGAGCTTGGAAGGTTAGAGCAGGGAGGTAGCGTTCTCCTGGTTAATGGCGTGTTTGAAGCATCATCACAACGTTAAACGAGGAGTTTTTTCAGATCGTGATACATCACATGGTAACATTTAGAAGATGTCTTTTCAAAAAATAAAGAAACAGCAACTATTAGGAAAGTTTCAACCACCAAAATGATTGTTGACCTATGCTAATCAGTTATCCTTAAAATAAGCTCAGCATTATATTTAATCCACTATATCTGAGCTAAGTTCCAACTCATCCCCATGTAGCCACCCTGACATTTACACAAATAAATGAAACCTGCAGCCACATGTTACCTTTTATTAAGTGAAACGTTTCCTTTCCTCCAGCTACAGATGAAATCACCACCTTGCTGGAATGATCTCTGATCCATGCAGCCCACTGCCTGAACCCTCCCGCTACCAGTTGCTGCTCAGATGCAGGCGGCCTGTCATGTATATTTAATGCTGAAGGAAAACATCTTCGCAGGGTATCGCGCAGCCACAAATGACAAAGCTGATGAAAGTACGAGGTGGGGACGGATGGACGTGCGTCTGCTGTTTGAAGGTGCAGCCCCTGTAGTTCCGCCTGGAGTCGTTTGACAGTAAAAGGCCGCGTTTGGACACATTTTCAGCAGTTTGGTTTAGAGAGAGAAAAACAGCACCGAAGCGACAGCCGCCTGGAAAGACATACGCCAACAACTACACTGTTTACAGGCCGTGGATATTTTTGCATGTCCAAAACGAAATAAACCCGCCTCAAGCAAAAGCAGGAAATAGCCTAAAAGCCCCCAAAATATCAAGACAAGACTACACGTCCTCACCTGAAACGGGCTTTGTGGCTGCGTCCGGGCTTCCAGTCGGAGTCACGCCGATCCGCGTTCACACAAGAACCATGGTCCCAGCTGGGGGAGGAATCGCAAAGGCAGCCGTGTTAGTTTTAAGTCAATTTAAGCAGGTCGAGGCACCAGGAGCGAGCGACACCCAGGCTGGATTTGAGTAAAATTTTCAGCAGGCAAGCTAATCACCACACCCATGAAAGTGGGAACATGGCAACAGCCTACGCTGAGGGGTGCGATGCGGAGGAGGCGTCGACATGAGCTTTTTTATAGCAAATATACGACACAAAAAATATAATCATTTTCCAGATCCGTGTGTGTTAACTCTGTCTCTATAATAAAGCCGACAAGTATATTTTCTTCCCCTTGAGGAAAACCAGAAATTAGCGGTGTCCCCTACGAAGAAATGGTACCGTCCGTCAGCCCCCTCAACAAAAAGGAACCGAATGGGATACAGGAAACAAATATTAGAGACACAAAGCCTGTAGTAGCAATAATAGTAGTAATAATAATAGTAATAATAGTAGGAGCAGCTGTAGGAGTGATTCTAATGTTCATCTCCAATTTGAAAAGAACATTTTAGTTCAGCTCCACGTTTTGTTTGTGTACAGTAAAGAACCCAGGACAGTAAAGAGATGCACGAAGTACAGTGGGAATGTATCTGTTGCCGGTGTGACGTCACTCGGCGTCTTCATCTAAGTATGTTGAGTCCAGCTGTCGCAGTGCTCAGAGAGGTTTATCAGGTAAAGTCACAGAAAAGATAAAGCGTGTTCCCCTACCATGTTGCTACGACAACTTGTGTGAACAAGCAATATATTTCAAACTAAGGCCAATAAATTGTTAGACTATATTAAAATAGTATTTTTTAAACTTGACAGGACTCGACAACAATCATTTATATTGGTCACAAGTGCTAAAGGCTAAATGTATTAATCCCAATAAAGAGCAGTTAAAAGGGATCCGCTAGAACCTTAAATCCAAATTTCAGAGCTGAGGGGTTTAGACTGTGCCATGAGACAGTCGTGCCAAGTCTCACCCTGGCACACCCCGGTTGGCCTGCAGTGGGCTCATTGAAAAGGATCTTTCTCCATTAGGACGGGATGAATTTTTAATGGGCCCAATGAAAGGGAGCAGTGGGATAGGCTTTTCCATATCTCTGCACGAGCCATAATCAATGTAGGGAAGATGAAAGTTGCCCAGCCCTTGGTTTCCTTTCGGAATGGCATGTGGTCAGATTAAGTCTAATTGAATTCACACACACAGCAGTAGTTTAGGTGGGTCCGACCAATTTCCCCTTAAACACATTATGAGGATTAAGATTATGGGATTAAATGATAATAAAAGCATCTGTTGTTGTAGGTTGTTTTATGTTTCAGTGCTCATTAACCTAGAAATTACAGTTACAGATAAGAATTTGAAGAACACAAACAAACTTTCCAATACTCACAGATCTGTCTTAATCAGAACGCATAGTCTGTGCATTGTCCCCGTAATCATAACTAGCTATACAGTATGTTTGTAATATTTTTGTTAATTTATACACTAACATGTTTTTGAATAGCTGTTTTGAAGATGAAATAATGCTCGGTCAGTGTAGGTTGACAAACAAGATAGACAGAAATCATACAACTCTGGCGAAACTATATTGTTTTATTAATTAGTTTATTCCTGTAATATTTGTAAGCTTTTTTGGAACAAAGAAGAATGTATTTTTTTAAATCATATGGGAGGTGTTTGCTCTGTGTCTGTAGTGAGCAAAAAGATTAGCCAGCTGAGAATCAGAGTCAGGATGTCTAAAAGCGCATCTTTGGCCAATAGGGTCCCTCAGCCCATTGCTTGGCAACCAAAGGGGAGGGAGGGAGCAAATTGACACTGTAAAAATAGCACATCAATAGCCTGGTGTCTGAAAAAAAGAAAACAACAACGAAAGACACGCATGTTGATAGATCTATAAATAGCCCCCCAGCTCCTGGAAAAGGTATCGCATACAGTAACTGTATTGTTGCTTTTGAATGAGATACTTTTGCATTGATGCAAATTCGGCCTGGGAAGCACACGAGTAACAGAACGCAAAGTGCAGTAACTGTCAGGCAGCTGAAGGGAATAATTTGAATGAGGTTGGCTTTTATAGCTAAGGACAAATAACAAAGGCTGAATCGTGTTTATGTATGTATATATCATCCTCAAACCAACAACCAGTTTTTCTTCATCCTTTTGTTTGACACCTGATATTTTGCCTGTATGCAAAATTGCATGAGCTTTGCTAATATATTTCAACGTCCTATAACAATAACAAATATGCACACGCAATATGTTTACAGTTAAACGTTCAGATGCACTTCATGACCTGCATGCTGTATGTCATCTTTACATCATGGCTTGATTACAGTGTCTCATGGTTAACTGGTAGTACGCATATTTAGCGCAATATGGGACTGAAGGAAAATGTAACCAAAAACATTTAATTCACTAGTCCAAAATTAGCCCAGTATGTGGGAGATTAAATCAGGTGGAGATAATGGGATGTCAATTTAAAGGAGTCTATTTTTATCTGAACTTTCCCCTTTCTTTTGGCCACATGTGGCGACGCAGTCCAACATCCTCCATGTAATACTTCCACTGTATCAAAGGCAATTAAAAGGTGGAGCAAAAGTAGAACCTTAAAAGGCTTTATCAGGGCCGTCTTATCCACCAGATATCTCCCAGGGAGGCTGGCCGTTGCCAGGGTAACCCTCACAAATGGCAACTGACGTCAAGAAGGTAGGAGAAATACCAGGGAGAGCCAGAGCTGCTATGCATAATGGATTATTGAAAAAAGAGCCTTCTTGAAGAGTGCAAAGTGACTTAAAATATGCGCGCTGTGCTGGGCTTCACCACTTCTCTCTCTCTCTCTATAATGAGGGAAATAAATGTTGACAGTTTCAGGGTTTTACTTGCTGACTGGCACAGCTAGGGCATGACTGGCCCAGTTAAAATGATCCATCTTGTTTCCACTGCTGCTGCCGATTTCCAGATTGGGAATTTCTATAACACTTTTGTTCTGTTTGCATAACTAATGCCGTGTCTGTGACTGGATGTGAACACATGAATACAGTTTGCTGTTATGTGTCCTTTTAATTTGTATTATATTGTACTAGAATACATGGTATTCTGTGCAGCATCTTACCCAGGCTACACCATAACAAACCAATACAGAAAACGATGCCACTGCAGCTGTAACCCAGTTTCTTTGTGCACAGGTTGGTGGTCACATGGTCACGGAGGAGTTTACTCTGTCTCTGTGTCAGGTTCTTGTCTAATCACAATGCTATTGTTGGCCCATGAGAGACTGTCACAGTAGCAGGTTGGTGAAGAGCCCTCGTCGTTTCTGTGATAATGCCTCTCATGTTGTGTTGGAATCACACCATCGACAAACAAGACACTGAAGACACAGCAGCGTCAGGATTTGCTATCCAAATTAACGCAGCAGGACAGGGCAGACAGAAAAGAACTCGCAGAGTGCATGTTGGTGTTGAAACGGAACATACAGACGTCACAACCATCATGTAGTTTACAACCACAAAACAGTAGCACAAGCAAAAAAATTAAAAAATGTCATAAACCTTATAAAAAGGTGTCTTTGTCCTTGACATGAAAATAGTGGCATTACACAGTATACCTATATGTTATATACTGAGGGTGTGTATGGAATATTCAGAACAAAGCATAGCTCTCAAAACATCTGTATTAGAAAATATCTGAATACGTGTATTAAATGTAAACAAAGCCAATTAACACCAAGATCAACTTGTTTCACAGAGACACTGGAGAAGAAATGTGCAAAGAGAAGAAGTGAGAGTGTTTGAGTCCAGGGGAATCCCAGACACTTCTGTAAATCAGGGGTGCAACTAGTAACACTAAGCGTGAAGTAACATGCTCATAAGTTTCCCGAGAAGTGAATCACGCTAGAGTGGAAAAAAAATTAAAGGAAGTGAGGAGCAACCCCCATGTGCTAATGCCAACCTTTTTGAATGTCTCCCTAAAGCTGCAGTGCCATGATAGCAGACGACAATGAACAACTATTTTTGAGCTGACATTTTGGTGCACCAGAGGTTCTATTATCATTCGCCTCTAGCTTGCTGAAATCCAAACACAGCCCTCAATTCAAATTAGTTCGACATTCACCAAAATACCACAGTCACCAGTGACGATGTTAAAATGTGACAAACAGCAGGAATTTGTTTCTCTAATACAATTTCGTTCCATTTATAGCGAGGCAGCAGTGATCCTTCTTGCTGTGACAGTGCAACACTGACAAATGAATCCAGATGAAACACTAACCAATTCAGAAAAAACACTTCAATAATGTAAGCCTTTCTACCTTTTTCCAGTGGAGATGAGCAGCAGAGGAAGTGGGCGTTTTCTGCATACGTCCTAAATGGCATGGATTGTGAGCTGTGCAGAGAGCTGTGGTTTCAGTTCTTCCTTTTAGCTGAGAGTAGATGCTGCTAGGAGGAGCACTAAACGGAGAGAGCGACGGAGGCTGGGCTGGAGTATGAGAGCTGCTGAGTGGGAGGGGAAGCATATGGTGGCACGGAGGACGGGAGATGGAGTAGTATTTCTATTAAAGGGACAGTCTATGTCTTCAGTAAGAAGCGAAGTTACACAAATCGTTTATGCCAAACATATTACTAACTATGCACGATGAAGGCTGCATAGTTTATAAATGTAATTACCCACATGTTTGTTTTCTATTATATACAGCTCTCACCTTACACTCAAGAGTAGAAAGTCCTTCTAATGAGTCATCCAATAACATGTAATACCTTAGAATGCAACAATGATAGTACAGGTGCTGATCCTTCAAAACACACCCATAAGAATGTAAGAAACGTTCGCTTGCTGCTATATCCGTTGTATAAACATAAACCATTATGACCACACTGACCTCATCTATTAAACTGGTCAATCCCAGTAGTTATTGTTTTATGCAAAAGCGCTAAAACAAGTCTAGACTCAATTCATGATTAGACTAAAATTTTAGGAAGCTCATTTGTTTTGTCGCCAACGTATGAAACATTCTAATAAACTTCACTTGTAAGTTCCAATCATTTCAAATCCTACGACTGTACGCTGACATAATAAATGTGTCCAGGCCAGTTTTTTCAACAAAAATACATTTTATTTTTATTGTTACTGTAGTACATGTCATTTTTAAGTGCTTGTCCAAAGGTGCACAACAACCCAAGTGAAACCGTTGACCTTTAATACCAAAACAGTTATTTAAATTCAGGGCTTAAGTACACTAACATAGACACACAGCTGTCCTACGCAGGTATACTGTACCTAAGAACACATCCAAGGTATATTTAAATCAAACTGACCTTTCTGAATGTAATAAATCTGTTGCTTTTGTAGGCTGCAAAACATTTAGTGTTAGTTACTCGATTCTACATGAAGGATTCACTCAAACTTGATTCCCTGGGCTAAAGGAAGATCTTTGCTGTAGTTGATTGTGCAGGTTGAACGCCTCATGTACTGCTTCCACGAGTCACTGCCGGACTCTCTTCCGCCTCCTGTGTGTTTCTCCCCACCGAAGGCTCCTCCGATCTCAGCACCACTTGTAGGGATGTTGACATTCACGATGCCGCAGTCGGAACCTTTGGGTCCCAGCCAACGGAAAACTCGGCCCAAGTCTTTTGTGAAGATGCTGCTGGATAAGCCTTGCTTGACCTCGTTGTTCCATGCAAAGGCCTCCTCTTCCGTCTTGAATTTGAGAACATACAGAATGGGGACGAAGGTTTCCGTGTGGACGATGGGAGCATTGTGAGCCAGCCCTGTGATTATGGTGGGCTCTACGTAGTTTCCAGGACGGTCCATCACCTTTCCTCCACAGACCACAGTGCCGCCTTGCTTCTTGGCCTGTTCAATGGCTGCCAGATACTGATCCACGGCTTGTTTGGTGTGCAGAGGGCCATACAGGGTGCTGGGGTCCCAGGGGTCTCCGATGCGAACTTGTTTGTAGGCTTTGACAAGCCTCTCAACCACTGTGTCGTGAACAGTCTCATGCAGCATGAGCCTCCTGGTTGTTGTGCAGCGCTGGCCAGCAGTGCCCACAGAAGCAAAGACGGCAGAGGGCACCACAAGATTCAGGTCAGCATCCTCAAACACAATGATAGCATTATTTCCTCCAAGCTCCAGCAGCTTACGACCAAACCTTTCCTGCACCATCATGGACACCAGCTTGCCAACATGGGTACTCCCAGTGAAGGACAAAAGATCCACACGCTCATCCTTTGCCATAGCTGTGCCAATATCTGCACCTCCACAGGTCATGGAACAAATTGCACCAGGCAAGTTGTTCTGCTCCAGTACCTCAGCCACGATCTTTGTTACTGCGACACTAGTGAGAGGTGTGGTTGGAGCTCCTTTCCAGAGGCAGACGTTACCGCAGGTCAGAGCAATGGCATTGTTCCAGCCATACACAGCTACAGGGAAGTTAAAGGCAGTAATGATGCCTACAAGGCCTACTGGGTTCCACTGTTCAATAAGTGCATGGCCTGGTCTTTCTGAAGGCAGGACGGGCCCACCAATCATTCTTGACAGACCAACAGCATAATCACAGACATCAACGTACTCCTGGACCTCACCTACCCCCTCAACATAAATCTTGCCCATTTCTAGAGACACCAGGCTACCAAGGACTTTGATCTTCTTTCTAAGTGCATCTCCAATCTGCCTGACAATCTCCCCTCTTTTTGGCGCTGGAATATCTGCCCAAGTCTTCCAAGCCTCCTTGGTCTTCTGGACGGTCTCTTCATACTCTGCCATAGTAGCCTGGGTAACTCTGGCAATCGGCTCATTGTTGGCAGGACAATAAGATGTAATGACTTCCCCGCTGCCTCCCCAGCTTCCGTTGTAAACACCGGGGTTGTCCTCAGACAGACCCAACTCTTTCAGCCAGGAGTACTTGGGCTGGTTGATGAGGAGACCTGACATAGCTGCTGTCGGCTGGCAACGCACAGATGCAAATTTATTCCTCAAGAGGAGTTTGCTGTGCTGGGCAAAAGTCAAGGTCAGGCAGCGGTGCATGGGTGCTGCAAGCAAACCAGGTCAAAATTAATAAAAATAACAAAGTAATTAAAGTTCAAAAGGTAAGAAGAACATATTTAAAACGTTACTGACAGAATAACCCAGAGATGCAACTAATATATTACTCATGTGTTGATATGATCCCCCCAAAGATTTTCAGGCAACATTCAATTTACAAAAACATAAATCATGCTCACATGTGGAGGCAGCTTTGACATTTTCCTTTGTAAATAACTGGTCATCAAAATGATTTTATTTTTATTATAATTCTATCTACTATATAATTACTCAATTGTGCAAGCTACAGTTGCAAGTGTTGAAATAAATGAACTTTCAATTTTAGGATTAATCAATAACTTTTGGTTGCATCAGCTGTGTTCCAGTCCACTGCCAGATAAGGTGGATCTGTGCCTCCAGAGTCATGTGGCAAAAAAAAGCAGACCTTTCAGCCACAACTTGTCCTTTAGTGCTTACATGAAATAAATGGCATGAATGCTTTCTTATTTAAATAGTAAACAATATCAATCATAAAACTGTACAAATGCAGTTCACTCGTTAGATACTTCCTAAATTAATTCTGTAGCATGATTAAAAAAACTTCTGTGCAACACGTCACATAATCTCAGTTTTCCGCTGCAAGCGCTTGGCAAATCAATCACCCAACTATATCCACCCTACGCGCGTGCGCAAGTAATTTAGTAACTTTGAGCAACCACGCGGTCGTCAAACTTGAACTTGGTTTGAAATAAGACGATAAACACTATAATGTCAACGCCTGTTAGCCACTATATTCACTTCAGCTTTGCATTAACATGTGTGTGTCGCTGCATCAAGTGGCATGGTCGTCGAGATTAGCGTCATTCTTTCTTAAGCTAAACACACATGACCCAAACGTCAGCAGTTAACAATCACTAACATCATGGCGCTGGTGCAAAACCTTCACCTACAGAATCCAGATGTCGGACTTGAATAATTCTAAATGACTGTATCGTACTCACGTCAGTATTCGGTCCACAGGGCCACGTCCACTCAGCATTGAAGAGTTTAATGATTGCGTCACAGACTCAAATCAAACCGGAAGTACTCCTGCACTGCGCTGCATTCTGATTGGACAGCGGCCTGGGTGCAGTGTGGCGCCTGCTTTGTTAGATTGATCCATGCTAACACATTCTCTTTGTTGTGATTAACCGTTTAGCGGTTTTGTTTCTTCTTTAATCATTTGTATTAGTAGAACTGTTATTGTGATCATTTAAAGGATGAGCGGTGGAGTCTACGGAGGTGGTAAGTGAGACTTGATGAAAATGAAACCCTACTGTTGCCCACGTTGTCTGGTTTTGCAGTTGTAGCTAGCTTTATGTTTCGCTGGCTATGCTAGCTATGCTAACGTTCAGCTCCGTGCTGGGCTAAAGCTTTATCCTCGCTAACCAAATTTTAGCCAACTGCGAATCTGTGAATGTATTATATTTGCTTGTTCGTCGCACTGTGCGCCAGGCGTAGTTTGATTTCTGCACTAAGCATGTAAACTGAATCCAGTTCCGCTAGCTTGCAGGCTAGCAAGGAAATGAATGAAAGTGAGCTCACCGACTTCATGAGTTTTGTTTTTACGACATCGTTAAATATAGTTTTCTTAGAAACAGAGTTGTGTTCAAAGATTTATCAGAATTTTATACGAATATCAAACGTTATGACGAAGATATTTGGGCTTGGTATGGTTGTGTCAATGAATACATCTTGGTTATAGAGCATCTGTGCTGTTATATCTAGGTTTATTGCAATATTATGATCATTTGAGAAAAGTACTCAGGAAGACAGAGCAGCAGATCAGACTGACCTCATCTATTAAACTGGTCAGTCCCAGAAGTTAACTGACTAATTAAGAAAGTGTAGAAATTTAGTCTGTACACAATTTAAATAAAGAATTAAACGTTGCCATTCAATATCTAAGTCACAATTGATTTGTCCTGTTGTTTTAATTATGTATTATTATTTATTGCTAATGTTTTGGTAAATGGGAAGTCAGACGACCCTCTGCATTGCATTTGTGTCTGTGGCCAAAGCTAATCAACATTCACTGTAGATAGATAGATAGATAGGACTTTATTTATCCCGCAATGGGGAAATTCTGGTAATTATAATACAGTGACCATCTGCTCCTAACTTTGATCCTTGACAAGGAAACTTACAATGTGCTTCAAACACTTTTTACAAGGTTATGGCTATATATGTAATATATAGTAATAAATATGTAATTTTTTGTTCAGTGTGTCACAAGACTTAAATTAATGTAACTGTAACTATTATATAGTTACATTATTATATAGTTAATTATATAATATAACTGGTTCATACGTGAATGTGAATGAACACTGTATACTACCTGGAAAAATGTTGCTGTATTTTACTTAAGAAGAGTACTGTACATAATTGTATGTCTAGCTGCAACCCCTGCGTGTATATATAGATGAAAGAGAATTCATGGAGCGTTTTGTCATTTCTGCAGATGAGGTGGGAGCTTTGGTGTTCGACATTGGCTCTTACTCTGTAAGAGCTGGCTATGCGGGAGAAGACTGTCCTAAGGTAAGTGGATCACTCAGATGACCTGATTAACAATGTGTCTTTTCTTCCTCTGTTCGTCTTTATCTCCCCTCCAGGGGTGTGCTAATGCTAATAAAAACGAGGGCTGTCACCCTGGAGACAGATGGCATAAATTGAGTTCATTCTGTAGCACTTGTTGGTTTAGAGTCATCTGTCCACATTGGTATACCACCTGTGCTTTAGACAGGTTTTAACCCTTTTTTCAATTCAAGGGGTTTGAAATTTGTTTTGTTACCTAGAGCTTCACCCATCTTGACCCAAACTTCTTTTGTTTTGCTCAGGCGGACTTTCCCACCGTGATAGGCGTAAGTCTTGACCGAGAAGATGGCAGTACACCAATGGAGACAGATGCTGACAAGGGCAAGCAGAGTGGTACTACTTACTACATTGACACCAACCAGCTGAGGGTCCCGAGAGAGAACATGGAGGTCATGTCTCCACTTAAGAATGGCATGAGTAAGTGTCCAGTTTTTGTTTCTGTGCTTCTGTTCAAGTAAGTTGATGGTAAACTCAAATCCATGCAAAAACAGGTGTATGACCTTGTTTTTTCATGATCTCTGCCATTAACTCTAGCGATTAATATTTATATTCCTGTCTGTTAGCTTTATGTCCAAAATTAGACTGTTTTGCTGTCTCTGCTGACCTTAGTTTCTGATAGATAGAATTTAGATTTTTTTTTAATTGTACGGAAATATGACGTGCTTGTGTCAGAGTACATCCATTCATTGCATTATTATTTTTTAGCATTTTTTGCGTCTGCAAATACAACTGAAGGTTATCTGAACAATTGTGTATTTATCAAAAATATTTGTGAACTGTACATTTAGCCAAAGGGATCAACATTCAAAATAATAATAATGTGTTTACAGCCACACATGTCAGGTGTGTTGATTTCCGTCTGAGCCAGCGCTCCACTGCCATAACCTAGCTGAGGATGCGCAGCAGAATGTGGTCCAGTGGAGTTTGGCTGTGAGGCTATTTAGGAATGAATGTGACACCAATCTTAATTGCAGCAGAACAGCACAGTGGGACCACAGACACCCTTAGAGGGCTGACCTGGAACATTGATGCCTGGTGCTCAAATTATTATCTAAAAATGGTCATCAGGGAGCTTATCGCTCCATTTTCTCCACCATCTGACCCAGCAATGATGGTAGAAGAGACACGTTTTGTGTGACGTCATTCTTTAGCTACAAATAAATGAAATGTACATTGACATAAAAAGCAGCCATGTGCTTAAAGTGTGTTTATGTATATACCACATACATTTAGGTGTGGTAATAAATAGTTGAAGTGTTCTGCATCATATGCTTAGTTTTCACCATTAACTTTTTATTTTAATTTAATTTGCACATATTATTAAAGTTTATCTCACTTATAATGAACAGTAATTTAATGCTTTTTTTCTGATTGTGTACAGTTGAAGACTGGGACAGTTTCCAGGCCATTTTGGATCACACCTACAAGATGCACTTCAAGTCTGAACCTAGTCTGCATCCAGTGCTCATGTCAGAAGCATCAGTAAGTTAACAGCTGTTCGAGTTGAACAACATATGCTACATATTCTGATCATACTCCACTAAACTCTAAGCTTATTAACACACTTTTTCTGTGCTAGTTGTCATTATTTCATAACGGAATATATGCATTTGTGTTGACAATTACATATTGTAACTAAGGTAACTTGTGTTTTGTTTCTAGTGGAACACACGAGCAAAGCGGGAGAAGCTAACAGAGCTTATGTTTGAGCATTACAACATTCCTGCCTTCTTCCTCTGCAAGTCAGCGGTGCTGTCTGCGTATCCTTTAATATTTTGCTTCATGGGTAAATGTTTGGTCATTATAGCATGTATGTGCGTATCTATTGTTGCTTTCATTGTTTGATGATGTCTCAGATCACTGTTCTCATGACAAACCTGTGTGTTAGTTGAACTATTTTACATTTCCTTTACTCTGAGTCTATCAGCTTTGCAAATGGCCGGTCTACAGGCTTGGTCCTGGACAGTGGAGCCACACACACCACAGCCATTCCGGTACATGATGGCTATGTCCTGCAGCAAGGTAAACCATAAATCTAAATGCTTCATTATTAATACACTGACAGCTTAATTGGAGGCTTGACTTGATTTACATAAAATGAATAGTGGTGTTAATAACTCCTCCACTTATGCATGTGTTTCTGTGATTCCTGTTGCCATCTGCTGGTTGGAGCAAGCACCTCAGACCAGTTGATCCAGCTGTTATCAAAACCTTCTGTGTTATGTTTTTAATTCTCTCTGACAGGCATTGTCAAATCGCCCCTGGCTGGAGACTTCATGAGCATGCAGTGTAGGGAGCTGTTCCAAGAGTTAAATGTTGAAATAATTCCTCCTTATATGATCGCATCAAAGGTGAGATTTGCTGAGCTCCAGCTGACTTGTTTTAGAAATCATGGAGAATTATTGTTGACATGTCTACTCTTTAGTTTTCATGCATGATTTGTATTATTACACTGTTTGTATTATTTTTCACATTATACTGCAGAAGGGAAAAAGGAATCTACTACTGCAGTCTCCTTTTTTTTTTATTGTGTATCAAGCACTTAACCAAACGTCATAATATTCTTTCAGGATGCAGTGCGGGAGGGAGCACCTGCTAGCTGGAAGAAGAAGGAGAAACTACCTCAAGTTACTCGATCATGGCACAACTACATGTGTAATGTAAGAATCAGAGTGTGAGACTCGTCTTTGATGACATTCAGTATAAACGTCTTGTTTGTAAAAGGCAGGCAGTGAGTCTTCTGTTTGTTGGATCTGTGTGTCTCATGTAGCTTGTTGTACTCTTTGCAGTGTGTGATCCAGGACTTCCAGGCATCTGTGCTGCAAGTGTCAGACTCGCCATATGATGAACAGTAAGAAAAGAATTTGCAAATGAATATAAGCATGGCTTACTTAGGTTTCTGCCCTTGTTCATTAGTTGCCACATTTACTTTCCTTAAGCCCTATTAAATAACAGGTGACCCATTTCTATTTGAACAGGGTGGCTGCACAGATGCCCACAGTTCACTATGAGCTGCCCAATGGCTACAACTGTGACTTTGGGGCAGAAAGGCTGAAGATCCCAGAGGGGCTGTTTGACCCCTCGAATGCTAAGGTGTGTGTTCCTAAAGCATGTTTTATTAAAGTGAACATAACATGAGAGCCAGACAAGCTTCATCACTAAATATCGCATTGAATAGGGCAGTCAGCTCTGTTATTAAAGGTTGATCCGTATAGTTGCATAGAGTGTTTTATTTATTTGTTTGGTGTGGTTACTTCAGGGCCTGTCTGGAAACACAATGTTGGGGGTTGGACATGTGGTGACGACCAGTGTGGGAATGTGTGACATTGACATCCGACCCGTGAGTATCTGAAAATCTTTGTGACTTCCTAATTTGTTCGATACATTTGCCTTACTACCAATGTAGAGGAGTGAGCCCTGACGTGCAAATTCATACTTAAACACTGTCAACAGGTCCCCCTTTCATTTAAACATTCTCCTCAAGAGTCCTACTCCCTTACTGAAGACTGTAGACGGTTAGGGTGTGTTAGGATGTGAGAGGCTGATGAGAGCCGGTTTGTTGCACCTCTGTGTTTCAAATTGTAGCACTGATTTGGGCAAGTCATTTGTTTTAGGGTTTGTATGGCAGTGTTGTGGTGACTGGAGGAAACACACTCATTCAGGGTTTCACTGACCGACTGACCAGAGAACTCTCCCAGAAAACCCCTCCAGTAAGTAATACTTAATGTTATTATATATTATCAATATTGCCATGCTTTTATTGACTGGTAATTTTTATATGATTTGATTTTGAGCTGAACATGTATGTTTGTCTGTGACTTACAGAGCATGAGGCTAAAGCTGATAGCCAACAACACTACGGTGGAGCGACGGTTCAGTGCCTGGATAGGAGGCTCCATTCTGGCATCACTTGTAAGGAGCATACAAATGTGCATCCATCAACCCTCCTTTCTCTCTATACACTCTGCATTTAAATATAAATCACATCATCAGTTTTAGGTTTAGTAAACCCCCCCTTTCGCCTGTAGTCTCCACCGCCAATATATTTTAGCAAATATATTTCTTTTGTCTGACAGGGAACGTTCCAGCAGATGTGGATCTCAAAACAGGAGTATGAAGAGGGTGGAAAGCAGTGCGTGGACAGGAAGTGCCCTTGATTTGATACCAAACCTTCTTCCTCCATCACCCTCTTTGCAATACGCACCACTCATCTCTCATGCCAGACTCAGGCAGCCCTGGATTATGGCTTGTTTTGTACAAATGGTTTTTAATCCTGGGTTTGTCCCTATGTGGTGTCTGGGATTTATTTCATAAATGGACACAAATCTACAGTATGAACTGTCACAGAAGAAATTGGGTTTAAGTTACTTATGCTTACGTCTTAACAGGTCGATGCCTTATCTTTAGGTGGTTGTTGTTTTGTGGAAGTCCTGCATCTACAAAAGGTTTTAGTAGCCGTCAGTTTTTAGTCACGTACTGTAGATGCTGTTTTCCATTTTCCATCACTTTAGTCAAAAATGCCAGAAGAAACAAGATTTGTTTTGCAAGGTTTCTACTGAATAATACAGTTATTGAGGTGAATTTTTGTTCATAACCTTTTTCCCCCCCTTTGTGTAGTAACTTCACTTCTCATTTATCTTTATTAAATCTGTATTTAATTTTCACTTTACCTGTCATTGACTGCATTTTCTTTTTAAATAAAATCATTTTGTTAAGAGACTGATAAAATAACGTACTACAAACTATATAACCACAGGTTGGGTTGATCATAAACCGTTTATCTGAACACATGGCAAAATTTGAACTTGGAACTCACGTTTAAGTTGTGAAAATATATCCAGCAAAATGAGTCAAGATATGTAGTTTAATTAAGTATGAAAACCGCTGGACAAAAACACTCAACATCTATTTTTAGACCATTATGATGATTCAGAGTCTAGCCATAATCAGCTGTGCAGGGCAACTGTGGGGGTGTCAGGCTCACAGTGGTGAACATTTGAATTTTCATGAGGATGAAGCCTTATGAGGAAATTTCTCATTTAGTTTGATCTGTTTTTGCCTCTTCAAGTTTGCTTTCCTGGCCTTTTCTCGGATGTACTTCTCTACACGCAACCTGTAGATAGAAAAAGAAGAGTCTTTGAGCTGGAATTCTAAATAACTACATTTTTTCGTTTGGAGTCTGTGACATTGCATGTGTGGGATGTCTTACCTTATGTGTTGTTCGACAAACTTGGGTGTGTAGAACTTCTTTCGCTTGTACCTTTTATTCATGTACCATGGAATAGCATATTCTTTGAACCGATACCTGATGGAAAGAAAAAACGTGACATTTTATTTCAACTTCAGAAAAACAACACACCTTTCCAAGTTACAAGTGTGGGATTTGCGACAACTAAAATCAACTGTGCCAACAAGAGTTTTGCTTTAAACTGAGACCAGGTCTGGACAGTAACATAATTCCGATTTGTTTATTTTGGTGCAAAACATTGTTACTTGTGAAGATGTTCCTAATCATTTGAACTCTGAGATCCAACTTGTCTGGCTCTTAAAGCTTCACAATGGAAAGGTTCCCCAACTCGCAAGAGAAGCAAGGTCCATTAAAAGGTCAATACAGAGTGCAGTAATTCTCTACAAGGAAAATATGTGTGATCTGTGCGACACACAGCCCTCACCAGTAGACGTATCCGAATAGGTTCCTCCTCCAGGCTCCTGGTCGGGCTCGCTCCTGTCCAGTCTGCAACAGACGCAGCGCTGTCTCTCTCTCTTTCACAACCGTCTCCAGTCTGATCATGGAACGTTCAACCTGACAAAAAGAACGTGGGGTGATTTCCCTCAGTCGGGTCTCCTACGTGACCAACACTTTGCAACCACTTTAGATAATCAATTAATGAAATGCGGTTAACTCTTGCAGTTATGGTGGAGACGTCAGTAGTTACCAACCTTCCTTACTCTTTCTGGACTCGGCATCTGAACCCTTTGCCTTGTTGCTTCTTGTTGGAGCGTGAGCAGCATGTTCTTCTCTTTCAGGAGCACATACCTGAAGCAGAACGACAACGTTTAAGCATCGTCAAATGTTTACACCAGTGTCGTCTCCGCACCTCTTACCATAGTTTGTGCAAATCCTCGTTGCTCTTTGTTCTCAATTGTTTGGCAGTCCACGGTGCACCTAGCATCAGAAAAGATCTCAGTTGTCTATGACCTAAACAGCTGATGTGTGCATCTTAACTGAATGGTCTATGAATCTGTGTTCTACCTGATTTCACAGTTGTTTCTCCCCAGTTCTCAGGCAAGTCAAAGAACTCATCCAATCCTTTTCTGTTGATGGTTGTGTGCAGAGCTCGACACTGGCCCACGGAGGTGATGGGACTGCACCAAGATGGGGCAACACATAGAAACTTCTCTCTGGTGGGTGTGAAATGAAACTCGGTTAAAAAACACAGCAAATCGTTTAGGCATAACCCCCCTTAAATCATGAAACTGCAGTTTTATTGTTTACGTCCATCGCTGCAACTAAGGTATTGTATGTAGTGAATTAAATTTCAGATGGAGCATGGAATACTAAATGAAAACCTAAATGACCTAATTTCACTTAGACCTACACTAAACTGCGTTAGACCCAAAGGTCAAGTAAATCTCCCATGACCTTAAATCAGTCCACTCCACAGGTTGGCGTCCCTTTCATCTCTAAATAATAACTTTACTGCCCATAACCGCTGGCAGATCTACGCTACACAACGGAACCTGTCCTCGCTCATAAGGCGTAGATTTTACATCACAATCTGTTCTGTTTTCCCGGATGCTGCAGATTCTTACCTGTAAAGAAGCGACTGGCATTTGGACAAACTAACAGCAGCGCTTTGAGCATTTACGGTTGAAGATATCCTGAACACATTTTGAAATTGCTTGCAAAGTGTCAAAACGCGTCCCGTCGTGGAGGACGCCGCCATCTTTACCTTTCTTCATTTCCCATCATGCATTTCCTCTTATTATTAGTAGTAGTATTTTTAGCTAATTAAATGTCTTTCGTATTTGAAGTATTTTTTATTAATAGATAATAAGATCATTAAAAGTAGCTACACGCTAACATTATTACAGTATAATTAAAAAGCAACCACTCACACAGCGCTGAAGTTTGTCCAGGCAAAAGTTAAGGACATTTTAAACAGTTTTTAATTGTATCGCGTACGATATGTTGTATTTTTAAGCAAAATTGTGTGTTGTCTTTATTTAAGGTGCCTGTGCAAAATCTAATTTACCTGAAATCTCAAGCTAACTTCGCTCACTCTGCCCTAACTAAATATGGTGGCTCCTGCTTCACCCCCATCAACCAATCACAGTCCGTGTTGTTGGTCTGTATGCCCTCAGTAGCCATGGTGGGCATGAGTCTCCTCAGGTCTGCTGCTGCTTTTGCAGCCAGACTGAGTCCGTTGAAATCTGGAAATAACGCTGCAAATTTACTCACTCGCACAATCCCACGGACAGATAAAGGTAAGAGGCTGTGGGGGTCGTGGGAGACCGCGGGGTTTGACTCTGAATGTGTCCGTTTCTGCTCATGACCTTGCGTCGGGGCTTGTTAGCCTGCTAACATTAGCTAGCGGGGAACGCTAGCTCGTCCTGCTGTCAACAAAAAGTGCAACGGAAAAACTCTGTTGGTCCTTATTCGTCTTGTTTACTATGACATTTTACACTTTACTTTCCAAAACTACAGTTATGTTAGTCCGTTTATTTACTTATTGGGAATACGTTTCAGGGAGCCAGTGTCTTAAAGGAGCAGCTATTTGGCTTGTCTTTGTCCTATAAGATGAAGAAGTGAATCTTAGTTCTGTTCTGATTAAACCTGACATGTCTTGTTTTGCAGTGGCCGTTCGCTGGGGCCATGGAAAGAAGATGTTTGTCATCAACCCGTCCCAATACTACGACAAGAGGTTTCTGCACTTGTTGGTCAGTACTGGATCCGCTGCCATGTTTAAAAGTGATTCTCATTCTCATTGGCTTTGTTGGACGCCCACTTCTGACAACTACCTGCGCAAAGCAACATTTTCACTTGTTTTATTTTTCCACAGCAATATTACATTCTGCTGACTGGTATTCCTGTGGCCGTCTTTGTGACTTTTGTGAATGTCTTTATTGGTAAGTATGTCTCTAAAATCTTTGTGTGTCACTGTTGTGTTTTATTTGGATCATTCTGTAGAGCTTTTGTGACAAAAGTGTGATTGTTGTTGTTTAAGGAGAGGCAGAGCTGGCAGAAATACCCGAAGGTTATGAACCAGAGCACTGGGAGTACTATAAGGTATGTAAGCTTCCTTTTCTGAGTCACTGCTCTGAATCCTTATTCAGAAATACAGACACATAATAACTGTCTTCAACACGAAAAACCTTTTTTAAAAAAAAGCTGAAAATACTTAACTTCAGTGGAATTGTATTAGAACCGTTTCAGCGTATATGTTAATGCTCTTTCAAGGCCATTTATGATAAAGGGAAATCATGATAACATTGTTTTTCAAGATCTGGACATCACATTTAATTGGCATTTAATAATAATCCTTTTTTGCCTTTAATGCAGCACCCGATCACCAGGTGGATTGCACGGAACATCTGTGATTCCCCAGTGAAGGACTATGAAAAGATGATGGCTGCTATTCAAATAGAGAAAGAGAAGGCAGACATGAGGTGAGAGTTAGCTGGCGTCTTATGTTGTTGCATTACTGTGTTGTTGACTTGTTTTACTGTCCAATAATACAGAAATATTTATTTAGTTCACATCCTAATTTCTGAACCGTGGTGCTTTTGAAGTCACTGAATGATTTGTCTTCGGTAGGCTGACTCAGCTGGAGGTGCGGCGACAGATGAGGCAGAAGGGAGACGGCCCCTGGTTCCAGATGGAGACGCTCAACAAGGAGCTAATTGACTACAGCCCCAAGTCCTCACCTGACAATTAATCCAGTCGTCAGATCAATCTGCCTGTTTGTACATTTGTTTTCCTTCTTGCGCCAATAAAGTATCTATATATATACTCATATACGCGCATGTATTCACATTGACTGGGTTGACATACTAGAAGTGTACTAATACTATGCTACAAATGCTGCTGTACTGTATGGAAGTATGGCTCAGCAGTTGCTTGACTGGTGGGTGTATATAGCATTTATTGTCACAGCAATGCATATCCTGGCTTCAACTCTCTGCTGCCTGGTTGGACCTTGATGAAAACTGCTGACTTAATGCTACTAGATGGTTTCTACATTATTATTTCTTAATAAGGATTTTAGACCTTAAAGTTAGGATTATGTATTTCCCTAACAATGTTCCAATGAATGTTCAGTCATCCACACTGGCACACAAGTTGGCAGGTTTCTTTCCATACCAATCCCTGGAATATGGAAATCTCCGTCACTGCAATGTGTGGTGTACCACTGTTGTCCACCTGGTAGCAGAGCTGCGCAGACAAGATGTTTATCCTCCAATGCAATAAACGAGTCAAGACGGATTCGAGGTCATTTAACCAGATTTCTGATCAGCATGTATTGGAAGTGGAACATCCCCTCATAACCACGGTTTTCCTAAAAGCTGCCCGGGGAGACAAGTGTGGGCGGCTTTATGAATCATCCTCGGAGGTGGGAGGGGCCCTTCTGCTAAAATGTTCCTGCGAGCAGAGCGGCGTCACCACAGTCAACAGTAGAATGTGATTTCTGCGCAGGTCAAAGCGTTTAGCCAAACAAAAGCAGCCGTGACGCCCTCAGCGGCAGCAGCCTCCTCTCCGCTGTCTTTTTATTTGAGCGTCACGTCCCGCTGGCCGGAGGAATGTAGAGACGGAGCGCTTTAAAAATAGCATCCTCTCCTCTGACGGCGCGGGTCCGGTGGCTCCGCGGCACTGTGCTGCGAGAAGCAGGAATGCGAAGATGGCTGCAGACCTAGGAGAGCTGCTGGTCCCGTACATGCCCACCATCAGAGTCCCCAGGACGGGAGACAGGGTCTTCAAGAGCGAGTGCGCCTTCTCCTTCGACTCTCCCGTAAGTGCTGGCTCGTTCCATCCCGCACGCGCAGCGTTTGTTTTGGGGAGGGGAGAGGCGCGAGGGCTGCTTCGGCTTGGCGCACGTGAATCTGCTGTGGCGCGTGTCCACGGGCTGCGTCCCCCTGAACCCGATCGGAAATAAATAATTAAATGTTGTTTACATGTCAGACGGGCGAAGGGGTTCGAGTGCAGGCGCTTAGATCAGGCCACATCAGCCCGTTAACGAAGCCAGTGAAAGCAACGGACCAGCAAACGCACCTGCCGAGGTTCGGCTTCATCTAAACCGCTTTCCAGCAGCGATTCACGTTCTGTACTGTCCAAGAAAGACGAGTGTCACAGTGGCAGTTGGCTGGAAGTTTGTCATGTGGATAATATTCTCTTCAGCTTTTAATATATGTTCATTGGGATGTTTAGTAATTAAATACATTAAGGATTCAGTTAATGTATAGTGTGTAGGTAAAAACGACCTTCAGGTTTTATAATCTGCTGCATTTATAATTTAATAATCCATTACTTCAATACAACACTAGAGTTCTTAAATGTTGACAGAAAGTAATTCATGTCATGACCACGATTTGACCCGATTTTAATTTTGTCGTTTGTGCTCTTTATATGTTTTAGACAAATGTGACAGTGGGTTGAAACTGGTTATTTGATTTTCTTAAATCTCATTAAGTCTATTTTCTACTTTAATACATGACATATATGAATCGTAATGTCTAAAAGCTAATCCTACTATGAAAACTCACTTTCTGGACGGCCGTTTATAAAGGTGACTCAGCTGTCTGGAGTTCATCATGTTGGCCAGAGGACTGGTTTATTTTTATCCCTGCACTTCTGGAGCTCATATGTCACTCTGGGCCACTTAAGGGTTTATCACATGGGTCTATGAGACCTACACTGATCATGGTTTTAGATTAGTTTTAAAGGTGCAATACTGATGTTTGAGGAATTAAAATGGCTGTAATGAGATGTTTCAGGTGCAGTAGGTCAATGTAACATGTGGGGTCCAGGCCACAGGCGCTCATATATATATATATATATATTCTCCTACAGTTTGACAGGATAGTCAATAATAATTTGACAGCTTGAAGACACAGATCTGTTCCTCATTGTTGCTGTTTGCTTTGGGTGTGCAGGAGTCTGAGGGAGGCCTTTATGTGTGTATGAACACATTCCTGGGCTTTGGACGAGAACATGTGGAGAGACATTATCGCAAAACAGGACAGAGTGTTTACATGCACCTCAAACGGCATGTCAAAGAGGTGAGTTTCACACACAGCCTGTTGCTGCGGTTGCTGCAGTGAGTTTTGTGCCGACTGGAATCGTCATCGTGTCATTATTATATAGATGTGTGACTGAATAGAGCTGTTTCATTGAATGTTATGTATAATGTAATGTCTGCCTGGTCACGGAAATGTACATTTACCGTGTTCTGGTGATCAGACTAAGGCCTTGACGTGTACTCCACTGTAATCTCTCACACTCAGCCACAGATCTGATTTTGTGGGTTTGTCATTTTCTACAAATTTTCTCTGAGAGATCTGTGTCGTAAAAACACGTGGAAGACCTCTGGTTATTTAAGTAATGTTGATTTCCAGCCAGGGTCATCGTGTAACAAACAGAATAACCTTTACACATTCATATGTGAGTTGTTCAGAAAAAGAGGAACATTACAGTCATTACAGTCATAAACAACAGCCCAGCAACAGATGTTTTCACTGTGAACCTGACAAACCTTGAGCTCTGACATGGTGGCGTTGCATATTTCTATTTCCTTTTTTCTTAGATTGATCCGTTAGCTTTTACATAAGAAGCTCAATGAAGGTTTCTTTCTTTTTAACAAGCGAAGGGCAGATAGAAACAGGCCTCTCTAGATCAACAACAAAGGCCAAAGCTGCTGCTGTGTTTTCTCACTAGCTTTAATTGCCCCCAAATAAGCTCTGCTTTGTGAAGAGCAGCTATTTCCATGGCTGGATATGGAAACAGCTGCTCACATTCTGCAGGCTCCTTGTCTGCTGTTTTTCCCAGGAGTCCACTTGTTCTCGAGTGTGTCAGCATTCTCTGCCTGTCTGTCCGTCGCATCTTCATCTCTGCCAAGCAGATGATGAGAAGCAGTCACCTGAGTCTGAACGGACTAGAAGGAAACAGTTGGTGGCTCTGGGCTGTTTTGGCTCATGTTTGCTGCTACGTGAGGATTTAGTGCAGAGAAAAGGGAAATTCAGTAAGGACAAAAAAGGTTGATGATGCATCCTACAAGCAAAGACAAGCCCAGTCTACAAATCCGACACCGCAACATAAGCAGTTCAATTTGTCTTTCTTTAATTTTGACCTAGTCGTGTCGGAGGGTTTTCCCCGAGTGTTGTAACCTGACCTGGCAACTAAAGCAACCAGCATCTATTTCAGCAAAATGACAACCCTCTAGATCTTCAGACACAGCAAAGCGTGGCCTTTTGCAAAGGTGTTAAAAGATGTTTTGAATTTGACGGACGCTTGAATCACGTTTAATCCCTCCCGTTTCCCACAGAAAGCCACAGGAGCTGCAGGAGGAGCCATCCCCAGACGCAGAAACGGAAAAGTGTTTCTAGGTAATTGAACTGAAGTTAGTTTTCAGATCATTCAAGGATACGTATCAGAGTAAGCACTTCATGCAGTAGCTTCTTAAGATGGAGCTTAGTCTGAGCTAAGCTGTGTAATGTGCAGAGGTGATACAGAACCTACCTCTAATTTTATACCCGAATACTAAATGAGGCAAAACAATGTGATTAAATTGCCAACGTACTTAACTATGTACTAAAACATATCAAATATGACGCCGTCCATAACATAGTTGACTCAGGACCTAATAATAATCAACCTGCATCTGCAAGTTAATTCCTGAAAACTGTCCTTTGATATTGAACAGTGCTGTGCAGTGTATTTGTGAAACTTGGGGGTAGTTCCCACCGAGGCTCTAACATATAAACACTGGAGGTTTGCGTCTAGGTTCTACTGCTGGGCAGAGGTGTTTTAATGGTCAGTGGGACTGGTACGTCTATTAAAAGCTGCTGTTATTGTTTGTTGCACTGCGTTGACCCACCAGCTGCCCCACCAGTCGGCATTTACTCGAAGTGTCACATATTTCCCATGATGCCGCCTCGCTTCCTCCTCCTCCTGCGCTCTAATTATAGCTCATTTATTTGTATGTGTGGTTGGTAACTGACCCGGAGCTGGGTCTGCTCCTACGCCTCCTCGTCGGGGAGGGGTGGTCGGTTTACAGCAGGGCTGCCTCCTGTCAGTTGTCGTCCACTCAGCTGCCACCTAACGTCAACCTCGTGTTTAGGCTGACACACTTATCCTGCAGCTATGACGCTGCTCAGACTGGAGCAGGTGTCTCTCTCATCTGTCCTTATCCCCCCTCACTTCCATTCACTTCCTTGTTGTCTAGATTGATTAAACTTTACTCTTTGTACTCTTTTGAACTTTATTCTTCCTTAACCAGCCTCTGACTCCGCCTCTAATAGACTCTAATAATTTTAACATCTAGAAGGAATTTGTTAGATTGTCCCTATTCGATATCTCCGATGTGTTGACGTGCGTGTATGAATCCGCCTTCATCTTCATACCAGTCCAGTGATCTAATGAAGCAGAGTCAACGTCAGACCAGTGGGCACAAAAAACGCGTTGGGGATAACCTGTAATCTCTTCTCATGAGTCATGACACGACTTTAGGCTGACAACAGACAGCTCTAAATGGAGACTGAATTGAGAGGAGAGGCTTCCTCTACTGAGGCGTATTACACCTGACGTAACCTCTAAACATCACATAAACTCATCTTGTCGGTATAATGTATAAAGATGCTCCTGGTGATATTCTTGAAGGTTTCATCTTTTTGACTCTTCTAACTGTAGCTGACTGAGTGTTTGCTTCCTCCCTCAAAGATTTAGAGCTAAACCGTGACTTTAATGGAGAGGACTATGAATATGAAGACGAGGCCAAGCTTGTCATTTTTCCAGATCACTTCGAGATTGCCTTACCAAATATTGAGGAGTTACCCGCTCTGGTCAGTGAGTTGGTGCTGCATGGGCTCTGCAGATGCCTTTAGGACTAAAACCTGTTTGCATGAGTTAAGAGTAGACTTTTGCTTTCTTGGCAAGCTTTGGTGAGTTTACTTTTTCTTTTAGATTGTTGAATGCATGTGTGACTTAATATTGGGTGTGAGAATAGTGCTTTATTTTGTGGCCTAAATCTTTGCATGCTCGCTTTCATCTGTTTAATAAATGACTAATACGACTTTATGGGAATTGAGCGAAATATTTTCAACAGCCCGTGGCTGATAATGTTCTGATGCCCAGGTGACCATCGCTTGTGATGCAGTACTCAATGCACCGTCGGCCTACAAGAAGCAGGAGCCTGAATCCTGGGAGGAGGACATCCAGGTATCCAAACATGCCAGGAGCCTCAGACAACTGGATAACGGGGTCAGAATCCCACCAAGGTAGGAAAACTCCTCCAATCCAGCCGAGTGAGGGTGAAGAAGCAGATTTATGTAAATCTGGTTAGTTCCGTGTCTGCTGCACATGTGCTAAAAGTCAACAGAACAGCTGTTTCTCTGTTGCCAGTGGTTGGAAGTGTCAGAAGTGCGAGATGAGAGAGAACCTGTGGCTGAACCTGACTGATGGAGCAGTGCTTTGTGGGAAGTGGTTCTTTGACGGGAGCGGAGGCAACGGCCACGCGCTGGAGCACTACAGAGAGACCAACTACCCCCTGGCCGTCAAGCTGGACAACATTACCCCAGATGGAGCAGGTCTGAAACACAGGAATAATTAAAGTGTTCAGTACGTCAGAAAGGTAACATTTAGGAAAGAAAAGTAGAAATTTGGCACAATTGTTATTTAATTATTAGATTATGTTTGGCCAGTAATGTATGTAGTGAATCCTGTATCAGGATAAAAATACTGCATCAGTCTTATAGTAAAATTTCACACCACATTTTTCTTGAGTGTGACTTTACTTGACTGGACGAGTGTAAATGACTGGTGTTTTGATTTCAGATGTGTATTCTTTCGAAGAGGAAGAAGCTGTGCTGGACCCCCACATATCGGAGCACCTGTCACACTTTGGAATAGACATGCTACAGATGCAGAAAAGAGTAAGTTGTCCGGAGCAAAAGCAGGAGCGGAGACGTTTCTGCCTCCACAGTCGCGTTTTCACACCCAGCTCCCTTCTCTCCCACTTCAGACAGAGAACGGGCACCACACAGACAACAACGCCCGGCCCCGGGTCAGTGAGTGGGAGGTGATCCAGGAGTCGGGGATGAAGCTAAAGGTGGTGTACGGCTCGGGTTACACGGGCATCAAGAACCTGGGCAACAGCTGCTACCTCAGCACAGTGATGCAGGTCCTCTTCAGCATCCCAGACTTCCAGAGGATGTGAGTACTGCACACTGGGAACAAGATTTCACTACAGACATTCTACTTAGTACTGATACTAGTCATTCTGTTTTTGCCAAGTCATATTTTTAGAAGGATACTGTACTTTAACACAGTTTTGTTCTTTAGTTTAATTCTGTTTAAATACTTCTACGGTGGAAACACTTATAAACTGTGGAGGAGTTGACTGTCAGCTTAAGTGTTTGTTAATCTGTCAGTATCCTGTATTTGCTGTTGACATGACGTTTTCAGTATGAGTCCCAGCAGAAGGTGTCTGTGTTTCCATGAGCCTGGCGTCGGAGTGTGGCGAGCTTGTGACACGTATTTTGATCTTTAGGTATGTCGGAAATCTTCAGAGGATATTTGACTATTCACCTCTCGACCCCACACAGGACTTCGCTACACAAATGTGAGTGACTCAGGTCTCCTACTGTAGCTAAGCATGTTCTGCATGTTCCGACGTGGTCTGGCAGGTGAGTCTGTACATGGTCATGTGAATGCTTCATATTCTCAGGCTGTGGTTTATATCCATACTTGATATTTATCAGTTAGCACAAATTGGGTCATTCCTTTGGTGAACGACCCACGGAACTGAAGGCAGCGAGGAAGCAGATTTTCCTGTCTCTTGGTAAGATGATATAATTACGCTGTATCCAGGCAACCAAATAAGAAGGTAAAAACATAAATAAAAGAGAATCCTTGTGAAATAGGACAAGTCTATACCAAGGAACGTCGGCGGCGTGTCATTAAAGACATAACCTTAGCAGGAAGCGAACTGTGTGCGTTCTGAAGTTTGTGCCTTTGCTGTTTCTGCGACAGGGCTAAACTGGGACACGGGCTGCTCTCAGGCCAGTACTCCAAACCACCCATGAAATCTGAGCTCATTGAACAGGTGATGAAAGAAGAATACAAGGTATTAAACTGGGTATGTCCAGCTCCCAAACTGGCTCCATAACTGACAGTGTGCTGAAACGTGGTGGGGGCAGGATGAGACTGTTACCGGTTCAGAATTCAAGGTTGTTTTCTTTTTGGGGACTTTTCAGAGCTGCGCTTTTTTGCTGTGTTTTGTTTCCTGTAACCTCTGCAGTTGTTTTTATTTGGTCGTTACTTTGTGTGTTTTGCTTTATTGATTTAAATGCCCTTGATATGAAATCATTGCCTTTTCAAGCACGTACGCTACTGTAGTGCACGGCTGCCAGGAAACGAGAAGAGGAAAATCGTTAAAGGCTAATGAGGCCCAGCCTTACTTCTTTAAGCTCCGGGCTTCCTCTAAAGCCTCGCCAGCCGTAGTAATTGATAGGCTGGAGCTGTGATCCTGCACTTCCTCCACGTGATGGTGGAGCCAGGTTGGACACATACCGACAGCTGGAAAGACATCGAGAGATGGCTTGTGTTGGTTTGTGCTTTGGAAATATGACCCAATACAAATACCCCCTTATCACACCAGAAGCTACGTACTGGCCTGCACATTAATTGCAAAGAAATTGTAAAGGATGTGAGGGAATTTCATCAGACGTACGATATGTCTTCTCAGGGTGTCTGTTGTTGATTCCTGCCTTGTCTCATACAGTATGTGTCTCGAAGGGAAGGTGAGTCCTACCCAATCGACGTGTGTGTGACACCCAAATGTTTTCATTGCAGCACCAGCAGAAAGGCATCTCCCCCAGGATGCTGAAGGCCCTGGTCAGCAGAGGACACGCAGAGTTTTCCTCCAACAGACAACAAGACGCCCACGAGTTCCTCCTGCACATGGTCAACCTGGTGGAGGTGAGTGGGGCTCAAAGGACTCACATTTATATGTGTCTGCCATGTTGACGCACATGTGCAACCCGTCCAAAGAAATGACGCTTGCATCGCTTACAGTCCTAGAAGCATTCTCACAAAGTGGCTGGGTCGTGTTTGACCTTTGACACACATGGGGGGACAGTGGATGAGGGAAGGGTCTGTCTTTGACTAAGCACAGCTCTCTCAACTTGGTTGCTACAAACACACAGGGTGCTCTGATGTGTGTCTCAATCAGGTTATATTTAGCTGGATGCTATCTGTTAAGCAGGGAGGGCAGATAATGCTTCCTGTTGTGTTTCATTTGCAGGAGCTATGACATGACCTGTAACGTTTACTACTGAATGTTGTCAAGAACAACCCTTTTTTCCCCATAATTCACTCCTTCATAGCGGTTGTGTTATCATCACACACGCTAGATTCATTTATAGTTATCCAGACATAGACTGAACCTGAAGCAGCACCATCAGCAACATTTCCTCCTCTGTCCGCGTTGGCTTGCATGTTTGGCCTGAGTGAAATTATAACCTGTGTATTTCTGTATCTTCTCAGAATAGTCTGGCTCAGGCACAGAGGCTGACATACAACTGGTGCGTTAAGTCGCGATGCCATCCTTCATCGCAGGCTTCAAATAAACCCAGTGCAAACTTAAATGACCCCAGCACATAATCAGCGAGAGACTCACTAATGATGGTTCATGTGTCTACCGTTCTGAGAAGATGCACCTCTGTCGGTTTGGATGCGGTTAATTAAGGCCGCTCTTAAAGTGTGTAGAGGTTCGTCTGCATTATGACAGGAGCTGCAGTTTTGATATTCAAACTCGACCTCTTCGTCTTTCTACGTGCTTCTCCTGCAGAGGAACAGCGCAGGCTCAGAGAATCCAAGTGACGTCTTCCGTTTCTTGGTGGAGGAGCGAACGCAGTGCTGCCAGACACGTCGGGTCCGTTACACTCAGCGGGTGGACTACTGCATCCAGCTGCCTGCCCCCATCGAGGCTGCCACCAATCGAGGTAAAGCATCCCCCAGGTCCTGCTCTGAAGGGGCACAGAGGGGCCTTGGATGTAACGCATGGATAGCAGGGGTCTCTCCAAGGTGAACTGCCTTTGTTTTAATGCCACCAGAGGAGCTGCTGGCATACGAGGCCAAGAGGAAGGAGGCTGAGGAGAACACGCGGGCACCTCCTGAACCAGTGAGAGCACGGATCCCCTTCACCGCCTGCCTGCAAGCCTTTACGGAACCAGAGAACGTCCCAGACTTTTGGAGCTCAGCGCTGCAAGCCAAGTCAGCTGGAGTCAAGTAAGTTGTCTGTCATCAACCTGTGGTGTTGATTTGATGCATTTTATCATCACATGCTTGAATCGTTCCTCCTGTTTTCCTCTGCAGAACTTCCCGCTTTGCCTCCTTCCCAGAGTATCTTATAATGCAGATTAAGAAATTCACGTTCGGGGTTGACTGGGTGCCAAAGAAGCTGGGTAAGTGTCTGTCACGCTTCACTGATCATTTGTAGTGGTACGAACGCTCAGCAGAGGGCAGCATCGGACTGTGAGCTACAGATTCAAATGAAACCGCTGCACACATTGATTTGCGTTTGAGTCGCTAATGTCTTCACTTGCACTGTTGTAAACATGGAACCTTTTAATTACCTCACTTTTCATCCCGTCCTGTGAAATTATGAGCTTGACTTACCCCGACCCTCAACAGACATGTGCACAATCGGTAAATTTATTTGCCTTCATCTGCAGTAAGTGACAGATTTATCCAGACACTCTAGACACTTTGTGTAACTCCCCCTAACAGGATCTGTCAAGGTGCTAGAATGTGATTCTTCTTCTTTTTTTCCATGAGACATTCCAAATGTCAGCCTATTCTTACGACGTGTTTTTTGTGTCTGGACCTGTGCAGACGTGACTATAGAAGTTCCAGACTTCCTGGATCTGAGCCGGCTACGGGCCACGGGGCTGCAGGCAGGCGAAGAGGAGCTGCCCGACCTCATGCCTCCCATCGTGCTGCCTGAAGACACCAGAGGTGCGTGTGTGTACGGTACCGCTGGGACTACATCCTTTCACCAGTCCTGCCCTTTAATCGGTCACGCGTTCATTTGCATTGCATATCGGCAAACAAACCACGGTGCCAGCATTTGGCTCTCGTTCACATTTATTGTCTTAGCTCCAGTGGTTCATTGTTGACACTGAGAAGGATCACACTGATCACAGACTCCAGTGAATCACCTAGCGGCGCCCACAGGCGCTTTCGCATTCACATGTGGAAAAAATGCAAAATGGCACTGTTCGCTACTGGGGGCATTTCTGTCCCTTCATTTTCCATTTTCACTGTGCTGTTACTAATTTTAAAGGCCACTGTTTTCGCAGAGAACCTGTGCGTCTTTTTCTTACCCACAAAGCAAAAGCCATTTTTATCGTTTGTACATGAAACACCCAGCCAGTATATCTGCTCACACCTAGTCAGGTAGGTCAGTGTAACTTTGAGAGATGACCAGGTGTGTTGTTCCAAAGCTGCTCCTTCCTTTTTAGGTGGTGCAGGTTGTTTTTGAGAGTCAGATTCTCCATCATATTGTGGTCAAAGACGGCCATGTTTTCTCTTAAGGGCTCTTACTGAGTGGAGTCCCATGGGAAGGTTGTGTTCACAGTGTGACTAAGCCTTATAAGTTCTAATGATTTTATGAGATCCCCTTAATGCATTTTACTGGGCTCAGGGATAAACTACTGGAAACTAGTGAGCTTGTTGAAATGCATAAACAATATCATTGATACTTTTCTGGAAACGTTTTAACGTTTTCCTGAGTATATACAGTGTCCTTCCAGCTGAGTCTTTTGTGTGCTGCTCTCAAAGACCAGCATCCTTCCTCCGTTAGTTTCTTCCTTCATCTGTCTCCTTTGTGACTGGAATTTCTATTCTTCTGTTCCTCCCTCCGCTGTTTGCTCATCAAGTTATCAGCGTTCTCCTTAATATTTTAGTAGATGCGAAGCACAAAGTGTTCTGTACCGTCTCAAGCTGAAGACACTGAGCAGAGCTTAGGAGCAGTGCAAAGAACCAGTAACGTCTGTGAGCAGCCTGAGGTGGGCTTCACGTTTACAAAATCATTTAGCCGCCTGCGTCTTACAAACCCCGAGGATAAAAAACACAAGTCTGCGCCTTAATGTTTCACCGCTGAACAGCGTGTGCTGTTCCCGCTATCTCAGACCTCCACACTGAACTGGCTTCTGTGAAGAGCACAGTAAAGCAGGTTTCCTCTGAGCTGAAGCCGTCTTGCTTAGGCAGCGTTTCATATCTTGTCTCTGACAACAGCAAGCTCGGCCGCTTGGCAGGGCCACTGTACAATCCATGCATCAAAGTAGGTGGAAATGTTTTTGTACAGTCTGCAGGACGTGTGACTGGGGGGCAAAAGTAATTTACATCTCTGTTCCGCGCTCGTTGTCCGTTGACTGTCCTCAGCACTTCTGTTTCCATGGGCAGAACCAGTTCCAGTGTTGGTTTAAATTGAAGTTGAAGGAGGTCAGAGGAAATAACGCATCCGTCCTTTCAATACATTTGCTGATTTATTAACTTCACATTTATATGATGCGTTTTGTCAGTTGCAAATTAACCGCGGCTCCATTATCTCCCGCTGGCATCCTCCGTGATTAATCATCAGTCTCCTTTCTATCTCCAAAAGGCCTCGGTGCTGCTCGTTCATTACACAGGACAGCACAGACGTGTCTTCCCGTACACGGTGCGAACCCCAGTTCTCAGAGGGGTGTGCATCACCCATTCAGTCACTTCTTCCAGACCATTTATAAGATTACATTTCACCGTAGGAATTATAAACTTCACAAACCATAAATTGATTTCTAGTTTCGGTTCATCGTTAATCAAATGATTCCCTTCAAGAATAAAATGGAAAAACTAATTGAGAAAAAACATGGGAGAGATGGAGAAAACGCACAAGAAGGTCGGCAAGAAAGTGAAACTAAACAAACTGCAGCTGATTTTAGTTCTTCAAAACTGGTGACATTTTCAGTACAGCAGCAAAAGCAAATTAAATGAAACAAACTATAATTTTCTTTTTTCAGATAACTCCATGAGCTCCATAGACTGTGAGTATTTAATTTCTCTTCTATTTACTCTTTATTGTTGTTGAATGTGTGTTTTACCTCATAGCAATGTGAAAATGTATTTTGGGCACCGACTGTGGTGATGAATGCTATAGACGACATATACCTGAGCAGGTGCTGCAGCTGCTCTCCACTTCCAGACCAACTTTACTTTTCTGTGCTGCTCTGCCTCTTTTAGCCAAACTCATTTCTCTCCTTGACAAATCATCTCTCAATAATGAAACCTCTCCCAGGGCTGATTCTCCTCTGGTCTCTTTGTTTAATGAGGTCCAAAGAGAGAGCGAAACGGAAAGAGAGAGAGAGAGCGAGATGCTTTTTTTTAACCTGGTAATTTGCTCCTGGTGTTGAATCAGCAACTGTATTTGTGTTACTGATGCCCATTTGTCGTGTCCCCAGCTCCAGAAATAGATGAGGCGGCAGCCATGCAGCTGGCAGAGATGGGCTTTCCAGTCGAGGCGTGTAGGAAGGCCGTGTACTACACAGGCAACATGGGCCCCGAAATGGCCTTCAACTGGATCATAGCCCACATGGAGGAGCCCGGTAAGGACGTCAATGCACGGGAACAATGTTTTGTGTGTGTTTGTGTTTGCGAGAACATCAGCAGAAACTTTGTCAGAGCTGACTTTATCTCCCCAAGAGCCTGTCGGCGGTGGAGATGTTCCCCTGGGGCGTTAACCTGTGCCACTTTTATTTCCCTACAAGCGTGTTAAGGGCCACTACAGCGGAGGGAAATTAGAGCAGCCGCCTGCCTGTGAGCTTTTAAACAGTCCTAATGCATCCAGGCTCACTGACAGTAAAAGGCTCCTTCTCTGTGCGCTGCTCAGAGGTTACTTCTTCCTCTGTTTCTCTGTATTTGCTTAGTTTTGTTATTTCCCATCAACATGACTTCACGCTGGTTTGTTCACAAGTGGCTGGAATGGGGTGGACACTGTCAGAGTTAATGTTTGATAATAGCCAGTTTAACATTTATTTCACTAAGTGGGAAAACACTACGCTCAGTTATGTCTCTTACGTCTCCTGAAAGTCTTCTCCCCGTGGCATGAAACCCCGTTTATTAAGCAATGAAAAGGACACGTGACAAGGAGGCTGAGACTCGATAGAGTGGAGCCTATTTCCATTTACGAGGAGGACAGTGATGAAGGCTCGGTTTATGGCCCATCATGGACTAATTACAGTAGGAAGGTCACTTCCATTTCAACCTGTGCGGAAATACCAGCGACTTCATTGTTACAGTAGTTATACATGACGTCTGGGTAATGATGTGATGATAGAGGGATAATGACCCTGGACATACAACAAAGAACCCCAAGACTTTTTAAAGGCAAAGAAATAAATAGTTTTTCTTTGGCCAACTCAGGATTTCATGTCCATGGTCTCCAGACTTCAGGCAGTCAATGATTGAAAAGCATTTTTATTATCCCTTTAAATGTAGGAAGGTAAATGTTTATTAGCTTTAATTCCTAAGACGTACAGAGTCTCAGACAGACAAGAGAGTCTTGCATATGCGTGGGTGTGTTTCACAGAAGCAAAACAGCAAATAGATGTTTTGGCCCAGGTCGACCTCCAAGACAAACATGCGTCTTGACTGGGTTTAAAAATAAAGTTGAGCATCTCATCCTGCAGCATACTCACTTCCCGTCTCTTCTCAGACTTTGCCGAACCTCTCACTCTGCCCTCCATGATGGATCCTGGTCCTTCCACCAGTGAGAGTCCCATGGGTGCCACCCCGCTGGGCAGCTCTCCACCTGAGGAGAGCATCGCCATCCTAACTTCAATGGGCTTCCCCCGCGCTCACAGCATCCGGGCACTCAAAGCCACGGTCAGTGTTCTCGCTGCAGACACTTACATCCTAATAAATAGCTTTTTTCCAGTTGCTTTCTGGTAATAACCTTTTTCACACGCAATGTTTTCTTTCAGCAATTAGTTTCTGCCAGCTGATGAGTCCTGATCCCCATCATGTCATCTGATTATTATATCAAACATTTCTATGTGCTGCAAACAGCCGGGGGCTAATATATCCCAAGACCCCTGCAGTGCACAGTGATGTATTGTGTGAGTGTCAGTGATTTGTCGTGAATGAACGCTGTGGACAGTCTCAACCGATAAGGAGGAGGCGTCTGTCTGACTATAATGAACCACCCAGTTTGGGAAGTGTCTCTGAGAGGCAAAGGCCACCTGGTAGCACAGTTCGCAAGAAAAAGAAACCATAACATCAGGTGATGAAAACCAAGCTGTGTTGATCATAAAAGGAGAGATCAGTCTGTTTCACGGGGTGTTTACGGACAGTCCCAGCAGCGTACGGGCTGATGCGGTGTCTTCGGGTTTAACACGTTCCTCCACGGTGACGCGTCATCACAGCTCATCAGACGTACGAAGCGGATGAAACATCTTTCATGTCAATCAACAGGAACTGAGGGAAATTCATCAGATGCTTTTCAAATGGCCCCTGACTCTCACGTTTCGTGCCTCATGTTTCAAACCTTAGCAAGAATAGCTCAACTGTGAGTAATGGATGCAAATAGACACCAGTTTTCCTTGTGGATCGTCCTGACTGCCATCAAACTCGCTGCCACCCACCCTGACAAAGTGATCACATATCCCACATGAGAAAGTCGGAGGTGTGAAGCAGCGACGGGCCTCACGGACGCTTTATTATTAGTCCAAAATTTGGCGGAAGAACCTTTTTTTTTTAAAATCATTATTATTTTGCACCTGACAGGGAGCGACAGGAAAAAAACTGGCAGCCAACTAAACCTCAGCCCCAGAATCTCATTCTCCAGGAATCACACCTCTATTTTAGATTCAAAGCAGACATCATCAGGGGGAATTTAGCGCAGACGGATACTCGCTTGCCATCTCCCCAATAAATGACTCATTTCACCCTGTTCAGCACAAGGTCACTTTAGTGCCAAGCTTGTCCAAATTTAACCTAGTGTAAGTTTATTCATCCTATGAATCATAGCAGCGAGCGACGTTATGCTCAGCCCTGGTTTTATCAATCCGTCGTGATGTAAGGAGGATGTTCTGTTTGTTTTCATGAGCTCTAATGTTTGGGCTGCTTTGACATGTTCCAGAACAACAACCTGGAGCGAGCACTCGACTGGATTTTCACGCACCCGGAGGAGGAGGAGGAGGAGATCGACACCCTTTCAGACATGGCTGACACCGAACCCAACGACAACGCCTTCTCCCACGCCACCTCCCACAGCGACTCCACGCTGTCTCCAGACAGAGAGACGTCCGGCCCGCGAGTCAAAGATGGACCAGGACGTGAGTGACTCGCCTCATTTTACCCAGAAATTACTATTACTATTTATATAGATTACTATTTTATTCATCAAAACTGCAATTCAGCATTTATGCAGTTTAATCATAATGTAATATTTTATCTAACAATATTTCTGTGTTGATTGATTAGCAGTGATGTATGCGTTTGTCTAATATGAGATTCCCAGACATGCAGCTTTCAGTCACATTCACGAAGGCCATTAACATGTGGACCCTCTGAAAAACTCTATTAATTACAAATTCTGTTTGTGACTTTTGGTTGTTCAGGTTATGAGCTGTTCGCCTTCATCAGCCACATGGGAGCGTCCACGATGTCTGGACATTATGTTTGTCACATCAAAAAGGAGGGACGGTGAGTTGGACGCTTTGGTTACATGTGTTGTTTTTTGTTGTGGTACAAAGCTGACAGATTATTGTTTGTCAAAATGAGGGACTGCGCTTTAATGCACGCTTGTTTTTTTCCAACGGTGAGCTCTCATTTCTTTCCTATAAAAGAATTAGATTAGTTTTATTATTAAGCCACCAGCAGTTTTGCCACCAGAAAATAGTCTGAGTATAAATTATTAAAAATCACAGTCTGTTTGGACTGAATGGAAAAAATAAATTGACCCATTTTCTTCGTCCTCGTAGTCAGTTTGAAAAATAAGTGACGCACACAAGATTCACGCGGCACCAAAATAACGTGCACGTTCCTCCTGCTGTAGGTGGGCGATCTACAACGACCACAAAGTGTGTTTGTCTGAAAGGCCTCCAAAAGACTTGGGCTACATCTACTTCTACCATCGACTGTCAAGCAGTTAAACTAAAGCTCTGCACCCGCCTGCCCCCTCCGACCTGCCACCGTTAAACAACCGCAGTCTTCCCCTCAGACGACGGGCAGACCACTGTAATAACAGCCGGTGGAAACGACGGAAATAACCTCTGAGACCAGCTGCTCGCCTCAACGTGATGCCAGGAGCCACAGGAACACGGGTCAGAAAGGGAAAGCGCTGCGCATTTTGTGAATCTGTGTAATGTTACGCTTTAGTGGTGTATTTCAGTGTTAATGCTAAAGTCAGTGTGGGTACAAAGGGACTCGTGCAATTGTTACTTCTGGACTTCCCTGCACGCAAAACAATGTCACATATCAAAGCCCGTTGCTCCTCCTCAATGCCTTCAGCTTCTGTGCCTGTGTTTCCAAAATAGTACATTTTATAAATGTATTTTGAAACGGCAACGCTCCACTGCCAGCCCTGACATGCTCCGAAGATGCTCCAACAAAGGATAAAACAGACGGTGCTGCTGGTGACTTAGCTCTTTCATTCAAAAGAGGCAAGAATGTTTGTTTTTCTCCGGGGAAATATCGGGTTTACTAAGAGAAATCAATATCGTATCGTATGCTGGTTCCAGAACGAAGGAGACAAACAACAAACTACCGTTAAAATGACAGTGGGTCAGATCTTTACTTGAATGACCTAAGTTCATCACTTCGAGGAGCAGAGTAGCAGTAGAAACAGACTTTTTAGTCACCAGCAACAAGCAACTGTGGTGTTCAACATATTAATCCTCGCAGCGGCCGTGCATCCGAGATTTCCTTCAACCGGACCCTTAAATGAGCAAAGCTTATTGTAAGATGGCGATGAAATCATCAGTATAAAATCCTGAGTTCTGTCGAACTTCTTTGTATTAGTTCTTTTTGCCTAAATTGCAAAATATTTGCATGGTCGGCAACAGAACGGTGTCTCTGCTGCAGCTGGTCCACTCGGGTTCCTTCATCACTCTGACAGATTTAGACTGACCCAGAAGGTAAAATGAATGTTCCCCTTGACCTGTTACAGATTTTTACAGGTCAGTTAATTCATTTATGCATCTGACCTTTGTTTTCTAAAGCAATATGCACTACAACCAAATCCACTGTGTGATAAAAGCTGAACGGCGACTCGTCCCCTCTGAAACGTTTAGTCTTATGCAGTGTTGAATGTATGACCTCCCTGGCGCTCGCTGCAAACGCAACCTCATCGGACTTTTCTGTGCAGTCCCTGTAAGCTGATGCTGGATGGACCGGCTTTCTACATTACCTGCTGGCCGACGCGTATTTGTATCAACATCTCACTGTTTTGAGTTCATATTGTACAGTCATATCAATTTAATGCTCGGCCGAACTGGATTTACATCAAAACTGGAAGTTGGTGGCTGGAGTATGACTGCCCTTAAAATGTTAAATTCAATTAAATCGCTCCTCAAAGACAAGAAAAGCATCGTCATCGTAGAGTACAGATAATAATCTTTATTTCTTCAGTGCTCCCCTTTAACGACGCTCCCCTGTGCAGAGCTTCCCTTTTATTAAATGCCGACCTCCCGTCCTCCTCAGATACTACTTATAAACGGCTGCACTGGTCCTCGTCTATGCAGCTCTCTATGCAAGTCTCGCTTTTCTGCCGTACTTCCTATAAATTCATCTCAGAAACCAAACAGAACCAGGTGATAATGCTTTGGTTTGGTTTAATGCCGTTTAGTCATAAATGTTCTCAGAAACTTTGTGCAATTAATTTCTTAGCGGCTTCTTTGTTCCCTCGTCGTCCTCCCAGCTGTGCTATCGTCTTTTTGTTTCAGCTCTTCCCTTCAGCTCGGCCTCTTCCATTATTCTCTAGGTTGTTAAAACGTGATTTTCACTGTCTGCATGTGCTGTAGACGTTGACATTTAGTCATTTGGATTGTACAATTGTACTTTTGTGAGTTTTGTTCATTTAACTAAATGTCAAAGGTTCTGTTTTCACTCTGTTGCCTTTTTGCAGACATGTTGGCGCTGGTTCTGTAGTTTTTCTGAACTGATGACTTTAAGTTGATTTTTGTAACTTAAGTGTTTATCCAAATATGACTTAAGTGTATGTGAATAGAGTCACGACAGCTCGTATATCTAATGGCGCTGTTAACTTACCATGTTTGGATAATTTAATAAACTACACCTTTGTTGAGACTGGGCTTCTTTAAGAATGTTCAAAAAATACAACACAAGTTTGTAGCATAAATAAGAACAGTTTATTTTAAAAGATCACTTTCATATCGTTTTAAAGGTGCTAATGCTTTTCTTGTGGTTATACAGGAGGAGTAATATGCATTACAGTAGGTGTCAATAAATGAGTTACTGTATATAAAGTATATCATTTCTACTTTCATTCATCAAAATATGATTTTACTTATGCCTGGTGCGTCGATAAATAGAGCAGAACAAACTGTGTTTGTATACATGAATTAAACAAGTTCAGAAAGAGACGTACACACGTACTGAGAACTTTCCCGAACCCCAATCAATGAAGCCACCACTAAGATTCTATAAATGCCTTATACAGTGTGCAAGTGTTCAAAGTTGAATATATAAATGGGGCGTATCCATCAGATAAGGCATAAGCTTAGAAAAAAAACATTTCCATAACAACATATTTAATTCCAGCTGTTGTTTAACTTCATAATGCGATGGGTAATAATGGTTCGAGCTGACAACCAGTTAGACAACTGACTGGAATGACCTAATGCATTTTCTAATAAAGGGATGGGTAACGATCATTGGTCGTGTCATTGTGGACACTCGGCTCATGGTAAAGCATAACGAATGGGGCAGTGTGAAGTAGTAGACTGTGACACTGAGCATAACCAAGCTTCAACACTTTAACAACAGGTAGCTTTATAGGTTGGGGTTATTGCAGTGGTTACTATTGTGTTTATCATTTGTAGAAGTCATTATAATAAAATTTCTACAGAATAGAACTATGATTAGCCAGTTGAAGCCATGTACCAGTGTTCAAGCTCAAGTATGTTTGGAAGAGATTAATTGTGTAAAGATATTCGCTTATTTCTATCCTGGGGTTTTGCACACTCGCTTGATCTATGCAAGAAAAAGCCTTTTGTGTAGAATATATACAGTTTCTGTTGGTATGAGAGAGTGTTTTGTATAAATGTCGCAAGGAAATAATGTTTATGTTTCATTTTTATACTTTAGTGGGAGAGAACAAAAAGCACTTTCATGTATTTCATGCATAAAATTAAATTAAGGTAAAAAAAAAAAGTAGAAGCATGCGATTGAGCTCGGCACGTTCCTCAGGAGCAAGCGTCTATGCAAGGTGAGGTCACCTGAGCAGGTACAGTAGTAGGTTCTACAAAGGGAAATCACCAGGCACCCTATTGGTGTACACAGCCATTTACGTTTAAGCCAGGACAGTAAGGTTTCTTTAAAAAAATAAGATTTCATTTTTAACACTACAGTATTTTAAGGACTACAGCCTCATAAGAAAACTAGAGCTCATCAGAAACCACTGCTTTTAGTTTAGTTCAAGGTTAACACAGAAAAACAAACGCGTTCATAAAAACAGAGGAATACTGGCCTTAAAAATAACTCCCACGTCTCTTAACAATCCCTCAGACTAATATGTCGATTGGTTTTACGGTTCGTGGAAATGGAAGCAAGCGGTAGGTTGTAGACATGGATGTCAATGGAAACCTTCTGTTAACACAGATGTGCAGCCGAGCTGGTTCTATGAGGTTCTATGTTGGCACAGTGGTGCTAGTTTATTATGAGCATCGCGGACAAATGTGTGGCTATGGATGGCGTTCGTTTTACACGTACTCGGTCACGTTTGGTTTTCCAAAGTATCCGTGTCAAGTCAAGTGTTACCTTACTTGAGCTGGGAGTGTTTTAATGAATGAGCAGCATTGTGTGTGCGATTGCAGTCCTTCATAGATCATAGCCGTGGTCCAGGACGGCAGCAGCCTCACCTGATCCAGGTAATTTCACCTCATCATAGTATCTGCACCATATGTCATAGTTGGACATATGTCACAGTTACACATGCTGAAATCTGTAATATGATGAAAGATGCCAACAAGCTTGAAAAAGAAAAGCAAAACGTGCATATTCCCAGTGAAATGCTCAACAGTCAAACTGGGTGAACTATTCCCCTACCAAACAAACTCTGCTTTTATCATCACTGCAAACCAATCTGTGCATCCGTCTCTGCTTTGGCCTCATTGCGTTTGCCATCGTACAGTTTACACCGAGCCGAGCTCTGATGCAAATTGATGGTGGCGCACACATATGTGCTGCGTCTCACTGGGCTTCTCCGCCTCCTTGATCTATTAAACATCACGGTTGGCCAAAAAGGTCGACTGGCTGCAGCAGCTGCATGTCTGCTTCAGCCAGAAATGTTACCTTAGTGGTTCTAGTGCCACAGAATAAGACGTTAGTCATTTGTTTGACAGCTAAATAGGAATATTTTCTCCTCAAAGTGCGTCGAAGGTGAATTTGTGTGACAACATAGCTGTATGTTTAAGCTTGGCAGTGACTTCAGATCAGACGTACTTTGTTCAACCTCTGGGTTAGAAAACATAAAGGCTTGACTTGAGGTGAATGCTGCTCCTGTGTCTGGGATCGCTGACCTCTTCTTAGTGCATCCGTCGCCCATAGCTTCCTTACACAGACCATGGCATCAGAGCTACTCAGCTCGAGAGATGAATGGCTCTCGTGCTGGTCTCTGGTTCTGCCTGATAGCATTTGTTCAAGTTGCCGCTTTCTGTTGGTCCTCTGAGGCAGACAGGGACAAACGGACGATTCAGAGCCGCAACGTAAAACATGACCTTTTGCATAGGATTGGAGAATAAAAGCTGCTTTTCACAGCACACCTGTCAAACACCGGGTTGCTGAGCTATACAGTCGAGCAGATTATCTATAATTTACTCAGTTGCATGCCCGGGAACATGGTGCCCGCCTCACAGAGTCACTTTCAAACTTGCAACATTGACGCAAGTGAGTGTGTCAGCTAAAAAAACCATCGTTTTTAAGGAAAAGCTTTGCTGAGACACTGCAGGAGATTTATCTGGAACCGGAGACTCGCCGCTTCTCATTCAGTCGTGTTTTCTGCTGATGCAAGATGAGCGGATGTTTAGAATTATCATGATGGGAACAGACATTTGCGAGCAGCGTTCTGCCCACGCTTACATCAATATTTAACGCATAACGGCGGAGACGAACTGATTTAATTAAATGCACAAGCTTCTCTGTCCCTGTGGGGGGCAGCGATATTCAAAATGACTGCATTAGGAAATACCTCCAGCTGTCGTCATGGGCCTGCACATCGTTTACCTCTAATATTGTTATGATGCACGGTATTGATATTCATCCAATCAGTGAAATGCATCACCATCAATAATTCTGAGAAATTCTAAGTCTGTTTTGACTTGTAACATAGAAGAATGTTTTCAACACTAATGATCAGTTACCCAGCTTTTGACCAGTCAGCGTAAAGGGAACAAAGAGAAGCTGGGAGCCAAGACCAAAGTAGAATAAACCCAACAAAACACAAATTAACGGCTCGGCAAGCTTTCAAGTTCAGAAGACGGCAGGTATTAAAAGAAAACGCGAGCAGTCTGAAAATGGCTTTGTGTTTTTGTGCCGTACAAAATAGTATAAATAAATATTGTTGTTCGCATGCATTTGAGTAAGGCTTTACAACCCGCCTTGCACATTCCACTTGGGTTGAGCAAGTTATCTGTTGGTCAGAAGTGCAAAGGGAAAACTTCTAAAAGTATGTTAATTTTCCACAAGAATCCCTTTTTGAAAATGCTTATTCATGCAATATCATTATTCTCCACTGAAAGAAGGGGAGCACGCGCCAGGAACAGAGCGTTTGGCGTTCCAGGTCATATGGTGCAGTCTTTATCATGTGTTTGCTAAATCCGTCCTCTGGGAGTGCGAGACGGCCTGGAGCCTTTGAAGCAAACGGGATAACGAAGCCATTTTTCCCAGCTCCAGACCTGATGTGTCTCAGCGAGCAGCGTGTGAGGGTCCTTTGCCAGAGTGTGAGACGGTCTGTCTGCTCGTCTCTGTTCCACCAGATGAGTCAGTTTTTAATTGATGTGTTCTCTAAGGCATTGCTCATACAATCTCTGCCTGTGCTTGTGCTCTTCGGGGAAATCACAAATTGCAGTGCAAATCCATCAGAAAGCGGTTACTTCAAGCACTCGCAGGAACGCGTCCTCAGACCCCGATTCAAGGTACTTGGGCAAAAAATACAACATCTTTGACGAGCGGAGATAATTTTTACATGCATAAAAACCACATCGCTGTCTCTAACATCAGATCTTGTCTGTTCTGACATGTGCACTTTGGGCTTTTGGCTGTTGGGTAAAAAAATGGAGCTTAAGTGAAGGCGGGAGATGCCATCATCGCTGCCTCCCCTTCCTCAAATGTCTAAGTTGAAGGCCCGCATGAGAAGATCCAGGTCGCCGATATTTGCAGCCTGGAAGAGTTCTGGCTGGTCCATCATAGATAAAGCTATCCTCAGAGCAGCCCAGATGTTCCCGGACATCACCTGGTGGGACTGCTGGCGACTTCGGCTCTTCCTCTGAAGGCTTAAGGCAGTCAGGAAGTTACTGGCCGCCTCTCTGGGGAAGCAACAATGAACGCAAAACAACATTTGTGATAAGTTTGTCAAATATGCTCTTTTAGCACATTTTGAATTTGACACAAAGTTGGATTCCCTGAAACCTTTATACGGGCCCCATGTTTGGGAGGAGCCATGAAGAACGCTGAGCTAAGCTCCTCTGTTATAACGACGTCTACTGCTGACAGCGTTGTCGTATAAACACTGACTCAACTTCTCCTGTGCCTCCGTCCTTACTTCCTCCCTGCAGAGATGTTCGCTGCTGTCTCCAGCTGTTTCCCGGGTGGATTGATTAACCACTCTGTCCTGAAACGCTGCTGCACATTATATTCAGTGACGTTGGCGCTTTGACACAGTAGATCTGTGTTTAAGGGGCTGTACGCGTTTTCATTCCTGCATCGTTCAAAAACAAATCAAGCTGACAGCCTGCGCCGAAAGCACAAATAATGAAATTGCATTAATGGGCCTGACTCTAATTATGGGTCTGTAATGTTGAGTTCACAAGACGCTCATCAGGCTTTTGTCAGACACACAATAGTCACGTTGTCACTGCACCTTTGTGCGTTTCAGACATCCATTACTCAGCTGCCAGGTGAATGGCTGAGTTTTATTCTGCTAAATGACAGACTTCCGACTGGTCTGGTCAGTAAATGAATGCTGCACAGTCTCACTGCTCCTCTGGTCTGCATCGGATTTGTGGTGTATTGATCACATCTAAGTTTGTCTCCATTTTTCATTTCATTTTTTATCCTTGCTGTGAAACTGTGTAAGCTGTGTAAACTTGCTGTGTTTAATATGCCAACAGCATCTTGCTTCTCTAGTCCAGTGCATCAGACTTTGTTGTGTTCACCTGTGAGCCCCCAGGTTAATGCAGCTGATGCCCAGGTTGTATCGGGATCTGATAAACCCCGGCTGCAGCTCCAGCGCTCTCGTGTACGCCTCCACCGCCTCCTCGCTCCGGTCTCCGTTTGCCAGCGTGGCCCCCAGGCGGTTCCACAACAAGTAGTCCTGGATTGGGGACAAATGGTGGTGAGATGTGAGTAAATGTGGGTAAAGACGACGCCTCCTTTCTGGACAGTTCATATTATGGTTGGTCACTGTATTTAATTAGCGCTCAGCCTTTTATCTGCAGTGACATCGTTGGGGAGCAGCAAACTATATTTTGCTTCATTTTGTTGTAGCACAATAACAGGAAATTGCTGTGGAGTCGTACGCAGCCTCCCTCTGGAAAGTAAGCTCCAAGGGTAATTTAAGGTGAGCTGAGTTACGTCACACAGGATGCCCTTGTTGTTTCTCACCTGCAGGTAGACAGGAACACACAGAGGTCGTGCTCTGCGACAGTGCAGGGGTCCTTCATCTCTGGCTAAGCCCAGCAGCGGGACATAATTATCTGATTATCTGATCTGAATTAGCGTCTGACTGGTGTTTCTCTGGCCGTGTGTTCCTACCTCGGGTCGCACAGACAGGGCTGTATTAAAAGCCTCCACTGCTTTGTTAAACTCTCCACTGAGGTTGTAGAGCACCCCGAGGCCCGTCTGCAGATCTGGGTCGATGCTGTCAGAGTTGTGCTGAACTGCTTCCAGGAAGAGCTCCTTGACCTCGGGAAGCAGGGAGCTGTGGACACACGCACGCACAGATAAGGATTAGTGCGATTTAAGGCTGCTGACTTGGTGTGCTCTTAAAACCGCAGCGCTACGATGTGAAATGTACTGCGTGTCGGTGGAAGAGTAATAGAATGAGAACGATAGCGAGAGCGAGGGATGGAGGAAGGAAGCAGTGGGAAGGAACAGCGATGGGTTGTGTCAAAGAACAGCCAGCAGCAGAAACGCTGGGTTTCTCTCCTGTTGATCTGAAAGTCCCATCTCTCTGTGGGTGCAGGCACGAAAGGGAAAAATTAAACAACTGACAGCTTAGCTTGGGGTTAAGATGAGGATTCGCTTTAAGTTATGGCTGAGTTTCTGCTAGAATGAGCACAACGGTAAAGAAAGGGCAGGAGGGAGAGCAACAGAGGAAACGAACGGGATATGGATTAAAGGGCCGACCGCAGTAATTGGGATGTAGCTGCATTTCTTCACACAGACCAGACGATTAATGACTTGATAAAGCGCTGCTTTACCTTGGAAGCAGAATTGGCCCTTTTCAGTCTGATATACCTACTGTAACAAGCTCATTCTTCTGGCTGGAGATAGCGGTTTCACCAGATGGATTCATGCCAGCCGCGCTTCTGAAATGCTGATCTAATCCACGGGAATCATTTAACCGTTGGTATTTTCTTAACTGAGACAGAGGACTGTACCTTTCATGTCTGCTAATATTGAGAGCGTGAGACATCCTGCGCTGGGAGTTGGGGGATCCCATCAAGTGGCTCTTGCCCTTCAGCAGGTGCTTGTACTTCGGGTTGTGCCGCAGCCAGTGGAGCAGGGCCTCGCAGGCATCGTGGCGCATACCGGTGTTGGTCAGGCTCACTGCCAGAGCCATGAGAGCAGGGAGGTTGTTCGGGTGGAGCTCCAAACACCTGGATGGACCCGAGCATGAGAGAGACAGTGTAAGGTGTGCACTTCAAAGGCATTCATGGGGACAGGCTGAAGTAAAGGAACATCAGGCAGAGACTAATGATTTGTGGGTCAGGGTGGATGAGCTGCACTTCTCCTCCTCTGTCTGCTGCAGAGGAGCACGTTTGCATGATGCCTTCAGCAGTTGGGGGATTTGCATCGCGTTTGCATTTAGGATAAAACGACCTAATGATGTTCTGGAAGAGGAAAGTGCGTTGGTGGGTGTTAACGTTACATCACTGGTTAAGTCATGTGGACAACTGCCATTAAGGCCTTTTGTAATTGAAAAGGGAGACAGAGCATCTCTGAGCGTCTTCGGTTAGTTTAGGACAACAGCTGCTACAGCTGACGCAGTAACTTCTTGTACAGTCTTTTACAGCCCTGTAAGCTGAGACATAATAATTTCACCGTCACTTGATGAAGATTACATGAACTTTGGTTTATGTTCGAACGTGTGAGCTTGGTGTCTAACTGATTACTACGGCATCGTAGCCGGGATGCTTGCCATCTGAAAAGGTGCCAGTGTAGCAACAGTAGGACTGACGCCAGATAAACATCTAATCTCGCTTCATACCAAACGCTGGTCTCACAGATGGAGCTATTACATAATAAACAAAGATAAGTGTGAATGTTTTTGTGTCAGTTAAAGTAAGACTGCAGGGATGGAAAACTCGCTTTCTAATCCCCGAACGCTGTCTCTTGTGTTTTCACTTGTCAGCGTTCACACAAACAGGAAGGTGCATGTAATGAATGAAAGTGGGCCGCCTCCCATTGAGGACTGCAATCACCGTCCACGTGAAGTGTCTCTATTTTAGGAAGAATCGCAGCATCCTCCCTTCCAGTGGCAGCTCTAAGAACTTCACCAGCAGTAAAGTGATGTCGTTCTTCTCCTGGGTCTTAATGTAGCAGAAACCTAACAACAGAGTTTAGTGCTGCGTTGGTCTCTGTTCTTGCTGGATGCAGTGCTGTCGAAAAGATCAGTGCAACCTCTCAGGCAAATCTCATATGCTGGGCTTCATCTTTTGACGCGACATTTCCCCGAGTGGCCACGGCCGACGGCTCCGCCACATCTGGCAGCGCCTTAGGATTGTTGGCTGCTTTGATGCAGTTGTTTCTCCTTACCTCTGGAGGGAGACAATCGCTGCCTGCTCGTTTTCATTCTCAGCCTGCGTGGTCCCCAACACTTGCCAAGCCTGCAGGGAAACACAGGTAACGGTGAGCAGCAGGGCGGGAACGTGGAGCCGGAGCCGCCGTTCTCTTGGGGGGAAACACATTTACTGTACCGTGGCTCAGCATTGTTAGTCGGGAACAATGACTGGGCTCTAGCACACGGGAGGTGATGGCAGTTTTTCAGACGGACACCATGAGATGTAAAACTCCACACAACGTGAAACTTTCACGAGGTCAAAACGAGGGCATGTGCAATTATGATGGAGGTGTTTGGACTGGACCTCAGAAATTAAATCAGTATCAGACTATTTTGATAATAAATGTATGATTTAAGTCATTTAGTTAAAACTTTTACATTGAAACACGTTTGAATACTGGCATTTTGCTCGGTAAACCTCGAATGTGACCGTGTGAGGTCGTGGTACTTGAGGGCCGTGCCAGTGTTGGCCCACATCAGGGACACACAACGTGCCCTTCAGCACAAGAGGGTAGAAAATGATGTAACTAATCCCGAATCCAAAATGTGAGATTATGAGATTACTTCTTTTTATTTTGTGTCTGCGAGGGCAAACTGAATAACCTGCTCTGAAGCAAATTTCCGCAGATGCTTTTTTTTTGTTCCACTCTGTGAAATGAGGGGCGAAATTATTTCTGAATGATACAGATGTCTTCACAGTGGGGCAATAAGCCACTAAGCGCCCTAGGAGGAATTCTGGAATCGTATTAGTTCCATACACCGTGGGATAATCCTCTCCTCGGAATAACTGGCACATTTCCGTATATTCCAGGGGATTCCGAAAGTACTTTGTATGAAGGCTTTGCTCTTTCAGCCTGCAAAGAGGTCACTTCTTTTGAAACGGAGGTGAATACAAACAGGAGGGAAAACCTGCGGAATGAGCTGTTATTCAGCTCACTGGGCAAATTCTCTTCAGGAGTGTGAGCAACTGGAGTTTTTTTTTTTTGCCACAGCAAACAACTCTGTCAACAGGCAAAAAGAAAAAACTCCCTCGCCCTCGGCAGCAAACCGGCGTCGGTGGGTTCTTCCTATTAAATCTGCTTCTCTCTGGTTTCGCCTGTAGCTCCTCTCAGCATGAGGTAGAGTGAGGCTGGATTTAGCACTCGAGCCCAGCCGCTCCAGTCGGGTTGACCGGCGCAGAGCTGCGGCTTTATTAGCCATCTGTGTTGCAAGTGTGTACGTTAAGAAAATTCACCTCTGAGTCATGAGGGTCCTGCAAGACGGCTGCTTCCAGCAAAAGCACAGCGTTCGGCAAGTCTCCCTCTCGAGACTTCTTCAGTCCTTCTTCAAATGCGTTGGGCAGGTCTTTATAAGGATTATCTGTGTGGAAGTAGTAACCCTGTCACCAAAGAAACAACAGTGGCAAAGTCAGTTTTTCTCTCCGTTCAAGCCGCGGCTGCTGTGGTTGTGTGTCTAAGCAAAGCTCCAGCAGCAACAGCAATCGATCTCTCTCTGTTACATCAAACCTGGACTCTGCTCCCCGGGGTTGGTCTCTTCTCTTTAAATGTTAAACTTTGCATTTTCAGACGGTGATTACCCTGGTGTGTTGTTGCCCGCTTCTGAGCGCGATGATGACTTTGAAACGGCTTCCTTTAAGAGCCAGCTCTGCACTGGGATGCATCAGCCTGGCTCTCATATTGCCTCCAACTATAGGAGGGTGAGCAGCATCCAAAGACACACACGTTGGTCTGAAAATGTGTTTGTCTAATTGGCTTAATTAAGTAAAAACTGAAATAGAGTTCAACTCTTGCAATAAAAGCTCTTTGGTTTGAGAGAGACTGTGTAGAAAATGAACTGAAAAACACATTTTACTCTTTCATTGCCCCATAACGTCCATGACATGACATGTGCATGTGTTTATATAATCACACTAGCAACCTATGCTTCATATGGGCAAACTTCTAACCTTTACAGTTTTTTATAAACAAGTCAAATGCTGATGGTAACATTTTAATTGTATCGACCTTCTCGTGTGGGGAGACAGTTGACGGGATCTGCGCCTGCTCGTTCTCCGTCAGCCAGTTCCGCCTGGCGAGCTCTTCCCACTCCGCCTGCATCTTATCCCAGAACTCGGTGTCCGACTGCAGACACCAGAGAGAGAGAGCGGGAGAGAGTGAGACACAGTGGCAGGGAGGATAGATGGAGGGAGGGAGAAATTAGTTCACAGTGGAACAGCAGCTCTTGTAATTTCCCATCAATCTGCAGTGGGAAATGTCACATCTGTCAGATCGCGTCTGGCTGTAGTGGATGGACTTCACACTTCTGATGACTCATCATCATCATTTGCAAGTTGAAGCAGCACTTAAAGGAACAATCCGTAGCTCGGATGCAAACAAACGAGCCCCATGGAAAATCCGCACACAAGAGACATATGTTTCTAATATGATTTCATATGTTCACAGACCCGGTCTAGTGTTTAGTGTCTTCAGTCTTTTATCTTCCTTGCTTGCCACGTATAAAACAGAATGTACCATCTAGCTGATTTCAGTAACAGTAACAGAAAATAAGAATTTCAAGCCTCATTAGCAAAACTGAAAATGTGGCTTTTACGACAGACAGATGGAAAAACTGAGAAATGGAGAAACCGACATAAAAAGAAGCCAGTAGAAGAGATGAATGCTTCCCAAAGCGAGCCTGTCCAAGCTGCTGCCAGAAATCACACGCTCTCAAATCCAGCGTCAATTAATTATGAGCGAGCGTTGTCTACTGTTCCTTAAACTAGTTTGGCGGGACTGCGATGAAAGCCCTGAACAACAATGACATGACCGTAGCAACTGGAGGAACTCTGTGAAGACGTGTGACTACGCGCTGCCTGATGAACCAAGTCGTCCAGCAGCCGTCTGACAGAGGAGCTAAACACGTTGGGCCGTAGTTTCACGTTTCAGGACCACTGCTGAAGCTAGATCCACGTTGAATTCTAGGGATGCTGGGAGGATCACATGTGCTTTGTTATCTCTGCTCACTTTGTTTAGCTGCCTGAGTCAAGAGCACTTGAAACGGCTTGAGTGCACTCAGGAAGGCCTGTCATGCTGGAACTGAAAACACCTCTTCTTGCTATGTTCTTACTGTTTTGAGTCTTAAAGGTCTTTGTGAATCTGTTTCAAAACGTAGGTTCAGCGAATGCGGTTCACGTCACGTCTGTTTGTCATGTGGAACTCGTGTTGTGCCGTCGCCGCGGTGAAGTGTTTTTCCCAGCTGGCTGACTCCATGATTCCTGGCTGTCTTCCTGTCAGAGCCAGAGCAAAGTGGGAGGAATAATGCCCAACCGTGAACAGCCTCCTGTGACTTACCGAGTTCTTTATAGTAGGCACATGACAGCATTGTGCACAATAAGTGTGTGTAGTGACACTGAGGAGCAGGGTCAGATCTACTATAAATGTGTGTTTGTTCGTGTCAGGGGTCTTCTCATCTCCACAGTGATGGACGTGGAGGCCACAGTGTGGCTCCTGATGGTGAGCGATGGCAGGTAATTGCTGGCTGCTGACTTTCAGCAAATTGCCTGAAGGTGTGTCTTTAGTTCAGGCTCTGTAGGGAAGTGAAGTCAGAGATCCTGCGATGGAGGGAAGTAAAAGCGGGAGCTGTAAATCATAGATATTATAAAAAGTGACTTTAGAAGCAGTGTCACTTCCCAGCTGGTGTCCCTGTTACACGGTTCAGCTGATGTAGGTTGTGCTTCTCATGCATTACACAGATACCTGTAGGTATTTCTGTGATTCAGTCAAGCTTACGTGTGGTGGACTAAACGTATGCTACAGTAAAAACCGAGTGACTAAAGCACAGCTATTTGTATTTAACTGCTGTGAAACCGGAGGCTGGGATGGGAATTCATTAGTTACCTCATGAATACATTACTGATAAGGATTTCAGCACCTGGCAAGGCTGTTGGCGTCATCCATCTATAACAGAGGCTTATTTATATATTGCCTTGAGAATCCAATAAGTATTTCTGACAAATGAGCTGTGATTGGTATGAACGTAGTCAGTCATGGAGGTCATTTATAGAACACAGGACACAAAATGTTTATGGTTTCATTTTACAACAACAGTAAAAGTTGTTGTCAGAAGCATCCGTGCATCACATAATCGCTCTCCTGAGCTGTTAAGGGTCACTCCAGTCCACTTGCTCAGCGTTTGAGCTGCTGATGTCAACACTTTGGTAAATAATAGGGACGTTTGAATTTGCATTGCATTAAAAACTGAATGTTTACTGAACGGGTTTACAATCTGCACGTGCAGCGGTTTGAGGTGTATGAACGTCAACAGCTGATTTTAAGCTGAGTATCAAATATTTGATGTGTCTCTATGGAGTCGCTGTCATATAGAATCTAACTACTGGTGTTTAGACCGCTTTGAGTTTTGACACCCAGCGTTTAGAGGAAGCTGCACGTACCGTAACTACATGAATCGAGGTTACTTATCCACTTCGCCCAGGGACACCAAGTCTCATTATTTACCCATGACACAGAGCAGGAGCCGTCCTCAGATCCAGAGCAGGTTTGGGCCTTTTAATGTTAATGAGCCACCAACTGCTCTGGTGAGTGGGCCGAGTTCTTGGTCAGCGATGCAAAAATAGAAACCTGAAATGTCGCTCACAGAAGAATACAAAATATCTTCCAGTGGCCAAAGTGCTATGAATACATTCAGGTAGCTGGAGTTACCCAGTACATGGGTGGAGGTGATAACACGCGAAGTGCAGGCAGTTGTGATGTTCTAAAGCAGAACCGAGACAGACGAGCAGTCGCACCACTCAGGTTTCTGCAGTGTCTGAGAGTAGTCGTTGCGTTTTTATCCGCCGTATTTCAGGCAATAACTCAATGAAAGAGCAGAGGCTAATGGTGATCACGGCTTTTTAGTTTGCTTATACAAAAATTTGATCTCTGTTAATGTTAAATGTTTCAGTCAATACTAGCTGTGTTGGCATTGGCCTTACAAACCGCTCATCACTGCATGTTTGTTGTATTCAAGGGCTGTTGATGCTTCAAATGAGTCTGGTAAACAATGAGACTTTCTGTCCCTGGACAAAGTGGATAAACTGACCAAACATGAATCGAAAAGAGCTTGATAAGCAAACGCTTGTTAGTTGCCAGCATGGACATGGTTTGTAGGACACATGCTTGCAGGGCTGTTGCTACAGTAGATGCTAAAGTAAATGCTTGGCGTTAAGCGGTCTGCTCCAGGTAAAGCTGATGGAAGCGTAATCCATCCTGGGCGTAATTCTTTTCCCCATCCACCATCCTTTGGGATAAAACCACTGGTCTTTTGATCAGAAACCTGCATCTCTGACCTGGATCTGCTGGATGAAAGGAAGCGGTCTTCCTGCTGCTTTAATCCAAACGAGAACCACTTTCATCTCGTCTTCATCGCCACCGTGGGTCAGCTTTCCGGTCCCCACAGCAAAAACATTGTTCCCTATGGTCATAATTTCCCTTGCAGCAGTTCCAGTGGTCGTCTTTTTACATATTACATTGACATCAGCTCGGGGTAATTGATGGTGTCCTCACATGACGTGAACAGTGACAGACCTACTCAGAAACGATCTCTCCGTCATAAATTCATAGCTGAGCTTCCTCTCTTGGAGAACAGCGTTGTTTATTCTCACTGCATAAAAAAGCATAAAACCTGCAGTTTCTCATCGCGGACAGCTTTGCACGATGGATCTTATTTGGGAGCGTTAATTTCTTGTCTGCTCCCTTCTAATTTTCAAACATTTGGCTGCTTGGTCTAATTGAATGAATTGGCAGGAAGGCAGTGTGCTGATTTAATGTTCTCTCTGCCATCTGAGCTGTGTCTACCTCCGTGTCTTTAACTGTGAAAGAGAATGCATATGCACAGCTTTGGGAAATGGAAATTATCTGATTGTGGGCCTTGACATTGGCTCTTGAAGCTAAAATGGCTGACCACTTGCATCAGAGCTCCTCTAAAGTGGAGGCCAGCACTCAGGCTGCTCGATCAAAGCTGTGAGATACTGTTACCGATCGATGCTCCATGTTAAGATGTTTGTCCAGAAGCATCGCAGAATCTCATCACTTGCCCTCCAGCTGACACCTCTACCACAAACTGTGCCATCATGTGGGGAAGGTGCAGCTCATGGCTTAAACTAAATGTGACATCATCGCTAAGTTTGGGAAGGGATTCCCAAGCGAGTCCGCTCACTTCAAGGCAGCTGTTGCTCTCACTTTCTGGCCGTATTCCTGTCTCTGCTGTATTATTTATTGACCATTACCCTTAGCCCAGTGTGTAACAGTCTACTGTAGACCTCAGCAAAGCAGAGGAAAGTCAATAGTGCAGGACTTGCTTCTATTTTCTGAGACAGCAGATGTGCATTGAGCAGAGCAGAGTGTTTTTACTGCAAGTAAACAAAACCTCTTCTCTCAGCTGTGCCTGTTATCTAAACCCATGTACCTGTATAGGACAGGAATTTTACTAACAGGGCTTTCAGTTGAAAAAAAAACCCTGCAAATGTATCCAAACTCATTGCAAAAGAGGATGAGAGTTCATCAAAGTTCTGAATGGAAACGCTCTTTTCATATCGTCCATCTAATCAGGAAAGGTGATGAAAAACCTCTGAGCTTTAAACAGAAGCTTATTCTTCTGGTGAGATGTACTGTAGGTGGTTTCCTGCACTCTGCTATGATGAATCAAGCTATATCTAATTACTGTAGCTTCTCCATCCCCCGTGATATGCGATATGTCTGACCGTAAAACGGCTGACCTATTTACCTCCCTATTGTTAGCCAGTGGAGACTATTTTTTTCTGGGTCAAACGTCACGTGAACTTTGTGCGTGTGCAAATTCAACACAGACTTTTAAACTGTCAGCAAGCACCACAGGGAAACGGAGAATACACTGCAAGAAGCACAACAGCGATCATTAGGCATCGAGATAAAAGGGCAGAAGGAGTCGCTTGGAAATCGGCTCCACGGGGTTTCAGGTAGATTTTAAATTGCAGGAGCGATTATGAAGCTACAGGGGCAGTGATAGTGAACAAAAGCGTTTTCCTGGCTCGTTCCATTTTGTTTAGGAGGAGCTTTGGTTTAATTGTTTTATCAAGCACTGGGATCCTTTACTAAACCATTTGAATCCGTCCATCATCTTCTATCAGTAAACTGTATGGGTTAATAATTAATACTCAGAATGACAAACATTTTTACAAAGCTGTGTGATGTAGAAAACGAAATGTGTTGATAAAGGGAACCTGCCATAAAGTGCAATGAGTTCAGACATAATTAATAAATCATGACCTACTTGAAAAGTAACGATCTGCTGAAGTTCCTGCTGAGCTGTAGAGACAAAACCATGAGATCTGTGCGAGGCGATGGGGGGACTGGCACGATTCCCACATCAATGCGTGAAACAAATGGAAGTGCTGCATTTCCAACCAGTTTTCTACGTAGTTCTTGCCTTGTGAGGTTTAATGGGTGGTTTAATTACATGGTGGTGGCGTCACCTTCTTTTGAAGTTGTTTAATGGCCCAACTGATCCTTACCACCCGTTTTGGGGAGGATCAGTTGGGTGATGTGCACGGACAAAAACATGAATTCACATTTAAAGAATTCGAACAAAATGAGTTTGGAAAGCTGCTTTTTATATTTGTGACAGATGGAGGTCTACGAAGCCGCTCTCTGCCTACCTCGACAGCAGCCTTGGCCCGTTCGAACTCCTCCTCCAGGGACTGATGTCTGGACAGGAGGGTGCTGCCCCACCGCTGATCCTTCGTTAGACGAGCCTGTCACACACACACACAAGCGTGTTTTATCAACATATACAGTGACACACAAGCAAAATACATTCACGCGGCACATCACAAACACGCGCACGTCCACCACACAATCACCCACATACAGTATACACCATCAGCAGAGTGTGCAGGGTCAGCCGTCTCTGCTTTCTCAGGGACCAGTGACTGTCCCTGCCTCGACAAAGCCCTGCTTAGGAAGGCCGACAGAATCCCGACTGTCAGCATCTCACCCCTCCCTCATTTCAAGGCCATGCTCCTCATCCAGCCTCTGTCTTACCTCCCAACCCACATAATCTCGTGCAGCTGCACATGCAATATCAGTATCAGCCTGCATACAGCCTCTGTTTCAAACTTGGATATTGCTCTGCTTTGATGAAATGAAAATGCACCAATTACGCGCGGGATGTTTTGCATTAGCGGGGTGCCGTGCGGCTCCCGTGGTTCCACATTACACCTACCCTACACCGAGCGTCCGGGGGGAGGATGATTTTCACATCGCCTTTCATGCACCGAACTGATGCGGATCTGTATTTACTGGAAATGGCAACGTGCAGTACGTATCTGAGGGGTAGCAAATCCAGTACAGAGGCTGGGGTATTACTCGGCGGCTTTCCCCAGTAATGGCTGCTTGGCACCGGTAACAATTCCCATCTCCTCAGACTGCCATTATGCAAGATTAATTAAGGTTACTAAATCTCAGTATTAAAAGGCTCCGAAGAAATGGCCTCATCCATTTGTCGTAGATAACCACATTTATTTACAAGAACAAAATGCATGCAGCCGTGAAAGAAAATTGTATTTAATTTTTCCTTGGAATGACCTGTGCAAACAAACGGTGGTATTCTGCAACTGGGCCGTTGAAGGAAAAATCCACCCAAAGAATGTTATTTACGCAACCATTTTATTGGTTTCTGTTCTTTTTGGATTCAATTGAATTTCTTTAAATCTGGCAGGAGATGGCATTCGGTCAGAGGATCGCTAGAGGAATACCAGGAAAATCTTTGCTGCAGAAAATATCACCAGGCTGTTGTGGCAGCGTGTCAGAAACAAAGAGGGCTTTCCAAACTCAAAACGTGTCATTTTCACCCAGGATCACATTTATTTTAGGACGTGGATTGGAGCCATTTCCAACAGACATTTAATGCAGCCTGATGTTTTGTTGTGAATAGAAGGGTCTGTCTTCACCAGCTGCTAATATGTCTGACGCCACAACACATGAGTACAAAGACAAAAAATTGTGGACTTTTTTCGTATCAAGTCACAAGGTTATGAATGATGATTTATGATCACATCTGAAATTTCCTTAACATTAACTAATGCGCAGTAATCAGCGGGTGGATTTTTCCCCAGGGTTTGTTGGCTCTCATGCAACAGATCCTCCTCCTTCGCATGCAGTTTGTGTGTTCGCAGAAACTAAAACCACTCTTCACCGTATTTCCTTGTAACTCCTGAGCAACACAAACATGGAACGCGTGTTCGCCAATAACATCCCTCCACCCTGGACAGCTATCTTTAATCCCAAATCTATTATTCATCAAAGCGCTGAAAAGGTGATGTGTGCTTAGCTTAGCTTGGTGGGATCAACGCTAATGGGCTCAGAGTAAGAGCACTGAATAATTCACAGACTATTAATCTAATAATGGCGTCTGGAAACAAGACCCGCACAGAGACATCAACTCAGTAGGAAAGCGCTTGACATTTGGACCTCGTAGCACCACATAGAAACAATCGTGAGGCCAACGTGCCAGCTGGTCCTCAACGGTGCCATTTGGCTTCAGTCCACTCATTTTGGTTCTTTTGAGTCAAATTTCATGAGATGGTGTGATGCTGGTTTCCCGGTGCAAATGCAAAAGTCTTTCAGTATGATATGAAAGGATGCATAGGGAGGCTTACATGTCTTCCACTAATATACTGCCTGTTGAGCTGTAATGGAAGAATTGTAGGTGTTAGGACAAACCAGTGGGTAAAACAAAATCACACAATAGGGTGTATTACTAGAAATATTGCTGTAGTATTAGTGCTCAGTCACTATACATCAACATGCAGCTCAAAACACACAATTATTAAATTATGATAAAGACATAACCATCAGTATGAACAATATGTTTAGTACGCGTGACACTTGCTCCTGTCACGTTCCGTACTCACTTGACTCGCTAGGGCCGACTCTGGCTCGACTTTGGTATTTGCTTCGAAGGAGTTTCTGTTCAGTGGCTCCAGCTGAGTTTTACAGTCTGCGGACCTATGGGAGAAAACAGGAATGAGGGATAAATGATATGTCTTCCTTGAAGATGTTTTGCTGATTGTGCACTTCTGTTAACCCTGTAAACATATTTTCACCAGCATTGTCCAAATATCTGGGGCCATTTCTGACATTACACATACCACAGGAACTCGTTGGATGCGTTTTTAGACGACCGTCTTCTCTCCAACTTCCATTTCCTGTTGCCGTTTCTGTCAGCGTTTGGGTTCAGTTCTTCCCATTTATCCAGCGGTGAACCAATGGTCACTGGTGAGAAGGATGAAAAAACCCAAACAAATCATCCGGTCGGTGTCCTGTCCTAGTCTGCGTTCAATCATCAGTGGTGTGTTAGAAATTCATCGTGGAAATCAGGCAGACAAGCAACGCACCTGCTCGCTGTTCTAACCGTACGAGAGGTTTAGCTTGTAAATGACACTGGGGTCATAATCTCCCTCATCGCTAAGAGTTGCTCGCTACGCTGTGGGTTGACTCACTCGGCTTAATTAGGTCTCACTGAAGCCTTTAACCTTTTTCATAGCAGGCTACTTCCGCGCAACGTGTTTTAAGTCATTTCATTACAGTAAATTGTCTCGATTCCTCTTTCCTTTTTCTGTGTCTGGGTAATTTTTAGTCTGAGAAGGTTGTTATTGGTGAGAATAAATGACGTCACAGAACTGCTGTAGATGTCTGTAGGCTGATTCCAGTATTGTTCCACCAATATTTCCTGGGTTGTAAGACTTTGCTTTGCTCTTTTTGAACATTACCTGAATTGAAAACTCCCTGGCAGCTGGGTGGTTTGCGTGAAACATCGACACCTGCACGGTACCTGAATCTAGCGATGCCCTCTCCGGCGTTCTCACGCTCTGCCCGGACTGTTCCACGTCCACCTGGATCAGCTCCGTCTCATCCGTTTTCTTCCTCTGAGTGTTGCTCCTCTGGCTGCTGCCCCGGGACGACAGGGGACTCTTGCGGTCCTTGCTGTTCCTCCTCTCGCCAGGTTCGCTGAGATCCAGCAGATCCAGTGTTGAAGACAGCACTGTGAGGGAAGAAATACTGTATTGTTGTTTTTTTTTGTCTATCCCAGAAAAGGTGTTTTTGTAGTTGATGCCCATTTAGAGCTCAACATTCTGCCACGTGTTATTTTCAGCTATGCATAAGAAAGTTCTTGAAAGTCGTCAAAGCTCTACTCTCATAAGTCTCATTGTAATAAGAAGCACAACTGCTTGATACAAACCACACGTAAAGGCACCTGGGCAACCTTGGAATTGAACCCAGAACCCAGAAGCAACACATCCTGCTACTTCATAGATTTATAACAGCGTTGCAGCTCAGGTATCGTGTGGACTAATTTCATACTCACTTGTGTAGGTGAAATGGGAAACACATTCCTTGGGAAACCATTTTATTAAATGCATGCCACAGGTAAAGATGCTGCTTTCTGTGCTCTGTCCACCCGCTTCATTCATGTCAAGATGCAATGATTCAGGCTTTCTTCGTGAACTTTATTTGCCCCATTCTCTCAGGGTCATAACCCCACAAACTGTCTTTTTATGCATATTTAAGTTTGGTGTTTATTGCCGAGGACCCTCAATGTGCAGCGTGGACTCAAAACGAGTCACATGCACCGGATAATTGGCGTACTGCTGTTTCGTGACAGCCGACTGAGAGAATATGTTGACTGAAACCGCCGCGTAATTAGACACTATGCTCGCCTTTCATGCCTCGCGCTCTTCAGATGACAAGTACAATTACAAATCAAGGGAGACACACTGGTGGGGAAGGTCGCCTGAAGAGTCTTCAGCATCAAAAACAGTCACAAGCTGTTCACGAAAAGGCGATGGTGTCAGAGCTGCTATGGCAACGTCTGAGTCAACTTCAGATGATGAGACTGGGAAGATTACAGTTAAAGTATAGTATATATAGTTGTATCCTGGATATGGATTTATTCCAAACTGTGCTGGATCAATATTCAGTAAACTGTAAATGTGACCACACATTATTAGCTATACACCATAATGAAGACTGGCAGGAAATCTCAGGTAGTGGCAGAAGGAAGAGCGTCTGTACATACTAATTAACCTGTGAGAGTCAAGGGTTATATTTATTATGGAGTCACCACAGAAGCTTCAAAGGAATTAAAACTGGGCTTGAATATTAATTGACCGTTCACTAAGCCTTTTGTGCAACAACAACAGTGGCAGATTTAGAAGGTTGTGTTGATGGCTTCTGACAACAACAGCAGGCTTCTTATTTCTAATGGACGCCCATGTTTATTGGCTGAAATGACCACTGCAGCGCTACCTGGCTAATTTAAACTCTAGGATCAGTGCTGTGGAGTCCTAAGCCAGCTGTAAGATTTGGTCTTTAATGCGTCTTCTGGGTCACTTAAGCCTCGTGATTGCGTTGATTGCTAAAATCACAGGCAATCTGCTGGGACTCAGTTCAAAGGTGAGAAACACAAAGGATTCACGTGACGACTGAACCAGTGTGTAAGAGCAAAGTGCTGACACAGAGACAGACGGAGTGAGGAGGGATTATATCAGCGGGGGGGTGACGAGAGGTCAATAACGTCAGTAAACGACATGCTGGCGGAATAAGTTTAGCTAAGTTTAGGCTTGTTCTCATTTCCTTCTGAAAAAATTTTACAGACATTTATTTGACTAGTGTGGCTCTAAACCACAGATTCCCATGAAACCTCTTCATAATTTACAAAGAAGATTTTAAAACTCCATCAACGGGCAGAAATAGTCATCAACCTCAAAATCAGACTAATGTGAACTGCACGCAAACAGAGAGCCCGACATGTTGGAGGTCTCATGTGGATCAACATGCTGCAGCGACTTATTACGATTCATCATTACTTCTTTTATTTCCAGCGGTGAAAACAGACTGACAGTCAAACCAAAGTGTTCAGCTTTTAAACTGCACACGTGTCCTATGACACAGATTAAATTTGACCAGCTTGGGAGCTTAGACATTCGTTATATACTCTATTAGACCCATGTCGGTGACAACGGGCGCAGCAGGAAGCTTTGGGGAGACAGAAGGTTGGGACTTTTCCACAGACATTATTTCATACTCTGCTTGGCTAAATCAGCGCAGTCGGTGGTCGCTTTGGAGATGACACATGTCAGCTGTGCAGTCTGCTTCTGCAGATCATCGCTCGAAACGTGGTACAGCTCAGTGATCAGGGTCCCATCCATGTGGAAATCAAGATGGCATTTGGCATCTGTTCGAACCAGAACCTTCAATTTCTCTACATCTAGTTTGGCCTAGTTGATTATTTACAGAATTTAGAGATTTTTAAAAATGGATCGTACAGTAAACATCTACTACTGGAGACAGGATATAAATATCACACTCGCCCCTGTAAAATAAATAGTCAATGTATAGGAATGAGATATTCCACCAGTAAAAGCCTTGAATAATGCGCAGACAATTACGCCACAGTGGACCTTAGTGACCCCACAGGCAGCTGCATGCTGTGCAGCGTGATGTGCTTATAACTCATCTACCTGTTTCACTTTTTGTATGGAAATGTTTTTGAAGTGAGTGTACTGCTGAAAACTAAACAATAAGAAGTGTGATGTAAAAGTGAAAATAAATTACGAGGCACATGAAGCACTGAATTAATTTGTTATTCAGCTTCACTCAACAGATGAAATTAGTTGGAGATAAAAATTGTTTACAACCTTCCTCAGTGTGAGATCTGACTGGTGCTCTGCTGTGTGTTTCCTACCACTTCAAAGATAGAAACACTAGACTATTGAAAATTAAATGAATAAAGTAAATGTAAATTTTTCTTGTTATTATTCATTAATATTTCTGACTGATGCTTTAGTTTCCTCCCACTCTAATAAATGGCATGATAGAACTTCCATCCATGCGTCAGCTGCACTTCTTGTCATTTTTAGGAGCACATGATGTTTGATGGTGCAATTTTAGATGTAAGTGAATTTGCTTCTCCCTGTTCTGCGACTAGCAGTGATAATGGGTCAGATGTTGATTTAATAGAGACGTGACACGGCCAAATAAAACAAAACACGCTCTCTTGTTTTGTTGCCATGGTTGGTAAAACATGTTGTTAACAGGAGGCAGCATCTAATGTGTCCTCTAACGACTCCCTCACATGTTAACGTCACTCAAGCTGTAACTACACCCAGCACAGAGTAACTGTACAACTGTGTAGCACGTTATGCTCGTTGGTGATCTATTATGCATGTTGGGAGTTAGAGTTGCAGGCTGAAAGGTCAGTGCACAGTACCAGCGGTGTTGGAGGTCACTGGTCGGGAAACGCCATCACACTTGGTCTCGCACAGGAAATCGTCAATGGAGGGGCTCAGGAGTGGACGACTCTCTTGTTGCTCACTCACCAGCTGTGGAGGCAAACAGACCAGACACCACATGATCATCTTCTGTGAAAGCTTTAAACAGAAAAAGCTATTACTAATTTAATCTTAGGTTGTCAAAAGTGAAACTTAAACTGGGTTCAAACTGAGCTTTACAGTAAGCAAATCACTACATAAGAGTTTTAACCAACCCAAGAGAACCACAGTGAACTGGAAGGTAAACGTGAAGGCTGTCTTGCTGTACAGTAGTTGTTCTTTTGCAGTACTGGGCTAACGCTTGAAACTGGAGGAGGTACTGTAATAACACCCATTTAAAATAACTAATTTAGGTGTTGGAATCATTTCCCTTCACCCCTGTGCTGCACGGAGGAGATGCCTTCCTGTTTTACCACGGTGCATGTTGTCTCACTGACTGACTACGAGTCTCCGTCGAGAAAACCACAGAGGTGAGCTTGGCTGAGAGAATCCCAGTGGACATGGCCGCAAAAATAATAGCTAAACCATCACCGCTTATCTCACCGTCCACCCCGTGGAAATGTTAATCACCTCGCCAGCAACTTGCCAGTGCAGCTGCAGAACAGGCTACATTCAATTCATTATTGGTAGCCTGAAGCTTGGATACTCCAGGTGCAGCTGGCCGCAATTTGTCAAGCAGCGCTTCATAATTAGGAGGTGAAAAACGGTGTTGTCCGGTAGAAAGGCTAAGCCGTCAGCCTGTGCAGTGCGTGTACAATGCTGCCGGCGAGCAAACGTGACATTTGCTTTTGTTGCTTTTCAGGACATGCTCCCAAGCAGAATTTTAATAAAGGTGCTCGAAGTTTAATTACACAGCACAGAATGGACTGCACACAACACGCCTCATGCTTGATGTAAAAGCTGCTGAATGGGGTTTTTATAGCGCGTCTACAATGTCGCTACAATTGCAGCCGATATTATACCGCCCCTAAATTATCCTGCGGCTTTTTAATATGAATTTCACCTTTGGGCTGTCATGACAATGGTCTTATCATTTGTGAGACCCACTGCTGTCTGTTTAAAACAATTGATCTTTTTATTGCCTGAAGTATCTTACATTTGAGTTTTTAAAGCTGGCACAAACACAAAATGAAGCTCAGAATAAAGTAATGTGGTTAAAAAGCGCCGCAAACTAAAGCTGCCACAGTTAGAACAACTCTCTAGAAGAATGAGCAAATGAGAACAGTGTGACGAACATCTGTATGTGGACCGTACCTAAAAACTGGACGCTTTGCAGGAGAGTAACACATGCTGTTAAACTGTGTAAATAATAACCAACAAATACATGTGCGTGGTCAAGAAAAGATGGATGTCACCTGATTTATATTTCAGCAGACAGAACCTTTTGAAAAAGCACATAAACAATACCCAGACGGGTCATTACTCTGTTCAGTGAGTGTGTGCTGCGCCGTGAGAACGCTGACCCAGCAAACTGCAGGTAATTAGAGATTTGCTGTTCTTTTGTTGGAATAAAGCCTTGATTCACAGTGTGGAGCAACGTCGTTTCACCCTCCACCAGGTCAGCCCCTGCAATTTCCCCTAATTCTGGGCCGCAGCGACAAATCACAGGATGAGAATACGAATGATTTTCAATGGGCGCTTGTCCACGAAAACTGTATTTGTAGTTAAAAGCGTTAACGTCCAACTGTTAAATCCATTCTGTAAAATAAGCAGTTTATATGTCACATTATACATTTGGTTTATCCAACAGTGCAAACATCTGGACAATTTAAATTACAATATAGAAAGACGATAACAAAGAACTGACCTTCAGCCATTTTGATAAATAAATAAATCGTCAGTTCAAGCTCCGTTCCTCAACATTATGTGTCTCCTGCTTCTAGAAAAGTGAGTCAGACAGTGTTGAACCACTTATTAATTGAATATGTTTGTACTGTGTATTGTTAGTCAAACAGAACCAGTTATCTGAAGCTCATAGCTGTTACTGCAGCTAAAACACAACTGTTCCCTACAGTCTACTCGAATTATTAAATTCTGTAATATCAATACTGTTTCATATGTGTTTATATGGCTCAAAATCACTCATAGTTACAATAATCTCTCTAGAGTTTAGACAGACGTAAATATGAAGAAAATCTGGATGGTGGCACGTTGGACGTTCAGAACATCAGTTCTGTAGCTGTGGGGTGCGATCGCCGTGCATTTGGAGGATGCATTTGTTCCGTTTACATGGGGAAGAGATCGAATCGCCCCAGGGTGCACTGCAGGAGACTGGTCCGCGGGGGCCCGTCCTGCATCTTACTTCAAAGATGTGCTGCTGACAACTTGATGCCAGAAGTTGGGTGAAGGTTTTACTCCAGTGATATTTATGTTGTGGCTGATACTGTAAGTATATGTTTGAATAAATAATTATTCCCTTGTTCCTAGTTTTGCATTAGATGAGGTTTATTATTAATTTCTATTTTCTTCGATGCTATAGAGCCCAGTCCGCCCAACAAGCCTTTTAGATGACGGATCCATTCAGCATAAATGCCAGCTGAGCTGTATAAATAGTGGGCTCCAACAACTCAGTGGAGACACAGGGCCTGAGGACTAACGGGAGAGAGTCTCTTCACAATGTAAATGATATTCATAAATGCACATGCCTGCAGTGGCTGAGTGGGTGATAACCAGAGTAACATCTGTTTGTGAATGCCAATGTTTGTGATGCTTCCAAAGCATCTATTGGGGATAGCAGAGACTCGCCATGTGCATAAAACACAGGTGGATTGTTAAATCCACCGCAGGCTGTGTGAAAATCCCCCCAACGAGAGATAACCTTGCATTTACCTACTGCTTATTTTTGGAAGCAGCAAACATATTATCTGGGTTCAGAACGAAGCGTTGACGACGTCGAGTCCTGTTTTGTGGTGCTGAAGGTCAGGCCTGTCTAAAAAGCTGAAGACTGACATTTTTTCAACTCACAGTACCACAAGCTTCAGGTAATAAATACATTTAAATTTGAATTAATGTGCTACAGCAAAACACTGCTTATCAGAGTTTAAGTCAAAGTTTGCCACAGAGGAAGATTTAAAAAAGGTGTGAAACAATGAGACCTCTCCTGTTTCCGTTTTCAATCCAGCAGGAAATGGGGGCAGGAGCCCTTCCACAATTATCTGGAGAGCTGCGTCAGGGTCTTTGAAGCAGGTACATCGCATACAAACGCCAATTACAGGTTCCCTCTTAACCTGAGTGAGCAGCTTTCAGAGCTGTTTGCCCATTACTCTCAGTGCGGAACGTGGAGGCTACTGTGAGTTAGCTCTCCTCTCCAACACAAAACGTTTTGTTTACAAGTGCATTAAAGAGTAAGATAGAAAATTATGTAATGGAAAACTTCAGCTAATTGTGCCACTTGGGCTCGACTCCAGCGCGTCTCTCAGATGTTGCTGTCAAGGGAGATGTGCACCAGTTAAACTTGTCAGAGCCTTGAAGGCGTGGAGGTTGAGGTGAGGACGAGAGGAGGTGGTGGAGATGGAAAACACGGCACGGAGGGAGACGTGGATGCAAAATATCAAAGCGGAGAATTTACATCAGTTGTTAGATGAAACCTGGAGGCTTTGAGAGGGATGGTTGTCTTGAAAAATAATTACAGCCAAGGCCGCGCAAGATCCACGGGATGTCACCCATTTAACTCCTCGCGTTTAGTGTTGTTTGAGCTGAACTTGTTTTTCTTGATGCTTTATGATAAGAAGCTTCTTCTTAATGCGTTGTTGTTTACTCATTGCTGTGAATCTGTTTTTGTAGGTGGCGATGAGCTATTACTCCCATGGACCTGCATATTGGAGCTTAGTCATCTGGCTACGTTACCATGACAATAAACAATAACAAAGCCCGGTAACAGTCCATTTTATCTGACATCCAACAAACCCGGGAAAAACCTACTGTAACTCTGAAAGTAAAAGCCCTTCAATCCCTTTATTTTCAAGGCACTTGCCCTTGTTGATGCTTTCTGCTCTGCTAATCCCCCCGACTATGTGACGCCCACAGAGACACTGTACGTAATCATGGGCTTTAGAACTTTTGACTCGACGCGTGGCGTGAGGAGCCACAACCTGTCACTTGGCCTCTGCCACTTGCTAAGTAACATCAAGCTGGGACATGATGCCCCCTCAAACTGCAGCCTCAGCCCCAGGAGAGCACTCCAATCACAAGGTGCGTCCGGCCAAGTGGAAACGAAATGGAGGGCTTGACATTGCAGTTATTTCATTTTTGTGTTTATTTTCCTGGAACTGGGTGTTGTGTAAACCAACACACCAAACCAAAAGCTGACTTCTGGACTAGAAAATCGAGACGTTAATATTAAATATTTATATGAGAAAGAATTCAAAAGGAGCCTAATTTCCTTCTTGTTGTAGTCAGGTCAGGCATAAAATATTAACCAAGCAGAAATGCCGCGGAGCCATTATTAAATCCCGTCCACTTGAGTGGAAGCGGCATCACAGTTGTCTGACAGCTTATCAAACCAGACATTGCATTAGGAAATCAAAACCTGTATAAAGCATGCTACAGGTTATTAAAAAGCAGACAGATATACAGGAAGGCACACACCAACACACACTCACTGCACAGAAGCAATTAAGCACAGAGCAAGAAATCTGGTATATGCACGAGGAGCAGCTCCATCCAGCTGGAACACTCAGAAAGCAAAGAGACGTGAAAAGCTCCGCAGCGGCTTCAGGACTCGGAGTTGGTGGCGTTTCTATGCTGTTTGCGCTGAGGCTTAGCTGCTTATGAGGTAAAAGGTCCGTAATGACGTTTGTCGGACCTGATTAGAACTGGGAGTGGAAGTCTGTGTTCACCAGCTGTTAATCCGCCCAATACAGTGTTAACTGAACACTGAATATTTTTTAGACGGCTTCTCCAGATCGTAGGATCTTTACGGACTATTCAAGCAGGTGATCAAGTAGGCGGGTTTTCTACCCCGTAGAGCAGCTGGAAATGAAGCAGTTGTTGCTTTTTTGTTAGATACAACCTTAAGGGTTAAGTCATGGGTTAGTAAACAGTGGAGGTGAGTTGTTAGACAAGCTGCTGTTTCAGTGTAACCAGCACAACAGGATGTTCCACTTGGAGCCGGAGAGGGAAGACGGGGGTTCTGAAATGATTCTGCCCACCTTGGTAGTCACTGTGAGGAGGGGCTTCCCTTCTGATGACGCCTTACTTGGTATCTCCTTCAGGACCATGGCAACAGTCTTATCTGCAGCCCTAGAGTCTTTCCCCTACAACAGTGAAATCAACAACGACTTGTGTCAGGACAGTTGGACAACTCAGTGCTTTTTGCCCCATCTTACAGAAAAGACTTTAGCTTATGACGATGGAAACACTATTGTGCGTTTGTGTATTTTGGGGTGTGTAGGTGTGTGTGTGTGTCTAACAACAAAACATCGACTCAAGACATTTCCACAAGACTATGGCAATGAACAGAGGAGTACTGCACAATGTGGAGGGTTGACTGTAGACAGGGATGAGCATGTCCGTCCACAGCAGCTATCGTTCACTATGACTTTGGACGTTTGATGGACATTCTCTTGATGAGCGGATGCGAGGGCAGCAGTCTGGTGTCTGTCAGTCCACATCTCTCTCCCGTACGTTTCTATTTAGCTGCTGCATTGCTGAGATTGTTGGGTCATTTGCTGGTGGAGCACGTTGCTCTCTCCTTTAAATGTATTTAAACGTGACTTTGTGGTAAGTTGTGACAGGCTGTTGCATCCACATGATCTCACTCGTGAACCTGCTGCTCCTGACGAGTTACACATAAATAAAAATAAAAGAGATTGTTTTGAAAAGTAGCATATTTACCAACAAAGGTGATATAATCTTGTGCCTTCACTGCGTCAATACTTCCCCCCTGAGCAGAAACTGTCCTGACCTTCATTCACCACCCACAGACCCTTCAAGGAAGAAAACTGTGTAGAGCTTGTCCAACACTGTCCAGGGCCAAATTACATAATGGTTCAAATTGATTGCATAAGAGGTCAAATTGATTCTGCCAGCCTATTGTCAGCCTCACCTCGATTTCATGGCGGTAACTGGACTGCACACACCCCCAGCTTTTCCTGAGACGTCCATTCAATTCACAATTTAGCCAGAGCCCGAAGAAAGATTTCCCAGTGTGCCATTAATCATCTTAAGAAACACACGCTCGCAGAACTACCTCTCTCACAGGAGAAGAGAACTCATCCTCCTGCAATTAAACCTGCTGACCAGAGAGAGACCCAACCGCTGTTCGACACGCCGAAGCTGCCTGTTACGGCACGTGAACCACTCTGGCTGGGTTTTATTAGGGCTTCTCAAAAAATGAATTGCGTATTTCCTCCACTGATTTTCTCAGCTGATTATATCACAAAATGCATGCGCGGGATGGAGAGCTCCCTTGAAAGCCTAATGCGTCTAATAAAGTCCCACAAGCCACCTGCGCCCACGGTGTATTCAGTAGAAATGAACAGCATCCTTCCCTACAACGCCGTCAGCAGCAAAGCGACGCGCACAAAGCCAGCGATGGTTCAGCAAAGCTCTGAACCCGTCTGGACATTTGTTTTCTGTCGTTATTTCCTGAATGGCACACGATGCAATCTGGAAAGTGCTGAATGTTCCCTCGACGCCGTGTGTGCAGGTACTGTACGGTGCGAGCCAACAGTGTCGAGCACATTTTCCAGCGGGCATGCAGTCAGTTTGTGTTGGCTCGCCTTCCTAGACGGCCTTCAGCGTGGTTTTGTGTCAACTTTTGCAAAACTGGCTCTGGATCCTTTTTGTGGTTATTATTATAGATACGTCTGGCAGCACACACAGCGGAGAACAACTGAGAAACGTCGTTTTTCTGACCGACGCAGCTGTTTGAAACCTTCACAATGTGATTTTAGTGCTGAAGTGTGGCAAATGGAGACTTTCATTCCAGCATGTAGGCTGCCAATGAAGAAAATAATCAACTATATTCAATACAGAAAGTAGAAAATTTATGCTTAAGACGTGTTTACTGTCTTAATACTGCAGCTCCAGATTAAAAAATGTTGTCTCAGTGGGACTCTTATGAAAGATAAAATCAGAAAAAGTAATTATCTCCAGTAGATGAGATCGACTGCCAGCATTACGCAAACTGTTCAGTTGAATCATTGGATGCTGGTGGCAGAGGACTTAAATGTTACTGTTTATCTCGAAGCTCAGAAAATCAATTTACAGTCTCCCGTCCAGCACAGTGTGGTCATCACTCCAAAGTCATGCATTCACTGCAAAGTCAGTGCGAAACTGAGTGGAGCAATTAAAAGGAGCGGTAATTAAACTCTTAGTTGCAAATAACGTTTAACCGTTGAACAACCTCTAGCTAACAAGCTCATGGATGAAAGGGTTCAGTTTTTGCATTTGCTTGCAAGTTTGACATCATAAGAAACGTTTCTCTGTGGTGTTGCTCTGTGATTCAGATGCGCAGTGGAGCATCTGACCCACGTCACAGCTCTGCACATGATCAGGTTTTAACACGACCTTCACGTTTCGTCTGACTGAAAGAAAGCTGAAATACTATTATAATTAACATCAGTAAAAGATCTCTGCGCATTGCCAGGTTATACATTTCACACAACAAAGTCGCTGTGGCTCTGACTAATGATGAGTAAAATTACATTTTTAATGGAGCCCTGCGCTTCACATGGTTCTCACAGGACAGTAATGACAATATCTATAGTGAATTTCACATGTCATTGCTTCTGCACAAGGCGCTGACATTCCTAGAGATGACACACAGCAGATGATTGCTGGCGATATATACAGTATAAGTGTTTGACCTTTTTAAATGTCTGAACCTGACGTCGCAGATGACAGAGACATTGTTGAGGGAAGCTGAGTTTAATCATAGGTTTAAGTAAAGAAAGTCATTCAGTAGAATAATGTAATAAATATGAAAGGGCTGAAGGGACGGCACAGTGGGTCGGCTTGTGATTGTGAGTGACTGTCTGCATATGCAGTATGTGTGGCCCTGTGACGGACTCGCAACCTGTCCCCAGGGAACGTTACGCATAAGCAGAGGTTCATCTGAACTTCGGCTTGTGATGATGCCTGTGATCACCTGGCAAATCTGCCCTGAAGTCAAACTCGCTGGGTGCCAGTGATAATCCCCAGTTCATATTTGGAGCACAGCTAATTTTGGCAGCCGAAGGTGCTTGAGACGTGCCGGTGCACTTCGAAGTGGGTGATCAGAGATAATCATGCGTCTCAGTGCCTGTTCAGAGGCAACTGGCTAAGCACTGCAATAACGGCAGTGTGACTAGTGACCACCAGCATCGGCTGAGTCAGGAATCTGAAACCACCCCCCCACTCTGGTGTGTGTGCTCTAGGATGCTGAACACTCCAGATGTGGGCCAGCGGCGGACGTCCAATGGTGCTAATATTCCACATAAGCTGGACTGAAACGATAAACGTTACCAAGGGTCTTCGATTTTATTGCTCCCATTTCAGCTGAGGCAGCTCGTGTGGAGGTTTTCTATCAGTGTGATATCCACTGCCACTTTTTATTGGCTTTCATATATTTTATGGCTATTGCTGCTTACAGTATAATGAATGGGGGACGGCGGCAGCTACACGTAACGTCACTGAGAACTGCAACCTGATGTGGTGCCGAAAAACAATTTAGACATTTTATGTGCTCGCAGCTGCCTGTAAATCACTGTCCGGGACTGGCCTGTACTGTGAATGTCTTTGCAGCAGTGTCCCGTCAAAGACGAGAGATCTTCTGTAGATGATGACTAAAACAAATCATGTTGAGAATTACTGCCTGCAGCTGAGAGAATTTACACTCCAGTACTAACTGCCCTCTACGCAAGGACTCGTCTCCTGAGTATACATTCAGAGATACGTCAGAGCGCTTTGAGAAATGTGACATTAAGTCAGTAAACATGTCTCAGCACAAGACATGATCTACTGTAAGTCTCTGTTTAAAGGCACATTCAGTTCAGTTTTGAGGTGGACACTGATCGAACCCTGAACACGGGATTTATGCCTCATCTTCATCAGTTTCTCCATTCAGCTGCGCTCAACACATTGAAGGTGTTTCAGGGCTGAACACAGTGAAAGGGACGACGTAATAGTTACTGGTCCGGTGTAGTAGAAATAAGCAGCTATGAACAATTACAGCAAAGTCATTAACCTCATTTTCATTTTGTGTTTTTACATTTTAGGAAACATTACATGTTACATGTACAGTAAAGGGAGGCATGTTTTCAGGATTCACCTTGTTTATTAGTACACGTTGATTTCACAGACTACAAATGGTGGATCTTCTCTAAAGTGAGATTATATTACATGGTAGATTACTTAGAAATAATCTAAATGCGAGAAATCGATTTTAAGCCAAGCCCATTAATCACTTCAGCTTTTTCTTTGTTTCATTTCAACTGTTTTGTCTCTTTAAACTCAGTCATCTAATTCCATTTGCACAGATTTTCACCCACAGATCGTTTAGACGGCAGCGCTTAGCAGGTGAACTGCGTAAAAAGTGTTTGCCTGTCAGAAATGGCTCCCAAAGTACTGCGACCGGCGCTCGTGTGTAGATTTAAGCTTTGGTGACACTTTAAATCCCTCAGTCAACAAAAGAGGTTTCAGGTGATTTGCTGAAAGCCATTCTGTGGCTGCATATCTGCACCTGCAGCGCGTCAGCTCTGCTCTGATCGCACGCCAGGCAAACACTTTCCCTCAAACTTACTTAGGTGTGACATTAATGGGATTTTACAAATAAAACATGAAAAATAAACTTGCAGTAGTTGATACTAATAATGTTGTCACTGATTGAAGGAATGATCACATTTCTGCAGCAGCAACAACATTCAAATGATCTTTTATAATTTATGGCAGACTCAACAATGTACCTTACACACATTCTGAATTTCATTAACCAGTATTTAATTGAATACAGTTTCATCCAACCTTTCAACTCTAACTGCCCCTTATTAGATTAATCTACAGGAAAATAATTATTCTGCTGATTACCTGTAAACCTAATTCCAGTGCAGCACAACTTCATATAATTCATTACGGCTGTGCCACGGCAGAGCTTTCATAAAATGAAGTAACGCTAAGCAAAGGCAGGCGACCGTAATGCCCTATAATGGGGATGGATGGTGGGGAAACGTCTCGGAGGATTTACAGACTGCTGCTCACAGGACAGCTGAGCAAATACGGCTTAAATAGAAATGATTGCAAAGGCGACGAGCCAAACAGTATGTGCCAGACCATGATGGTCCAAACATCCATGAAACCGCTCCAGAGTTTACGCCATCATTAATCATCTCGTTCAGCTGGGCGCTATAGCAACGCAGTGACCGGCGGGATGGAGAACGCTGTTTATTACCACCGACGGCCACACTGCCAGGCTGGTGAACAGCTGATCGATTAGACGCGTCACACATAAGGGAAGTCGCTTTCTCTCACTAATTGTTTCTTTAGACGTTGCTCCTGCTAATGATTAGTAAAGGAAGCAAAGTAAAAAACACAATAATGTATGGCATAAATGATCGGACATTATTACTCGCTGATTAATAAGCCAATTGATGAAAAGTAAGAACAGACTATGTTGAGGAACGAAAACTAATTTCACATTGAAACTTGAAAAACTTGTGACTTTGACTGCTACTACTAATACTAATAGTTATTATGTACAGCAGATGTTTCATTCAACCTGACCTGACTTGCCCAGGATTTCTGTTTTCTCTTTCGTAACCTATGATTCATACACCTGCTTGTATTAAATGTACGTAACATCATACAGTACGTGAATTTTTAATTGCTCTAAGTGGTTCATCTGCATTGAGACCCCAGCTTGACGCTGAACCTGAACCTTCCAACATGGGTGCAGGTACAGTCTGTGCGTAAGCCTTGTTCTGACTGTAGACTCATGTTGAAACATGAACGTGAAACACAGGCTGCCGCTCATAAAATATTAACGCCGTCTCACAGAGCATGTAAAAGCGTGTCACTTTTGACTTGGGTTCGTCAAGGAGGCATCGTACGCCAGCGGACGGGTGAACTCATTACCACGCACGCGCTGGATGCCGCATCCACGCGGCTCACTGCACCTGTGAACTACTAGAAATGTGTCCTGTGATATTCATGACACGGCGCGTTGGGCTCCTCCCAGCTGGAGCAACCAGAGACGTGTGTTTTGGCGGACGGGCGTTCCATTAATTAGAATTTGGACTTGGAACAAAAAACTGGAGAATTCGCTGAGTTTTCTGCTTTGCACAGTTGAACACCCTGATTAACATGCATTCCCATTTCTCATTAGAAATGCATATATTAGCATTTTTAGACTGTGTGACTCATGCTAGCAATATGGAGCATGTAGTGGTCTGTGCATGACGGAGCAGCTAATCAACGTATGCTCTATGTGATGACTCTCTTACTGAGCACCGGGTAAGAACCACTGCATCAGCTGAACCGAACCTTTCTGGAATCCATATGGTTTTACTGTCTGTGCGCTTTGAGTTGCCCAACTCTCATGTTTACACGCTCTTGCATCCTCTCAGCAGGCTGCCAGATAGATGCACTATACTGTGTTTACGTTACGCTCTGCCTTTCTCTCCATCCTTAAAGCTGTTTGCATCCTCTGGGGACGACTCCAATATCAGATACCACAGCACCAAATAATAGGCTTTGTTCTGACTCCCATTCTTCTTAGCAGGAAGAGATTGTTTTTTTTTCTCCCTTTGGCTTCCTTAAATCACTTCTTGTGTTGCTGATTCAGGACTGAGATTGAATAGTAGAGCTTTACAGTGAAGAGTTCATTCACAGCCACAAGGACGAGGAGCAGCCCTTCACTCACTGACAAATCAACCTCATAAACCCTGCTGTCGCCTATTTATCACTATTTATCACACTACAGGAGGTTTTAAGCTCTTGAACTTGCAATTCCTGTACTTGAACTTCCACACTGTACTGTAGGTGTTTATTGTGTCACTTTGCCATCAGCGCCTTCCTGCTGTTCTTTTATCACAATTATTCGACTTTATTTCCTGGTGCCAACTGTGATTTTCAAACAGCTGTGACTTACAAACCAGCGTCTGCTTCCAAACATGTTCCCTTTGACTGACATTACCCCTAAGTTTAGACAGAGGAGAGCGGCAGATAGCGACCGTGACAAGACTCACAACAAGAAATCACACTTCTGAATAGATTAAAGGACGATTTGACCCTTGAACGAACTCAGATCAGTCCTTAAGGAATCTTCCTCTATTGTTGCCATGATTCAAAGAGCAAAGCTTATTTATCGTCTGCATGCTGTCAGCTGAACCCTTCGCTCTAATGTTCCTTCACGTGACCTTGCTCTGCACCCTCATATAGTGTGCATCCGTCTTTTACATGTTCATGGTTGAGTTCAAGGCCGAAGACAAACGTACAGTTTAAATCTTAATAAAAAGGATTTAAATACAGCTTATTAAATAAAGGCAGGAGGACAGAGAGAGGAAACTCAATAAAATAAAAGAATAAAGCAATACAGACTACCTAAATTTTTGTGGCTCAAGCCTATAAGGATGCATGTTCCAATAAAGGTGTTTCAGATCAATGAACATATAAAGCTAAATAAATATACCCTGAAAGTTACAATACTACACAGAAAGGAGAAAACAGCAACGTCTCTATACTGTTATATTAAAAGACCGTTTCTTCCGCTGCATACAGTAGCAGAATTGCTTATTTAAACCTCTGTATTGAGTGCACAGCCTCATAATGTACAGTGTTGTTATATTGAGTTTATTGTTGATTTCCCAGCGGTCCCAGTGACCTGGCAGAACCGTAAATGAAACAGTGTCTCTGTCTGAGTGGTGAAACAAATAAGAGAGGGTCAGTTCCCTCCTTAATCATTCTTCTTCATGCAGCCCAGAGGTCCCATCTGTGAGCTACATGTACTAGAGGAAGGGCTGAATACCAGCAATTCTTCATGAAACTTTGCTCCTCAACGCACTCTGTGGGGAGAGTAACGATGCGCAGTGTCGGCCTGTTTAATTTGAAATAAGACACTGGCTCTAAAGGCCTCGCGGTGCATAGGTGTATTTTTTCTAATCTTGTATTTGCAATAATTGAATCAGTGTTGATGTTTTTTTGGTTTTATCAAGTAAAGAGCCAGTCTCACACAATGAAAGCAATAAGCTGTTCGCCTTTGGCCCCATGTTAAAATCTGGAGCAGAAAACATAATTTTGGAAAAAGAAAACAGCCCAGCATCATTTTGGTAACCATTTAGAAAGTTCTGTGTATTTTCCTGCAAATCTATTACATCTATTACATATAAGTCATGCTCACATTATCTATTATTCCTTTTCTAACACCACAAACTGAACAGCAACACGTGGCGACTTAGCTGCTTGGCAAACTATGAGCATGCAGATCAACTTAAGAGACCGAGAGTAGCTTTTGTTTTCATGCTGTTGAGTGGAGAGTCTTGTTCTTTTTCTGACTTCACACAGTCAGCTCACAAAAATGAAAGAAACTCATCAGAGAAAGGAAAAGAATTCAGGTCGAGATGAAACTACCCTTCACCCAGCGTCTGGTCATTTTCCACAATGTCTTTCTCCTGCTTTGAATGAAGGATCTTTTCTGCCATGAGTAACACAAAGGAAACTCAGCTTTGTCATAGTGATGAGCCTGAAATGACCTGACATCCCATACGAATAAATAAATTAAAATCTTACAGACATCACTCTTCCTATTGTGGTCTAATAAAAACAACACATTTTCAAACGGTCCCACTAATTGACCTTGTTCAATTTAAGCATAGCCACTCGACCTCAGCTCCCATTACCTGACCCAAACCCATCTGTTTCCCTCGTCTGGGCTCAATAAGACCTGCAGGTTTTATGCCAGTGCTGATGTCAGGCATATAATTCCTCCACCAGCAGCAGGGTGATACAAAAAGCTGACATTCTAGTCTTGTAAAAGTGCCTCATCTTCTATACCTCTCCACATCTCTAGCTATAATTAACCTATGAGGGAAAAGAGTCAGTGTAGAACCACAACAGTTTCAGCTCACTTATTCCCTGTAAGCCACAGGAGTCATCTTTCCACCCCCCAGATGCGTTTGGCTTAATGTTTTATTGTTGTTTTCCAGTCTCTGACATTGTTTTGTGCATATTTAAGATGCAAAGAAGGAGGCTAGGGCGTGCCAAGGATCTGAAAACTGCTGTTCAAATATGTACGCTGTGGTTCATCTGTGAACAGCTCCAGAGAAATGAAACTCTGGCCACGGTGCATGCAGGCGTACTCTCCCTCCCTCCCTCCCTCCCTCCCTCCCTCCCACTACTCTTCATACACTGTCCTGGCAGAACAAAAGCCCTCTCCAGGCCCCGCTGGTCAGGCCCTTCTTTCTCCATTACCTGCCCATTAGGAGAAACTGTGGACGACGAGGACACTGAGCTCCTCTTGCAGGGCCAGTCTGAGTCATTACTTACACTATCGCTGTGTTGCAGCTCGGCCTGCAGCTGCTAATGATGAGGGATGACAGTAAAAGGAGGAGGATCCCTTCTGTGCGTTGAGCAGGAGGGTACAGTAACCTGATTACTAGTGACTGTCTGGAAAATGGCATTACATTCCTACTTAAGACGCGTCTCTCACTTCGAGCCTCTGTCCCAGATCTGAGCGGCTGCACTGACTTTCTCGAGAGGAGTTCACGTTCCGCTTCGTAAGGAGGCTGTTGTCTGCTCCTGAGAGCTTTGATCACAAAATGCGTCTATCCGTCGTCCTCATGCATTATTATTCCAGTCCATCAAGGTGTGTTTTGATTTAATTACCCGCCTACATCAAAGGACGCAGGTCCAGCTGCCATTCAATTACATGACCAAGATGTAGAGTACAGCATGACAGTACGAGTTAGAGCTGAGAAGAAATAATGGCCAACACGGCGCATCTTAAAAGCCAAAAGAGACAGTTTAATGAGTCGACTTAAATCAGGAAGTCGTTTTTTATCATTTAATCCAGGCCCACTCGTTTGTCTGTTCCGTCTCGAATAGCAGCGGTACAGAAATAGACAGAGAGCTATTTATGGAGAGATGGAGAGGGCGATAGAAGCAAAGTAAAAGACACGGACGTCCACTAAAGCTACGAGTGCTACGACATGCTTTTACTAGGGTGTTACCCTCAAGTCCAGCTTAATACATCTAATGCTTTTCAAGAAATAATAATAAATGCTGAGTACACAGTTTGTGTGTTGGATGTCATATTACCATTTTGAAGGGACACAAAGCTTTGGTCTATTTAAGGCATTTTATGACCAACCAATTCCGCCCTTGTCATCCTTGTTGGCTTCACTGTCCCTGTAGAGGCTTAAACCCACAGCTACAGCGGACTCACACAGTAATCAGGTTGCCCAGACACAGACCCACGAGGCCCTTGTTACCTTGAGTGACTTTGGCCAATCAAAGGCTTTGAAAACAGCAGCTGCAGGAACAGAAAACTGTAGCGGAAGAAGAAGGGATGATGGTGATTTAACCCTTGGATCGACCAATTATTAATCCCAGTCTTCATTTTAGAGGTTCACACCAGTCTGAACAGAATCGGACCTGTGTCGTCACGGCCGAGCTGGTTCTGTCTTGCTCGCTTGGTTACGGCCTTGCAGACGTTACGTCTAGAGCAGTTAAGCTGGAGACACCCACACAAATGCTGGCTTTGATCCATATGACGAGAAAAAGAGAAGCCCAGGTAACAAGTTAAAACAAGTTTACTCATCTCCACCCTGACGCGTTTGGTGTCAGACTGCCTCTAACTGCCTCACCTCCCTGCTGTCACCCCGCCTGCCTCTCATCCACTGGTCCTTCAGTGGAAAAGATGGAGGCCCCGCTGCGTAAACAAGATAGGCTGCCAGTAATGGCTTATTGTTTCAGGATGCTCACCCATGCTGTGCGAGGAAATGAATGCAGTAATTTACATACGCTGAACAGATCTGAATACGTAAGGACGTGACGGTTACTGTTGCGCTCTGTTCCACCCTAATGCACCTGGTAATAAAAAGGACAGTTGGTGTTTTTTAAGTCGTAACTCTACTGTGCTTTTCAAAATGACTTGCCAGCTTGTTTTTGTCCAAAGGACACCATCTGGACCAGCGACTGTTTAGGCAGACGACGTTATCAGTAAAACTAAGCCGGGAAGCTCTTTGGACCTCCAGCGCACGGACGGATCCAAGTGATTAAGCAAACATTTCGAATACCTATTAGTTGAACCCTAGAAAGACAAAATGGCATCAGCTTCTCTATCTCTGCTTTTACTTTTTGTCTTCCTGACAACGAACACATGGTTCACGGATTAACACTCGTTTACATATAAAACAGCCATTAACAAATGCACAAACTCTCAATTAATGAAAAATTTGAGCTTCCTAAACCTTGTCTGGCATTTAGTTCATGAACATTTACTGAAGCCAAAACACAACCTTCTGCCAGATGGAGACGTAATGAAGATTTATCCAAAGTGGCTCACTGGACAGATGCAGTGAGTCTGGTCACTGAGGAGGAAAGTGCGTGACCCCACGCGCTCTTCAAAATGTCCCCGTCACGCTGCCAAAAGGAGGGAAGTGAACGGATTTGTGAGCTGTCGAACAGTAGCAGTGGCCTGCTGGGCATTCGAGGCTATTTCAGTTTAAAAAAGGGTGCAGTCGACCATCTAATGGCTCTATTGTGATCATCACAGTGGTACAGTACGTACCCATCAACCCGAGGTGCGACCTACAGAGAGGCCAGCTGTTACAGATGAGGTTCCCTATAGTTAGAAAGCTGCTCGTTCTGTCTGTGTTTCACTTTAGCTGAGTCAGGTGGTGCTGGTGCAGATTAGCGCTGGTCCAACCGAATATACGTGTGTGTGTGTGAGTTAGAATGAAACTGTCACAAAGACTGAAAGCCCCAGAGACGCCCACAGGCAGTTCATTACCCGTCCGACGCCATCGCACGGTATCCGTTAGAAGATAAATACTCTCTCACACTGCTATTGATCTCAATGGACGCAGGATGCAATCGCGCCCAACATGGCGAGGACCTCAGGGACTAACACGCTGAGCAGCAGCCGTGGTAGATCTCCATCTGTCAGGAAACCTTTCCAGTGTCTTTTTACGATGAACTGTTTTCTAAGTATTCTTTACATTTATGTCAGGACATCAAGCTCTGATCTGGGGCCCGCTTGGCTAAATGCCATCTACGTATTTCAAGTAAAGGAGGCCAGTGTTGCGCCTTCGGTGTATTTCACCAACTCTGCAGCTGGATTTTCCTCCTGAGCCCTTTATCAGACGAAGACTGATATATCCTGATAAGTCCCAATATGTGCAGCTGGTATTAAGCCAGACGTCTGGGAAACAGATTCCCGTCACGCCGAGGTGAAACTTTCTTTACCAGTCTGCATTCTGGCTCGTTGTTGTCCTGATGGCTTTTAAAGCCGATTTAGACGCTGCCATTTTATCTTCTTCCCTCTGGACCTTTCTCTTTGACGCTTTCTCCTGTTAAAAATAAACAACAGTCACGGCAGAAAACCGAGACGTGCGAGTCAGTCGTCAACGAACGGTGAATCAGCACAATACGTCCCATTAAAATCCCACGTCAGCTATAGGTACACCTGCAGCGTGTGCTGTATTATGCTGTGCAGTGAAACTGCTCGTAAAGGCGTCACACTGAGCTCTTTCATAGCCTCGTATAAAAGAAATATTACATCAACTTGCTAATCTAAGATCTTCCTCTTCTCTGCTAGAACCGAAGACCGAGGCAGGAGAATCATTATTTTCAGTTCAAGGATGTCATTTAACCACACACGCAGGTTCTCATGATCTGTAATTATTAGTTGCATGAACGGCATCGGGGCGTTGAGGAGGCTTCTGCATGGAAACAGATATTCACTGAGGATAAAAACCGGGGATTCCTCAGCATCTGCAGGCTCGGAACGCTTTGGCTCTGTGCCTGGCCATCGATCGGGAGAGCTAAGATTTCACAGCGGCTTCCAGGTGTGGGCCACTTGAGGTTCCTGTTTTTAGTTCTTAAAGCTGAAGACTGAACCAGCAGTTAAAATTGAATCATTGGTGCCTTACTGGTTTGTGACCACAGTCATGAAACTCAAGCTCAGTGTGGCTTAGATCCGTAATCATCCGTGAAACACTTTTTAATAAGACAGGAAACATGTGACCAACCAATCAGTGTTGAGACCTGCCCTCATCAGCGCAGAGATGAAATCTGCTATGATTTCCCCATGTTGGGCCACTTAAGCAGACTAAAGCTGTTATTTCTAATGAATGACGAATGCCGCTGGTCCTCGTGTACATGTCAGCCTGAGCACAAATCACCTCAGCGAGGAGTTCATCATCAGACGGTTTCTTCCCCGGTCATCCAGACGGGGCTGATGGTTGGGGAGGGGAGCTCTTCACTCGAGATTAGATGTGGGCAGCGATGCTGATTACACAAGGGTCTGTAGGGCACACGTAATCACGCCGTAAAGCTTAGTTTGGAGAGTTTCCATCTCCGCTCTGGTGACGGTTCTTTAACAACTTGTGGAACAAATGAACATCGTCTCTGGTAGCTGTCAGCCTCTCTGAAACCACCACGCGTTATCTTGCTCTGAACGCTTCTCCTGCCGAGAACAACGGACTGATTTACATTCACGAGAACGATGACACTGAACGTACAGTAATGCTCTAACAGGATTGATGGAGCTGGAACCTGCTGGCATCTTTGTTACGCAGGATTATGCACGTTACTCTGTGTACACCACTATACATCATGTACACTCATGCCTCGACATAATCCTGCATGCGGCACAGTATTGTATATCCAAGCATATATATATATATCTTTACACTCAAGTTATAAACGTGGGCTGGAAAAACAAGATGCTGGACAATTGTGGTCTACGTTTCGAATACAGTCACTACTGCAGTGCTGCAACAATTCCCTGGACACCAACTGGCTTTGTCTTTGCTCCACTATCATGTGAAGTGGTCCTCTTGCCCCTGATTGGCTGAACTCCTCTACTGAAGGTAATTAGCTTTGGGTAGGACAGAGGAAGCTGAAAACAAGCAGCACTCGAGGACCCAAATTGGCCACACTGTACTGAAGGTCCACCCTCACGGCACTGATGTTCACATTACATGCTGAAATGACATCACGTGACCTAAATGTGATGCGTTAGCTCTGCATGTCAGTCAGTCAGTGTCTAAGCCTCACAGCTGGTAGAAATCTGAAGCTATTTAGCTCCCAGTTTATACCGGCTCCTTAAAACCTTGCGCATAGTTTGTTTTTCATTTCTCTTTTGAAACATTATAAACCTAAATAATCTGGCGTGCCGTAGTATAAAGTCACTTCCTAACAATAACAGCCTTCTTTGTTCATTCCGCACCATTGTTCAGGCTGCGACTGACCTCCGCTGTGGTTCTCTTATTGCCTTGTGTTACAGTATGATAGCTGCAGGGCAGGATTTAATTGACGTGATGCCATTCTGGAGGTTGCGCGAGGGAGAGGAGCAGAGAGATGTTTACACGAGAAAGGTTAGACTCTGGAGAGGTTTCTGTTCAAGGTGGAAAATGCCTCTTCAGATGATGCGTTTTTAGTTATTATTTATCTCAGTAGCGCCGCTGCAGGACAGCGTGGTCATTGTCATTACTTTAAAATAAGCTTATCTGATGACATTTTGTGGTAGTAGCGCTCAGTGAGATGCCGTCTGACGCTAAGGACTAAAGCCAAGTGGAATTTCCGTAGTAGAGCTATGTTTCACTGCCTGACTGCGTCTAATTCAGCCTAAATCGTTTTTATGACCTTTTTGTCGGCCTGTGCTGATTTCTCTCTACTTGAGCTGAAAACTAGCTGCTGGAACACTTCAGGTCTTGTACCACAGACGTGGTCCTGAAAAAAGAGGTTTTAAAATGGCTCATGTCCAATAGAATCTTCTAATAAAATGCATAACGGGGCTCATGACTCATTGTCTTGAGTGAACGTTTCCTTCTGTCTATTCCTCCATCCGTTTGTGTGTTGACGTGTATGAACGCACAACAATCACGACGTCACTCTCCGGTGCCGCAGAGCATTAATATGAGCTGAAGCGTCGAGCGGCTCCTGTGCGTGTTATTGCACAGATTTAACCAGTGGGAAGTGAAATCAAGTCTGAAACATTTAACTTTCATCGCTGCACATTTAGCTGTTTTTATGAATGTGCCTTTATTAATGTAATGTGTTTCTTATTCATCACTTGCTACATAAATACTGCATCAGACATACAGTATGCATACCACATACCTCTTCCCTGCTGAAATTATTCCAGCAAGCCTACTTGTCTCGAACTTTGGGTTGTGTAAATAATTAATCCAGTCACAAATGATTTGTAGCAAATATTCTCAGAGACTAAAGATGCAGTAACGTCTGTGCATAAATATCGTAATGTAATTAATGACCAGCTTGTGTTTTTTCATTTGAAAGACTTTACATTCAGTCCCACACACATAAAGTCCATTCATTTATTAGTTTTCATAGTCATCTTTATTGATTAAATTCTTTCATGTATTAACATTATTCTTTAGCTTTGAAAATAACTGTAAGATATGCAGCTGTATTTTTCTTATGCGGGAGTAGTTTTAGTACAGTTGATAAAAAAGGTTGCATAGTGCGATATGATAGATGATTAAAGTAAACTTCAACGTGAACATAGAGTCTCTGCACAGACTGGGATTTAGGCAAGTGGCTATAACATACAGTAAGCGTCACCAAAACAAAACCCTGCAAACATAATAAAACATAAACTTTTTTTTAATCTCTGTTTATTATTTATACTTGGAGCTTTCGGAGCTGACCTAAAATGTTTCTCATGTTCTGTTATACAATTACATAAACTGAGTAAATAAAGCAGAAGTTATTACTCAAAGCACTTTCTGTAATACTGTGTGCTGATCCGACGCAAACATCCTGTAGCCACTGCCCAAACTAAAAATAGAGGCTCTAGTATCTATATTAGTCAAAGTCGACATTCCCATAACCAACAAGCCCCCAACTGACACACAGGCCTTTTACCTAATATATAGACATTGTCGTAGAGTCACAGAAAAGCCTGCACCCTCATTGCCTTTGTCAGTGATGGATTGCGCTGAGAGAAGAATGAATTGGAAATGAAAGGGAACAATGTTCGTCTTGCCAAAAGGGATGAGAGTCGTAGAAATGAATAGGCACCTCGTGCACAGGGACAAACAGCGAGATGCTCCTTTGTTTGGCTCGCATGTCGTCCTGGTTCTCTGCACTTCCGCAGCATCTGTAACAAATGTCCTCTGTCGTGCGCCCACGCAACAAAAACATCACCTCACGTTGTAATATTTTCATTCCTCCTGAAACTCGATCCTGGTGTTTTCTTCAGTCTCTCTCTCCTCCTTTAACACTCTGGAAGCGTGAGAAACTATTATCTGCAAAGCCCAGATGCTGATCTTTAGATTTTTCACAAATGAATCTTAACTCTAGCTTCTATTTCAGGATGACAGAGAAATCAAACACCCATCTTGACATTTTAAAAGCTAAATAACTTCAGTGCGCATGCACAGCAAAAACAAATGAATTAGCTTCATCCTTCCATCACAGGTTCCACATGCGTGTGACCAGGTTCTGTGCATTTGAATACTCATGAACACGCATCACATGACGTCTGCAGTCACAGCGACCTCAGGAGATCACCCCTGGTGGATGTGACCTTGCATCATCACAAGAACGCGTATTCATCTTGGCAGCGCTTGGCTGCCAAGCGGTATTGTTTGCTCCCTGCATGTGTGGGGAGAAGCCAGAAGAGCAGGGCCTACGACCTTTTCCCTCGCTGCTGCGGCTGCAGTCATGTGGAGGAACATGAATCAAGCATCCATGCCTTGCCTCCTTTACTTACACTTGCATTAACATGCCTGCATGCTCAGGGGGAAACATATGCCACATTATGTCACACAGGTACTCGGCTTTAGAAGATCTAAACGTGCGTGTTCCCACATTCAGTGCAGTGATGGGAGGCACACGCAGTCGGATCCAGATGCCCCCCGGGTGAGGAGTCAGCCCTGCTCTGCTCAAACACCCTTCCTGGCTTCAGACCTCTCGGTTGGTGTACCCTTGAACTATGTATACATCCCATCTGTACACTCTGCTCTGCAGCCCGGCCCTCGACTCCTGCCAGGGAATTCATTAACTGCATGTCTCGTAGGTATTTATAGAAATGCAAGGCAATTCCTGCTCACCTGCTTCCAGCAGACAAACTCGTGCTGAATGTTACGGAGCGCAGACACTGAAGTACACTTAGCCGACAACATCTTGCTTCCACCTTCTTCACGTACAGAAGCACTTAGTGGGACAACTGTTCTATCCCTCACAAAACCCTAAACAAGCTCACATTCGCAGCTTTTCAGTCGCCCTCTGTTAAATTTCCGATTCAACAACACCGTCTCATTTCATCCTTCATTCACTGTGTACTAATAACATCAAAGATGCCTATTTCCACTCCGGCCTTATGCAAGAGCATTGGAGTGACAAATTATTGGTTCGTGCGGCATCAAGCCTTAAAATTAATTTAAAGCAAATTAGAGCAGCTTCAGTTATGTTTCATTATTTTGACTTCTCTAGGCACAGCTTGCGTTTCCCTGCAGTAAACTGCCGGGTAGCGCTGGGTTGGAAGCACAGGGCTGTAGCGGAGAGACTGAAACTGTCATCAGTGGTGATCATGAGACGGATGTAATTAGTATTTGTGGGTACACACTAATTGCTGTGATAATACGCAGACCTTGATTTTGCAACACATTCTTCTGCAATTATCTGACAAGATCACTGACTCAGAGAGGAAGCGCTATTGTGAGGGGCTGAGGATGAAGACAGAGCTGCCACTGCAGGTTCGAATGTAGAGGCAGGATGTCAGGAGTCGACAAATCAAAAGATGAGTATCTCTTGCTTAAGGCGTGAAAACGGATTCTCTCAGCGAAACGGCGGAGAGCAGACGAAAGCAGGGTTTCACGAGTTCCTCGCGGCGCAACGGCCTTTGGATATGTCTCAGTAATGTGTGAATCTGTCCTTCCTATCTGTTACTACCTCATTTTAAAACACTGAGCCAAACAACGCGTCCCCAGTGCTGAGGTAGGACAAAATAACGAGCGTCAGCAGGATTCATCCGGAAATCATGACAATAAGGAAAATCCAGTTTGTTATTAAGATGCTTCGTTGTCGACCAGAGTGGACCGACCCTGAAACGCCTTTTGTGTATTATTACAAATTCAGCATCTTTGGTTTTGGGGGCTACTGTGATTTTATAAACTAAAGTGAAATCGATTAACTGAAATAAACCTATAGACTAAGTGACAATCCTAACTGGTGATGGTGTTTAAATTAGGCACATGAACAGAATGATTAGCTGTTAACCGCAGTGAACTGTACTGGGGCAGGTGCTCGGTGCGGTGAGCAGCACTAACTCATCACTGGGCCTTTGCATATCTAGGTGTCTACTATCTATCTAAGTGCATATTTGTTTATCAGCAGCTCTCATCCATGATGGCTCATATCTCCCCGGAGGACCAAACACATGCTCTCTCCACACTGGCGCCGAAACGCCTGGTTTCAGGACCAAATTAATTCCCAGTTGGAGAATGACTGTTATGAATGGGCCGGGCGAGAGAGATGGATGGGCTACCCATGCTTCTGCACAGCCCTCTGCTCCCAGTGACAAAGATGCTGGGGCTTGTCCTACTTTTGTAGGAGGAAGAATGTGGCTTTGTACAGTAGCTCAGGGGACTTTCCATGTGGGGCTGGGAGGGCCGCTGTGTTAACAGACTCAGAGCACAAAGACACCCAGAGGAAATCTACCAAAAGGGGAGAAGGATGCCGAGCTGTGAAGCTGTGAATTTGGGAGCTTCACATTGATTGCATCCCTTCTCAGATACAGGCGCCTTGTTGGAGGAAGCCTGCTACGCTGTGTTGACATTTGGTGCGTGCATGCGTGTGTGACGTGGACGCTATTTACAGTTTCAGTTACCGCACAACGCTTCTCTGTGTTTGTCACCTGAAGATGACGCTAATTAGCATCATAATAAGCACTGCTCTAACCACTGCGTTAGCTGGAGAGAGTTGGAAGAAGGAACAACAACCACTGTAAGCGTCATGTATTAGCAGGAGAATGTCATATAATAATGATGACAATAACCTGTGAGGATTTCAGTCACAGAATATAAATACACATGAATCCCAATCTCATTAACTCACTGCCTTCACAGCTGACACATTTGGCCTCCTGTCGAACTTTAGCCTCAGTACAATGTGTGAAACAGAACCAGAGCCTTGCGTCAGTCGCTCTGTGACTGAGGGATTGGTTAAAACGCATCCATATGACTTCACGTCGCATTTCTTTCCTTCCTCCTTCCACTCGTTGCAGCCTGTTCTCTCATATCTGCTCACATCATTCACACCCACATCTGTTCTTAATGCTCACATTGTTGGAACGCTCATTTCTAATTGTTTTGTGGGATGAATGGGTGGGTGTTCACAGAGCGGATAGCGGCTCTCATTCCCATGTTGTGTTGGCATGAACAATAACCTCTGTCTCCTCCATCGGCTTATTGGACAAGTGCTGCTGATCTGTGCTTGAGTCCCTCTTAGTCGCCCTCTAGCCTGCTTCATGAGCTCCACAAGCGGCTCAGGACCTCTACTCAGTCTTAGCCACCAAGAGGAGAGACTCCCATTATGCCTTCCATTGTCACTTCTGACTGAGGACAGGATGTCGACCTCGCTCACACAATGACACAATACAAATCCATCTGGTGTATTTAAAATGGGTTATAAACCTTTGTTTCTTTATAAGCTGAGATAATTAAACATTTAAAATGAGATTTTCTGGCTGGATAAAAAAAAAACATGTAAAATGGAACAGGAAGAACAACAAGAAGACAGAGAGCAACGCTAACGACTGGGCTTTAGCGGAAAAGGAGACAAAGGTTGTCTGAGCACAGTGTGGCTGCTGGCATCACAAAGTCAGCGGCTGTGGAGTTTTGTCGAAAGATGGAGATAACAGCACTCGCTCTCCTGAAAAGCTGTTTTCCATATGCGAGGATGACGAGACAGACGAGCTCAAATCCCAGCTCACGGCGGCACTGAAATGGTCAGACAACACTGGGAAGGTGTGTTTGAGGCTTTGTTTGTGTTCTGCCTTTCATGGTCATTGAAGTAAGACTTCTTTCCCTCCACTACACCATCACACTGTCGTTACAGAAGTACGCTCCTCTCGTTTTAAGTATTGCTGATATTTTCCTGAAACTAGGTTCCAAATTACGCTGGTAAACTTTCGACTCGGCTTTGTTTCTGCGCCCCCTGCACTTCTCCAACAAAGGCAGAGCAGTGCTGTCTGTGGAGCTTTCGTTCCAGCCGGATACCACCTGATTTCACTCATTATCCCGGCTCCTGAAATAGTCAAGCCTATTAAATCACTCTTAATCAAGACCATGGTTCATTAAATCAAGGGCACTTTAAACAGTCTCTGTGGGAATGAGGCTTTCAGGACCCCTTTGTCATGCCTGAAGCTGACCATCACAGCTGTGGGGGAAGTTGTGACCAAAGACTAATATGACACTAAATAAAAAAAATGAAAATGATTTCACAAATGACCCATGAACTGCGCAGCTCGTAATGTTCTGTGAGGTACGTGAGCTTGTGGAGTCCTGCTTGGCATCTGCACTTCGTCTGCTGGTTGATTATTCCCTACCCAAGGCTGCACTTCATTGCTCGCTACTTACTTCATGTTTAGCATTGATTGGAATATTTTAAGATTGTTGGGATTAGCGACATTCTGTTTTGCATTTAATAAAACTGATTATGTGATTGTGCTGAATGGGTTGCATTTTAATGTGTCACGATCTACAGTAGCAAGACTGTCCTCCCACCAACACACACACCAGTGAAAAATAAAAATCTGAACAACTCAGAGTTTTCATTTTGTATCAGTGACACCGAAGAATAACCCCTAAAAACATCACATTTCACCCAACACACTATTTACTAGAATAATGCAAAGAGGTTGTAAATGAACGAGATCTTAAGAGACTTGAGCTGCTTCTAATCATTGATGAGATCCATCCAAGTTCTTCCCTGGAGGGATATCATCATCAGATTATGCAATAATGTTGTGCTTAACAGAGCAAATAACCAAAGGCCTCAGAGCATCCATTTCATTAAAGCTGTGGTGTTTTTTATATGCACAGTGAAAGCACTCAAATAATTAGATTCACTGTAAACATGTATGCGAAAGTGGGGGAACCACTGCACTAATTATGCTGCAATCTATGTCAACATGTCACCTGACGGAGCACAGGAGCAAACTGTAAAACGTTTTATAAGCCCTGCGTCGACTCAAACTACTGACTGAACTGCACGTCTTGCAGGGTTTTCCTGTGATGGGAGACGAAGCCGTGCTGAATCAGCTCAACGCATCATCTCCAGTTGCGCCTTTCAGGAAGCGAAGCTGACGTCTGCACATCTGAATTGCTTTTCTTTACCTGCATCGCTCCTTTCCAACGCGTGACACAGTAAGTGGATGCTTTCCTCGCAGACAAATGAGCACAAAACAAAGTCGCAACTTTGTTAGGTCCAAACTTTACTGGAAAAATAGCAGATGCGAGTCCACTACTGTATCTGAGCCACACTGCGCCAGTAACAGAGTCGAGCCAGCACCAGTCAACCATGATGACGAGAGCTGGCATTTTGAACAAAACCCAGTTTGTGCCAGGATATTTGATCCACCGGCAGCGTCTCATTGTGAGCAGATCTGCAGCAATGATGCAAACAAGTTACTGTCTTTTAGCAAATACCTTGAATGACACTGAATTATTCATCAACGTCAACAAACAAAACACTACAGAGCATCATGTGTGGAACTTAGCACATATGCGACTGAAGCTTTTGTGTTGGTTTGAAATGCTTTGCGACTCCCAGTAGCTCCTTCCGTCTCTGTAGACTTCTGGGCTGCTATTTCTCAGCTACAACTAACCTGCGCTGGATGTGTTGCAGGCAGAAAATGAAGTTAGATGGAATTTCACAGATCTAAACTTACAATAAAGCTAATACCCCAACACAGATTGCAAAATCTGGCTGTCATGTCATGTGCGAACCCACTCAAGAGCCCTGCTGCACATTATGTCTGACTTCTAGACAGAGGTCTGGCTGCATGACTCCCGGTACAGCAGCTCTGATTTCACACACACACACACACACACACAGATTTAACTCAATGAGAGCGTGTTTTCAAGATAAATGCATCAGTTACGCAAGTGAGCATCATGGCAAGAGATCCATTGCATCGGCTCTGCGTTCGCTGGGCATGTGCTGCTAAAGGAACTTCTCCCCATGTCTGCGAACGAGCAGTGTCGAGTAACGGTTACGCTACGAGCTAAACAAGTCAAGGCATAATGACTTGCATGCTCGTGATGAGGAACACAAAATGAAACATTATGTGATGAGTCCAGTGCCTGGACAGAAAGTTCATATACATACATACAGTATACGGTACAGTATGTGTGTGACTTTCACGTATAAACACAAAACACCGGCCCTTAATAAAACCAGCTGGCGTGATCCAGAACTGATGACTCTCTTGCATTTCCAGTGACTATATGATAAATGGTGTGAAATATTACATTTTGGTATTGGATGCTCTGGAACAGTGACAGGATTTCATTCCATACTCTAACTATAGGCTTATCTACCCGTGGTCCAGTATAAAATTCAGAGGCTTTCACCCATGGACAGAGAATGGATTGTTTGCAGTGGGTTGATGTGTGATTAGGCTGTACATCAAACATGCGCCGCTGAAGCTCCGGGGAGCTGTCACGTCCTAGGGCTCCGGTTTCTGGAGCAGGGAAAGAGCTGAGGCATCAAGCTCGTCCTTTTCCAGCGACTGTGTTCCTGCACCGACTAGACGCACTTCCTGGTCTTGGGATTAGTGAACGAAAAGTGACGTCAGGTAGAGTGACGTCACGTGCCTCTAAGTGTACTGTTGGGGAAACTAATGATTTGTTGCAGCGTCAGGGCTGCCTTACTCGAAGCGTGCACGCGTGTCGTCTCGTGCTGGTGTGTGACATGCGCGCGCTACGGTGCCATCTCCGTGACTTCAGGCTGTAGCTGAGTGTGTGAATCTAGTTACTATTTACTTGAAGCTGTCTCTTTATCAGCACAATCCCTACGGACTCACCGCGGTTACCTCATATCCCTTGTGTGAGCGTGTTGTCGTGCTTAGGTTGCATGTAAACGTGGTTTTCCATCACAATGAACAGGTTGTTTTTATGGCACATGGAGAATGGCAGCCGGCGTCTTACCTGTAAATGCCCCTGGTACATATTGAGCGCACAGTCAATCGCGGATCTCTCTGTCAGTGGATCTTTACACTTCTTGAAGACTTGCAGGTGCAGAGTCGACATTAGAAGCTGAGCTGAGCCGGAGTTCGGGGACGGGAGGTCCGGACGGAGTGGAGCTGTCCTCCCCGTCGGTGCTGAAGCAGACACTTGCTCATCCAGGAGGTCTGTGCGCGATGACACCGATGCGCGCCGGGCGCAGGGACCTTTCCTCACCCTGTGCCGAAGCTGTGTTTTTTAATCTTTCAGCAAAGTATCGTCTTTAAAAGGCGGCGCTCGTGAGGAATATGTCCTCGCGTTTCAAGTCTCCATCCTGAACACACCGCGGGTTTTCCACGTATGTCTCTCCCTCGCTCCTCCTCGCTCGGCTGTGGTTTGAATGTTTTGACGTTCCTCCGGGTTCATTCTCTTCTTATAGTGCGCACTTCTTCCCTGTTTGCCAACTACTCCCTCTAACCCAGCCCTCGGATGCCTCTCCCCGGTGCTGACGTCCTACACAACCAGGAACACGAGAACACGTGAGAACGCAGCTCAAAGCATGAGAAAAACACACATATGATCAATGGGCCATGGACGTGTACATATACGCATATACATATCTCAGCAACGTATTGTGAATTATATCAAATCAGATTTTACCATTCACAATATATATATATATATATATATATATATATATATATATATATATATATATATATATATATATATTTAATAATATAGGAAATATCCTCTTATACTGTTCATTTGATTAATGGTAAACAATTTAGTTTCAAACTCATCACAGTCTGGAATGTTTCTAAATACATTTATTTTTTCACTCCACAGTATATAAACGTAATTTTTAGAGCTTCCTTTGAAGCTCCCTCTGTAGTTCGACGTATTTAATGGTCAGCTGTTCACAATGTCTCTACCTTAGGTTTTAGTTGCGCATTGTATATTATTAAAGCCTATGATTAAGCAAAATGACAGATGACTGGAGTACTTCCACCACAGCTCTTATCACAGTGCATGCTGGGATATGGAGCAAATAGAAAGCTGTAATACGAGACTTCAGGAATGAGTTAAAGTGAAGCAGCAATGGGCTGCTCTGGTGTTATACAGTAAACCCAGGCACACGTTGCGCTAACAACGTATGGTGAGCCAGGCAAACAGTTTTGCATTGCATATTCTAAATATGGAAAATGCACTATTGCACAAATCGACCATATGGTTTGCATGCAGCTGCTCATTAGGCGTAGCAACAAAGGGTCACAATAAGCAGGAATTCATGGCTACTGATGCAACGTGCCCCACCATCTGGCCCGCTACCAGTATACGCTGCACTCAGGTCAGATGCTGCAGCATCAAACAGAGTGTGAGTTAAAACAGCACCAGCGTCTGACACTGGCAGCGAAGGAGTGACTGTTTCAAAACGTGGATGTCACTGAAGACACGTCATGGAACGTGACGTCAGTGAACGGCACAGTTTAGTGTCTGTTGCTCGTCAAGAGGCAAAAGTAATTGAATAAAGAATGACATAAGAAACAGTCTGGTTTTACAGAAACGCTAAAATAAGCTGATCTGTAAAACTGCAAACATAATAAAAGTGTGATAACACAAACTGTACTAATTGTTGAACTGTTGCATTCTGGGAATGAAAACATTTAAAATAGAAACGGTCATAAAGGCCACTTCTAAATTATTGGAATCTGTTCTTAGGCAGCAGCTACAGCCTGATCCGAAAGCACAGCAGTCGTTTCCATCTGCAGACTTTTTATCGTTCTTATTTGCCATCATATGAAAACAAATCCAGGCCCCAGGCTTGAAAATCAGCACGATTTGTTATTATGCCCCGTGTGTCTGCATGAATTGTTCATCACAAGCACACAGACGTACTGTACAGTACGTTTGCCAGGCTGTGCGTCCACAGATTCTCAGCTTCTCTTATCTCCTCCACATTTTATCAGTGAATAATGATTACGCATTTATGCCAGATTTGAGATGACAGAGGTGTGTGTGTGTGTTGGTCTCAGAATCTATTTTTAGGATGGTGGTTGTGTCTTCCTGCCCCTGAGCCATCAATCTTCTTGTATTGACATACACAGGTAGAACATAATTAACATTAAGATGAGAGGAATTTCTCCTCCCTACAAGAGACCAGACGGTCTCTGCTCCCTGACAGACAAGTTATTGAAATGTTCTATCAGCTTTAATGAATGCTGCAGGAAACTGAATGAAAAATATAAATACACATGAGATGACTTATAATTGACGTTTGTGCTATTCATGGTCAAGTTTAAACCTGCGCTGTGTGGATTTAGTAGGAGTGAAACTGTCAAATGTGTCACTTGTGGAGAACAACTGACTGAACCTCAAAACTAAAGACACGTATGCAAAGCAACAATACTGTAAATGTGAAATACAAAACAAAGAATAACAAGTAATTTCCCTCTGGACTGGAAGAGCAGATGTGCAGTTAGTGAAAGCACTAAAGCCACCCAGCCATCTGTACAGTATGAAGCCCATCGCTCGCTGCGTGTGGAAGGGGTTAAAGCACAGGAGCTGTGTATGGTTATTTTCCTTCTCCAGCTCTTTTCCAGCTCTTTCACAGCTCATTACAAAAGGGCATGTTTTCCGTCAACATGTCCGACAACATTAACGCCACCGACGTGAGGCTTCATCTGACAGTAATGACAGAGAAATGATCCTTCCTTGCAGACACGAGCCTCGTTTCATTATTATAAAAGATGGTAATGATTATTATGACGTTTGTAACTTAAATTTGACTGAAACCAGGACAGATAAAGTGAAAAACGGTAGTGTCTTAATATTCTAATATTTAATATTGTCTTAATATATCAGACGGACTGTGCACTAAATATTCCTTTGACAAACTGCAGAGTGTTTAACTGTCATTTTCTGAAGGTTCGGACAGAATTCTCTCTTATCTTACGCCAACATTTACAGTAACCTGCTGTTTGGAGGACAAATCATTAGCAGTGAGTCAACAAAAAAGATAATAGAGCAAACAAATTCTGATGATCTGAGGTAGTGCGAAGGTCACTTCAGCTCTAAGTAACAGCAGTTATTGTTAATAATAGTGCAGTGTGATAATATTATTTGCTTGTAGTGTAGTGCAGAGCGAGGTGTCACTGTTTCCCCTTTGTGACGCTCATGTTTCATTTCTATTCACAAAGTCACAGAGCTCAACACATTTACTGCAGGAACACACCAAGAGTCACACACCACAGCCACGATAATTCAACCAGGACATCTACAGCGAAAAACAAAGAACAGCGTTAACCCCTCATCTGATATGATGTGACCCTACACACGAAATACCAGCGAAGCTCCTAGTTCATGTAATCGACCAAGTCTAAATACTAAGACATTCCTGCGGCTGATGAGTCTTTGAGGACACCCAGTGGTCCACTAAGAGCCCGTCTACAGCGCGTCCACGTGCTCCTGTGCCTTTTTGTTTACGACAGTTTACAGTTGCTTCACCAGTGTCAACTCTAAACGGACTGCACTGCTCTTACTGTAGATTGAATTTGGTCAGCTCTGATGTATGGGAGGATTAAACTGCGTGTGTAGGCCTTGATCGCTCCTGTGGTCAGTTTGAGCCTGATCCGTGTCTGTAGCCTGCCGTCGCGGCGTAAGACCATAGAAGCGCTGCAGAGGAACTAGATGCTGCAGACACTGACATGTCTCAATGCAGCTGAGGCTTATGGCTGGTAAGAGCCTCGTTTCTACTGTGATTAAAGAGGCTGTTTATAGATACTGGTGTTAAGTTCAAAGCAATAAATAATCCCACTATGAACAGCAGCGCTCAAAACAACCCACACTGCAATCGACAAACTTTCAACGGTTTGAAACAAACTAATCTAACAAGAAAAGCCGAAAGCAGAAGGTGTCCTGCAAACAGAAAGCATCAAATACCTGAACGGGCTCATGCTCTGGTGAGTGTCTGTTTATCAAGAGACCTTTCACAACAGCTGGAGAAGTCGACAGCTGTGGCTTCACGTGCTGAACTTACTGGAGTTTGTCTTTGTTTAGTTTATTGCTGACAGTTGTGCGTTCTGTCACATCAGCTCGTTTGCAGACAGGGTTAATTTCACGTGGAGCTGTTGCTGCCTCTGTGAATACGACTGACTCCAAACTCACAACATTAACTATTTAGAGCCCTGTGAAGTGTTGGAAGGGTATTATGGGCAATAAAGCTCAGTGACATCTTGGCCACTGTGGTTTCTAGGACGCTTCCACCCCTTATTGCTGACCACATACTGCTCTCATCTCCTGCACACTGTTGGGCTATCACAACATCTGAATCTTTAATGCCTAGATGACATGTCCACACAGGAAGTAGCCTTATAAAATCTGTGATCCTCCAGTTGTTCGGCTGGCTTCATTACTACGGTTGTCCATGCACGGCATGGGATTCATAATTCATGGTTTTCAAATATTCCCTCAGATAAGCTGAGGCATACACAGAAATCCCATTCATCTCAAATGCAAACACATACTTAGCTGAGCTGCTCCACATTAATCCAACTAGGAATATTCATACATACGCAGTGTGAGTTATCCATAAATGTAGGATTTTCGTGATGAATACAAAAGTAGATCAAGGGACCTGCAGTGCTTTGATGTCCGTACCCGTTGATTGTCTTTAGAATGGAAATACAGCTGCCTAATTTTGCTGCATTTAGTTGTTTGGGGGCTGATAAAAGCAGGTTGCGTGAGCTGCAAGCGCCTTCAAACAGCGTTGACCCTCAGTGGTTCTCCTTTTATCTGCACTTTAGCATTTGTGGCAAGGTCAGTTACGGCAGCGCTAAATATAATTTGTGTTTTACTAAGGATCCTCTTTGACTGAGGCCAACGCTGAGCTTCATTCTTCCAAAACACAACCAGGAGAATGCTTTTGTTATGTTAACACTTCACGTTAATGCTGCTTGTTGTTCTAGATACAATGTCCACTACGACCATGAAGCATGAACTTTTGTAGTGTTTTGTTGCTATATTGAACTGAATCGTCCTTTATTCGTGGGCCGTAGAACAGGCTTAACATTCCTGTTTGAATTCTGTCAGGTGAAGGCCGTATTGCAATGATGTCAGCAGTGTAAAACTTCATATTTATAAAGAAATGATTGGTTGAATAGAGTCATGGTCAAAACACTCTTTTGTTTCCTTCTTTTAAGAATGTAAACATTACCCTGAATGAACACAGTCCTTCTGGCTCCTCAAGGTCTCATCATATTAGTTCCCATCCATTATCCTCACCATTGTCCACTGGGATCCAAACCCAGCAGCTGTGAGGCGACTGTACGAACCATAAATTGTTTTTTCCTTCCATGACTCTTTCAGCATCGCTTCATCATGAATTCTGCCCCTCACAAGACAACACACAGTAAGTTGAGCTGTCCCTGTGTTACACAGGTCACCTCACACTCTGCCTGTTTGTTTTTTCGTGCTGGCTCCGATGAATAGAAACGTGACATCTTCAGAACAAAGGGATGTACAGTATGATAATCAGATGAGATATGAGACAGATGGAGGATCCCAGAATGCGTAGCCTGCGGGTGGTTAATTGTCACAGGAGCTGGATAACTACCTACTGTACGCGTCACACAGATGCTGATTAGAGTTTATGTTAGCAATGAGATTCCCGTACAGAGCTGCGTTTCTGCAGGCGTGAATATTTGAAGAAAGGAAACTGCGACATTTTCCAGCAACACATGACAAAGATTAGTTTAAGTCAAACCATTTGTTGCTATTAGAACCAGCTTCAGCAGAAAATCATAGAGTCTAGTTGTCCTGTAATGTGCATGTGAGCAGCGTGGAGGAGGAGAAGCTGGGATACTTGTGGTAGTTGTCGTCCCTGAAGCAGAGTGATTTGTCGACATGGAACCATTTTAAAGTGAATTAATGTGACGCTATATTAGGCAGGATTTGATGTTGGTTACTGAATTTAAACCTGAACATAAAGCATTTGTGTGACAGACATATTTTCATATTCAGCCTCCGTAACAAAAAGCATTAGCCACCGTGTTTCCTCTCTGTTGTGTGAATCCCATCAGAGCTGGCTGCATGCCCAGTGTGTGTTTTGACAGGGTGTAGTGTACAGCAGCTTTCACGCTGCCACTGAGGTGGTGCGATCGTCTCTCAGTGGTGACAGCCGATGACACGTGTGACCTAACAACACGCAGTCTGAAAACGGCATAATCAGCTCTACCGTGCAGCTCGACTGGAATCACGTTCCAAGATGGATCCGTTTGTGTGGCGTGAGAGCTCAGCTGGTTACTTACAGGAGGTCGACGTATGGACAAAGTTGCAGGCATAAAAGAAGGACGTCTCACAGGCTTCTGTTTCTTATGGCCTCTGAGGTTGTGTGGTTGAAGGACTGTAGGTTTCATCGTGAACTGCTCCTCCTGTACATGTGTTAGAAACGAGTTTTGCAAGGTGGCAGACAACAGCCCAGTCTCACAGGAAAAACAACACAAGGCCTGTATGTCGCCGACAAACGTGAAATGAAATACAGCACATTTGTCTGTTTTGCATTGTTTTAAAGCATAAAATGGTTTTTAACTTGCATGTATCAGCAGTAATTCGCTGTCACTGGAACCTATTTTTGCGATAGACCTCATAATTCCATTACTCATCATTTGTTAAAGCAGGTCCAATAAAACTGATCTTCAGAGGCCAGGACGTAATGTTTTTCACCTTTGGTCATGCGTGAATGTCTCTCAGGGGGAGATTCCGCTCTCATACACTACAGTAATACTGCAAAATGTATTCACATCGTAATGTGGGACATTTTACAGAGGGCAGAAAATTACATATATTAATCCAAACACAGGATCTCTGTGCAAAATAGAATTCACTAATTAAAATTTTAAAAATAACATTTGTTGAGTCAGCAGCCAGTCATTAAAACAGATGAAGCACTGAAGACTCATGAGGGTGTATTAGAATGAATTTGCATAGTAAAAACCATAAGCACATTGGTAACCAATAAAAATAAAAGTAAGTACTGTACATGACTGTAAGTTGTAATGAAATATATCTGAATTATTCATAGGTTTTCATGACCAGTAAACAAAATCTGGTTAATTTGTTGCTTTAAATATCACAAACCTTCGATTTATGTTCCGCACAACACATCTCAAAAACTAGAAGATGAACAGTTCATAAATGCAAACGCTCAGTAGAAGGCCGGTGAACTCAAAGCATGTGAGCAGCAGCTGTACAGGCCACGTTGCTTGTGTTCATCAGTCGCCCTTTTTCGTAACCACTCTTACACATGTCTTCTCACGTGGGACCACACGCTGCATCAGCTGGGAAATTCATTCTCCCTCGCAGGCATGGTGACATTATAGCCACTGATGGACCTCGACCCAACTGGGTGATTTTGTCGCCTATGTGAGACTCTTTGGCAGCTGCGTGGTGTCATGTGGAGTCATGACAATCCTGGGCTGACTCCGTATGCCACAACAGCTGGACACTGGGGACATGAACATGCAAATGAGCGTGTGTTAATTGCATCACTGAATGTTACTGTATCTTAAAAGGTCGAGGCACCGTCAGGAAGCGCGGCTCATCCTCTGATCCTGGCCGTGTGTTCTTTGAAGATGTGTGTCTGTTGCTTGTAGTCCTAAGGCACAGTTGTGCGTTTGACACTGATGCTTCTCAGAATGGCTTAATGCCACCAGCACCTGTGCCTGTGCAGCTACAGCACAAGCAGTCGCCGCTAATGGAAAGATGGATGAATGCCATGAAGCTGACAATCTGAAAGATTACATTACCACACATCACTTTAAGTTGCAAATTTACCCTGGCTTCGGCAAAAGCAGATGCTGTTTGTCAGGTTAGTTGTTTAATGAGTTAGCGCTGCTTTTTAGAATGGCTGCACCTCCCATGTGCTTCGCAGACACATCCTACGAGCATGAGTGACAAGGTGAGCATAATCACTGCCAAGGTTGTGTCTGATAAATTAAATGAGATGGAGAAATGATGGAGTGCAAAACCCAGTAATGAAATGAATTGCCTCTCGTTTCTTCTCCATTCGTCTTTCTCTCTGGCTGTCTGCGCTTTCCGAGCTCGATCTTGTCAGTGTCGTGACAGCTGAGCAGCAGAGAACGCAGAAGGCACCCAGGTCTAGAAACGTGCTCTTCTCTTAGGACGTTCAGCCCAGGACAGGACAGATTATCTTGCCAAGTCTTTTGTTTATGATTCCTGTCTTCGCTCGCATCTGTCACACCCACTAATTCACCTTAGTGTGAGTTGTTGTTTGACTCTACTCCAATTCAAATGACTTTCTGTCAGACCTAATACAACTGAGCTGTACTAGATGCAAACATTTTTAGTTTGCCCATTTAAAAACATCCCTGAAGAGCCTGACAGTATTTGAATGAGTTTTGAGGAGCGTGTTATCTGCACACCAGGTGACTCAGAACTGCAGGTGCTAATTTATATTCCACCAAGTCGGGTCCAACATCTTATCCCAGTATTGCACAGTCAGAAAATGAGCTCGCTTCACTTGTGCACAGGCACGCGAATTAAATGTTGATTAGCTGTGTCTGTGCTCGTCAGAAAACACCTAATTCATCAGTGGCCAATTACTGGTGACCTTTGACCTCTGAACTCTGAAGTGTTCATGCACTGAAATGAGGCTTAAGAATATCACACAGAGGTCACTCCCAGAAATTGCTCATTCCTTGGGCTTCATTAAGTGAACGGAGTCATTACAAATGAAAGTGTACTTTCTGTTTTTATAGAAGATTCACATTCCCTGAACCAACTCATCACTGTGTTGAGTCATGGTGAAGGATGAAAAGTGTGATGAATCTCACTGTGATTTTTTTCTTTCCATATTCATGATCTCTATTTTTAGCAGAACAAACTATGGTAAACGTCTTTTTCTGCTTTCTCTAGATTAATTGATCAATATCAATAATAATCATTACATTTCCAAAAGTAAAGAAGCTTTATAGGCAGGGAAATGACATCTAATCTAATCTAATCTAATCTAATCTAATCTAATCTAATCTAATCTAATCTAATCTAATCTAATCTAATCTAATCTAATCTAATCTAATCTAATCTAATCTAATCTAATCAGAAACATTTTGCCACTGTGCTGTTGACTGGCCTAGTAATGACTCTTAAACATAAGTTACTGCCGTAGCGATGCAGACAGGTTGCTCGGTGACTCTGAGTGCGAATGCTTGTCCCTCTGCTTGTCCCTCTCTAGGTGAGGCGACCTGTCCTGGGTGAACCCTACCTCTCACCCTGTGATGGTTTGGATTTGCTCCAGCTCCCCCGTGACCCTTGCGAGGACAAGCAGTAAGGGATGACGGATGGATGGTACAGAACCAGAGCTGAACTAACAAACTAAATGAAATGGCAGGTTCAAGTAGATGGGACAAACTGGGACAAAGTTATATCTGATGTTAGCTTGAAAAGTTGTTAAAAGGATTTTTTGAAGCTCCCATCCAAACTATTTTTAAATAATTCCTTTTTCAGCAGTGAATGCACAACTTGTAAAAAAAAAACTTGTGTTTTTAGGGATTATAAACATTATTTCCTCTCACAGTTGGGTGCATAAGCCTCTTAGAGATTGAAAGCAAATTTCCTTTCTCTGAGAGCTAAGAAAAATCGGTGATGAATTTCGTTCACTAATTGTCATTGTTTAACTTTTGGCAGTCAAACTACTGACACTTCAGCTTTTAATAGATCCAGTTTTTACCATTTAAGGAAAAAAAGTGAGTCAGACGTTGAAAGAAAAGCACAGAGGTGCCAAGGTCTTTAAACAGAGCGATCACAGTCTTATGTAACACTGGCAAGTCGGCTTTACTGCCTCAGAGGGAGTTCACAGTTCTTTCCCTTTTATTGTGAACAAGTCTCGTGTGTTGGCATCGACAGACATCTACAAATACTCACATAGAGGTAGTTTATGTAGATACAAATAATTTATACGGGCACAGTCAGATCTTCTTTCCATCAAGGGATCTGGTTAACGGATAAATATGAGGTGTGAGTATGAATATGAAGCAGCATTATCATAATTACTGTAAGCATTGACAAAAGCACCTGCGCTGCAGATGATGAGGATTTGAACAAAATTTCAGTATAATTATGCTTCATCCAACCACTTACAGTAAGTTTTTCTGTCATGTTGATGTCGCCCCTGCTCCGTGCGAGCGGCTCCTATGTCAGCCGATGATTATTTTTTACTGATGATCTGAGATAATTAGTCTCACTGGAGAGTGGTTAAGAAAGAGAAATGAACGCCAAGCTGGCATGTGGCCGCAGTCTAGAAACTGTCTTGTAAACGATTCTTTTTGCTCACTTCATTCCAAACAAAAGCAGAGAGGGCAGCCGCTCCGCAGGGGCTCACGTGTGGGAGCTTCATTCCAGAGGAAGATTATTCAGAAAATTCAGCTTTTAAGTTTAGCTTTTTTGACATTTTGAAGTGGCTGCACATCTGAATATGCAGCAGGCAACAGAAATAATGAAAGAGAAACCTCCAGCAGGGTGTCTCCCCTTCTGCTGGTATATTTATTAGTTACTCTTTTATTGGTTACATATTGTTCTCATCTCTGGGATCTGCTCACACTTAAACCACCTCCAGAAGTTTGTACCTGATTCTTGTTGTAGTGAATGATTTGCATAACATTTAATCGATGTCTTCCACAGAAGTGCAAATATTTTTTGATGCTGTATTATACTGTTCGACGTGAAATATACAAGTCGTGTTTTTAGCTTGAGGAGGTGGAGGAAGTGCACGACCCCAGTGTGATAAACAAACGTCAAATGAAAAGTGGCAGGTCCGAGAGAGCTGAGATGTGAAATTGTTAAGTGACGTTTGAGAGCTCTGTTTGCCTCTAACATGCCAGTCCCAGTCCCAACGGTTGACCGCTGAGTCATGCTCCCTATCCACACAAACAACATCAAACATCCATCCATCCATTTACCACAGCCGCTTATCCTCAGCAGGGTCACAGAGGGCTGGAGCACATCCCGTCTCACAGTGGCTGAAAGGCAGGTCTCAACCTTCAGAGGTCGGCAGCTGCAGAACTCACAGACGTCCAGTTTAAGGGCATATGAATTACATGATTAGATGAGATCCAGCATTATTAAATTTCTAGTATATGTTGTCTTGGCTCTATGGGGTAACTGAACTACTGTGGTAGCAGTTCGCAAGAAGAGAGACATTTTCTGCAGCTGTCAGAAAGGCTCGTGTCTAAAGGTGCAGTACAGTACGTGGTGCCTGCTTCCAAGCGGCAGCCACGCTGAGGTCAGTGGCGGTGGAGATTGGATGGCTGCCTTCCTCACTAATAATGTTTTTAACTTGTTGTGGGGTTTAAAGCCACAGAATCACTGGTGCCCACAGTGCAGCTGCATTTCTCTCACCTAAACGTTTAACAGAAGAATTAAAATGGGGCATATCCGGGGTTAGAAGCAGTCGTGTGGATAGAAATGCAAATGGTCTCTTGGCTGGTAAATTACCTTCGGCTTCTGAAAAGCGCTTTTCCTTCTCTCACTATCAGATTCCACAGATGTTTACTGAAGTTATGACTGAATGCAGGCAATCATCTGCTGCCACCAACCTACTGTACCAAGAAAGACACTCTGTGTTGGAAAGATGCAGCAGTGACCTCACAAACAAAAAGTCCTGCGTACTCTTTAAGAGGCGTCCACTCTGAGGAGGTCCTCACAACAACCAAGTCATTTCCATGGCACCTTTATCACACATCTCTGGAAACATATTGTTTTCTTGCACTCTGTCTTCCCCTCTTTGGCCTAATTTCCATTTATATTGCCACTTATACTGTAGCTCGCAGGTGCCCGTGCAGTGGTTCGCTCAGGGAGCACCCTGCCACGGCAAACAGGCCCCTAGCAGGGCCAGCGGTAGCGACACATGTACTCAGATCAACTGCAAGTCAGTATGAAGCAAGTGAGAGTGAGTGTGCTTCTGAAAACACCAGGTGGGATATGTGCCGGAAAATGTGTTGAATATGAGAAAATGAACATCTTAAATCTGGCTGTTTGAAGGTTCTTAGGTTCCACTGAGCAGATTATCAGAGCTTCAGAGTAAAACGCATTTTGTCTGTGTTGACACTTGTTATCAGACTCCTTCACAGTTTGCTGAGGGGCTGACATTTGGCACCTGAATTCAGAGAGTCACAAAGACAATCAGGGAGATACAAAGCAATGGTCTGTTGTGATGTGAGCAAAAGTCAGAGTCAGTAGAGAGAATGAAATGACTCAGCACCAGAACAATCACAGAGCTTGGGTAAGTTTACTAGATAGGAAGTACACAGTGTGATTTGGAGGCGTTTTGAGTATTCTGAATGCTGAAACTGGAGGCTTCGTGTATTCCTCAGTCTAATGCTGTTGACTGGGTGGAAATTACACGTGTCACGTCATGCTGAGCCTTTTGGCTGCGGGTTGTTCCCAGGGAGTCAGCAGGCATTTGGTTGTCAAAGAGTTGTGACCAAGCAAGCAGCTGTCAGAGTGACGGGGGTTTGCCATTCAGCATTTGCCATGTGTGGGGTTGTAACGGAATAAATGCAGGTGAGGTGAAGTCACTGGGCCGAAAGCTGCTGAGGTGCGAAGGCTCTTCTCTGGACGTCTTCATCACGAGGGCTGCTGTAACGTAATGCCAGTGCCATTAACAAACTCATCTCTAAATGATGTTTCTCATAACAAGAGCGTATTTAAATGTACATCCAGTAACTAACGCAGAATCAAAGTCTCCCGTCACAGATACAACAGGGAGTTCACAAAGTGTCAGGTATCCTCCTCGCGTGTGCCTGGATCAGCGTCTGGGTGACACTTTGCCTCAGCTACTATACACAAGGTGCATTCACACAGATCCAGCTTCTGTGAATCCTTCCAGGCACAAACACAGGATAGAGTAACGTACTGAAGGCAGCATAGTCATGTATAGTGTGTGTCACTGTGGAGCTTAGTTTACCTGCAGCCCCAACATCTCTTCCCACAAACAAATCATTACAAGTTATACTTGATCTGACTGATTACCTAATAGTATAAAGTGAACATCCGTCACTAGAGACCGTAACACAAAGCCAGAGGTGTTATTGTGTTTGATGCACGGCTCCTTCTAAAGCAGCTCCGCTAACGAGGCTTCGCTTTGGAGTTGTTAGCAAGATTTCATCAGCTGTATCGTAACAGTTGAGTCTAATTTGACAGAATGGTGATACTGTTATCTAAAAATATCCAGCTTCCAGTCTCAACACAAAACGATTCAGACACAGACAAACAAAATCACTTTAAGAGCCTCTGGTCAACATTTGTGCACTTAAAGTTCTGAGCAGAGTGTGAAAGAGTCAGAATTATTTTGCGTTCCGTCGTCCAACTCTGCAGAGTCTGAAGAGTCGTTAAGGTCAACGTTAAGATCCAAACGCGGTTCAGAACTTTAAGTGTGTGACTAAGACGACAGGTTTGCTGTTTTAAGGAAGAAATATTTCCACAGAAACAGAGATAAAGACAAGGCAGCGCTCATTTTAGTTTTTCATGAACATTCTGAAGGCTAATCTGTCAGTCACATGGAAGAGAAGGTAATTTGGTTTTCTTCTAATGAAACCCCCAGACTTTAGTCGCTTTACGGCCCTCGGATCAGTCCTTTGGGGCAGGAGAACAGAAAATGAAGAATTGCTTTAATTGCAAATTGCCAATTACGATTTCAACGCTTTGCCTGTGAATGTGGAAGCTGAATGGCGAAGTGTTCTCTTGTGTCCTGTGCTGGACTGATGCTTTGCTGTCTGCTGGGGGTGCAGCCAAGGTGAAAGATCTCATTAAACCAATGACAAAGCACCACCTTTATCTCTCGTGTATTTCACAATGACGTCATTGTCACCAACATCCCAGAAATGTCCTCACTCACGTGGACTGTATTACAGGATTTTTACAACTCTGCTTCTCATGTGTCCATGTTAATCAAGGATGTTGAAATTATGACAAAAGACATTTTTGTCATTCTCCCCGTTCAATATTTGCACATATTTGGCAGATGGATGAGACCTCCTCCTGGGCAGCCAAGAGTAAATTTGAAACTAAAATTAGACAAAGGAGAAGAGGACAGGGTAAAAATAGGCACATCCTTTTTTTTCTACATGGGCTATTTCTGTCTCATTTGCTCATACGATTCCTGACAAGTCATTATTTGAAGCCATTATTTCTTCTTGTTTTGACAGCTGGGTCGTTGGCATCATTATTCAAAGTTTTATCCAAGATTCATCTTCTCATCATCTCGGGCACTTTCACATTTCTCACTTCCTTCTTTTTCCAGTTTTTGTCCACAGCAGGGAGATAAAACTTGTATATGTAGTATTGTTTTTATTTATTGTTTATCATTGTCTTTGGTGATTGTGTGTTGTGAGATTTTCCGTTTTGGGTAGAGTTTATATTTGTCATATTCAGGCAATATGTGTCAATTTTCACCATTTGTGTGGATCGTCCTGACAAATTATGTCAGTAGTTCGGTGTCTGCAATGACACATTTCAGTACCTGACAGATTCCATTTTTAGCAGCGAGCGAGAAGGTGTCGCCGTGACCCAGGTTTCACGATGTTGCAGCTGGCAGGCAGAGCTTGGACTCAGCTGGCACGACTGGAGACTCCTCAGGTGGGAGGGAGGATGCTGAGGGGCAAATGTGTGGGACACCAGAGCCAGGGCAGCCGGGTTTTCCAGCGCCGGAGGCCAGGGCTGCCCCTGAGACCTGTCTGCAGACTGGTGTGTGTGTGTGTGTGTGTGTGTGTGTGTGTGTGTGTGTGTGTGCGCGCTCTCAGACCTGAACAAGGTGGAAGAACCTGCTCTGCTAAATGAAGTGATGAGTCATTCCTCACTGAATTAGATGTTATTGAAGTGGTGGGGAAGGTTAAGGTTAAAGCTACGGGAACGAAAACTCACTTGTGTGTTAAGGGCTTGTATGGCAACACAACAGAAAAGAGTTGACAAAACAATAAAAACATATAAAGGTTTTTAATTGAAGACGTAGCATACAAGGTGGCAGAGCAATTAAAATGTGAAAAACGTCTAATGAACCTCAAGGCTACACAGTTTTGTTCCTGGCGTCAGCAGCCTTCTGGCCAAGAAGGTAAGATGTTTAAATCCGGGCCTGGACTGAGTTTTATGCACTTTTACTGTACGTTGACAATAACACAGCGTGTGTGTGTGTGTTCGCTACAGCAGGTGGCGCAGGCTCCATAATGAGGATGGTGGAGGCTGGGGGCAGCTGCAGGTCTGAGTCCACTGAGCCAAAAGAAGACATCTGTCAGCCTGTGTCAGGCAGGAGCACGACCAGCTGAGGATCAACACAGAATACTGCTAGAATATATATCTACACAATGTGATTGGAAGCATGCTGTCAGTGATGTCCTTGCAGCTTGTGATGGAATAGTTAAAGCTGTGTTTGCTGTGTTGGAGGCTTGGAGTGTTCTCACCGCCTTGTAAATGTAAATCTTCTACTGACTCCCCTGGCAAACTGTGAAACGCAGGAGGCCCAGAAATCATTCAGCCAAATGTCTATTGTATGTTCCATGAATTCTCTGGATGGGACCTCTGTTGGTCGTTAACCTCAGGTAATCAGCTATATCATCCTAGCTGAATATCTGCCTGCTTCCTGTGAACTATTTTCCAGTTGAAATGTCTTAAGTTGGCCGTAATGGGCTCCTCCTCATTTTACGGCTTCTTATGTTCATCCGCACATTGCCCTTTTCACACGCAATTACCTCCTCAGCTCCATTTCAGGCTCATTAGCAGGACCTGGAGGCTCATCCTCCCCTAAAAGCGGAGGCTTCAAGGGATATGACAGGTTCCTCTGCTTCTGGAACAGCATCGTTTAGCTCCTCTGCAACTGTAGAGCTGCTGAATTTCAAGTGAGTCAAATTAATGGCGTGTTTTCTCGTGGTAGACCTGTGAGGCAGGAGAAACATCACTTAGGGTAGATGAACGCAGGATTCAAGGTGCTGTGTGCCCTTAAAGTTTAGGCTGTTACTGTAACGATCTGTCTGCTGCACATAGACTTTAAAATCACAATCATCGCCTTTAAAGGCTGTGAAATTACAGATTAAACAAAACGGCAGCAAACAAATGTGGTGGCCTGTGGCGCTTTGCATGTTTCCAGGGTCAGATAACTTTCAGAGCAAAACATAAAACCGCACAGTCAGCAAGTCCATTCAGTTGGTCCTTAGTTAGTCAGCTCTGACAGGTCATGTAGGTCCATGTACAACCAACTCACTGTACTGTACTACTGCTACTGTTTACTATAATTATCATTTACATACATCATGTGTCCCAAGTCATCTGTGTGGGTTCTCTCTATCTACTCAACCCTAAACTGTCAGTACAGGTGGAAAACACAGAGATGAGACAGTTTTTGTTTTAATTATCTGACATTTTTTGTGGGAACGCAGCTTTAATAACTGAAACAAATAATTCTCCTCCAGACAAAACCTGAAATGAGCTGATTCAAATGTGTTTCTATTTAAATGTGTTTCCACGTGTGAGCTTATCAGTATTTAAGGGTTTGATTATCTCCCGTTTTATTTCTGGGAGCAGAGTGTAACGGTTTCTTTTTCTCGGGCCCATTCAGACACTCAGAAAGCCCCAGTGCAACTGCCTCATCTATAATCACAGAGACACAGACAAGCAAGTACAGAGTGGACTAAAATACACCAGCCGCTCAAATCTGGATGAATAATGAAGACAGGGGCTCCTCACTTCATGTGCAGACAAGAATAACTTTGTGATGCAACATCACAGGATAGGACCTAACAAAGGCTAACTGTGCGTTACACTCAGCTGCGATTCAGAGCGGGATGAAATATTCAGCAACTCTTGGTGTCTTGTCATGATGTAGTTGAGACGTGTGGATTTTTTTGGCTTCATGAGAACCAAGCGCTTTCGATTATTTTACCAGGATCCGATGAAGACTTTTAACTGGTCTTATTAATGCAGATGCAGACTGTGCTGATGGAGACGACCTCGGATCATTTTACAGCAACACAGTTTTCATATTGTAATCAAGCCTCTGTCGCTGTGCTTGTAGGTTGTAACAGTTATGTTACCTTCAGCCAATCTCATTATTCACTTTTCCTGCTGTCCAGAGGAAGTTTCATTCCCATGTCTGAAATAGTCTCAGTTTGGAAACCAAATGATTAGATATGAACATATATCAGATATAGTTTCCGACTGGGACCTTTTGTCTTTGTCGTTCGATTCAACAAATTTAAGAATCAATATTTCAAGAAGGAAATTAGGAGAAGTATTTTTTTTTACAGCAGCCATGTCTATAAGATGCAGTTTTAGCCAAAGCAGATGTGCCCTCTAGTGGAAGACATGGAGCACAACACGCACACCACAGAGCAGCCGTATTTTATTTCAATCAGCTGTTATTGAAACATCAGCAAACAACTACTTTATAAATATGATAATAAAACAGACCACTATAAAACTAATAAGGCTGAGAGTAACACTGTGCAGCCAACTGAGTTTAGCTACAGTAAAGTGGGTTGAATACTTATAAATACATATAAATATGTCGTTTTAACATTTTCCATCTTTTACCATGTTGTCATGATTCATGCTAAAAGAAATTAAAATAATACACACAGACAAATATGAATATTTTTCCTTCAGTAAAATGAGCGTAACGGAGCAGGTGTGGTGATCACTGGACCATTGTGCTGCTTTAACACAGTGGTGAAGTTACTCGCTGGCGTTAATGAATGTGGCCTGGTCCTCTGGTGCTGTATAAGTAATGTTTTTAACATTTAGCTATCAGGCCAACAACTGTAACAAACACAAATCCTAGTTCCTGCTCCTTTTTTTATTATTATACTTTTATGACATATGGGATTCAGTCCTCTTGCTATACATATTAATTCTGTCCTGTGGAGAGTTTTGTAAAAAATGTATATTTTAACACAAAATAAAAGAAACTCTCAGCCTTTTAATTACACGCTTGCAATTAAATACTACAGAAAACACTGGTTATTTGTATGTTAAGTTACATCTTAGTCATTGGCAAAAACGGGGGCTGAACATATTTATTGTGCCCCAACAAGTTGCTTGATTCTTGCCGTTCAATGCAATGAGAAAATACTAAAGTCACCTTTTCACTCAGGGCAATGTTTGTCTAAAGTCTGCGAGTTTCTGCTTGACGTAGAGGCCTCAGGATAACCTCTCTCTTGTAGGAGAAGCGGGTTAGTTTCACGCTGTGCAGCGTCTCTCTGCACTGCACGAGGGAGTACAGTGAAAGAGCAAACTTAGCCAGCACCAGAGTGTAGGCGATCTCCAACACCAGCAGGGCAGAGTAGATCACCATCCGAGATTTGCACTGCTGAAATTTGGTTCTGTGCTGATGCATGATGAAACGTGGTCGTTGTTGAAAGCCTGGTTCCAGGGGACATGTTAAGTTCAAAGGTGTGGCCGTTGGAAGAGGCGTGGATAGTTGGGTGGTGGATGTGGGTACACCTGTTAATGTGGTGGTGGGTGCAGTGGTTGTTGGTAAGGTGGTGGTGGGTGCAGTGGTTGGTAATGTGGTTGTAGGTAAGGTGGTGGTGGGTGCAGTGGTTGGTAATGTGGTTGTTGGTAAGGTGGTGGTGGGTGCGGTGGTTGGTAACGTGGTTGTTGGTAACGTGGTTGTTGCTAAGGTGGTGGTGGGTGCAGTGGTTGGTATAGTGGTTTGTATAGTGGTTGTAGGTAAGGTGGTGGTTGGTATAGTGGTTGTTGGTGAGGTGGTGGTTGGTATAGTGGTTGGTATAGTGGTTGTTGGTAAGGTGGTGGTGGGTGCAGTGGTTGGTATAGTGGTTGTAGGTAAGGTGGTGGTTGGTATAGTGGTTGGTATAGTGGTTGTAGGTAAGGTGGTGGTGGGTAAAGTGGTTGTAGGTAAGGTGGTGGTTGGTATAGTGGTTGGTATAGTGGTTGTAGGTAAGGTGGTGGTGGGTGCAGTGGTTGGTATAGTGGTTGGTATAGTGGTTGTAGGTAAGGTGGTGGTGGGTGCAGTGGTTGGTATAGTGGTTGGTATAGTGGTTGGTATAGTGGTTGTAGGTAAGGTGGTGGTGGGTAAAGTGGTTGTAGGTAAGGTGGTGGTGGGTGCAGTGGTTGGTATAATGGTTGTAGGTAAGGTGGTGGTTGGTATAGTGGTTGTAGGTAAGGTGGTGGTTGGTATAGTGGTTGGTATAGTGGTTGTAGGTAAGGTGGTGGTTGGTATAGTGGTTGTTGGTAAGGTGGTGGTTGGTATAGTGGTTGGTATAGTGGTTGTTGGTAAGGTGGTGGTGGGTGCAGTGGTTGGTATAATGGTTGTAGGTAAGGTGGTGGTTGGTATAGTGGTTGTAGGTAAGGTGGTGGTTGGTATAGTGGTTGTAGGTAAGGTGGTGGTTGGTATAGTGGTTGGTATAGTGGTTGTTGGTAAGGTGGTGGTTGGTATAGTGGTTGGTATAGTGGTTGTTGGTAAGGTGGTGGTGGGTGCAGTGGTTGTTGGGGGGAGGGTGGGGCAAACAAGTTGATCCTCTGTTAGTGATTTGATGTCCTGACCTTTTAAATGCTCTGGATACTCACAAACCACAGTAGAAACAATCTTGTCATCGTTCATCTTGATCCACAGGTGAAAAGAAACCAGATTGCAGTCACACTGCCAAGGGTTGTTACTGAGGTAAAGTTTTTTGAGTTTGGTTAAAGGCTCAAAAACGTCACCAGGAAGCGTCTGGAGCTTGTTGTGAGCCAGCCTGAGTGTGATCAGTGACTTTAGATGTGCAAACACGTCAGCATCCAGTGACTCTATCTTATTGTCCTGTAGATTCAACTCTGTGAGCTTCTCCGGACCTTCAAAGTAGTCAGTCGACAACGTGACAAAGCTGTTCTTTGACAAATCGAGCCTCTTTATCTTCTTCAGGGGGATGAAAATGTCTTTAGGAAGAGTGTGGAGATTGTTTCCACTGAGGCTCAACTCAGTTAACTTCGGCATTTCTCCAAAGAGCACTGGTGGTAGACTGGTGAATTTATTGTTGTGTAGAGTCAGTGTTTTAAGCTGTTGGAAGCCCACAAAGAACTGTTCAGGTAAAGTTGTCAGCAGATTACTGTCCAACGTGATCTTGCTTAATTTACCTTTGTGTGGAAACAGATTGGATGGTAATGCTGCTATTCTGTTTCCATGCAAGGCAATTTCCTTTAACTGTGATAAATTCTTAAAAGTGTCTTCAGGAATGGCGGTCAGCTGATTCTCATAAAGCCGAAGTGTGGTCAGTTTGCTTAACTTTGAGAACCAGTCAGCAGACACAGCAGAAAGATTGTTTTTAGCTAAATGCAGCGTGAAGAGATTATCAAGGTCATCAAACACACCGTCTTCTATTGTGTCGATCTCGTTCCCATGTAACTGGATGTCTCTTACTTTTTTAAGGCCCTCGAACAAGCCTCTCTCCAGACTACGAAGCTTGTTAAACTTTAGCGTAATCCTCTCCAGGTTGTGGAGATCCTTGAAGACTCCCACTGGGATTGATGTTAGTGGAGTGTTGGAGATCTCAACCTGCGTGAGCTGGACCAAACCCTCAAAGGCTCCCGGCTCAATAGAGGTGGTTGGAGTGTTCAAGAATTCCACTTTCTCCAGCTGTGGGCTTGTAATGAAGGCTTCTTTTGGGATTGTTTCCAGATGGCTGTCTACAAAGAAAACTTCTGTGGCGCCGGGTTTCAGGTCTTTTGGAATTTCTGTTGTGGAGGAAGTGTAAACATCCTGGTAGTCCTTGGGACAGTCTGTCGCCTTCTGGCATAGATCGACTTGAGACAGTGAAGACTCAAACAGTAAAGACAGCAACAGAATGATGACTCCTCCTCCTGACATGATTATTCTCTATAAAAAACAACAACAACACCTTTGTGTAAACATATACTTCACGAGTACAGCTTGGTTTGAACACATCAAGTTAAAAGTCACCTACATGATTATTGCCTCTTCCAGGATCTTTGTTACAGTTGTCAGAGTGAGGAGACACAAACTAGCGTGAAACTGGGTTAACTTCGTTATCTAATGCTGAAGTGTCGCATCACATGTGAGGCGTGGTGTAACACACGTCTGCAGCTTGTGATAACAGCAGTGACAGGAGCTTTTGATATTTCACCCCCTACCTACACAACTTAACGCACTACAGACATTGTCAGAGTTAGTAATCATGCAGTTGCTCCCACATTAAAGGTCCTTTATTAGCTTTTCAGGCTAACATTGGACCTGGATGTCTCCATAGCATGTGTCAAGGTGTCAACTGCCTCCCTGGCCAACGTCTGCTACGAGCCCTCTGACAGAACGAGCTGTTGTGGGGGTGTGACGCTTGTGGCAAATGAGATGTGATCCACGCCTCTTTGGAGGATCTCATATGATGATGGGGGGTCAGGTCAAAGCGTAATTCCCGTCGTCCTGGTAACGACAAAACGTGCCTGCTGGTATGTGGCGTATTAGAGGACAACCGCAACTTTTTGACCCATATTCAGTTTTTTTCCTTGTTGACTCTCTTCCAGCAGGGGAAGCCTGATGTGGGGCTGTGTGACAACAGACTCAAATCTACAGAAACATTTATGGAAAATTCTGAAAGCAGTGTGTAGCCGTTAAAAAATGTGATGAATAAGCAGTAAATGAGTAGGTAGTAGTTAGAGGAATAACATCCCAGAGAAAAGAGTTTCCAAAGATTTTCCTGGCAAGCTACTTACTCATTGTCTCTGGTGTGGGAGACATTGAGGAGGTTTGGTGGGATCGCCCAGAACATGAATTCCAGTCATCATGAGAAAGCTACAGTAGGTCCTCAGGGGGAGTGAGGGACAGAAATATATCATCTCATATTATAGCATAGTTACAAAGACTTACTAGAAGAAAAGTACTAGTATTTTAGCTTTGTATTGTTATGTCATCACTCTGTGTCCTCGGCAGGATGTTCTTGTGCGTTAGAGCAGGAATGTTACAGCACACAAAAAAGCACAATTGAATTGTTCCCACTGAAAATCCATTTATTCACAGTAGAATTTTGAATTGAACTGTGTGACACTTTTGATTTTGTGCGGGTACATCGTTCATAATCAAGTCAGACTGATTCCTGAAACTAATGATGTTCAGCAGGGCTCAAATTCAAAGACCTTTCCACCGTAGCCAGGAGAATATTAAGACGTGGAACCTCATCAGGTTACTGAACACAATCTACAGCTGACTAACAAAAACACACAGTTGCAGTGCATTAGACTTTACATTCATCAAAGGTCTGTGTTCTCCACCGGGGGTGTGTTTGACAGCTGGTGTGCAACATTACATAACACAGAAACAAATACTGAGTCTGAAAAAGCAGTACAGGAAGCTAACAAGATCATTAGAAATCTCGCTACTTGGTGACTCTATTCTAGAAAGTAGCTGAAACAGACACTAAAATCTATTCGGTTGCCCAGATTTTCAGAGTAGATCACAGTAACTTTCAGCCATTTTCCCTGTGAAAGCTCCTGCAGGTCTGCTTTACAGCACAGAGTTCGTATTTCTGCGACCTATATTTCCTGTTCCCCTCCTACTCTTCCTCCAGCACATGCAGGTGGTGATGACAGCACTGATGACGACAGTGGACACCACAGCGATAATGACGAGAACGATCGCTGTGTTATCGGACGCACTTCCCGTTGGGCCTATGTCAGTGACGCCCTGGTGCACAGAGGTGGCTGTGGTCTTGTCAGATAAGGACGTGCTTTGTCTGGTTGGAGAAGGGTTTGGTCGCCCCCTGTTCTGCGTTGAGGTCACCACAGGTTCCTCAGAGGTCACAGGCGTCAGTTTTTCATTTTCCAGCAGAGCGATCGGCTCATCACTCAGCCAGAAAGGCGTTTTACACACCACAAGGCTGTGGTTGGCTTTGGACGGGTACTTTCTCAGCCAGTCCCTAAGCGGCAAAATGTCCCCATCACACCTCCAGGGGTTCTGCTGCAGGAGTACTTCATTCACGACTGTGATCTCATCTAGACTTTCCTGTGGCAGGTTGACTAAAGAATTGTTTTGCAGGTCTATCTGTCCCAGGTAGGACACACCCTGGAGGAAACCGGAAGGAAGGGATCTGATGAAGTTGTGTTCCAGGGAAATGTTTACCAGTCTCTGCAGACCTTGGAAAGTCCCAGCTTGCAGGGTTGTGATCAGATTTGAGTGAAGTGATATCTCGCCCACTTGCTCTAACCCTCTGAAAGCTCTGGTGGAAACGTAGTTGATCTGGTTGCGACTCAGCACCAGCAGACGGAGTTGAGTCAAATTTCTGAACGTGTCGTCTTCCACACGGCTCAGTTTGTTGTCATACAGCCATAACTCCTGCAGCTCCATGGGCCCAAACACACCTGGACTCAGAGTCTCCAGCTGGTTTTCATACAGCGAGAACTGAGAAAGAAGAGGCAGGTTTAAGAAGATTCCTTGTGGAAGAGATGTAAGCCTGTTGTGGGAGAGGAACAGTTTCTGGAGTCTCTGGTTCTTAGAAAACAGGTCCTGGTGGAGGTGAGTGATGATGTTGTCCTGTAGCGATAGCTCTGTCAAGTTTTCAAGGTCATCCAGGCAGCCAGTCGGAAGTTCCTGCAGCAGGTTTTTGTTAAGGCGTAAGGTTTTGAGATTTGTAAGACCTTTGAACGTGTCTTTCAAAAGCTGGTTGATATTGTTTCCAGAAAGAAACAAGTGAGTCAGCTCAGCGAGAGGACGAAATGTGTCCGCGGGTACAGACGCAAGCTTGTTTTTACTGACGTCAAGTCTTTTTAGATTTGTCAGTGAGGAGAACCAACTTGGGCGGAGAACCAGCAATTTGCTGCTCTTCAGCGTCAGAGCCTCCAGTTTCTGAAGGTTTTGGAACAAGGCCTCCGGGAGATCTTGAAGTTCAGTGCCACTAAATGATATGGCTCCTATGTTCAGAGTGGAATCAAATGTGCCAGGACGAACTTCCCTTAAAGCAGTGTCTTGGATGATGAAGATGCTAAGAACATTAGCAACTTCAGTCAAGTCTTCTGGTTTGATGGAATAAATAATGCAGTTGGTCAAGGTGAGTATGTTGGTGTTTGAGGGCAGAGCTGTGGTGAAATCCGAGAGGCCGCTGCAACGGATTTTGTTTCCTTGACATTGACATCGGTCGGGACACGTCCAAACAACAGTTTGAAGGGAACAGAGAAGTAGAAGAGCACGAAGAGCCAGTGGCAGGTCCATTGTCAGTCCTAGAACAGAACAAACAGTTGAAGTCAGCTTTGGGTTTTAGTGCTGCTCACTTTCTCTCAGTTTGACATTAGCTGTTGCTGTTCTGTTTTTCTGGACATACTTCACGCATTGCGTCACCACCTGAATGCTTCTCTAATTGGTAACACTACCGACATGTTGCATTATCAGCATCTGTTTAACCCGAAAGGTTTTGATTTGTGTTGCTAAGGGCGTTGTCAGCTGGCACCTCTTGGCATTTAAACCGTTTATTGATTAAAAAATCACACAGGATGTTTTTAGAAACCACATATTACTGTGTTTGTGTTCACAACAAGCAACTTGACAGCAGGTTTACACTGCTCACAGCCAGAAAATGTTCCAGAGAGTTTCCTAACATGAGGCTTTGCCAATGAGGTGATGTGCTGCTCCATACAGATCTATTTGCCAGCTTAAGTTTGGCAAGGATGGGTTGTTGCTCTGAGTCAGATTAAGGTGCAGAAAGAGTATGAGGTAACTCGCCAAATAGCCAGAATGTCCCTGAAATGAGCCCAGCTCCTTCCTCTTTCTTTCTTTCTTTCTTTCTTTCTTTCTTTCTTTCTTTCTTTCTTTCTTTCTTTCTTTCTTTCTTTCTTTCTTTCTTTCTTTCTTCTGTGTGTTGGGTGTGTGTCTCATTCTGACACTTTCAGAACTATCAGAAACAAGCAGAAAGCTAAAGGCCAGTGAAGTTATCTGATGCAGTAGTGTCCTCAGTAAGTAACAATGTAAGTCAGCCACAGCACTGTCAGTATAGTTTAGACACATAGACACAACCCTGTGCTTGGTCTGTATCAAACTCCACACAACTGATGTTTTATTCCAATGAAAACTCAATGTTCTCATTTCCTCTGAGGCGTAAACTGTATCGTAGCCGAGCTGAGTTGCTGAGTTAAATCCAGACCAGTGTCTGCTTCTCAGAGCAATAAATGGCCAAAGAATTTGCAGTTCAGCCTTAATTGCTTCCATGGTTTCCCCCCCCCTTTGATGTTGGAGCTGAACGGATCAGCACTTTTCCTCTGAGGGAAAAACTGAACTAGCAACAAAAAGGGGAAACCAGCAGGAAAGACTTGTGTCTTTAGATCTCACATGATAGAGAACAAACCAGGTCATCTAACTGACTTTAATTATTCAGATTCAGACTACAGGTCAAAGTCAGTATATTCCGCAAAACAGTTCATCCAACTGGAATTACTCACAATAGGAACAAACCTTAAGTATCGCTTGTTGCCGCTTATTGATGAGTTTCATTGTTATGTTCTTATCTGAACCTTTTTTACTAAAACATATTTGAAGTTATTAAGAAGCAGCACATGCAGGACGTACCTCTAGCAGCAGCCGACAGATGAGTGGACTGAGACACGGAGTTGGTTTGGTTGTTTTATACGTCCACCTCCTTCTGTTTTGCAAATCCCTTTGTGAAAGTTTCCAGCAACTTCACATTTTCCTGCTCTTGGTCACTGTTGACAGGAAATCAACAGGTTCTTTCTCCAGCGCTGCTGGTTTGCTCTGGTCTCGTTTCCTCTCTCACACTCACCCTGGCATTTTGTCTAAATGTGGTGTGAGGGGCTTGGGCAACGCGGAGCCCCACCCGTCTTGTGTTTATGAGGCTGTCTGAACGTTGGGGGATGTGTGATCTCCACATGCTCAGAGCTGAGTATCAGCTGCACATGCTGGTTTTAACATTTGTGACATTTGGCAGTTTTGAATTTTACTGGTAAAGGATTTACAGACTGGAATCCAAAACCAACCAGCACTTAAAAACAACCACAAAGAAGGGGTTGAGTTTAAAGAAACGCATCCAAGATCATAAATTATGTGATGACATGTTTGTAAAACTTATTAAACTGATTAAATGTGGACGGTTCAGTTAAGCGGTCAAAGCTGGATTTGAGCAGCAGGTGTATTGCAGATATTCTATGTTGTTGTTAAAGTGGATCCATCTCTTTTGTAACACAACTTAACTCTTCACCACATGAGCAGATAGTGAGGGTGCGGTGGACATATAGACTGTAAGGGAGCTGCAGATTCTCTCATGTTACTGTAACGACTCAGCAAGATGCCGGAAGAGCAGGAGAAGCTGCTCCGTATGTGCTTCCCTGGGTAACTGCACGTCTAAGCAGGAACCGGGTCAAGTCACTCAAAATATTACAATAAGGGTCATAACGGAGTCAGCAGGAATTTTTAAATCTACGTTTTCAATGTAGTCCAATATTTCTTGTGATCCCTGCAGTACAATATCACCCCTCCACACACACCCTGCATGTGTGTGAGCTCGGCGTACCGGAAAAGCCTAATCACCTGTTGTCATGGCAACGGACTTGGGCGCTCTTCACTGGCTCAGATCCCTTTTGTTTGCTGTTTGTTTCCGACGTCCGGTAACCTTCTCCTGGAATTCCAGGCATCCGCTGTCATTTTGAGAGGATTTAAAAGCTCATGGACCAACTTATGTGTAACAGGACAGTAACGCTGACAACTGGCTGTGAATCGTTACGTGACGAGTCATGTTCTGCACCGCTCCACACAAAGATCGTTATGGGTTTGTTTCGTAATGGTGGCTTGTGAACTGATAGGGCAAATGTTTTGCAAAACAGAGTGATCTCAAACGTTATTTTGACTTGTGACATTTCCTGTTTCCTGAGGCCTTCCAGTATCTACTCTATGATTCAGCGTGTAAAATCATGGGGTGCGTTATTTCCATTTTACGGGAAAAGAGAAGCTTCTGGTTGGTTGTGTAATTACTGGAATGGTCCAGGCTACATGCTACATTTATAAATAGAAATATTAACTAAATGACTAAATGACATGATCAAATTCCAGTGTGCAAATGTGTCTTCATGGAGAAATAAAAAATAACCAGTAGCTTCACAAAGTGATTGTATAACCTGTGTTTACTGTGGCATCCATACTGACATTACTACATATTACTACTACTTCCATCTTCTACTAGTAATAGCTTCCTTTTTACATTGTCCCAGGATTTTACTTCCCTTATTTTTAGCTTGGTTTTTCGAAAGTCAAACTTGAAGATTCAACAAAAGAGAAAAGAAAAGCCACATACAGTACAGCTACAGGTCTGACAACATGTCCTGTTGCCCTGGAGTATTTGCTCTGTCAGCCTTTTAGGTCAGCTGTGGTCTTGTAGAGGCGATACATCCCAAAGAAAGCAACAGGGATGAGGAGGAAGCCTGTGGCGATAAGAAGGATGTGACAAATGAGGAAGCCAGTCAAAGTTGTACTTGAGGGCAGGAACCACACGTACACCCAGCCCTTGAGGTGGTTGTGATGAACAAAGTCGAGGCTCTGCTCCACCACCAGCACGTCATAGAAAGGCATGGAGGGAACCACATCATGCTGAGCGGTGGCTGAGACCTCTGAGGTGGTTGGTGGGTCAGGACGAGCGGGTGTCGGGCTGGGGACCTGTTGGGTAGCTCCTTGAACGGTGATGAGTGATCCATACGGTGCGGTCGTTGAAGCCGCAGCTGAGGTTTGCACACTGGTGAGAAATGGTTGTGCTGGCTCAAGCGAGTCCTTGCGCCTTGAATGGTCACTTCTGAATCTAGATTCACAGAAGTCAAACTCGTCATCGCGCAACGAGCCAAGGGTACGTAGCATTTGGTAAGGTGGACTATGACACGTGACATTCTCTCTGTCAGTGACCAGATGCCAGTTTTGTTTTATCCATCTTGCAATATCTCTGATGCTACAAGTGCAGTCCCAAGGGTTGTCTGCCATTCTAAGATCTCTCAGATGTGTGTTTGACAAGAAAATATTCCCCGGAAGAGACTTGAGGTAGTTTTTCGTCAAATCAATCGTCAAGACCTGCCCAAGCCCCTGAAAGACGTCTTCTGGTAGGCTCTGCAGTTTATTATCATTGAGGAGCAGCGTGTTCAGTGCGGTTAGTCTGGAGAAGAGCTGAGGATGTTGATAATAGAGGTCGTTGGATTTCAGCGAGAGCTTGTTGAGGTGGGGAAGACAGCAGAAAACGTCTGGAGGCAAGTCCATCAGCTTGTCATTTAGGTGCAGATTAAGGTTCAGAAGCCTGGACATGTTGGCAAACAAATTACCTGGAACAGTAGTGAGATTGGTGCCATACAGATAAAATGTGCTCATCTCAGGCATGTGGCCCATCAGCTGATCTGGTAGAGTCAAGAGGGGGTTGTTGTAAAGAGTAAGCTGACTCAGCTTGGGCATGTTGTAGAAGCTCCTTTCTGGGACACCCTGGAGTCGGTTGGAGGACAAGGTGAGAATACTTAGGTTCCTCAGTGGCCAGAACACCTGAGCTGGAAGACTGGCAATGTGGTTATGATGCAGCTTTAGCTCCTCGAGGTTGACAAGCTCGTCGAACATCCCAGCTTCCAGCACCTCTATCTCGTTGTTGTAGATCGCGAGCTTGCGGAGCTTGGTCAAAGAGTTGAAGATGTCGGCGGGAAGCTTCCGTATGTAATTCCTGCCGAGGTTCAGGAAGGTCAGGTTGGTCAGCTGGTCGAAAACACCCGCAGTCGGACTGGTCAGTTTGTTCCGACTCAGGTTCAGCTCCTGCAGCTCAACCAGCCCGTCAAACATATCCAAAGTAATAGTCTCCAACTGGTTCCCATCTAAATGCAGCTGCTCCAGAGAGACGAGGGGGTTGAGCACTCGAGCGGGAAGGCTGGAGAGATAGTTGTACGAAAGTTTGAGAGATCTGAGCTGCGGAGCATAGTAAAAAGCCAGGGGGTGGATTGTGTGTAACTGGCTGCTCGTCAGGCTGAAGCGCAAAAGAAGGTCTTTGTTTTCCAGGCTCAGCCTGTCTATGGCTATGACGTTAGTCTTTGTGAGCTGCAGCAGGTATGTGTGAACAGGCAGCTCGTTGGGAATATCTGTAAATGCTACGCCAGCGCACGTTACAGAACCTTCAGGGCTGCACTTGCAGCCACTGGGGCACACGGTGGTGCAGGTGAGGTGCGTTAGTGCCAAGAGAATGAGAATCAACCACAAGGTGCCTGCACAGAAAAACATAAAGCTATTTTTAAATATCACATATTGAGTGGATCTATCACGACTTATCCTGACTGACCATAAATAAAACTCATTATTACATTAAATAATAATATAAGACTGTTTCTCGGCTAAAATGATTTTAAATGAATTAAGGCTAAATACCAACCTTTGAGGTTAGAGGCCATGGTTGTTGGTTTGATGTGGAGCTGCCCGAGGAGCTGGGCTCTCTCTGCGTTTTAACTGTGACGAGCCGCCCGCCCACATGTCGCACATCACACTGCACGTCCTTCACGACAGTCTGACCGCTGCCTGCGATGGGTGTTCACGCTGTGGACCTGAAGCCCAAGACGTGTGTCCAAATTAATCAACATTCAAATTGTGAGAAGAGAATAATACCTGAGCAAGACATTATAAGCAATGCTTATAATATAAAAGCTGTGTGTGCTGTAAAAGTGATGACCAACATAAGTTCTATACTGTATTTTTCAAATAACCCACGTATCATTTGATTAGTGCAGTGAACATCTTTGAACTGCAATTAGTCTGAGAGCTGGATCCCTGGATTATAATTTAACCATCATTTGTATTTAAATTGTGTTTTTTGTTTTGCAGCATCAGCTGTTTCAATCATTTTCTTGACTTTGTGGAGTGTTGGGATCTGGACAGTCAAGCCAGTTGGAATAAATTTGACACTTAACTACAACTGTTGTCTGCAGGACACAGAGGATGCTGGTGAATTTCCTGTGGTAATATCTTGACAGGGTAGAAACCTCGCTCTGCTTGTCTTCAGGGGCTGAACTGAAAAGATAAAGTTTATTTCTGTAGCATGTGAGTCAGGGTGTTTTATGGTCTAGTCATGTAATGTAACAGAAGAGCTACTGTACATGAGGTCCCCCACCAGCCTTCTTCTTTCATTTATACAGAAACTGTTGAAGTCACTGCTACTGAGAGTTAAGGGGACATTTCAGAGCTCTGATTCATTTTCAGCCTGGCTACAGTGCTGAGAAGAAACTTTGGTTGTTCAATATTATTGGTGAATAATGTGTAGTTCAAGCATTAAGGGTTACAAGGCTCTTAAATACATCACACATCCTATTCAGCTTTCATGATTTTAGCTGGACATACTGTGTCCCAGCATTAGATGGAGACTGTAAATAAGGGGCCTAACTGAGCATTAAAGAGCGTTTAGTCAGTTACTGACACATAGACGTGAAAAAAGTCTAAAATCTCAGTTAGAGCTCTGAGTAGGTCAGAGGAGGAAACAGCAAATACAGAAAATTAGTATTAGTCATTTGTGATGAATAATCATCCCTTTCTGATGAGGCTGTTGTTTTAGGCTGCGAAGGCGCCACCGCATCACACTCACTCTGAAACCTCTTTTGTTCACCGTGATCCATGTAATTCAGATTTGTACTCGTAAGCTTTTTCATTGCATAGACTGGGAGTCAGCTATGTGACACTCTTCCAGCAGATGAAATGCAGTGCAGTAAATCCCCTGTCACTGTGCCACAGATCTCCACCACTCAGAATATTACAAGGTGAAGTAAGTGTCTCACATACTGAAAATACAGTCATGATATACGTTTATTTACATGATAAAATGAAAGACAGTAGAGGGACAAATTAAATGTTTGTTGGCAGTGGTACAAAATATTTTGTTCCTGGTTTGGCCACAAGAGGGAGACATAAGCACAGGCAAATAAAGTAAGTGCTGAAAAAACACTAGCAGTCATACAGAGCATGTATGCGAATGTCAAATATTTCCAGTGAGTAAAGCAGCTGATTATTTACAGATGCAGGTTTAAAAGCCAAAGTCTTTACTCTACAGCACCTCAGTGCAATGGTTATGAAACGTTTATTGATGACACTAAATACGGTACAATTCCATATTGCTGAGATAAATGCAGTGAGATTATTCTACTGGTGTTGCGAGTCTTAAGGCTATGTTGGGCTTTGCAGCAAGATTTCACAGTGGTCATCCTCTTGCATCCCTCTCAGACGCAGTACTTCCAGAAACAAGCTGCACATGCAAGGAGGAAAAACGACTTGTAGAGTAACTTTTGACATAGATCTGGATATTTAGCACGAGAGATTGAATCCTAAATGTTTAAACATCACTCACGTTCTCCTCTCTTCTGAGTTATGGATTTGCCTTCTGCCAATTTAGCAGCCACCTCCTTCTGCAGCTCCAAGTCTTCCCTCAGCACCCGGAGCTGCAAGCAGTGTTCAAACGCAAGATTAAACACTGAAACACATCCACTCATCTCACTACACGGTGTTTGAAAATTCATATTCAAACACATGTTCACCCTGCAGTAAATCATTATGCCTGTAAATATCCGTACCTCCTCTATTTCAGCTAATTTGTTGGCCAGTTCAAGACCTGTGGATGAAAAAAAACAGTTAACATGCAGGAATAATGTTGGTTTTTATGTAAGTTTGATATTTATTTAGCTCTATCTCACCAAGAGGATCGTCTTTTTCAGCAGGGGCTAAGCTTTTGTGTAGTAGTAGTAGAATCTTGCTCTGGGCGTCTGTGTCTTCTTTTACATTGAAAACATTGTTCTCTGCAAAGCCGTCATGCATCATGTCATTTCACAGTTAAACTGACTTCCTCAGATATCTGTGAGTAAACTTTACATTGACAAAGCTGTACCGTTTAGCACACTTACCTGGGTTAAATACGCTCCTTCCATCCACATTTAGCACGCCCTGCAGTAGTAACAAACCCAGGAGTCCTAGACAGTAGTTCTCCATCGTAACCCTGTCCATGGTACTCAGTGTACGTCTCAAAGTACCTGTAACGCTGCAGGGCAGGCAATCCAGTGTCTTGGGCCAATTCTTACAATACTTTTATCCTTCCAGGTGCCAGGAGGAGGGGCCAGTTGGGCCCTTTTTAATCAATAGCAAGTCGTGATGGCTTTCGTCAACAGGCCACCTTTTCACGTGGACCACGGACCATGTGAGTGAAATATGGGAATGTGACGTAGGCAAGGCCCGTAACCCTACATCACTCTGACACGGGCATCAAACTGACGGAGGGAGCGATCAATCAGCCCGCTGTTATTGTACCAACACAATCAGCTGTTTTTGACGTTCACAAGTATTTTACTTAAAAGATTACTTAGGAGTACATTGGTCTGGGAACAGAGAGGGGATTGAACTAACTCTGCATCATACGCTGACACCTGCTGAGTTTTGATAAAGCCTTATATAAGGACTCAGTATGGCTCAACAAAAACAACACAACATGAAACAATATGAAAAGGTCCGCTGAGTGGCTGTTGGACATAAACTGAAACTATTGACGCCACACATGGAAAAATTGTATAGCCAACATAAAGTGCAATAAATCCCTATTTGCAAGAAGATAATACATAAATACATTTTACTCTCTATATCATTAAAGTTGGCAGAATCTTAACAAATCTCGAGAAATGTGTGTGAAGCAAAGGGACAAAACATTAATTCACTCAGTTACTAAGAATAGACACAGGAAAAGGTAAGTGGACTATCAGCTGACCGGTAAATGGATCGTTAATGCCAGACCATTAAAGAAGATGTGCTTCATTAAGTCAGACAGTTATTTAGAATTGAAGAGGGCAGTTGAGTGACCCCAATCAAATTAGGTCACGTGACGTGTCTTTGCGTAAATGAGAGAGAGAGAGAGAGAGAGAGAGAGAGAGAGAGAGAGGGAGCCTGCACCAAAACACCAAACCTTATTCACAGACACCGCATCTTCAGCTCTTGTCGCTGCAGCTGCAGATGTCTACAGTCACGGAAACCCGCAAGGGGGCTGCGTCAAGTTCAGCACGTTCATACCGGAAAACTGATAATTCGACCTTCAAAATAAATAGAATATAAAGCGCGCTTCTATGGTAGCTGTTGTGTTATTTTGGTCTATTATTAGGTTTATCAGTTTGTCTCTGTGACGCCACGTACTGCGACTAAATAATCTCAAATTAGGATCAGGTGAAATATATGTAAAGTCAGTTAATAAGGTTGTCTTTTTAAAATGATCATAGCAAATCTTTATTTTACTAATTTTGCATTGATCTACGTGATCAAGAAATATTAATTACCCCAGGTCCTTATCATCATTGAGGATTATAATTCCATGCTACACCTAAAGAGGGAGGGATTCCGCAGGAAGCCTAGGGTGAGGGGAAGGCTTCGCGTGTTTTATTTTGGAACACCCACCCGGAAACGCGCTGTGATTATTTCCGTCTTGGCGGGTCGGGGAGGGCGGACGCTCGTAGAAGAGCTGACTAGCTTCGGTGACGTACGGAGACAGGGTGGCTACCGAAACTAATCAAAGGGCCGCTCACTACCTGAACCATCCATCGGGTTTATGTGCAAGGCCGATCAATCAGACCCCCGCTAACCTCCGGAAGAAGCGCGGACGTGTGATTCATCGTCTACGGTTTTTGTGACTGATGATCGGTGACAACATGGCTGAATGTAACGTTAGCATCGACAAGAATAAACTACCTGGAGTGAAAGACGGTAACGTCCATCATGTGTTTACTGGCTAACCGTGAGGCAGGCTAGCAGTTTAGCATCACACACGTTAAGGTGGTGCAGCTGACGCTAAGGGAGAGAACGCGGCTGTGGCTGTGTGGACGCTGCTAGCGCGGCTTGCTAGCAGATGCTAGTACAGTAACGCCGGGCAGGTAGTCAGCGCTGGTTAGACGCCTCAGCCTGGGCGCAGGTGTCGGGTCAGATGGTGCAGGCACCGCAGGCACCACCAGCCTCCAGCTCAACTCAGAAAGAGTTTTAACACGGGGGGCAGACGGTCTCACGCTCGCAGGAGCCGCGATTTCATGGTAGATAAATGCGTAAAGATAAGCTCGACTGGCTCAGCGCCAGGTATCGGGACTCGTTGTTTCCCGATAACGTGGAGGTGTTTACCTGCGAAGGTGTTCGCCTCAGCCACAGCTCAGCTCTACATCAGTGTTGGACAAAGCGTCTGTGTCGTAGACACGTGGATTTAGTGTAGTATCACTGATGTCATGGTGGGGACGCGCTGTTAGTGCTGTTTTATTTAATAAACGCACTGAAGACATGTGCTGTGGCCAGACGCGGATTTTCAAACAGCGACTGTCCTTCATACCCTTGTGTTGCTCTTTGAGCTGCTAAGCAGGTTGTTCCAGGCTACTTGCCACAGGACATCTGTGGACGTAGGCTCGGCGTCTTCTGTCTCTGTCTAATCCCAAACTGACTCCAAGAGCTTGAGATCGAGGTTTTGTGGCGGTCTGTGCCATCTGTTGTCTCTGGAGGTAGCCTATTAAAAAGGAACCGCAGCTGCAACCCTGTCCCACCCAACGCACCCTCAGTTGTCTGCAGAAAAAGTTGGTGAGGAGCTTGAACAGTGAAATAGATCTGGACGGGCTGCTAGGAAGGACCCGTCCTGTTGGTGTCAAACAGCTGCTGGGCAGGATGCTTGTTATTCTGGTCAGAGACGGGGTTAACGTGCATTTCCACTGCTTGGCTCCTTATCAGAGGGATCGACTGAGAAAGAGGCTGGAAAAATGTAAATGTAATCTCTTGCAGGGTTGTGAATATTGTGAGGTATCTACTTTTACTTCACTGTAACTTGGAGCGTTTCCATTTTTCTGGCCTTCAGTGTCTTGGTGACAGGAGGCTTTAATTTCTGTTTTCATTTGTGCTGGTGTGAGAATTAAACCAACTCTTGCAATTAAACTTGCCTTCTGTCACTTGTTGCTTAGTGTTGCTGTAAGTCCAGTTAAATTCCAAAGTGTTGTGTTTCCAGGCCGTAAATCACACATCTGGGGCCAAAGTGTTGGCCTGTTTAAAATGACTAGCGTGTAGCGCTACACAAGCCTTAATAAATCTCAAGTTTCTTGGCTAAGAGGCTTAAACATATGGTTGGAAAATGGTCTGTTAATCAAATCCCATACTGATCTAAAACAGCAGAAGGACTGGTGGAGGGCAAGACCTCCGCCTTCCAGCGCCTCGTCTTCTTTAACCACTCATCCACCCTCCTACTACAACCAGACAATCTGGACAACTCATCAGTGTTTAGTTTGAGTCCCAGGCCTTTTTGTGCTGCCAGTAAAACACATATAATGCTGCCTTTAATAGATGGTAACACACAAGCAACATAGTTATGGTGTTTTGCAGGGTATTAATTTTTTATAGGGATGAAGTCATCTGACTGGAGTTGATGGGATGCGAGTCTGGCAGTATGAGGTTATTGAGTGTGGCTCAGCACTGTCATGGAAACTGAGAGGAGAACTTTAAATACAAGGTTCATGTAAAATAAAGGATCGACGCAAATGATTATGCACAACATTTAAATGATAGTAACAGGAACAGATAAATGAAATTACCTGAATATAGTGTTTTGCAGCATCTTACAAGATGATTCTATAGCTTAATTGTGTTCTTCTACATTTTATGTCACGATTGTTACTCAAGTTTTGCAACTGCAAAAAAGTTTCTAGTTTAATTATAACATTTGTACTTTGTAATTTTATCCAAGTTCATATTTAAGGGTTGTTCCTTACTATCTGCTGTTTCCTATGCAGGAAACATGGGTAAATTCTGAGTAAGTAATAACTGTCGTCTTTAGGTGATTTTTATTTGTGAGTAAAACTCCCCTCCCTCAACAGTCGGTTGTTTTCAGAATGAATCAGCGCATTTACATGCACTTGTGTAACCAAAATCAGATTATGTATGCATGTACACACAGATTTCCATTCACTTCCTTTATCCATGGAAGAATTTTCAGCTCTCATGGTGTCTCAGGTTTTACATGTGAGAACTATTTGTTGTACTTTAGAATCTGAAAAAACACATTTATTTCGGTGCCTTTGATGCACACAGACTGTTGCTGGAAGCATGTTTGCTTGCTCAGAAACAAGCCGCCACATCATGTCTTAAGGGTTTGTCACCTCTAAAATAACTTACGAAAGTTTCCAAAGCATCTTAATTTAACCCTCTATTTGTCCACGGGTCAAAAGATGGTTCCTTATTTGTAGTTTCACTTCACTTGCTATATTTGCAGACAGAATGAAACAAACCACCATCCAAGAGCTGAGAAATACAGCTGTCTAATCTTTAAATGTTTTATGTCTTGTTAGTAGTGTTGCTATGTTGCTGTTTTTTATTTGTGCTGTATTCCTCCTTCTCAGCTCACACGGCGAAGAGCCACGCAACACAAATACAGTGTTTACACTTAAGTCACCGTGTGTGTGAATCTATCTCAGTTGCTTATTGCTTTCTTCATCATCCATTCTGTGTTTTTGCTCAATTACAGCAAATATCTAGCAGATCAACTAGTTGTGAAACTTCTACATGAAACCTTCCATATGTCAGATTCTTATCTACATCTTTAGCATCTCAACTTCGACTTGTGCCGTTTGCTACTTCTTAATTTTTCTGTATTTCTTCCCCCAGTGTGCCGAGACTTTGCTGTGCTGGAGGACCACTGCCTGGCCTACAATCTCCAGGAACAAGAAAGTAAGACTCTAAGTTAAACGTCATTAGTTTCCCCCATTTAATCCAAATATAAACGAACACGTGCAAAAAGTGCATAGTTCAAAAATGACAGTTTAACCTGAGGTTGAGGTGAGCAGTGCTCTCATCTCTGAATGCTGGGGGCGCGTCTGGAGAAGAGCGGCAGAGCGGGCACTTGATGTAATAACACGGTGGTTCACAAAACCCACGGTGAAGTTATTGCTTCAGTGTCCTAGCTGCCATCTCTGTCGCCTACGAACCTCTGCAGCATGCTCCTCCCTGTCCTGCTGTTGTTCCAGACGTGTGGGAGCTCACAGACATCAGTTCGCCAACACATGGACTCTGTCGGTGACATTTAGCCAGCGAACACTGAGTCAGGCCAGTACAAAAGCAAATATTCATACAGTCTATATTGCGTTATCCAAAACAACACAGTATATACCTTAATATATTAAATTACAAGACATATCAGTGGAAATGTAAAAACTGTAATTTCGAAATGACTTCACCGCATAAGCTTTATACACAGTTTTTTTTCCACACTCCTTTAAGTTATTAGTTATTAAGTGATGAGTAATTCTGTCACATTTCCACCGGGGGTGTTTTCTTTAGTCATCTGTTCTTTATTAAGATCTAAACGTTTATGCGTCCTCCCTTTCCTGGGAATCTCTCGCCTGCTGTTTTACTCTTCACTCCTGTGGAATATTATTGTCCTTAATGCTTACTTTGCAAATGACTAACCTAGGAAAGATGTTTAAAAAGGTTTTAAACAGATTCTAGACCTGAGCTTAGATTTTGCAGCGAGCTTAGCAAAAGCGATTGATGTTATCTTTTCTTTCTCTGCTTGTTGTGCATGTGTGCGCACTTGCAGCTTCTCTGTTGTTGCCTCTTCAGAGCTGCTGTGTTGGTTTCTGTTGCTGGCGTGTTTGTCCCTGCGCGCCTCATTAGATTAGCTGCTGCTTTGATGCGAGCTCACATGTGTGTAATTAGCCGCCTTCTTTCTCATGTGATTTTCATACAGGGTTTGTTCTAATGTTCTGTGCCGTGTTTTTTGTTTGTTTGCTTTGTATCACTAAGGGCAAGGTAAACTGTTATCATAGTGAGGCTAAACATTGTTGCTATTGTTCCGGTGTTTTTAGTGGAAACGCGCTGAGGAGCTTCATGTTCACTGGTCTTTGCTCAGTTAAGTTAATCTGACAGACCAAGGCAAAACAAGTCCCGAATATCTGCAGGCTAACAGTCACCAAAGCTTCCTGTGTCTTTCACCTGCACTGGTTAACAAAAAGAGAACAGGAAACAACAGGGAGAGGCTGCTGCTAGAAATGTCTTTGAGGTCCTGCTCTGAAAGGCCAGGCCGGTTTAGAAAGCAGACGGTGGGAACATAATTGCTGCTGTTTTGTTTTTCCATTTACAGAAACATGTCACTCTATATAACCATAAAGGCTAAATTATGCAACAAACTCTGCGAGGAAGAAGGCGACATGTGAAGATGCCCAAGAACAGACAAGTCTGCTTTAGATGTGCTTAATCTGCCTTTGGCTGTGGGGCCATAGTGATCCATTAACAAGGCTCATCTCCTTTTAGCCTCTTTGCGGAGACATTAGTGAACTGATCTGGTTCGAGCTGAATGAAAAATGTGTTTTTCCCCTTTAACCCTAAAGGTCAACAAGAAAAGTGGTGGTGTTCGTTTGTTTTCCCAGGTCAGTGCAGCGATGGCTGTGTCTTACTCCCGTTCAAAATGTCGAGCACACAAAACACGTAAGGATCCAAATTCCACATGGAAAGCATTTCTACATGGCTGCGTCAGCACCTGGCACCCTTGTCACTGGAATGTGTTCTCTCTGTTCCCACTGAGCTTCAGATGGTCTAACTTTCTCATCCCTGCTCCCCTTTTTCCTGAATGACCTGAGACGGTTATTGAATGAACACATGTGACTGTGTCTGGCCGGGTTGATCGACCTTTTCTTTTGCTGCTCTGAAAGATGAATCTATTCTCCTACCGAAAAACTTGGTCATGGATAAATAATAGCCTTATCTTACGTTGTTTTTTAGTTTTTTTTATAAGGTGTCAAACTTAAACAATTGATCGGTACCATTCAAAAGGGGGAAAAAATCAATGTCATCCCCTCTACTTTTTATCACGGTGCCACAGCTGGGTAGAAAGCCAAACGTAATTTGGTCCTTTTCACATAAAAGCTGGGAACAGATCGATAACCAGGTGAAACAGAGCTGAGCGGGTGAGTGATTTTCTCCATGCTTACAAAGCGCTTGGAGTGCGTCAGCAAGCAGGATTTATCATCTGTTATGGCCCACAACGTGCCATCACACAACCTTGAAATGACGCCTCAGCTGTGAACATTCATTTCTCAGTGACTAAGCGCAGTCTCAGTTTATTACCACAGACTGAGAGCGTCTGTGTCCTCGATGTTCATCTTGTTCCCAGCAGAACGTCTAAACAACAAAACTCGGAAACCGTGGATCTGTAAATAAACTCTGCTCTGCTGTTGCAGTCGACTGTCCCGCACTGGTTTGTGCATACTCCGTTTAAAACTGCAGCGCTTATGTGTTTGTGTCCACAGTTGAGAGCCACTTGGCATCCAACGTCCATAAGAGCCGTCTGGTGCAGAAGGACCTACAGGTGGCAAAGAAGCTGCAGGAGGAAGAGGATCAGAGGGCTAAGATCCATATCCGGAAAAAGCATGACGACATGTGGGTCTCTCTCACACACACACACACACACACACACACACACACACACACACACACACACACACACACACAAAATGACGTCGCAGTGTCATCAGAATACTTTGGAATAATAAGAGTAATATATACATATATGTGTTTCCAAATAAAGTTGGTCTGCACATCTATAGTTAGCAACTATGGATGTGCAGAGAATATTTTAAGAGTTTTAAGACTTCGCCAGATCACAAAATTTAAATTTGACTGTTGTTACTGTTGACAGAGTTGTCAGACCCAACATTTTCTTCACTACCAGTTTACTACTTTTATCATAGGAGAGCGCACAAGCAGTGCAGGCCGTCCATTCACGGTGCTTGTGGTCTCTCTGTGGTATCATCTGTTTCCATAGTGTGTAATTATATTTCTTAAGAGGTTGTGTTCAGCTCCAGCTGCACGTCTGAAGCGGTGCAGAGTCCGCATGTGCTGTCTGCAGCGGTCACACGCGGAAGAATAATCAAGCTGCGGTGACTTAAACATAGCTAAATGGTCTGTTTTACTTCAGTCCAGACCTGGAGCTGTGACAGATGCCTGTATGTGCCACAGCGGACTCGCACTTTAGTGATCTCACTTTCAAACGCACTTGCACCTCAGGGAGGGAGGCTCCAACATGGATGCAGGCTCACACCCCAGTGCCACTTCAAATACTCTCACTCAGACATTTGACTAAACACACCCACTGGGGAACACAGCATCACGTATACTGATGAAGATGCAGTAAAGTGTTGCAGTTGGCTAACGTCTGCGTGTTCCTGTTATCCTGGCAGTTGCCCAGATCAAATTCAGGAGCTTACTGTTCCTCTTTGAGGCAGATGGTGTTGTCAGAATCATGTTTTTCAGTAAACATCGTGGCCCAAAACAGGCAAAGATGTTGTTGCTCCTGCTTGAGACATACGCGCTCCTCTCACGACACACTGTGCTCCCTGCTATTATGTAAGCGCTTATTTAATCTTAGATAACATTAATGTTTCGCTGATAAATGCAGGAACAGTTTAGTTTTGGACGTGTTAAAAGATTTGTTCTCGTGTTCTAACCACAAAACAAATCTCAGTATCTTATTTCAAGACGGCGTGTATGAAAGACACTAGTGCTGATTACAATTATATATATACTGCAGAATAATATGTTCTTCCAGTCTCATTACTGCCACATTCCTGCTGTAATAAGTTGTATATCTGGTATTAATATTGTCCAACCTTCACACCTTTTATATGACTACCATCGCATTGACCATTTGGAAACTCAGTGCGCGACAAGATACTGAGATCGCTCAGGAGATTCAGGACCAACTGGTTCGACAGGCGGAACAACAGCGAAAGCAGGAAGAGAAGGATGCGGTAAGTCTCAGACGTACACGCATACACAACGTGAAGGCAATTAGCCATTCAAGCACAGTGTTGATTCCATCCACACATCGGTGACTTGACTCCTTGTATCGACGTGGCTGCTGGGTCATTCAGTTTGACTTTTCGAGTAACGACCATAGTGACCTTGTCTGTGTTCTTAATCACTCACCACTCATCTTGTCATTTGGTGCTATGCTACAAGCGTGTGTTCATAAACAGACAGGAAGAAAACCTTTTATTATTCCTGGGTTACTACGTGTTTGTTGCAGGCCATAGCCCGTAAGCTCCAGGAGAAGGAGATGAAGGAGGAAAGGAGGAGACAGAAGCAGCTGGAAGCAAACTTTGAGGAGGAGTACTTTGAGGATCACGGAGGTGAGGAGAGCAACGCAGCTGGGAGAGTTGTTAACTAGTGGCTTTGTGTCTTTCTTACAGCAGATGTTCGTTAACCACTGCAGCTTTTTGTGTTTGTTTATTGACATAAGAGAAGATTTGCCTGAGTGGAAGGGGATCATGTTTCCCTCTAGCGCTGGTTGTGTGAGGTTGTGCTTTTAATGAACCCTGAACGGAGGCTCACGCACCGAAGCCCAAAATAATTCACCTACCTACAGTATAAAAGCTATGTTACAGCATTCAGGTCTTTCCATGCAGACACATACATTACCTTCCTGCATGATTCATCCCACTGGATGTCTATTCATGTTCTACTAAAAGAGAAATGGGTTACTCTTAATCTCCTATTGTCTTTTGACTCTTTGCCCTCTGTTGAATAACCTGTTCAGTTGGTTCACATTAAAATCAGGGTTGATCCAGCGTCTTCTCAGGGTTAAAAAAAAAGGTCCTTTGAATATGTCAGCATCTCAGAATAGCCTGTTCCGGATGAACTTGAGCCGCAGGTGTGAACTTGGGTGTAGGATGGAAGCGTATTTCACACGGTTCTTCTTAATGTTTCCTCCTGACCCATAAAAGCTAAGCAGCTGCTCAGTCTAATCTGGCAGAAAGTTTTCCTGCCTGAAACCTTGGCTGCGTTTTATTTGGATTTTGTCGTCTCCTGCGGCTCTCTTTATGTTCCCAGGATTCGCTAATACCACAGATCCTTTGTGTTTCCTCATTTATCCGCTGACAGTGTTAGTGAAACATGAATCTTGGCTTCCTCCAACTCATGGATGATGCTGTAATCTATTAAACCAGTACAGGACGGAGGGAGGTGCTGGTTGTGAACAGGGAGACAATGCTGGTAGTTTTCAAGGGCTGGGTTTGCAACGTGATTAGTGTTGTGTAGACGCAGACGTTGTCTGTCTTGTTTATGTAGCAAATGTCTTCAACTGTCTGCCTGTCCTCCTGTGTGGATGGATTATGAGTCACCTCAGTGCTTTTACTTTTTCCCACCTGACTGATACTAGAATATATGGGCTTGGTTGCAATGTTTGCAGTTTGAAACCCTGCTGAGTTTGTGTGTGCTTCCAATCACAGAACAAATATTTAGCTCCTTTGTTCAGTCTGCACCTAATCGTGTAAGTGGGCGAAGTCATTGTGAAACAGAAACAATTTATGTAAAGTCTCCATAGCTGGATTTTAGGAGCGTCACTATCTCGCTGCTGATTCGCTGCTGTACATTCTTAATCTCCACCTCAGTATATTGTTTTCGTTGTGTGATATCGTGTCGCCTCTTATCCGGCCGTGTATTAGGTGTTTCACACAGGAAGCGAGCAGCTGCTGGTAGCTGTGTGTTACTGTACAGTTACACACAAACGTGGGGGTGGGGTGAACTTTCTGCCTCTGCCATACAGCTACACGCAGGGCAACAAACTGGAAGCGACGTAGGACAGACGGCGGCAAACAAACAAAAAATAAACAAGACAGGTACAAAGTTGATATGACGTAAAGCTGTCGGTTATAAAACCAGAATTCCATTGAGCTGAGTCTCTGGTTTCGTCAGTCACAGACCAACTCCCAGCGGCACCTAGGAGCCTGTTTCCAAGCCTCGGTCTGAAGTGGTTCCCTTTTGGGTTGTTCAGTGTGCTGCGTTGATATTCACTCCACCGAACGCTTCCGGATGTCGTGGCACATACTGGCTGTTGACATGCACTAAGTGTGTGGCGCTTTTAAATAGAACCTCACCTCATCTTAGGAGGTGAGGTTGAGCACCTCTCTGGTTATTCTGGGTGCGGCTGACAGCCCCATGCTTTGCGCCCATAGCGTGTTCTTTTGGCCATCCCAGCGTCACAGGTGCCGCGTCTCACTCCATGCTCACTTACACCTTAGCTTGTATTACTCCTGTCTGTTTTTTTTCACCTTTCCATGCCCTCATCAACCATCGTCTCTCCGTCATCTGCGCCTGCTCAGTTAAAAGAAGACCTTTTGACGTGGACAAAGACACTCGGCACAATTCTCCAACAGACCACCACCGTGAATACTCTCCGAATTACAACTCAGTAGAGGCTAAAAGGAGCCGGAACCCAAAACAAGACCTGGCAGAACCTCACAGCCGGTCCAAGTATGCAGATGGCTACCTGGGGGCAGAGGGAGGACGCGGCAGGCATGCAGATTCATATCCAGATAGCCTGCATTCCAGAGGGAAACACGGGGACAGGTACCCAGAGTATGAACCCACAGAGGTTGGCAGAGCCAGGAGTCCTAGAGGGGCGGATGCAGACAGCGTAGTGAGGAGAAAGGAGAGACCAGCCAGACCACCTCCGCCAGCACAGATCGCTACAGAGAGAGGCAGGGACACTCACCGGGACAGAGACAGGGGCAGAGACAGGGAATGGGAGAGTCATAAAGGAAAAGACCACAAGAGAGAGGAGAGAGGAAGATACAGGGAAAGCTCTCAAGATAAAGCTCTGAGTGGGGACAGACTCCAGGAGAGAGACCGTCAAAGACACAAAGACAGACAACGTGCAAGAACGAGAAGCAGTGAGAGAGAAATTGATGACTATTATTTGGAGCCAGGTCACAGTGGAAACGGGCTAAAAGTTGCCATGGTCTCCTGGGAGGGGGGAGAGGAGGATGATGAGAGAGAGGGCAGTGCCAGAGGGAGGCAGCGGCTCCTCTCTGGCCCTGATGAGGTCTTTGAAGAGCACAAGAGCTCCAAAGGGAGAGCGGACACCAGGGACCTCTTGCACCCTTGGCAGGAGGAGGGTCCTGGCAGGCACCACAGTCATGCTTACGCCGCTGAAGACACAGGTACCACCCTGAGCCCCCGTCCGGGCCATGCTGGGGTGTTTGTGAGGTGTGTGGGGCTGCTCTTTCACTGTGCTGGGCTGATCACAAACAAAACACAATGAGCTCCAACATTCTCAGGAAGCTTTTGATGCTTTGAAGTGATTGAGTTGGGTGCTGTGGGTTTTCTTGCATTCTATGCTGGGTGTGACATTGACAATTTGACAATAATTTTGCTGTGCTGAGACTGAAATGTGCAGTAGAATAGTTGCACTGATTGTGTTGAGCTAACATTTGACACTCACAAAGGGCTCCAGGGCTCATGAGCTGGTTTTATTACCTTACCCAAAGTAGTCAGAGGCATGAAATAACAAAACGGTAAGGCACCGGTGGAGATGCACTGCAGCCCTTTAAGGTGCCTTATGGCTTTAATCCAAGCACAATGTGTATAGTCCGTCTATAAAAATTGAAAATTTATAACCATTTAACCTTAACATTGGATACAAACGTTTTTAGTGTCCTGGAGACCAAATCAACACATTACCTCATAGTGGACTAAATGTTATTTGCAGCCTTCATTTATTGTTATTGTCTCTGGTGCCATTCACAGGCCATATTGTGCACAAAGCCAGCGGAGCCTTAGTAACAGAAAGCGAGTCCAGACTGAATGAGGCCTCTAAGGGGATGGCGAAGCTGGACCTCCGCGAACAAGAACTGAAGGACATGGAGGTGGCCAGGAAGCTCCAGGAGGAGGAGCTCAAGGTGAGGAGGCAGGAGATCAGAGGGAATGGATGTTTGCCCATATAGAATTAAATCTCAGTGTTATAACGAATACTTCAGGTTTGTCACAAGGTATAATAAGAAAATCTAACATTAAAATAAGAGTGTTGCCCAGTGCAGCAGGTTCAGTGTTAATACATTACAGTTATTCACATCGTGTTCTTCAAAAAACATTATGCTTGATCGTCTCTCTGGGACATGAAACCAGAATTTGTTTCAATTTGACTTTGATTGTCTTCTGGCTTTAGGCAAGCAAGCTGATTGAGGTCCGTGCCGCCCAAGTGGCCCAGGATGGGGTACGTGGGCATTAAGTCTGGACTTTCTTCTTATATCCCTTCATTTCCCGAGTGCGCCCAACTGATTCAGCTTTATTTTCACATAACCCAACTAAACAGAGCCCTGGCCAAAACCAGATGTTATGTAACAAGAAGGTTTTGTAAAAATTACATTTTTATTTAATGGCCTTCTCAAAAGACCAACTGTGTACAGGATATTTACTGAACCATGCTCTGGTGTATAATAAACAGCTGATGTGTCTCGCTGTGGCAGGAAATCGCCCGACTGCTGATGGAACAGGAGAAAAAAGAGTACAGAAAGAATCGAGAACGGGAGAAAGAGAAGGAGAGAGAGCGGATGGCCATGGATCGGAGGTGGCAAGAAGGAGACAGCAGGGTAATTTTCCATAACGTTCGCTTTTAGGGAAACCACTTTTTTCTTTCCACTGTGGTACTAGAACCACAACTTTAAGAAACGCAGTAATTTGCATTTGTGTCCAGCCACATCCAGAGGAAGTCGTCCGGCCAAGAACCCGAGAGGAGGTTGAATACCACAGGCAAAAGCACCAAATCAAGCCTGCCAGGTACGAGACATTACTTCACCAGACCCACCACTGCCACTTAGAGAGTCAATCAATCGATCAATTCGTTGTCTGCCTCAGGCCTCCTCAGCCACGTTCACACGACTACGAGAATGTGAGCTCTGGCTACAGCTACCCGGACCAGCCTGCTCCTGCTCGCCCTGCTTCCAGACCTGAGGCTGCTTACAAAGGTGTGACACTGATAAAACAGGGTGACGTGAAATAAAACAAACTAAAGTAAAAGAGTCTTTGGACAAGTTCTACTGTGTTTGGCTCGGTGCAGTTCTTTTCTCTTATTTTAAGATGTGCTGTATCGTGTAACTTGCTGACAGATCTGACTCTTAATTTGCTTTTCAGGTGTCTATTACAAGCGGTGACTCTGGCTCTTCACTGCTGTCAGACATACTGTCGACCATCCTACATTCTCTTCTTTTCTTTCTTTTTTTTGTGGTAATTTAAGCTTTTATTTGCGGCCATTTACACTCGTTTGACCAAAAGCCTTGGGACAATCGAATGAGTTGAATCTCTGGTGTTGACACAGAGCCTCTGAAGTTCTTGAACCAGATGTTTTTTTTTTTTTTTTTTATAATTTGACTATTCTTTTAAACAGACTCAACAATCAGCCAGAATAGCCCATGATTCCTAGCTGTCAGAAGAGAAACTGGCTCCTCTCTTGCTCTAGTCATCATGTGCCGATGTTGTCCCATCTGTGGACCATGCCATCGCAAGGGCTCCAAGCCTCTGCTGGATATAACCATGCAATCGCTAAATTCCTCGTGACTCTTCATGGGATGTGCCTGTCCGCTCCGACACGGCTGCTACGGTGTTTCAGCTAATGTGGCAGCTGCTTTACGACACCTCTGCTGCACTTCTGTCCTCTTGTCCCGCCGTGCTACGAGGGCACACAGGCCTTGTCCACGTGCCACGCGACGTATGGCTCTAAGGGACATGATTCTGTTGCTGTATTCAACAAAGTATATAAGCCTTTCATCAAAATGCTGGTAGTTTTGGCTTGTTTGCCAGCTAGTTCTGGTGCTGAAGCTTTGTGATGCATGGACATTTAATTTGGCTGTAGGCTGTCTTTTTTTTTTGTGTATGTGCTTGTGAGGGGCACCTTTGGGTCCCTTCACCCTTAAGCCGGAAGCAGATGAAGGATATTCTATATGTGACTCATTGTTTATATGTGCATGCTTACTGAAAGTATACAATTGTGTACATGCATTTCAGCTCCAGATTAAATTCCCCCTTTACTGCCAAAGGGCTAAAGTCACAACAAGCCAATAATCTCTAGTTTGTGAATGAACAACTGGCTCATTTACTGTATATCACACTTTATCTATTTCATATCACTCGGCCTGTTCATGACCAAGTACCAAGATGAAATGCATGTACACTACTTGTCTGTGTCAGGGTCTTGTGCTCAACATGCATCCGAGTGTTTAGTGCGATCAATCTCAGATTCTTGAATATTCTTGGTGTTCGTTCAGATGCTTTTGAATATTTTTTACTTCTGCACCATGTGGTACAGCAGCATCATCAGTCTCCAGCCTAATCACTGCAGTTACTTCTGTCATTTATACTTTTTTGTACTTTCACATTGGACATTTATCCATTTGATCTGAAGGAAGGAAGGAAGGTTGTTCACCTCATACAGCATCAGGAATTTGACTTATCTCACATTATTTGGAAGCGTTTATATACTTCTTACATGATCACAAGTGGCCATACACGCACGCGGGAGTGTCGAACTCCACGCTACCTCATCAGGAGGTTCAACTTTTGTTTTGCGTCCTTCAAGTCTTTCCCACCCTTCCAGCACTTGTTTTTCTGCGCCACCGTACAACGCTGAGACAACAGAGCAGGTTGGCTCCCAGCTGTTCCCAGCCTGCTTTGTTCGCTTTGGTTAGAGCAATACAGCGCAGACACTTTCACATCCAGCAGTCTCAATTATTTGCTTTGCAAGTTGCACACGTTGCCATAATTTAATTTAAATATATAATTTTGACTTGTGCTGCTAAGTGCATGTCCCTTGTTGACAGCATTCCTATTGTTTGTTTGGCAGTATCTGGTCATTCTCCTGATTCAGACTTTCCTGCCGTTACTTCCAGCCTTTTTCTTATTGTTTTAAACTCGGAGGCAGGCTCCACGTCCTGCCTGCAGAAAAAGCAAACAAGCCAACAATGGTAGTGCATCTAGATGGCGGAACATCGACCACTGGGTCGGCTGGGGAAATTGATTTAAAACAAATTATTCAAAGGGACCTGCTCCAGTGTTTGTACTACTCTCTGATCCATTATTTTGTTCATATTGAATATGGATAATAAAGAACAGCCAGTTCAAATGTTGTTCAACTGATGTAGTAAATGTTACTGAAAGTATAAATCAGGTTTCAGATGATTCCTTCCACGTCGAGAGGAAATGTATTCTTTTTGCCTAGGTGTTAGACTATGTGTTTCTAAAACGGATATGCGCTAATGCAGTCTACAGAAGGAGCTTCGTGCCATGCTTTTCTTTTCAGGGATGACAATGTGGGAAACCATGTTATTGAGGATGTAGCAGAGCTACCGCACCCACCAGGGAGGACACCTAATGTATTCTTTGATATGAGCACCACCTTGTGGACATGTTGAAAATGAAGGGAATAACATGGATCCGAGCAGGATGCCTCTGTGGATGTTGTGTGTCAGACATTACTCTGCCTTCCAGTGTACATCAAATGTTAAATGTTATATATCATGTTTTTGTTTTTGTTTTTTTATTCAGGGCTTGTATGCAATCTACCAGTCATGATTCAACATGTTTGGCCCTTACTGTGACATGTTTTTTAAAGAAGCTTTTAGTTAAAACATCTCAAATTGTATTAAACTGTATAAACATCCTCACTGTTCATGTATAAGTCTCAGTCATTCAGGTGTCAGGTCTGTTGCTACTCTTTGAAGGTGACGCGGTGCTGAAGTACAGGTTTTAAGCTTATGCCCATAAGGTGGTTTTATGGTTTTTGCTCCATCTCTGTTCTCTTTCCCCAACTCAGGAACCTGCTGGAACCTTTGTTCTAGTGGAACTAGGGGAAGGCATTTACATTTTAGGCTGCATCCCGGTTAAAGTATTCAGGACGGGTCTCTGAATGGGATCTTATTATCCATATCAATACATACGACTCCTCTGTATTTGTAATCTGTGTGTGTACGTGTTATCGCCCCAACCGTGTGCCCAGTGTGTTCTCTGTGCACTAATTTCCTTGTGTGATCACCGGTCTTGTACAGTTTTTAATTAATCATGCAAAGTGCAGCTACGCCCGTCGTTGGCTGTTGGAGCTGGTTCGCCAGCATACCTGACATAGTGATGCTCCATTTGCATGTGGAAACACCACTGCCATGCCCTTAGTGGTGTATGTCACAAACTACTGGAAGCTACATCTCCATAACCTGAAAAGCGGCCACTGCTGGTAAAAGGAGGACTCTTATAAATTCTCATTCACAAATCGTGTTAGTGGAAAAATGTCAAAGTCATCAATAAAAACTGGATTTATTCAGGTGTATTTACAGGAGTTATACAGTTCTGCTGTTTTGTAGCTAGCTTGAGATTTCCAGTGTTTCCTCAGCACGTTTTCAAATCCTCTGTGACCTTGTGACGTTTCTGAACACACGTCTCTCTTGCAGCGTAACCTGAGAATGACCAACAGAAGCCCACCTAAGATGTCCACTGGGGTGTCCTTGTCTCGGATGCACACTACACACACGACCAGAAACAATGACTGAAATTTTTGAGCTCAGAAAGTCCCAGGCAAAGTTTCCAGCTGTGCGGGTAATAGACCTGCTGCAAATCTGACCTGCAAAGAGAAGCAGGAGTTGTTGTTTAGTGTATCAACACGGCCATAGTTGAACCTGTTCGATCAGGTCCTTCTTTCCCGCAGCACCACAAAACACATAAAACACAAGTACAGGCAAATATTGATTAATGTTCAGCGTAATCGTGGCTCATTGCTGCGTTCGAGGCAGCAGCAACAGGTGAAACTGGAGATAACACGGCGACAGGCATCGCAGGCAGGAAGCCTGTGTGTTGGTAATGTATTGTACAACAAAACTATATATTTACAGAAAACTATACTCACCTGTCCGGGCCGGTGTGATCGCGATGACACGAGAGGGACGAACGAGCTGCTGCGAACTGAGCGTTTCTCCGTGTTTCACCTGGCAGGTAAAAAGGTGAGTGCAGCTGTCTGTCAACTGGAGCATGCCGTGTTGAGACACGAAGACACACCCACCTGTGAGGGCGAGAGAGAGAAATGCCCTCCACACAAATGTGCCTCTACCCAGGCTTAGTGTTTGTATTATAATGAAAATCCTGATGAACAAGCACAATAAGAATTCTCCAGACTGCAGGTAAAAAAGAAAAAGAGTCATCTCTAATCCAATGCTCTGCGTCGCTTCTCTCCCTCTCTCTCTCTCAGGCTGACACCGCCTGGGGCGCATCTTCAGGAAAAACCGGTAGAGGTAGTCAGAGAACTATTTTGTTAGAGGCTAAACTGATCCACCTCTTAACAGGAACAAAAGCCAAGCTCAGTCCTCTTTCCAACGGCAGCCAGTTTCAGTAAAAGGTGATATTGACAAATTAGAAAAGAACTGACCTTGTAATCAGGCGATGATTTAACCTCCCTCTCTGTGTGTCAAGCAGAGTGTCAGCAGGTTTAACTCACCTGTCCACGTTGCAGTGGCTATTAACAGCATGTAGTGGTTCGTCCATGACAACCACGCGGGGCCACATGCATGACGGTCATCTCATCGAAGCGGCCTCTGCGTTCCCCCTCGTGTTCAGGATGAGCTCGTAGGTCTCAGCAGGAAAAGCGAACGGTGGCAGCTCGTCAGTGCTGGCACGTGGACAGAAGCGAATATTCTCACTGTGGGGTGTAAAAATGAAGCAGGCCGTTTGGCCCCGGGCTCTGCGCTCTCACGCAGGAATGACATCGGACTGGTTTGGAGCAGCACCTAGGCCCATGTGTAGGGAGTCACCCCTGCATACATGTCAAGGCAGTCCTCAGGTGCTTTGTTTAAGCTTGCACCAAAGGACAGAGAAGTGCGCTACTCAATTTATTTAGACCGTTCATGAACCGGCACAGTGGTTCATAAAAAGCAGGAAAGACCTTCAGCATAGGGACCGAAAACTAATAAGGGACGTAGACGTTGTGTGTGTCAAACAGACACAAAACCAAAGACGTGTGCTTGAACCGCGCTTATGCCTAAAACATTGTAAAGTAGAAATGATGCATCACCGCAGCAGGAAAAGTACAGGTGTGCGAACAGATGAACTGCTGCTTCAGTTTCAGGTGATGTCAAAAGCTGACTCTCCTGTTTAGAAGATTGTCTGTCTGTTTCTATCTGTCTCTGTCTGTTTCTATCTGTCTCTGTCTGCCTGTTTCTGTCTCTGTCTGTCTGTCTGTCTCTGTTTCTGTCTGTCTGTCCCTGTTTCTATCTGTCTCTGTCTGTCTGTCCCTGTTTCTGTCTGTCTCTGTTTCTGTCTCTGTCTGTCTGTCTGTCTCTGTTTCTGTCTGTCTGTCCCTGTTTCTATCTGTCTCTGTCTGTCTGTCCCTGTTTCTGTCTGTCTCTGTTTCTGTCTCTGTCTGTCTGTCTGTCTCTGTCTATCTCTCTCTGTCTCTGTCTGCCTGTCTCTGTTTGTTTCTGTCTGTCTGTCTGTCTGTCTGTCTCTTTCTGTTTCCGTCTGCCTGTCTCTCTGTCTCTGTCTCAGTCTGGCTGCCTGACATCTTCTACAACTGCTGCAGCACTGACTGCACAGCTGCAGAGGAAGAAATCCTGTCCTCTTTGGTTCTGTAAAACATCTCACTATGTTGACGCTTTCCATACACCTCCCATCTTTTCTGCCGCAATAGTTCCTGTAATATTTCACACATTTTCCAAAGAATAAGTTGGGCGTGATGTCTCTTAGCGGTACACTGGAGCGTGGGCTGCTGTTTATGCTGCGGTTAACATGACAGGATCAAGTGAAAGTAAAACACTGGATAGAGATGAAACTGGACCTCAGACCAAGGAGGCTTTGATCTTTCTTTTCCTTCATTTGTGTTCAGATAGTTTAATCCTGTGTAAATATTCTCAATATTCATCCCTAAAAAAATAGAAAAAGTTAAATAAGGTATTAAAGACAATGAAGAAGCTTTTTTTTTCTTTGACAGCAACCAGTCGTGCTGGTCATTAGACAGTTATGAGCCTGTTTGTAGTGTGGTACCAAAACGTTGGCGCTGACGCACCTGGAGGAATGTAGTTCTCCAACACGCCTATGATGAGAATAAAAGCCGCACCACAGCTGCTAAACAGCGAAATGTAATTGCTGCAATTTAGTAATGGAACCGCTAAGACTTCAAGCGGCACGAGCCCAGCAACCTGCTCTCTGTGGGTCTCCCGCACCCGGCGCCACTAGATGGCATCTTCACACACCTTATGCATCGTGGGAAAACTGAGTCAGCGCCTGGAGCCTGTAAACTACTGTAGCCTCAGACTGTGTTGTCTGCCTGATGCAGTCTCTGACCTGTACATTACCAAAAATTGGGTCTAATTGAGCTTCGTGAGCAAATGAGATTCACATCATTTGCAGCTGAAGCAGAACACCTGACACTGGAAAGACCTTCCATTAACTCCTCGCTTCTTATGAACTGCTTGTGAAACCTATGCTTTGGTCTCACCTCTCTTCCCAGAACAGAGATTGCAGTGATGTTCCTCCCCAATTTATGCTTCCTCCCTTTGTATGATGATTGATGACACTGGGCAGCACTTGCAGGAAGCTGCTTGCTGAAATCATGAGCAGCAAGGCGGTAAAGAGGACGCCGCTCTCTCACGCTAACGGAAAATCCTTTAGCTGGGATCATAAAAATCACGCAGATTCTGCCTAACAAATCCAGCCTGTGAGTTATGGGGTTTAACTTAGGCAGGAGTGCGTTCGGTCTGATGAAGTGATGTGAGCGTGACTCTGAACTGTGTTTGTGATGCTTTGGCCACTTGTGCAGGAACACACATGATGCACACTACACATAATCACTACACAAGGCAAAAGATTAAAAACAAAACAAGTAACATCATCACCCCAACACAGCACCGAGGCTCAAAGGTTGGAGTCAAGCACCCTGCACGGATGAGTTAATAAACGTGATGATTCACTTTACACTACGTGCAGACGAAGCGCTTGTTGTCATCGCCTTCTTTGTGCAGCGTTAGTTCTGTCCCTGGAATTTACTGCTTCTTCTACTTACATAAAACCTTTGGGTCACGCTTGGTTGTAGATTGTGACGTTTATTGGTACGTTTTTCTGAGTAGCCTTCGTCTCATTCTCTAAATGACTCTGTATAGGGAGGGGGTTCTAGACAGCAGAATCATGTCGCCCAACCTTCCCATCATTTGTGCTGTCACACAGTGACTACTCCCCTGTTTTGAATCATATCCTAAGATAAGTCTTTAATGACTATTGTTAAAAACGCACGTGGACTCAGTGACCTTTTCGCCTGTCGTCTGCCCACGATGTTTTCCTTGCGACACTTTTTCGGACAGCTAATACGGCAACGCCTAATTTTAGTTTAAAGGCATGATTGTTTGTGATAAATCACTGCAGCGTCTCTCATGTGATTCCAAGTATTTCAGTATGAAACATATGTTCGCAGTCGGTGGGATGACGCCACTTGGGCACAAAATTATTTCAACCAACTGTTGCCTGCAGTGAGTTCATTCATCACACACGCATGGTGTTGCTAAGACATCAGATGACATGAGCTTGGAGGATTCACACCCAGATGTGGACGCTATTGGTTGTCCAGAGAAGGTCGCAGGTCCTCCTGGGTCCTTTCTTATGTGGTGTTTGTGCGTTCTTCCTGTCTTCCTGTCCATTACAGACTGAAGACAGGAAATAGCCTGGTAGTGGAAGCAGCTGTGGGACCGAAAACAGGACTTGACAACAAAGTCAAGTGATTCCAAAACTAAAACTATAGATGCCACAACCTGAACCGAAGGGTGTTAAACTAGTGTTAGCCGTCAAAGTACACAGACACAGACAAGATGCAGGTGAAAGGCTGGAGTTTACAATATCAGCAAGAGCAATGGGTCAAAGGAGTTTGGCTGGATTTCCAACTATCTAATCTAATTAATTGCACAGTAACGTATTATATTACAGCTCATGTCTATGTTTACATGGCAATAAAATTAGGAATAAGAATTAGTACAGTACAAAAACCGTCACACACAGCAGCCCTCGCTAACAGCTGTTACATCAGCTCTTACGACCCAAACTACTCTAACAACGTCCTCTTGTGAGTCAGTCATTACACATGTCGGAGCAGTGCAGCTGTCACTTTTGGGCTGTAGCCGTACGTGTGAGAGAAAATGCTGCAGGGATGAGCGAGCTGACACATTTGCGTGCTGTGACACAGAGCTTAATGTAGAGGAAGTCTGTTGTTTTGCAAGTTGCAAATTCTAACCAGCTAAATTCCTGATGAAAGGTTTAGAGAAGCTCGGGGAAGTTAGGATACGTTTCCTGATATTGTCACCAACCATCCGGTGCAGCTTCCAACGCTGCAAAGACACAGCAGCAAATCCTTGGAAATAAGGTCTGACCTTGGCAGACCTTTAACGTGATATTAAACAATGGGAGATGGAATTGTGACTAAATGTTGTACAATTAATAAAAAATAAACGGAGAGCTTGTAAGACACGAGCAATAAAACCACTTTTCCTATGCGAACACGTGGTTGAGTTGTGACCCAAATTGCAGCAAAGTCTTTGATGTAAATTGTTTGAGGAAATGGGCAGAAGCTGATCTAATCTAACCACAGTGGAGTTTACAAACTGGCACTGCCTTCACCAAATATGGTCAAATAATGTTGTGTTTGCCTGAGTTAAATGAAGCGTTTGTTGAGATAGAGACAAGTTTGCTGCTATAATTTACTGAAACTTTCACCTAGTCTGATAAAAGTCGACTCTACAACTGTTGTTGTTGTTATTGTTTGTGATGATGCTTCTTAAAACTTAAACCTCTCAGATTCCACTTGTTTCATTCCGCTATATTGGATTTTGTTGTTGTTATTGTTGTTTTCTCAGGTGTTTGCTGTTCTTTTACTGACTCTTTGTTGTATTACTCGTTTACTTCATATGTTCTTGTCAAGCCCTTTGTTTAGAAGAACTGATCTGAAGATTATTGTTTATCTCAACAGTCTTTTAGTCTTCTAGTCTTTTAGAGTTTTAGACCACGAGGCGTCAAGCTCTGGGAATAACACAGTGATTTTCTGACGCACATATTCTGCTCAACCTAAACGCTTGTGCTACATGAAGATTCCTGAGCCCTCGTTGACCTTGGTTGCATCAGATGGGCTCCTACAGAACACGTTATCTGGCGTGAGGCTGTAGGGACATGAGTCGCGTCTTCCCATCACCAGCTGCAGGTGGAGCGCAGACCCGGCGCGTCACGCCCCCTCGGGCTTTAAATTGCGGCTGCGCAGCGCACGCACGAACATAACGGTCTGAAGCCTGACCTCAGAGGATACTTATTAATCAGCGTCGTCTTCATCCGACTCACCTGCTCGGCTGTGGATACTATGGCCAGCTCCGGAATGCAGCTCATCGGGTTCCTTCTCGCCCTGGTCGGTCTCGCTACCACCATATCTGCGATTATGATGGTTCAGTGGAAGAAGCAGTCTCACGGCAAATCGTTCCGCAACTATGAGGGTCTGTGGATGAGCTGCAGCGGCAACGAGAGAACAACCTGTGACTTTCACGACTCTGTCCTCAAGCTGTCGAGTAAGTTTGAAAAGCAGACACTGTTTATGTTTACTTCATTTAGTTACAGCTGATGTGTGTGGTGGGAACCTGTAGAGAGCAACACCTGGGCCTGGCCAGTGAAAGCTGTATCTTGTGCCCCTAGCTGAGGTCCAGGTGACCAGGGCGGTGCTGATACTCAGCATCTTCCTCTCGGCTGTGGCAGTGGTCGTCTCCACGGTGGGAATGAAGTGCACCCACTTCATGGACGACAAGGCCAGGACCAAGTCCATGATTGCGTTGACCGGAGGAGTAATGTTCGTGATTGCAGGTTTGTTCAGACTGTGACTGACATTATCACCATTTGTCATAGTTCAGTAGTGAACTGGCTTGTGCGTCACTCGTTCTCACCGTTTCAAAGTCGTACTTTAATGCCAGTAATGAAGGTCACGTTAACAGAACTGTTGAAAACGTTAGTGATGCAGGTGGTTCTAATGTGTTTTTATTTAGGTTTACTGACCATCATCATCACCTCCTGGTATGTTAAGATGATCATTCAGAACGTCCAGTACATCCATTCCACACAAAGGTGAGCAGGCGCACACACACACACACACACACACTGTAAACGTGCCCGTGTGCCTCCATTGATGTGTGTATGTGCTTTGCAGCATAGAGTTCGGAAAGGCCGTGTTTGTCAGCTGGGCCGGTGGCCTCCTCACTTTGGCCGGTGGTGCTTTCCTGAGCTGCCGGCGATGCTCTGGGCCCCAGTCGTCCCAGTCGTCCCAGTCCAGAATTGGCAACCAAGTCATGTCTACCGCTAACCCGAAGTCCAACTACGTGTAGTGGATGGTTGGCCCGGTCGTCTGTTGCACTGTGTTCACCCAGCAGGGATCAGCGTTTGTGTTTGTGATTACGGTGCTGCCGTCAGATGAAAGGATGTAAATGATTTAGTGTTTTTCTTGTACATGTCTTGTTTAAACACAGTGGGCTCTGCCAGCCTGTCAATGACCCATGAGACACGTTTCAAGAGTTTACAGTATCGATATGAAGTCTTTCCTCCTTCTCGGCAGATTTCTGTGCGTGTGATTTCTACACCACTCATCTTCTTTACCTCATAGTTTCATACTGTTCTCAGTGTGTGTGTGTCTGTGTTGTGTGAGGCAAAGTTTTATATTTACAGTTTTATAACTTTTCTGGGTAATGTTTGTTGTTGATGTAATACATTGTAATTTGTAAGATAAAATATAAGAATAAGAATAAAATGATTTTGTTTTGATTAATCATTTTTAACTTGCATTTTAATTGCATATTGCAATCGCATATGATGATTTATTTGATTTGGGTAAGCAAAGTCAGAAAACTCGTTAAGGATTAAGATCAACACGGCCGTTCTGGTTTACAGTAAAGGGAATATGAATAAAACATACTGCAGAATACGTTAATACCAAGATATTATAATCTAAAGTTTAAATCCGCTGTATTTATGTTAGTACAATCTAACTAAGACCTTAAAACAGTAACATAAACATTCTGAATTATATAGAAAATGTATTAGAAATATTTTGCCACATATGCCTGTGGAGTCTCCGTGATTAGTGATTAAATTGCATTCAGACTGTAACTCAGCAAATCATTACCGCGCTTTACACGAGCATTGTTTTATACTGTGATGAAGACGTGTGTGCTCGGTGTGATTTTCAATTGTACATGTTGTAATGAGATGTTGCTATTGTGATAAATGAGATCCTGTTTACAGTGGTCCAATAATGAGGCCTTTCCTGGCACTAATGCGGTTTCCTTCCCTTCATATCTGCTGCTTTTCCCTCTAAACACACACTGTATTTTGTCTTACACGTAGCTTATCACAGATGTTACGAGAAAAGAAAGAACATTCCAATGTAATGTATGTTCTGGCTGTAAAAATGTCAACCTAGCTGTGCTTTTCCTCCTTAGAGACGAGAGGGAATCTGGAGTTATTACATGCTCAACGCATTAAAAGGGGGAAATGCTGCTGAAAGAGGCTCAGTGTTTAAGATAAGATAACAAGAAACTTTGGAAGGAAAGTTTCACATTTGTTAAAAAATGGAAACTAAAGCAAAAACACAATAACTTTTCTGAAACAAATGTAACGCTCACATAACCACTGGAAACCTATAAGCAGAGGTTCGATGTGACTTAGTCACACTGTTGGAAATATTCTCTCACTGTCATTTATTCGAAACACAACAAACAGCAGCAGGTTGTGCTGTGCCCTCAGCGGATGTAAACTAATCTGGGAACCTCTCATGGGAGAGACACACGACTGGCAACACTTCCTGAGCCTGCAGGGAAGTGCATTGATGTTTACCACCTCTGACTTTTACTAGCTCCATAAAATCTAAAGTAAAAGAAAAACTAATCAGTTATCATCCTATCAGTATTATGAATGCACATAGCCTTTACATGTGGATGCATGAATCACCACAGGGATGAACATAAGTGCCACAGACACACGTCTGCTTTGTGAGCAGGACGCATTTGTGATTTCAGGTTTCTCCTACACATTCTCTTATTCACGTGGTTTATAGTGCACATAACTAAGATGTCACTGGGGAATTTCAGGTTTATTGACAGGCGCCAGCTTCAGTGGTTTGGATACTACGTTTAGGAGAGTGAAATACTGCCCTCTAGTGGCGAAGCCAGACACCAGTAGGTTCACGACCATCACTGTGCATCATAAAGGGGTTTACAGTGAGAAGCAGACTTCAAGGCCTCATGTTTGCATCTCATCTGAAGCCTGAAGCTGCCTCCATCTCGTCGCGATGTCACGATGGACACGTCCTGCTCAATAATTGCGTCCAGCTGGTTTTATGTGAGACAACACACTGAACGTGGAGCTGACCTCCTGGCAGGACCACAGGGGAAGCTACCGCATCTTACTGACAGAAGCTGGTCTTCCTGTAGCTGCTGCAGACGCCGGACCACAGCACCTCAGCCCAAGTCACCCTGAAATGATCACTATTCACTGGGGCCAGAAAACAGTGACAGGGCTGTAGATTACGTGAAGGGTAAAGTAAATATACAGCACATGTGGCTCTTTCTGGTGATTAGTGGAGGTGATGTTTAGTCTGGACTTGCTCTCTCTCCCCTGCAGTGATGCTGTAAACACATGACGTGTCAGCGTTGGAAGACTTTGCATTTAAGACCATCTTCCCTGGTTTTTCCTCGCTACGTCTTTGCAAACCCGACTCCTATTATTTGTTTGTTTGTTTGTTTTGACGTAGACATCTGTGTTTGTCTTCACTAAGGGGCTGAGAGGTTGGGTTGATGATTGAAGCCTAGTGATTATATGTCTCATAACGTAAAATGCCTCCAGGGGGAGACGTTGCCCTTTAACTGGAGTTAAAACCAGTTAAAGTTTGAAAATACAACTTTCATCCACTGTTTAATGCAAATCAAACCCCGGAACATTTCCACTTTATATTAATTAACAGTACACATAAACTTAGTCTAATGTGCCAGAGCAGGTCAGAATTTATGTATTTTAAATCAGGATCAGAAGAAAAAAAAACTGTTAATGATGATAAAGGAGGAGCAGAAGAAAAGAAGCAACTATCAACCCATCAACACGTTCGTCTGAAGAAGCCTTTTGTGCAGCTCGTCCAACAGCCGCATCCTGTGACTGAGTGGTGGCCATTCATCGTGGGAGGGGAGGAGTCAGCGCAGCCACAGAGGGGTCATAACAAAATGTGTGTCCGTGGCGGACTCATTATTGTTTCCGCCTCGGAGCGGTGCCGTCCAGAACATCCCCGCGAGGCGCATTAAATGGGCTGTAAAACGACGCCGAGCCGCTCGGTGCCGTGACTGACAGCTGCTGCGTCCGAGCTCCGCCGTCGCTCTTCACTGTCCGAACCGAAGCAGAGGATGGATGGAAACTCTCCAGCGGCCGCTGTCTTGTCCGTGGTCCTGCTGTCCGTCGCGCTGTCCTCGGCAGCTCTGCTGGAGCCTTACGACCTGTTATACGACAGCGCGGTGCGTGCGTTCTACAGCGGCCACTACCCGAGCGCGGTGCGCTTCATGGAGGCTGCGCTCGGCAGCCACGCGGAGGCTCGGCGCGTCAGAGTGCGCTGCCGGCTGAGGTGCCAGGACCAGCATCCGTTTGAGGACGCGTTCTCCGAGCTGCGCTTCTTCGGTGCGGTCCTGCAGAGAGCGGCCTGCATGAACAGATGCATCGAGGAGAAGCTCGGGTCGCAGTCCGCGCACAGAGTCAGCGAGGACGTGGTGCAGGACTTCAACAGGAGGCTCCCCTACAACTTCCTGCAGCTGGCTTATCAGAAGGTAGGAGGGACGGCGGGGGGTCTGAGCGAACCGTGTCCGCTCAGCGGGGGGCGGTTTGCTCTGCTACTACATTCCTCATCAGCTGTCGCTGCTGCCCAGGACGAATGAAAGTATTCCGCTGTTGGCATCTGCACACACAGAGGACGTTTAGAATCAAGAATAGCAACGTACAGAGAGTACAGCAGTGTCTCTATTCAGTTTTATTGTGTCTGTTATTGTGGAGCAGATGCTTTTATTCCAACACGACTCAACCGATGCCGTTCATCTATCTGTACATGTTCGGGTCGTGGGAACCAGAAGTTTAGTTCTTATTCAGCCTCACTGGGTGACTGTGTGTGTGTGTGTGTCTCAGGAGTATTAATCTGATGTTTCAGAATATTTAATCATGCAGCATCACTTAGGTCTAGACGTATGTTGGATGGAGGGAGCGTCAGTATTTACAGGTTTGTTTCAGTAAAGGCTTGTTCACATGGTTCAAGATGCAGACAGACGTTGTGTAACTGCAGCGGTGGTGAAGCGCTTCCTGGAACCGGCCTCTCTGCATCCGTCCAGGGTCAGATTCAGGGCACGGTGTAGTTACAGGTCATCTGTTACACAGCAGCGAACGTTTTTGACCCCTAGTAACTATTTTACCCCCAGTGTAAGAAAACGGCTTGTGAAACTAGCGGGTGCTCCGCTGGGAAGCTGGCGCCGTCTCATTACCCTGAGACCCAGTCGACTTCAGCTGCGCCTCACAGCAGCTTAGCTGCGAATCCCCGAGTGATGACACACAGCTTCCTCCGCTCAGAAGTGGTGGGATGTTAATGTTGCTGTCTGCGGACAGAGTCTGTGAGTCAGCAGAGAAAGACTCAGAGCTGATGTGATCCTTTCATAAAATGTCATGCTCCTGTCTAGACATGAGGATAGACGCACAAACCCTCATCCAGCTGTTAAAATAGTTCTGATCCGACTGATGACTTCTCTAACATCTGCTTGCAGAAAAGTGCTGCGTTGCTTTTGTTTCTACTGTGCACGACAAAACAGAAGCTGAAGCTGTTGTGTGCCTCAGCCTCGATTTTTAATTCAGCCCCTGACATTTATGGACTGTATCTGGGCAGCAGGTCAAAGCTGAGAGACGATGTGGCCGCAGGTTAGGAGAGGCAGAGCTGGACTGCTCCTATTGGCCAGGCCGACGAGAACACATCACACCAGTCAGTAGGTCCCCACACTCATTAGTATCTTCTGTGTGTATATATTGTTCAAACACCCTCTCGTGTGTGTTGGTGAGGTGGTTGTGAAAATAAATAGCATTCCTGCAGTATTTAACATTTTAGCATCACACGCCCTCCTGCTCGCAGACTCTGGTATAATGCTGCCATTGGACCTGTTAGAAGCGGCTCACAGTCGCTAACTGTTCTCCTCGGTCAGGTCTGCTGCGTATGTCCCCAGCTAAGCCGTCATTTAGCCTGGCAAATATTTTATTTTCCTGTCGTAGCCTGTTTGCTCTTCTAAAAAAAGAGACGTGGCATCTTTTTCAGGGATTAAAGGGAGACGTTATAGCCAGCCAGCGAGCCGGACCCTGACGTCCTCTGGCGATCGCTGCTACAGATGCAGAACGATCAAAGGCCCTCGGTTGCCACACAGTTGACATCTCCAGCCTTAATCAGGTCGCTTCACAGTGCTGCCATTCCAAGAAGAAAGAAGAAAAGTAGGGTCATTATTCTCAGCTGGGAACGAAAATCTGGTTCAATCAAAATACCAACATTCAGGTACAGAGTTTAACTAAACATTCAGACCTTTTTATTTTAAGGATGACATGTACAGTGTGTGCGTGATTTCATCGTGAATCTAAACCTGTAGTTTTGCTGAAGAACATGTGAGAATAGAGATTTACGATACTGTCCAACAGGACGTAATTATGACAACTTGCTGCACACGTACAAGTGCTGACATGTAAAACACTGTTATCTGATTGTAAGATAAGCTCTGAAACTTCTTGGTCTGACATTCTACAGGATAAACACCCGTTTATATTATTCCCTTCACTTTCACGGTTTCTACCAGTGGTGATGACACAGTAGGTGACGGTGACTCAGGACAAACTCTGCCTCCTCTTGTGTTTGTGAACTTTCTTTTTTTACTCTCCTGCGTGATGTGAAATGATGATTCGATTCCAGGCCTGCATCAATTTACAGCCTGGGTTGTGATTAGAGGTTGAGTGAAGGGCTGGTAATGACTGAAACCCTCTGGTACATTCTTGTATTGTGCTCTAACTTTTGGGGGCCCTGTTAGCTGAAACCCCACGAGGAATGTTGGATGCAGTAAATGGAAAACGACCACATTGTGACCCGACGGGGCTCAGTGTGCGTCTGCTTCATCCCAGATGATGTTATTGTCATCTGTAGCTGGTAATACGGGGAACAGACACGGGGAGAGTGAGAACTGTCTTTGGATTGTTTAAACTAAGCACAAATGCTGCCATTGACTCCGCGGTTGTTTACTGAGTTGCATCTATCGTGTGTTTGATCCCGAGGCTGGTTTGTGGTTATTGTATTTGCAAAGCGACCAGAGGTTTTGACAGATCTTCGCTCAGATCGGCTGAATAAAGAGCAACACGAGGGCAGAGTTAATGTTGAAATGTACGTTTTGAACTTCTTGTTTCTAGACACTGTCATTTTGCCCCCCTCTTGTAAAAAACTTGCCAGGTTCTTCTGCATGACTGGATGTGAGTGCATAATGCGCCACAGGAATGTGGAGGCGTGCTGTGGCACAACAAACCAATATTATTCTCACCCACAATAACGATTAAACGACAGCAGGAGAGGAGGACGAGTCAAGAACCACCGCTGAAAACACTGCTGTGGTTTGTGAGACGGCAGCAGGTTGGACTGGAGACGAACATGTCAAGCGCTGGCATCTGTGTAAGCGTAGCTAAGTCCAAACGCAACAGCAGAGCAGCCAGCAGCCGGAGCTGACGGCAACAGCGTGGCTTTGATTTGAATTCCAGACGTTTTATTAATTAAGATGTCTCTACGATAAGTGCAGTCGGGCAGCGTCGTCCCAGTTCAGGGAAGAGCACAGTGTCCCGTGATTGTTGCTCCTGCAGATCCTGTGTATTTTTTGTACGTGTGCTTGAATGGTTGCCTGTATACAGTACATTTGTGTTTGGTGATTATCAGCCTGGCCAAAGACTCCCGAGTGCTAAAATCAGGACTGGGGTGGAAAACGAAGGCAGGCAAGGCATCTGTTCAGCTTCACTTGTGACTCCTGAAGTATGTGTTGGCTGCTCGGGGCTGCAGCGGAGAACGCATCACTCGCGGTGTCTCGTTTTTTTCCATCAGCACATGGAAAAGTTGCTTTTGTTTTAAGGAACGCGAGGGAACATGTTTATTTCAGTCAGCTGTTACTTGAAAAATGTGTTGACATTCCAACAAGAATACTGAAGTTTAAGCAGATGACGGACTCCTTCAAACCGGACATGGACAACGGAGTTTGCTGAGGATTCAGTGAGGTCGAGTCACTGTCTTCCAGCAGAACAACTGGCACAGAAACTAATCTTCAAATCCACACAAATCACAAAATGTTCCTCAGGTTTTATTAGCGCGGCCGTGAATTATAAATCGACCTGGGGTCTCAAGTTGCTTCTGTCCTCAGCAGATCGTTTCTTGGAAGTGGAGACAACAAAGAAGGTTGTAAAAATCTCTGGGTAGTGACATTTTCTAGTCGCTTTGAGCACAGTTCACAGTTTATCGTCTGTCATCAGGTTTGAATTAGGTCCCAACCACACAGGTCTTAATGGAGAATTTAATCTGTCCAGCCCAGTCGTCAGAGCTCCCTGGTGAACTGGGGGAACTTTCATTTAATGGTGTGTGGTTCCAGTAGCAGAGACCTGAGACGCAAACAAGGTCGTTTTGTCTGTGCAGACATGAAAATGTGTGTTTCTGAGGCCTTGAGGCAGGATCGTTGCTGAAGAGTAGCTGAAGCTGGACTTTTGTACTTTCGGTTTGTTTCTTTCTCGTTAGCTTTTAAATAAAAAGGACTCTTAGTAAATTAAATGTGAAGATTCACATTTTGGATCGCATGAGAAATATTTGTCTGGGCCAGCAGTCGTTTAAACCTCACAGCTGCTTCCTGTGAAATGTTGCTTGTTTGTCCAGCTCCACTGTCCTGTGGTCAGCCTGCAGGGCGATGATCCACTTCAACCCTTTTCCTGCTTGTTCTCCTTTAAACCTTCCGGCACAGATGTCTTCTATCCACACCATGAAAAGACAACATTGAACCTCGTGCTACATGTTTGACAGTTGGCACAGAGACGGGAATCATTTCCAGGGTACACACCCCCATCTTCCCCCTGCGCCTGCCAAAGAGTAACTCATCCTAGCGGTGCAGGATTTCCAGCAGCAGCTCTGTGACCCACTTATCTCGGTTGTTGAACCTCAGCAGCTCGTCTTCCTAAGAGCTTCTCCCTGCAGCGAACAGGTACTATTACGCCAATCTGAGACAGGGGAGAGTTGTTTTCATGATCCCTGGTTGGCCTGACCCCTGTTCGACACAGACCCAGCAGAGCCTCCACATCTGAATCACATCTCTCTGAATTGGGGCTAATAATAGTGCTACATGGCACATGGCACATGGAGCCACAGGCAGATTTCACTGCTTTATCAAGTGGTGTGACCCGAACGGGTGAAAGTGAGGCTGAAGCTGGAATCTGCCTTTTTTTTCCTTGGGCACCACATCATAAGGCTTATTAGATATTATTCTGAGGCTCAGGTAATGAGTCAGGGAGGTTACGGCTGTCAACATACAGCTGGTCTTCATTTTCCAGCTAAGCCTTCTGTCATCTGTATGGATTACGTTTGTCAATGCAGTGACCTTTGATTGTGTTTTATGCCAATATTCATGTTGTTTAAATCGCACCGAGGCAATTACAGCAACATAACTGTTAGACAAACCCCCTAAATCCCTTAAGATACCTGAACATCTGGCGGGGTCACGTCATTATCTCGAGAAATTGATGCAAGTGTGCATCTTCTATCACGAGACTGTTGAGTCGAGCTGCTGTAAAATTACGACCTGGGTCAGTTTCACCTCATTCGCTGCTGCCTCGTGCTGTGCCTGTGATTAACTGTAGCCATTAAGCAGGTGAAATGTGAAACAGAAGAGGCGCAGTGCTCCACGTGGAAAAGACCTAAAAAAACAAATGAATCATATGTTTAGGCTGAAAACTTGGCTGCACAGATTAATTGTCTCAGGTTGAGAATTTTGGCAGTTCAGCGTAAATTACTTATTAACTTTCCAATATACAGTATCTTCCTCTGCTCCCTGGTGGTCTGTTGTCTTGCATGGTCAGTGTTGGGGGTGAACCAAAACACACATTTTTGCATCACAACCAAATCCTGTCGCATATAAAAGTGACCAAATCCATTTTTTATATCACAATATTGATTATATCTCTTTAATTCCGCCTCTCTGCTAAAACAATCACTTGCAATTCAAAGTCATTGTGTTTGCAACCTCTTCATTTATAGATGCCTCCTGTTTCCTCCTGTTTCTGTGGCACCAAGAGGAGGAACCGATGCACATTCTGCTATAAAAGTGATTTGGCCCGTTCATAATCTTTACTTGGACTTACAGAGTTTGTCTTTATGGTTATTGAGTCAATTGTTGAGAATGTCCAGTTCCACCATAAGACTTTATGGGTGATCTAAAGAGAATTAATTGTTAAACCTCATCCTCCTTAAGTCCCTGAACGCTGACGTAAGCCGCTACACATCCAAGCTGCAGTTTATTTCACAACAGCTTTTTCACAGTTGGCCTTTACAGGACGCTGGTGTTTATGTTCAGCTCTGTTTTGCCAGTTCAGTAATGATTCATTAAAGTGCAGATGTAGACGCTGAGCTTGATGTAAAGCATCCACGGAACAGTGATGTCACCCAGCGGGAGACCCGCAGAGAATGTAAACCAAATTGGATACAGTTGTGATACTGAGAGAAAACAACTTCTGAGCTCGCACAAGACTAAGTGTCACCCTCTGACCACATGCAGCCAACAACGCAGAACACATCACTCGTCTTGCGCCAGTAATCATTTATATGGAAGCGAGAGGAGTAGGGTCAAATAAATGCTTCCTCCTGTTGTAATTCTAAACACTGGGACGCAGCCAAGACAAGAAACCCGTGGAGTTCAGGAAAAGAGCCGAAGCAGTTTACTAAGTGTTTCATGTCCGAGCAGAAGGGAGCTCGGTGCTGCCAAGGAAACGCCTGCTTTCTGTAACAGTGTGGCATGTTTACGGTTGTTTTTTGTCTTGTTGCGCTCACGTACTTGAGTTTTGCTGTTACGGTTATGATGCAGATCTGTGTTTAGGTAGAGACCCTAAAACGAGAAGAAAGACTCCACACTGCAGTTTGTGCTCAGTATAAATCTGTTTTACTTTTAAGTTCTTCTAGTTTAAGCTTGTGTTCAGTGAACAGTATGATTTCTTAGTGGAGCTTATAGACTGAATTTTATTTTACAGAGATTAATGTGGGGATGGATTTCAGAAACCACGGAGCTGGGACAACTCCACAGCTACGCTGCTGTGAGTCTAACAGAAACAGGATTATCCTCTTCTATTGTTGCTTAGTAGTGAACTATGGCCTGTAAATTAGACTTGACAGGCTTCCCAAACGAACACACAAAATCCTGGAGGGGCTTTGGCTCCTTCTCGAGGTATTTACAGAATGTGAATCTCCTGAAAGGTCAACGTTCTCCTGAGCAACTCTGCACAAAGGGTCTGAATTCAAAATAATGCATAACAGTTACGTCCTCTCTGGAGAATGAGGGTGCGTTTTATTCCTATGCTTCTACTGTCACAACATAAACCTGCCCTCATACAATCATAATGACTGCAGTAATGATGCAGCGTGACTTTGATTTGAGTTTTATAATTGAATCTGTGTTTATTCACACTGTTGCCAATGAACTGCTGTGTTTATTTTACCAGGTCAGATTATGTGAAGTAATGTTTCTACATTGTAACTTGTTGATACCAAGTTAATGATGTTAGCACAGGCCAGGCTCTGAAGTTTTCTGTGTCTTGTAATAATAATAATAATGATGATAATAATAATAATAGCACTGCGTTCCAACCTCCCCGGTGAACTTTTCATTATCTGTATTGGCACAGGCTCCACAACAATATGTTGCTGGTGATCTTCATCTTCCACTTACGGTCGTCTGAACGCAGGGCTTCTCTGGTTTATAGCGGCATCATGTACATACGTGACATCTAGGGTGAAGTACATGTTACGTCCTGGATCTGGTTTGTTGCAGTAGATGTGCTGCAGTTGGCCTGAAGCACTGATGTGTTGGAAAATCCACGGGACATTATTTCCTTTTATGTTTCTTTACTGGCAAACCTCAAAACCTCAGCTCTTGTAAAGTAAGGCCCAACATGTTTGCTGAAGGAGGCTGTGGATGGCAGTTAAAGTGTTTTTGTTAATTATAGGTGTTAAGCCCTAAGAATATCACATTTCTGGCATATGCTGTGTGCGTTGCGTCTTAAGCCCAACAAACCACAACCTGTGTATTGTAATTAAACAAATTCCTTCTTGTAACTGCAGCTCACACAAACTGAAACACGTGTTAAAATCTTGAGCGTTAAGCAAGAGGGCAGTGCCTCCCCTTTTTGTCGCTATCTTCTCGCAGAGTGATTAACTCCAGCACAGGAGCTCACCTCGTGGGCTGGTCTCTAAGCAGCAGCAGGGATACAAACACAGCCGGTGACAGGCCTGATGGTTTGTGGTGCGCCGGCTTCAAGCATCGCTTCATCAAACAGGAATTTGCAAATGGTTTGAGCAGAAAGTTGAATGTCGGAGACTGTGTCATTCTGAGGAAATGAGTGGTTCATTCCTCAAGAGAGTCCGTAATGAGATGGTGTGATACAGCAGAATCCGACTCTCTGTACAGTAGGGCCATTGTAACATGCGGTGCAGAAATTGCTGCATGACATCATGTGGATGTTGGACAGTAAACAACCATCCGTTGTTGCACGAGTGGGAAAATCTTGCGAAGGATTTATTAGAATTCCGTAGTGTCGTTTTTCTGGAGGGAGGTTGTGTTGGTTTTAGTGCTGGCAGCCTGTCACGTTATCTCGACAGCTTCTAATAAAGTGCACCAGGCCACAGCTGGCACCAAAAGCAGGGCTTTGCCTGCTTCCACTGCGGTTTAATGGCCGAGGCGGATTCCCTGCATCGTCGGCCTGATGCGGTGGGAGAGGCTCATTACTGGGATGCACTGGCCTCAGACATCGTATTTCTGCCAGGTCTACAAGAGATGAGCTCATTTCAGTTGTCAGTGCTGCTGCAGAACCTAAATGTGGACTGAATGAGACATATTGTGCCGTGGTGAACCTCCAGCACAGATTATCTGTGATCAAGGTTGTCTTTATTTATAGAATATGTCAAATTCACACAAAACAGCTCTGAAGCATCAGCTCTAATGAATGTGTTTATAACCCAGACCTGTTTTAGACAAACACGTAAAAGCTCATATTCGTGTCAAGTTCTGAAGCAAGTGATGGCTCTGCTACAGTACAGTACTTCAGACACATTCACACTGTACATGCTCTCAGTCCTGACTGAAGCTGCTCTTCTGCTTCCCTGTGGCGCCTTTTAAGTAGTTTGAGTCTTGACACTGGATCCTCTCTGGTGCAAATGATGAGGTATTAGCTCTGGAATGAACAGCGGCATCAGTGAATATTGGTACAGATCCGTCACTGTGCCTGCAGTTAAACTGGCCACTGAGTGAAGTGTTTGGAAAGGAACCCTTGGCCTGTGTGTTTTCAATCATGGCAGCTTTGTCTCTAATCACCATCGACTGAGGTTTGACATCCACAGCCTCAGGGAAACACCGCATAGTCAGACGATCCCTAGCTCATGGAAAAGAACTGAAACGCGGAACTGTACTCGTTGCACTGAGGTGTAAGCTACAGAGGAACATATTCAGTCACGTTTCACCGTGTCTTTGAGTTTTAAAGGCAGCGTAGGTCTTGGGAAGTGTCCTAGATCGCTTTTCTTTTGTTAGTCCCACCACTTACAGATGTCAGGGTTTGGTGTAGAAATGTGCACACAACACGATCTCGGCTTAGGAAAACCTACAGCAGGTATTATTAAGTGCTTTAAGTGGCTTATTCCATCACTTGTAGCAGACACATGTGGGTACATACTTTTGTGATGTGCTCAGTGAAAGTCTGGGTGCATGCTTTGTAATTTCATGAGATTATATTTTCTGTTGCCAACACCCTCCTCACATGAAGGAGCATCAAGGAGCCTGTTTTCTGTGTCGGCAACAAAACCCACGTGCTGTTATTGGAGTATTGTGACTATCAGTAGCTGATAAAGGTCATGGACAGAGGATGTGTGGTTGGATGCTGTGTCTCATCTCGTTGCTCATGCACAGAGGCTGTAAGAGGAAATGAGGTCAGTCCACACTCCAGGACAGACAACATTCATAAACATCGTGCATTTCTCCAGCTCACGTTATTTTTCAGGGTGTTAATAATGTCATTATACCATGAGACCGAGAAATAAACTCTCGCAGGGGCAGTGGCGGAGCTCCCCACGTCGCTTTAGTCCTGCGGAGATCTGTTGCTGGGGGTTTCCTCTCCTCCCCCGGGGACATCCTGTTATCTGAGCTGTGAGTCAGTGGAAAAGCTGGTTCCAGTGGCTGGACCTTTCCTTCGCCCCAGATCACTGCGTGCGATTGATGCGGACTCTGTTCCAGCCTTGAACTGTGCGTTGGCTCCGTCCAGCAGCGGTGATGTGTTATTTCACTGTGTTACGGGTCAGAGTGTTAAGCTGTTTAACTGCCAGTTCAGAAAAGGAAAAGAAAGAGGAATAAATCGCTCTCTCTCACAATAACAGCTGTTAGGAATGGCTCAAAGGAAACTCAAAAGAAATTTGTTATAATAAGGGACAGAAATTCTTCTGTTGTTTAAAAATGTGGTCAAATATCATCTGTTAGGAAGACACAGAATATAAGAACAATATAAGTAAGATCAAGAGAATGTTCAGTGATTTCAAAACTGCTAACATTGTCACAAATACCCACTCGAGAAGTAGTTAACATTACTATGTGTAGAGGGAGGGAGACTAGTTGAGCCCCAGGGTCTTCTGAACGGCTGGGTGGGGTGGACTCTGGCCTGTCCTCTGGTTTATATGCCAGGTTGTCATTTCCTTCTCCACCCTAGAAAGACTGGTATTAATGCTGTTCCTGCACAGTTACACCCAAAATGAGCTTTTATAGCAAAATCAAGATGTGGCCACAGTGAAACGATGCTGTGTGAGATCAATTTGTGATATCTTTTAAATCATAATATTTCAATAATATTGCACAACACAAACCTTTTACACCTGCAGCAGATGAAGTAGATGCACACAGCATCATAGTGGCTTTAGGAAGCGCTTACGTAACTAGAAATGTGTAAAACATCACGTACATGTTTCTGGCTTTAGTCAGTTTCATTTGTGCTGTTGAGTCACATCTTCCTGTAAGGAAGCTCAGCCTTGATTTTATTTCATGACCTTAGTGCTGATGTTTATAGATCTTTACCTGTTTGGTGTTTTCTTCACTGCCTTTTCTTGTCGGTTGTGTTTTTTGGTAATTCTGTAAATCCACCTTCATAATAGACGTGTTTCTGTAACCGATCCAGATGCTGGGGGGGGTCGGGGGTCTTCCGGCTACAACCGGTATTATTGTGCAGGAGAGAAGCAGACTTCCCTTAATGACCAGATGTCTAATTCTAGACCTCCTGCGAGTCCTTCTGTGCCAAACCACTTCCTCACAGTAGTACAACAGCAGAGTCCAGGCCTTAAACTGAGACCTTTCAGCCTCTAACGTCTGTAGTTTCAGGTGACATGCATATAGCAAATATCTCAAAATACTCCGTTTAATAGATGCTGAGGTCCAGAAGCCTCCCATTAACTACTTTAAGTGGCTGCTGGCATCGTCTCCTGCCAGAGTCACAGCTCTGAAAATACGTTTTGAAGTGCAGCAGAGTGTCGGAGCTGCCAGAGCTGAAATGTTTAGGATTCCTGGAAGACGAGACCCACTTACTGTAGCTTGGGAGAAGAAAAACTGGACCCTGCCTCTTTATGATTTTATAAGTCGCTGACAAGGTAATGGCGTCTGGCAGGAGAAGGGGAACGCGCTCTCGTTCTGTGTTGAAGGCTATTACTCAGTGATATTTTTCTGCTGCTCTGTTGCCTTTCTGCACACGCAGGTAAACGTGTACACGGATGCAGACAAATGTCTGCCAGACATCTAAACCTGAGACACCACACACACAAACAGCGAGGCTGAGGACACGTCAACAAGCCAGAACTCACCACAAGCATCCTCCTCTTGCCCACCTACACATCTCACCCCCTCTTTTTCCAGGCCAAACTCCTTGTCTCGGTGACTCTTATTCAACCTCGACAGGTAATCACAGCACATGTTTTTGTCCTTTGGAAAATGCTGAGGGTGTTCGACTGGGAAGAGCGTGTGTGTGTGATTTATGAGACGAGCATGAGCTGCTGTGCTGAGGGCTGAGTGTTTCAGAAAGGCTGGTGCTGCGATATTAGCCGCTGTCCCTCCGTCTGCGGTCACCAATGGTGCTTCTAAAAGGTCTGAGACCTCTTCCAGAAAGATGGAGACGGTGAACAGTGCTGAGCCCGGATAATGGCTCCGGGCTGTGATTTTGTGTGTCACTGCTCCATATCCAAGCCGGTTATGATTGTTTTGTCCTTTTCTAGCTGTTCTTGAATCAATTTTTAGCTTTAAAACTAGATTTTGTCATCATCATGTTGTTAAGTGCTGTTTTCACTCCAGACTTAATATGCACTTAGACACAAGGACTTGGTGTGTGGCCATGGAGCAGGAAACTGAATCTAACCGTTATCAACAGACAAGCAAACTGTCTTGTAGGATTGTAAACAGGCTGCACATCTGGACCAGCTCTCTTCTCTTTTTCTATGTAGCATGTCGTGAAGAATTCAGCCCTGGACCTTCTGCAGCGTATGTTTTCTAAATAGGCCCAATCACACTCTCACTATGTCTTTAATTTGGCATGGAATACAAACCAAATGGACAGACTTGGACTCAAATGGGGGTCAATTGTTTTCCATTCGCCTGCGCCCTCATAGCTCCCACAGAGGAGGCACGTGAGGGTTTTCCCTTGTAACAAAGAACAATGGAGGGCAGAAGTAAAGTGGAAGCAGCTTTTCGCAATGAAGGATGGAAATCCTAGCTGGAACCGTATTTAAAGCCTCACGTAAAAAAACGCACGGAGGGTTTTGTAGCTTGGTCTGAACCAAGGATCAGGAGATTAGCGCAGCTTTAGCGCGGTGTGGTTCTACTTCTGGGTACAGTTTTTACCGCGGTGTCCACTGATTATGCTGTGTATCATTTCCCTCGTCACATCAAAACTCTGCGCTTGGCTGGTGGTTTCAAAGTTCCAGCAGCAAAGATGATCCGGCAGCTTTACTGAAATTACAAGCGGCAGCGACTCACGTTGTACAAAACCACAAGCTGCAGTGCATGACACAGCCCAACCCTGTTATCAGAACTTTCCCTACAACACACAGTCCCTTTGATGACGCCAGGCATCACGCTCACCCTTTGCACCACTGTTTGTGCTTGGTGAAGCTTTTGATAACATCTGTTTTACATCCAGATTTCCAGATGTTGTGGTAAAACACTATAAAGCTTTAAAAGTAGAAAAATAGAAGAGGGGCCAAGTTTTTCACAGTGGAGATCCAGTCTGCTCTGCAGGAGTGTGAGGCTATAAGACCTTTACTCAGGTTACCTGTAAAGAAAATCAGAACGGGGAGGGAGTTAATAGCTGGCATCCGTCTTGGAGGATAAAGCGGTGAGTCTATCAAACAAAGAGTTGTTCCTGTAGAAACTAGCATCGAACTCTGAATTGACACAGCTCCACAGCCCTTCCATCACTTGAGAATCTGAGGTATGCCGGTTCTTCAGACGTCTCGCCACCGTTAGGTCATCGCTCTGGCACAAACGCGACCTTTAACCTCGGTGTTGTCCAGCTGCTCCCAAATAGCTACACTTCAAAGGTAAAAGGTCGCTGCCTGTGCCTAGACAGGACGACGTAGACGGGCGCAGGCATGTTTGCTTACACACTCATCCCGCACTAGCTGTTTGTCCCGAATGCGTGAAACTGACAGTAAAAGTCCTGCGATCATGTGTCTGCGTCCATGAGCATGTGTTATTGGGCGAGTTTGGCCTGAGCTCCAGTCACCATGCTGTGTGTCAAGAATGCTAGATTTGTGTAATGTGACAGCAGCGCTGTGTTTGTGCAGGGAGTACAAATCACTTCAGATGCCTGCAAAGAGATTTACTTCCATCACTCTGTGGGTGGTTCTTAATTATCTCCACCATAGAATCTGAAAACAAGGTCACGCTGTTCCTGAGTAACGCATCTCAAAAAGCCGTGGACGGATCGACTTCGTAGAAATGCTTCAACCCTGTTCACCAGCAGTGTGTGTGTAATCAGTTCTGCAGTCAGCGCTGCAGTGGGATTTCACATTCTCTCGTAAACGTTTCAATTATGACTGTGGCTGTGAAGCGCTGTTATTGTGCTGTAAATCAGCAACATTCCCTCTTTCTGTTTCACCACCTTCAGTTTTTGGTGTCGCTAATGAGCCTCTGACTCCAAACTCGCAGAGCGTGTGTAAAGGGCCCGATGATATGAAGCACGGTGGGGTTTGAGCGCAGCGCCCCGGAGGGAAGCGTGACGAGCTGGGGAAATGTTGGAAATGACGTCTCTACACCTCCACTGGAGATTTATTTACATTCTTCGTCACCTCATTACAGTGTGTTAACTATTAAAATGTACTTGTAATAAATCTGAGTTATTGTTTCTGTCTCATGCACATAATCCTCATGGCAAAAGTGTGTTGCTGATGTTAATTGGGTTTGAGCTCTGTCAAGAATGTCTTCTATCCGTAATAATGGTTCCAGCTTGTCAGGGCACTTTATATCCATGTTGTGACGTTATATCGAGGTGTGTTTGTTGTTAAATGGCCTCGTTGTATTTATTAGATTATATTGATTTTTGGTTATGACACAGGTGTTAGGGAGCGGCTTTTCTTTTTGCTTGGTTGGGGATGGATGTCGCCTTCAGCATTGAGAAAAATGTACATGATGCATTGAAATGCTGCGATGCAAACTAAGCAGCAGGTGTTTTTATTATGATAATGAGATAATACGTTTTTTCAGTAAGAGAGAAAGAAATGCTAATTCTACAAAACATTTAATCTCTTGCTAGCAGAGCCAGAAGTCACACGGACTGATTTCTGAACTGGAACTCGCCTCCTGCGAAGTGTTTACTTCACCCGTGTCTGCATTTTTTCCCTTCTTTTTGGTTTTTTAATTTCTTTGGACTATGTTGCACTTTGCCTTCTCCGTCCATTAAGCCTGAGGAGGAATCTTGCATCTGATTGCATCCAAGCGAAATAGCAGGAAATAATGGTGGAAAAACACTTAGTGTAGACTCCACAGCCCACTTGCCCTTGTCCACTTCTCACATTACAGCTTTATCATTACAGCAGGAAGAACTGGACGGACAGGATTAGCTACTGAGTGGACCAGCAGTTGGGTCAAATCCAAGCCTAATTGTTTCTTGATTATTTTTACATTTTTCTGGAGAGTCGAGTTCAACCACTTTTGCACTGGGAAGCACTCATTCGGTCTTGAACCTTTCCTCCGGGCTGTTATGGAAAATGTCTTTCATCGGACTTTGCTGTCGCTGATGATTGTCATGGGAAGTTGCCTTTGAGTGCAGGCTTCCTCTCGAAGCGTCCTCCATTTTCAGATTTATCGCTCCCTCATTACAAATGTGATGTACAGTACTGAGATCTTCGTCGCTCACCAGTCCTCGCATGCATTTCAGTCAACAACACGCCCCCCAGCTGAAGCAGTTGTTGTGTAAGGATTATTGTCGTAAACACCAGACTGATTGCTGCAACACCACACTGATTTCAACACGACTAAGTATATTTTATGTTTCTCTGAGGTATGCGGAGGCCGGACACGGGTAAGAACTGCGTGGCTGGATGAATGATGGCATTGTCTGCTGGGGCGCACATACCCTCACACAAACACTTCTGATTTAACACCTACAGTAAACACCACATCATTCTTTCCATTTTCTATTTTTCTTGCCTGATGTCTTTATAGCCAGAGCAGAGGAGCTCATTGGTCCACACTGGGGTGAACCAGTGACCTTTGACCTTTGAAAGCGCTAGACAGGCTGAGGCAACCTTTGTGATTGTCTGTGAGTGACGTAAGTTTCCTTTAAACAGCCATGAAGTGTTAATGTCATGCTCGGTGGTGGAGGTAGAGTGGTAGAGTAGTAGTGTACGCCCAGTTCACAGCTGTTACAGGGTTAACACATAACTCATAACAAAGATGAAAATGTGCCGAACCAATCGTCACAACGTTATTTCAGCCATTGCTTCACATATAGGCTGCTGCTAAGGAAATCCTGACCGGCGGATTCCAGTCTGTACACACCTTCAATGCACACACACCACATCCTCAACGAAAGGCCGAATCGCAAAGACACACAACTGTTAGCCACAGGTTTCTGAGACTGGACAGTGTGTGTTTTTCCAACCTACAAAAAGGCGCCTTTATGTGAATGGAAACTGTTTGAGGGGGAGATCTGAGAGTCGAGGCATAAAAATAAGACTTGGGTCAACCAGACCTGTTTTTAGAAGCTCCTGAGACCAAAAACTGTGTGTGTGTGTGTGTGTGTGTGTGTGTGTGTCTTACTGTATGTCGGGTAGGAGGGAACGTGAGAGCGTGAGAGGTGTGGGGAGCTGAAGGAGAAGGGGGAGGAAGCCATTATGGCTGATTTTCCACCCAATCTGCTCTACTTAAAACCTACACACCTTGTTTTTTTTGTGGTTTGCACACAAAGCTGCCCTTGTGTGTCCTGTATGTGGGGCATCAGACATGGGAAAAAGTGTGATGCTTGACTCAGGATACAGTAGCTGATGTGGTGTCAAGTGGCCTCAGGATGGTTTAGAGGAAAAGCTTTCCCACAAAGCTTAACTGGCCTGTCCGTGGAGCGGCTGAGTATAATGCAAGCAGTCATTCCCCTCAGCAGCCAAGTGATGTCAGCCACAAGGCAGACATGACTGAAATGTTCAGACCAACTAAATTCAAGTTGCCTGATCCAGATCAGTGCTTAATAGACATGAGCTGTGCTTTGATAACTAATAGGACAATCAGCGCCTGTCCGGCCTTCTGGCTTCAGGCCGGTGTGTTCAAAGGCAGCGGTTTTAAAAACACACCACTCAGGCACCGTCTCACGCGCCGCTCTCATGTACAGTGGCATTATTATTCTACCGCTGTTTTCTTTCCCATTTCAGGGCGCGTGCGTCCGCTTTCCCCCGGCTCGTCATCCCTCCCGTGTCACAAAGTGTAATGAAAGAGACGTTTTAGCAGCCGCTCTTTCAGGCATTGCTTGGACGTGACCTTATAGGTGGAAGGCGCTGGGGCTCAGGGTGGGGTGAGGACATGCAGAAAGAGAGCACTGTGCCGAGCTGTCAGCAGCAGCCGACAGATGAGAGGAAGACGGGTGGTGTGATGGGGAGAACAAGGAAGAGAGGGAGGGAAGGCAATAAACCCAACAATGTTTACCCATGACATCATCAAGCTCCCCTCATGCACATTTTTCCCATGTGCCTAGCATGTTAGCGGCAACCGCCTTGTTCTAATTCGACCTTAGTGCGGTTCAGTACAGGTCTATGTGTTATCTTCCAACGCTCAGAGTTTTCCATTGATCTGCAAAACATCAGTCAAAGTACTTGATGTGTCTTTGAAGTGATCTACTGTGGCAGAGAGCTATTTGCCTCCTGGGGAGGTAATCAGGGACTTGGATAAACCTGCAGTGAATTCACCTTGAGTCACATTCACCGCTACAAGAAATATCACCTTGTGGGCGTTTGCAGCTTGGCACAGTCTCCCCCTCACTTATTATTTGTTCCAAGTATTGTGAAATTGAACTTTCCTCTTTTCTGTCCATCCAGATGTTCATTTTCATTTTCAGCCTCTCAAGGTGCAGCTTCCTTCTAATCCTGAAGCTCAATATTTAATTGGCCACAGTGGTGGAAGCACTGTTATTTAGAGTGGCGTACATTTCTATTATTTCCATTCTTGCTTGGTTGGTAGCTTGAAACCCAATTTCAAGCAATCAAGGAACAGCAACCACACACTGAAGACTTGCTGCCACGATAATAAACTCAGAATGATGGAGTTTGTAATCGACTTCTGTACTTTGATTCTCTTATCATAAAATACTATAAATACTATGTCTAAACTGTTCGATTTATTTGTTTGTCTTTATATATAAGCATATACTTTGCTTGCAAACCAAGGGCAGATATTATGTGGTTTACTTGCTTGTTTCAAGGATAAATATTTAGTAAACAATGTGGCTCAAACTATAAAACTCTTTTTCTCTGTTTTCGCAGCAACTTTGCGTTTGTTCAGAGAGGGAGGGTGAATGTCTGTGGATACATAGAAACACAATCTGCTCTGACACGATAACACGAGTCTTCTTCAGCAGAAATGTTTCCTGATTACAATTGTTGAGTTTGACTTGAGACGGTTGTTCTGAAGATACTGAAGAATGATGAGTAAATAAAGTTCATTTTCATGTGGCTTAAGGGCACATTTGTGTCAAGCTCCACCAAAGCTGGAGTTGCCTTTTATCGTGTGGATGTTTATGTCTGCACTTCCTCCGCAGTACATTCCCAACCCGCTGGATCGCGCTGACCTCTTGGAGCAGACACAACTGGTTTGGGTTTACAGATGTAGAAGACGTTTAAATGTCTCACCTGGGTGTCACTGTTGGCTTGTGGATTTTGGAAAGTTGTGCTGCTTATTGGTCTCATGGACCAAATTTTGGACATTATTGGGAAACTTTTGGGGAAAGTGGCTTCAGTTACTAAGTAATTCAGTTTAATCCAGGCACCAAACCTCAGCAGGACGGGAGAGAGAGCTCTGGATGATTTAATCCTCCCTCCTAATGGACGTCGGAGTTACTGCAGCTGTTCATATGTCCGGTCACTAACCTAACACTAACACTAACCTTGACACGTGTCCCACAGGTAGATACCACATCTGGCCACTTGTCTCCAGCTGCTCTTACTGTATGTGTTTTTGAATTTTAAGCTTCAGGCCGTCTTTGTAACTGTCTCCAGGTGCGTTTGTGGCACTGAGGTACGTGCTTTTGGTCACAGCTCTGCCTCTGTTGTGCCGACCCAGGCCGTGTACATACCTGTGAATCAAGCAGGAGGCTCAGACGAGAAAGACATGCAAATGACCGTTTGCCTTGGCACTAACCTGTGCCCACATCAAGAGAGCTGCTCTCAGAGAAGCAGGGCGGTCCAGCAGCTCAGGCAGTTGCTCTTCAGTGCAGGAGGGGCTGAGTGGTAGCTGGTCACCTCTTCAGATTGAAATTCATTTGTAAAGGGAAAAACGTCCTCATATGGTACCAGATGCTGCTGGGATTGAAAACTTGTTGACTTTAGTGTTAAAACCAAATTGAAAGCAGTTCAGCATAATTGAAAGAATAGCTCTTCCAGAAAAGTCTGTGGTTCAAGTTGTGTAACGTTAATTTGTACCGCATCATTTTCCAGTTCATTAGTTTCCGTGTACATGTTTATATTCACAGATCAGCTCAACAATGCAGGACACACACCAGCCCTACAATTATTAGTTATTACTGCAAACCGTCCATATGGGCACATATGTAAGGATTTTATTCCACTTTTGCACAAGCATAGTAGTGTTTTTATGTTGCTTCTCTTTCTTTCTATATTCAAGTGTAAAAGACAGATTCGATTGACCCACGTGTGACTTTCCAGGTTCTATTATTTTCCATTACAACTGTCCACACTGTTTCACACACATGATTAATTTCTGCTCTGTCATCCTGAGGCGGTGTTTCGACCTCTCTCCGTGCAGTTTGATATATGAACATGTGTTTTTCATTCACATTTTCCAGACTCGGGCCTTATTACAGCTTTGACACAGTAGTTAGGCTTCCAGAAATGCTCCATGTTGAGTTATCTGTCTTAATAAAGTTGCAGGGACTATATTGTAAAATTGCTATTAAATATAAAACCATTGACGCCCACGCGTGAGTCATGCTTTAAGACACGTGTTACTTCAAGGCCTGGACCAGTTTCATTGTGGGTGTTTTTTAAGGTCTTGCCTAACAAATCCTTGCACAATGACACTTTAAATGACGAATACGGAAAAGTACTGTGCGTGTCCCATATGCAGGGCTTCCCTGAGTTTTGGGGTCATTTCCTCTGGACAATAGATCTGGCAGTAGCTGGTCACAGCTGTGTTTGTGGTGGTATACTGGAGTAATTCCTCCTTCCTCCAGCTGAAGCTCTGGCCTCCAGCAGGTCATCCCCTAGTGGCTGAGAGCAGCTCGGGCCGTGGGGGTGGTGGAGGGAGGTGGAGGCCTGCAGGCTGCTGGCGGGCCTGCTTCCCCTTCACCTTCCCTCCTTTGTGCACCACAGATGTGTCATGTTATTCTCTGGTACTGGATTAATTTATGTTCCTGTATTGCCAAAGAACTGTTACCTCACCTGCCAGGTAGCAGCAAATTCGTTTTTCCTTTGGGTGCATTGCAGATTATTTATTGTGTCGCTGTATGATCTGACACGTTTTACCAAAAGCGGCCAAGTAAATCCACAGGAAGATCTATTGTGTCCTGTATGTCCTAACATTTCTTTTGGCCACGGTGCCTCTGCCAGGTGATCGGACCTACAATGCAAAGGGCTGATGTCACTGTTTTCAGCGTTTCTGGGGTAACTGGGTGTTTATCTCCTGAAACTACATGAAAGAGACGCGGCTTAGTCAGACAGGGAGTTATTCTTCAAACAGGAGTGGGACGAAGAAGGAAGGGAAAAGAATGTCTGCTTCTTCTATCGGATCAGTTCTGCTTGGCTTTTATGATGCGTTGTGCAGACTTCGTGGAAAGTGTTTACCTCCCCCGTAGAAAACACAAGGTGCTTTGTTGTTTAGGCTGACAGACATTTCTCAGACCAGATTCCCTCCCACTATGTTTCTAATTCTTCACGCTGAAAAACTCTACAGAGCGAAGGAGTTGCAGTAAGAAATTACTACTTTACTGATGAGCTCCCTCAGCCAGTTGCACTGACCTTCTGTGTGTCTGCCTCAGGTTTGCAACTGGTGAGAACATGAAGGGTTTCAACAAATGGAGTCAGGTGTCTGTGTCAAAGTGAATGTTGCCGTGAGAGCCAGTCAGCCTTTAACCCTGCTTTCAGGTCTCTCTCTCTCGTTCCTTTTTTTACTAAGAGAAGAATGAAAAGAAAAATGTGTAAACTGACATGTAGCCCCGGTCACAGCTTGTCTTGTGATTATTAAAACAGGCTCCGTTTTGTGAGCTTATGGGCGAGCGGTGAGCAGGATTCAGCGCAGGCTTTGTTGAATCTTTCCATGTTGAGCCGGGAGCATAATTCAGATCCTGAATGTGTACATGAATGTGCAGAGATATTCTAAACGTCATAGTTTATTGTAAATTGTCGCCCCTGTCCTTCCCGCTCAGCGTCTGTCTGTCATAGACTAACTGAGTGATCAGTCTATCATGTTGGTGAGTGAGAACAGCCTGTCCATGGCAGACTGCTCGCTGTTGCTCTGGTCTCCATGAACCCAGTTCAGCAGCATTACTCATGTCACGTGGATTACAAATCGCTGGCCAACAGTCAGTTTTTAGGGGACACTTGAACGCACCCTCGTCCTTTGGCGCATAGTGTGATCTTCTATGCAGGAGTGACCTCAGACAAACATCTGCAGATTGTCTGTCGGTTTTTCCAAACCCTTAAAAAACACTTAAAGGTCCCAGAGCACTGTGGAAGTAGATTCTCGTGCTTTAGTGGGTTATTGAAGAAGTTGTGATAACATTAGTTTTTCCTTCTTCCTCTGCTCCCGTTTTCCAGTTGAAGCAGCCTGACAAGGCAGCATCAGCAGCTCACACCTATTTCCAGGCTAATCCAGAGCATGTGGAAATGGGCCAGAACCTGGAGCAGTACAAACGCATGGAGGGCGTCACCGAAGACCACTTCGTGGACCGAGAAGCCCGGCCTCACCAGGTGAGCCATAAATCGGTTGTGTAGATATATTTAGTTTCTTATTATGTCTCATTTTCCCTTTACTCATGAATAGTTGCCATTCCTTTCTGGAAGCTGTTCCAGATAACAATTTCCTGTCTCCCTGTTTATTCCAAATAGATGATTACTGTAGCAGGAAACATGCGGAGCAGAGGTCTCATAAACGCTTTGTGGACCACATACAGGATTACCTACAGTTTATGAAAACAACAGCCACATATCCCCTTGAATACCTCGAACACTTGTACTGCAGATCACAAGTACTAACCTTTTCCATCCCTCTCATCCACAGCGCTCGTTCACAGCAGCCGTGCGGTTGTACGACCAAGGCGACTACGAGAGCGCCATCGTTCTGTTTGAGGACGCTCTGGCGGAGTACTATCAGGCCGACGTGGAGTGTCGGGCCCTGTGCCAAGGGCCGCAGAGGTTCGAGGGCCACGATCATCTCCGCTACCGTTACAGCCTCCATGAACTCGTGTCAGGTAAGAGCCAGGACCTGAACAATTGATTCCACATTCATCAGGAGTAATGTGCGTGTGTTTGAAGCATGGCTCCTTTCGTCTCTGGGTAAATAAACAGTGAGATGTGCTGGTGCAGTATATTATGACGAGCACGTCATTTACCGCGCATTTGTTTATGATGACATTAATATTCAACAGGTCACCATTGTTAGAGAGCTGTCACTAATTCATTTTGCCCACTTCCTGTGTTGCACCACATTAAAAGTAGGATGTTGTATTTCTCCATCATCTGTAAAGCACTTTTACATGACTTTCTTACGTAAACACAATCACAGGTTAATTGAGATGACTTGCATAGGTCCGTGACAGTAAGATGAAAAGATTTTGTTTGTGCGTGGAGCGTTTTATCCACCTATCGTAACCGCGCTGTGTGGCCCTGAGCCCAAACCGGGTAAGAGGCTCCGACAGGGCGCTGGATAAAATGTGAGATGTGTCTGTGTTTCTGAGTGAAATGTATTCTATTCTGTTCTGTAAGTGGAATAGAAATAAAGGAATTCTTGGAATACCTTCCTTATGTACGAGCTTCACTGAGCCAAGGCAGCGTCGCTTCACATGCTGCGTGATTCTGACTACACAGTTCAGAGATTTTCTCTGATATGCTTGAAGAACTTGAAGCAGACAACAACCCTGCAGTTGGAGGGTGAGGAGTAGTAGCGCTGCAGTTGCTCCGGAGTGACCTCACTGTGCATACACGCTTACGGCAGAAACACACAAGCAAGCTCTCGCTCACGCTGCTGGCTCTCCTCCGGGCGCGACATAAGGAAATGATATGTTGGACGTTGTGAAATCTGTCGTCCCTAAGGGATCTAGAAAAACGCGTTTTATCGCCACCCGAGAAGCAGCAAAGGCCTGAGTGCACTATTCTGAAGAAACAACGTCGGGCTGATCTGCTTCACAGCAGCACATGTGATATGATGCTGGCTCACGTTTGATTCCTACAGCTTGGACCCAGTGATTATTCTTTAGGCAGCAGCCAAACGTTACTTATGTGTTTTCATTGGGGACCATGTGCTTTTGTTCTTTCTCACACTCATCATCGTCGTCACCTCGCCATCAACCAGTACAGCAAGGAAACAAATTTAGGGGGAGAAGTAACAACTGTCTGAAAGGGTTTTCTGTTCATCGTTTGTTGCAGATCACTTCACCCAGGTGCTGCACTGTGAACATGAGTGCGTCAGAGACCTCGCCACCCGCCCAGGCCGCCTGTCACCCATGGAGAACTACCTGCCTCTGCACTATGACTACCTTCAGTTTGCAAACTTCCAGCGTGAGTTGAAGCATATTCAGGATTTAATTCTGCATCTTATTGTTAACTACACCACAGGAAAGGAAGTTAATCTTAATGGGATTATGAGAAAAACACATAGATGCACGTGGTGTCACATGCACGTGCGAGAACTCACGGTGACCACAAAGACCTGCAAACAGGTTGAGCCAATCAACAGTGAGCCGCGCCCTGCGTGAATGACTGGTCGCCTGTTGTTGATGAAGTAATAAATTCCTTTGGAGAAGGGTGTTGGCACAACAATAAAGCGTAGATCGGGAAGACACTGCTGAGCAGTTGTGCGATCACTGGATTATTCGTAAAGGCCAGAGCATGTGTCTCTGATGGAATGTCTGTGTAAATACTCTGAGAGCAGCGTGCGTGTCTGTTATTTGGCCTATAAAATTATTTTGTTTATTTTTATGTCGTGAATTAAAGATGTTTTTATGTTTTTAAAACGTAACAAACAAAGAAAAAGTTAGTTGCAGGAAAATAGTAGGGTTCTTATTTAGTTTTACGTGTCTTCGTATTTTTTTCTCTGACTGCAGCAGAGACACTACATCAGTGTCAGGAAGACCTCAGTTAACCCTGCACCTTTACAAACTCGTAAAATAATGTCTGTGTAGCAGCGGTGGTGTGAGGCTGTAGGTGTGCACAGGGCTAAGAGTTTATTGGCTGCTTGGTGTGAATTATTCCTGATTCCTGATCTTGGTCGTGTGCCTCACTTCGCTGACATCTTTTTGCTGTAACCATCTCATGGGCCAACTGTATCTGTGAGCTGTTTTCCATTGTAGTCATGGCTTTGGTCCGTCGGCGCAGACAGACACAAACGCTGATCGTAGTCTAAATCATAGAGAAAGATTGTTTTTTACAGTCTGTGTCTCTCTGCAGTGAACAGGCTGGAGGAGGCGCTGCAGTGCGCTCTGACCTACCTGTTATTCCACGAGGGAGACGAGTTCATGACGGACAACGTGGATTACTACAGAGAGGAGCTGGGACACAATGGCAAACCCCGAGAGGTCAGGAAGTGTGAGGAGACGGAAGGGGAAGTAGAGACGAAAACTAACAGCTGTGTTTTGGAGAGAAACAAAGAAAGATTAGACACATTAAAGGATAAAATACTCACAAAAACAAGAAGAAAACACCACTACATGCGTATGCAAAATCAAAAAATGGAAAAGCAGCTTGAAAGACTGAAGAAAATTGAGACGGGCGGCAGCAGGCAGCTGATGTATTTCTTGGAGGCCTTTACTACTCGCTGCTTGGCAGGAGTTTGCTTTTCACTGACCGTTCATCTCTCTGGAAGCATTAAGTAAATTTTGCTGCATGACTGTGCTTACGACAACATCTTTTCCTCTGGGAATGCTTATTATTATTAGTAGTAGTGGTAGTATTGTCAGTATTACTATTATTATTATGTTGCCCCTTGTAGTTAATAACAATTCAAGGCTGAACATTTGCCAGAAAGTGAGTCCATTGTATGAAAACTGCTCTTCCTCAGCTCTGATCAGCTGCTTTGAAAAGTCCAGCCCTGCATTGTTTAGTCTTGGTTACACAAACCCCAGACGGCCTGGTGCTCATTAGAGAGAGCGAGCCACCGGCCAACTGTGTGAATGTGAGCGCCATCAGTAGATGAAGAAAGCTGCCAACATGTTGCAGCCCATACTTTTTTTTTTTTTTACTCATAGCTAACATTTTTCTGGCCCTCAAGTCTTTCCAGTCCTGTTGGTTTGTAGATCCATCGTTGGCCCACTGACGTCTCCGTCTCCCGCGTCCTCAGGGGAGCTCATTTACAGAGCCCTAGATCTCAGTGCCAGACCCAACTTGCCTCCCTGCTAAAGAATCCTGCCTTTCAGGAACTCTGGAGGAGTCGTGCCCTCAGACGTCTCTGGAAAAGTTTGTGTTAATTACCACATCCTCAAGTATTTGAATACAAGGATGCATGTAGTCTGACAGACACAGATCCAAACGCGTGGTTGTGTTTTCTGTGACGGCTGACGTTGCTCTGAAGCCAAAAGTAGCACTTGTTGTTACTGTATTATTTTAGGTTTGACTTTTCGTTCACGTTTTTACACCAGGCAGGAATCTGTAGTAAAACGGTCCCTCTGGGAAGAAGAACAGAGTCCATCACCCTCCATTAGTCCTGGCACTGAGGAGAGGAATTCGCTCTCAACCCCTTTTATATGGGAGCGACTGAGTGAGACGTGCAACCATGTCACTGAGTCTGGAACAAGCTGTGGCAGGAGCTGCGTTACAAATATAGAACCCTTCAACCCCTCCAACGCAGAAATGATGCAGCAGTGGAAAGTAAAGAGAGAAATCCATCAGGGGCCTGAACTCAGCCTCCATAAAGGAAGTTTAAAGGGGTCTTAGTTAAACATCAGGATGAATGTGGTCTTGTTTAATAGGCTGTTTTTCTTGTCCTGGCATTCGTTTGGTTGCTTTTCCACGACCTGTGTCTTGTTTTAATTATGTCATCTGCCTTAAAATCAGAGGAAACTATTAACAACCGCTGTGTGTGTGTGTTGACAGAAAGCTGCTTGGTACCTGAGGCGACATAAGCAGGAACTGGAGCTTCTTCTGATGGGCAGCAAAATTATGGGGGTGGAATTTACTGAAGGGGTAAGTTGCAAAGACATTATCACGTTGGAAACGGAAACTAAAGCAGACTGCAAGTACTGATTCAGAGACCAGAGCGTTTAATTCGATTCTTGGTTTAAATTGTGTGGTTGTGGATAAACCAGTCCACATGTCACTAATAGAGAGCAGACCACCTGCCGGGTGTGTAGCGGCAGTAATGGGCCTCAAAGCAGGGTAACAGGTGTCTGGCACAGCCGTTCTGCACGACTGTCTTCCCATTATGCAGCGACATCTACTGGCTACATCAGGACATTTCACCTTTATCTATTTAAGAGTATTTATTTGCTCCCTTACCAGATTTCTGTTGCTCTTTTTTGTAGAATTACTGGAGCAGCACAGGTGGAAGAGAAGACTCCAACAGGTAAAATATCTGTAGTTCCACAGCAGAGAGATGTTAGACCAGACAACAGCTAAGATAAAACAGATTAAAATTAAAATGTTCCCTGCTCTCCCAGGATTCCGTCTGGTACGGACGGCTGGATGGAGTACGTTCCCATCTCAGAGAGGAAGAACGTTGCCGTAGCTGTGCCACAACAGTTCAAAGAAGGTAGGTCTTCACTCAGAGGCCGCTGCCAGGGATGAAGGGGAGCAAGAGTCAACCCGCAACTGATGTTTTCCTGTGGTCTGCGTAGGTGGTTCGCTGCTGTATGACAGCGTGCAGCTGGCGCAGAACTCAGCGGCCCTGAACGGGTCCCAGCGGGTGGTGCTGGATCACGTCATATCCGAGGAGCAGTGTGCAGATCTCCGGAACCTGGCGCACGTAAAGACATTACCTGACCCGTATAAACCGCTGCGTAGCTTTGCCTCGGTGTACAGTGTGTAAGTGCTGCTTGCGTTTCAGGCGGTCACCATGGCAGGGGATGGATACAGAGGGAGGATGTCTCCACACACCCCCAATGAAAGGTTCGAAGGCGCCACTGTGCTCAAAACCCTGCAGGTACACTCACAATCCATTGAACTGATTCTTAAATGTTGTGTGAATGTTGCGTGAAGAGCAGATTGCTTCATTGGGTGTTACAATGTGTGTGTCTTCTCGTCCCTGCAGTATGGCTACGAGGGCAGGGTGCCCATGAAGAGCGCTCGCCTCTTCTACGACTCAAGCGAGCGAGCGAGGCGGATCATCGAGTCTTACTTCCAGCTCAACTCCACCCTGCACTTCTCCTACACACACCTGGTGTGTCGAACGGCCATAACAGGTAACACCGAGCGTCCCGTGCAGTCACATGACGCAGCCACTGCTTCACGTGTGTTAATGTGCTCTTGGCTGCATATTCACAGGTCAGCAAGAGCACAGGAATGACCTGAGCCATCCCATCCACGCTGACAACTGTCTGCTGGACCCTGAAGCCAACGAGTGCTGGAAGGAACCACCGGCCTACACGTACAGAGACTACAGGTATGAGTTTGGATCAACACGTAAAGGAGCAAATCACGGCAGACGATGAAACTGTCTGTTCTCCGTTACTGTCTCCTTTCAGTGCGCTGCTGTATCTAAACGGAGATTTTGAAGGAGGAGAGTTCATCTTCACAGAAATGGATGCCAAAACCGTCACAGTAAGCGGGTTCTCCTCAGTAAAGCACTGCCAGCTCTATGTCAGGGCCCGTGTGATCAGCTTTCAGGCTCCATTCCATTTTACTAGATAAACCTCTTCATCCTCTCTAGGCGTCAGTGAAGCCGAAGTGTGGCAGGATGGTGGGTTTCTCATCCGGTGGGGAGAATCCTCATGGCGTAAAGGCCGTCACCAGTGGGCAGAGGTGCGCTGTGGCTCTGTGGTTCACACTAGACCCGCTCTTCAGAGAAATGGTAAACATCTGCTGTGATTTAAGTCAAGTTTCAACACTTACTTAGTTATTTTAGATTTTTAAAAGGGTTTTGTATTTTCTAGGTGCAGTTAAAGAACGGATCACTTAATTAACTTCCATTTAGAGACATGGCAGCTTTATATGATGAAGCAGAAATGTGATTAAGGATATTTCCACCCCACAGAAGATGAGGAAATGAATTCAGTACATGGCCAAGTTCAGTTCTGAGCTCAGTTCAGAGCACAGATGGGACAGATTAAATTGTTATTTAATACTAATTAAATTAAATGTAACCAGTGTTCCAGCTTCAGTATGATTTGATTTCCTCCCTTTGAAAGTGAAGCTGATTGCTGCTGTTATATTATTTTTGCTGTTTCTGTTTTCCGTAGCCTAAAGCATCGTCTTTTCTTTTCCAGGAAAGGCTACAGGCTGATGAGGTGATCCATACGCTGGACACGCAGTCAGTGTGGAGTCAGGGCCTCAACATCAACCCTAAAGATGAACTGTAGGAGCAGAAATCCTTCCACCCTCACAACCCTATTTATTGAATTACATTTGGATAAGAATATTTCTATTTTTGTACAGTTTAAAGTGCAAGATTAATAATATTGTTATTTTTGTGTCTTTCGTGTGTTTTACGTGTTTACACACTTTTTTAATGCCGTTTGGTAGTAAATAAAACATGTTCAGTCCTCTTTGGTTTGTACATGTGGCACCAGAGCCTGACTCTCCCTGAACTGTGAACATTTAACATTTCATACCTTGGGCAACATATTCAGTCGTTTACTAATGGTACTTTATTAACACTATTACAAAAGCCACATTTTTCCATAATGATATATTTAATGTTTTTTAATCCGTGCCAGTAATAATAAAATTCAAAGTAGACTGTCTTACTCTCAAATAGCAGCTGTGTGTAAGAGGAGTTCTGATGCTGAATGTTTAAAGATGATGCACTCTGAGTCTGATGTGCTCTGTCGAAACTTTGTCCACTTTTCCTTCAGTGTCACCTCCTTTACTTTCTGGGCACACAGAGCAGAATACTGGTTTACATGTTCACTGGCCTGAAACCAGTGAGTTAGTGTTTGTGTGTGTGTGTGTTTTAATTTATGCGTTTTTTTAAATAATAGACAGCTGCTGTTAAATCTGTCTGCAATTTATTAGGGAGAACTTTTTCTCATAAAAGAAATCAATCATTCCTGTTTCAAGGAATACGTGTTTGTAAGATCTTTTATTTCTTCATCTTGTGTGGATGATAGGTGGTCGTGCACTGTAAAACCAATGTAAACACAACTTAAAGAGATCTTGTTTTTCTACGTGGATTCAAGCTGCTAACCAGAAACATAATGCTGTTGTTTCATGAGGTTGGCCTCTTCTGTTTCCCTGATGCTTTATAATGAAATACTGTAGCACACAAATGTATCTGTTCAGGACTATAAATTAAAACTATTATATTTAATGGTGTTATTTGATTTACTGACATGATTTTGCTCAACAGTAACTGTAGTCAGACTCCATGTCAACCAAGAATGCTTTTTACATACAACTCTTACATTTCCTGCGGTTGCACACCATCCACCACCAGCTGGTTTCCTCTTCAGATAAAGGCTTAAATACTAATGCTTTCATGGTTGTAATAGATCAAGTGACCTAAAAAAAATTAATGAGTCCATATACAGTATTTAGGTAATAAACAGATCAAAGGCATATAGTCAGAAGTGGTGCAGATACATACATTTCTGCTCCAGTTTGTGAAGGGTTGTGTTTATAATACCACAACACAAAATGTACAGCATACTGTAAATGCAGTAAACTGGTGTTTACACCAAGCAGAGGTCACTGGGTTATAAGCTATTTGGTTCAATAAAGAATTAAAAATGCATCAATAGCCAATCACAGAATAAACTAACTCTCACTAGGAATCCACATCCTGTCCACCCTGCAGTGAAATCACCGTAGGATCAGAGGTTCGTCTGAGCTTGGGTTCTCTGCTTCAGAAGCGGTAGACCAGCTGCTCAGTGAATCTGAATGGGCTGCTTTCGTTGACAGTGCACAGCAGGTCCCGCATGCGTCGCGCTCGCCGCTCCTCCAGCACCAACCTGCGGGAGCGCTCTCGAACCGCCTGCTGCTCTGCGCGCTTCTCCGCTCGCTTGCGTTTCAGCCAGCTGAGGATATCAGGACAGACACTTCAAAAACAAACAAGATCACACTTATGACTTTTATTTAAAGCTTTAAAAGAGTTCTCATTTTACAGTTCGTTTGTTTTGAATAAAGTTTAATATAAAAAAGCTAAACCTGCAAACGCCAGATGGCCTCTCACAGCAGAGAAACAGACACTAAGGAGGCAGCGAACTAAACAACAAACTGGTCTCTGTTATGAACGTTACTTATTGTTCTTCTCTATTGTAATGAGGGATGTGGAGATGCACCAGAGCTCAATAAAGATTGCTCCATGCGGTGGACATTTATTTGGGGAGAGATGGTTCTGTTAGAAATTGAAAGGGATACAGAGATGTTTACTTTATTTCACAGGGTGAAAGCGAACTCACAGTTTAAAGGCACGTTCACACTCTTCGCGGCTGCGTAGGAGGTAAGCACTGTCCTCCTCAAGCTTTTTCAGCTCCACCAGCTGTTTCTCCTTCTGCTGCTGCTCCTGCTTCCGGTGAAGCCACAGCCTGAAGGCCTCTTCAGGGTCAGTGTGCGCAGTGTCCTTCTGCGTGAACACAGTTATTAAAGAGAAAAAAGGTCAGGCAGTTTCATTCACAGTACACTACTGTGATTGGCTTTTTCTTTCATTGTCTGTGAATGAGGTGTGGCTTTCACTATTATTTTTGTTTTCACTCTTGATTTGCAACGTATAAGACATTAATATAACTTTATACTAATAATACTAACATGTAGTAAAAGCTAAATATTTTGAACTTGTGTTTCAGAATGTTAGAGTGCCCCCTGGTGGCTGTACTTTAACACTCATCCTCTCCTGCTCCTGAGCTCGGTGGATCCTTTTCTCCTCCTGAAGCTGCTCTCGCTTCCTCAGCAGCCAAGCTTTAAACGCCAGCTCGTTCTCCTGCCTCTTCTGCTCCTCCTGCTCACGTTTCTTCTGCTCTGCCTAAAAGAAGAGTGAAAAAGATACATATATAATTCAAATGATATGATATGTATAAGGTTTATTAAGCTCTGTTTAACTCAGTGTTTCCCAACCTGTTTGAGCCACAGCACATATTTTACATTCAAAAAAATTAAATCACATATACCACGAAAAAGATGTATGATGAAAATCTAGTCTCCATTTATTTGAAATGCAGGACTTGGGATTTTTCTGTTAACGGCGCCAGGGCTGATCTCTGATGTTTGGATTTAGCGATGAGTTCAGCAACATGGTAGCTTTAGGAGCTTCCCCACTCATCTTTATGTTTTTTGTGTAATACTGCCTGTTTCTCTGTTCATGCAATTGAACAAAATAGTCAGTGTTGTTGGAGAACTTTTCTCCACACACCAGGCATCGCAGAGTTGGCTCGGTTGGTTCCCACTAGAAGCAGGACTACGCACTACTGATGGCAGTGGAACGTCCAACTGTCATCTCACTGGTATCACTGGTCTACTGTATCATTTCCCTCCCACCTCTCTCGCCACTTTCTCTTTCCTCTCCTGGATCTTCTGCAGCAGCTCTTTCTGCTGAGGAGACAGGGCGTACGCAGCTTGGCAGAGTGTCCCTGTGGCCGACTGCACCCGCCGCTTGCTGCCTCTCCTCTGGATGCCTCTCTGGCTGTGGCTGGCTGAGCTGGGTCTGCTCCTGGGGTGCGTTGGAGGCTTGGGGACCTGGAGGTGATCTGCACCCTGCTGGAAGGAGGAAGTACCAGCACGAGGAGAGGAGGAACCGTGACTCTTACTGGTGCTCAAAGTCTGCTGGTCGCTGTAGTTATTTGCTATAGGAGGAAGAGGTCCTTGACTCTCCATCTCTTTCAGGCTGACTAGATCAAATTTTCCATCTTTTTCTACAAGGACTCTGCCATCCTTTATCTCATGTCCTCCCTCCCTGCTCTCCGCAGCCCTTGCAGATCCTATGTTTTCTTCCCATGGGGAAAGTTTAAGTTCTGAGAGCTTTCCTGACACTTCAGTCTCCGCCTCTGCATCACCAGCTCTGTCCTTGCTCTTTTTTCCTCTTTCTACATCTCCATCTTTGTCAAACGGCAGCGGAGGCACCTCCAGGTCCACCAGCTTATCTTTGAAATGCAACCGCCTGCGTCTCATCATGTCCGGAGCTTCCTGGTCCTGCAGCTCTCGGTTAGCCTGCTGGATCTTCTCCAGGATATATTTCTTCTCTTCATCTGTCTGGTCGTCTGTCTCTGGGGGAGGTGGGACTATAAGTGATGATTTATTTGGGCTGTCCCTGTCTGAGTCATACTCCAAAGGCTCCATAGGTGAGGGCCATCTTTCTTCATCTTCTTCACACTTCTTGTTTCCTTTCTGGTCCTCTTTGTAGCTTTTCTGTGTTATTTTCAATCTATGCCGTTTTTCATCCTCTTCCAGTTCTTTGTCAATTTCCGCCTCAATGTCATCATAGTCGGGACCCTGTGGGATGAAAAAGGTAGAGGCATGCTGCACTCAACAAAAGGTTGAATGTAAAAGACCAAGTAGTATCAAACAGTAGCAGGTAATAGTCTGCTGGTGTGATAACAGACATGTGTTCATCAATATTGCATCCAGCACTGGAACAGCGAAAGTGTGTTATTGTATGACAACAGTGTAGGTTTCACCTGCAAATAGTGAGCTGTGCCAGCCCAGGTAACTCAACACTGCTCACAGTCACACTTTCACACAGCAGACACAGCAAGTAAAGAAGCTAGTTTCACGGGATAAAACTAGAAGAAAGTAGAGTAAAATGTAAAACTGTTGTCTATTTGTCTATAAACTCTTACCTGCTCCTCACTTCTGCTTTCCTCACTGATCAGCCAGTCTAGATCCTTCTCAAAGTCATCCTCGTACTCCTCCTGGGACCTTGTGAAAACCACCTCGCTCATTATCTACAGCTGAGAGAAGAGCAAACACAAAATATGGAGCATTTAGTGTCTTTGTGAGTATCAGCAAAGCAGGTAATATTCAGGTTTTTATCATACATAGGACAGATATCCAGATATATGACTGAAAGATCAAAACAGTCTAGTTTACAGACTGTACAGTACAGATCAGGCTATTCACTCAGGGTTTTTTTATTTAGATACCAGAGTTACATCAGACAAAACCAACTCAAAATACGTTGTAAATCTATCCCAGTGATTTAAATCTACCGGGTGAATCTATGACAGTTATCTGACTCTGCATCACCTCATGCCAGCCTGGCCATAATTACATCATACTGGAATAAACTACATATTCAGGCCGTGGGTCACATATGAGTTGACATTAGCCACCTGCTGGACAGAAGCAAGTTCTGCAGGTTCACACCTAGTAAACTACTTTTGTTGATAAAGTGCCCTGTCTGCTAGCACCCAGCAATGTTTACTAGCTTTTGGATGTGTACTTCTATTACAGCTATTATAGTTAAGTCCGAACCACCGGGACACAACACTGTGTAGCTAATCCTTTTTGTTTTTTGTATCTCTGTGGTTAATTAAAATGAATAGGGCAGAAATAGAATAAGAGAGTGAGCTGTAGGGATTATGATTATCTAATGTTTGTTAGCCTACAGAACAAATGCTAACTAGCAGAACGACGTGTGGCAAAACGGCTGTTAATCTCACCACTGGCAGGTCCTTGCGATCTAGATCTGTTTAGTTTAAAGCGGTGAAAGGAGGAGACATCAACACGCGAGGTTTTCTGGAGGATTCCTCCATCTGACTGGCCCACAAAGTGCCGGCGGTCAGTGGAGCAGCACCTGTCCACGTAATCTGCTTCCAGCCCGGCTACGGACCCACAGCGTTTTATAGGACCGTCGTCATAGAGATCTACAACACGCTTCTCTTGCGCATGCGTACTCAGATGTTACTAAAAATCTCCATGTCGCTGTTAAACACTGTGAACTAAGGAAAACAGCAAATAGATCATCGTAAAAAAATGTAACTACTGTCGAACTGTAGACAATGAAATGTTAAAAAGTCACTTTTACACAGTGTAGTAGTTTTTATAACCTATTAAAAGCAGTAATAATTGCATATTTAAGAAGAAGAACATTTACAATAGTTATACCAGGTAATTTGTAAAATTATGTAGAAAATGTGTAAAAGTACTATTAGCTAAAATATTAGCTAACACGCCCACCAGACTTTTATCCCATTTCATTAATGTTTAATCGAGGGCATAGCATATGGAGTGCACTTAAACGCAACATTCCTTTTTTGGCGCACTGCACTCTGGGTGTTGAAGTTATTAAAGCTTCAGTCACTTGGTAAAAGATGGTTGTCGTTTCAAAACAAACTACATTTCCCGTGTTGCCTCTGTAACTATAGAGGAACTCAACGCCCCTTGACTTGAAGTGCGACTGACAGCACGTAGGCACAACTTCTGATAATGTTTTGAGTAGTTAATACGTGCGCAGTAGCTGCCAGCGACCTTTACGCACCGAGGACAGTTCGGGTGTTTCACTTACAAATGGCCACCATCGTCTTTTGCTCAATTAACAAAACGGCTCAGGCTACGGCGAGACGATGTTGGACTCCTCATTTGAAGGAGCTTGCTAGTGCAGCAGGGCACCGTTTGCCGTTCTCCTCCACTCACAGCCCGAGTTTGCTTCCGGGAACAAGATGGTTTTCCAGGGGTACTGGGGTAAGGTTTACGTCCCATGGGAGCGCAGGAAGAGCTGCATCTGGCCGGACCAGAAGGGGAGCCCTGGCGCTCAGTGGAGCCGCAGCGGTGACAGCAGCGGCGGCGGTAGCGGGCTTTTTGGCCAACGCCAACCACTTCCAGCGCGCAGAGATGGCAACCAGAGTCTCCCAGTCCGCCGAGGAGAAGGAGAAAGAGCAGGAGGGGGACATTCTGGAGAGATGCCTGGGTTTCATGTCTCCTCCAGTGACCGACATCGGCGCGCTGCAGGAGAGGAAAGCTGAGATGCGTACGAGGATGGAGATGCTGATCATGGAGACGCAGGCCGACTTCTGCAAAGCCCTGGAGAAGGTGGACGGTGGGAAGTTCAAGGTGGACCGGTGGGAGAGGAAGGAAGGTGAGGGGCTGGTAACGATCCGCATTTATTGATTGTATTGCTGAATGAGTTCGCTGCTGACTCTGTGTGGGGTGTTTGAGGTGGCGGAGGCATCAGCTGTGTGATGCAGGATGGGAAGGTGTTTGAGAAGGCAGGGGTCAATGTGTCGGTGGTGTTCGGAAACCTTACCGAGGAGGCTGCGAGGCAGATGAGGAGCAGAGGAAAAGTCCTCAAAGGGAAAGATGGTGAGTTCTTCATACAAGGACTTTGAAACCCAATTTATTGAGCCTTTAATTTAACACATTCATAATCATTATTATGTTGAAGGATGCTCTAGTTCAGCTTTATGTTCTGTGTTGTCTCCCAGGTAAACTACCATTTTGTGCCATGGGTGTAAGCTCAGTTATTCACCCCAAGAATCCTCACATACCCACAGTGCACTTCAACTACAGATACTTTGAGGTTGAAGAGGAAGATGGTAAGTGTGTCCCCGCTTTACATTAGCAGTTGTGTCTTGGTGTCAGTGACACTATTGAGTAAGAGAATGAATGATAACCCTTGTTTCCTGCTTCCTTGTCTGTGTGTGATCCAGGCACTAAGCAGTGGTGGTTTGGTGGAGGCACAGACTTAACCCCAGTATATATTAATAAAGAAGACGCATTTCACTTCCACAATACCCTGAAGGAAGCTTGTGACAAGCACCACCCTCAGTACTACCCCGACTTTAAAAAATGGTACAGTAAGACAAGATTAGTGTTTCACTTGTCAAACTCCATATGTCTGTGTGTACCTCTGCATGGTTGATTTCTGTCGATTTGGTTGCCTGGATGACAATGGGTGTATCCACACTGTCAGCGAATGATAAGAGGATGTCTCTTCCTAACATCTGCAGCTGGACCAAAACCGTTGAGGCATGTCGTTTGTGAATGACCTCAGAGGATATGAAAAGAAAGGGTGTGGTTTATCTGATGTCCACAATAAGGGAATTTAGTTTTTTATTTAGAACTAAATTTAAAGAAAAAATCATTTTTGACAGTCTTGCTGTTAATTTATTAGAGTTAGATGAGATTCTTGCCGCTTTTGTGACTATGATGTAAAACAAATCTACAGCCATTGAGCTTGAGCTGAGCTTTTCCTTTGGACAGAGCCAGACCTACCTCTTCTGCCAGCTTCTGATACACTACCAGGTGTTTATATATTACATTGTCAATAGATGCACCTGGGTAGTTGAATGAGCATGTTTCCAAAAACTGAAATGCCACAGTTTCATTTCCTTCTTATTTTTCGGAATCAACTTTTAGCCCAAAGCCTAAAAGCAAAATGGTAGCAGCTGTTAGTTCAGTTGTCTTTTTGTGCAGTTTGTTCGTGCAGCCACTTTAATGCTTCATAAAAGTGAAAACAACTGTCTGGTGGGTACATGTATGCTACAGGATGAGTTTGTTAATGTGCTCCACCTTGTGTATTGCAATGTGTGCAGTTGCTCAAGATTAGGTTTTATTCCAACCCCTGTGTCATCTAGGTGTGACAGATACTTCTACATCCGCCACAGAGGAGAAACCCGGGGTATAGGAGGGATCTTCTTTGACGACCTGGACTCTCCAAATCAAGAAGAGGTGTACAACTTTGTCAAGAGCTGTGCCCGCACTGTGGTGCCCTGTTACCTGCCCATTGTGTACAAACACCTGCACGACTCCTTTACTGCTGAGGAGAAGGACTGGCAGCAGGTACGACGAGGAAGGTGAGTAAAAGACGCTGAACAGTGACTGATTATGGGAAATGACATATTCAACATGGATGATGTTAGTGTAGTGATGCTATGTACCCTAACGTTCAATGTTATTCATTGCTCACAATATAAGCCAAAATGTAGTGTAAACTTGTACAGCAGTATTAGTCTAAATGTGTATGTGATTAATCACAGATAACAAGGAACATTTGAAAACAATATATATTTCCTTAAACCTTCGGCAATGTATTAATTAACAGATTTTTTCCCCATGTGAACTTAACTTACTATATCATAAATCGTTTGCACAACATTTTAGGTATGTGGAGTTCAACCTTGTGTACGACAGGGGAGTGAAGTTCGGCCTGGCCACGCCTGGCTCCAGAATTGAGAGCATCCTCATGTCCCTCCCCCTCACAGCCAGGTAAGCTAACACCAGTGTGTACCCGCGGTTGCTCTGCTCTTGTATGACAATAATGAGCTGCCTGAGCTTCCTGGTAATGACCTCACCCGTTGTTCTCAGGTGGGAGTACATGCATGAACCTGCCGAAGGTACCCAGGAGGCTGAGATGATGGAGGTGCTAAAAAACCCCAAGGACTGGGTGTGAGGTTTACACGTCAGTGTGCACAGTAGCAAACCGTGCAACTTGTTTGACTGGATCAACAGCAGTTTCAGATGTTCAAAAATAATATGTGATTTTTTTTAAAGCTGTGCCATTTTTCTTATTCCTGTTGATTGTTTTTGTCAAATCAGCCTTGTTGATACTGAATAATGTTATTAATAATTTCACAACGAGGCAGCTTTGTGTGATTGTTCAGGGCCTGGTACAGTAAACAAGGACAAATAATGTGACGTCACAGGTGGCTGCTTTTGGGTCATCTCACATTGGTGATGTGCCGCTTTTAAGACGTCTCTGTGTTTTTTATGCCTTGGCTAAGTGTGGTTTGCTTTACTTGAAGCCGTCTGCTTCTCTTTACTCTTTTTTTAATATTGCACTGAAAGGGAAAATAAAGCAACTGAGCCACAGTTTGTGTTTGTGTTGCACAAATAATAAATCTAAATAAATGTTTAAATGTCTCTGATTGCAAGTTATTTTTGACAAAGCTGAAAAAGCCTCATTCACACAGTGGATGATTGTTCATTTGTGGTTAATGAGTCACTTCCTGGTTTGTTTGAACAGTGAATTCTGGATTATGTTGCATAGCGAGCACGTATGAATTACAGACGAGGTGGCTCCTTCAAAAATATATTTTTGAGTTCAAATATCCTTAAATTAGAGATTGGTAACAATTTCTTTAATAGCTTTTATTTCTATTACTCGAGTGTTTGAATCTATTTTACTATTGTCTGACGATGCACTGAAAAAGTATTGAATTGACAGCATTTGTGAAACGATAGACAAGTGTGTCTATGCAGCAGTTTAGCAGAACTGCAGTAAATTTACTCAAACTAGGTGAAAGACTGCATTGTGGTTTGTTAAATTATACAACAATCCAGTTTTCAATGTTTTATTAGAAATTAACTCAAGCATTTGCACATAATGATTTATTAGAAGTTCCCTTGCATTTAATGTTTCGTTTGATAAGGCACTGTAAAAACAGGCCTCAGTAAGTAAGTACAACTGACCTAACCAAAATCTATCACTACCAGCACAACTCAGTGCGAGGTCATAGCAAGTGCTGAGGTTCATAGAGCAACAAACAAACGTATGATAATAACCGGTGCTCATACTGCTGTACATAGAAACTGAGTGGCATTAATCAGTGTCCGTGAATATTCCAGATGTATTTGGTTTTAGAATGTATGCAGCAACATTGCATAAAGAGCGTGAGCACTTTTCATCAGAGGATTACAGTAACATTAATGCTTAAAACCATGTAGAAGACATCAAACCAGAATCCTTGTTTTCATTATATAGCTCATTCTGAGCTTTAACACAAAGTGCCTTCATTATTCACAACCTAGTGTATAACAGTTACATTAATATTGATGCATCCACTGTGGAGTGAAAACAATCCCACTGTAACCCTTTTATCACACAACAGAACTACATATCTATGTACAGGTACATTACATGTGCATGTAAATCACTGTGACTTTACATATGGACTCTGCCCAAACCTGTCTATATGTCTATATTGCCCACTGTCCCCTCTTTGCTGTGCAAATCACTCCACAACTACTGCGTTACTGCAAAGTAGCTGAAAAGTAGCACAGCATTAAACTGTGCCATATCAGTTAGATTTGTTTTATAGGAAAGTCTTCACAGTTAAAGCAGGCCCTGAGCCTGATACGCATGGAGCAGGGAGCTCTGACCAGCAACGAACTGATCCAGATCCAACCTCAGCTGTATAGATGCCCCTACACACACACCTACATCTATTTTAGCATCATCATTTATGGCTGATGGTCTTACAATGTAATGTCAAATAATCATTAGTGTATATAAGTTGGACTGATGCTTTAGTTTGGCAGACTATTTAAAACTCACTTATGAGTAGTGCTGAAAATTAAGCCCCAGCTCTCTGAGTCGACAGTTGTGGCTAAATGTTTTGGATATTTGGCTGAAACATTTAACCCCCAATTTAGCAAGCTCGGACAGGTCAGACAGACAGAACCTGTCCTGCACAAAACCACCAGACAGCAGCTGAGTGACTGGTGGAGAATTTTAGTATTTTATGTAAGACCAAGGTATTTTTTGTCATGAATTACTCAACTAAACCAGAGCTAAAATGTAAATACCAGACTTAGATTTGTCACTTGATAACAACCAGTCTGCTGAATGCCACAAGATGCTTGTTTACTACTATAGCTGTAAATGCATACATACTTAGAAGGCACAAAACATCTGATCTAGGACATACAGCGTAAATTTTACATTTTGGCACGAACTTTCCAACAGAAAAGCATCGGTTCAACACCCACATACACTTTCTGAAACGTCTTCCAGCATTAAGCCAATCATAACCGCTGTTTCGTTACCCATTTGCTCTACCCACTGAGGTAAATGATTTGCTACTGTGTGACAGCATAGATGCACCTTGAAGAAACAGGTGAGGTGTTGGTTGGTTTTGGTATTGCAGTATTATTTGTTCCCTACTACGATTAGTTCACCTCACAGATGAAATGTTAGTGCAAATTTCAAACTGCGTATTAGTCCATAATCCAGGCAGTGAGGAGTGTTATTGCTGAATGATGAAGGCTGGTGATCCCACAACAGTGGCACTGCTAGGTGATAAGACAGTCTAAGTGTAGGTTAGGGCTTTTTTGCAGTGGATGTGAAAGACAGGTTTACTTGTGACCACTGACACAAGTAGTGCTGGTGTTGACTATATCCTCGTACTGTGGCGGTGGCTCCGTCTCTATCTGGACATCCGTATGGCCCACAGCTTCCTCATAAGATGGAGGCGGGTCTCCAGCACTTCCCCTGCCTGATGTGAGATCTGAGCCTGGATAAGCTGGGCTGCTATGGGCGCTGAGTTCTGATTGGTCACCATGCTGGTAATCCCTCCCCCAATGGTCCATAGAGACCACTGACAGGACATGGTCTTGATGCGAGTGTCCCATGCTGGGGTTGCGCTGTGAGCGTTTGCGGGACTGGCAGCGCCACACTGCGATGGCAATGGCAGCCATGACAACCAAAACCAGCACCAAAGGTATGATCAGGTAGAGAGAGTGGACTCCACCGACCATCGTCTCCAGCCCTCCAGCTGGACTGCTCTCACGCACATACTCCTCCCAGAACCGTCTCTGCAGCCAATCAGAGCAGACAATTTTATTTATTATCCTCGTCAAGATGAGAAAGCACATTTAAGCAGGTTATAGTATAAACACGGTGGCACAAAGCTGGAAGTCAAAGTGAAAAGGTTTAATCTGGACCAGTCAAGCACAATGAAACTGGACAGCAACACCCAACAAAAAGAAACCACACGATTGTCCATGTTCATCTGTGTGACTACGCACACAACGGTTTTACAATAGAGGCCCTCCTCCCCCTTCCGGCTGATAATCATCACTTCCTGGAAAACAAAATCCACTTTCCACAAGCAACCACTCTCAGCATATACTTAATCTAGACAACAACTCTGCCTGAATTAATAAGGCTTTATAGACCACCGCTGACTAACTCACACCATCTGATGATAAAAAGAGCTACAGCTTTATGTGATCTACGGGTCTTCCTGTGTATTCATACACGATATGTTGCCGTTTTTAATGTGTTCTACTTTTCTATTCCTGTGTGTATTAAGTATTGAGAGGAAGGGAAGGAATAGGTCAAATGTGGTGCATCTCTCATTCCCTCACCGTCTTCTCATCATTTTCAAAAGCCTCGCGGGCCTCTTCATACGTGCAGATCTCCTCACGGCACTCCCTCTGGATGTTGCCCTGTTTCATCTCCTCCAGCAAGAAGTTGGCCCTGCGCAGCCGGTGCAGCACCGAGTGGGCTGCGTCTGCTGGCAGGAACACTGAGAGGAAGGGGGAGAGACAAAGACGGGGCCAGAGAAAGGTGAAGCGTGTAAGACTAAGAAATTTATGGGAAACAAACAGTGCATAGACCAAGACAACAAATAAATACAAAATGCAAGATAAAAAGAATAACGTAGGGGTGAGCTGAACAGCAAAGAGGAGGAAGTGAAGGAGGAGACATCAAGCAATAAGATTGTTTTAAAAGCAAGACTGGGGAGGAAACAGGACAAAGAAATAAAAAAAAGCAAAAAGAGAGAGAGGTGGGAACTCAAACAAAGGCAGCTGAGCTGAGCTGAGCGCTGCCCAGTGCCCACATTTCTGCATAAAAACAAAAGCTCCTTTGATTTAGGCATCCATCTATGGGCATATACCAAAACCTAAAGGAATGGACTTAGCAAGACAGTGTCCCTCTGTTTCACACAACTAGGATAAGACCATCACCTCTCCAGCACAAACTGTTGACAGGATGCCACAACACGCCCTGGGAATTAATGGTGTGCTACTGAATTACACGTAATCCTTGTGACAACTTCAGACCATGCACAGCATAAGCCCTGAAATGTGAAACAAGGAACCAAACCACAGGAAAGAGAGAAACACCCTAGAGAAAGAACAGGTATTGTATTGTAGAGAAAGAGAAAAAGCCTTAGATTCGCGTTACAACATCGTTTTTGTGCGGTTATGAAAATCACAATAGATCACAAGATACCATGACGACACAAGAAACGGGAGAAGAGTTTCTGAGTAAAACGCGTGATTCTCTTTGTTAGAAACGCATTAAACTCACCAGTCCCCATGATCCCTGCGAGTCTGTTCGGGGCCTTTTATCTGTTGAGAACCAAACAGAACAGATCTGGATCCTGTTGATACAAGTCAAACATCAATTAACTACGTCCCCGAGCAAAACTATGTCACAGGAAGAGTCTTGTCTCCGGAAGTCATTACATTAAAGGTCGACAGGAATGAAAAAAGGTGACTTCACCACAAATCAGAGCTCACTTCGATATAACGATGAGGCAGCGGTGACAGGGCGTAGCTCCGCCGTGACTGAGGCATCTCTGGCCGAGTGACCAATGGCGGCTACTGGCCCCTGTTACACACGGACGCGTGTGACGGGAATCCTGCTCGTCGCTGCCCAAAATAGCCTCACAGCAGCTGAAATATGTCTCACAAAGCGCCGCCCCGCCACACAACCACACCGACGGCTCAACGAACGTCAGCTACACTCAGATATCACGCTTCTCCGCGGCTAACGGCCCGTTTCCCTCGGTGCTGCTGCGCGGACTGGTCCCCTTCCGAGCCGAGAGCCGTTACTGACAAGCGGGGATGATTTGTAGGATGAGTGCGGCTGCCGCCTCGGATGCTGTTAAAGCCGCCACACATTTGAACGATAGAAACACAAGCGCGACATGGGACACGTGTTTACTCCACGTCCACACAGTCTGATGGTGTAAATGTAAAGTTTATTACTCCATCTTACCTCTCTTCGCCCCCAAAAGCTGCATTAACGATCCCTCTGCTCCTCTGTTGCCCGAGTGTTGCTATGTGCCGAGCGCATGCGCATAGCTGTTTGCCGCCCCCCCTTCTTATTTTGCCCCGGAGTTAAAGGGCCAGTCCGCACAAACAGAGTGAGAAGCAAAACACGACGCCTGGTGCCTTCGGTAGTGTTGTTGCAGTTTGAAGGTTAAATGTCTCCCCCAAAAGAGCAACCACGTGTTTACAAACACATTTTGTTTTTATAACACACACTGATGCAACTGCCTTTATCCTAACAACAAAATCAGAATTTTAGGGGCATGAGAGACATATTGAAATGACTTTTACCTTTGCTGTGTTTCTACTGTTTTTCTTTTACAGCTGGCTAAATGTGTACGTCAGTAACCGTAATGAGATCCAGGGGCCATTGTTATACTTGTTAGCAGTGTTTCTATTCATCTCCAAAACCCGGAGTGATTCAGAACATCCACAGCGCATCCCCAGGGTGAAATAGCAGTTTATGGTCCAATATTTTCAATGCTTCAAAGAAGATTATTAACAACACCTACTGTGGATGATGTAATGACATCATTAGGTGCAAATAGAGACTTTATTTGTCTATTTTCTCACCTGCTATGATGCTTGCATAAGCTAATTAGCTGTGAAGGCTTCTCAGTCATTGAGGTATGGAAAGAGACAATCTTATTAATTTGTTTCCATGCAGTTTAACTTTTGCTTAATGGTTTGTGTCAGTCAATTTAAAATTTCAATCTGAGCAGGGACACTTTGAAGTTCACATGTGCAATCAAATCTATATATTGCAACTCTGCTACAGCAGTAATGATGTGTAAATGTTGATGAGTTTTGTTTGTGTGTGGCTAAACCAGAACTCTGTTTTAGAACTACGTTTTAGTTTGTCTCTGCTGGTCATAATATTGTAAGATATAAGATGATGAAATACACAGTGAGAATAAAACACCTACACTTAGAATAAATAAATATTGGAAACCGAACTGTTACGTTCACGCCCTCTAGATGTCATGCAAGTGACAGAGAGGAAAAAAATGACAAGCATTAGGTTTAAAGATAACAGGATGTTTGTCGATGGGATCTTTATTCATTATGAATGATGTGACATTTGCCTTAGTGATATATAAACTGTGCTCTGTGTGTGTTAGACATCACCCTCCTCATCCATCTGTCTCTAATAGAGCTTATTTTAGTAAGGATAGTAAACTGCGCCACCTTTGGGCCAGCACCTAGAACCACACACCGTCGTTTCCCCTTTATTTTTGTAACGGGCTGTCTCACTGTGTCGGTCTAGGCACTAGGACCCAGCAGGTGCAGCCCGTGTTATTTCACTGATGTGCAGCAGCGTCCCGTCAGCAGAGCGCTGGATCCACGGCAGCAGCGTCTTCTGGAGCCAGGACGCGCAGTGAGCAGCGGCTGCCCATCCTGGCACCCACAGCACGGCCACGGACTGGACACTGCTACCACTTGAAGTTGGACTTTAGGAGACCACACATGCTCTGCTCTCTGTTTTTGCTGAGTAAGACACTTTAAATAATCCATGGCTTCATCCGTGAGCGGCACAGAGGAGGTCCGAGTGTCGGCGCTGACGCCCCTGAAGTTGGTGGGACTAGTGTGCGTCTTTCTCGCGCTCTGCCTGGATGTGGGGGCCATGTGGAGCCCGGCGTGGGTCACGGCAGATGACCAGTATTACTTATCCCTGTGGACGTCATGCTGGAAGCTGGTCAGCTCCGTGGAGTGGTCCTGCAGCAGCACGCTGGCCACCGGTGAGAGACACGCTCATGTGCCCAAGTTTGTCTTAGATGAGATGATGCGTTGTTTTTAGACACCTTAAATTAGTTTTACCCTGGAAACTGCACCGTTTGGGCGCAGACAGACAGGGTCCGTATTCATATTCAAATCAATCCAGAAAGTGAGATGCGCAGCCCTGGGACAACAAAGGGTCCCTGCACAGCTCACCCATTCAGTCCTGTTGGTGAGAATTATAATAGATCACCCTAGAGAGCGCCACATGTTAATTACTTTATAATTCGTTATTGCCTGGTTAATTTAAACTTCAGAGCTTTGTTAAATGAAATATGATAGCGAACAATGGGACACACAGCGCTGCTCTTCAAGCAGAAAATAAATGACCAAAGTTAAAAAAAACTTTTGACTTTGGTCTAAAAGTCTGATGAACATGACAGTTTTGGTTTTCCTGTATCATTTGCCCCGTGCATCACTGAATGATGTGGGAATTTTGCCTGGCCAGGAGCAGTCCAGCTGGGGTTTCATTTGGCCTTTTGTTGCACACAAAATGAGCCTTTGTGTGGGTTTCTTCACCGACCAAGAAGCAAGGGCAACTCAGAGCAGAGAACTCCCCAGAGATCCAGATGCCTGGAGATTAGTAACCAGGGAAACAAGTGAAGCACTCAAGAAACGCTGATTTTCTCTATTAAGGAAACTTCTGTCTGCACATTAAGCGTTTGTTGCCAGCATTTTATATTTCCATCACAGCTGCTAAAAAAAATTAAAAAGGATCAGCGCACAACAGCACAACCAAAAATCAGTGGAGGTTTCAGTGTGTGCTGTAGAAAATCTGACAACCACAAATCTAATTTTATCCAAAAGCAAAGTCCTGAATTTGTTAACTTTTTGCTATGATGATGATTGAGTTGTGTTACGCCACAGTTTGTGGTCTTGCTGCATATGGATGCAGTGAATTGTCAGGTGCTCAAAGAAACAAGCACATTTCAATATAGTAGCTCAATAAAATGCCACAATTTAGAAATACACTGTAGAAGATAAGGAGACAAACAAGTTTTTGCATGAGGCTGGGTTGTTTTTGGAGGCGTTATGCGCAGTAAACCTGATGCATTTGAATATAGCCGCAGATTTGTCAGCTTAAAAGTTGTCAAGTCTTTTGTGCAAATGTGAAAAAGGGTAAAGCTTATGTGGGATTATCCTGCTCTACATCCCTGACTACAGCTTACATTGTGTGTGTGTATATATACTGTATATTAGTGCAACAAAATATTTCCTTTCTGTCTAAGAGATGAGTAAGTACAGGTCGCACTGGCCCCGTTCCTTCTCTGTCAGCTCAGACAAAGTGCACTTTGGTGCCATATAAAGACATGCAGTCTGTGTCAGCTCTCAGTAGCAGCATACCACAGTAAATGCACATAGCAAACTGTCCATTTCCTCGGGCTTGTGCTTGGCGAGGCTTATCGATTTGAATCCCAGGAATCAGTTCCTACCCCCCGTATAAGCCCCCTACCCCTCTGATATTTCCTCAGTGTCATGCTCTGAGCATTAAAGAAATCCTGTTAGTTGGAAACACCAGCTGGCCGCTCAGATGTTCTGAGCTTGTTCTGCAAGGTCTGCATGTACACTGTGCTTCTGGAAAAGCCCACTGCACATTAGGAGGAAGCACAGGATGCTGCCTTGCTACTTGTTTAAAATCTGCGCAGTTTGGTAGCTCGTCTCTGTTTCTCTTCACACAGCACACAATTAGAAAAAAGGGGACGCGTGTGAAAAACTTGACAGGCTAGGAATGTCAAACCGCTGTGAAAAAGCAAAGCGTGTGGATGCCAGGTCAGTGTGAGATGAGGAGATAAATGTGTAGCCGGAGTGTGACTGTCATATTCATATGTCAAGACATATTCATTATAATAACATGCTCATCTTCCTTTTGAGGGAGGCTACGCAGCTGCAAGCAGTCCAGTGTCTTCTCCGTGGACACTGGGATCGTCAGCCTGACATCTCTGCTTGGAGATCTTTCCACTTCTTCTTCATCCTGCTCCCCTGAGATAGCGAACATGTGCATGGCAGGGAGAGACTCACTCTAGGCTCTTCTGTGGCACAGATCTTCCACCATCGTCTCAGACAAAGACACCAAATGATGCCTAAAGGATTTCTTTTTGCAATTAACAGTTCGACAGCGACAGTGACGTGCACACGGGCGACCGTAATTAATGCTCAGATCGGATCTTGTGTACTGTATCTCCTTTTCCATCTGTCATCATGCGGGGCTCAGATTAATAGTTTGGCGCGTCCTGCTCTTCAAAGCCTTTAAGCGCTGTTTCTCGCTCACAGTACAGGGGCTGATTCCAAATCTGAGACGAGACGACCTTCGGCATCCTGCTGTTTGGTGAACACACTGATAAGGATTTCGCCATCAGAGTAGCCGAGTGGCTGAGAGCCCCTGAGCTGACCCATAGAAGCTGGAGTCCAAGTTACTGTGACCACTGAGGCGGTGGCAGAGAAAGTCAAGGGGTCGTTCTGCGGGGGCCTCGTGTTGTGCAAGCTGGAGGTGGGAGAGAATGGCTGCTCTGCTTGTGGTGGGCTCTTTCCAACATCCTGTGGTGACAGGACCGCTTTTTAAACCCTGAATGCTAAACCATATTTGGTCAAACGTAGTTGATGTTTGTTTATATTTGAGCTGCTTGGCCACTGGAATAAAGTTTCCCTCCAACAAGAGTGGGAACTGTATTTTAAGCAGCTTATGTTCCATCGGTTTCTCCTGGCTGGTAAATGTTTTAATGATTTTCTGCCTCAGAAGGGAAATATTCTCAGCAATGCTTAATCTTTTTTTCACTTCCTGAGCTCCAGAACAGACAGTACAATGTAAACAGAACCTACTACTAAACATATTAAAACACTGTCACTGTAAATGATACCACCCACTTCTTGAATCGTTACATAGAGCCCAGCGCCCATTGTGCTTCACTCTTCTTTATTTGTTCCACCTACTGTGCTTTAAATGATTTCCTCCTGTGTAATCAAATGGCTCATCATAATATCCTCTGCCTGTTTACATAGGAACCTCCTGTTTCCCTGAGTACACAGTAAAGTTACAAAAAGAGACGCTTAATCTCTAAACAATAACACGTTGCATGTCTTGCAACGATGCGAATGTCCTTTGGCAACATAAGTTTTTCAAAGTTTTGCCTCAAATGCACTCAAAAATCTCGCTACAATGTTGTTTTCTTTTTTGGATAAACTCTCAGGCTTCCGTTTCTTGTTTGTTTACACGTTGGCACTCTAAGAAAGACTGGAAGTGAGATTGAAGCAGCAGTTCTTTCCGGTTGAGTGTTTCTAGAGTGTATCTGAATGAAAAGCTGAGAATGCAGCTGAGCTAGCATCAGCCAGGAGGAAGGCATACTCATTATCTGAGTCTGCATTGGAATCCGTTACTGCACGGTTGACATCTGTGCACGTAACCAAGAGTGCGCGGGTTTGGTTTTTTTTCTCGTCAGCCTCAAACTGCTCTTCGATGCATGGTTCACATTTTTCCTCCGTCGCTGGCCGTGGATCCCCAGCGGCTTAGATCAGAACATGATGAATCGTCGCCAGCTCCTTGGAATATACACAAGGAGTTGTCTCTGCCTCTGAACCACAAATAGTTTGTGTTTACAAAGCAGTGGGTGGAATCATTTTTCTGCAGTAAAAACATGGAGCACGGCAGTGTAACTGCACCTCATCAATATAACCTGTGACATACTCTAAGGCCTCTCTACTATTTTATCCCTTTGCATTTATCTCCTCACTTTCCTCAGAGTAACCTCCTTTCAGCTACCTATGTCTCTCTAGCTCGCTGTGACTTCATGCCTTTCCTCTCTCTCCCCCTCCCTCCTCTCTGTCCCTGTGTTTGTCTCAGACTGGCAGATCGCCACACTGGCCCTGCTGCTGGGGGGGGCGGCCCTCACCCTGTTCTCCTTCCTTGTAGCCCTGGCCTCCCTGTGCTTAGGCTCCAGGAGCCGCTGCAACAAACCCGTGGCTGTCATGCTGTTTTCTGCAGGTATGTTGTCATTTCCAGTTTATTGCAGCTTTTTTTAAAAAATCATTGTGTGTATTTATTTTCACATAGTACCTTCTCTTTTCGTCTTTGTCCCTCTGCAGTTGTGCTTCAGGCGTGCAGCTTGGTCCTGTTCCCTATCAAGTTTATAGAGACAGTCAGTCTGAGAGTGTACCACGAGTTCAACTGGGGCTATGGCCTGGCCTGGGGCTCCACTATCTTCTCTTCTGGAGGCGCCATCCTCTACTGCCTCAACCCCAAAAACTATGAAGACTACTACTAAAAAGGCACAACAAGCAAGAGACCAAGGCTCTTTGTTTCACTCTTTCGGTGTCCTTGCAGCAATAGGAACTTTATGTGTTACACAGCAGACAGAAAATATGTGTTGTTAGTGTTAGGACCATAAACAAAACCTTAAACATTTATTACTGGAAACATTTTGTCTCAAAGACTATGTTCACTGAAGTCCTAAGCTCTCTAAACCCAGCCAGTGTAATCTGGGAGAAAATGCCACCACTCAGATAAATCTGCGCCCCCTTTAAGTGAAACACAAGTAGATCTGACATTTGGACCGAAAATCTGGAGGGAACAGATGGAGTCACTGACCCCCTGCCAGGATGAACCGGTGGACTAATTAACCAATCAGAGCAAAGAATGATGTAGACACGAGCCAATCAGGGAACAAAGAGATTCAGGGAGCAGAATGTTCTATGGAAGTGATGTCCGGAGGAAGACAACAAAGGAAATGCAACAGAAATAGTACACCGGGAACTCTTCTCCACTACAGCGTAACAGACTGATGAAAGCATGTCATGAAGCCACAACAAGCTGGCTCTGTTTTTTTCTGTGCAGTGTCTAAGAGTCAGAGATACTGATAATACTCAAGAGCTACTGAAAACAGTGAAAACATTCCACAGGCACCTTCCAAATGTTATCACGAGGGTGAGAGGACCAGTTTCTGGGTAATGAATAGCACAGTCTTTCACTTGTAAACAGATCTAAAACCTTTTTGACTACAGAAGCCTGGAGCATAACCTCCCAGTTAGACCAGCTTTTTATTATTTATAAATCTTGTATGTGCCAGCATATAAGAGCTTATTGCACACAAACGCTGGGGTGAAATGTGGAAAATGACCGTGTCTACTGTGTGTGCACATCTGCATGACCATACGACCCATGTGCTCTCACACACTTCCTCATGTGATGCCTCCTCATCTTTCCACTCTGACAGAAATACGAATGCTCTCGGTGGAGAACTCAAATAGGGAGAAGCTGTAGAAGGAATCACTGTAGAAAAAGTCACACTGAGCTTTATGTCTAGATCTGAGATATAGTCCATAAGGAAATGTTAGAGCAATGTGCTGAGCTGCATTGTAACGGCTTAAATGACTACTGTAAGTTGAAGTTGAAAGCTGAAGAAGGACACAGACTCTCGTGGAGCCAGAAGACAGGTGTGCTCTGCTAATGCCCATATTCTCCAGCCTCCTAATTCCCCTGCACCATTAGTGATAGCGTGTGTTTGCATGCCACTACCATTCGCTGCTGTACTTCTGATTCCCTCTGGTCGAATTACAAACATAATAAACATGTATAGGATAAAAAGCCATGTTTGGTTCCTTTGTGGGAGGATGCGTGACTTGTGAAAAACTATGCGAACATGGCAGCTGTGCATGATCAAGTCACATAGAATCAGCTCATTTATTAAGTACAGCAAGTTGAGGCATTTGCACAGGAAATTAACATCTTCTGAACACATAATACAGGGTGGTATAATATGCATAAAAGTACCAGGAATATACTCATATGCAAGTGTCTTTAGTGTTCTTTCAGTGAAATGAGCTCAAATACAGAGCCAGATACAGTGTACAGTCTACATTTCGCATTAGTCACAACTTATATAGCATTGTTTCATTGTTCCACTGTCAGAGCGAGTTACGAGTTAAGTGGAAGTGCCTCCTTTTATAATATCAGGAATGGGTGCAGTTGTGTAAACAGGGCAGTCATTCATTCGGCGTGGAATGTTTGCTACGTACACTGTAGCTCCTCTTCAATCCTTCTTTATTTTGACCTTTCTGAAGCCCATCACACTCATTTCCACAGGTCACTCCCTATTTTATACATATGCTTCATGAAGAGTTTCCAACTGTTCTTAAAAAAAAAATCATCATCCACCAATGGAAACGAGTGCAGAGGAGAAGAAGGGTAGCAAGACATGTGGCTCTACCTCAGCAGGTAATAAGGGCTTGGATACTGATTGCCAGAGGAAGACCTCTAGAAAGATTCTGGAAGGATGGGGCTTATAGTAACCGAGGACAGGGAAAGGACGGCCAGGTGTGGGCAAAACAGTGCGCAGCTGAGCTCAGGTGTAACGGGGCATCTCGCACTGTTCACAACGGTTGAGTGCAGGGTGGTTAAGGAAGGTGCAGCTTTCACAGTCCCACTGGGCGCCCTCAAAGTCCTCATCTCTCTGAGGCCCTGGCACCGGCTTGGAGACCTGCTCCACATCTAACAAGACAACAGGAAAGAGCAGCACATGACAAACAAAGCACCATCAGTTGAGTCTGTAGGGTCAGTTTTGAAACAAAATGCCCTAAATCCTTAATGTGATAAAGTCAAATAATCAAGTACAGTATGAGATCAATCACTGTTATGGTGTTGGACTGAATCGCGAATTTTTATATTGCCAATTAATACTGATCCATACAATGGTTTTAAATCCTAGCTTCACTTCACAAAATTTGCCTCAACCACTGCTCACCTTTCTTTCCAGGTTTGGGTGGCACAACTGGACCAGGCTGAATGTTGTCATAAAAGTTCACTGTTTCTGGATGAAACCTCCCTATGGAAAAAAGCACAAATCAGATGCTGAAGTTTAAGGATCACAATCTTAAATCAGTTTCCAGAAATGCTACAGTTCTCTTTAAACGAGCACAAAAGTAACAGCTTCCTGTCTGCAGTGAGAAAACGAACTCAAGGCCAATGGCCTAAGTGGTTGAACCTAGATCAACGTTCACAGCAGCATAAGAAACCGTGATGGAACACACACCGTCAGCCAATCACTCGAGTGCACGTACATTCCTGACTGATTGGTAACGTGAATCTGTCAAACCTACAGTTTATTAGAAAGTAATCAAGATGCAAGGAAAGTGAAGCAGCTGTACAACTTTGCCAAGGAGTAAAAATATGTCTCATAGTGTTTGGGTCAAGCTTCATTTCCAAAACATGAACATGCTGGATTACATTCAATCTTTTCAGTAGTATCCAAAGCAACACGTGCAGACCCTGTATTTTCATGTAGCACTTTATGTGGTGCTGCATCATCGTCTATTCTACAAATAGGTCAATTCATGCTCTATTAACACTTTAATACTGTTTTGCCAGAAATGTGTCTTTTTACTTGAACAAAGGAATCACTCTCAATTGACTGCTGCTCAGCATATTTCTCTGTTGAGTGTTTATTCAAGCATTGCAAAGCGTTTTCCAAATCAGATTAACAGCAGAATTGTCAACATAAGGATTATATTGTCTGTTAGAGTAGGTAACAAATACGTGACAGTGGAGCTCAGATGTTAACTTGATTTACAAAGTTAGCTTTGCAGCTGGAATGAAATTTCCATAAACAAAGTTTGCCAATTTAATAATCTGTCTAATCTACAGAGACACCAAGAGGCGAGCAAATATCATACTAACGACACGTTGTCTGGAAATGACGCCCGTGAATTGTAATGGTCAATGCACTGGGCTGCAACAAAAATGGTCACGCTATTAGGTCTGCTGCTGGCAAGCCAGTTGTTTCAACTTCAAACATCAGCACTTTTGGTAATTAGCTCTGCCCTCACTGTGGGAAAGTCAACACTATTTTCAATTACGTCACCAAGAAGGATGGACAACTGCACGTGGGCATATAAAATGTCAGCTGAGGATCGGCCTGCGTTGCGTCACGGACCAGCCAGACATTTCAGAATGTTGTTGTATCTGTATGCAGTGTGACGGAGTCTCATCCATCACTGTGGCCCCAACTCTGCTTCTTGGTTTGTCCGTTTCAAGATCAATGCTTTCAAATAAAGCACAGACACGCTTCAAAGGTTTGTGTGGAATGTGCATTTATGTGTGGTGTGTGTACCTCTAGACTGTAGCAGATCTATCTCCTTCAGGGTGCAGTCGATATCAATCTGAAGTTTTCTGTTCATACCCCGCAATCGGGTCATCTCTTCAGGCTGCAGCCAGAGCAAACATACAACCCAGTTAGATTAGACGAAAACAGACAATCAATTACTGCCCACCACTATTAGTGAACAGTTTAGAACATTCCTTTGTATGTACAACAGTGTGAGTCACCTTTAGGTTATTTATGCAGTGCTGAATACATTATGCCTGCTACTCAGGTTAACTGTAATACTTGTCTGTCTTTTGTGTAATCACATCTTAAACTCAATTCAAACCCAGAATCTCAGTTACATAGTATGTGCAGCAGCCTACTGAAAGAAACTGTGGAAACACTGTACTGCTGCAGCTATGTGCTTTTTCAATCCTTACTCTAGGTATGAGACTGGTTGAATTGACTCGGCGGAAGCGTCTTTGAAGGGCATCATATTCCATGTTGTTGACATCAGCCTTCAGCTGCTCTAGTTTCTGCTTTTCCAACAAAAGCTCCTTCATTAGACGCTCCATCCTGGCCCGCTGGTGGAGCAGTAGAGCTGGAAGAAAACACGAGCCGATTGTGATTCCTTTGTTTTATAAAAAGTAATACTGACATAGCTCTAGAAGAAATTAAAAATAGTTTAGGCCTTAACCTAAGAACTAAGTTAACTTAAGATACAGACTTGCGGTTCCACAGTGACGTCTTACAAACATAAGTAGAAAATCAAATGTAGGCTTAAATTAATCAGGCAATGCTGGTCACAGATTTTGTTTCAATCAGCTTGTCCCCATAGAACCACACACCGAGAATCAACTTTTAACTGGAAACCATTTGTGTCAGAGTCACACATACAGTAGGCAAAATTATCAAAAGAACAAGAATCCCTCACCTTGTGTGTAGGCATAGTCATCAGAGCCTGAGCTTGAACGTCGGGGCATTTGTTGAAACTGACTGGCAATGGTCCCCGGTAAAGCGGAAATGGGCAGAATGGGTGGAGGGGCAGCATTGTGCTCACCTTGGTCTACTATGTTAAGAAGAGACTCCATGGGAGGTGAGCTCAGAGGTCTTTGGGTCTGGCCTCCAGGGGACACTTTTGGACACATTTTAAAAGTGTAGGCGGGCTGGCCGGGTTGAGGAGAGGATGCAGGTCGTGGTCTTGTGGGGCCTTGATGCTGCAGGTACATCCCAGGGTGGAAGGCTGGTGGTCCTGGAGTCGAACTGATGCCCCTTGAAGGGGAGCTAGGCGAAGAGCTAGTGGGCATGTAAAGGGCTCCTTGTGGGTGGGGGGTATGAACAGGTGAATTGCTGCGTGGTCCTTCTGAGGGAATGTCTATCTGCTTCTTAAGAGAGCTTTTTGGGTGATAGGGCATGTAAACAGCTGGCTGTTGCTGGGGTTGTTGCTGGTGGTGATAGGGCATGCTGGGAAGAGTTGGGGAGCTAATAGGAAGAAAGACATATGGCTGGTGCTGGGGTTGCGGCTGGGGCTGTGGCTGGACCCGATGCTGTGGTGAGCTGTACGGTGAGAATGTGGAAGGACTGTAGGAAGATTGCTGTTGTGGATAGACAGGTGTCGCTGGAGAGGACCAGGGAGCTGGCTGTGGGCTTTGGGAAGGTGACGGTCGAATATACAGGGTAGTATTGGTGCTATTAGCAAAGTGCCCAGGGGGGATTTGTAGAGCCTGTGAGACACTGGGTATATTTTGAGGGACAGTGACTGTTATAGGGTTCATAGCATAACGGGGGACAGGCGAGTATGTAGGAGACATGCCCTGGATTGTGGGTGGAGGGGTGGGAGTGCTAGCTGAGCGACCCTGATCATTCATGAAGAAAGGATTGTAACCTGGAGATGGTGCCATGTTTGCAGGGGCTGACAAGGGCTCGGGAAAGCTGGGCCGCTGGGGATCAATGTGACTGTCACTGGTGCTGTGCACTAGAGCGCGTCCTACCCCAGCTGCTACTCCTGCAGTCTTGCTAGCTTCCGCAGCCAGGTAGCCCAAGTTAATGGGTAGCATGTGCTTTCGGCTCAGTCGTCCCTCCTCTGGACTGGGATGGAAGTCTCCATACAGGTACATATTACTCTCTTGAGCCAATAGATGGCAGCAAAGTTCCAGGTTGTTGTTGTTCTGACAAAAAACGGAGACCAGTGTCAGATGTGCAGGTTTATTGTAGTTTAAGTTCTTTACTTTACCAGAGGCTTACAGTTATGTATTACGAATATAAACCAAACCCCACCTACCCAAGTGATCCCCAAGCTGTAGTTTTGAGCATTTGGATGAATATGTGTGAGTTAATACCTTTAGAAGGCACTGTGATACTACCATCTCCGGGATCTCCGGGAAACGCTGCTTGAGGTCCTGCAGCATGTGGTAGTCGAGCTGAGAGCCTCCCTGCGCCATCCTCAGCCTGCACGGAGAGTCAACGAGCCCAGAGATGCGGTTGTTCAAACACTCGATGTCGTCTCATCCCCTGAAGGATGCGGAGATGACGGACAACACGAAAGACAAACATCTAATGTCAGGAGAATATTTTGCGATCCTTGCCCTGCTGTCTGTCACGTTTCCTGTGTGTCAGTAGTGACATTTCAGTAAAACGTGTGATGCTTTTCAACTCGAAAACAAACAACTAATGAGACACACGTCACTTGGTTGACAGACATTCATTCACATTAAGAGCCGAGCGCTCGCAAGGTGCCTGTCTGTTGGTGTTTGTTTAGCAATACTGTTGCACCGAGCAACGACGACATACCATCGGTAGCTGGCAGGCTAGTGGTCTGCATCAATTAGCTTCCGTACATCACTCAAACAAACAATCACACCGGCGGCCTGTGAGGCTACGGCAGGAAACAACATTCGCATTGCTGGGAAACTGCCCGATGCGCCCTGCGCCCAAATCAGCAACACAATCCCTTAAACGAGGCATATCTTTAAAGAAGATTAGCACAGGTCGCCAGCTGCCTGCCAGCTAACTGTGCTAATGCTAAGCGTTGCTTGGCGTTGGCTGGTCAGCTGTCACTAGGCTGGGTGTTGATAGATCAGCTAGCTAGCCCTGCTACAACATTAGCTACTAACGCCTTGTTACACCTACCACATGTTAAGACTCCCCCTCATGGCTCAGGCCACATCTGACACCAGCAATATTTCTGAAACGGCGCGCCGAGGTTTGTCAATTGTTTTGTTTCGTATAAATAACGTGTAGTTTCGCATTCCAGCGTCAGGCCGCTGCCGCTGAACTGCATACAAACTGTGTCTCGCGATACTATCGGACTCTCCCGGACCAGGAAGTTGTTGAGCTGGACCAGCAGCGTGTGGGTGGAAGCTGTGCCTCTCAAGTTGACGTGCAGCGCAGCTCCAATTACCTTTTGTCCGTTTTTAGTCAGCAAATCAATATTTAACTGTTAAATGTATTCGGCCAATAACAGATCTTTCTTGTTCTTATTATCGCTGCAGGTCTAACCCTACAATCACGTCAGTTATCGCGTTTATCCTTCTCTCCCTTCGATGCTGCTGTTGATGCAGCTGCTATTTAAAATAAAAGTGGATTTTAATATTGCGCTTTATGCTGTCTGAATAAACTCGGTGCCCACTTTGAGACACAATTGAGAAGTCTTTGAATTTAATTTTAATTTCTCAGTGTCTGACTACAAGCTGTGACCATATAACACGAACGAGGAGACTGATAAGTGACTGTAAAACGACCTTAGCTGTCATGGTGGTTGTTGCACTATGACACTGTTCAGCTATGTTGGCATTGTCTAGCAGCCTCACTAGAGGGCAGTGAGAGATTTATGAATTCTGCACAAGGGCACAGCTCAACTTCAGTCACAACAACAGGACAGATTTGTGTAGAAGGACAAATGCAGTTCATAACCTGGTGATGTTGCTTCACCTGCTGGGTGAAGGGCCTAGGGCCTACACAAGGCCATAGCCCCACATCCACTGCAGATTAGCGCACAGCTATATCTGTTTGCATTATAGTGTACTGTGACGGGTAGAACCACAACTAGAGCTCACTCTGTGGTGCATTTTAAAAGTACAAGCCCACTCTTTATTGTGGTGTTTCGTTTTAAGACCTTTGCCGCGTGCCCTAAAAGCAGCTCAGTGCTTCCTGCTCTGTCGTCAGGCAGCACCTGTTTTGACTTGGAGCTGCTTTTTCTCCTCATAACAGCTGAGCATTCAGCCATCACAGCTGGGAAATGATGACATTACTTACCAATCATGCAGGTCAAGAAATCGTTCAAACCTCACACAGAGCCAAATCTCAACAACACCCATTATAAAGAATACTTCATATTGTGTATAATAAATTGCTGCCCGGGAGTTGCAGGTTGTTGTGGAGCTTAGTGGAGCTGAAAATTCACTGCAGACATTCCACCTTTATGAGATCAAATGTAACATTTGGGGATTCCTATGTTTTCCATACAGAGATTTGCAGTACGAGAGGCATATACTTCTTATCAAGGTGTTTTCATGGTACAGTATCTGCTAAGTGGTGGGGGTACCATCACAAATATGTTCACAGGGCTGAGCTGAGCAGCTGAGTCTAATACCCAGTCTGACTCAGGTTAGCTGTCATTAAAGTGCTGATTAGTTGCCACAGCTGTGGTGCTATTTAAAGCAATCCCCTTGTTGTCTCTGGTGCCTTGCAGGACTCAGATCAGAGAACCACGAAGCCCCTTCGACCTGACAGCTCACACTAGAAAACCCCAATCAGCTCACACCTTAATATGATGAGGAAGTCAAGAAATACAGGGTAAAAATAACAACACCCACAACATGCTCATCTTTCAGCTTTGTTATACTGTTCAGATACTTTCTGTTATGCCCAGACAAATTCACCATTGTTTGTTTCAGCCGAGTTTGACACTCACTCTCCTCAGTCTCAGATGAAAGCTTCCATTTGCTCCTCTGCCAAAAAATGCTGTGGCTCTCAGATCTCAGTTATTCTGTCCACCCTTACCTCACGTGGACTATAAAAACTGAAAAACCGTGTCTGTGTTGCTTGAGAGCAGCTCCAACCGTTACTGCACAGCAAGATGACAGGATCTACTGTAGGTTAGGCGGGAAAAACAAAAGGCAAGTGAGTGTCCTACTTAACTGATTAGTCAAGAGTCCTGGCTGTAAATTTCCAACAAGCTGAGAGTGATAATGAGTTCAGGCTGGAGTGGCTCCCAGCAGACTTGACCAAAACAACGTCCAGGTTGTCCTGCACCAGGTGAGTTACCTGCTTTCAGGGCGTCACTGGGGAACGTGCATTTCTAAGTTATATTTTAAGTTTTCAACTATAGTGCGATAGCATAAAGCGTTTATTAAACGCTTCTATAGTGTAGATCATAAGTGGTAAAACTAATATAGTGTATTACTACTAATATTATTGTTCAAAAGCCGGAACTGATATTTAAATGGACGCGCTGACTTCAGATGAACCATTGACAGCACCTTAAGTGTATTTTACAGACGATTATTAACATTATTTACGCAGCTGTGACACAAGTGATCCGGATGAGACGGTGTGAGTGAGGTTGCGCTTGCGCGCGCGCTCGAGGCAACAGCTGAACCTGCGGCAGGCGCGCGCGGAATTCAGCATCCGGTAGAAAGTAACGGTACTTTTATGGAAACGGCCCCTGAAGTCACACAAGGAGCAGCCAGTCGAGGTGGAGCAGCGGCCGCTCGCATCACGGGTTGTCCCGCTCGGAACCGCGTCCTGTCGAGCCAGGATTGTTTTAAATCACCAGAAACCGGAGGCAGCCGCCAAGAGGTAAACTCAGTCTGCGTGTGTTCGTTAGTTGAGCAGGTTACACACCTGGGTTATTGAATTGATCTGCCACCGTCATATAATCGGATAAACGTATCACGTGTCATGTTAAGGACAAGATTTTAGCTTTTTTACTTATCAGTGTACAACCAGTTAAAATGTAAGAGGGTCCGTTTGTTTTCAAATCAGCCACGTTTAATAAACCTGTGACTAATGTTAAATCACCCTCTAGAGCTGATGTTAATCACAGCTGTGAGGCCCAATGGTCAGGCCTCAGTGGAGATTCAGCATTGACTGGGATAGTCACACTGTAGTTGATGGTCCTACACTGTATGCTGTGAAATGGACAAACTTCATATCTGAATAGATGTAAGCAGGCAGATTAGCAGCAGCAGGTTTAGCTTTAGATCACGTCTAACAGTCTAAACACGCTCTCATTCATGTAGCTGTCTGCCTCTTAGTTTGGCCATTTTGTTGAGGGTCTGTGAGGCGACATATGGGAGCCAACGTGGGCTCTGTCCAGCCTATCACTCATCAGAAATAGCCGTGATCACATGTCCCAGACCCACAAGTGGGTTAAAAATAGAGGCCAGCAAGCTTCTGTTGCACTCTTTCTTAACATACTGGGAACTTGATTGTCAAGAAGGGCCTGTTACAGATATAAATTAGTGGCACACCTTTTAATTATTTAACAAGTATAATTACACATCGATTTAATATTCTGTTATTACATTGGTATTTACTTTCTGTAAAAGTGTACATTAGTGAATATGTAATTCATAAAGTAGGTCAAAATGTGCAGCGATAAATTAATCTACCGTAATGAATGGCTTAAAGTTGCACCGTTGGACACTCATTAAATGTCAGTAAATTAAATGTAGGTCAGTAATTCCTCCTAAATACTGCAACACTTGACCATTCATCATTTCTTTCACAGGTGATATAAACAAAGCCTGTTTGTCAACTTGTCATTGTGGTACGAACATGACAGAGGTGGCGCAGGTTGAGTGCGACAAGGGAGATTATGAGGAGATTGAGGAGGACGACCCTGTTGAGGAGGACAGTGAGGAGATGTCAAACAGGGAAGACAAAAAGCACTGCAGAACGAATGACAATGCAAGCGAGAGTCATGTGAACAGTGTAGACAGCAAAGACGGCTCAGAAGTTGTTAATGGCTCAGCAAAAGCCACAGAAGAGGAGTGTGCAGAAACCGACACCACGGAAAACCAGAATATGTCTGATTTGGCATTTAAAAAAGAGGTAGGTCAGAAATTCAACTACAGCATTTAGATACTTTTGCTGTTGGGACCCTCCTACATCAAAAATCTCTTATCGTACATGCAGAAACTCCTCCGATCCAGAAAGCATGTGGCCAGAACCTACGTTCCCAGACCGAACAAGGAGAAGGGGGACGTGACCAGCAAGTTTGAGACCATGCAGAAGGCCAGGGAGGAGCGAAGCAGGCAGAGGAACAAAGAGGAGCAGCAGAAGAGGAAAGAGCAGTACATCAAGGAGAGAGAGTGGAACCGCAGGAAGCAGCAGGTCATAGATAAGCCAACTAACCTGCGCCTGTGACCCGCATGGCATAATGAGGCATGACCTTGTGACAGTTCTGAGCATCTGAGTGAGAATTCACACCACACTGTAACACGGTTTCATTCAGTTAACCCATCACTCATTTCTCACCGTTTGGTTTTTCCTGTTGTGATGTGCACAAAACAGTAAAGGACTGATGCTCTCCAGTGACATCACACACACCACATCACAGACCTAACAAATACTGCACATCCATTCAAGTAACAGGCAAACACATCGGATAGGCCTGAAGCAATTGTTCTGGTAAAGAACTTGTGATTGAGTGTGACTGTAATTGTAACAGAATAGGTAAATATTTCTCTTGAGCAACTTCAATATTAGAGTTTTAAAATGTCTATTTAGTGTATTTATTGCCTCATTCCTATTCTACAAGAATATACTGATACACTGGAAGAAATACTCGTCTGGCCTACTGTAGAAGCGGCTTTTGGAATAATTAAGGGATCAAGAATTCAATGTTTATGTTTAAGGCAGCTTTTCCTCGAGCTCCACTGTAGTGAAATAAATGCAGTGATACGGTGTTATGTAAGTGGATTATCAGGGATACGCAGGCACAACACCCTCCTTGCATTCACCTGTGCCACAGCTTGCCAGGCTTGGGTGTTTTTGCTCATCTCCAGTCTGTTCAACAACATCACAGGCCAATCACAGGAGCGCCTGCAGGTCACATGACCCAGCTATTAGCAGGGATTAGGTCTGTGTTCTTGCTGGGACCAGCATGGCTCCTGAGTGGCAGAGGAGATGATCTCAGCTAAACGGTAACCTCACAGCTACTGTCTATCTGATCCGCAACAGATAAAGGAACTACTCGCTTCCAGTGATGAGGAGGAAGAGGTGAAGCCAACAAAGGTAGAAAAATCCTACGTCCCCAAAATCACAGGTAAGACACCCCCTCAAAGAAGTATATACAGTATATATCGATGTAAGGAGGCTGAAGTCTTGTCGTTAAATCATCAGGTAGTGTGAAGGGGAAGTTTGCAGAAATGGAGAAACAAAGACAGGAGGAAGAAAGGAAGAGGATGGAGGAAGAGAGGAGGAAGAGGGAAGCCCAAGACAAGATGGAAAAAGCCAAAATAAAGAAGGAACTGGCACAGAAAGCAGCAGAGGTAGGTGCACCTGACGGGGGACTGACGTGGAAGAGGGACAGCATGTCTGTGCGGTTCAGCGCTGGCTTTCTGTTGAGAATGACGCGCTTGTATCTGGAGTGATTCAGGTAATCCTCAGCTGCCTCCCGGTTAAGTTATTTTAAGTGCTATTTAAGTAACAAACAGTTGGCACAGGCTGTGTATAGGTCTGAAACCAGTAGTAGGGCTGTTGACGCAACCCAACAAATGACAAATAGGTCATCTTTATTTCACTTTACCGTGTGTGTCAGAAAAGAATACGGCTCAACGCCTAATCTAGCTTCAAGAAGATAGTGTGGTTCCTGGGAATGGTTGTGTAAGGATTCCTGTGACAGATAAGCAATTAAAGACAATGAGCTGCTACCGCTTGACCCTAACTCGACCGTTGGAGAAAGCAGTCAGATCTCTACTGACAACGCTGGTTGTACGGACCTGTTTAACTAGTAGGAGTTATGATTTTATTCAGCTTTTAAATTTAGATGTATCTGTATGATGTGACACTTTTTTAGAATACTCAACCAAATCTGGATTGTGAATTGTTAAAAAACAAAATTGTTTATTCAATGAGATGTACTAAAAGTAATTCAGTAAAGGTTTCCTAATTTTTCCGCCATGAAGCCTTTCTGCTTTAGACCTCGTCTTAGAGGCTACGTCACAATTAAAACGGTCCTGCTTAGCTGTGAGGAAGCACTTACTCTGTGATCTAGAAACAGCTGGAACAGAGCTGCCAAGTGTGGACAGCAAATGACTGGCAACTGTTTCACACACCTCCCCGTGACTAAATTAGCTCCAGACCTGTGACTGAATTAGACTCGGCTATCTTAGACACCCATGCTTTGACCTACTGCAAATGGTGATATTAGACCAGTGGAATTGCCTCCAGCTCAGACACACACTCCTATTTGCAGTATTGGTGAGTATGTAGCGTCTGACCTGCATTTATTTTTCTTTCCATGACTCATTAAACTGTCCACAAGAGCTGATCCCAGCATGACTTTCCACTGTGGTCTATACTTTATCATCCATGTATTTTAATCATTAATCAAGTCACTGGTTGCATTTATAACACCATAAATACTTTATTGTCTTTTAGGAAGGAGACGATACCATTCTGGTACGTGTAGTTCCAGCGAAGCCTTCACGAGCTCCAGGCAGAATCAAGGTGAACTTTGAAGACTTGGAAAAAAATCGAGAGGAGGAAATAAGGAAGAAGGCAGAGGAGGAGAAAAAGAGACGATACGATGAAAACAAACTCTCCTTCAGAGAAGCCAAGCGACGCTCAGTGGTTCAACAGGTAGCAAGATGGACATCTGTATGACAAATAAACTCATTGTGGACTCCCTCTGCATTCCGAAACTCTCGTTTTGCCTTTAGGATGAAGAGGAGACGTCGTCTGACAAGGTGCAGGTGACCCCTGGAAAGCTGAAGCTGACCTTTGAAGAGCTGGAGAAGGAGAGACAGGAGCAGAGGAGGAAGCAGGCGGAGGAGGAAGCCAAACGTCGCCTGGAAGAGGAGAAGAAAGCTTTTGAGGAGGCCAGGCTGGGAAGGGTGAGCACAAATGGGTTTTAATCCAGCATATGAACTAAAAACATTTACACTACTGCATTTTATTTCACTCCGTCCTTACTCTTGTTATCTTTACTGATACACACACAAAAGCACTAAGTGCATTAGTGCTTAAGCAGCGACTACTTTTGTTTCTTATCAGGGAGATGATGAGGAAGACCGTCCGCCATCTCAGCAAGACAAGGAGGAGGTCCGACCTGGAAAACTGAGACTGAGCTTTGAAGAGCTGGAGCGGCAAAGAGTTGAAGAAGAGCGCAAGAAAGCAGAGGAGGAGACCCGAAGACGGATGGAAGAGGAGAGGAGAGCGTTTGCCGAAGCCAGGAAGAGCATGGTTAATACTGATGGTTGTAGCTGGCAAAGAGTATTGGACTGCTGCTCATTGCCTAAAGCTTACCTTGTTGTGTCTGACTCAGCTTGTAGATGAAGATGACGAGGTGCTGATGGCCTTGTTGAACCTGGAGGGCAGTAAGCCTGGAAAGATATGCGCCAGTTTTGAGGAGCTGGAACGCCAGAGGAGAGAGGAGGAGCAGAAGAAGGCTGAGGAGGAGGCCAAGAGGAGGCTGGAAGAGGAGAAGAGGCTCTTTGCTGAGGCCCGCAAGAGCATGGTAACTATACATGACTCAAAAAAGACGCAGTGCTGCTCAGCGTTCCCTCGAAAAATGATAATTCAGGAAAATAAGACTTCAGCACTGCTTTGTTAAAACGACGTTGACACACTGACTTTAGGTAATTTATTACTAAATTCTAATTGGAAAGGAAGTAATAATTTATTTCTTATGGGCTCAAGTCATCTGCTACATTGCTGTTGTCCAAATTATTTCTTTAAGAAATAAAAGTCTGCATATGGATATCTAAGATATCTTCAGTTTCAAATGTACATTATTTAAAGTAAAAAGAGTAGAAAGAGGAAAAAGGGAAACAATGATTTCAACTGCATAAAATGTGATACTTTGAATGAAATAACCATGCACAGAGGGAAACAAGAGTCGTCTGTGAATATCCATGTGACCTTGTTTGGTGGCTGCTCCAATGCTATATACACAATAAGTAAGGATCCTGCTTAGTTGTTCAGTGCCGTTTATTGGTGGCAGTGGCAAGTGGTTTCTTAAGCTGAAGCTGATCCTGACTAAGCAGATACCACAGCATAGACACAGTTCTTGCAGCCTGTTAGTCCATCCCTTGATGTCTGTCTTTGTGTTTGGCTGTGCACACAGGTTCTAGATGATGAAGAAGGGATGGTGAAAAGCGAGTCTCAGGAAGCACTGCACCCTAAAAAACTGGAGATGAACTTTGAAGAGCTACTAAAAGAGAAGGAGGAAGCTGAGAGGAGACGTAAGGCTGAGGAGCGTAAAAAGAAACTGGAGCAGGAGAAGCAGGAATTTGAACAACTGAGACAAGAGATGGGTGAGGTAAGTCTGAGACCTAGGAAAATAGGTACGTTTCTTTACGTTTCATGAGCTATAAAGCACTGTAATACTAATTAAAGCAACATCTGTTCCACAGGATGAAATAAATGAAAGCTCAGATATTGTGAGCAGAGAGTATGAAGAACTGACTAAGCTCAAGAGGACTGGCTCCATCCAGGCCAAAAACCTGAAGTCCAAGTTTGAGAAGATCAAGCAACTGACAGACGAGGAAATTCAGAAGAAGATTGAAATGGAGAGAGCACGGAGGAAAGCCATTGATGACGAAATTAAAGAAAGGGAGGCAGAAAGATTCCAGGAGGTAAGAACACACACAGCCCACCATATAATAAAGTCAGACTAGGACTTTGTGTCATGTACAGTATTAAAATCGGTGTGTTTTTTAAGGGAGATGACGAGGAAGGAGTTACAACTCCAGGGAGAGCCGAGGAGTCACCGTTCAAACAGAAGGTGGATATGCGAGCCCGATTTGAACAAATGGCCAAAGCCAGAGAAGAGGAAGAGAGAAGGAGGATAGAAGAGCAGAAGCTGCAGAGAATGCAGTTTGAGCAGCAAGAGATTGATGCCGCTCTCCACAAAGTAAATCCTTGAAATTCATGACAATTTCACGATTAGACTGTTTGGACAATCTTAACTCTGGATGTTTTTCTCTGTTTGCAGAAAAAGGAGGATGATGGTGATGAAGAGGGCAGCATCATCAATGGCTCTGCAGCCTACGACGATGAGGAGGATCACGCCAGGTCGGGCGCGCCGTGGTTTAAAAAGCCCCTGAAGAATCAGTCAGTGGTGGACTCTGAGCCAGTTCGGTTCACCGTTAAGATCACTGGAGAGCCAAAACCGGAGGTGACCTGGTGGTTCGAGGGGGAGATGCTGCAGGACTGTGAGGATTATCAGTATATAGAGCGAGGAGAGACGTACTGCCTCTACTTACCAGAGACCTTCCCAGAGGATGAAGGAGAGTACATGTGCAAGGCTGTAAACAGCAGAGGCACAGCAGCAAGCACCTGCATCCTCACAATAGAAAGTAAGATCACCCTGGTGTGACTGCATGGCTGCATGATACCTGGATTTCAGACTCTCTCAGTGGAAGAGGATCGCATGCTCCTCTTCTTTCTTCCTTGTGAACTCAAGCTGAATGGATTGTGTGGATAACTGCTTTTCTGTTTTTTTGTCTTTGCAGCTTATGACTACTGATGCCCTTCCACGTTTGGAAACTTTCCTTGTTATCTCTCACTTCTTTTGTAAAAACATTTGTCCCTCCTTGTCTGGGGAGCTCAAACAGCAGTATGCTTGTCATTCCTAAGAGAGGGATACACAACAAATAGAAAATGAATGCTTGATGTTGTTTACTATTGCTCCATTGTAAAGCTGTGCTCTCCGTTAGAGTGGCTTGATACTTGTGTGCCAAAATCTGACATGATTTTTCCTAGGGTTGCACAAAATGTCAAAACTATCCTCACTGCAAGGCCCTAACAATATTTACTGTACCAGCATCCGTATTGTCAAGTAAATTTAATGCACTGGACCTGGCAGATGTGATGCTTGAGGCTATGAAATGTGCAAAGAAGGAACTCCTTTAGAAGAACATGATAGAAGACTATCAGTAAAACTTCCCACATACTGTACTTCCTTGGATATTCACCTACTGATTAGCAGCTTCAATAGTAGTTTTCTCTATTGTTTCTCATATTGGTAAATGGTGCGATACCTGCTTGGTACTGTACATATGGAGGAGCAACACAATAAACTGATAAACTGATAAACCACCACATAATTAATAAACCCTAGTAACCCTATTTTCATTGTTCTGGTCCACAGTTATCTTTAATTGTAGAATCTAAAATCAATTTAAATATTTCCCATTTTCTGTTTGACTTAAATATAACACTCTTGATATACTTTAGCTTTACTGGGCAGCAGGTAACAACTTTATGGTTTGAAAATCAAAAAAGCTTTGACTAGTATTTGTCATTTGTTATAAATGAGTATGTTTTAATAAAATGAACACAAATGATACCATTGCTTTGTTGTATTTCATTGCTACAAATATTTATTATCGTTTACTTAACTAATTAATCTATTTGATTCTATGTGTCCACCTTAAAAATATTTAACACATGTTTAAGTTTAGAAATACCTCAAAATAATACAATGCAAACATGTAAAAATAAGATTTGCATGATAGAAAATCTTTTTTTTTCTTTCCAGAGGTTTGGAAACAGCTCTGTCTGAGTTTCGGGTCGTTTTTGGTTTTGTTTTTTGGCAGTGTCTTGTCTCGTCTTCTTGCAGTGGAGCAGGAAACCGAGCCGGACCCAGGCTGGGCGGAGGACGTCAGAATGTGTCACCGGAACGAAAGTGCTGCACTGCGCTCTAGTAGGAATAATAACAATGACGTACACAGGAGCGGTGTGGTTGTGTTTGGGTTTGTAAGCTTAGAGGCGTTTCGGCATTCGCGTTAAATCAGCATTTTATTAAAATATACACAAGAGTGGTTGGACATGCCAAAGGTTGTGTCCAGAAGTGTTGTTTGCTCTGACACCAGGGACAGGGAGGAGTATGACGACGGAGAGAAGCCTCTTCACGTCTACTATTGCCTGTGCGGTCAGATGGTTCTGGTGCTCGACTGTCAGCTCGAGAAGCTGCCCATGAGGCCCCGGGACCGAGCCAGAGTCATCGACGCTGGCAAACACGCTCATAAGTTCTGCAACGTGGATGAGGACGAAACCACGTACATCAAGAGAGCCGAGGGCATCGAGAAGCAGCACCGCAAGAAGTGTGGCAAGTGTGGCCTGCTGCTGTTCTACCAGCACCAGGAGAAGAACAACCAGGCCACCTTCATCGTGGACGGAGCCGTGGTGAAGTTCGGACAGGGCTTCGGCAACACCAGCGTCTACAGCCAAAAGCAGGTGGAGGCTCCCAAGAAAGTCCGTGTGATGATGACCAAGCGGACGAAGGACATGGGCAAGTTCAGCTCCGTAACTGTGTCCACCATCGACGAGGAGGAGGAGGAGATTGAGGCCAGGGAGGTGGCAGACTCATACGCACAAAACGCCAAAGTGATCGAGAAACAGTTGGAGAGGAAGGGCATGAGCAAGAGGAGGCTGCAGGAGCTGGCGGAGCTGGAAGCCAAGAAAGCGAAGATGAAGGGCACCCTCATAGACAATCAGTTCAAATAGAGGAGTCTGACTCTGGCTGCACTCGTGCCGTGGAGAGTCTTCACCCACACGGCAGCATCGGTGCTTCCCTCTGCTGTAATTAGTCCGTTCTGGGCAGCTGCTCGTCTGTGGTCACTCTAATGGAGAGGACGTATTGACACAGGCCTAGTGACTACGTGGCTCCGACCAAGTGGTGGCCCTGGAAATGTTTTGTTGGACAAACGTTATGTCACTACAATGTGTGTTAATCGTGTCCTGTCATATAAATATTGCACTAAGTAACATTTCAACAGATCTTCGTAAATGCGTGAAAATACAATTATTTATTTTAGGTCAGAATCAACAGTTAGTTATTGACAGACATCTATAGAAACAAGTGAGGTACAGAGGAAAATAGTCAAGCTACGGAGAAGACATTGGAGGTCAAGCGTTTGAGGAAAAAAGCTTCCGTTTCATCAGACGAATGGACGTTTTAGGTGCATGGTCAGCTGCAGAATAGATCTGCCTTTATTATTGTAAGTGGGAGTGAAGCAACCGTTCAATTAAAGAGTATTTCATCATTCGAGCTGTAAACCACAGTAGTACGAATACAACTTATTCACAAAAATAAGCACAAGTGATCCATCAACAACATACGCGTTTGTCCTTTTCTGTCATGTTGGCAACGTAGTAGATATAAATCGCTAATGCGCACGTGTTGGCAATGCAGCCACGTAAACTGTTCATTGGAGACGATAGGCCGCCATATTAATGTACCTCATCCACCGACGCGCTCCTCAGTGGAAGAGTGGAGCGGCTAGCATTGCCATGGAAACGAGCTGCGTCGAGAACCTCGGCTGAAAGGACGACGAAGTTTTACAGATGTCTCGTAAATAGCGACATCTGCAACGTAGGAACATCTACGGCTCCCCGGGCGGGACCAGAACCGTGTGGTGCAGAACATCTGTCCGGTTCTGGTTCGCTGCTGGGTTTCTAGAGCCACGAGCAGAGCGGTTTCATGCTGACTAGCTCCTTTCCGCGGTACCAGGACACGTCCCGATCATGGCCGTTTCAGTGGAAGAGGTTTCCTCGTCCCTTGTGCGGGAATACCTGAGCCGAAAGGTGAGTTGTTCGACGTCGAAAGGGGTTCGACACATGTTGACTTCACCCTCGTAGTGGTTCGCAGCGTCTCGCTAGCTTGATTAGCGCTAGCCAGCAATGCTAAAGTAAAGGCCAGCTCATTCATGCGCTGCACAACACGAATCCACAGCGATTCAGCTATGAAACATGCGGCCACAACTTTCAGCAGCGACGCCAGTAAATAACCAGGCTCATTTCTGAGGAACCCGCAAAAACGTGTAACCATGTTATTTGTTTTGCAGCAATATGGCTCAAATGAATCACCACAAGCTTTGAGACTCGCATAGTGAGGTGTGCTGCTTCTCCTGTTGCTCCCCCTTCTACAGGGACTTAGGAGGACGATCGCCTGTATGGATGAAGAGCATCCACGCACAGAGACGAGTATCAACAACAGGGCACAGCTGCGGCAGATTCTCAACATGGAGAACCTCTATAGACAGAATAAGGTAAGGCCTTACTTCACCAACGGCTGTTTGAGTGAACAATAACGCAAATCAAAGCTGACTTCTCTGTTTTGGCAGATTCAGAACCCCCCCCTGAAAACACTGCTGGAGATTATTGTAAAGTATCACACTGAGGACTTTAAGAGTGATAAGCTCATCGGCAATGACAGTGATTGTATTCAGTCTTATGAGACTATCGGCTCAACTGCTACTGCTGTAAGACCAACATTAGTGAATGACATAAAGACGGAAGACAGAACAATGGCTTATGTCAGTAACAAACACAGCAAATTAAGGTATTACACAAGCAATGACTTTGATATTTGTTTTGTTTAGAGTATTTGAAATTAGTTTTAAAATTTATCTGGGTCATATCTCTTTTACAGGTCTGAAAAGGAAGAAACCTGTTCTCCTCAGCCTACGCATACCTCATTATTGCCAGAGACCGATAAGCTGTCAAGTCAAAATCAAACTGGTTTCTATGAAGGACACAAAGGACAAGCACAGATTTCTTTCATTCTGGACAATGAAAAAAAGACTCAGAACAAGGAGAGCATCCAAAGGAGTAAAACTAATCGAATTAGACGTGGCATGATGGCTGCACCAATAGCTAATACACCTCAGGTACTAACTAACTGATGACAAAAACTCTGTAACTGAATTCATCATGACTTTGATTTTTTTTTTTTACTTTTAGGAACCAAACAAGAAAAGGCAGAGTCGAAGGTTAGATGAACCCCAGCAGCTGCTCAGAAAAGAAGAAACCACACAGTCTTGGGATGGACGTTTAGCAACTGGCTTCAATCAAAGGAGCTTAAAAAGCAGCCTAAATGAAATCAGCTCAGACGCAGACAGACAGGGGATGTGGAGTGGACCAGAGAGGATGCAAGTTGAAAACAACTTTGAAACAGTGGAACAAAGTGCAGCAAAGTAAATCTCTTTAACAGAATAAACTCTGCCTAATAAGTGGAATATACAAATACTATTCCAATACAGAAAATGTGCTCCAGAGCTTTGCGATCGTGTACCTTCTGTCTGTTTTCTTAGAGTAAAGACCCGTCTCCACGTGACTGAAGTTGATATGTCTGAAATGGTTTTAGGTGAGTGGGCTTTATTAATTACATGACAAATAAAAAGAACTTATTTCTTGCCTTCACTTTGATAAAGCCGATGTTGTGTTAATTAATATTCAGATGACATTGATGATGATGATGACCAACAAGATCTCCACACAGCATCCTTCCAAAGATCCATTACAGATTACAGATATGCAGGGCAGCCAATGGACCGACACACTGCCGTGGTTAGTCATGTACAACAGCCTTTCCATGGAAGTGCTGGCCACAGTTTCTTTAGTTGCCTTTGATTTTCTGTTTTCTCTTTTTAATTTCTCCAGGAATTGAAAGCGCTTCTTCTCGGTTCAAACCTAACGTGTTTCAGTATTGAGTGGAGAAATCAGAGTTTCACATTTTCAGAAACGCATGACCTGAGATATGGAATTGTGCAGAAAAAGGTTTACAAACATAGCACATTTATTATTTATCTGTTGAGTTTTCTTTTGTTGTTAATAATACAACATTCACATTTGTTTCCTGTGTAATGCAGGGTGGTCCGTGTGGAGTTCTGGCATCTGTTCAAGCATTTGTTTTAAAGCAACTGCTCTTTGAAAACTTTGAAACCTGCAATACAGGCCTTCAGTAGGTTACCCTCCAGTGCCCCTTTTAATATTAACCTCTGTGTGCCCTGTTGTCATCACTTGAATGCTTTTCACAGCCATTAATTCACATCAAGGAGAGCGCTTTTGATATTATTAGCAGTATTATTACCACAGGCAACCTGTCTTTTTACTTCTTTAGTACTACTTTGTTCTTAGGAGATTAAGTCCTTCAAATGCTACAAGAAGAAAGTGTCTTGGTTTAGCTGCAGCTGAAATCCTTTGGCGGGCCGGAGAGGAAAAACAAGCTACAATTGCAATGTAAGATCACATTTCGAATCTATTTGATTCTATCTATGTGTCCTTCTTAAGCTAGGCTCAACATCTGTATCCATACCTGCAACTGTCACAGGCATTCAACTCACAAAAATCTGGTCTTTTGTTTCTTGGCAGAGCAATAATATAAACTGTGCGTTTTTATATTTACTTTTTTGAACCAGAAATTCAGGAAGAAATCATTTCAGCCCAGCAGGACACTACAAATCTGAAGGACTACTTGAAAAGGTATTGACATGGCTCTGCATAAACTTAAAATGTATATTCAAGTTTAGTAAGGAACGTAGTTCTGTAAATACTACTGATGACTCAAAAATCCAACGTTATTTTGCTGCTGTGGTGTTTTTGCCACATTGGAGTAGGGTTGATTCAGTTCCTGTGGATTCTAACACCTTATTGTTTTAGATAATATGTTTCACTGTGGATAGCATCAAGGATCTGCAGCTGCTTCTTGAGCAGCATATTGAGCAGGTGAGAGACTTGGTGTCAGCTTCATTTAGTTGATTTAACCACAGAGTGAATAAGAAAACTGCACCATGTGTCTTTTCTTCTCCCACAGTTTGAGACCGGAGTGTTTGGTTGTTTACTGCTGACCATGTCCGCTGTTCTCTCTCGAACTGTTAAAAAGTATGTGCGTCTTTGGAACATCATCACCAAACAACATGTGGTATCTAAATTACTACATCCTATATATCTCAAACAACACCCTTAAATGGCCGATTTGTTTCTTCAACAGAGTAAGAGAGGATATGGATGTACCCAGCACCTCACTCATTGGAGCCCATGGCTACTGCACTCAGGTTAGACATACGTCAAATGATGTAGCTCTGAATGCTGTGTTTACAATTATAAAATCACAAACCTAGAATAATACACTTTCCTAATTTGCTTTTGATATAATCTATGTCTATGAAGCCTTCTGCTCTTAATGCTGCAGTTTAGGAGTGTGTATAGTTGCCTTAGAGTTTCAGTAAAACACACAACAGATGGTAAGCAGTGATGAGATTTGTTTTTGTCTTAATATTCACCAGGAGCTGGTCAACCTGTTGCTCTGTGGTAAAGCAGTTTCTAATGTCTTTGACAATGACATGGAATTGGACTCAGGCAACAGCAACACGACTCTACTTAAGGGAATTAAAGGCCACTGTGACATTGGCCTGCTGTCCTTGTTTGAACATTATAACATTTCTAAGGTGAGCGTCAAGACAAGATTTAGCACTTATGTACGAAAAAAAACAAAACATTGTCACATACTACATACCATAAACATTAAATTGCAAGTTAATGCGTCTAATGTGATGCAATTCAGCAGCTCTGCCAGGACCTGATACTAGGTGATGAGTGGAGTAGATTATACAGGTGTACATAATAAAATTGGCTTTAAATATATGCAATGTATATGGTAAAAATGGTTTAGAGTATTGAAATGTTTTCATCATAACTAAATAGACCCCTTCACTGCATCCCTCTTTTATTTAAGGTAGGGGATTACCTGAAGACTCCCCGTTTTCCTATCTGGGTGGTTTGCAGTGAAAGCCACTTCAGTGTGCTGTTTGGCCTGCAGAGGGAGCTGTTGACCAGTCAGGATGAAGACCTGGAGTTTGACCTCTACTACTACGATGGACTGGCCAACCAGCAGGAAGAGATCCGCCTCACTGTCTGTATGTAGCAACACTTCTTGTCCCACATGTTGTTTGGCTGCTGTTTCCTAAAGCTCTCACCTCAGTGGAAAAATCAGTTGTTTTTTTCTTTGTATCCATTTTGCTGCTGGACTTTTGTGCGTATTTGAATGAACCTAAAATGAAATGTTAATGTTTGTAGCTGTTGGTAAATCGGCCACAAGCTGCCGGAAGGGCGACTCCGATCTCATCCCTCCGCTGGAACACTGTATCAGAACTAGGTAAAACACGAACATACACAGTCACAACGACTACAAAATGTCAGCAGCAGAGCTTCTCAAACCCAGTCCTCACATACCACACGCCTGCTTGCTTTCCAACTACCCCGGCCCTACCTACAGCTGATAAGATGGAGGTGTCCGTCAATCAGAAGCTGGAAGGGCAGTGATGGTTCGAAACCAAGCAGGCCTGTGGACGACTGGGTTTGAGAACCTGCTGTACAGCTTTTATGTTGCTGCAGTCTGTTGCTGGTTCAGGACCAGTGTTTTATTTCTGTTTTCATTTCAGGTGGAAAGATGCACTGGTTAATTGGAATGACACAGAGCCTATTCTCTAAGTGACCTCACAGTTTGATGTAGCTGTTAGGCAATATTATGCGTCTCCAGGAGTTCGTTTTCCTCATGTGTAGACCTTTGAGCATTATATTTGCGCTTTTTGGCATTTACTTAAGACACAATAGCCTGGATGTCATATTGTGTACATTCAACAGTATAAGAGCAGCTGAATTTTATGCAATATGCACATGAATAGAAATGTGTAAATCGCTGAAAGTTAAAGTACTTGACCACAGTGGCCTTTTCATATCCTTTCGTGAGCTGTACGTGTAGTAGAAAAGATAACTGCAACAATTGATAATTGTTTTATTATTTTCATACCATGTCTTAACATCCCGTGACCCTTGCGAGGATAAAGCAGTAGAATGCGAGTGAGTGAGTGTCTTAACATATTTTATATGCTACTTGTATTATAACCTGGGTTTACGGTTTGCTTTGGAATTATTACATGGCCTTTTATTACACCTTCACATTTGGAATTAATCTGTTATAGTATTAAGCACTATTATTACTATTAGGTGTTGTATATGGAGATGATGTATGTTTGTGTGTCAAAGATACAAGATACTAGATACAATTTAAGATTATAATCTTTTTCTCTTTCATAAAATTTCTCTCATCTGCAAACAATAATAAAATAACTCAATACCTCAAATGTTTCAGCATAATAATTTTTGTTGCCTAGTAGAAAACAGATAAATATCATGATAGCATCATAACTGTGCATACAGTAGATTACAATGCTGCCAAAGTTACAGCTGCCACACAAGTTGAAAACTCATCAGTTGGACAGTAATAAAATGTTGATATAACTTCAAGGTCACTGGAGGACATGGCTTTTGGCTTTTGTCCTGTGTAACGGTTCTGCAGAGCGGAGTTCTGGTGTTCTGTCTGCCAATCCTCACTCATAAAACTTAAACTGATAAATGTCAAAGTTAATGAAGTTATATCTATAGAAGATCTATTTTTAAAAAGAGGCACCTGCCACTAAAACAGCTGCAGTTACTGAACGATGGCTACACAATATGTAAAACGCCAGAAATATAAATGTATAAATCGCAAAACTAAAAATAAATGTGTTTGCTTAGTGTGATGTGCATGATGTTCTCATTCTTGTTTCATTTGATAAATGAACATTTATGTAATTCTTCCACATTGTTCCAGATAAAGAAAATAAACTCGTAGCTAATTGTGAATTAACTCTCAGCTACGTCACGCGTCAGGTCGAAGCTGACGGATGCCTCGGAGTTAATCTGTGCCTTTAGTTTTAGCCACGGCAGCCGTCAGAGCATAGTGTGGGGCGTGCAGAGGGGGCGACAGAGGCCTGTGCCAGCACCTCCAGCACACGGGATCAAAGACACTGCAGCTGGCACATCACGTCTCAGCGGCTCACTTCCCTTTAGACTGTCTTTAAACTATGGACCAAAGTGTCGAGGTCAACAGATCACATCATCTCGGCAAAATCGGACTGAAACAATGGGAGCTGATTTTTTTATTAAACCAGTCAAAGCCGCTCATATCCATCATGTTTCTGTTTTGACAAGATTGAAATTCTGCAGTAGAGTTGTGATGTGATGATGACAATTCATTCATCTTTCAACTGTCAAATTTCTAATAGTGGCCATATTGTCTGAATGTACGCTATTGGTGACTCATGTAGGGATTCATGAACTTTACAAAAGACAAGGGAGAGCCATAAAGTAACCATGAGACACAGTGAATCAATGACTCCTTTACAATCATTTTACACCCGTCAAGGCCACTGTGATCGCTAAAAATAGGTTGGTTTGCGTGAATGAAGCCTTGGAGGTCTAAGAAATTGGATTAAAGTGTTTACTTTCACCAAGGGAGGTTGATACACGTCATAGGAAACCATGTTTCGATTTGGTGTTATATGCTAATCATAGTCTTGTCTGAATATTTAAGTAAGTGCCAAGGGGCTAATGAAATTGCTAAAGTTATGAACGTTTTAAAGCCAATCTATTGACTTGCTGAGCTGGTATCGATTCAGAACCTGAATCTGCTCCAGACTCCGTAATTACTGGGTAATTAACAGATTTCTGTCATGGATCACAGCATAAGCATCTGGTCTCTTCACCACAACAGGTGAAAGTGAAGCATGGACGTGTTTGGTGTCCCTGCAGCTGAGCTTTCGGTGCAGCAGGAAGGAGGTGGCCTGGCTTTGGTCTCTATTTACTATTTACTGCAGCAGCATTTCTCAGAGGTACCAGACGAGGGATTTGGTGCTTGTGTGTAATTGCGTTAGAACCCTCCCACATGCTGTCCCCAGTGCATGTTCTGTCTCCTCTCCTAATCTGCGCTGTTTGTCTCCAGGTAAGTGATATCCTCCTCAGATTAGGATCTGGTGTCTGCCCTACCCATCCGAAGGTAAAGGGATCCCCAGTGCATCCCCATGTGGCACAGCTGTATTTTTAGCTGCCTACTCCTTTTATAGCCCGAGAAGAAAACACAGCTTCTGTGTCTTAATTGTCGCAGTTAATGATGAGGCAGGATGGTCCATTCAGCTGTGTCATTAAAAATTATTTTTGTTAATTTCAGTTTTTCTCTGATTTTGCAGTTTTGACGTTTAGTCTTGGAGCAAACATTTTCAGGGTGGGCTGTGATTTTATGGCCCTTCCACCAGAAGACTGTCCTATATCAAGCTAAAGTCGCCGCATGGATCAAGATCTTCTCATCTAAAGAAAACACATTCTTTCAGTACAATCTTTTGAACTGGTGGCTTCTGTGGATGATGTTTTTATTGATCTCACAACAAACCCAACGGAATGATGCATGATTCAGTGCAACGGGCCGTTCCAGCTGAGCCTGTAGAGACACGCTGGCGTGAGAACTGAGCTGTTGTAATCTTTGGCTTAGCGTATGTTTTCTTCAACCTAGACTATCAGCATCCCTGCGTGTGTGTGTGGCTCAATATTTATTTTTCTACCCAAATAAACAGGAGACGATCACTAGAACCATCCCCAGGCACATACCATGTGTCAGCGCAAGACGATACAACAACACAAGTAGAATGTTGTATCGTGATGTTGTTAAGACTCTCTATTAGGGTTAGTTAATAATTTCAACTCCCTGTTCTAACACCAGGGATCAAGCAGTTTCATTAAATGTTCGCTTGCATGTTTTCAGTCGCTGTGAGGAAACAACAGCTTTGCTTGTTTAAATCTTAAACGTAGTCTTTGCTATTTTTCATTTACAAACGCTGAAAAGCCAACAGTACGAAACTTTCACCAACCGGTCACAACGTTAACTCCACCTGGTGGGGTCAGCACGGAAAACCGGCCCATAGGCTGCTTGAATAATTTATGCTTCCTCAACTGCATGGCTTCACCAGACAAGAAACATTTGCCAAAGCAGTTTGTTAAACCTTCCACAAGGCAAACATATGCTCCAAAGAGGGAAATAAAACCAGGACCATCTCTATTAAAAGTAGATAATCACCATAGAAAACTACAAACATTCATAATGTGAAACATAACAGTTCACGATACCTTTGCTGGTCCTGTTTAAAGATTATTCAGTTCTCTTAAGCCCAAATTGCTCAACACTGGGTTGAATCCAAGGGTCCACAATATCTGACAGTTGAGAATGTGATTAGAGGAGATAAGGACAAAAACGTGCCAGAACTTTTGCAACAAAGTGCAGTCGGGGGGGATTTAGTGATAACACCTGTGGAAAGGATCCGAGAAAGGGCTGAAAGGTGCAGAAACCTACCTTAAAGAGACATTTGAGGCAGAGAGAGAAGAAGAGACATATTCTCTTTGCAGCAAATTCATGACGTGTTAGTTTTATCCAGTGCTTTTCAACATATTTGAATGATAAAGCCAGAAGCTGTGTTTTCTCAATACTGTGGAGACAGAGATTAACGTCAGGGCAGCTAAATGTCAGAAGACATCACACGCTTAACATTTTTTCGATGCAAGTAAACTCTACTCCCCAAAGTATAATTGCAGTTACACCCATCTCGCTGCCTGGCTATGCAGGGCTGAGCCAGCGCAGAATCCGCCTTTAACTTTGCCTCCAAAAACAGCAAAGCGTGCTCTGCTTCAATAATCTTTATTGTTGAACACTGCAGTGTCACCGCTTCCATATGTTCTCACTGTCAGCAGTCACTCAAGTGCCAAATAAAATACGGTGATGAGACAATGACGGTGAATGAAACATCAACATGACAGAATTCAGGAAGTGCTTTCTCTCGCGTGGTTATAATGACACAACCAATCATCATTATCAAATCTCGAGTGATTGTGAAATTCTTTGTGTTATATATCTTTTCAATAAATAGGTGTTCTCAATATTAAATTAATGTTTCCTCACAAATATGTCACATACAAGCGCATTAAAATAAAAAGCAAATCTTTAGGATGAGCGTCATTGTCCATCAGCATTTTCAGTAATGACAAGAAGCAAAACAGAGACAATAGAACACAACAACGTTTGTATGACTGCTGTGTATCTGAAGGCACTTCCTTAGCAACACATTGGTCCCTCGTCCATTGTTTTGGAATCTGCAACAGAATAAAAACAGAATATTTTATTTGATAGCGAAGCATCTGTGGTTTTCTGTCCAGCGCTGGCAAAGACACTTTTGACGTCTTGGTCAGACTGAGGCAGCTGTGATGTCAGTCTCTAAAGAGGGTCATTACAGATTCAGCCATTACTCTCATTACTCAGTGTTATGTTCAAGCTCATTCAGAAATGCTCAGCATGATTAAATAATGATTCACTTAACATGCCTTCAAAAGGCCCTTGATTGTGATATACATTTGTCAGATTTCTCAGAACAGTGCAGACAGGATCTTATTATCTGATTCACTTGAGAAGCTAAATGGCCGCGAATGTGTCAGCTTCTTCATTTTTCTAATCACCAGAAGTCCTATACTATGAAAAAGTCAAATGAACTGAAGTGGCCACTTTTGTCGATGACCTCTCTTGCAGCAATCTAGACCTAATTGCGTTTCATGCTTTTACCCATTTTGGATTGAAGACTAGACACATCAGACCTGCTGTCAATGTAGATCATCTTAACAAAGAGACGAGTACGACTGCGTCCAAATCACTCCGCTGACGACAGCCTGAGTTTTTAGCTTTGTCCTGAGAATAACTATGTTTAGGTCGGTCAGTTAAAACAACACCATCATCTTCGTCTATTCCTGCTATTCCTGCCCATTTAGTTTTAGTGTTCTCACTTTGCTCTCAGATGGTGGATTATTTCCCTATCCCATCTGTCAATTTAAAAAACTAACCATGTTTATCTTTTTCTACTGTTAAATCCCACCAAACAATCTTTCAGCAACTTGTATGTTGTCTTCCATACACAAAGTGTTTCATAAAGCCAGTCTAAAACGGTTCATTCTGTAGAGGTGATTGAGCAGAATGCAATACTCACATGCAATATCTACGATTGCATGCAGAGTGGACTCATTGCTAATCGCGTTAGCAATCTGGCACATCTTTTGTAATCTGGAAAAAGACAGACAGTGGGGAAAAGGGCATTAATTTGCTAAAATATAAACATTAAAGTCCGATAAGCTACTCTGGGGGCTGGATTCTTAAGACTGGGGCCACATGACGAGGAAGGAAAAAAACAAACTGTTGCTGTAGGCAGACCGAGCATTTAATGTTGCAATGTTTCCTAAACAGGCTCTGGACGTAAAATATACAACGATTCGTGTTTTCTAATATAAACACAGCAATTAGACTGAGAAACAAACCATAGGCGTAACATTTTCTGCTTCACCCCACTCTGGCAGGCCAGTAAAACTGACTGTGAGCAGGATGTCCGCTGTATTTGTCCACCACGTCTCCCTGTCTCAACTAAGCTAAACTACTGAATATAACCCAGGTGAAATAATATAAGTAAAGCTTTATAACAACAGACTTTCAACTGACAACACGTAAATAGGAGCATGATCTGACTGGGCCTGTGTAGGTGAACAGGTGAGTATCATCTGTAATCAGGAATGTCTGCTGGAAGTGAAACTTTAGTTTGTAACCTGACGTGGTACAGCTGTGGATGTTCCTGTGTTGTTCAGTTGTCAAATCATTCACAGCAGGAACCTCAGCAAAATATTCAATTTAAGGCCTATGAAACTCAACAGTTGATAAAAAATGTCAGATCAGACACTGAACACATTCTTAAGTAAGCAACATGAAGGAGATGAGTTACATACATGCTGGTGTTGAGCAGTCCCTTGTGTTGTGATAGAGTCTATGAAAGTGTGTTCTGCACTCCGACGAGAACTTGACTGGTCCTGCTTGATAGAAAAGGTCTCATCAGGCAAAATGAAAAGACTTTCAGGTCATTCTTTATTTTCTCCTCGTCCAAACACTGCACCCACAGCCATAGTGAGCGTTTTGAACAGAGGGTAGACACAAGTCACAAAGTGAAAGTGAGGCTCACTATCACACACTTGATTAAGGAAACGGGCTTCAACTGGACTTACTGGGCAGAACCTAGTTTTGCTTTTAATCACCTCTAAGAGTTTCTGCACCAACATGTAAGCCTCCAGATTTTCACACCATTAATGAGGTCCACCCATAGGTCCTAAGACAAATAATCAGCTTAACCCCCACTGCCTTCAACTTCTGTCGACTTCAGACCATGTGCCATTTATCTGCACCATTGCCCTACAGCTAAGATTGGTGACCCCATCGTGACCCGCAGCCTAGCGAGGTTGTCTGTAAAGTACAGGTACTGTATGAGTATGTGGGCTTAACCAGGCGTACGCAGCCGAACGTTACACAAGGAAAGTGCCAGCGATGCTCTAAACGATGATGTGATCTTGGAAAGAACCGCAGCTTTGCAGTCTAGATGTATTCAGTGGCAGTTTTCTTACCTGTGAAATGCTGAATGATTTTTCCTTTCATGTTTACATCCCTAGGAACAATTTCTGGAAAAGAAAGTCACCGTTAGTTAAATATTTTACTACTGTGGTGAAATTCCTTTAGGTTTAGGTAAGTAAATGGCATCGAGTGGCCAACCCAGCTGTCTCATAAACCGGCCATGCTAACGTGCTAAAGAGATTATTGTATGGGAGTTTAATGCTCAGAGTAAGTCCATGCAAGTGGTTACTGGGCAAATATTACATTTCCCATTGTATAACTGTTACTGTAAGTGTTCTGTCATCCTGTCAGACCCCAGATGTGGGAGTAAGAGTAAAATGTCCAAAGCTTTGTCTCTCATTCCATGCATATGAAAATAGAAACCATAACAGATAAAACCAGTTATACAGTAAATGTGTTCCCTTCTGTTATGTCTGTCTTGCCGTAGCTGTCAGTTTGATGACACAGCCATCTCTTCACAGGCAGCACACAGGGACAACTGCACAGCAAACAAATCACCAGGTTCACAGATGTTTCTCCTGCGTCCTCATTATGATCAAAACATCTATAGTTGCGTGACCATGGATGTTCGGTAGTGTCACATGCACCAGCTGCTAATATGCTGCTTTTAATATCCTCAAAAGATAAATTCCATCCAGTCAGTGGTCTGAGAAAGGTACTTTTCCAACTGCATAAGCTGGTGCTGAGAAGCAGAGCTGTGCGATGTCTGTGCAACATCTCAAAATCAGGATCTAATTGATAGTGATGGGAGAGAAAAACTGAAACGGCAGTAAACAATAGTCTGCACTTAATAAAATAGCAAATACCAACTTTTTTTCTGGTGCTGCAAACAGTTAACGTACATGAAACCCTTCTCTGAAACATTTGTTTCTCACAGTCTGAATTTGGCAAACGGTCTGTGTTGGATATCAAATTTCTGAAGATGACGTTAAAGGTACAGTCTCATGTACAGTCACTTCAAATCTCAAATTGTCTTTTGACTCAAGCAGCTCAAATTGTCTGTTCCATGCGATTTTTCATACATAAATGCAGCTTTTCCAGTCTCGACCATTCCACAAAGTGGAACAGAAGATTTGAGGACCAGTGACTGTGATGCGGCGCTAGAAGTTAAATGACTGTGACAACATGTCTCTGCTCCGCCGCAGGACATGGCGTCATTGTGCGTTTGCACACGTGTGGGGTGAACATCATTCACGTTTACGTTTCCATAATGAATAATACTGAATGAATCATTCACAAGTTTGGCTCCATGCTCCTCCTACGTGAATTCATAGTACCCATCCATTAGCAACAAGGGAGCATTACGTTCAAGACATGGTGAAAAGGCATCTCTTAGCAATAAGAACGACATTAATATTCATGAAACAAGTCATAATCTTGTCCTGCAAGTAAGAACAACAACTGTATTTCACTCGCTACAGTATAGAACCACTTTAAACTGATCTGGGCATTTGATGAAAAAAATGACGTGATGTGATTCGTGATTCTTACCTGTACTGTAAACCTGATTTTCTTTTTTTCAGGTAACATGGACTCAAAGTTGTATTTAGCCAATGTACAGCACAAACCAGACCAATGACAGCTGTCTCCCATGGTAAAATAAGGATTATGCTTTCATCATCAGGAACTAAATATAAATCTTATCAGCTTACCTATGAGTCTACTATTATCCAGCCTAGGAACATACAAAGGCTTTTCGCGGCAGGAGAACTTCATGTCTTGGGCTGAAGTGAAGAGTCCACTGTTACAGCGCTTGGACGCCGGTTTTTCCCGTTGCTGGCTGTCTCTGATAACCTGTAAGATAAGATCCAACAGGGTCCTCCTTTCGTTTTGCTTGACCTCCTTGCTGTCCATACACTGGCCCGAGGTGATGAGCAGAAAGAAGATAGTCAACAATATGTGCCATTTCTTCTCCACCTGCATGACTTCACTGCCTGAAAGCAAGAGAAAACACCTTGTTACGCAGTTGACTCTCTGAAATATCTGTTTTATCTAACAACCAAAAGTATACATGTACATTTAAAAGCCTTCACATTACACAATCTACAAGCGAGAGATGGCTTCAGAAAGTGGAATAAATTCAGAAACAACCTGATGAAAACCATTTTGTTTCTAGTTAAGTTAGTTTTGTGATGGAAACTTACTAGTTTAGGATTTAAAGTTGCTTATGTCCTGGAGAGCGGACACTGTTGTCTGCAGCTTTTCTTCCTTCAGGGGTCTATGATGTCGACAGCAACGAGAGAGAAGAGGCAGCAGATTGTGCTCACCACAGTCTTTCTTCAAACAATGCGTCCCTATTTATACCAGGAGCCACCTTCTTGAAGGTAATACAATCGATTTCGAGTGGGTGGAAAAGCAGTGTTGACATCTTTGCTGTACTTTCTTCCAGTGTCATTCGCTCACTTTGGCGCGCGCCCCTCCTTTACGCACCAAAATATTATTACTTGTGGTTATGCAGGAATGCTCGGCTCCAAGCAGAACTGGCCGGATTTCACCCGGAGTGACGATTTAACATGTAAGACAGAGCCCAAGTGAAATCTCCATTCAAGATAATTACGCCCAAAACCGTTGTGCAGCAGCGCGCGAGAGACGAAACGCAGCAACTTGTTGGACCCTGGATGCAGAGAACAGAGGAATGTGCGGGCCCGTAAGCTTCTGGCTGACCTGGTAGCGTGTCGACGTTTTTGTTCGCCGATGTCCACGTCTTGTGACCGCATACGCGCTGCACCCAGTGCGCCTCCAGCAGCAGCCATCCCGCAGTTCACACCCTCTCTTCAACCCATTCCTGCAACAGAGCTACTGACAATTGTGACATTCGACGGAGTTTCAAACGCAATTCAAACGAAGTGAACAAAGTTACGGCGCTGCAGTGCATCGGATTATCTCCCTTTGAAATACAGCAACAGCAAAGCACGAAGTCTGCAGACTGGTTAATGTTTGGCACATTGTAGTAAAACGTTTGGGCGCATCTTCCCTTTCTGCTGATGTCTTTATTGTGTGATTTTGAACCTTGTTTTTATGACACATCTCCATGTATGTCTCCATTTAGACACTCGCTGGTATTTTGGTGCATTTTCTGCCGTCAGTAGTAATTGTCTGTGCCAAAGCGATGGCCCTTAACAATCTGATGATGGAAGTTCTGAACAGAAGAGACTTTGCTTCGCACAGAGTGAGAAGCACAGAAGTAAATCGCTGTATAAAGCTACTGTATGTGAATTAAGCCTTCATTTTCAGTCTTGCTGTTGTGCGTCCTGGCGTCTTTTCATGGTTTATTAGAGGCGGCTTTTACAAACAGTTGCAGTGGAAACAGTAGCAGTCGAAGCATTTGGTCTTGGTTCCATTCCTGGGAAGTTTCTCGTCCTCTGAGATCACTACTGGACAGCCTCATTCTGACAGAGATTGTCTTGGGTCTTGTCTGTGTGTTTGCATTTTTTCTGTGTCCCAGCCACCACCTGCACTTTTGCAATAAATCATAATTAAGACACGATGACAGTCAAGAACAGTCTCGCGGTCACCAACGTTTCACTGCCGAGACCCAGATGCAAACAGTAAACAAACCATCTCCAGTGTATATTATTATTATTATTATTATTATTATTATTATTATTATTATTATTATTATTATTATTATTAACGTCCACATCATTTTACTACCCAGGAGGTAAAGACACTGACACAGCGTTACTTCCGGAATGACCGTTACTATGGAGACGGGCCAAACGCTATGTCATCACGAGAAAGCTGACTTTAAGATTGTTTCGGTGTGGCTAAAGTTAGTTCAGCTTTCAGTCACTCTTTTGCGTATTTGGTATGAAACACTGAAACCATTGTTTGGAGGGAGAGCATGTCACAAAGGTAAAAGGTGCACTCGACTCATTTATGTTTCTCGTTTAACCAGAACGCCGTTAAACGCTAGCTTTTAAACACACGGGAGCAGCTAACTGCTGTTAGCTAGCTAACGCAACGTATTTGTGTAAACACGATGGTTTCCCACAAACTATACTTGTTTAAGCAACTCCAAGTTAAGGCAAGATTATTAAATAATAATCCTAACTTTACTAATTTTACTATCGATAATAATATTATTATCGATAGTAAAAAGTAAATCAATAAAACACGTATCTTAAAATGAATTAGCTACGGTCTGAGTTTGAGTTAGCTCATTCTACGCAGAGAGTAAGTAGTGACGAAGGCAATCGAGGAAAAAATACTGAGCCCGTCATGAGCTCGGCTCTAATTGTAGATCTCAGGACGATCAGACCACAGAGATGAGACACGAGTGAGCATTTCGATCATAGTGTAGAGGAGGTTTGACAGAGTCCATCTGTTGATAAATGTGCCTGAACTACATTTTTGATAATATGTTTTATTAAATTCCAGGACATACAACGAACTTTGGGCTAATGCCCAGTTAGAGTTGAGTCGTCTGCTGACTGAGGAACTGTCTCCTGATTCCCCTCGACCACAGAAAGACAGGGTGGTGTTTTTCCAGCGTCTGGCCATGCTTTATGTGCGCTACCTCCAAGTCTTCAGGCAGCTGGACAAAGTCTATGACCAGGTGGTCCACCCTCAGAAGAGACAAGTTATTCGGACCATTCTCGATGGTGTGATTGGGAGGTTGTTAGAACTGAAGAATGAAATGGTGGAAAAAGAGTTTTCAGAGTATCACTACATGGATGATGTTCTTACTGACTTGAAGCTAACTCCCGTGAGTTTGATTTTAGAATATACTGACATGTCTGACAAGTTAAACTGACGTATCCATGCCAGAGATTGACTGTGTCAGTAATAATAATATTGACTATTTTTTGAAATAATTTTAGATGGACCTTGAGATCCCTGTCCCTCGATATTTCATCAGTGAATGCAGTGAGGAAGTCCAAGAACAAAAGATGATGCTGGCAAATATGCTTAAAATAGTGGAGGTTACCAAAAGCTCAGAAGTGAGTTGAAAAGTAGCTACTTCTATACTTAAATCCTGTATAGTGCATATAAAAACGATATATACACCAGCATTCTGGCTAATAATTACTAAGCATGTGACTTTTTAAATGAAATTAGTTCATTTACGTTAATTTCATTAGGTGAGTTATTAAAAGGGCGAAATACTTGTGTAATAACTTAAAAAAACAAGTTAAATCAACCATGTGAGTTTCAAGGAGGAGGGGTTGATAATTGTTGTGTCTACAGTATATGTATCAATTAATAATTTCAGACTATATGTGTTCATTTCTCTCATACATAAATACATTCATACATAGATACGTAAGGAAAACAAAAGGATACATTCATTGTCAGATATTTCTAGTGAATCAGATCTTTCAGTTTTTTGTCTGCTTCATTCTGTGATCCAGCCTCTAATTACCAAGGACATGACTCAAGAGGAGGCCATTAAGATCATTCAAATCGGGGAGAGGGCTCGCCAAGGAAGACTCAGGGCAAAACTGAATGAAGCAAGCAGAAATTTGAACAGGATGTACACGAGAAAGGACTCTGGAACAGTTGGCACTGAGTTGGCTGCAGTTTGCATTCAGAAGGTCTTTCTGTTGCCAATATTATAATTTTTTACATAATCTTTTTTGACTTTTGCTTCTCATTCTGAAAGATTTAGCTGAATATCGTTTTCAGGTGTGGAGGGGTTACATTCAGAGGAAAAAGGTGAAGACTACTCGGGATGAAGAAATTATTTTTTTGGGAATGGTGAGTGAAATGGTTCAAATATTCAGCAATTGTTGGACAGTTGTATGGTTGAACAATTGTCTTTAGAAAAGTAGCCAATAAACAGTTTTGTATCATGTAGTACCCTTTCTAAGACAAATGTTAACATATATTTTATGTTTTGGTAATTCCCATTCAAGGCAATGCATCCAAAATACCAGGTGCCGTGCCCTGCAGAAATCACTGCCCGGGCCTATGAAGCCTCCACGCGGATTAAACAGGAGGAGCATGAGGAAGAGTACCAAAAGTCCACCGTGGCTATCACAAACCAACTACGAGATGTGGAGGGTCCGGACATGAGCAAGACAATGAAAGAGCAAATTCGTCAGTGGTTCATTGATTGTCGGTAAAGTAACACAGAGCAGTGTATAGTGTAGTGTGAAATTAATGTAGTGTGGTCACTTTTTTTCACTCTTTTGTTTTTCATTGATTTAGGGATGCTAGAGGATCATTTCCAGACTACCCTGATGAGGAGGACGGAGGCTCAGCTCAGATTTTTGTAGAAAAGGACCCTTATCAGGTACGTTTCAGGACGTATGGATGTTGTGTATTTTTGCTGCAGTAGAATGCTGCACTGTGTGTTTATTTCAGCTAAAGGAAGAAATCAGTGCAAAGGAAGCAGAGGAATCAAACAACAAACCCAAAGGGAAAGAGGAAAAGAAGGGGAATGATGTAGAAGTAAGACACTCAATATTTACTACATTTGTTTTGAGTTATTTAACGTAAGGTTCTATAGTACATACGTGTATATTATTAGCCATTTTCCTTCCTTTCTTTTCAAACAATGTAAAGCATGAGTGACATAACACTTGGTCATATGGTAGCTAGTTCATACATATTTATTAAACATGAAGTAATAACTTAATTCTTAACCACAGGAAGAAGAGGCGGGATTAAAAATGCTACCTTCTGCGTTTCTGTCAGACTTAGAAATGGCAAACAAAACCTTTGTAGGTATGTGTACAGGTATATGAAACAAGTGAACATACACTGTATTACCAAAAGTATTCACTCCCCCATCCAAATAATGAGAATCAGTACACAAACCAAGGTCCATAAAGACATGGATGACAGAGTCTGGTGTGGATCAACTTGACTGGCCTGCACAGAGTCCTGACCTCAACCCGATAGAACATCTTTGGGATGAATTAGAGCAGAGACTGAGAGCCAGGCCATCTTGTCCAACATCAGTGTGTGACCTCACAAATGTGCTTCTGGAAGAATGGAGCGGAGCGACGTCCTGTTGAACCCTGTGGATTAATAATGGGATGTCACTTAAGTTCATATGCGAGCGGTGAGCGAATACTTTTGGCAATATAGTGTATGTCGTGGTTAAAGTCAACTCTAGGAAGCAGTATGTAACAATTTTTCTGTTCTATGACCAGTTGGCGTCTCCCACTGAATAACATAACTATTATTTTCATTTTACGCACTCATTACAAACACTGATCTGAACATTTGCAACCCTCAGATTTTTGGCAAACTCGCAATGAGTCCACAAACTTCAGCCAGAAGCATGATGTCGAGCTGATCAAGGAAGAAAGGAGAAAAGTCATAGAGGCAGAGATTCGATTGCAGGTGACGCTGACCACAGAATACAAATTATTTAACATGTACTACTTTTGATGAGAAACAATTAGTAATTTAACAGCTAATCTTGAATTCCTGAATCATATTTATTGTTACTTGAGCACAGAATTTGGGCCAGTATTTTTAATGTATACACTCTGACTGAACTGCTCAGATTTTTTTGGTTATGATGTATTCATTGTGTCGCACTAATTGGTGTGTTCTGTTTGTTTCAGGTGGATGTACAGATGAGACAAGAACTGGCTGAATGGAAGTCAACTGTGGATAAAGACAGAGGAGGCAAAGCCAGAGGAAATGCCAAGGTAATAAAGTGATAGAAAGTGTCACAGTTTACATTGGTTGTTTGTTTTTCTAATATTTATTTTACTCTACAGAAAAAGAAAGCATCAAAGAACGTAAAGAAGAAGAAAAAGGAGAAAGATCTGACAGCTGATAGGTGAGATCACACAGACTTATCACAGAAAGTTTGATTTTCAATACAGAATTTAAGTTCAAAATGTTCAGTATTAAATGTTGGAGGAAACGTTTGCTTAATTAATCTGCTTCTACTAGGACTCTGGAGTCTCTGTGTCAGGAGCTGGTGGAACAGGGTTTGTTAAAACAGGCAAATAATGTGAGACTGCAGGACTTTTTGGGTAAGACACTCAATATTGTTTAGTGGAATGGTGTTGTTTTTTTTATTTTTTCACAATTATAACGAGTGGTTAAAACGTAACAGAACAGAATCCATTCAGTGGAGCATCTTACAGTGTTTCACTGTGGTATCTGGTGGTATAAGGCGTGGTGTGCTGCCCTCTTCTGGTTTGTTATTGCCACGCGTACGGTCACAAATAACAAACTCACACAAACACTAAAATGTTTGGTTAGGTTGTTCATCTAGATTCTTTTATTTTCTTTTGCCCGTAGACTCACAGTGCTGGTTAGAATCTAGTTTAAAGAGTCTAATAGATGGTGTCTGTGTTCCTAGGTGACTATAGCTACCTTGGGACAACGCTGAGGCAAAATGACATTGAGCCTATGCCATCGCTGTCAGACGTGCGACAGCTCTTAGCTCTATTTGCAGTTTTACCATTAGGTATAAAGTTCTTCATTACATTTTTTATTTAAATAGAACAATAAATATTGTTCTTGTATTAATATTGTGGTACTGTATGACTGTAAGCTGTGTGCTGTCCTCAGGCTCTCAGGTTGTACATGAGAAAGCGCCTCTGATAAAGGCCATCCTGCTGGCAGGTCCGGCAGGTGTAGGTAAGAAGATGTTGGTCCAGGCTGTCTGCCATGAGACAGGTGCCAACCTGTTTGATCTGTCATCTTTGAACACGGCAGGAAAGTATCCGGGCAAGACTGGACTTGCCATGATGCTTCACATGGTCTTTAAGGTAGCACCTGTATTTAAAGGAAACTATTGCCTTTTAAACATGCTTTTAATAATCAGGATTTTTGAATAATAATCACTAAACATATCTGTCTTAAGTTTTAAGTGTCACCACAAAGCACAAGACATCAGACAAACAATGATAATCCAGTTACATTTTTTTTAATTACCTTTGAATAGGTTGCAAGGTTGCTGCAACCTTCGGTAATATGGATTGAAGATGCAGAGAAAATGTTCTACAAGAAGGTTCCCAAGGAAGAAAAAGAGGTATTCTGAGCAAAATGAAGCCTGAGTCACATCATGTTGTTCTTTACATAGCTTCTAATGTTACCTTTTCTTGATTATGACCAGTTAGACCCTAAGCGACTGAAGAAAGATTTGCCCAAGTGTCTGAAGTTGATCAAAGGCGAAGATCGCGTTCTTATAATAGGAACAACTGTGGATCCGTTCAGTGCTGATATCAAGTCACTGTGTAAAATGTACAATAAAATTATCCTCATCCCAAGACCTGATTATGGCTCCAGATACAGTAAGAACAAAATCATTGTGGTCTATATATATATATTAAACTACATTGTGGAAAACGACCTTCGACTCTGTTTACAGTCTTGTGGAACCAACTCATCAAAAAAGCGGGAGGTGAGGTAACCAAGGCCCTGGATCTCAGCTCTCTTGCAAAGATTTCTGACGGCTACACTCCGGGTGACATGGTTAAGGTGATCCAGAGCGTTGTCACCAAGCGTCGCATCCTGCAGCAGGCGAACAGACCTTTGACTGCCGCTGAATTTGTTGTCCCATTAGCCAAGATCAATCCTGTTTTTCAAGAGGAAGAAGAGGCTCTTAAAGTACAATGGATATAACTGGCGTTTAATTTCATTTTCATTTATTTTATGTTTTATAACACCTTCCTGTTTTACCTTCTTGTTTGTGTCTCACCAGAACTGGTATGCTAAGACGCCCCTGGGAAAGAAGCGGATTAGGGCTGCCACGGGGAAAACGGAAGAAGAGGAACCAGAAAAGGGCAAAGACTCAAAGAAGAAAGGGAAAAAATAAATTTGTCACTGATAGCTGTTGTAAAATATATATTGAAATGTAAATGTTAATAAGCTGATGAACAAAGTACAAAATACAGTAAATAAATGAAAATATAAAGTATTTATTTCATTGTTGTATTGTTTGCTACAAGTGAATTATAGATTCCTCTTATGCACGAGAAGCTGGACCATCTCAGGATAAAAACCCTTTGGTTTTAAGATACCGTCAGAGAATTATTTACGAATGATTTAACTGAACTGTGTTTTTCCAGGATGAGAGCAAAAATAATTAATGAACTTTAATCATATTCATTCATCTTCTACCGCTTCTTCCCCGTAGGAAAGGCGGCTGTGCTGGAGCCTATCCCAGCTGGATATGGTTCACCCTGGACAGGCCGCCAGTCTGTCGCAGATATAGACGCACAACCAGTCACGTGCACACTCACGGGCAACTTAGACTTTCCAATTAGCTGAACTGCATGTCTTTGGACTGTGGTGCTAACCACCACACCACCAAATACATATAAATCATTTATTTTATTTTATTGTAATTAATTAACATGTCATGTAACTTGTCATATGAACCATATATATTTAAGAATGTGTGATCTCCCCATTGTGACAGACAAGTATTGTTGTGCTACATGCAACAACCTGGACTTAATGATTTTTACATTTGGATTCATAATCAGGTCACTACTGTGGAAACATGTCTGTGGGTCTATGATCAATTAGAAGAACTGTATGTATTGAACATTGCGGTAGTTCTATAATTTGACCCCTGTCGAGTGTAGAGAGTCTGGACCAGAGGAAATGTGACACAGGAGGCGTGTTTCCAAACAGACACAGAGGCTTAGGTGGAGTGTTCAGCTGTTTTGTCAAGTTCTAAATTCACTCAACACATCCTCGCATTGCTTTGATTCCTTCAACGTTATTTTTAGTCTGTGAGCACCACCAGTAGGATGCTACACATGTGAAAGACCATATTTCAGCATGCTGTATGGATCTGTTTGTCATCGCAGACAAAGAGTGTGACTTGGAGATTTATCTTTATCTCTAATTTATTTTATATATTCTAATATATTGTAAATTGGGGCTCTGACAGTGGTTTGCACCTGTAAAACACCACTGCTGTGTCAGTAGTGATGTGTTGTTTTTTGTGTCCTAGCACAGCTGCACAGAGATGATCCTGTTGATAGAGTTTCAGTGAGCTGGAGTGTTCAGTGGCAGATGGAGCTGTCAATCTGAGGTAAATGCGATGCTGGGCAGTGCTGGTTTTGTTGTGTCTCAGTGACTGGACAAAGGAAACCCCACAAACCAAAACACCCAAAGGATGTATACCCTGAACAACTTCAGCACATCTGTAGCTTCTGTTGACATCTGTATCATGCAGCTGCTGTGTCTTGCCCACTGAGCCTTGCATTGCCTCCCAGCGTGTCACTAAATGTTTAACAAAGCCTTTATGTGTGCACTCTCTAGTGATGACCTAGTGAAATGGGAGCTTATAATCACTTAATCTTTAGTGACCTTTTAAGTGTGGCAGAGGTGGAAACTCCCTCTAGATCTGTTTGGGACTTGGATGCCGTTTAACGTGACAGAATGGCTCAGTGTTGTAAAGACTTTATAAACTGCATCATTTTATTGTGGAGACACTGTACATTGTGTGTAAAGGGATATTTGTGCAGACGACTTACCTGCATCCTCATTAAAGTAACTTCAGCTGTCACTGACTGGACTGCTTTTCTGTACCTTGGCTAATTCGTAGACATGACTAAACAGCTGCTTATAATCCCCAACCCTTCATTAATTGATCATTCTATGTTTCCAGGTATGGACAACTGACTCAAAATATGCCTTGTTTGGCAATAGCCAAACACAGAAGAAACACCTCATTGACCTTGAAGACGTTGGCCATGACCTCCTTTCTATAATATGGTTTATTAGAGGCAGGTTTAAACACACAGTCGATGCAACAAGACAAAGATCCAAAGCACACCAGCAAATCTACATCACAACTACTGAAAAATAAAAGTTTGGTAATGTGCTTATCAAAGTCTAACCCTAACTGAAACACAGTCTCACCTGGATGAAATGCTGTAGTTTTAAAACAGAACACACCATAACTACTAACGTCTCCATATGACAGGATCGTTTTTAATGGTGCCAGTGAAGGTGGAAATGTGTTGTCCCACACCATTATAGCCAGAGCTGTGTTTGCCCCCGTACAGGCTATTTTGAGTAGTTATGTCAGCTGCTCAGCACTATTCTCTATCACAGCCTGCAAAAAAGAGAAAGCACCGTAGGTGCTCTGCTTTGGGAACTGGGACGCAGCTTGCAAACCTGAGCATGGCTAAGTGTTTGCTGTTAATCATAAAGGCCTTGTGAGAAACAAGATAAGGCCTGTTGCCATGGTGGATATTTTATCCAGCTCTTTTGTCGGGTGAAAGCGTTTTGCTTGTTCTGAAAGGACATGTCCTTTGTTTGTTGAAGGTAAGTACAGCACTTTAAATGATCAGGTCTGTTCTTTGGCAGTATTTGGATTTATAATAATAGGACCTCTGTTTGATTGTATACTTTCATTCAACTAAAAAGAACCCACTCTATACTTTGCTGAGGTGTTTATGGTGGTATTTGTCTGTTTTATGTGCCATTCTGAAGAACGTAATATCATTGTGTGACACATTTTAACTAGTAGGTAATAACACAGAATAATCCTGCACTTGGAATATTTATAAAACCGTATGTTCTCAAATCAACTGACGGTTCACATTTGGCCCCTGTTTGTTTTTCAAAGCTTCGCCGTCTGAGCTAAATGCATAAGGTCTGATGAGTCTATATTTATGGCGCTGAGCTCAGCCACGTAAGGTGATCGAAATTCTTCTGCTCTTCATTACTGAGGAGTGGCATGCCATCACATGGATCAACCATATGAGCGTTGTCTTGTCTAATCGCTTTGATAGAGAGTAGTTGTAGTAGTAGTAGTTCCTTTGTCAGGCATTGCCTTATAAGTGTATGGATGTTTATCGCCTCATAGATCTAACCCTCCTGGGACTGTGGTTCAAAGCGACGATCCTCTTGAACTGAGAAGAGCAGGTGGCATGGGAGACAACAAAATAGGAATCGTGGCTGCTGCAAGTACGTTTCTTCACACGTGGGTCCCTTCAGTGTGGTTCTTCAAGCTAACATTTTGTGTTTGGTTCAGAAAACCGGTTGCAGGTGGTGAAGGGATTGGAGGATGTGGAGGTGTCGGAGTGTGAGAGCTGCTCCTTTGAAGTGACTCTTAACCTGGCCTACGTAGAGGGTGTGTGGACCAGGGATGGGACACAGCTCAGGTCTAAGCCCAACTGTCGGATCAGCATGCACGGCAGGAAACATTCCCTTGTATTGAAGAGGGCAGCTTTGGGAGACGCTGGTCTGTACTGCTTTGAGGTCAATGACATTCAAACCTCTGGTCGACTCAGTGTCAGAGGTAAGTTACACGCTAAACAACTTCCATGGCCACAGTACTGTTACCACACAGATCTGTCTGGGACCTTTAACTGAGTTTATAGTTTGGACATCCTTTGTCAGCCAGGGACATCCACATAGTGAAAGACTTGGAGGATGTCGACACAGTGGAGCGTCAGCCCATTAACTTCCTGTGTGAGGTCAACCAGGTGGACGTGGATGGTCGATGGTACAGAGACGACTGCAGGATCCGCCCTGGCGACAACATCAAAATCAGGCATCAGGGCAAGTTATATATTTATGTGCTTTCTACTGCTGCTTTCAACAACATCAGTACAGTGCTTTTTTTCACCTTTGTTTTCTTATGATTGCAGGTAAAACTCATACGCTTTTCTTCAAGTCAGTCAGACCAGAGCATGCTGGAGAGATCAGATTTACTGCAGACCGTGTTTCATCCTATGCAACACTCACAGTAACGGGTGAGCCACCAGATCCTTTATGTGACAAACAACTTGGATTAGCTTAAAACTACCTCACCCACATTGGCCAGTTAAGTTCAGTTACAGTTTGTTCCTACCTTCTTCAGAGCTTCCAGTTCAAATAGTGCGTCCTCTGAGGGTTAAGATAGCCATGTATCACCACCGCGGTCTGCTGGAGTGCCAGGTGTCACGACCTAATGCTCAGGTTAAGTGGTACAAAAAGAGGAAGGAGGTCGTTCCCAGTAAGAAGTACCATCTAATCAGTCAAGATGTCTACAGGCAGCTGATCATCGAAGACGTGTGTTCCTCAGACGAGGACACCTACACCTGCGATGCAGGAGATGACGAAACCTCTTGTCAGCTTCTGGTGGAGGGTGAGATAATGGCTATCACAATGTCAAGGCCTATTGCTGAAATGTGCTTTTGAAACACAGAAGGACAGACACAACATGATTGATGCTTATTGTATGTGCACACATTTGTGACCAATCAGAGGTTTTTGCTTGAGTGCTTTAAATCTGGATTGACGTCAGAGCTTGTAATGTGAATAATGGCTGTGTATGCAGAGCAGGCTATCAGCATAGTGCGGGGGATGAGCTCAGTGGAGGTGATGGAGCCGGAGCCGGCACTGTTCCAGGTGGAGACCAGCTTGAAGTCAGGGAGGCCTCCGAAGTGGATGCTGAATGGCGAAGTGCTGGAGCCCTGTGCAGCTGTGAACATCGGCAGAGAGGGGACCCTCCACAGCCTATGCTTCACCTCCACAGAGAGCTCCATGTCCGGGCCTGTGCTCTTCGTAGCTGGAAAGAGTCGCAGCACCGCTCAGCTTACTGTGAAAGGTGTGTGTCTTTGTATGAGCCACATTTAAACACTTTTAAACCTTCACCTTATACGCTTATACTCTATACTCACCGTTTGTGTATTTCCCCTGTAGAGCGGCCTCTGCAGATCGTCCACCACTTGGATGACGTGGAGGTGAAGGAGAACAGCTCTGTGACGCTGAGCTGCCAGTTTGCCCCTTCACCGAGGATGGTGCGGTGGTTTAAAGGTCGTACGGTTTTGAAGACCTCAAATAAGTACAGCATGAAGAGAGAGGGCAAACGAGCACAACTGACCATCCATGGTCTGACAGGGATGGATGCAGGGCAATACTGCTGCGTGGCTGGGGGAGCACAGAGCACAGCACATGTTAAAGTAGAAAGTATGTTACGCAAAGATTTGGGAAAGGTTTTTGTTTCAATGTAAATTTCTGGTAGTTTCTCAGAAAAAAATAATTGTATGTTTTTAATATTGTATAGTGCGGATGCTCAAGTTGGTCAAACACCTCGAGCCAGTGGAAATTGAGGAGAATGGTATCGCCCGTTTTTCATGTGAACTCAACTACGTGGTCGCCAACGTAGAATGGCTCCTCAACAATGTCCGCCTCTATTCCAACGCCATCAACAGGATCCAGCACATGGGCACGATGCATAGCATTACTATCAAAAGGCTGCGGCCACAGGAGAGCAGGGTCACCTTCAAGGCTGGCCTTCTCTCTGAGACAGCCATGTTAAAGGTCAAAGGTCAGTAACGAAAGTGTAGAATTACAGTAGAAGCGGTTCTAAGTATTAAAAAGTGAGGCATGTTGATTCCAGAGCGCCCAGCAGTCTTCCTGAGATCTCTGGAGGATGCAGTAGGAGAAGAGCAAGGGGAGATCTGCCTGCAGTGTGAGGTTTCCAAAGAGACGGTGACCCCTGTTTGGAGGAAGGATAACATGGTCCTGACGGCTGATGAGAAACATGAAATACTCCAGTTTGGGAAGTCTATGGTGCTGATTGTTCGTTCACTGAGCAAAGATGATGCTGGAGAGTACACCTGTGACCTGGGCACCAGCCAAACCAAAGCTAAAGTTACAGTACATGGTGAGTTCATGTTAAATTAAATGTATGGCTGCTAAGACACAGTACATGCAGAGTCCTAACGTTGCCTTGTTATTATTTCTGTCTACAGACTTACATGTGACTATTGTCCAGCGTTTGAAGACGACCACTGTCCTGGAGGGAGAATGCTGCACCTTTGAATGTCTCCTCTCCCACAGCATCGACGATGAGCCGTCCTGGACAATCAATGGCCAGGTTGAAATCTCCAACAGCCGCATCCAGATCATCAGCAATGGTTGCAAGTATAAGCTGACCATCAGAAATGCTTTACTGACTGATGCTGGAGATCTGGTCTTCACAATTAAAGACCTCAGCTGTAGGACCATGCTGTTTGTTAAAGGTGAATATGAGTCAGGCTCAGATAAGTTTTGTCTCTGTATGTGTGGAGAAGCGTTTAAACTTCATTTTTCTTTCTTTAGAGAAGCCAGTGCATATTTTCAGGGACTTGCTCAATGTCACGGCGGTGCCAGGTGAGGATGCAGAACTGAGCTGTGAAATCACCAAACCAGAAGTCACCATCCGCTGGTTAAAAAATGGACAACTAATCAGGCAGAGCCCTAAGTATCAGATGAATGTAGAGAAGAACTTGGCTCGGCTGGTAATCAAGAATGCCACCATCAGAGACTCTGGGGAGTACTGCTGCGAGGCTGAGGGCGTTGCCACTCGTGCCAAGCTTGACATCAGAGGTAGGCCGTTAGCTCTGTTCTGCAAATCAGTGCAGCTTTTTCCGTGTTTTGTCTCATATGAGGCATCATGTAGATTTGTGACTGTTTTTGTCAACATTTTCTAAACTGCATTATCCCTCAGAACTTCAGCACACATTTGCAAGAGAGTTGAGGGAAACGCGAGCAGAGGAGAAGGGTAAAGTGACCCTGGAGTGCGAGACCAGGCGACCAGCCAAACGCGTGACCTGGCTGAAGGGCATGGTGGAGCTGAGGTCCAGTAGGAAGTATGTCATCAGGCAGAGGGGCGTGGTGTTGTCGCTGACCATCACCTGCCTGGAGAAATCAGACACCGATATTTACATATGTGATGTCGGTACTATGCAGAGCAGGGCACAGCTGACTGTGCAGGGTGAGCCCATGGAGAACTGCATGAATGAAAAAAGAGCTGACTTAAGTCCACCTGGGGACAAATAGTAGTCAGGCTGCATAGTATAATACAGTGGTGGTTAATTTATGCCATGTGTTCTCAGGTTGTAAGGTTTTGATCCTACAAGAATTGGAGGATGTTGAGTGTCTCGAAGGCGACACAGTCACATTCACGTGTCAGATATGTCCCAGTGACTATGTCGGGGTTAAGTGGTACCTGGACGAGACTCTGCTCTACACCAATGAGCTCAATGAGATCCAGATGTTGCCAGGTGGCTACCACACGCTCACATTTAAACAGCTCGCTCGCAAAGACACTGGCACCATTTCATTTGCAGCAGGGAACAAACGATCGTATGCCTCGCTTTTGGTTCGAGGTGAGGCTTCGTCAGAGTTTTATGTCATGTTTTATTTGGCCTTGGATTGACTTTGTCTTTTGCATCACCAGAGAGACGTCCCACTATCATCAAAGCACTGGAGGACTGTGAGGCTATTGAAGGCGGCGCTTTGGTTTTGTCATGCGTGGCGTCCAAACCATGTCACATCTTGTGGTACAAAGATGGCTGCCTGATGTGGAACTCTTCCAGATATTTCACCAGTCGTTCCGGCTGTGAGGCCCGGCTGACGATACGGGAGGTTTGCAGCAGTGATGGCGGGGTTTACGAGTGCAGCGCTGGATCTGTTACAACTAGGGCCACGGTAACTGTCAAAGGTAAGAGTAGAATGTCATTGTCTCTTACAAGGCTTTGAATTACAAGAAAATGTGTGATGACTAATGACGTCCGTTCATGTGGCCATAAATAAGCCATCCCAGCAGAGTTCACCCAGCCTCTGACGACAGTGGAGGCCAAAGAAGGAGACACAGTGACTCTGACCTGTGAGTATTCGCTGCCTGGAGTCCAGTTCCACTGGAGGAAGGGTTTGGAGAATCTCAGGTCTGGAGACAAATATGTGATGAAACAAAGGAAGACGATCAACTCTCTGACCATCAAAGCCCTGAAACTTGAGGACACTGGAGAATATACCTGCCAGTGTCGCAATCACAAAACTACAGCACACCTCAAAGTGGACGGTAAATCTGCACAATATATTATATATATTTGTCAAACCAATCACTAGATTTTAGGCTTTATCGCTCGAGTTTATTGAGTCAGTAGGTGAATAGATTACACCTACACACGAGCCAGAGAATTTATGATTATTGTGACATTGTCCTCCAGCAATTCCTATTAAATTCATACAACAACTGAAGAACATACAAGCAGAGGAGGGCACTAATATCTTGTTACGCTGTGAGCTGTCCAAACCTGGAATACCAGTAGAATGGAGAAAGGGCCCAGAACCGTTAAAGAATGGGGTCAAGCACCAGATACGGAAACGAGAGACCACACTGGAGCTTCTCATATGGAAGCCGGTGCCTGAGGACAGTGGGCTCTACAGCTGTGTTTGTGCTGATCTCATGACATCGGCCACTGTCAAAGTCAATGGTAGTAAACAATTTATTAAAAGTATAACTATAATGTAGCTGTAGTTGTTGTTGTTATTATCACTAATCCCTTCTCTTAAACTATGCTAACCCTCAATGCCTCAGCTCTTCCAGTTACCTTCAAGCAGAAGCTGAGAAATGTGGTGATTGAGGAAGGGAACACAGCAGTTTTACGCTGTGAGCTGTCTAAACCTGGCCTTGGTGTGGAGTGGAGGAAGAGGGGAGACCAGCTCATTAGGAATGGAGAGAAATATCACATGCGGCAGCGAGACATGCTGATTGAGCTGAGGATCTCTGACGTGAAGCCTGAGGACAGCGATATTTACACATGCATCTGTGGAAATATAGAGAGCACTGCAACTCTGACTGTAAATGGTAGGGCTTGTATTTACATTGTTTTATTAGAAAGTCAGCTTATAGTATCCTCAAATTTCCTATAATTGGTTTATCGTCACCTTCTAGCAATTCCTGTCACCTTCAAGCAAAAGCTGAGGAATCTCCACGTTGAGGAGGGACACAGCGTCACTCTGTGTTGTGAGATTTCTAAACCTGGTGTGCCAGTGGAGTGGAGGCTCGGAGGAGATCTGCTAGAGAATGGAGAGAAGTACCAGATTAGACAGCGGGACTCAGCCTTGGAGCTGACTATCAAAGATGCTGTCCCCAAGGACAGCGGAGTTTACTCCTGTGTGTGTAGACAACAGAGGACAAAGGCCACTGTTAAAGTCATCGGTATTTTCAGTTCAACATATGTCATGACCCTTGTTATTATAAATCTTCTTTCTTGTTTCTTCTTTATATGTATAAACATTGTCTGCATGTTTCAACAGCGGTTCCTGCCACATTCAAAGTGAACCTCAAGAGCCAGGAGGCCGAAGAAGGGGACAGTGTGACGTTACGCTGTGAGCTGTCAAAGGAGGGAGCCCCGGTGCAGTGGCACAGAGAGGGACAGGTGCTTTCTGAGGAACTATCACGAGGAAAGTATCAGATGAAGCTGGAGGGAAAGACAGTTCTGATGACCATTCACAGTGTCCGACCAGAAGATGCAGGAAAGTACAGCTGCCTCACAGGAGATGAGAAAACCACAGCTGAAATCAGAGTGAAATGTGAGTGTGATGCGTTTAAAGACAAAGAGGAATGTTGTTTGTTGTTTTGTGTTTGCTCGTTTGTTTCAGTATAAAATCTTGTGACCCCAAAGTGTACCTCAAGGAAATGTGTGTAGGTGTTGCAAGCCCTCGTGGAATCAGTGCAGTCAGTCAGTAAAATGTTTTTCTAATGTCAACAGCACTTCCTGTTACATTCAAACAAGAGATCCAGCACCTGGTGGTGAAGGAAGGGGACAGTGGGGTTTTCTGCTGTGAGCTCTCCAAACCTGGAGCATCAGTGGAATGGAGGAAAGGCAGAGTCGTCATGAGGCCTGGAGGAAAATACGAAATGAGGCAGGATGGGCATCTCACTAAGCTGGTTATTAACAACATAGAAGAGAGTGATGGCGGCACATACACCTGTAAGACGAAAGACAGCCAATCCACAGCTGAGCTCATCGTCCGCGGTAAGACAACACTAGTCAACAGAAGCAGTTCAGATTACAACTTAACTAAGCATTTAACAAAGTGATATTTAGACAATAAGTTACAACCTGGCAAATTAAAATCCTTACTGTAGCACCTTTGTTGTTTTACATTTAACGCACTGTTGGCAGGTTTGCCACCAACCTTCAGGCTGCCACTTGTCAGCCAGGACGTGACAGAGGGCAACAGTATGGTTCTGCACTGTGAGCTCAGTAAACCCGCCCCGTCGGTGGAGTGGAGGAGAGGAGGTGAGCTGCTGAAGAACGGAGACAAGTATCAGATGAGGAAGAAGGACCTGCAGGTGGAGTTGAAGATTACAGACCTTACCCTCGACGACGCTGGAGATTATGCATGTATATGTGGGGAGCAGAGGACAACCGCAAGGATCACGGTGAACGGTGAGTGCTGTACTCACTATTCACACATGTGGTTTGTAAAATGGTTTCTTTGACTTCTGCGTTTCTCTTCTGTTTTTTCTAGAGCGACCCGTGAAATTTCTTCAAGATCTGAGAAACATCCAGGTGCAGGAAGGAAGCGGGGTGATATTGACCTGCGAGCTCTCCAAACACGGAGTTCCAGTGCAGTGGATGAAGGGAGATGATGTGCTGAACAACGGGGAGAAATACCAGATGAAGCAGAGTGGCTCCACACTGGAGCTCCTCATCAGAAAGAGTCAGCCTGAGGACAGTGGCACATACAGCTGTGTTTGTGAAGACTTGAAAACAACTGCCACTGTTATCGTCACTCGTGAGAACCATTCTAATTTTCTAACACAAAACCAATAATTGTGCATCATAACCAGATACGTTTGTTAACGTATCTGTAACGGTCGTAACGGTCTTCTGCTCCTCAGCTATCCCAGTGACCTTCAAGCAGAAACTGAAGAACCAAGAAGCCGTTGAGGAGGGCAGCGTGACACTGCGTTGTGAGCTGTCTAAGCCAGGAGTGTCTGTGGAGTGGAGGAAAGATGCTCAACTTTTGAAGGAGGGAGACAAATATCAGATAAGGCATGAAAGCAGAGTGGCAGAGGTGCTGATTAGAAACTTAACTCTCAAAGATGCTGGCGAGTACTGCTGTTCTGTTGGCACTGTGGTGACTTCCGCTGACATCAAAGTAAGAGGTAGGGTTCACCAGCAAACTAGAAAAAGCATTTCCATAAGAAAATGCACTGTGAATGCTTTATGCTGAATGTATTCCCAATAACTGCTGACTGTAGCTCGAGAGTTTAAAACGTTCTTAAAAGTAGTTTAAGAAAAATAGAAGTGGATAGAATAGGCTTGTACAGGTCCAGAACAAGTTAAAAGTCTTAAATTTCAAAATAAAGCATAATGAAAAAATATTAAGTATTAATAATTTAATAAAACACAGGTGAATTGATCTACACAGTAAAAGTATAGATAACCCCTAAGATATGTTGATTGAATTTTGCAAGACTTTCCTGACATTGTTGAAGCTTAAAAAGCTTTGTTACAGGAAGCAGAACATCCAGGTTCAATGTGCTGGTAACAAACATCAGTCTGAAGACAGTTGCCTGGACTGGGGTTTGAACTGGGATCTCCCGCTTTGCAGTGCAGCAGATTAACCGCTCGGCCATTTAAATAGCTGAAATTAGCCGCGCCCGAAGGTGTATTAGTCCCTCAGTTTGGTAACAAACATCAGTCTAAAAATTGTTATCTCGACCGGGGATTGAACTCATGGCCTCTGACTCTGGAGCTCACCGCACTAACCACTAGGCCACTGGGCTGCTTGAAATACCAGTTCGCGAAGGTCTATAAGAGGCTGACAGCAGCAGCAGCTGTGGCTATAAAACGATAGAAACGAAGCCCGTTAAACGGGTTCGTAGCGGCGAAACAGTAACAGTAATCACAACAACCATCAAATGAAAGCAGAGACTTTAATCTACACCCTGTGTGAGTTTCATGTCGAAAGGCTGACAATTGTTGAATTTATAGCGAGTTCAAAACGTTCAGATGTGTCTTTTCTGTCTCGCGAGCCAGGCGAATTAATGGCGGCCGCTACGAGACAAATACGGCGAAATGTGTCGGTCTTTCGAGTTTGTCATGTGCCCAGTTAGCAAGTAGACAGGTGTGTCTACATCTGAGTGAAAGGATCTTTTAAAAAGAGCGAAAATTGCGGCCGTAGCGACATTTTACAAGTGACAGTTTTAAGCTTGTGGCAAAAAGACGATGAAAACGAAGCCCGCTAAACGGGTTCGTAGCGGCGAAACCGTAACAGTAATCACAAAGACCACCACATCAAATGAAAGCCAAGACTTTTTCGTGTCGAAAGACTGACAATTGTTGAATTTACAGCGAGTTCAAAACGATCAGATCTGCTCGTGAATCAGGCAAATTAATGACGCAAAAGCGGCCGCTACGAGACAAATACGGCGAAATTTGTCGGTCGGTCGGTTTTGCCATGTGCCCAGTTAGCAAGTAGACAAGTGTGTCTACATCTGAGTGAAAGAATCTTTTAAAAAGAGCGAAAATTGCGGCCGTGGCGACAATTTACAAGTGAAAGTTTATAGAGAAACCGCGGTTTAAATGTACTTCATTCTACAACCTGAGTGAGTTTCATGTCTGAAAACTCACAATTGTTGAATCGTCAGCGAATTCAAACCGCTGTAACTGTCAACATACACTGTTCAAAGCATCAAAGCTCAAACAGCTTAACAGGGTTGAATTTTAAAACACCTATAATGCAATTCTTAGGAACAACCAGAGGACGGCGCTGTAAGTACAAGAAGCTTTCAAAGCATTGTTACACCAAGCAGAACATAGATGCCTTGAGCGGGATTTGAACTGGGGTCTCTTGCGGGAGTGTCCAGTTGCCCTATACAGCTTCCCATTCATTTTCAATGGGAAAAAAAAGGTGAAAATAGCTTAATATTTCAAAAACTATAAAAGATATCAAAAAGTTGTATAGAAGCACTCGATTCCCAGAAAAGCTGCACATTTTAATATTTGAATGGTTCCAATAGCTCAAACGGTGCGGCACTAGTTAGATGTCAAAAAACGTACGGAAGAACTATAATAAAAAAGACTAGAAAAAGCATTTCCATAAGAAAATGCACTGTGAATGCTGACATGCCGAATGAATTCCATTGAATTGGTTAAACTGCTGAAGCAGTAAAAACATAGCTGAAGTAGCTGAATTTGTTTGAATGTCTGTAGAAGTAGAAAGAGTTGAACAAATTTGAATTCTAAAGTATTACTAAAATAGCTAGAGCAGTTAAGCTGTATGGAGCACAACTTGTTTGAACTTGATATGTTCGCAATGAGTGGGATTTGAACCCAAGTTTCCTGTAGCAGAGGGCAGTTGCTTAACCGTTACACTACCCAGTAGCATACAAGATGCAAAGCTGGAGGAACATAGGAGATGAAAAAAGGCAGTAGTGACAAGTTAATATGAAACAGCTGAAGCAATTAAAACAAACAACATGAATTGTTTGGATGTTTGCAGAAGTTGAAGCAGCTAAAGAAAGTTGAAATAGATTGATAAAAGTGCTAAAAGTTTAGTTCAAAAGCATTAAAAATCATACTTTTAAATAATGCCATGATGTTTGCAGAAGTTGAAGCAGTTGAAGAAAGTTGAAATAGAATGAATTCCATAGTATTGCTGAAACTGCTGAAGCAGTTAAAACATAGCTGAATGGAGCACAATTTGTTTGAATGTTTGTGGAAGCTGAAACAAATATATTGATAAAATTGCAGTTTAAAAGCATTAAAAATGTGACTTGTAAATTCTGCCATGAGCAGGAATTGAACTCAAGATTCCTACAGCAGAGGACAATCACTTAACCACTACACTATTGAGCAGCACACAGGACAAATAGCTAGAGGACCATAGAAGAAGTAATAAGTAGAAGTAGAAAGAGTTGAACAAGTTTGAAATACATTGCTAAAATTGCTTCAGCTGTAGATTAAAATTGTCACAGATGTTACTTTTATAGCATGCCCACAGTTGGATTTGAAGTCAAGATTACTAGAGCAGAGAGCAGTTGCTTAACCACTACACTAGTGACAAGTTAATATGAAACAGCTGAAGCAGGTCTCATACAGATTGCAAGCAGTTTTGAAAGTACCATCAGGTGCAATCTACTGATTGGTGGGCCAACAATTAGCACAGAACAGAATGTGCTAACCATCAAAGCCCAAACAGCTTGTTTTGGATGTCATTAGCTTGCCATGCAGTGTGAAGGTCATTTCCTGTCACAGCAGTTTCACTTAGGGTGTTGACAACTATTTATATAAAACGTGAATGTTAAGCACATCAAACGTTTACATCTAACACAAAGTACAGTCAACATTGTAATTCAATTGTTAATTTGCAGCAGTAGTCACTATTTATAAGCTGAAGCTGTTTTTCTGGGAAGGAGGTGTGAACATTCAAATGTGACCACCCCCACTTTTGAAACTGCTATAATGCAATTGTTAGGAACAACCAGAAGATGGGGCTGTGTGTAAAATATCTTAGAGTGTTTGACTTGTAAAGTCAGTGTCAGACACTAAGTAGACTGTGGAAACTGTTTAGTGCCACATTGGCTTCAAGAAACGTCGAAGAGTTATTGGTGTTGAAATCAACTGCTGAAACTGTTGACAGAGTGTTGCAGAATCCAGTAAAAGGTTCTGTACAATATATTGTGTACATGAGAGGCTTAAACAGGAAAAGCTGGATTTTAAAAGAATAAAGTTGAAATATATTGATAAAAGTGCAGTTTAAAAGCATTAAAAATGCAGAAATACTTTGCTGCTACACTAATGACAAGTTAATATGAAACAGCTGAAGCAGTTAAAACATAGAAGAACAGGAATTGTTTGTTTGCAGAAGTTGAAGCAGTTGAAGAAAGTTGAAATAGATTGATAGAAGTGCAGTTTAAAAGCATTAAAAATGCACAAATACTTTGCTACTACATTAGTGACGAGTTAATATGAAACAGCTGAAGCAATTAAAACAAACAGCAGGAATTGTTTGGATGTTTGCAGAACTTCTATAACATGCCCACAGCAGAAGTTAGAGTACTGCTTCAAAACTAAAGTTATGTGTTTGAAAACAAGAGAAGAAATAGTATCAAACAGACTGCAGGCAGGTTTGACAATACCATCAGATGCAATCTACTGATTGGTGGGCCAACAATTAGCACATTACACAACATGCTAATCATCAAAGCCCAAACAGCTTGTTATGGATGTCATTAGCTTGCCATGCAGTGTGAAGGTCATTTCTTGTCACAGCAGTTTCAGTTAGGGTGTTGACAACTATTTCTATAAAACGTGAATGTTAAGCACATCAAACGTTTACATCTCACACAAAGTACAGCCAACATTGTAATTCAATTGTTAATTTGCAGCAGCAGTCACTATTTATAAGCTGAAGCTGTTTCTGTGGGAAAGTGGTGTGAATATTCAAATGTGACCACCCCCACTTTTAAAACTCCTATAATGCAATTGTTAGAAATCATACTTTTAAATAATGCCATGTGAAGTTTAAGCAGTTGAAGAAAGTAAAAATAGATTGATAAAAGTGGTAAAAAGTTTGGCAGCTCCAGGACTGGTTTAATAGATGAGTTGCTTGCAAAGGCTTAGATGCCCTCAGTGGGGTTTGAACCGCAGTCTCCTGTGGGAGAGTCCAATTGGTCTATAGCAGTTTCCATTCATTTTCAATGGGGAAAAAAAGTTGAAAATAGCTTAATATTTCAAAAAGTATAAATTGTATCAATAAGCAAAATGGAAGCACTCGATTCCCGAAAAAGCTGAACATTTTAATATTAGAACGGTTCCTATAGCTCAAACGGTGCGGCCGGAGTTAGATGCCGAAAAGCGTACGGAATAACTATAATAACTAGAAAAAGCATTTCCATAAGAAAATGCACTGTGAATGCTTTATGCTGAATGTATTCCCAATAACTGCTGACTGTAGCTCGAGAGTTTAAAACGTTCTTAAAAGTAGTTTAAGAAAAATAGAAGTGGATAGAATAGGCTTGTACAGGTCCAGAACAAGTTAAAAGTCTTAAATTTCAAAATAAAGCATAATGAAAAAATATTAAGTAAGTATTAATAATTCAATAATTTAATAAAACACAGGTGAGTTGATCTACACAGTAAAAGTATAGATAACCCCTAAGATATGTTGATTGAATTTTGCAAGATTTTCCTGACATTGCTGAAGCTTAAAAAGCTTTGTTACAACAAGCAGAACATCCAGGTTCAATGTGCTGGTAATAAACATCAGTCTGAAGACAGTTGCCTGGACTGGGGTTCGAACCGGGATCTCCCGCTTCGCAGCGCAGCAGATTAACCGCTTGGCCATTTAAGAAGCTGAAATCGGCCGCGTCCGAAGGTGTATTAGACCCTCATCTTGGTAACAAACATCAGTGTAAAATTAGTTGACACGACCGGGGATTGAACCCGTGGCCTCTGGGTCCAGAGCTCACCACACTTTCCACTAGGCCAACAGGCAGCTTGAACCATTAGCTCGCGAAGGTCTATAAGAGGCTGACAGCAGCAGCGGCTGCGGCTACGAAACGATAGAAACGAAGCCCGCTAAACGGGTTCGTAGCGGCGAAACCGTAACAGTAATCACGACAACCACCATATCAAATGAAAGCCGAGAGTTTAATCTTCAACCTGTGTGAGTGTCATGTCGAAAAACTGACAATTGTTGAATTACAGCGAGTTCAAAACGATCAATCTGCCTGCTAATGAGGCGGGCAGATGACACACAGGCAGCCGCTACGAGACAAATAAGACAAAATGTGTCGGTCTTTCGGTTTTGCCATGTGCCCAGTTAGCAAGTAGACAAGTGTGTCTACATCTGAGTGAAAGAATCGTTTGAAAACAGCGAAAATTGCGGCCGTGGCGACAATTTACAAGTGAAAGTTTTAAGCTTGTGACAAAAAGACGATTAAAACAAAGCCCGCTAAACGGGTTCGTTGCGGCGAAACCGTAACAGTAATCACAAAAACCACCACATCAAATTAGAGCCAAGACTTATATCTACAACCTGTGTGAGTTTCATGTCGGAAGATTGACAATTGTTGAATTTACAGCGAGTTCAAAACGCTCAAATCTGCTCGCGAATAAGGCAAATTAGTTAGCAAGTAGACAAGTGCCTCTACATTAGAGTGAAAGAATCTTTTAAAAAGAGCGAAAATTGCGACCGTGGTGACATTTTACAAGTGAAAGTTTATATAGAAACCGCGGTTTGAATGTACTTCGTTCTACAACCTGAGTGAGTTTCATGTCGGAAAACTCACAATTGTTGAATCGTCAGCGATTTCAAACCGCTGTAACTGTCAACACACACTGTTTAAGGCATCAAAGCTTGGAAGCAGAACATAGATGCCTTGAGCGGGATTTGAACTGGGGTCTCTTGCGGGAGTGTCCAGTTGCCCTATACAGCTTCCCATTCATTTTCAATGGGGAAAAAAAAGTGAAAATAGCTTAATATTTCAAAAAGTATAAAAGATATCAAAAAGTTGTATAGAAGCACTCGATTCCCGGAAAAGCTGCACATTTTAATATTTGAATGGTTCCAATAGCTCAAACGGTGCGGCACTAGTTAGATGCCAAAAAACGTACGGAAGAACTATAATAAAAAAGATTAGGAAAACTAGAAAAAGCATTTCCATAAGAAAATGCACTGTGAATGCTTTATGCTGAATGTATTGCCAATAACTGCTAACTGTAGCTCGAGAGTTTAAAACGTTCTTAAAAGTAGCTTAAGAAAAATAGAAGTGGATAGAATAGGGTTGTACAGGTCCAGAAGAAGTTAAAAGTCTTAAATTTCAAAATAAAGCATAATGAAAAAATATTAAGTAAGTATTAATAATTCAATAATTAGTTGATCTACGCAGTAAAAGTATAGATAAGCCCTAAGATATGTTGATTGAATTTTGCAAGATTTTCCTGACATTGCTGAAGCTTAAAAAGCTTTGTTACAACAAGAGGAACATCCAGATTCAAGCAGCTGCGCCCGAAGGTGTATTAGACCCTCAGCTTGGTAACAAATATCAGTCTAAAATTAGTTGACTCGACCGGGGATTGAACCCGAGGCATCTGACTCCGGAGCTCACCGCACTATCCACTAGGCCAACGGGCAGCTTGAACAATCAGCTCGCGAAGGTCTATAAGAGGCTGACAGCAGCAGCAGCTGTGGCTACGAAACGATAGAAACGAAGCCCGCTAAACGGGTTCGTAGCGGCGAAACCGTAACAGTAATCACGACAACCACCACATCAAATGAAAGCCGAGAGTTTAATCTTCAACCTGTGTGAGTGTCATGTCGAAAGACTGACAATTGTTGAATTACAGCGAGTTCAAAACGATCAATCTGCCTGCTAATCAGGCGGGCAGATGACACAGAGGCGGCCGCTACGAGACAAATACGACAAAATGTGTCGGTCTTTCGGTTTTGCCATGTGCCCAGTTAGCAAGTAGACAAGTGTGTCTACATCTGAGTGAAAGAATCGTTTGAAAACAGCGAAAATTGCGGCCGTGGCGACAATTTACAAGTGAACGTTTTAAGCTTGTGACAAAAAGACGATTAAAACAAAGCCCGCTAAACGGGTCCGTTGCGGCGAAACCGTAACAGTAATCACAAAAACCACCACATCAAATTAGAGCCAAGACTTATATCTACAACCTGTGTGAGTTTCATGTCGGAAGATTGACAATTGTTGAATTTACAGCGAGTTCAAAACGCTCAAATCTGCTCGCGAATAAGGCAAATTAATGACGCAAAAGCGGCCGCTGCTACGAGACAAATGCGGCGAAATTTGTCGGTCGTTCGGTTTTGCCATGTGCCCAGTTAGCAAGTAGACAAGTGCCTCTACATTAGAGTGAAAGAATCTTTTAAAAAGAGCGAAAATTGCGACCGTGGTGACATTTTACAAGTGAAAGTTTATAGAGAAACCGCGGTTTGAATGTACTTCGTTCTACAACCTGAGTGAGTTTCATGTCGGAAAACTCACAATTGTTGAATCGTAAGCGATTTCAAACCGCTGTAACTGTCAACATACACTGTTTAAGGCATCAAAGCTTGGAAGCAGAACATAGATGCCTTGAGCGGGATTTGAACTGGGGTCTCTTGCGGGAGTGTCCAGTTGCCCTATACAGCTTCCCATTCATTTTCAATGGGGAAAAAAAAGTGAAAATAGCTTAATATTTCAAAAAGTATAAAAGATATCAAAAAGTTGTATAGAAGCACTCGATTCCCGGAAAAGCTGCACATTTTAATATTTGAATGGTTCCAATAGCTCAAACGGTGCGGCACTAGTTAGATGCCAAAAAACGTACGGAAGAACTATAATAATAACTAGAAAAGCATTTCCATAAGAAAATGCACTGTGAATGCTTTATGCTGAATGTATTCGCAATAACTGCTAACTGCAGCTCGAGACTTTAAAACGTTCTTAAAAGTAGCTTAAGAAAAATAGAAGTGGATAGAATAGGGTTGTACAGGTCCAGAAGAAGTTAAAAGTCTTAAATTTCAAAATAAAGCATAATGAAAAAATATTAAGTAAGTATTAATAATTCAATAATTGAATAAAACACAGGTGAGTTGATCTACACAGTAAAAGTATAGATAACCCCTGAGATATGTTGATTGAATTTTGCAAGACGTTCCTGACATGGCTGAAGCTTTAAAAGCTTTGTTACAACAAGCAGAAGATCCAGGTTCAATGTGCTGGTAACAAACATCAGTCTGAAGTCAGTTACCTCGGCTGGGGTTCGAACCGGGATCTCCCGCTTCGCAGTGCAGCAGATCAACCGCTCGGCCACCTGAATAGCTGAAATCGGCAGCGCCCGAAGGTGTATTAGACCCTCAGCTTGGTAACAAACATCAGCCTAAAATTAGTTGCCTTGACCGGGGATCGAACTCGTGGCTTCTGGGTTCCGAGCTCACCGCACTATCCACTAGGCCACTGGGCTGCTTATAGAATCAGCTCGCGATGGTCTATAAGAGGCTGAATCGATAGAAACGAAGCCCGCTAAACGGGTTCGTAGCGACGAAACCGTAACAGTAATCACAACAACCACCACATTAAATTAAAGCCAAGACTTTAATCCACAACCTGTGTGAGTTTCATGTCGAAAGGCTGACAATTGTTGAATTTATAGCGAGTTCAAAACGTTCAGATGTGTCTTTTCTGTCTCGCGAGCCAGGCGAATTAATGGCGGCCGCTACGAGACAAATACGGCGAAATGTGTCGGTCTTTCGAGATGTGCCCAGTTAGCAAGTAGACAAGTGTGTCTACATCTGAGTGAAAGAATCTTTTAAAAAGAGCGAAAATTGCGGCCGTAGCGACATTTTACAAGTGACAGTTTCAAGCTTGTGGCAAAAAGACGATGAAAACGAAGCCCGCTAAACGGGTTCGTAACGGCGAAACCGTAACAGTAATCACAAAGACCACCACATCAAATGAAAGCCAAGACTTTAATCTATAACCTGTGTGAGTTTCGTGTCAAAAGACTGACAATTGTTGAATTTATATCGAGTTCAAAACGATCAGATCTGCTCGCGAATCAGGCAAATTAATGACGCAAAAGCGGCCGCTGCCGCTGCTACGAGACAAATACGGCGAAATTTGTCGGTCGTTCGGTTTTGCCATGTGCCCAGTTAGCAAGTACACAAGTGTGTCTACATCTGAGTGAAAGAATCTTTTAAAAAGAGCGAAAATTGCGGCCGTGGCGACAATTTACAAGTGAACGTTTATAGAGAAACCGCGGTTTAAATGTACTTCATTCTACAACCTGAGTGAGTTTCATGTCTGAAAACTCACAATTGTTGAATCGTCAGCGAATTCAAACCGCTGTAACTGTCAACATACACTGTTCAAAGCATCAAAGCTCAAACAGCTTAACAGGGTTGAATTTTAAAACACCTATAATGCAATTCTTAGGAACAACCAGAGGACGGCGCTGTAAGTACAAGAAGCTTTCAAAGCATTGTTACACCAAGCAGAACATAGATGCCTTGAGCGGGATTTGAACAGGGGTCTCCTGCGGGTGAGTCCAGTTGCCCTAAACTGATTCCCATTCATTTTCAATGGGGGAAAAACTGTGAAAATAGCTTAATATTTCAAAAAGTATAAAATATATCAAAAAGTTGTATAGAAGCAGTCGATTCCTAGAATAGCTGCACATTTTGATATTTGAATGGTTCCAATAGCTCAAATAGTGCAAGTAGAGTTAGATGCCAAAAAACGGATGGAATAATAAATATAATAATAACTAGAAAAAGCATTTCCATAAGAAAATGCACTGTGAATGCTTTATGCTGAATGTATTCCCAATAACTGCTAACTGTAGCTCGAGAGTTTAAAACGTTCTTAAAAGTAGTTTAAGAAAAATAGAAGTGGATAGAATAGGCTTGTACAGGTCCAGAACAAGTTAAAAGTCTTAAATTTCAAAATAAAGCATAATGAAAAAATATTAAGTAAGTATTAATAATTCAATAATTTAATAAAACACAGGTGAGTTGATCTACACAGTAAAAGTATAGATAACCCCTAAGATATGTTGATTGAATTTTGCAAGATTTTCCTGACATTGCTGAAGCTTAAAAAGCTTTGTTACAACAAGCAGAACATCCAGGTTCAATGTGCTGGTAATAAACATCAGTCTGAAGACAGTTGCCTGGACTGGGGTTCGAACCGGGATCTCCCGCTTCGCAGCGCAGCAGATTAACCGCTTGGCCATTTAAGAAGCTAAAATCGGCCGCGTCCGAAGGTGTATTAGACCCTCAGCTTGGTAACAAACATCAGTGTAAAATTAGTTGACACGACCGGGGATTGAACCCGTGGCCTCTGGGTCCAGAGCTCACCACACTTTCCACTAGGCCAACAGGCAGCTTGAACCATCAGCTCGCGAAGGTCTATAAGAGGCTGACAGCAGCAGCGGCTGCGGCTACGAAACGATAGAAACGAAGCCCGCTAAACGGGTTCGTAGCGGCGAAACCGTAACAGTAATCACGACAACCACCATATCAAATGAAAGCCGAGAGTTTAATCTTCAACCTGTGTGAGTGTCATGTCGAAAAACTGACAATTGTTGAATTACAGCGAGTTCAAAACGATCAATCTGCCTGCTAATGAGGCGGGCAGATGACACAGAGGCAGCCGCTACGAGACAAATACGACAAAATGTGTCGGTCTTTCGGTTTTGCCATGTGCCCAGTTAGCAAGTAGACAAGTGTGTCTACATCTGAGTGAAAGAATCGTTTGAAAACAGCGAAAATTGCGGCCGTGGCGACAATTTACAAGTGAAAGTTTTAAGCTTGTGACAAAAAGACGATTAAAACAAAGCCTGCTAAACGTGTTCGTTGCGGCGAAACCGTAACAGTAATCACAAAAACCACCACATCAAATTAGAGCCAAGACTGATATCTACAACCTGTGTGAGTTTCATGTCGGAAGATTGACAATTGTTGAATTTACAGCGAGTTCAAAACGCTCAAATCTGCTCGCGAATAAGGCAAATTAGTTAGCAAGTAGACAAGTGCCTCTACATTAGAGTGAAAGAATCTTTTAAAAAGAGCGAAAATTGCGACCGTGGTGACATTTTACAAGTGAAAGTTTATATAGAAACCGCGGTTTGAATGTACTTCGTTCTACAACCTGAGTGAGTTTCATGTCGGAAAACTCACAATTGTTGAATCGTCAGCGATTTCAAACCGCTGTAACTGTCAACACACACTGTTTAAGGCATCAAAGCTTGGAAGCAGAACATAGATGCCTTGAGCGGGATTTGAACTGAGGTCTCTTGCGGGAGTGTCCAGTTGCCCTATACAGCTTCCCATTCATTTTCAATGGGGAAAAAAAAGTGAAAATAGCTTAATATTTCAAAAAGTATAAAAGATATCAAAAAGTTGTATAGAAGCACTCGATTCCCGGAAAAGCTGCACATTTTAATATTTGAATGGTTCCAATAGCTCAAACGGTGCGGCACTAGTTAGATGCCAAAAAACGTACGGAAGAACTATAATAACTAGAAAAAGCATTTCCATAAGAAAATGCACTGTGAATGCTTTATGCTGAATGTATTCCCAATAACTGCTGACTGTAGCTCGAGAGTTTAAAACGTTCTTAAAAGTAGTTTAAGAAAAATAGAAGTGGATAGAATAGGCTTGTACAGGTCCAGAACAAGTTAAAAGTCTTAAATTTCAAAATAAAGCATAATGAAAAAATATTAAGTAAGTATTAATAATTCAATAATTTAATAAAACACAGGTGAATTGATCTACACAGTAAAAGTATAGATAACCCCTAAGATATGTTGATTGAATTTTGCAAGATTTTCCTGACATTGCTGAAGCTTAAAAAGCTTTGTTACAACAAGCAGAACATCCAGGTTCAATGTGCTGGTAATAAACATCAGTCTGAAGACAGTTGCCTGGACTGGGGTTCGAACCGGGATCTCCCGCTTCGCAGCGCAGCAGATTAACCGCTTGGCCATTTAAGAAGCTGAAATCGGCCGCGTCCGAAGGTGTATTAGACCCTCAGCTTGGTAACAAACATCAGTGTAAAATTAGTTGACACGACCGGGGATTGAACCCGTGGCCTCTGGGTCCAGAGCTCACCACACTATCCACTAGGCCAACAGGCAGCTTGGACCATCAGCTCGCGAAGGTCTATAAGAGGCTGACAGCAGCAGCGGCTGCGGCTACGAAACGATAGAAACGAAGCCCGCTAAACGGGTTCGTAGCGGCGAAACCGTAACAGTAATCACGACAACCACCATATCAAATGAAAGCCGAGAGTTTAATCTTCAACCTGTGTGAGTGTCATGTCGAAAAACTGACAATTGTTGAATTACAGCGAGTTCAAAACGATCAATCTGCCTGCTAATGAGGCGGGCAGATGACACAGAGGCAGCCGCTACGAGACAAATACGACAAAATGTGTCGGTCTTTCGGTTTTGCCATGTGCCCAGTTAGCAAGTAGACAAGTGTGTCTACATCTGAGTGAAAGAATCGTTTGAAAACAGCGAAAATTGCGGCCGTGGCGACAATTTACAAGTGAAAGTTTTAAGCTTGTGACAAAAAGACGATTAAAACAAAGCCCGCTAAACGGGTTCGTTGCGGCGAAACCGTAACAGTAATCACAAAAACCACCACATCAAATTAGAGCCAAGACTGATATCTACAACCTGTGTGAGTTTCATGTCGGAAGATTGACAATTGTTGAATTTACAGCGAGTTCAAAACGCTCAAATCTGCTCGCGAATAAGGCAAGTTAGTTAGCAAGTAGACAAGTGCCTCTACATTAGAGTGAAAGAATCTTTTAAAAAGAGCGAAAATTGCGACCGTGGTGACATTTTACAAGTGAAAGTTTATATAGAAACCGCGGTTTGAATGTACTTCGTTCTACAACCTGAGTGAGTTTCATGTCGGAAAACTCACAATTGTTGAATCGTCAGCGATTTCAAACCGCTGTAACTGTCAACACACACTGTTTAAGGCATCAAAGCTTGGAAGCAGAACATAGATGCCTTGAGCGGGATTTGAACTGGGGTCTCTTGCGGGAGTGTCCAGTTGCCCTATACAGCTTCCCATTCATTTTCAATGGGGAAAAAAAAGTGAAAATAGCTTAATATTTCAAAAAGTATAAAAGATATCAAAAAGTTGTATAGAAGCACTCGATTCCCGGAAAAGCTGCACATTTTAATATTTGAATGGTTCCAATAGCTCAAACGGTGCGGCACTAGTTAGATGCCAAAAAACGTACGGAAGAACTATAATAACTAGAAAAAGCATTTCCATAAGAAAATGCACTGTGAATGCTTTATGCTGAATGTATTCCCAATAACTGCTGACTGTAGCTCGAGAGTTTAAAACGTTCTTAAAAGTATTTTAAGAAAAATAGAAGTGGATAGAATAGGCTTGTACAGGTCCAGAACAAGTTAAAAGTCTTAAATTTCAAAATAAAGCATAATGAAAAAATATTAAGTAAGTATTAATAATTCAATAATTTAATAAAACACAGGTGAGTTGATCTACACAGTAAAAGTATAGATAACCCCTAAGATATGTTGATTGAATTTTGCAAGATTTTCCTGACATTGCTGAAGCTTAAAAAGCTTTGTTACAACAAGCAGAACATCCAGATTCAATGTGCTGGTAACAAACATCAGTATGAAGACAGTTGCCTGGACTGGGGTTCGAACCGGGATCTCCCGCTTCACAGCGCAGCAGATTAACCGCTTGGCCATTTAAGAAGCTGAAATCGGCCGCGTCCGAAGGTGTATTAGACCCTCATCTTGGTAACAAACATCAGTGTAAAATTAGTTGACACGACCGGGGATTGAACCCGTGGCCTCTGGGTCCAAAGCTCACCACACTATCCACTAGGCCAACAGGCAGCTTGAACCATCAGCTCGCGAAGGTCTATAAGAGGCTGACAGCAGCAGCGGCTGCGGCTACGAAACGATAGAAACGAAGCCCGCTAAACGGGTTCGTAGCGGCGAAACCGTAACAGTAATCACGACAACCACCATATCAAATGAAAGCCGAGAGTTTAATCTTCAACCTGTGTGAGTGTCATGTCGAAAAACTGACAATTGTTGAATTACAGCGAGTTCAAAACGATCAATCTGCCTGCTAATGAGGCGGGCAGATGACACAGAGGCAGCCGCTACGAGACAAATACGACAAAATGTGTCGGTCTTTCGGTTTTGCCATGTGCCCAGTTAGCAAGTAGACAAGTGTGTCTACATCTGAGTGAAAGAATCGTTTGAAAACAGCGAAAATTGCGGCCGTGGCGACAATTTACAAGTGAAAGTTTTAAGCTTGTGACAAAAAGACGATTAAAACAAAGCCCGCTAAACGGGTTCGTTGCGGCGAAACCGTAACAGTAATCACAAAAACCACCACATCAAATTAGAGCCAAGACTGATATCTACAACCTGTGTGAGTTTCATGTCGGAAGATTGACAATTGTTGAATTTACAGCGAGTTCAAAACGCTCAAATCTGCTCGCGAATAAGGCAAATTAGTTAGCAAGTAGACAAGTGCCTCTACATTAGAGTGAAAGAATCTTTTAAAAAGAGCGAAAATTGCGACCGTGGTGACATTTTACAAGTGAAAGTTTATATAGAAACCGCGGTTTGAATGTACTTCGTTCTACAACCTGAGTGAGTTTCATGTCGGAAAACTCACAATTGTTGAATCGTCAGCGATTTCAAACCGCTGTAACTATCAACACACACTGTTTAAGGCATCAAAGCTCGGAAGCAGAACATAGATGCCTTGAGCGGGATTTGAACTGGGGTCTCTTGCGGGAGTGTCCAGTTGCCCTATACAGCTTCCCATTCATTTTCAATGGGGAAAAAAAAGTGAAAATAGCTTAATATTTCAAAAAGTATAAAAGATATCAAAAAGTTGTATAGAAGCACTCGATTCCCGGAAAAGCTGCACATTTTAATATTTGAATGGTTCCAATAGCTCAAACGGTGCGGCACTAGTTAGATGCCAAAAAACGTACGGAAGAACTATAATAATAAAAAAGATTAGGAAAACAATACTGTGAATGCTTTAAAGCATTCACAGTGATAAAAAAGATTAGGAAAACAATACTGTGAATGCTTTAAAGCATTCACAGTGATAAAAAAGATTAGGAAAACAATACTGTGAATGCTTTAAAGCATTCACAGTGATAAAAAAGATTAGGAAAACAATACTGTGAATGCTTTAAAGCATTCACAGTGATAATAAAGATTAGAAAAACAATACTGTGAATGCTTTCAGCATTCACAGTGATTAGGAAAACAATACTGTGAATGCTTTAAAGCATTCACAGTGATGATTAAAGCACGGTTCACTTCGTGAGTTTGTGTCTTGATGTTTTATATGAAAATGATTGATTATTAATTACATTCAATTTTCAAATCTGGTGATTACCTCCTCAGCTCTTCCTGTAACGTTCAAGCGAGTGATGGAAAACTTGGAGGTGAAGGAGGGGGACAGTGGAGTGTTCTGCTGTGAGCTTTCCAAACCTCAAGCTCCAGTGGAATGGAGGAAGGGAAGAGTCATCCTGAAGCCTGGTTACAAATATGAGATGAAGCAGGAGGGACATCTCACTAAGCTGATCATTAACAGTGTCGAGGAGAGTGATTCTGGGAAATACACCTGCCAGACCAAAGACAACCAATCAACTGCTGAGCTCACTGTCAAAGGTAAGAAAGAGCTCTTATACTAAATGCATCATCAATCATCTTAATTATAAATAATCGCTTATTTGCTCCTTTTGCAGCTCCTCCAGTCACGTTCAAGATAAAGCTAAGGAACCAGCAGGTTGAGGAGGAGAACAGTATAGTACTGAGCTGTGAGTTGTCTAAGCCTGGCCTTTCCGTTGAATGGAGGAAAGGAGAAGAGCTGCTGAAGAATAATTTTAAATACCAGATAAGGAATCGAAACAGCATCATGGAGCTAACCATCAGAAACACACAACTGGAAGACAGTGGGCTCTATAGTTGTAACTATGGTGATGTCAAGACCACAGCCAACATCACTATAACGCGTAAGAGAATGCATCATTCATTGCTTTATTTCCAACGTTGTCGTGATGTGTGTGCATCTATTAACCTTCAATCCCAGTTTCCCATGAAGTAAGACAACATTTTGTTCTTTTTTTACCCCATATAAACAGCTATACCACTCAGTTTTAAAACCGGCCTCAAGAATCAGGAGGCCCCTGAGGGAGGCGACGTGTCTCTTCGCTGCGAACTGTCCAGAGCTGGCGTGCCTGTGCAGTGGTGGAAAGCAGAAGACCAACTCTCTCATGGAGGGAGATACCAGATGATACAGAAAGGGAAGACAGCTGAGATGCACATCAAAAACATCCAGCCTGAGGACGTAGGAGAGTACAGCTGTGTCTTCGGAGAGCAGAAGACAACAGCTGAAGTGAACGTGCGAGGTATTCCACGTGGCATTTACAGCATCACAACATCAACGTGATGTCACACTGTCAAAATTTGATAGTGCAGCTAATCGTATAACAGCCTCTCTTAGCATAACGCAACCATAACATGAGAGCTTACAGTGCGACAGAAGAAAGTTCTTCTGGCTTGTTTTTCAAAATATGGTGACTATTCACTGGCCCTTCAGCTGATGTAAATAATGTCTCTTGTTTTTCCTTGATCAGCGGCAGCATCTGTGTTTTTTGAGAAGGAACTAGAGAACCAAGTGGTGATGGAGGGGAAGTCTGTAGTGCTGTCTTGTGAGGTTTCCAGTGCTAACGTCCCTGTCACTTGGAGGAAGGACAGTGTTGTGTTGGAAGAAGGAGGCCGGTACATCTTAAAGAAGAAAGGCCCCACGCACTCTTTAGAGATCAATAAATTGCTCCTGCAGGATGCTGGAGAGTACTGTTGTATCAGCAGGGGCAAGAGGACTACGGCCAAGTTGACTGTGAGGGGTAGGTGGAATTGAAGGACTTCAGCCTTGATTCAACCAATTGGGTAATTGATTATGATTCTAAGGTATGTTTCGCGCTATTAAGCTGTATCTATATTATTCTCCCTCCACAGAGCGTGTGCGGGTTGTTACACAGCTGCAGGACGTAACTGTGACAGCTGGAGAGGATGCAGTGTTTGTGTGTGAGCTGAGCCATGCAGATGTGACCGAGGGTGTCTGGTGGCTGGGCTCCAGTCCTCTGCAGAAGAATGAGATGAACCAGATGACTTGCCAGGGCCGCCAGCACAGACTGGTCCTCACCATGACAACACCCGAGGAGACGGGTACCGTGGCATTTGTGATTGGGGAGGAAAGGACATCTGCACGTCTGTTAGTTGTTCCTAGACGCAAAGGTGAATAGAATCATGCGTGTACAGTAAGACATGTAGAGTATAAGTTGCATATTCTTTGTTGTAAACACATTTTATTTATTTTAAATAATAGTTTTATTCGAGAAGAAGCCAGAAGATGTTGTGATCATGGAAGGAGAGACCGCCACCTTATCCTGCACAAGCTCTGACTTTACGTCTGTGGTTACCTGGCGCCGTAACTATATTGCTCTGCAAAGTGGTGATAAATACGAGCTGCGTAAAGAAGGAAAAGTTAACGTACTGCTGATCCGTGATGTGGATCCCCTTGATAGTGGAATATACACCTGTGATACAGGAGATATGCAGAGCAGTGCCAAACTTACTGTAACAGGTACAAACAAATGTTATGCTGTAAATAGAGGGAGGATTGATTGAAATGCATAATTAGGTTTTGACATTATTCAGAGTGTCAATAATTCCGTTTTCTATCTTGCCAGAGCTTCCGCCGTTCTTCCAGGAGGAGTTACAGAGTGTAGAAGAAGACGAGGGGCGTTCAGCCTGTCTGTACTGTGAGCTGTCTAAACTTGGAGTGCCGATTCAATGGAAGAAGAACAGACTCCCACTGAAAGCCAGCAGGAAGTATGAGATGAGGCAGGATGGCTGTTTCCTACAGCTCCACATCAAGGATCTCAAACCTGAGGACAGCGGCAGCTACTCATGCCAAGTTGGAAAAGCAGAAACCACTGCAACTGTGACAGTGAAAGGTGTTGGAAGTTGGATTTGTTTGTTTTTCTGTGTTTATTTAAAACTTCTGAACCTCATTACACTTTCCAGTGCTGCAGCTGCCATAAAACACAGAGATGTGACCGTTCCGGTACTGGAATACCAGAACTGTCAAGTCCTGTGTGATGCAAACATTATTTGCATGACAATAATCCTTGTACTAGTACAGTAAACTAAAATAACAACACCTATTTTCCAATGCATAATTGTATTCCTTCCAAACCGTTTCTCCCAGAGCTCCCTCCGTTTTTCATGAAAAGGTTAAGAAATGTCGATGCTGAAGAGGGAGGGTCAGCATCCCTCTGCTGTGAGCTGTCCAAGCCTGGAGTGTCAGTGCAATGGAAGAAGAACAAGCTGCCTCTGAGAAACGTCACAAAGTATGAGATCAAACAAGATGGCTGCCTGCTCCAGCTCCACATAAAGCAGCTCAGACCCGAGGACGCCGGTAGCTACACATGTCATGCAGGAAACTCAGAGACTGCTGCAACTGTGACTGTGAAGGGTTTGTGATTTCGTTTGCAAATTTCATGAAGGCCGCCAGAAATCATAAAACTATGAAATGACACAAATTACGCTTTAAAACAACTTTCTTAATTTTTTTCCAGAGCTTCCACCATTTTTCAAAGATCAGTTGCAGAATGTGAAGGCTGAGGAGGGAGGTTCAGCAACCCTGTGCTGTGAGCTGTCTAAGCCTCAGGGGTCTGTTCAGTGGAAGAAAAACAAGCAGCTGCTGAGAGCAAATCAAAAATATGAAATGACACAAGATGTCTGTCTCCTCCAGCTGCACATCAAGCAGCTCACACTTGAGGATAGTGGCAGCTACACGTGCCACATAGGAAGTGTCGAGACCACTGCATCGCTGGTAGTGAAAGGTTTGTGAATGAGGAAACCAGCGTGGTTACGTTTTAATACTGATGTCATACTATCCCAGCTAACAAACACGACTGATTCACCACACATACTTTCTGCATCTTTAGCCCTAACCCAAGAGGTTTTTTGTTGTAATGTTTTAAAACCAACCCTCTGAAATTCTCCAGAGCTTCCAGTCTTTTTTAAGGAAGATTTGCAGAATGTGAAGGCTGACGAAGGAGGGACAGCCACCCTCTGCTGTGAGCTGTCCAAGCCTGGCGTGCCAGTGCAATGGAACAAGAACAAGCTGCCACTGAGAGCCAGCGGGAAATATGAAATGAAGCAGGATGGCTGCATCTTCCAGCTGCATATTAAAGAGCTCACATTTGAGGATTGTGGAAGCTACACATGTCAAGCAGGAAGTGCAAAAACTACTGCAACTGTGACAGTGAAACGTATGTTTACAGAAATCTGATTGGATCTGACTGTTTTCCTATACTCCCTAGTTTACAGGTTGTATAAAATATATATATTCTGGTACAATTTTGCTATTATGCTAAAGATGTTTCCATTTGTCAATTTTACAGAACTCCCATTATACTTCAAGCAGGAGCTAGAGACTGTGGAGGCTAATGAGGGCGATGTGGCCTCCATGCACTGTGAGGTGTCCAAGTCTGGGGTCTCAGTGCAGTGGAAGAAAAACAAGCTGCCACTGAAAGCAGGCAGAAAATATGAGTTAAAGCAGGATGGCTGCATCCTCCAGCTCCACATCAGAGACCTCAGACCTGAGGATGGTGGCAGCTACACGTGTCAGACAGGAAGTGCAGAGACCACTGCAACGGTGGCAGTGAAAGGTTTGTGCATGCGGGTGTTGTACTGTTGGTACATGCAAGGGTTTAGCATATCATCTTAAAATCTCTTGTCAAGTATTCAAATTCAGTGTCTGGAGTTCACAGTATTTTTATTGTAGCAAAATTTAATGTGTACGTCAAATATTGAAAAGTAAAGTCAAATTCTGCTCTCTCCCACCTACATAGAGCTTGTTCCGTTGTTCAACAAAGACTTGCACAGTGTGGAGGCTGAGGAGGGAGGTGCAGCCTCCCTGGCCTGTGAGCTGTCTAGGCCTGCAGTGTCAGTACAGTGGAAGAAAAACAAGCTGCCACTGAGAGCAGGCAGAAAATATGAGATGAAGCAGGAGGGCTGCCTCCTCCAGCTCCACATCAAGGAGCTCAAAGCCGAGGACAGCGGTAGCTACACGTGTCAAGCAGGAGGTGCAGAGACCACTGCAACTGTGACAGTGAAAGGTTTGTATTATTAGCTACTGTATGAGTGAGTCTCCACGTAACAAGTTAAAATATTGATGGTTACTTTTATTACATTAAGGTTTGCAGACGCGTCTTGATCAGCAAACAATCTTCTTTGATTCTTAGTATGTTTTTTGTCTTTATCCATGGTGTCAGAGCTCCCAACATTCTTTAAGAAAGGCTTAGAAAATGTAGAGGCTGAGGAAGGAGGCACACTCTCCTTGTGCTGTGAGGTATCTAAGCCTGGCGTGACAGTACAATGGAGGAAGAACAGCCTGCCACTGAGAGCAAACACGAAGTATGAGACGAAGCAGGACGGCTGTTTGCTGCAGCTTCACGTTCAGGAGCTCAAACCCGAGGACAGTGGTAGCTACTCATGTCGAGCAGGAAGTGCAGAGACCACTGCCACTGTGACAGTGAAAGGTTTGTCAGTCTTTGAACCTATATAACAAAGTTTGATTATTAAGTATGTCATGAATCAGTTGTCAACTTTTTTTAATATTTTCTTTTACGTAGCACTACAACCAACTGCTCCAAAGGCAGAACCTACCAAAACAATAACTCAGATGAAGGGTAGTGTTTCTAAACCAATGCCTATTCTGGCCAGTGAGAGGCATCACCTCCCAGACGCCACCCCTGCTCCTCCAGAGCCAAAGAAGAGGACTCATAGAAAAGCTTCTATTACAAATGCAGAGCGAGAGGACCCTTCCTTTGACCTGAAACACTCCACTGAAGTTCAAAGTGGCATCCAGTCTGTAAATACTGAGGAGAAAGACATTAATGTCCCGCAGAATGTATCCCAACTTGCGAGACAGGACAGTGAGTTATACAAAACAAGTGATGAGCCAGTGGGAATACTCAAGCAGGACGAACGGATTGACAGGAAGTTGGAAACACAAAGTGAAGCATCCGTAGATAAGAGGCCACGAGGAAGAGCGTTGGAAGAATTGAACAAAGCCGACGTTAAAGTAAGTCAGTCAGAGAGGAAGCCAGGTGAGATTGTGGTTAAACAAATGAAACCGTCCACATGTGTGGAAATGGAACGTGAAAATGAACAGACCTCACTAGAATCCAGAAGACCTTCAGAAAAAACAAGTGAAGCCGAGAAGAACGCGATACTCTCAGAAGTCCTCTGGAAGAAGAATGAAGATGAAAAACAACCTGTGAAAACCCTGATTGGAAAACAAACAGTGGTTGATGCCAAACACACGGAAGATGTGATAGACAAAACAGAAAAGGACCCTTTCAGACCAACAGCAAGATCTAAAGGATGGTCAGCAGGAGAAGAAATGCTACCGAAATACAGTACAAAGGAAAGTGAGGAAATTATTTCCCAGTTAAAGCCTTCAGAAGGTCGTATTGAAGACCACTATAAACTAAGAGAACATGTGAAACAAGTGTCCAAGGAGGCTGACAGAGAAAAGACACAAATAGAGGATGTGGCTTCTATAAATGACCTGGGCAAACAGTCAGCAGCGCAGCTAGAAAAGTCTTTAGGACAAGAGGTTGAATTTGGCCTTCCAAAACCGCCAGTGAGGACAAAGAGTAAAACAAAGGGTGGAGTAGAAAAACAGTTAACAAGGGATCAAGATGAACAAGAACTGACAGTCGTGGTCAAAACTGCAGCTGGTCTGCCAATAAAACAGACACAGGTGTCTGTGGAAACAGAAGCCGATAAGCAGAGGCTGTCAACACCAGACAATGAAATCGGAGAGAGACTACAGCAGGCAGGGAAAGCAACACACACAGATGTAAACAAGCCCATCAAACAGCCAGTAAAACCTATGACAAAAGAACCTGAAGGAGCCATGACACTGGCTGTCGAAGCAGAGAATAGAGACGAAGAACAGCCGGCAGCAACGATGGCAGAAGACGCTCCTCTCTCAGGAGATGAAATCTTTTCCGAGGCTTTAACTGAAATGCAAGTGAACCACACTCATGTCCATCCAGTTGACTCTTTAGTTCACGGGTCAACCCAACCTTCCATCCTTCCCCTAGAGAAGAACCAACCCTTCAACACTTTGCTTGACACTGACATCAGCACGGAGAGTCAACCACAGATGCAAGAAGCTGCAGTCAAGATACAGGCTGCCTTCAAAGGCTACAAAACCCGCAAAGACATGCGACCAGTCTTTAAGGAGGTGTTCAAGAACCAGAATGCAGATCTCCACGGTACAGTCACTCTAGTATGTGTTGTAGAAGGAAAGCCCAGCTCGGTGCGCTGGCTGAAAAACGGCCAACATATCACTAACGGCCAGCGATGTCGTACAGAGGCTGCAGACAATGGGATGTGCAGTCTGGTGATGAAGAACCTGACCACTGAAGACAGTGGAGTTTACACGTGCGAGGTAGTGAATAAGTTTGGTGTCACATCCTACAATGGAAACTTAACAGTAGTGCAGCCTCAGCAGCCGGCTCCAGTAGCCAAGAAGCCTGTACACCCACCACTTGCAGCCATAACTCCTTTGCAACCTGCTTCACCAAAGCCTGATTCCCAGATCGAATCGCAGACTCAGACTTCGCCACAAGCTCAAACTCAAATACCTGCTCAGGCTAAAGACGCTGCGAACTATGTAGAAAGTGTGAGCATCTCTCTGTGGGAGGCCTACAACCTGACGGAGCAGGCTACACCAGTGAGCTTACAAGAGAGGAGGGGCTCATCTCTCATCGCCACCAGCTCCAGTGAGTCTGACGGTGAAATCACAGAAAGTATGGATTTCCTCAGTTGTGTAGTCACATGTGTTCTTTCACGTCCAACAGTGTCCAGTCCCTCTGATTATGAAACAGCTCCAGATATGATGGAACATGTTGAGACCAGTCCAGCTGGACCAAGGTTGGACTGTTTTGATATTTAATTGTCATGTCTCCCTACTCATAAAGACGACTAAGGTCAGTATTTTTTCATCACAGAGAAGTGCCGCCAGTGGAACAAGCAGTGGAACAAGCAGTGGAACAAGCACCTATAACAGACGATAAAGAAGACACATTCGCTCCACAAGCTCCTAAGAAGCTATTGAAGGTCAAAGGTCAGCATTGTGGCTTTCTTTTCTCGTTCGTGGTTCCTGCAGTGTCACATGTAACAGAGCAATGTTCCCTAATATTTTCAGGGGCTCATGAAGGCAGGATGCGGACGCCGTCTCCAAAGCACCGGGCTCACACTCCCTTGACCAGCACTGTTTCTGGATCAGAGTCAGAAGGGGAGGACGACAGGCGAGAGGTGGGTTGGATGTAAAGGCATTTATCATATCATGTTTAAATAAAACACCTTTTAAAGACATTTCACTGATTAAGCCTGAAACTGCTTTCTGTCCCTCAGACATTTGAGGTGTATGTGGCTCGGGCTGACTGCAGTCCAAACAGTGGGAATAAGGACAATTTTGTTCTAAAAGAAGGTCAGTTCGTGGAAGTGCTGGACTGTGTTCACCCTGACAGATGGTTGGTGAGAACCAAACCCACCAAAACCAATCCTGTGCGACAGGGATGGCTGTGCCCGGCCTATCTGGAAAAGAAGAGAAAGGCATGTATACTTCTGGGTAGTGTGTTCAAATGTACAGCATATTAATCTTAGTATTATCATTTGAATATAATATGCACTACTTTAAAGGAGACCATTCCACAATTGAGATCACCTCATGAAGAGCTTGATGGTATTGGGTCCACGGGAGAAGAGTACAGGAGAACTCTGAGGTCTGTATAATTTGCAAAATGTTCATTTATAATAGAAACATTTTCATTTTTCCTTCTACACTTTTTATAATGTGAGAATATATTTATTCCACGTAGTTGCAGGTAATGTATTTGGTCCCTTTACAGAAGTGAATAGTGAACAGAAATGCTGCTGATTTTCACTTTTTTTAGCCAACTGGTCCAAGGCCTGATTGATGGAGAAGAGGAGTTTGTAAAGGAGATGAGGATGTTTACATCTCACCAGCTGAATTATCTGGACTCCAGCCGCCATGTCCCAGTTAACATCCTCAACCAAAAAGAGATCATTTTCAGGAATATTAAAGATATTGTATTTCTGCATGAGAGGTAAAGGGCACACACAACAAAAATACGTATACAGTCTTATTTTATATGCAATTGACACAATGCAAAGCTTCTTTGACCTCAAGATAAAATGATGGTGCTGACAATGCCATTCGGTGCAGGTCCATTCTCCCAGGTCTGAGAGCCTGTGCCACAGATGATGATGTGGCCGTGTGTCTGATCAAGCACAGTGAGGCCTTTGAGAAGTATCTTCACTATATGGTTGGACAAGCACAAGCAGAAGCCTGCGTTGCTGACAAGGCTACCCAACAATATTTCAATGTAGTCGTTCATCTTTGCATTTTATCATAAACATTGTGTATTTTAGGCCCATGAAAGGCTAGTTTAATTTTTTATATCCTGCTTTTTTTTTCAGGAGTTAACAGTATCAGGCAAACCTGATGTGGTTGTGATGGATGTTCTTACCTTCCTCCAGCGACCAGTGGAGAGGATTCAGACTTACCAGGCTTTATTGAAGGTCAGCACACAGTTTAAGCATCACTGTGGGTTTTTCTTCTCAGCAAAATGGCTGGAACATTATATTTTACTTGCAGGAGTTGATCAAGAACAAAGCCAAAAGTGGTCAAAACTGCTGTCTGTTAGAGGACGCTTTCTCTGTGGTGTCTTGCCTACCCTGGAGGTCTGACAACCTGCACCAGGTGTCCCTCATCGAGAACTACCCAGCACCTCTAACTGCCCTGGGGGAGCCTGTGCGCCAGGTCAGACGAAGCGTGTTTTTACTCTGGGTCCAGTATCCACACCCTGGGTTGTGTACATAGTTCCTCACTTGTTTTCTTTCCTACAGGGGACTTTTACAGTGTGGGAGGAATCCACAGAAATTAAAACTGCCTCTAGAGGGCACCAGAGACAAGTGTTTCTCTTCAGAGAATGTGTTGTGCTGTGTAAACTGAAAAGAGACACAAGCATGAACAGTGACACCTGCACCTTTAAGAACAAAATGAAAGTAAGTCCTGTTCTCATCATTACTCACGTCTTCCACTGTGGCATATTAAATGAAGCAGCACCGTTGTTATGGAGTGTGGCCTCATGTGGTAACAGCTACAGTGAACTCATGGCTTTTTCTAACTCTTGACCTTCACATTGATTGTTGCTGTCTACCCAGCTGAATGATGTGGACATAAAGGAGTCTGTGGGTGGAGATGAAAAGTCCTGGGGGTTGTGGCATGAACACAGGGGGTCCCTGCGGAGGTATGTACTACAGAGTCGCTCCTCCCTGGTTAAACTCTCCTGGCTCAAGGACCTAAAGGACCTGCAGCAGCACTTCGGCCTGCCCTCTAACAGTAAGTCTAAGAACTCCCAAGTGTCTTCTGCCGTGTCTTTCTCGCAGGTGTTGAGGACACATATTCTCCCATTGCCTGGGTGTGTGATTTCTGTATTTGTGTGTCTCGACAGGCCCACCGTCGTTTGAGTCATTGCTGTCTGACACCATAACAAAGATTGGACAAACTATCAAACTGACCTGCAAGGTCACTGGCCGTCCAAAGCCGGCCATCACCTGGCTCAAAGGTCAGGATGGGCTCGTGTAAACGTTGTGTAGTGTGCTGTATGGTCACAGTAGGTGTTGCTGAGCATGTGTGATCAAAAAGCACAGTCCCAGACCCAGTATCTCGTTTTTAGATGGCCTCCCCTTAGAGGACGACCCCCGGCACATCATCACAGCGGACCGGTCCGGCACCTGCTCTCTCATTCTGGACAGCCTCACCGCAGAGGACTCTGGACAGTACATCTGCTACGCTACCAGTTCCCTGGGCAGAACTGGTACTCTGGCAAAGGTTGTGGTCCAGGGTGAGTCTGCACCTGAGCATCTAGCGTCTACTTATTATTTCCATTGCTACTGAGGTTTCCAGTGTAGTTCAACTTTTTACTAATACTTCTACTACTGCTACCACTGGTCACATATTTCAGATCTCTGTCCACATCTGCTAATATTCCTGATATTAGTACTGTTTACTAGCTCCTCACCAATGAACTCTCACTTTCCAGCTCCACCCAGGTTTGTGAGTCGACTGGAGAGCGCCTGTCTGATAGAAGGAGATGACATCCAGTTTACCTGCTCCACACTCACTACTCCTTTACCTCAAGTCAGGTATGGCAGATGATAAGCTGTGCTGCAACTGCAGTAGTGGTTCTTTGTCAGTGGGTGTGCAGAATATATAAATCTTTGGCAGGTGGTTGAAAGGTGGCAGAGAGTTGGCTGATTCTCAGAAATACTCCATTCTGAATGATGTTCGAAGTGGAATCTTGTGTCTGACCGTCATTGGTGCAACAGAGGCAGATCTTGGACAGTATGAGTGTGAGGTATAAAAATTCCCATCTCCTTTGAGTTTATGAAGATATAAAAGATCGTCCTTTTTTAATGCAGTTAGTTAAATCCTCTTTTCTTTTAGCTTCGAAATGAGTTTGGTTGTGTCAAGTGCAAGGCAGGACTGTGCCCCGCATATGTGCCGCCAGTGGACTCTGAGACTGGCCAACCACAGAATTTACCTCCTAAAGGTAGGACTGGCTCAGTAACTGAAGGTAAATATCCACCACACAGGATGAAATCCCATGACGTGTTTGAGCAGGGATGGAGCACATACCATTGTTTCACATCTGATCTCACCACCTACTGTATCTCCTTTTTATCACATCACGTGACACCTCTTCACAACTTTGCAAATAAATGAATGAATTTTCACTTTATACCACTACCATTCATTCTATCAACTCTACACCATTTTAAAGTTTTATTCGCATTTTCCTTCTCACCCATTTCACACTTTCATACCTTGAGTAGTTTCAACTATCATACTATCTTGTTGTCCCTAGATCTTATGGAGTTATGGCATGGTACAGCAATCCATCATGTACGACAAACAAAACAACACACTATCAAATAGTTCTGAAAGAGACGCAACAGATCCCATCTACTCAGTTGTGAATTAACTGCACTGAATGGTGACGTGCATGTGTGTGAAACAAGCTCATAAAATCTTTATTTCTCACCTCTCACTTTGAATTTCTGTCACTTCCATCACACTTAGGTGCAGCATGAACGTGACAAAGCATAAATCTGTTGAACGCTAATTGAAGTAATTATTTCAAAACCACTAAACTACCACTAATCTGTGACCGACTTTCGAGACACGACTGATTCTAACCTTTGCTTGTTGGTGTTGAATCTGTGTTACCAACCACTTAAGCTCTCGCAGCTGTATCTAAGGCTGTGGTACGTAACCTTTGTGTGTAATCCACATCGGAGTTGCACATGTGAGTAATGAAATGGAAAAAAAAAGTCCTGTCTAAACGAGTGTCTAATGCCATAACATCATGAGATCTAGAGGCTGTCATTCAACATGGAGCAGCATCCCGACATTGTTACATTCACTTTATGGAATGTGTTTTTCATTTAGTTGAATCTTCCACAAAAAGCATGGAGACTCATTTCCCCTGATCCAACACATGGTATTTTCTAAAACCCATCCATACCACTCCAGTGCTACAGCCAATCATAATCCTTCAGACTTTATCTGAGTAGCAGGTAATTGTATGAATACTAGAACAGTGTTTGGTAAACTGAACGGAAGTATGAGCAGCTGCTGATGGTCGACATGTGGTAAACCTGTTACCTAAATACCTGTTACGTATCATAATTACTCCAGTTCACATCTTTCCATGGCCAGTAACCCACATGTTTTCCATCTTCCCTCTACTAGTCCTGTAGCAGGAGGTTCCTCACATGGACCGTTCCATGTAAGTCATCATTGCCATGATAACAAATAACCACTCAACATTTCCCTTTCTGCTCTTGCCAACGCATGCCCAGCTAACTCTTCACTCCTACGCACACAAGATGGTCATGTGCTGGGCAGGTGTCCCCATGCGTAGGCATGTGCCTATGTCCTGCTGATGTGGTGGGTTAGAGTTGTTAAACACTCCAAGGTAAGAAACGCAATATTACTTTTCCCGGACTGTGAGGTAACGTACCTGTAAACTTTCCCAGTTATGGATCAATGGTAATGCCAAACATACACATATTATTAACATTAATATTTCTTCTATTCTTTATCTTACTCTGGCTAAGTGGGGTTTTGGTTTTCATAGATGGGCTAGAGGGCTGGTCCACGGCCTTCGTAAAGAAATGGCTACAGACCGATTTCACTCCAACCTCTATTGCCAAGATGCTTTTTCCTCCTGGACACACAGAGCAGTAAGTCATGTGTTTACGTCCTTAAAACGTATTTAACTTTATCTGGGGTTAGCTACAACCTGAAAAAATAAGAAATGTCTCAATTAAATACTTAGCATCACAGCTGCAAAACGACCAAATCAAAACCATCGCAATCTACTATAACGTGTCTATGAGGTTATAAGGTTATTATAATTGTCTGTGGTATTGTATAAATGCCCCTTTGCGTTCATCTTCAGAGCTGAGTGTGGCATTGAAGAGGCCACTTCTGTGTCTCCGTCCACGGATCAGACAGCAAAGCAGCCTCCATGCTACATAGAAGAAGAAGAGGAAGAGATTTTCATCCCAGAACCAATGCAGGAAATTGCAGACGGTATTCTTCTATCTTAAATATGAAACCATGAATTTGATCAAACGTTGTATGAGTAACTAAGTATTTCTTTTTCAGCCCCTCCATCCATCCAGGTACCCACTGAGGACCTTTGTGTAGAACCTGGCCAGTCAGCAACATTTACTGCCATCATCACAGGAAGACCTACTCCAAGGATACAGTGGTACAAGGTAGGAGACCAGGGTTTTCCAGAGAGGAGACACTTTCCCTGTTTAGAACATGTGGTTCCACCAGTCATCATGTTGTAATTTTCTCAAGGTTTACTGATAAGCGACATTGTTATAATGTTACTTCTCTGTTTTTAGGATGGGGAGGAGCTTGCAGCCAGTGAGAATGTGGAGATAGTGCAGCATGGCGCTCGATGCTTAGTGACCATTATTTCCACCGACGGTGAAGACAGTGGCATATACACCTGCTTGGCGTACAACGACTCAGGCCACGTCTCCTGCCAGTCTCAGCTTACAGTGGAGGAGGGTGAGACAACAGCATGCACTAATTTGCTGTTGTCATTTTGTCGTCTAACTAGAAACCTTAGTGGCCAAGTCTGAGTGATGATTGTATTGTCTGTGGTTTCAGGTCTACTAGAATATCAGGAGAGAGAAGTGGAGCTGGGGAAGAGAAGGAAGTTATTCTCTGTGTATGATGTTCATGAGGAAATGGGAAGGTGAAAAGTAAATTATACTGATATTGCCCAAGCTCCACAGGCTCTCTAGAGATTTGACATGACCACCAAAATCCATTGTGTGTCTTAGGGGAACCTTTGGCGTAGTGAAGCGCGTAGTTCACCTAAGGACAAGTGAAGTCTTTGCTGCCAAGTTCCTGCCTTTACGGGGCAGCACTCGGACTAGAGCCTTCCAGGAGAGAGACTTGCTCTCCCGTCTGGCTCACCCCAGGGTGGCCTGTTTGCTGGATTTCTTCTGCACCAGACGAACACTGGTGCTGATCACAGAAATGTATCCTTCATTTTATACCGTATGTTATGATGTGAGTACTACAGTTTATTTTCCTGTTGTGTTTTTGGTTACTTCTTTAACCTGATGTTTGTGTAGTTGCTGCTCTCATGGACTTTTGGACCATTTACTACTACAAGGATCAGTCTCAGAGAAAGAGGTTCAACCCTACAAACTTTCCATTTCTTACAGATAGTTTTATTGCAACTGTTACGTATGAGTCTTATCTTATACTAAACCTTTCTTTCAGGTCCAGTCATACATTCAGCAAATCCTTGAAGGAGTTGGTCACATTCACAGCATGAACATCTTGCATCTGGATATTAAAGTAAGATTTACAGCCCAGTCAACACTGCACCACTGAGAGAGGCGTTTGCTGTTGTGCAGTCCTTTACTTATCTATGTTTTGTTCAGCCTGAAAATATTCTAATGGTGTATCCACCGAGAGATGAAATCAAGATCTGTGACTTTGGCTTCTGCCAAGAAATAGACACATCCAGACACCAGTATAGCATGTTTGGTACACCAGAGTTCATTGCCCCAGAGATCGTTCACCAAGAGCCAGTCACTGTGGCCACTGATATTTGGTGAGTAAGCTAATTAATTGAGAATGCCACCATTCCTCATTCACCCATTAACATATCGTGTTCCCTCCCTCAGGGCTGTGGGTGTGATGGCCTACCTGTGGTATGTCTCGCAGCCTTTACTGCTAACATTTTTAACATGTTACATATGCAGCATATAAAGACTGTGCATGTGACTGCTGAGTGCTGATCTCACACTCTTGTCTTCGTCTTTAAAGCCTGACGTGCCGATGCCCCTTTGTGGGTGAGACAGATCGTGCGACATTGTTGAGAGTTGGGGAAGGGACCCTGAACTGGGATGCCCCTGATGTTACAAGCAGGAGCCCTGAAGCCCAGAAGCTTCTTCATGTTGTCCTTCAGCCAGATCCAGAGTAAGGAACCAACTCCAATATTTAAGGTCCATTTCATCTAAAATCAAAATGTAAAGCTGTTAAAGATGCACGTGCTTCAGTTTAACCCCCCACTTCATTAGATTGCGTGTATCGCAGCACACACTTGACTGTTCCTCATTTTCGTGTACCTAGGAAGCGACCGTCTGCCTTTGAGTGCTTGAGCCATGAGTGGTTTCAGGTGAGCGGAGACACTGCAACAGGAGTCTGATTCTTACACGTGTGCAGCGTTTAACGTGTCAGTGCGTTTGTACTCAGGATGAACATGCAGGAGAAGATACTGATGACATCAACACAAAAAATCTGAAAGCCTTCATTTCAAAAAGAAAGTGGCAGGTGTGTTTCCTCTGTAGTTTACTGTTCTTATGCCCATGGTTTCCTCATTCCCTGTATGTCTTCAGCATTGTCTTCTTTCCACTTTCTCCTCAGCGATCTTTGACTTGCATCGGCTCAGTCCTCACCCTAAGGCCCATCCCTGAGCTACTGGATGCTCCTCTCAGAGACACTGCAGTGACAGTGACCCGTGAGCCTCAGGAACACAGCAGCACCTCTCTGAGTAGTGGCTCCTCATCGGAGTATGATGAAGCCGACTCTTGGGACCTTTTCCAGCACTGTAGCCCGACTGAGGAGGAAGAGGAAACAGAGGAGGACTATGACCCTCTAATGGAGAGAGCACAGATCCCTCAGCATTATTCCACACTACAGCCAGATGCTGAAAAGGAAGAAGTAACATTAGGAGAGGAAGAGGACGGGGAGATGGCAGGAAGAAGGAGTGTATTACAACGCAGCATCAGCAGACAGTCAGTTGCGTCGTCAGATGTGTCGTGCCAACAGACGCCTCAGAGGGAGCGTAGGTTCAGCAGGGACAGTACTCCATCCCTGTGCCTGTCTGACGGAGATGAGGGTTCAGGGAGCGATGGCAGTCGTATCCCTCGGGGCAGCGTTATCCGAAGCACTTTCTACAGTACCTCTCATCAGCTGTCGCCAATGTCCGCTAGACATATGTCACTACGAGACAAGTTCCAGGTTAAGAAGCAGGAGAGAGGTCGCAAACCACTCAGGAGAAGCTTCTCCGGGCGTCTCAACGAGCCTCTTATCGAATATGTGGAGGATGAGACAGAAACCAACCGCAGCCAGAGACGGGGATCCATCCAGCCCACAGTGCATAAGTCCTGCTCGTTTGACAATGCAGGTGGGCTCACCCACACCAATGTACCACCTCACAGGAGGAGCAGGTCTCTGGATGAGTACTCGCGACGGTCCCCCGGCTCCACCAAGCACAGGGAGGCAGGAGAAGAAGGTGGGTCTCAGAGGCTGAAGGAAGATTTCACAGATGATGAAGCGGCTGAGAGAACGGCACCAGCCATCCTGAGTCCAAGTCGACCCATAAGAAGAGGCTCTGTCACTGCAGCACAAGGGCCTCTCATATTCGGCGCAACATCTGGTCCCTCCAGCTTTTGTGCTGGAAGCCGAACGAATGCCAAGCTAGAGCAGGAGCAAAACGAAGGAGGCACCTTTACTGGCTCCCAGGGGTCTCTGGCCGAGTCTTCCATTTTGGAGCACGGTGGCTCTGAGTCTTCAAGTAGACTTGGTTCCTATGAGGAGCTGAGTCATGGTCGTTTAAGAGGAAGATACAGAGCAGGAGACAGTGATGGGTTCGATGATCAGGGAGAGCCGCTGATTTCACAATCCCCTTGCTCATTCCAAGAAGTTCAACTCAGAGGCGTGTTTCCCCAGGCTCCACCACGAAACCGCACCCGCTCCAACCCCAACTTATCTACAGGGAGCAGAGGCCACTCCATACTCCCACAGTCACCAAGCCCCAGTCCCAGCCTTTCTTCTCTGCAGGCTCCAGAAAGGCCTCCAAGATCCAAGGATAAAAATCAGAGCTGTGGACTCCAGAGGCATGCGTCTGCTCCAGCCCTGGAAGCCCAGCCACCCACAGGAAAATCACCTAAGCTGGGACTCCTGAAAATCTTTCGCAGGCAGTCCTGGACTGGACATTCATACTCCAAGCTGGAGAACACAGGGTTAGGACCCACGCTAGGAGAGATCATGAAGCCTGATACACCCACCATGTCTTTGAGGAAGAAAATGAGAGCATCAGCCTCCAGCCTGACCAAGCTGTTTTCCAGGTCTTCTAGTAATGAGGACGTGAGTAAAGGTGAGTTCATTTCAGGTAAACGTGGATTTAAAAAACTGAGAATAATATGCGGGATCCGTAATGAAGAGTTGATTTCATTTGTGGTTCATTCATTCTTTTTTATTCGTAATGATATGTTTCTTCTCTTTGGCTTTGCTTTGTCTACTGACAGGCCCAATAGTGAAGGGAGCGGCTCCTGTCCCGCCTGAGAGGGAGCATAGCACTGGTCTGGAGACTCCCAAAAAGAAGACCTCCAAACTCTTGCAATCTTTTAAAATACCTGCATTCAAAAGGACAAAAGGTAGCGAGGCGTGTCACCAAGTATGTTCACGACAAAATCCTCGTCTTGCTAAAGCCCAGTTGTGTTTGTTGGTTCTTCCAGACTTGCCAGCCCGTCCCAGTAAAGCTGACGTACTCCGCTTAGATGGAGGTGGAGTTCTGCTGGTGTGGAAACCAGTTCAGTCGCCTGACGCTGCCACCTACTGTGTGCAGTACAGTACAGACGGTGAGTTAAAAGGACTAAAGGGACAAGTGTAGATTTCACTGTAAACCATGTGCGTCTCCTCAGGTGGAGAGTGGACAGTGCTGTCAGAGGAGGTGACAGATAGCTGCTATGTGGCGGAGGACTTACCCAGAGGAGCGTCTTATGTGTTCAGGGTGGGCTGCATCACCAACACAGGAGCAGGACCTTTCAGCGATGCTTCAGCGCCTGTTGTCATTGCTACTCACACCGAAGGTCAGACAAACCCCTTCAACACGCTCTTGCTCCAGATTCAACGTTGTTGCATTTTAATGTTCCTCAGAGGATTTGCAGAAAGAGACACTATACTCATGGATGGAAAGTTACAGCAATTACACGCATATTTCCTTTTTTATAGAGACTTACGTTCCTCTCATTCAGACTGAGGTCCTAGGGTTAAAGGTCACGGGGTCTGAACAACAAACAGCACACAAGAATTACAGCTTCCTCTCTGAGATCAGCAGGTGATGCTTTTAATAAAAGGTTGCAGCTGTAAAGTTCCTTCACAGCGTTTAATCTTGTGCTGGCTCCTCTCTCAGGGGTCGTTTCAGCATTATAAACCTGTGTAGGGATGTTGAGACCAGCCAAGTGTTTGCTGCAAAGATCACCCCTTACCAGGCAGAGCAGAGGCAGCTGGTGCTGAGAGAGTACCAGCTGCTGAGGAGGCTTCATCATCCTCACCTAGTGCAGCTCCACACTGCCTTCCTCACCTCCTGCTTCATGGTGTTAGTGGAAGAGCTCTGTCCCGGCAAGGAGCTGCTCCACAGTCTGGCTGCGAGGTACAGGAACGACACACAAACTAAGGATCCACTTCCTGTCACCCAGAGGAGCAGTGACCCCAGATAGCATATCTTTTGTTTGTCTACCTCCATACAAGCTACTGTATGTGTTCATCTAATCCCTGGGAACAGAGAGAAACCGGATGTCACTCAGTGTGTCTGTCCTTCCAGAGATCTGTATTCAGAGACTCACGTTGCCGAGCTGCTGGCTCAGATTCTGAAAGCAGTCGACTACCTTCACAGCCGCCGGGTCATCCACCTGGACCTGAAGTCTGACAACATGTTGGTGGATGATTGCAACCACCTTAAAATCGTAGACTTTGGCTCCGCCCAGTCCTTCACACCTGGGCAGCCCCTCACTGTCGAGCACATCCAGGGCCTGTCGGAAAGTAAAGGTACCGGCGTTCATTTTCACAAGCAAAACATTTTATGCTAGTGTGTTGCTGACTGCTGCAAAGGAACACGCTCTTTAACAGAGTATGGATTCATGGACACAGCACACCTCCTGGCAAATAATACCCACACGTCTTTCTGTTTTGTCAGTTTATATCATTCTTCCTAAAGCTCCAGAAATCCTTGAGGGTCAGGGTGTCGGGCCTGAAACGGATGTTTGGGCCATTGGAGTTCTGTCGTTCATCATGTAAGAACAGACAAACAAATGGAACCATTATGTTACTTTAGGTTCCTTGATTAAATCCTCTGAGTAATAAAATGCATGTATGGATACTTTCACCACCAGGTTGAGCGCTGACAGCCCATTTCATGCTGAGCTCAGCTGGGAACAGGACAGAAACATCAAGAAGGGGAGGATTCAGTTTGGACGGTGCTATCCTGGTCTGTCAGAAGGAGCCTTAAGCTTCATGAAGAGCAGCCTGAATAACAAGTCTTGGTAAGTGAATCCATTCAAATACAGCCCCAACAATCACCCTTATATATTTATTACCGAGCTCTACAGTGCGACAGTATAACGATTTGAATTAGTGGATAAGCACAGATAAATAATATAAGTTTGACCTCACAGGGGGAGGCCCACTGCAGCCGAGTGTCTCCAGAACCCGTGGCTGGGGGCCTATCGCACCCCACACAGAGCTCGACACTCCAAAGTGTGTTTCTCCACAGACAAGCTTAAAGATTATCTGAAGCAGAAGGAGGAGAAACGAGACCAGGTCCGCACCAAGCTGCAGTGTCCCTTCGTCCAGTAAGAAGCTGATCTCACACCAGGTCAACGTTTCCTGTGGCTTTTTCCTGCTTTGCTAAGGGCGGATTTTTAAATATGAAAGTATTATGTGTCTTAATGAGTTTTACAATGTTGGTTGATTTCTTTAATATGGCAACAGGTTTAATCTAAGCTATGAATGCAAACTGTTTTGCTGTGTGACTTAAAAACTGTTGTGATTCTCCTCAGTTTCACTTTGGCCCTAATGTGAAGGTTTTCTCTCAGTGTCTCATACACGATAATAAAAAGATTTATATTTTCTGCCTTATAATTGAAATGTATAGATGTGTTGGATTTAATTTTTTGTTGGATGCTAATGTCTAGTTCTTGGTAATATGATGGGTAGGATGAACGAGTTATGAATAAAATATTACAGAAATGACACTAAACTGCTCAGTCCACACATTCTTTATTGTCAGTTAATCTTTATTCAGTCTGATTTGTATGACACACAACTGTACTGTAAAGGTTTTACATAACAAAATGCAGTGTCTTTAAAACATTTCATGTAATCTTTAAATCATACATACAAGCATGTTTGTTGATTAAATGTGTGTATTACAAATGGTTATGTTGATTATTTAGGCTAAGTATTATATAATGAGCCCTTTTTCAGACTCCGTGTTTGTCGGTAGGCCATCGCATTGGCTGGACCTGTAAATGGACATTACTACTGCTTTTGTTTTCCCTTCCTACATATCAACACTAGTTGGGCTAAAGCTAAGATGAAGCTCCACTCTCTCTCTGCAGTTCTTAAGAGTCTTCTTTAACATTTTCTTCAGAGGCTGCTTTTACTTCAGGTGAAAATGTTCTTTTTGTCTGTCCAGCAGCAGAAACTGTTTGTCTTCCTTCTTATGATTTGGCCTCTTGGACCTTTTTGATTTCCTGCAGAAAGAGTGATGGGAAATCATTTTAATTTTAGTCCAGAGCACTGCTCCGTGGACAGTGTTTACTACTTACTTCAATGAGAATATCTTTCAGCTCTTCGTAGGCTCTTTCTATGTCATCATTGATGATAACGATATCAAACACTCCAGGCTCCTTACCTAGACGTTAGAAGTGAATTAGCTGCAGTGATTGTGCTTACTGTACGTCATGGTTAGTGGCCTGCAGAGACACTTACTGAGCTCCATGTCAACGCGTGCTGCCTCTAGGCGTTTCTGTATACTCTCCTCTGTCTCTGTCTGCCTGTCCCTGAGACGCTTTTCCTGTGAGACAACAGAAGTCATACTCCTTAGCACAAGAGCTTCGCTATGAAATAACACAACAGCTGTTCAAGTCCCATTAGTCTTTGTCAGATCAGTGTGACCATCCACATCCAATCTACTGTATGTTAGAGCTATGCATCACGTAAAGAGACTTACCAGGATCTCCATGGATGGAGGCTGGATGAAGATGTAGATGGGGTTCAGGTCTGTCTCTTTAATCCTCTTCACCCCCTGGATGTCCACATCTAAGATGCAGATTAAGTTCTTTGCCTGCACATCTTCTATGGCAGCTTTACTGCAGAACCAGTTCAGTGTTACAGTGTGAAAGCAGACACAAAGCAATTCACATAACAGGGAGCCTGCGGAGGTGGGTTTAACGTCACCCAAACAATTATCGAACGCACGATCAGGTTAGTTTGTTCTCAGGAGAAGTGGCTCAGGTGAGAGGAACGCTGCATTGATCCGAGCTGCGGAGACCGTGTGTTATCTTCACAATAAGAGGGAGAGATTAAACATGACACACTAGACGCTGAGCTGCAGTGTCGTTGGTTTTTTTACCTAACGCTTTAACTAAGCTCCGTCTGCCACCAGACTATTAAATACCCTCTTGATCCTTGTGGCCGAGCCGAAGGGTGTGCTCACATACAAGACACCGGGCCGAGCGGCAGTACGTCCACAGCTTATTGGAGCTTAATGCTATTAGCTGAGCTTTTTCTATTCACTTCAATAATGATGCCACTGATTACATAAATGTGAATTTTTACATGCAGGGGTGCAAATATTTACCTTGTTCCATACATGTTGCCAGAAAACTCTGCGTTCTCTATGAATTCGCCGTTGTCAATGCCTTGCTCCATGGCTTCTCTTGTTGTGAAGTGGTAGTCTGACGGCATTATAGAAATGGTAGAAATTACAGTGAATGATCTCAAACTGTCAACAACATTAAACATAGTAAGAACAACTACGGGAAGTGCAGATGTCAGATGTCAGTCTTTTTGCCTGTTGATTGATGGGGGTTGTGGAGCTTTTTTATATTGTCGCCATTAAACCTTCATGTTACAAAGACTTTACACGGGAAAAATAAAACACATTTCTTTGCATGATTTTTTTCCTAAAAAGTATTAGTTGTCCATGCCAGATCCACCAGATCCACAGGCTTATATCTTCACAACATCAAACCCTCTGGGGATTTAAGACAGCAGAACGTTACTGCTACCGCTAATGGGCACTGCTGCTGTTCTTCCTTAACAAGCAGTAAAATGTACTGGGTGCCCTGTACCACTGGTGTGTCCCAATAAAGACACACATACAGCATTGTGACATGAATGCTGGGTCTTCTACATTCACAACAAATGTCAAATGAATCTGCTACATGATGCTGTGGTTGGATGTAAGCGCTCTGTCAGTGGGAAGCAGGGCAGGTAGGCCTCACAGGACTGGAAGGGGATTCACTACTGAGTCAACACAGGGGGCTATTTTCAAAAGCTTTTTACTCCAAAGTGTAAACTGAACCTGATACTATGGAGGATTGAATGTTTTTTTGTGTGATTAAGTACATCCAATGACCGTGTGCCAGGATGATGAAAGTAACCCCCATCCTTGAAATACTGGGTTCAGGAATCACATTGAGGTCACCTTTATGTGTGGTTTCTGATTCATTTGGACACGAAACTGAGGCAGACAATTCTAAGTCTTCCGAGGATAAGATGTCTGCTACAGGCAGTAAAGTAGCCCCCAGAAGCATAGGGAGCTTGTTCAGCCCTACGGAGAAAGCAAAGAAGGCACAAAGACGTTTATCCCTTTAAGGCAAGGGAGCTGAACAATGGAGACATAACCACTTGTGCAGTTCACTTGGGAGTAAGAAGTAATGTGGGCGTTGTTGTTGTGGACCAGACATGCAGGGGAGGCTGGGAAACGTGGTAGAGTGAACAAAAACAAGAGAAATGTACTGTGAACACTACTTCTCCACTGTTATAAATTCAGATCAGAATGCGTGGCAGCTAGATGGTGAGTCACAGTGTGAAGGTCTTAAAAACACCAACCACCTCCTACCAAAACATAAAACGTGTCTCAGACAAGCCTGCGTGGCATCGAGCTGCTGTACCTTTGCCGTCTTCCTCTCCCGGTCGCGGGCTCCTCGTTGTGTCTGCAAGTACAAGCATCCAAAAACTTTAGCGTAACATTAAACCCATCCAGTAAAAACATAATCATTCCACAGTAATGCTGATAAAGTGCTGTGTTGCTGTGAAGACCTCACTCTGGCCATTACACGTTTACTGACACATCTACAGGCCAGAGCAGGATGTCGCAGTGGAAGCCAGTCACCAGCTGGCACAACGTACGGGACACACTGAAGCCAAAGACGCCTTCGTAATCCTTCATCAGTCTCTTCATCAGGGAGCTCTTCCCTACTCCAGAGGGGCCGCTCAGGACGACGGGCCTCGGGCCTGACATGGCTCTGCGACGGACAGACGGGGACAGGGTGAGCTCAGGTCTCTGCCAGGAGCAGATTAAGAATCTGACGCTTCGTTTAGAGGAAGTTCACCGTCGCGGGTGAGGCCATTTTCAGAACAGAACACAGGGCATCGTTTCAGACACGGTTTTGACAGTTTGTCATTTCTATGAAGAATTCCCCGGAGCCGAACTCCCTTCTTTACATACATTCCAGATGCTGCTAAAGCTCTTGTGTTAGCTGCTCTAAGATGCAATGAGGCTAATCCTTTGATCCAAGCTCCTCCTGACCAGCACACTGACGCATCCAACATGCACACCAGGGTTAAAAGCAGACCTTTGGCTCCCGCATCATTTCAGATTTAATCCCCACTAATAATTACCTGACACTGAGAAACTATGAATGCTATCCCCTTAATTAAAATATTAAAACGGGTCCATGTCTTAATTGCTGACTCGTTAGACAGCCAGAGGCCCTGAGGTTAATTCTAAGAACTAAGCGTTAATGAAGTCACGCCAGGTCGGTCAGCAGGCTTAATTGGATCTGAGCCAGGAGACAGAGGACAAGTTTACCTGCTGCGCTAAGAGACGATGTTTCAGGCACAATGTTGAATCAGTTCAATTAGAATCCACATTAACACAATTACTCAGTGACGCAGGAGCCACTAGTCAACCACAACGCACGGATGTCTTAGAGTAGTTTTCACACTTTCTGCTACGTGGTGCTTTGTCCTTTAAACGTCAGTTAATACGTTTGTGCAACATTAAATCCACCAGATAACGTTTGATGTTGAGAGCCTCTAACTGTACTGGGCTTGTTGGTATTCAGCAGGTACACGTGTGCTTTTAAGGCTTTCAGTTGTTTAAAGTACATTTTTCTTAAATACTTCTTCTAATTGGGCTTTTATCAGTAGTTTTTCTACTGCAGGTATTTTTTGCATCCTTTAAATTCCCTAAAAACAGATTCCACACATATTGAAGTATTTTAAACTGAAGCTCATGTCCCTGAATAAAACTAACGGTTGAATGTCTATTTCTTCATCAGGCCTTTGTCATGTGTTTATAATTAGTGAATTAATTTATTACAATATACTTTTAAAAAGATCACAAACTCAAACGTACCTGTTGTCTGTGCTGCCGGTTCCGTGGACGGTCGCGTCAGTAGTGGACACACATGCGTAAGTGTGTTGGTCTAAAGCTCCTCCGCCCACAGTTCCGTCACGCGTGTGCGTGTCTTTATCCCCACGTCCACACTGGTCACACTTTGCAACAAGCTGGTTTGTTTTTCAGGTCACGTGGTTCATTGTCTGTGTTCTGTGGGTTGATTTGTTTCTAGTTAAGTCTCTGTTTTTAGACGTTATTTCACAGTTTCGGTTCACGCACGTGCACGTGCACTCGCTCGTTCGGTCTCCGCTTTCCAGTCATTTCCATACATGGTCCGTTTCCTGTTGCCGGTTATCAGCTCATCGCCGACCCCAGATCTGTTCTGGCAGATCGTGGTTCGCGGATCGATCGACCTGGTCTGTTTGCGGTTTGGATCGAGCTGCTCGTAGCAGGTTTCTGTGAGTTGTGTGACGTCGTTTGTTGATGTTGTTGCTGTGGTTTGTGTTGAATACGAGGCACAAAGCTTCACAGTTTAATTTGGTGAATTTGCTTCTGCTTCACCTTATTACTTTACCACCATTTGGGCCAAGTGAGTCTGGAAGAAGCAGTTTAACCGTTTTTTGTGTCTTGTATTGTTCAGAAATGCCTTGTTGAAAGTTGCACATATTGGCCCCAATCAATGGATCAATGTATCTATCAGTCTGTCCAGATACAGTTACTGTAGGCTGAGCTGCGCTGGGCCCGGTCTGGTTAATCCTACAGAGACCCAATTCTAAAAGGCTGAATGCATAACACAGAGTCATCAGGACTGACCCCTGTGAGCTCCCGTACCTGGCGTCTGCCAAATCCACATTACGTACAGCAATAACATTTTAGACTCACGGTTTATTGTAGTAACACTGATAAAATTAGACTGAATGACCTTATACAAAGAAACACATCAGTGACAAAGATGAAAAGAGTCTAAATGTGATGGGATCACTGAGACTGTCTCCAACCTACAAACAAGCTAAACAAACAAGAACTTAGCGGATCAGAAAAAGCTCTGTACAGTAAATACAGTCACGCTGTTCTGCTAGTCAACATCTTGTACACATCAATCCAAACACACACGCTATGTACATGTGCTTTGATGCAGCTATTTTTCTCCTCATAAAATAGACCAAAAGATTAGAAAATCCATAAATATTGTCCCAAAATGAGTTTCGGTGCCTGAGCTCTAGTTTTAAACATTTCTGCAGATTTGGCCGACGTTGCATCAGGAACATGGATATTGTACACGGCTGTAGAGGAAGGTCACACCTGCGATTCTTCAAACGGTCAGACGTTAGTGGATGGTGGGAGTACACAAACGAAGGTGAGGAGGAGGAGGAGGAGGAGGGCGGGAGTTTACGACAGGCCAGCTGCCCACAAATCCAACCCTGACTGGCTGAAACAGAAGAAGCCGCTCTCCCGGTCGGTGTCACAGGTAAACCCGCCTCAGGTCTCCAGGTGAGGTGATGGTATTGCACTGAGGACACAACTTCTTTGCTCCCTAAAACGGAAAAAAGAGGGAAAAAGGCAATTTTAAAAAACATGTATTGATCATTTTGCTTAATTTTCACGGTCACGTTAATTAATTGATTAATGAATCAATCTGATTCATTTGAGTCTTTACCAGCGTCCGAAGCCAGCACTCCTCACAGTGAACGTGCCAACACTGAATAGAGGTGAGCGGGGTCGTGTACGTGTCCTGCAGGAAGAGCCAGACAGAAACATTACAGGTGAGTTACCTGCAGTACACAAAGCTGCCACTAGATGTCCTCATGAAACTAGGATCGCAGCAGGAGCCGCTGCTTTTGAAACAAACTCATTTAAAACCAGTTAACAATAGAAAAATGTGTTTACTAGGACAACTAAGACACATTATTCTTTTTATTCTTTTATAATCACTTACTCTATAGAATATGATGTAGTGAAACTATTATGAAAGGCCGGGAAAACACCTTTGACAACAGTTCAAAACATTCATAAAACCAGAGAGAATGAACAAACTGCTACAGTGACAATGTATAAATGTGCGGTAATTTAAACAATAAATTAATAGTGTGCATTAATTCTCTGCAGATCAGCCTCAATATTAATTTAATAATTGTCACAGCACTAAAACAAATGTTTTGAAAAACAGATTAAGTTTTGTTTTTATATTGATATAAAATAATACAGGACTGACAATACAAAAAGCAAAACGAGGACAGTAAATACAAATCTGCAGAAAGACACAATAACAATCATTTTCATAATTTTAAACATATAATATTAATTTACTGGCCAAAGCACGGGTCCCTACGGTCATCAGTCTCTGCATTACTACGCCGTTATCTCTGTTCGGCTTGCCTTCGTACTCACCATGCAGATGAGGCATTTAAAGCGGTCGCCTTTAGACAACTGCTTTTCCAAATCCCGTATCCGAGCTTTAAGGGTGTCCAGAGTTGTCAGCGCGGAGTCCTCGGAAAGCCTGTCACCACACACAGACACGCACACACACGCACACACAGACACACACACGGCGTGGAGAGGGGAGGGTGCACGAGTTAGGCAGGCACTGGAGAGTCATTTATAAATCCAAGACAGATTAAATTATTCGCCGGCCAACATGGACACTGAGCATGAAATTTAGCAGCAGTCACATCGCCTGCATTCGCCGTCTCATTTATCATAGGTGGAGGTGTGGCTGAGAAGGCAGAGCTTAGTCAGGGTCCTCACAAAGAGACACAGCCACACGCCCTATGACGGACCAGTATCTGAGCAAACGTACTGTACACAGACACAGACAATGCACTGACAACGTGTTAAGTGTGATGAAGTGTATGTACACGCGTGCGTCGCCTGCTGCGACCCTGATTGATGATTTCATCACACTGATACAGTGCTGGTGGCAGCAGAAGCAGGTATTCTGAACTGTGATTGGCCCTTTTACACCTGCTCAAAGCCTCCTGCCTTCTAGTTTGCATTCGCCGCTCAAACCTGTCGCACCCAAGCTGGAAGTGGTCAATATAAAATTTGGGTTGATTTGTCATTGATTTTAAATGTTTTTGTCACTTCTGGGGTAAAAATAATATGTAAAAGTAAAAAGACAAGTTTGTGACGAGTACTGAAAACACAACCAAACATTTGTGATGCTCTTAAAAATCTCGTACTGTAAGTTATTACATGGATATGGATGAAGAACGGTGTCGTACGAGACTTTAGGGGTCGCAGACTCCAAACTTACGTCTCTATGTCTGTGTTTTTGCAGGTTTTGGGGAGAGCAGAGATGCTGCTGTCTACTTTCTCTCCACTGCTGGTAGACGGACTCCCTGAATGAACGAAGAAACAAAAACGTATAGGAACATCAAAGCTCTGTCGTTTCTTCTGTAAGACCTGTCTCTGTAGAGAAAGGACTAACCGCCTTGATATATTCTCGTCAGAGTTTGAGAAACTCACCATCATTTGACCATTTGGAAAAGTCCAGGTTCACTCTGGAGTCAGGTAATATACTGCTGCTGCTGTGCAAAGACACAAACATTTATCAAGCAAAAGTGGGCAAGAAATGTTTAAATGTGTGATAAAAGACAAGGAATTTAGATACATACTTCCCTAATGTGTCCTTGGAGCTTTCTCCTGCACAGGGGATAACATCTGTCTCAGTGTATCTATGAGCGAAACTCAGGAAAAACTAGACGTGAAAAATGTTTATTAAAAAGGGAAAATGCTGAGAATATTAATGCATAAAGTTAAAATAAAAGGTGCAGCAAAGGAACAAATGTAACGTGAAACAGCTGTGTTGCTCTCGGGGTGAGTGATCACACGCGTCTCTGGATGTGAGAATCTGTTTCGCTATTTTAACGTTCAGTCCAACTTTATGATTTTCTCTCGCCACCGTGTTCGGTGTGAAAGGATACTGCGCTCTGCCGTACTCTAGAGTGTCATCTCCATCCACGTCCAGGTCGGCGTCGCTGTCTCGACACTCTTTAGACGTTGTGCTCACCAGCACTGCACCTGATGAGACAGTTTTATATGTTAAAAAATTAACAGCATAGAGGCTGTGTTTTACAATAAATCATCATCTGTCTTTCTGTTTCGTGTGCGTAACAGGTTCGCAGGTCAGAGCTTTCTTCTCGGTTAAAGGAGACGGTTAGCATTAAGCAAACCTTCAAGGCATCCTGCTCCACTGTAATCTGGACTGAAAAGTTCAGTGGTTATTCCAGCTGCCACTCAATCACATTATTCACCCTCCGCAGAGCAAGATCACACACACGCCGACGCTCCGGTGACACACACACAGATTTGTGCTTGCCTTTAAAGCCCCCGACTATGGACGTCATCTGGATCCTTCTCCTTTCATTCCACTCGTCTTCCAGGGGCGCCAGGTCCGCCGAGCCCTCCTAGGACACACACATAAACACACACACCATCACTGTCTGCTTGAGTATGTCCATATGCCTCTCATAACCTCCAGCCAGGTATCTGCGTCTATGTTTTCATAGCTGTGAACCAACGCCGGTGGTGTTTTCACATGGATACACACAGAGCTGACAGTGATCCTGATGAGACTTGAACAAAGGCAGTGAGCGGCGTCAGGGGTTCAGACCACCGGCATTCTCCCAGCTTGCCCTTTGCATGTTATATTTATTCATCTTTGTTTCCAGTAAAAATGTCAAGGAAACAAATCTCACAAAGAGCACGTACCTGCCCCTCCTCCGCTTTCCTCCTCTTCAGTTTTCCAATCCTAACTGGGAGCAGACAAACAGATGAGCAAATGAGGACTCGACTCACACTGACCATGTGCTTGTGTTGTCTGTTGACGTGAACTGGCAGTCGCGTACGACGTTCAAGCCGCAGAGGCGCAGTTCCGCCACGAAGCAGGGAAACCTAAACGCGAGCTTCACAGACACCGCGACCGCGGGTCAATTCAGCGGCGGAGCCACAGCTCGTCCCTCTCTCGTCCCGTCAGCCTCCGCTTTCTCCTCCAACATAAAAGTTAACATTGCAGAACACCAACTGCACCTCCTCTCCCACTGTGACCTGACTGGCTGCAGATTGCATGAGGGGACATTAAGTTTTAGGGCTCTCTAATTCTCGGCGGATGACAGTGGCCCCCGCCGAGGGGAACACACAGAGAGCCGGTGGCCGTGACCTGAGCGCCGCCACCACCACAAACATAATGAGGGTTAAAGAGACGGTCATAGATGAGGAAGAGCTCATCAAACGGGGAGAGAGGTTGATTAATCAACAGAGGAGCGACCCCCCTCCCCCTCCACTCTTCTTCTTCTTTCTCCCTCCCTGACGTGTATTTAGAAGCTCATTACGCTGTCCTGTTATAAGACCCAATAAAGACTAACAGACCTCGACAGCGCTGGCAGTTGGAGAAGTCAGCTCAGAGCCGCAGCGTCTCAGCGCTAATAACGCCGGTAGTAAGACGTCTGTAGCGTCAGCTTTAAGGACGAGGGCATCACAGTGTACATGCATGCATATATTAAAAACACTGTCATATTACTATTGTGGTTTATCAGTTCGTAACGTAATTAATGGCTTATAAATAATTAACTCTGGCTTTTTATATCACTTTTGGTTATGCGATTAAAAACCTATTTGCTCAAACACTTGGAAGCATGTTTTTAAACAGTCTTTCACGAATAGTTTAGTCACCATTAATAAAATCTTCAGTTATCACGTAGTAATAATTATTGGAAAAATAAATGCATCATGGCTTGATTTCTAGAACCACATATGTGCTGCTGTTATTAGGATGAAGAAGAAACGCATTTGTCAGGCTGTGAGGACGAATAAAGTGCTTCTGGGCAAGTCTTACCAGCTTGTGTGCAGTCTAGGTGGGCTCCTGTGCTGTGGGGACGTAATGGGGCAGATTTGACGTAGCACCTGCACCAGCAGAGGTCATCGACTGTTAACATATCAAGAGGTCAAGGTTGAAAGGTTAATAGCTCCTCTGCTCGTGTGGGCGCTAGGCCGGTGGAGATGGTGTGGGAAAAGAGGGTGACATCTCAAGCACCGGGGGGGGGGGGGATGAAACATGAAACTCGGACGCTACTGGTCGCCGTTTAAATTTAAAGCTATTCAAAGTCTGTTCATGACAAACCGAGTCGGCCACTCTGCATGCACCAACCTACCGTTTAGTCTCGTATGCCTGTTGGCCCGCACACGGAGAAACGTCTGCAACAAGGACAAGAACAACGTCAGAAGCCATCTCCCAACCGAATGTAAAACCACTCTGATCCTTTACACGAAACAACTGACTTGACTCGACTCCTGATTAATCTGGTTCTAAGTGCTGAGTGTTTGCTGCACAGGCTAATAAAAGTGGTGCGTCACTGGCAACACACCAGGGAAAAACTATGTTTTTATGGTGTTGTTAAGTACTAGTCCAGCGCTTATAACGCACTAATCAAACCTGAAGGTGATGCAGACACGCTGACTTTGAACATGTTCGTGAGTTTGGCAGCAGTGCAGGTGAGTTTTTTCACCTCACCTGGTATCGGTCAGAGTGGGTGTCCTCAGACGGCCGAGGGGGGGAGCTGGGAGAACCTCCTTCACGCTTTATGTGCAGGGAAAGCGACAGAGACTGGACCAGTGAGACAAACGCAAAGAGAAGGGAGAGTCAGAGAAAGGAGCGTCGATGGGTTTTCTTTTCTCGACGTCAGGAACACGTCCCGTGCGCGTTTACCTTTGGGGTCCGTAGAAGGTGGTCATTCTGCGCTGGAGGGGCACTGCAGAGAAAAGAGGCAAGCGTTGAAGAAGCCTGTGTTCATCAAGCTTGGAAACAGAAAACCTCATCGCACACGTCGCTACGCTCCCCTCCCGTACCATGTACGAACACAACCTGACGCTGTAAATGTCGCCTCTGCTCGTATCTTGTCTAAATCTGGGAGTCTGCGTATAATCCCATTATACTTCTTCTCACCTTATGTCTGTCACACAGATATTGTATATTCACATTCACACTCGCTCTCTCTCTCACACACACACGCACAAAGTGTCCCCGTAGGCCAAGTTCAATTTGAAACCATTACTGTCCACGAAGCGGTCGTTAAGCAGATTTGGAGTGTAATGTCTTTATTGGAGGAATCATTCTTCTGGTCTAAGCAGCAGGTAATGTGTGTCTGCATGCGGCTGTGTGCATGTGCCCCTCTGATCCTTGTGTGTGTCGTATGTGTACGCGGTGCATGTGCGTGTACGTCTCAAAGCAGCCATTAGCAGGACATTATCCCGCTTGCTGTGTGATTTGTCGCCTCGAGGCCGGAGGCTGTAATATGAAATATGTAGGGAACAATGAGGCAGCTTGTAAACACTGCTCGCAGGTGACAGAGAGGATGGGAGATACCACCTCTGGGAAAGTTAAAGGGGAGCTCCCTGTAGCCCCAGGAATCTGTCACCATCAATTACGACAGTCGAGCCGAACAGAATATTAAGCGAGAAAAAGACAAACGGATAAATGAAGGAAGTGGAAGTGGAGGAATGGAGACGTGACACTAAACAGTCTGTCTGCAGACATAAACGCTGACATGGTGTAACACAGAATAATGACGGACTCATTAGGAGTGTGATCGGCTGCGATACCTGATCTGCAGATGGGCGACCTTGGCTAATTCCTGCTCCATGTGTTCTTGCAGCTCTCCTGGCCGCAGGACGGTCTGGCAGACTGGGCACATCGGGGCCTGGGCATCGTAGACACCCTTCACCTTACCTGGTAAAAGGACAGAAATTTCAACTAACATATGCATCTAAAATAAGAAGAAGAAAGGAAGTTGAGCATTCCATTATATCAGATATGTGGAAATGCACTGCAGACGCTCTGTAGCCACGCGTCTGTGCTCAGCAGACTTGACAGACAGTGGGAGTGAGCATAAAATAAAGTTGCACACATACACAAACAGACACACTTCTATGGCCCCCTGCTGTCAGCACGTTGACATCAAGGGCTGTCAATAGGAACATTACCCAGGAGGGCCACACGGCCCATTGGGCCCTACTGATGGATTACTGCCATAAGCAGCCAGCTGGGAGCCTGAGGAGCTCTACTATATCAAGATTTTACCAAGTAGATGAGGTACTTTACCTCTGAAAGCCATCAATCATAGAGGGAGCTAGTAGGCAAGATGCACCTAATTTCCCTTCACTGCACAGTCAAGTGACAACAAATGACAATCACAATTCAGCTGTCTAATACAGGCTGTTACGAATATGTTGGTCCTACTGGCAGTCTGTGCCCCCTCGCTGTCAAACACGGCACCGAGCATCCTTGAGGACAGCATTTTCCAAACAGCACAGCTCTGCCAGACGTCACCAGCAACACGGCATCCTTGTGCGTTAGCAGGTGCCGTCTATGAGCTATGACGCCCCATAATGAGAAACAAACTAGGACAAAATGGCCTCTAAATAAAACAAGGGGTGAAAAATAGAAAGTGGAGTCAGGTGTCCTTGGGAGAATGACAGCTCTCCTGGTCTCAGCCCCCCTCTCTTGCCTTTTTTGCATCCCCTCGTGGAAGCCTAAATGACTTTTCCCGACACGCATCGAGCGTTGCCGGGCTTTCTGCGCTTTGCCGCCCGGAACATGCAGGCATCAGTAAACAATGAAATCTCTGTGCTGAAATTGAATTTATAACCACATTACCTGCACAGATAACGTCTCGGAATGGCGCCACGATAAGAGCAATGGGATTTGATTTTCAGGTGTTTTATTGGCCCACTTTTTGGATAAGCCCCGTCCTCCTCTAAATACGGCATCGCCACCAGCCTTCCCCTACGCACCGCACACACATCACATTTAATGGCGTGGAATTGTGCATATATGGACCAATATGTGGGTGTCTGTCTGGACACGCTTTGGCGAGACTCTCATACGTGACAGTTGTCGGTTCACGACCACCTTTTTACACGTCTCCACACCCCCGCTGCCCTCCACCCCTGCCCACATAAACCCTGTCAGTATCAGTCAGCCTCTTCCCCTCTTCAGCCTGGGGGGTCTCAGACACACAACAGGGGGCTGTAAAACCTGCCTGTGGGGCTTGTTAACTGTTCCCTCACTGCGGCAACTGGCTCAGATGGATTGGCTCTCTCACCGCGCTGTGCTGAGTTTGTCTTTCCATTCCTCTAATGGTTTACTGTCTCTGATTGTTCCCTTTTCAGTCTTTGTGTTTCAGTGGCTTCCTTTCCTATCAGTCTAGGCCTTGACCAACATTTTGGATGTCAAGCCTTTGCTATGTCAGTTTGCTTTGGTGCTGGGACACCTTTGCATTTGGACCGGAAAAGAACATTACAACGCTGTAAAACAGCAGCTGTCAGAGGGGACGCGCACAGATAAGCGTGCACAAAGATACCTGGGCACAGTCTACCTGTGGATTTGAACAGAACACCCCCCTGAGGCAAGTAACCAATCAAAATGCTGCGATATATCTCTGTCCCAACCCCATTATCATGAGCATCATGAGATAGTAAAGTTCATGTTTTGAAAGGAAACGAGATATCTGGACCTAACCTCCACCTCCTCTTGGATGATTGATGGTCACATCCAGTTTCCGTTGTTCTGCATCGAGATGTGAACTGTGACTGTCCTGGGTTCACTACTCGCCACTGCAAACACAGAGATCCGAATCCTGCTGACAAATCCTTACAGCATCAAGTCCCCCTGAGGGCCTGGGTAATGGTCGATGCCAGCACCCATATGACGGCTGCCAGTTCTGCTGATGTAGACGGAGCGGAGATGCCTAACGTGACCTTTAGTGAATGCCACATCACATCAGGCCTGGTGTCACCCGCTGACATTATGCCAGGGCATGAAAAGGCTGTTCTGCAGGGGGGACATGGTGACGAACGTCCCCCCGGTGACAAACCTGTGGACGTGGTATAATTCTGATTGACACGAGGAGGACCGGGCGGCTTTGAATGGCAGTCGGACAAGCGACCAACCAGAGGAGCCTGTTTTGCGTCAGCTGGATCAGAAGTGCTGAGACAACTCACTCCAACTGGCATCATTATCCCAATCATCAAACAATTCTCTAAGCACATCAGAAATCCCTCCATAAAGCCATAACAAGCACAGACTCTGTATAAGCAGTAGGCATGTGGAGATTGGCGGGGGAAGTAAAGTTAACGCTTGGCGGCTAACACTGCAGCGGTGGGTTGTGGAGGCAGGTTCTTGGCACACTTTCAGAGGAGACGGAGGACTATAAAAGCCATTGGCTCCTGCCACACCTGTACCCCACCCTATCCCGCGGCCTGCTTCCTATTTAAAAGCATCACATGCAGGATATTAGTCAGGGTTTTTTGCCGTCTATGAGGTAGATCTAACCTCTGAAGCGGAGGGGGGGAGGGAGAAGTATGCAGGCCGCCGTTTGTTTTTTTATTGGGGAAATAATGGCCTATTGAGAGGTTGGGTATTTAATGAGCAACATAATAGGCCCTGTAGTAACACATCTGCTACGAGCAGAGTCATTTCCTCAGCTTTCAAAGGCTGGAGCAGCAGCCTTTGAAACAACAAGTCTACTTGCCTTTCACTCAGTACGTCTAGATACCTGCTTTTTAATACTTGCACAATCGCAAAACCGGTAATACATCAGGCCCCATATTTAATCCTAACCACATAGTGCGGCCGACACTTCCTCTCCTGGCTTGACCTCAAATCACTCCCTGTCCAATGTAATTCCAGCATCCTTCAGAAATATCCCTCCTACTCTGCAATCAATTGTGTTTAATGTATTAAAGACACTCACCAAAACCACCGCAACCTTTGGCCCTTGCACAAATCAATGCCTCGTTAGACTTGTAATGATCATTCATTGACTAATAAGATGTGTATCAACCTCTTGTAGAACATTGATTGGCCTTTGGCCTCTGTTGTGCTCTGTGCATTACACTGACAACGGGAGACAGCAGCTGTAAGTCCTGGGGAGTTAGATGATGAAAAACCTCCTGGTGGGAATGATCAGGAATCCTAAAGTCCAAATAGACTCATTCTGAAGCACCTCAGGCCAAAGCCCTTTTCTTCTGCCCCACAGATCAATGTACATAACCTCTCTGACCACAGGTCAATCAGAGCACAAACCCTTAATTTATCTTCCTCTCCCTCTTGCTCCTTCTTTCTCTCATCTTCTCCATTATTCACTACAATTGTTCCATCAGGTGCGGGCGTGGCTCCGCATGTAAGTGTCCAATCATCTCGTTGATGGAGAGTGGACTGGGTAGCTGTGCGACTGTCTGTCGGTGACCACATTCCCCTTCTCAGGGCCCGAGGGCAAAGATCGAACCCTGCCTCCGCTCAGCTCCAACCAATCAATCTGGCCCTCATTGAGATGCATGGCTCAATGATCTTTGATAGTGAGTTACAAATTGGAGACGGAGTGGAAGTCAGAGGGAAAGTTGCCGCTGTCCTTGTGTATTTGTGATGACACTGACAGCAACATCGCAGGTAAATGTGCATGTAGTTTCATTCTGACGTTTGGAAACCATTAGCCTGCTGATGAAAACGTGTGAAAACTGTAGGAGGTCGACTATGATTCTTACTGTGGGTCAACTAACTGGGTTGTATAGCATCCCGTTCTTTTGCAGTATGTTTACCGTGTAACATATGTATTTCATACGGTTTAAAGAGAGTTTCAAGAAAACTGTTTAACCATGGACACGTGTCGCCTGCGTTTGTCATCTTTTATTGGACAAAAGCAAAAAATTATCACACACATGCAAATAAACTAAAAGAAAATGAGATAAGCAAAGGCAGCCAATAAAACCCAGCATCCAAAACACGTGGGAGCGGAGCGAAACACACAGGATCTGACATTCGACTGCTGGCTGCTGTCCGTCACAGTCGCAGCAGTCGTGGTGGATCAAAAAGCCCCGACGTGGAGATATCGCTGTTCACCAGGGACCTGTCCCTTATTCTGATAGCATCCAGCTGAAACACGCGAACGACCAGCTGTGTCACTCTCATCTGTCTCTATCCATAGGTTTGAGAAAAGTTCAGTATGGTTTTATATTTTATTATATTATTATTATCTTCTTTTTTGAGTGAGTGTCTTTGTGGACATCAAGAAACTAACAGACAGATCACAAGCTCTTATCAGCGGGTAATTAAATTGGTTCCAAAAATACAGATCACTATTAACCGGACCACTGATTATTACACATTAACATCTCTCTCTGTGTCTCTCTCTGCTTCGCTCTCTCGTTATTATCCCATTGTCTCCTCATCACTTCTCCCTCAATTTCTTTTCCCCTCTCGCTCTTTCTCTCAATTAGTGGTTAATAAGGAGAAAATGAGACGATTGCTCTGCTGCTTACATCAAGTGCCCAACAGTCCTGGACAAACACTGTGTCACTGTTTGTGGAAGTTTAATTAAACAAAGTGTCCACAGCGACGGGGGGGCAGCAGGGCAGTGTGCAAGAAGAAGAAAAACACCGAAACACATGTTGCTTTTTACTGTCAGAGACAAAACGCCGCTTGGAGCAAGGCAGACATACCCACCTGTTTTCCCCTCACACACCTGTCCCACATTCACCTTCGCTAATAGGAGCCGCAGAGTCAGCTGACTTCAAACGAGGCCTAAATGGCTCCTGGCGTTGTGTTTTCCTCCTTTCAGCGTTACTCACGGGCATCTTTACAGATGGGCCGTCTCCTCCTCCCACCTCTCCTCCAGATAACATCTGATACTGTCAGAAAACCTGTTGAGTGCTGCAGGTACGAGAGAACCGCAGCCACCTGGCGCTGTGTGATCCACCGGTGTTTGGGTTAGTCACGCTTCCTAAAGGATGTTATCGTGTCCGCCTGGGCGAGCGAACACTTACAGCAGATGACGGTGGCGATAAAACCGTCGTCATCTGCTGTAAAATACCGACGACTGAGTAACTTTCACCAAAGGCAGGAGCAACCAGGAAAACCTTGCACGTTCATTCTTTTAAGACGAAAGAAGAACAATGTCTTCTTATTACCCAGATTAGATGGTCATTTTAGATTTCCATTTATAAAAAAGAAGCACTGGCTAAGGTTAAAAGTCAGAGTTGTAAAACTAAGACGAGCACCAAACAATGCTTTCCTCATCGTTTTGAGAGTAGAGGCCGGCGTCTCTTTGTTCGAGGTGCCTGGTATCCCAGCGCCAGGAGTGACCTGACTCTGCTTGTTGACATTTAATGGAACACTTATTGTTTGTGAGTTGAAATGTGTGTATAAACAGACCCTCGAGTGTGTGTGTGTGTGCGTGCTCATATATATCATTCACACACACCAGTGCGTAGCCCTGGTGAGCGCAGCACAGTGTGAGACCCCATCGATACGCCCCTCCGATTCCCCCCGTCAGCAAACACAGGGGAACAAAGAGGCCTGTGGCAGCGCCAGCGGGTATAGATCTTCTACCCTGTGTTCTCGCTCAGTGGGGTCACGCAGGAACTGCTCACGGTTCAGTCTCCTCTACTTGACTGACCGGGAGCTTTGAGCCACGGCTAATGAGACTGGACCCTCTCCAGTCCGTAGGGCCCTGAAACAGCCCACCCAGAGTAGAGGAGTCCAGGAGTCCCATCGATACCATCAGCTATTTCAGTCTGGACTCACTACTGGTTGAAGACGCAGGAAGACTCTCAGCAAACACTGACTTTATTTCCTGTCTGTTACACGTAATCATAAATATACATTACACAGGTGTAATACTGCCCGTTTTTCATTCTGAGTTTTGTAATTGTCTAAGCTGAAAAATCAGTTCAGCTTAAAAGTGTAAATATTGTATTAAAAATATATAAATATTGTGCAACTGAAAAGTCTAGTGTGTAGTTTAGGTCCAACATTCGTTTTAAATCTAACAGGAACACAACACATTTCATCTAAGTCAGTGTAAATTAATTCTCTGCAGCACTTTCATATTAATTAACTTTCATTTCAGATCTGTTTGTCATTACAGCTGATATAATAATACCATGTTATGATGATGTATATGAGGTCGAGCTCTGAGACTTTTGTTATGTGAAGCCCAGCTACACCATCAGCCACTTGATGTGCTATAATGGTGTCGTTTGCATCGGAACAATCCACAGCATGTATCCCATAATCATTCAGTGATTGATTTGTAATTGCACTAACAGGGTCACGGCCGACACAATGGGATGTGCAGAGCAGAGTCCCTGCTCCTACTCAGCCTCGCAGCCTCACAGTGGGCCTGCCGAGCGCTGCCTGTGTGGTCTATGGGGACAATTAGCACAATCTCCATACTAATAGCAGCCTGTAATGGACACTGCTGAGCCTGCCAGCCACTGTGTGTGTGTGTGTGTGTGTGTGTGTGTTTGCCTGTGTGATTGCATATGCATGTGTGTCTTGGAACCTTTGCGTATGCGCATATCCTTCTGTGCCTTCCTGTGTGTAGTTGAGCATCTGCCTGCCCTCTAGGATGCGTGTGTTCTTGTGTTTCTATATTTGTGTGTGTGTGTCTGCAGTTTGTAGCCAGTCGCTGGTATTTCACTAAGGTGAACCCCTCTTCCACCCGCTTTGCTCGCGGCTCTAACCACGGCCACTCATTAGCACCATAATAAAGAGTTGAGACGACACGTAAAAGGTTATATACTGCTGGACTGCTGTTTTCCAACCAATTATCAGGCCTGTGATTTATGGCCCAGACTCAATGCTATTCTCTGAGGAGAATTGGGGGAGTGTTCACACCCCTACACAGCGGGGTGAGGGGTCAGTCCTGGCAAACTTTGACCTTTCAGACTGGCACCGATGGGAGTTTGGCAAACGGTTCAACGGCACAGTGACAAAATCGATCCCAGGGTCTTCGGGACGCATGTATAAGTAATCTGTCCCGTGCTTTAACATCTGAACTGTCGCGTACATGATGATGTAGTGCAGCAAACAACAACTTTCCCACTGAGCCTGCTTCTAAAATTCCAACCTGTTTTCTCCTACCGTGCACGTTTGACCTCTGCCCTGTTATACGAGTGGCTGCTTAGTCACTTAGACAAGTCTCACAGAGGACCACAGTTAAATGACCACTAATATCATCAACATCCTATTGAAATCTGACATTATTTAAAGTTATTGTATGTCAGTATCCTCCTAAACTTTGAAATTGTACCTAAACCTTCTTAATTTAAATCAGGCACACGTGTAAATGTGTATTTGTGAATCTGAGCACTCACTATATGATTATGTTAGATTCTGTGTTTCCAATTACGTTATTTTCTGAACCTTGTAAATTCTGGTTAAATAGATACATTTTAAAAATCCCTATCTCAGTATAATAACATAGAGACGGCGTGAAGGGACTGACAGTCTGGAAATGTCATTTCCATTACACTGAAGGCCCCTAAACGCATCTCAGTTCAGTTCAAATGCATTATTCTTTTTAAATTGCGCAACTGATGATCTACAAGGGCTGAAAACAAGCCCTGCTTGTAAAGTCACTGAACAATGGGGGTTCCATCACGTTCGAGGTAAAGCTATCACGCTTGGAATGTCTTTAACGTATTGGCTTTTGTCAAGCTCTGGCACAGCTGGGAGACTTGCAACTAGCACAAGTGACATGCTGTAATGAGGTCTGAGGCTGACACTAGAGCGACACACACACGGTGTTTTGTGCACTGTATATGTGCGGGTTTCTGGCTGCCTTGGTGAGCTGCCGTCTCTACGCTCAGCTCCTCAGCAGCATGTGTTTAACCCCAGCATTTGGCCTTCGTGCCCTCTCTATCTGCCTGACTGATTTGTTAGGCTCCGGGGACAGGCCATAGGATGTGCGTTTGTGCGCGCGTGTGTGCGCCATTCCTTATGAACAGTCCTAAGCCTTTTCTATGCGCACACACACACACAGAGTCTTTGATGTAAGATCAGAGGCAGCCATGATGCAGGTCGATCAGTTGTGCAGCAAGAGAAGAAGAAAGAGAGAGAAGCGGACAGAGAGGAAGAAGGAAACATGGCCTCTGTTAAAACAGAGCTGTTGTTTTAACAACCCCTGGGCCGTGCACTCATTATGACCCTCTCCCTCTTTCTCTCCCTGCATGTTTCTGTCTACTTGAGCCCCTCTATCTACACAGGAGCAACACAGTTGGTGTGGGCCAGTCATAGCAGGAGATGGAGGCAGATGCAGCAGCTACAAGACGTGTTATGACTCATGTTTCTGTTGACTATCTAACAGGTGCTGATGGTCACCACAAAAAGACCCCCCCACCACCCACACCCACCCACACACACACTTCCCACTGCTACTGTAAAAGCCTACTGCCAGACTTATAGAGATCCTGTCTGTCTCCAACAAACCGTGTGGGCCACTGCTTGACACTCGGAAACTTCTACACATGCTTAAACGGACTAACAAATACACGCAGATGCATAAGCTCATGCGAGGCCGCAAAGACAAAACTAAATACGCCTGTGTCCCAATCTTCCAGTGCTTATAAATGAAGGGAAGCAGATAAAAAGCCAAGAGTTTCCCCTCCTACCAGGATGAAAGCCCCTCTTACTCGGGAGAACATTAGGAGAACAAACTACCGTCACAACAGGAGGGGGAACAGTCAACCGCGGCATGCTCTCACATCAAACACAACCACCATTAATATTGTAATGCGTCTTCCCTGAAATCAAGAACAAAACCAGCAGCGAGCTGCTCGCAGAGATCGCTGGATCTGGGACGAATGTGGCAGCGGCGTGTGTTTCTGCCTGGAGAAAACGGCTTGATTAAAGCGCTGCCGAGCGTTTATTCCGACATTCGCGTTTCTTTTACTTATTTTTATCAGGTGATGTGTGCAAGAATTTTATTGCTCTGCAGGCCTAAAGCTGAATAAATACATCTCTGCATCACATTAGTTATTACTGACGTTTGTTGGAGACAAACAAGAATAACTGTGTAAAAGTAGACGTAAGCATATGGTAAGTGTGACTGTTGATGCATGGACTGCACAGGCAAGTGTCTGACTGATAAGTTTCTTTTACACCCTGGGAATAATAGCAGGCAGCAGATACTATATGTGTATGCATGAGCATTGAGTGGTTACTATTGATCCTCCTGTGGTCTGCCAGCGGGATGTAAACACTGTCTTTCAACAGGAAGCTCGAGTCAATACAAGCAGCCGTCAACGACTGCTACACAAAAAACACAGCGCACAGACGTCCTCCCTGTTATCAAATCACCCCACACAGCTAGATGGTGTGTGTGTGTGTGTGTGTGTGTGTGTGTGTGTGTGAGAGAGACATGTTGTTTATGCCATATAAATAAGTGGGCGCACGTGTTTACTATTAGAAGCTGTGTAATGACTTCATTTTCATAATTTCTTTGACGGAATAGCCACAAGCTCCTACCTGGCTTTGGAGATATGTGTTCAGCAAGTCAAGTCTCATCCATCTGAACCTGTGCGTGCGGCAACACACACACGCAACACATTTAAGTTGTGTGCGGATCGAGCGGTAACGCATCAAACGTCACTGCAGAGCTAATCCACACCAAATCTAAGATGAATCTATGTAATATTGATTCTGTTCGGGCGCCGCACTAGTCTGCCAACAGCCCGTGAATAACCGACCGTGGAGGGCACTTACGCACTGAGCGCATCTGGTGACGAATCCTCAGGGTGTGTTACGCTTAAATGTTTCCCCTCTATTAACTTCCTGTAGGATTTCTATTCACTCAGGTAATGATTTGGTGAGCCTCTCTGTGCCAAGACATCTCAGTGGGAGAAAACTCAGAGAAGAGAGAACAGGCTGTATCGAATTCTGTGGGCTGATGCAAAAGATTTGGTTGCTTTCAAAGACTATTGTCCGTGTTGAATAACTCTAATCAGTCTAGTCAAGCTTTAATGTTTCACTTTATCAAAATACACGATACGTTTGTTTCATCGAATCTGCAACATGCAGGCTGTTACATGAGATCATTTCCTTCTCCCTCAATTTTGACGTGTCTCACTAATCAGTTCAACGTTCCAGTATCACAGCACAGGAGTCCTCAAACATCTGGCTCCAGTTATCACAGCTCTAAGTCCACCGCAGTAAGACACAGACACACACGCGTACAGACACCACTCTGTCAGTGTCTGCTAATGGTGTGTTTTGCCACTCCGCTCCTCAGGTTTCCCAACTCATGTTTCTTGTAAAGGGACATTTTAGCTCCAGCTCGGGGCCTGCGGCGGAAAGCATCTCCTCGAGGAAAATAAGCATGACTCGCTCCAGTGAAGACATCTGCCCTTTGAAAGCAAGTGTGGCTGTTTGAACAGCTGTCAGAGCACACAGTGCATCTCAGACATTCCCCGATGAAGCAGGGACAAGTATGGCAGGGGAAACAGAAGAGAGACAGGATGGACAGGAGACGTCCACTGGCGATGACACACAAGGCAGACGGAAAGATCTGTCCTGCCTGCTTGTTTTGCAGACTCACAGAAAGCTATGAGAGGAAAAGTGTGTATTGAGGGTAAACCGATCAGGTTCAGAGGCCGACATCAAGTCATTTGAGTAATAAGGAAGCTGAATTCTATGGTCCAGTTTGTATTTTAGTAAGACATGCATTGCCATCGCTGCTGCAGTATGCGAGCCACAGACACTCTCGCACCACAAGAAGATTTCAAGCTTAACACTTAAGACTTTAGGTCCTGAAGTGACTGTCTGTTAACCAGCCAAGAGGAACGAGGGTATGTCAGACTTAGAAAACTGCTGGGAGCTCAATTGCATTAAAGCTCTTAGTTTGCCTGAGCTGCAATCTAATTGGATAAAGCTGGAAAAGCAGCTTCCAAAACGCATGGATCCATTTTTTTCCCCCCCAAAAAAAATTATTTTGGAGGAGAGATGCACCCCGTGTACAGTTCCGCCCCATCTTTTGTCCTTGTCAACATTCCCCAAATGAGATTCCCAAAGCCAGGAGGTGCGGGGAGCACGCATGCACGGTTGCACAGAGCAAATGTTGTCAGACAGACACACCTCTCACACCAGCAAGTCGGCTGGCATCTCTTCCTTTCCCGTCCTTATTAAAATTCCATATTGAGATTCCCTCCTGCCACTCCGCCTCCCTGGTCCTGTCACTCAGCCACCAGCCAGCGACAAAATCAGCAAGTTTCAACAAAGACACACACATATGCATAGAGACACACACGGCACACAATCCAAACTTTTCTTAAGACAACTCGTCCCTACTCCCGCCCTTTATGTGTGGGATGAAAGTTTCCTTTAGGTGATGTATGAGAGCGTGTATCGGCGTCTCCCCCTCCTGCCTTCGCTCCTCTCCATCTCTGCCCCCCTTTCTCATTGTCATTATTTTCGATGGTGTCCCCCTCTGATCTGTCGAGCTTTTGGGTGCTCTCTCTCCTCTTTCTGTCTTTTCTGGTCCCTTTCATCTGTCAGGCGCTCCCCTTGGCGACCGCCACTGAGGGGGTTTGATTTCCCATCATGCCTAGCATTGCCTCCCTGACTCCGGCTCCCTCTCTCCCTCCCCTCTCCCTCAGAGGCGAGTGTTGTGCCCCCGCGTCGTTGGGCAATTATCCCCGGGAGTAATGAGGAGCGTCTCTCCCTCCGTGGCGCTCTGACTGACACCTCTCCCACTCATTTGTCAACAAATCAGACGGCTGGTGTGGGTGGCCATATTGAGCTGAGGGTTGTCGTTGGAAAGCTCAGGCTAAGGCGCATCGCCGCATCTCTCTTTCCCTCTCTCTTTTTCTCTATCCTCCTCCATCCTTTCCTCTCTATCTCTGCCACCTCGTTATCTCTGACAGGGTGTCATTCGTTCCAACTCTCACTTCTCCCGTGTCAACTCTCCATACGCACCCATGTATTTGTGTTCCTCAGCCGCCAAGAAAAGCCTGACTTTCAATAGGCCTAATGGTCATACGTGGCTAATGATCACTAAGCTGAATAAGTGACACTAGTCAATTTATTTGTGTCAAAGTCAGTCACAGCCAGTCGCTGTAAACACTTTGCCCAACCAGACGATGAAGGCGAGTGCAAAAGGGAAAATATTTTCAGATGCGCCTTTGCTCACAAAGGCTCCTTTCAATTTGTCGTGTTTAGTCGCAGTCGCTGTAGAGGATATGTAAATCTATCTGCCGTGTCAGAGTGAATAAGGTCTTTCATGTGGCAATTAAATGCTGCATACGTTTTGCTGTATGTAAGACATTAGAAGAGCGAATGCGCGTGAGCAGGGAAACCCGTGCGTGTACGTACAGCGAGGTGGTGAGTACTCACTGTGCTCTTTGCGCTCCTCTGGGCTCGATGACGTTTCTCCATCGGACAGCAAACCGGACATGGAGAACAGCTTCCTCCCTGAGTCCTCCCCGGCTTTGAGGGCGCCTCCCATGGAGCCAAAGTCAAACTCCTTCCCTTCCACCTCTGGGAAGCAACTTTTCAGCCTCTTAGCAGGGGTGAAAGCCGACTGGTAACCCCCCGACTCCCTCTCGTCTTGCGGGGAGGAGAAGGGTCGGAAGGCACCCACGCCGCTGTGGTTGAGTATGCCCAGGGTGGAGCAGTCCAGGTTTGGTGGGGTGAACTGGGGGTGCAGGTGGAGCAGGGAAGCTGGGAAATCACGCGCAGGAAAGGTGCCTGACATGGGGCCCTGACGCTGATACATGGATGTGAAGGTGTAGGAGGCCGAGGGGAATGGGAGGTGGAGGTCCTTCTCCACAGAGGCAGGAACACCGAAGGGCCTCGGTGCCTGGCAGGGTACGGAAGCATCTCGGCCGGCCTCAGCCGTGGAGGCAAGGACCATCAGGGCAGGAGAGGCCAGTGGAGCTGGCAGGTAGGAGGGGCTGTCCATCTTGAAGGGGCGGTGGAGGTCCATTGCCTCCTGTTAATGGTCCTGAAGAGAGGGAACAGACGCAGTGAAAGGAGGGTGTGAGGTGGAGCTGGCTGAGAACAGGACAGGAAAAATTTGCCTGCAATTTGGTGGCAAATCAAAAATAACTATTTAACTTTCATCGTTGCTGAACAGTAATAATGAGCTGATAGTAATGAGCTGTGAGCTGTGCAAAAAATATAAAAACATTTTATTTTGTTCACTTAAATACTGCTTATAATCACAAACCCCAAATCGTTTTATTTTGTGAAACACACACTGTAACTCTGGGCGTTTTAATAATTACAGGTTTTACAGTTTTGGACTAATTTCAATAGAAAAGGAGTTGGAAGAGGCCTGCTGCAGTGTACTTATAAATAATTATGACGGAAAAAATTGCCAATAAAACAGCCCGCAAAAAATACATTTAATAATGAGGTAAAAGTAATTAGAGTTGGAGAAAAATCTCACAAATGCATTCGGGAAAAAGAACAATTTCTTTCATCTCATCTGTAAAGATTTAATTATGTCAGTAAATCGATAAATTCTAAATCATTCATATTGTACCCTATAAAATTGTTGGTGGTATTTCTAAGTATAAACATCTGGGGAATGAAAGTTTCTAAACGTCCCTACTTTATACCGGTAAACAACTACACAAAAACATTAAAGGATTAATTGCATTCGATGGAATGTGGTCTGCGCTAAAAGCTGAAAGGTTCAAACGGTTTTGATAAATTTTCATTTTTAAATAAAAATGTAGGAAACTTTAGTTTGTCCTGGATTTTAAAACTAAACACGCTAGAGCCCACTTTACCTCACTGAACACATTTAAAACCACAACATCTGCAATAAACCAGCAAAACAATCAGCATTTGGTCAAGTTGAAAATATCCACTTTACGTTGAAATGTCAAGACACCAAAGACTGAGGCAGCTCAACGCCTGGCGTCGTGCGTCTTGAAACTATATTTTATTCACACGTGTTTTCGCGTGTTTCAGGGTTTTCCAACAAGAGCAAAAGTTCGCTCACTTCAGATGGAATTAACTCGCAGAAAGCCGCCGGAACACAGTAAATCACAGAAGCAATTAAATCAATTCCAACAAACGACGCCGTGGTCGCTCACCTTTGCGCGCAGCAGTGGCCGGTACTTACCGTGATGAAGTACGCGGAGCAGGATTTACTTCGCCGTCAAGCAACTCTCTCAACTCTCCCTCTCGTTCAACTTAGGGTTTCAAGGACGCGGCACTTTCTCCTGGTCGCGCAGAGGGAGACGTGCAGCTTCGGGCTGGTCCGCTGCTTTCAGTCGTCCTCCTCCAGATGCGGAGTTTCAGAGTTGAGTTGCCGCAGAGTCGTGTAGTTTGGGGAGATGTCGTCGCTGCGTTGCGGGGCATCAGCGGGTGAGCGGACTGTCGGCGGGTCGACGTGCCTGCCTCTCTTGGTCTCTCCTTCGTGCGCTCTGTGTGACACCCCCCCCCCTTTCCCTGCCCTCTTTCTCTGTAGCCCCCCCCCCCCCCCCCCCCCCCCCTCTCCCCTGCCCCCCTCCCCCTCCTGCCTGCGATGGACACGTTCAGTTTCTTGCCCGCTTGAAAATCAGTCGCCAAAAGGGAAAACGGAGAAGAAAAACACTTTGTGGAGTTTAACTGCAATCAAACATCTGTTTTTCACTGCTTTATTACAACTGAACCTTACCGGTGTGTAAAATACAATAAATCTCTCCAAGAATTACGCACGGAAATACTCACTTACCACAGAGAAAATGAAAGTTAGGCACTAAACGCACTACAGGGAGACTTTTCTCCACAGAAAGCAGCAGCTTCACAAGTTAACCCACTCGAATCATCACTTTCCCTGAGTGTGTGTTGGTGTCACTGCTTTGTTACTGTGAATGGCAGGTGATGGAGTTATCCTCTCCTCCACGGCTCACTGAGCCTAGTTTCCAGCCGGTGATTGACACTTGGGAACATTTCCTTTTGATGAGACACAATGCAAACCAATGGCATTATTTGTCACAGATAATCTGCTTTCAACTCCAACACATTACACACAGTGTAATATCTACATTATTCATTTTTGATTCCTAACACATTGTCAGAAAGCACAGCTCAGAGCGCCACAAATCAGCCCAAATCACTCTTAATTTGTTTTTATCGGTATTGGTATTGCTTAAAGACTTTTTGAAATAATGTAATTGAAATAATTCCTTATTCCCCGGAGCCAATCCAGAGGCTTTACACTGCTAATCTAATGTGACACGCAATTTCCGTCTCTCAGACGATTGCTTCCCCTCAGGTCCCTGTCTTTAATGAACAGCCATTTGGCTGTGAGCCTGTGTGTGTATGTATGTATGTGTGTGTGTAATGAGAGAGAGTCCCGAGATAGGAAATCGGTGAATTGGGAATATCACAGCTAAGAAGGCACAAGGAAGAGGCTTGCGGGGGGACATAGCTGGGATCAGTGCTAACTCAGCCTGAAATACGTGGGATAATTGGGATATAACAATAAATACTGACTCCCTGGTCTACACTGGTCTACACATCCAACACTGAAGAAAAGCAGAGTTTGGCCTGGACAGTTCATCTGTCCTCCACATCCTCAAAGCATTCCCTGAGACAGAACTTTTTTATCTGTGCCACTTCCTCCCACACCTAAAGGCAGCCGGTTGGTGAAGAGGTGGAGGGCCAGACAGCAGATGCTGACCTTTAAATGGGCACATAAACCGGAGTCCAGACTGAGTCAGTGACAGTCTTGCCCTCAGACTAATATAGGAGCATCTAGCACGTCTTCCTAGTTACAAGGCAAGGTCATTACTCCGCTGAGAGAGCACCCGTCTCTCACACATTATTTGGGGGTTAGACAACTGCATGCCATCACTCACACACACACACACACACACACACACACACACACACACACACACACACACACACACACAGGTCAGAGCTGGAACCAGCTGAATTTTTCTGTGGATTCCCAAATCAAATCTGCTCACTAGAGAATCAAGTTTTATATTATTTTATTTATTTTTCCTGGAAATACTAAAAATATCTTTGTTTACTGTCTGATCAGTGAACACAAGTGGCACCGTTGACATTATGATTATTATTTCTACCCTGTTCGTCCAATTTGCCCCGTGTGCTAGTGGCTGTGGGTGGTGTATAGTAGATGATGGGTGTGTGTCCTGCAGGCCCAGTGAAGTGTTAATGATGTCCCTGCTGCCTCAGCCAGGTTATGGCACAGGGGCCGTTAGCCGCCCAGGGTAAACTGCATAGCTCCCAGAATAAATTGCCACCCGGAGCCACGCAGGCTGGTCAGCCAGCCAATTACAAGCCTGCCCGCTCAGCTGAGGATGATGGGATGCGATGTTAATTGTATGTCTTCATTTTCTGGCAGGAGGTGAGTCACTTGGCTGTCTTCTTGACTGCCATATGCACACACATCCGCACGTCGTACCGTCTGCGCTTCGTTTTTTGATCTGGTCTCCTTTTTTATCAGAATGACACACGTCTCCCTGCAGCCTTTCAGTAGCATTTAAACTTTACAGAGTATAGTTTCTACCGTCTTTAATATGATTCCCAACAAGTAAGACACGAGTTGAGGCAAATTAAATCAACTTGATATGAGTTCTCCACGTCTTTTATTACAATGCCAGAGGTCATCGGTGGAGTCTTTTAACTTTCCCAATGTGTAATTGGCAAACAGTAAATAACCAAGCTGTTATTTTGGACTCTTAGCCTATATTCCCAGGTCTTGTTTTGGGGGGTGGGGAGTGAGCTAAGTTACTGCTGTAATCATGTTCACAAACCAATTAGTGTTAATTGCTGTTTGCTGGAAGACTCCAATTAGTACAGGTTGCATTCAAATTATACAGTTGTCCTTGATCAAAAGCAGAAGAATACAAAGATGCACAAAAAGTACGGTTTCTTTGACGTGATTGCACCTGCTGGTAGAGCTGGGAGCTATAAGAGAGATGTAGCGGATTCAGAATTTCAGCAGCTGCAACAACAAGTGCGCAGGACGACAGAGTGCCCCAGCAGGATGCTCGCTGTGGCAGCGGTGGAGATGAAGAGTGCTCAGTTCTCTGGAGTCAGCTGGGTAGTAGTTGTGCGGCGGACTGCTGCACTCTCCCCAGTATATCAACATAGAGACTGTCTGGTAGCAGTGCTATGGAGAGAGAGGTTAGCTACTACATTAACATAGGGAGAGACAGCGCCAGAGCAGAGCAGTCTGCCAAAGAGTGAGCAGTGGAAGTGAGACAGAGAGAGAGAGGGAGAGAGGGAGAGAGGGAGAGAGGCCATCGACCAGACAGATACAAGATGGAGTGGAAGGGAACGTGAGAGATGAGCTGTCGAACATGTGACAATGTGTGTGTCAGTGAAAGTATGTGTGTGCGTGTTTGTATGTGTGTGTGTAAAGGGGGTGGGGGGTGTCTGTGCAAGTGTGTGTGACAGCTCCCCAAAGCAGCCAGTGAGCGTGAATGTGAGGAGGAATACAGAGAGGTGCATTATGGTCTCAATCATTGATCGCTTCCTCCCAAGGGGACTGGTCACCCCCACCCCCACCCCCAACACACACCCCCCCACACACACACACACACACACACACACGCAGGTACTCTGTATGTTTCCACATTCACAGCACACCCGCGTCGACAGGCCGACACTGTTTGCATGTACTCAACTTTGTCTCTGCACTGCTGAGGTTAAACTCCATGAACCAAATGTAGCTTTAACAGAGCGCTATAGTGGTTTAACGGGAAGAGGCATCTTTAGCAGGCCAGGCCCAATGAACAAGCAGCGTCAGGGAGCATGCTGTCATCCTGAAGACGTGAGGCTTTAAATGTCACTCACAAATGTATGTGCTTTCAGGAGGACGAGGGCGAAGACAACAACTCCTCCAAGTTCAAACTGAGCAGTAACAAAAGCACGGATCAGAGGGAGAGAGAAATGACCGAACCATCTGTGGAGACAAAGGTTCTTATGATACTATACCGATATGTTTTACAAATCCAGCTTTACACACATAAGCCTGCAGCACATCATGTTTGTCTTTGTTGACATTAAGCAAAAGATTTTTAATATTGCTGTGGTGTCCTTACAGAAAAACACACACTTTGCTTCTGTGCCTGAAGGACAGACACAAAAGTAAGAACAAGTGGGAAAACTGCAGACCAATACCTGTTCTTCTCCTCACTTCCATCCTTAATGTTTAGTCTTATGTAGCCACAAGGAGAACAGTAAAGAGCAGTGACAGCCTGTGTCTTCAACCCACCATTGCTTCAGTCTACACACATATACACACATAAACACAACACTGCCCACCGCCAAACATCACACCTTTCCTGTCCCCCTCCCCCGCCGCCCGCCGCCTCACCCATCCAGCCAGCCAGGGCTGCCGTCCTCTCTCACTGCCATGAGGCTGACACTAATGTGACACTCTGGAAAATAATTACCAACAAACGCACTGCTGACTGCAAACAGCTCGCTCCCCTCAGTGGACTGTCACTAGTCATTAGTCTGAACCCTGGGAGAGGACAGGGCCACCGAGACGGGGGGAGGTGGTGGCGGGGGACGCGGGGAGGATGAGGAGCGTCGTGTGGGTAGAAGGAGGAAATGAAGAGGAGGGCGAGAGACTTGACAGGTGAGATGGAAATAATCTGCTTTGCAGTTGTAAAACATGTAAAAAGTGTTGTGCGCTTGCATGTCTGAGTGTGTTGGAGCAGGTTCTTCGGGCCCAGGCTTCACCATTGGCCCCCTCTTGTGGTTTAGATTATATTAACTGTGGTGCGGCAGTAACGCCACAGCCCACTTTGACCAAGGACAATTACGCTACTAACGCAGTGTGTCTGTGTGGTCAGTGTCCCTCCATCAGGAGCAGCTCGGTTTGCAGGAGTGGAACTAAAAAGCAATGAAACTCCAACAAGCAGGAGTCAGAGAAAAGAGGAATCCACGGTCCAGGTGAAAGCAGGGAACGGCGCCGCGCCTGAACTGAAACTGTTCAAGGTGGCTGCAATTCCAACACAATTATCCAAATGCCACAGGGTACATCAATTCTTTGAGCACCAACCCCCCTCTTGAAGACCATTATTTGAGTTGCCTTGAGGGCAGTCGTGCCAGTGAGAGATTAAAATTTTTTAGCGCTCCCACAATGGCCAATATTAAAATGTCTCAATACATCTGCCTGGCTATTTTGATTGGTAACTTAACCCCTGACTCTTGAGCAGAAAGAGGCCCGTTCTCTGAGCCATTGTCAGCGAGCTGGAGTCTAATTTTTGCATGATTCAGGCTAATGAGCCGGTAATAGGTCCTGTGTGTGCGCGAATGAGGAGGATATTACGAGGAGAGGGTGCAGGGGCGGAGTGCTGGTGGAGGGCTCTCATTGTTCAATAATCACAGAGGAGCAGGTTTAATCTGGGAGCAAAGAAAGCTCCTTGCTTTACAAATACAGGGCTTTTTTAGGTGCGTAAACTTGTCTTGATTGAAATAAGTGCTCAAGCTTCTCATTCCCAAGTCAAGGCAGTAACAAAGAGCGAAAGACAGGGAGTTAGAGGGAGAAAGTGCCAGCGTGTCTGTCTGCATGTCATCCAGCCAATGGCTTTATCCAGCCTTATCCTGAACCATGAAACCATAGTGCATGACACCCTTCTATGCTCTGCACAGATATGGCTATTCACTGTTAGCACAGAGATTTGACAAGCCAGGCTGCTCTCACTCAACAGCCTGGGTCAAATGGATGACTGTCACAATCTTTTTTTCCTTCTTTATCTTTGTCTTTCTCTCCTCTTTTCAACCGTCTCTATTCCACTCGGTGCGTCCTCCTTTTTACTCCCCGCTTGCTGCCAATCTCCCAACTTTGCCTGTTCAAATTGACAAATTCAACCAGCTACAAAAGAATAAATGAAAGCAGGAGAAGAGACCTCTGAAGGGGATAATCTTTGCAGAGGGAGAGATCTGGTTGACTGGGGGACAGGCACAGAACCACATCCGTTCACAATGATTATTTGAACGTGTTACAAGAACATCCATGTTTTTAAAGCACATTATGTTAGAAGTAAACTAAAGGTATGTGGACAAATGTGCCGCCCATAGCTTCATACGAACAAATATATTATAAAAGTAAACCACCAGCACATCTAATGCTCTTCATTCCTTCACTGGTAACTATTAGCGTGTGTTTGTATTTGTGCTACTGCCACACGTGCTGCGGTGTCACCTTTGTGTACGTCCATCTACCTCTAAGTCTCATGAGGCTCCTTCATGCAGATTGTGAGTTTGTGTGTGTGTGTGTGTCACAATCCTAATCACTGCACAGTCTGCAGCCCCTCCACACACCAAGCACACACACACGCAGTCTATCGGTGTTCAGTCAGGTAAAGGTCTCTCAGCCGTGCTCTGTGAGTGGCCTCTGCTCAAACAGATCAATAGACACTGGCACGTCCCTCCACCAACCAAGAGAAAACAATTAAAAGCCATCGATCCTGTGCCAGGCTCCTTCATGAATATGCATGTGTCCTTGACCTTCCCTTGGTGAGGAGAGACGCATGGACTGACAGACGGGTGCAGGAGAACTCTCTCGGTGACATTAAATGGGTCGTGATTATGTCCCGTGCAGCCTCGTGTTGCTCTTTTCTCGGTGAATCCGACCACATCACATCTCAAACGTGCCTCCCGAACAGGCCAGTCGTTGCGTTGGAGCCCGTGAAACCAGTTGCTCTTTTATAAGCCTGTTTTAGGCACAGATTGCTCTTTTTCCTGAGACGCGTGTGAGCAGAGATCAAGTGGTCCCACAACAACTGTCCCCCGCAGCATCGCCGCCGCCTGCCTCTATTCTAATTACAGATGTGTGACATGCACATGGGGACATCTCCATGTTAGCACGTCACTGTGCCTGTCTTGACACATCCTGTGGTCACAACAGCAGGGGCTGCAGGGGACAGCCCTGCCCTGTCCCCCGTCACTGGGGATTAGCATTAGCATGCTAACAGGGCCCCCGAGGGAGCATTGAGCAAAGGGTCACACTGACAACTGTCAACAGCCTGCTTTAATTAGCTGAGCCTGGTCATCAAGGAGCCATGCTAAGACTGAGTCTGCACTGAAGATGCAGCTAGAGAAAAATATACAGCGTATGGTTTTATGTGAAATCTCACTTTGGCGTTTGAATAGAGGAAACGGAAAAGACTCCAGCATGACAGCTGCTGCAGGTGTGTATAAAAATATGCCTGTTACCGCTGTATCTCCTCTAATCCATCATTCATCTTCCAACTCCATCCCCACTGACCCACCCTCCTTTAGGTTTGCTTTAATAATGTACATCAGGAGTCAACTGTGTGGGAGCTGACATGTCACACTGGCTGGCTCCTAACCTGACAGTATCAAGATGCCGTTGTCATGGGCCCGGAGACGAGGTGAGAAGCAGAGTGTGTGAGAGGTGGAGTGTATCGTCAGTCAGACAGTGCATTATCCAGCTGTTCTGTGGCTGTCTACCTTTCTCTGTGACGGGGTAATGGGAGTGTCACACACTAGCAGACAGTTGGAGTCTCACTATTCAGCTGAGAGGCCACATCCATACACTCCGCCTGCTAACTGACTGCCAAGGCTGCCGAGGCTGGCCTGTCTGCCCCACAATGACTGTCAGTGGCAACCTGGGGCTGGCTGGCGTGACTGTCAGTGTCTGGTCACAAGCATTTACCTGCTGACAGAATTGCAATTAGTCCAGGGAATGTTGTTACTGGGAGAAAGAAAACGAGAGACAGAGGGGAGCCCAGAGGAGGCGGGGAGGAGGGGACAGGTGTAGGAGGAGGCGAATAGATGGAGAGTGAGAGGTGGGTCAGATAAGGAGAAGAGAAGGAGGACGTGGGGGAGGTGTGGGCAGGTAAGCAGAGACGTGGAGACAGCTGCAGTAGAGAGTGAGTGGATGAGAGGAAGGTAACGTGTGGACAGGTTTGATCTCCGCTGCAGCCCTCACTGTGAAAGAGCAAAAGGGACAAAATAAGAGAGAAGGATACGTGATTACTGTTCCGCCACGGACGGCACCGTTTATTCCCCACCTCCGTGCCACAGAGGTCTACACTGAAAGAATCGCACGGCTACGTAGCGCACTGCGACCTCAAACTGCAGAACTCATCACCATCCACTAATGACCTCTCTCTGGGAGCTAGTGACGTTCATCTCCCACCTTTTACTCCCCATCTCTCTCCATCCCACACACTGTGTGTGTGTGCTCTCTGCCTGATAAGAGAGTGGCAGGGGCTCCTCCCTGGCCCCTGAGGGACAGACGGAGCATGACCGAAACTGTAGTCTCAAACCAAACACAAGTGAAAATTGGTCTATGGGTCAGGATCAATAGTGAATTAGCCAGTACGATGGTTCTATGGAGGCTGCTGAGCTCTGATCTGATGATCCATAGTAAAAGGCCACGGGTGGAGACTTGTGATGAGTGCAAAACAAAAGAGGACTTTCAGGGCTGTGACATCTGCTTCACACTGTGAACTTATTGATAAACTTTGAATCTAGAGCATCACAACTGTTTCCAAAGTGAAACAACAGCAACAAATGTCACTGCTATTCCTTTGTCCTCAGGTGTGTTGTCACTCGGTGCAGACTCTGTGCTGCAGGTGTTAGTTCTCCACTAAACTAACCCTGCTCTTCATCACTGCCTGCCCCCATCCCAGAGCAAGTGTGTGTGTGTGTGTGTGTGTGTCTGGTGATTAATGAGCAGCAAAGTCTGATGGATTGTCCTGATCACAGAAGAGACACCATGTTGTGGAGACACGCATACACTAAGGAGGATATAGACTGTCCAACACACACACGGAAATAAATGTATACACACGCGTATACATTCACAGACATGCAATCACATATACACCACATGCAGTCGCACACACTGTGCTCAGCTGCACACACAGTTAACCTCTGCTAGTCCATTAGATCAGGAGGAGTCACCGTAGGCGCAGCTTTTCATCCGCTCCCGCGTGTACGTGCACAAACGCACATGCCGTCCTCTCAGCATCCGGCACCAGGTCCAGCTTCCAGAGATGTTCGTGACCTGCGTGTGCAGACACCAGCATCATCTCATCTCTCTCGCTTGAAGTTTGTGATGTGATCATAAGATGAGAGGCATCGCGGCTGCCGCAGGCGAGGCACAGGACAAAAAAAATCTGAAAAATCAAGGTGAGTGCTTCCCTCAGGCCTCCGCAGTGAACAGATGTAACCGTTCGGTGCCCTCTTGTCAGGCCTGATTCTTTGCCTGGAAAAGTAGGTTATTGTAATCGGAATCTACTTTGTGATGCTCACTGTTTGAGTTCTTAAGGTGATTTACATCGATGGAGTCGGGCTTTCTTGGGTCCAATGAATCGCATTTAGAATATCCCATTTTGCAATACAAACACATGCAAAGGTGCAGACACGTACACACACATTCTCCTCCAAGCAGTTTGATAAGGTTGTCTTATCAGAAAAGAAAGGGCATGGAGGGAGGGGAGGGGGCTGCTGTGTGATAATGGCTTTCACCAAATCCCTCCTCTGTCACAGATTAAAATGCCTGCTTGGAGAGCATTAGTAATCTTTCTTTTCATCTGTCTCCTCTTTTTTATTCCTCCGTCGGTGAGTGCCATCGGATTTCTGGTCCAATCTATTGTCACAGGCCTGCCACACATACAAGGAGAAGTCAACCTCAATCTGATAGGCCATTGTCTTATTCTCCCCATCGCTGATTCCTGCTCATGGTATTGATCGTAAAGCTGCCCCCCTCACATCTCATCACATCGCTCCGTGCGGGCCAGTGTGTGTATTTGTGCCCATGTCAGTCAGTGTGATGGAAGATGTGTTCAGCGTCCCATTGGAAGAATCTACCCACTGGGAGAAAAACGTCCAAATTAGAAGTCTTTTCTGTAATCACACAGATCTATAGGTGGAGGGATTGCACAGTGGAACTATGTAGAATTGAACCCAGTGCAGTACCAACTTAATACCTAGAGAAAAGTGCCCAAAGGCACTACAAGTAGAAGTACCACTTAGACGTCTGTACGCAAGTAGAAGTACCACGTTTATGTTTTCTATTTTACTACATTCCCGCTGAAACGTGGAGAACATACAGTGAACCCAGTGGACCCACCTGATCTGCTCACTCCAGGAATCAAGAGATCACAGTAGCGGCGAGAGGAGGCCACTCAAAACTAACTGTGACACTGCTCAGCCACCTTCAACACCTCACCATGGCCTCCACCTCCCCCTGTCTCCTCCCCCTCCTCCACCATGCCTCACAGGCCCGTCTGTCACCCCTCTATAATTATGAGGAGTGAGAGTAATGTGCTGCAGTATGAATAGGATTGTCGGCCTGATTGTGATGTATAGGCTTTCATTACCATGTCCAGGCCTGTGCCCTTCGCCATGTAGGAAATCCTATTTAGGCACTAATTTGGGAGCCTCCCCGACCATCCCGCCTGATAGCAATCACACACAGTAATTGTGTGCTGGGGCAAGTGACAAGAGTGGAGGCTTAGACACGGAGAGAGGGAAAGAAAGAGGGATGGGAGGAGGAGGGGTAAGGAAGAGGCCCTGACAATGATATATCTGCATAGTTTGTTACATTATTCAAGTGCTCCTCTTCAGAATATGTATGTTTTTGTGTAGCGCTGCTGATGGTGGTTTGTTTGCACGACAACAATTTGGAGACAGTTCTAGTAAAACCGGTGAAATGTATACGTAGGACTGTGAAATGTTTTTCTAATGGACAATTGGAGGGTTTTCCCCTTTCTCATTCAACTTCAATAATGCTACATAGCTAATTGGGGAGAGAGACATCATGCTAACTCAATAATTATGATTTATGAGACAATCTCCTGTGGATATCACACATTTGACAACAACATGTAACCAGCCCTCTAGCAATCAATATTTGTACATTTTCCATGTCTAAGTTGTTAATTTTTTTTTGATATTTCATTAGTTCCTTTTCAGTGAGGAGTTATTCTCTGCACCAACATTTATACAGACCTGACTCCACTTATAGGCTTGTAGATAATGAATGTCTAATTGACTTATTTAAATAGTGTTTGCCTGCAGGAGAGCCTTTGCATTAAATGTTTGATTGCCCTCATATTAACTGTCATTAATCCCCTCTGCTCTTAATAAGGACTTTATGAGGCTTTCTTAAAACTTCTCATCTACCTCACCGTTCCCTTTGCATAATTAAGTAGAATATTCAAGAATATGGAAATGAAGGAGCTTTCAGGAATTGACTAATGGTCTTTGTGCCTGAGAATTCTAATTATGGGCAAACCTTTGCATTTTCTGTTCTGCATCAGATCACGGTCCATTAGCTCGGGTCAGAGCGGGTCGATACAGTTAACTCTTCTGTTTAATGTCCAGACCCAGCCCACTGTTCACGCCACACACAGCTTCTCTGCCAAACTGACAGACGCTCCCATACCCAAAGTTACGCGTTTGCCACTCTTGCACATTGACCTTTAAAATAAGATGTACAGCCACGGCGAACTTTTGACAGCCATTACAAACTGTCACTGCGCCAGAGTGGGTGAGAGACACAACGCTGTCTGTGTTTATAGCTTAACTGATCCTCTTATTCCTGCTACTCCTCCAGTCTCTCTGCTCTGCCCTAATCTCTCCGGGGGTCTTACTGGCCCAGGATGACAAATGGGAAGGAGAGGCCAGCCAAGCGTGGGCTCTATGGAGAAGCTCGGGCCGGAGGTCTTACTAAACCCCCTCAGCTCCATCCTGGATCATCTCTGACATGGCCTGCTTTAACCCCAAGGATGGAGAGGCCACACACATCACACACAAACCCGGGTGTGTGTATGCGCACATCCACACACGGTTTCACACATGTAAGAGCACACGGGAACACGAGAAGAGATAAATCTGATCAACAACCTGCTGCTGACTGATTTGTCCCATAGGCCCTTTAAGCTGCTACTGCTATCGTATATTACACATGCACACACACCAACAACTTCTCACACTTCTCAGTTGCTCCCCAGCAATCCTGGGCAAACAAGCGAATGTCATCTCAGAACTGGTGTCACCCAATAAAACCCAGCAAGCTCTATTTTAGTATACACAGTCCAACTCAATAAGAGCATGTTCTAAATGACTGTGTGGCTGTATTCAGAGCTGTGACACTGACAGCGCGTGAGGATGTAATGCGTTGATGCCTCCTTCTCTTCCCCGCCTTCCCTCTCGCCCCTCCAGTGCTCCTATGCGCCCCACTGCCTCTCAGCCACGGGATCAGCTGCAGGCGCTAATGAAACGTCAGTCAGGTAATTGAGGCTCTGGTGGTGGCGCGCCAGCCAGGCAAGCAGTCAGCATGTGTGGATGATGACACTGGGATCCTAGCAGCTACAGGATCGCAGCAACCCCCTATGGAGTGTCACAGGAACTGCTCCACAACCCAGCAGGGTGGAAAACAATGCTGTTAGGCTGACACTCCACCATATCCCTGTTTGTAATAGGGAGAAATTAGATGAATGAGTAGAAAGGTGGGTGCTGTTAAGTTACGTAGTCAACTCTACCAGAGTTTGCGTCGCTCTTGTCGAGGAGGATGATCAGCTTGCAGAGTCACAGGTTAAAACCCTTTGTTACTGCACTGCCATCCAGTGACCTGCCCACCACCAACAGTGAGTTATGGGTAATGTTTAATTCCCCTGGCATGAAAGATGTGGAGCCACGTGGTAAATTGGCTTTTCCGTCCTTTTTGCTAGAACTGTGCTTGGGAGAGAAAAATGCACTGCACTGCCTTGCAAAACAACTTAAATCAAACGGGTTTGCTTCTGGGGGCTGAACAGGAGAACAGGGTGAAGCAGTTCTGGTCACAACCATCATCAGTCGATTTCTTCATCACATAAACAAGGGAAGTCAACTAAAAGAAATGCACAAAATGAAGTCAGGACATGATGCATCATGATGCACAAATGTGCCTTATCTGGATGGAGACCACACACTGCGAGCCGTAGACTCACACCAACACAACGCTTGGAATGCAAACACTCCAAATCCAACATCCGTGCCTCCAGTTTCCAAACCACTTGTCCTTGAAAGGGGGCACAGGGCAGCCTGTCCCAGCTGTTACACACCTCAGGCACATCGCCACACATAAGGACAGACAACTATTTACACTCACACCTGCAGGCAAATAGAAACAGAGTCGCCCATAAACCTGAATGCACGTCTGAAGATGTTGGAAGGGAGGAAGCCAGGGAACCCACGCGGACATGGGGAAAACACGCAAACGCCAAGCAAACATGCCACCCGAATCGAAGTCCCCTAAAAACGTCTTCTGAGGTACCATCTGGCATTTACAAAAATAGGGACAATCTGTTTGCTGCAGGTCTAGTCTTTTGTGAAGTTCATATTTCTTGTGACTGTACAAGGAAGGTTTTCCTACAATTATTTCAGTCCATCTGTGTGAAGCCCCATTTGAATCTTTAAAGGAAGGACATGCTGAATGATGTTCCTGAGAGCAACGCACTCCCAGGGAATAGGACGTCTAGATTTAGTCTTACTCTCTACGCTCTACTCCACTCTCCTCTGCCTCCCTGAGGCTTTAAAGTGGAGAGTGGACAGTGGGGTTAATGCCTTGCTGTAAGCACTGCTCAGTGCCACTGATTGGGTGGTGTGGTAGCAAGGCTTTCCCCACCAGCAAAAAAAATCCACTGGAAAGGACTTCTACTGTCCAGCCCTGTGGGCACTCATCCTTTTCCAACCTGCAGTTTTAGCTTCTCTCCTCTTTGTTGCAGTGCAGTGTCCCAAAGGGCACAGGTGAATTTGATGTGGAGCAATGATTAAAAGTTTTCTCCATCAAGGTGACCTCAACAGCGAAGGAGGTGAAAGTCAAAGTGAGAGACGTGGAGATGAAAGTCACAGAATTCCTTCCTGAGCCTGGGAAAGGAAGATCCTGTCTTCACACTGCTAGTGCACCATTTCTTTGGCCTGTAATCAGTGATTGTATGTGACATGATGGGTATAAAGCACAGTAAAAACCGCAGAAAGGAAGCATCCACAATCTAATTGTCACATCAGCGACTACCTCAGGGTGTGATGTATTTCAACAAGGTTCTATCACATGTGCTATTACCTGCCTCTGCCCTTCTGTACACATCTTTCCTCTTAACTGTGTCTTCAATCACCACCAGCACCAGCTTCGCCTGCTGGTGCAGCCCAGTGACCTCTCGACAATGACGTATGTCAGCGATTAGCCCGGATACAGTTCAATTATGATAAACAGCCGATGCACCTCTTAGGCCGTGATTAAAGCCTCAACCTGGCCTTGATAAAGAGATCCCATCTCAAAGCCATCGCAACCACATTATAAGACACTCTGCTGTGGTGTTCTGCTTCATGCTTTTCACATCAGTGTTGCAGAACGTACACTGTAGCCCAGACAGAACTCGTGGCAGGCAGGGCTAGATTGGACCTGCTGGGGTCTTTATCATTCACACATGGCTGGTGATGCATTCCCGCCTGCTTATTCAATTTAGACTAGTATTTATTAATAACCTCCACCTTCTTGAAGCCTATCTTACAAAATGCCCAGTGTATAACTTAAGATGAGCTTAGATACTGAGAAATACAGGAAGAGAAAAGCCCTAGTTTTGATAAATGGATGAGCAGTGATGAAAAGAAGATATCATAAGAGCATCACAGGAGAAGAGAAGAGTGCAGAGCATTAATCTAACACCAGGGCAGCAGAGAGGGAGCGAGAATGAGAGACAGGCAAAAAGGGAGAGTGAGGGGAGGAGGAAGCAAAAAGAAAGATAGCCTTTCGCCTGTGTTCTGTCAAGGGAGAAATTACACATTTACGGACGTTTTTTCAAGCAACGACGGGTTCCATAGATCAAACCACTGGACTTATGAGCCAATTTTCAACATGAAATATAGACACGGGAAATTCATTTTTACCATGTTTATGTGTCCTCTCCCACTCTCGATCAGCCTATAGAGTGTGTATAGGTTTACTCCTGTAATCTTTGATTGTGTTGATCTGATGATGCAGTCCATAAAAATGATGCTTATCTTAAAAAGTATGCAAGTTTAGAAATAAACTGTACCTAATTTAAACTGGTTTCTGGGGGAAACTAGGAATAAGGAATGTCACATTGCAATTGAAAGTAATTTGGTGTCAAAGAATAAGCCTATGTAGCTTTATAAATACACGTTATCGCCACATCACGGTACTTCCTTGTTCTGGGCAATCACAAAATTTGCATAGAAATTAATGTCTAAGTGGGCTAAATGACAAAATTGACATACAATTAGCAATATTATGAAGAGGGAATGTAATGAAGTTTTAGTTGCTGTGCCAACCTAACAATGATCACTGCTTAATTATCATATTAATGAAGTCATTACTTGTCACTTAACTGGACGACAGGTAAGGAACGAATGTCATGATCCTACAACTTTCCAGGCAAATATGTATTCAGCACTAATTACCCTATGTTGAGGTCTCTCCTGAGAGTGACAGCTGCTTGAAAGGTAAAACACTGCAAAAACATATAGTGAGAAAAAAGCAATAAGGTTTATTGAATCATTGACCGAAGCATCCTCAAGGTCTTTTGAGGACAAACAACACAAACCTGCCTCACAAGTCCAACATAAAACAGCAGCAGACGGAAGCAGCACCCTTCTCAACCTAGTGGGGAGGTGCTGGTACTACAAGCTAACGCGACAACATTTCCAGTAAACACTATGACATGATTAGGCTGTGAAAAAAAACTCAGATGGGGTCAAATGAACACTGCAGCTAGAGGTCTTCCCACTCCCACATTCTCTTCTTTCATTCCAATTCATTTCAATTACCTGGGCATTCCCACCATCTTCCCCATGTCTCGATTAGCTCAGCCTGGCAATTTACAGTTGATCTTGCCTCATCTAAGGCAGAGCAATGGTGGAGGCAGAGAGACGAGCAGTAATGGAATGAAATGTCACTCAGTTATTGCCTTTGTCACAAAGATGCTGGCTAGGTCAGACAGGGAGGGGCTGGAGAAGTCTCATTAGTAGGTGAAAGTGTGTGTATGTGTGGGTTCAGTGGTGCATCTATGTAAATGTAAATGACTGTTATGATGCGTCTCTGTCTTGTCCAAGAAAACACATGTGGGTGTCCTCATTGTGATCAGAGTAACTAACATCCTCTTCTATGTACCAGCTTATGGTGTTGTCTTCATCAAGGCTTCTTCACCTTTTTCACTGAAGAAGAGCTCGATGCCGACTCTCTCCGTTTGCGCTACAACGTCAAATAAACAACAGGTTAAAAAGGGATTAGGATGAGGGATTTCTGCCTACTTTTGTAATGACAGTATGATATTAAGTCAACGGCCATTTCCAAGTAGACCTGCTGAACTGCCAGGCTGTGACCATACAAAATCACATTATGAAATAAGTTTAATACATTGCAATCAATTAACATTTACCAGAAAATAGACCGTTCTCTTAACTAGTGATAAGTGCTTGGAGTGTATACTGTACAGACTTACTGAGTTAGGGGTAAGTGGCGCTCCTACAACATCAATGATCTGTTCCTTGGCTTCCACCTTGATGTCATCTGTGCTGGGCCATGGCTGAGCTTCACCCCCTGGGGTTGACATTGTGATGCTGTTTGTGGCATTGAGTTCACCACCCTGTGGTGCAGCAACTAGTCCGGCCCCTGTAGTTCCTCCACACCCACCTCCACCTCCGGCCTTCAGTAGCGCCTCATAGCGGTGACGCAACATCTGTTGTTCATATTCACAATTGCTGTGAGCTTGTTTCAGCTCATACAGCAGCACCAGGTCACTACGCAGCTCATTGAACATCTGTACAATCTCTTCAGTGGGCATTGGGTTCAGGTCTGTAAAAAAAAGACGGAAAAAAAAAAATCAAACTTTAAGTGCAATTACACCACTACACACCTATTATTATTATTATTATTAGAGCTTATTATAGAGTAGAACATGTTGGTGTAAAGGCTGCTTTGTACAGTTTGCCAAATATTATTCAGCACAGTGCTTTTAGATTAATGTTCTACTTAGAGCTGTGTTTGGAAACTTTATATAAAAAGTTGCACAGCTCCAGTTAGGATCCTTGGTGGTGTAAACATGAATGAGAAGCTAAACCCATAAGAAACTTGATGTCACAAGAGTAAAAACATCAAACAAAAATAAGGAAAACTTTTGCCATCTGTACTGGAATTTTACACGTAGTTAAAGTTCTCTATATTGTAGGTCTGTTATATTTTTACATCAAAATGCAAAACTTGCATGTTTGTTCGCACTCACCCACTCCTTGCTCTATCAGGATCTGCTCAATGGCCTTGATCTTCTTCTGGCCTACCGAGCTTGGCAGTTTCATCTGAGTCACACACAGAGACACACACCAACACACAAGAATGTGATTTAAGGTGCCGGGGATATTAGAATAAACAGCTTCACCTCAGGGCTTTAATTCGTATGAAATGCACTTCAGTGGGCCAGATCAAAATGTCTTTATCCACTGAACTCTGTCTGACGGATTAGCTAGAGGGGCACTACACTTCTTTAGCCATGCTAATGCATTTTCCATTGAGAGCGGCAGCTCCTCATCAGTCTTGAAGATGAATAAGAGTCCCCTTGCTACATCTTAGAGATATTAGCTACACAGTAATACAATTAATCATCACAGTGCTAATGAGAGATAGTCAGCTCAAGTCAGCCCCTCTGGTTTCTCACATACATCAACTGTAGGGTCAAGCTACGGTAAAATATTATTATTTTTTGTAGTTTTAATATGTCAGTATGATCTAGCTGTACTCACCCTCTGACTGCGCAGTGTGACTCCCGCTGATTTGAAGTCAGGGAACTTGATGCCTGCAGTCTCTGGAACAGCCTAGAAAAAAAAAACTGTCTTGTAAAAGATGACAAATGACACCTGTTTTCACAAGGTTTCATCAGTTTCTTTGACACACGGCTGTTCCATCAAAATAATATAAAATGATGATCAGAAAATAGTGAGAAGTTGAATTTTAACTAAGTGCGATATCATGCTTGACTATTACTGATCATTACCTACCAATAATAACAGAAATTAAGCTAAAGTGCTCTCCTGATAATGATGCTTAAATTTGATAGAAAGCATTTCTCAGGTACAAACATTTCACTTGCAGAATTCTATATCACACAACACACCGGTTTTTCTGTTTCTCTTTTTTGTGGGAGCTTCTTCTTGGAAACTCTCTTTTCAGCACGTCGTAACTCTGTCGTCGTGTCAGCTGCCTTAATGAGTTTCTGCAGATCCTGGGCCTTCTTCTCCCGCTCTTTTTTTCTGTTCTCTATCTTTCTTAACTCCTGAATAAGATATTCCTCTTCTGCCACCTGTAGGAAAAACAAGAGAAGTGCAACTACAGTATTTAACATGCTGGCAAAATTCAAGTAATATTTAGTAACACACATACAAATTATTTATTCTTTTCACAGAACATTTATACATTTAATAATAATTGTAACTAAGACTTTGCATGACATGATGATGACGTTTCAGACAAGTAATATTCCATTTAAGAACGTTTTTCCCAAAATATCTTAAAATAATACTCCAGATAAACACTTCATAAAAGCATTACTAACTTGTTCTGGTGTTCGATTGAAGAGTTTTTCTAGTTGCTCCTTGCGACGCCTTTCATGACCAGCATCAAAGATGTAAATCTTGGGCTCTGTTCCTGAAGCTGCACGGACCTTTGTCAGTTTACCACATATACTATAATACCGTTCTTTCAGGTCTTCCACAGAACGCTTCTGAAAAACATAACAGAAGAATATTTGCTTTAATGTACAGCATTTTGCAATATATATTCACTGAAAGAAATGAGTACTGTAGGAGAGTAAGTGACTGAATGATTACTCTGTATTGTTGGTGGTCATAACGATCATGAACAACAATAAACCGCAGGTCAAATCGCTTGCACAGATCAAATAAGTGGTCTGTCTCAGCTTTAGTCCAGCCATCGTCATGAAGGTGCATTTGATACTCTTGCTCTGAGTACACGGGTACCTGCACTGTCTATAGGACAGATAAAAGAACAGAGAGATAACTGTGAAGCAGGATGAATTACTAAAGAAAAGAAAATGAGGAAAACAACAGGAAAAAAGTCCTTCAGTCCTTCATATTTTAATTCACTGATTAACCTTAGAGGGAGAACACAGATATCCTTACTTTGTTGAACCGGGCAAAAGGGTAGTCTTTGCCCTCCTCTGCCACACGTCTCCAGTGGTGGAATATGGCACCATCTCTGCGAGCTGGATTTGTAAAAGGCATCCACTTCCAAGGACGCACTTTTTTACAGCCAAGTTTTGCTTTGACCGTCCGGTAGCCCTGAGTCGTGTCACTTGGCAGAAGAGGTGGTGCATCTCTGTAGTTTAACAAGTAAAGCAAGTCGTTACTATGACAAAATTAAATGTACCTAAAACATGGCAAATCTACTTGTAAATCTACTGCCTGTTTCGCAGTAGACATAAGTCATATAAGCAATCTGCGAAATAAAACAGCCCATTTGGTAAAATATGTACACACATTAAATGAAACTGACTAATGATATACAAATGTAGAATTGACAAGCCCTCCCTTTTTGTAAGACTTTCAGGTTAAAATACTACAAAACAATTGTAGTTGTCATGTTGCTATTGCTTTCTTAACTTATAATAAAAACAATATATATATGGATTAACGATAAATATAGATTAATTCATTTGCCAATGGCACTTAATGTCTCAAGACATCAATGCAAGACAAAGCCCATACTTCTTATCTGAATAGAGCAGAGCATAGACCTCTCTGTGCATTCCCTCAGGTCTCTTGAAGGTCAGCGTTTCTGTAGACTTCTTGTTTTTTTTCTGAGACAGGTAATACAGAGAGTTAAATATTATAGCAAAACAAACCTGAGTTTAAATGTTGAGTCAAATTTAAATATATATAAGTGTCAATATGCCTTGACATACATTGGTCAACAGCCATAAAGAAAAGTAGCACTTAAGGATATGCGTTTTGAATACATTTACGAATTTCACACTTATCTCTCACCTTGTCTGAATTGATGAGGTCTTTCTTACTGATGGGACCATCGGTTTCCCCTCCGCCCAGCTCCAGGATATCCCTGACATCTGCACCAGTAGCCATGGCTTATTACACTGTCAGTTAACGAGTCTCACAGCCTGTTCAAGGTAAATACGGTTGTTCATTCACAGGAGCCCACAAGAGTAATGTGGTGCCGTGACTATCCGAGGATTCCGCTTCCAGCTAGTTTGTAAGCTACTGCTAACGTTACCATTTCTAAGTAACGTAACGTTTACACAAAACAGAAAATAGCAGTTATATAAAAAATTACATTGCTTGCATTACCGCCGAGGCGTCTATAGCACACGGTTGCTACAAATTTAGCCTTAATTTAAAAAAAATTACGAGCTATTGTTAAGGCTAGGTGGTGACACTGGGTAGTTGTAAGCTAGCGGTCGACAGAGACTGTACTTCCGGTCCAGCAGACGGCGTTGACTCATCCGGTCATGAATTGATTATCGCCCTCGCGAGGTCTGGAGACGCACTGCAGAACCTGAACAACACAAAGAAACGAGAGCACCTGGTACTTTTGAATTGCCAGTTCATCGTCATATCATATCCATGTGAACAGCAAATGCGGGTTTAATTGTTCTAAATACAAATTCTCAATTAGATCTATATCCTTAAAGATTCATTCTATATAAGCAAAGTGGGACACAATAAATCCTCACTCACAAAAATGATATTCAGTCTTCCATTGTAATCATTAAGATTCAGAAATCGGCCGAGTTGCCGTCAACGGATTGTTTTCAAGAACATGTTTGTTAAATGCTGAGTTTGGGCACTCTTATTGTGAAAATGCAATTTGTTCTGATCTTTATTTTTGAAAGCAACGGATGTGGTTAAAATATTCCCAGCATGCTTTGGGCGGGTAGAGGCTATTCTCGTCGCCATTTTCTTTAGTTGGTGTCGTAGAAGTGGTCTTTTGAATTGTTCAGCTACTTCTTTTTAATCTTCTGGTTCAGTCCTTTTTGAAAGCTAAAATAATTTACACAACTACGCTTCATTTAGCAAGACACTAAACTACAGAAGATGTCCACCGAGCAGATCGAAAGTCCCGCCGAGAATGTAGGCCAGCAGGCGCCGCAGCAACAGCAGGCGCCGACGCTGCAGCAGGCACCGCCGCCGCAGCAGCAGCAACTGCAAGGGTATGGTTCCTTTGTTGGCTCACGTTGCTATGCTAGTTAGCCGGATCCATGTTTATCTACGACGGAATATAATCTACATGTCTTGGGGAGAATAGTGAGAAAAGTCTTTAAAAGAAAAAATGATAGTTGCGGCAGTTGTGTATTAGCCCGCGTCGCTCACATTTCGAGGCTGCGGGCCTTTGTCTACGGTTTAGTGGCGTGTGTTTGGGGCCCGTCTATTTAACGGCAGAAGCCATTCATTTTACCTTTACGTAAATGTGACTAAACTTCGATGCATTCACGTCGTATTTTTATTTACTTTACGCCGAGTTCGAATGATGATTTTTTTGACGGTTTCTTTTGAGAATGCAGTGTAGGTCTAATAACGTTAATCTGTTTCCAAAGAGCGGCCTCGCCATGCGGCTTAAGCACAGTCTGGACTTGAAGCCATTACGGATGGTGCACGTTTAACAAAACTTCTTTCCAATTTAGTTATTAATATCTGTAAAATTGATACGCTTACTGAATTATGTTGCGATGGTGGCCTAATTATTAGCTTTTCCAGCTATTTAACCCATACTGTACTCAGTCCATACATTGGAGAAATAAAATGATTCAAAGTCCATGCTTTTATCCTGTATGTTCCTCTACTTGTTAAAGCACATTGGCTCACACTATTCTTAACTGGCTTGTTTGTACAGAGAAGTGAATGGGAAAGCCAAGCATGAGCCAAATTCAAGCAGGAAGGAGAGGCCCCAGAAGCGAGGTGGAGGTGGACGCTACGAACCCTATGGAAATGCTAACAAAAGATACCGTGTCTTTGTCAGCAACATCCCGTATGATGTGAAATGGCAAGCCCTGAAAGACCTGATGAAAGAAAAAGGTAAGGTACTCAGATAAGCTCAGCGTTGGATGTAACTAACATCCTGGGTCACTTTCTTTGACCACTAGCCCTCAAAGGCTTTGGGCAGTTTTTGCAGGAATAGAAGTTGTCCAATGTTGCTTGAGAGCTCATGGAAATTTGGGTTTTTTGGTCTGTCAACTGAAGAGTTGCTGCAGACTTGCTCCAGTGCAGTAGAACTGTGTGTTGCATTCAACATTTTTCCATTGAGGTTACTCAAACCTATTGAGGTTTTTGTGAAGGTTGAACATGTGTAAAGCTGGAACACCAATGTGAATATCCAGTGTTTTGGGCTCATCAGTGGCATAAGTGAGATGCACCTCTGTAAGAAATGAAACATGCAATACTTTGCTTTAATGCAATGAATGAACTTGCAATATGTGATCAAGGGAATAACCTGAATTAACCATTCATAAATTGGTCAGCATTTTTGAAATTTATCAGATTAGATCATTTGCGATGCAGGTATCTCATTGCCTTTATGGGTTTTTATGTGCTGCTAGTCATGTGAAAGTAGTTGCTTAGTTATGGGATATTGGGAAGCTTTTTGTGAATCATAAGTAATGCACTAAATCGGCTTTCACTTAAGTTACTTAAGACCATGTGTTAAGAAGGGTACAATCCTGTTTTAGAGGAGTGTCTGGTATTCGTTTTATGACAACTGACCAGAGTTAAATTGCATTTTCTTTTTTAGGTGTGACCTTGACAAGCAAATGTTTTCTCAGCAGATCTCCATGTTGTGCCAGAAACGGCTATGCGTTGGGGATTTCTTTGGGGTACAGGTCTACAAAATGAAGCAACTTCTTATGCACTGTCCTTGTCTCTAAAGGTTTGGTCACTGATGTCCATTCATTGAACAGATGTGATCTGAAATGAAAGCGTGGCTGGTCGACACTGAATCAAAATTCTGATTGCGCGTCCCAGGAACATGTCCACTTTACATCCATGCTTGTAGTTAGAGATGTTTCTGTCCCCTGAGAGCTTTGTTAGGGATAGTTTTCTAGTTGTAGGTCTCCGCTTGGCTGATGGGCAAATGTATTGATGCATTAGCCTGAGGTTTAAATGGTGACATTAGACAAAGTACGAACAGTTTGCAATGAAATGGGCTGAGGTATTGAACAGGGGTTGCCAACTTGAAATTATTGTTTCAATTATCGTCATGTAGAAGGTGGTGTTCACTGTATTATATTCACATAGGAATTCTGATGGCCATTTAACAGTTGTTGTCCTCAGTCTATTGCTTTTGGTGCTTCAGGAGAAATCTCACAAGGACAGGCTAAGAGGTCTTTATGAGACTTAAGCTTGCTTTTTGTAGACCTGTACCATATTGTGCTGCTGCTGAGGTGCTGGGGGAAGGCTCAGGACCGGCAGTCTGAGTTCAGTCACTGGCCACCCTACTTGTGTTTCTGCTCTAAACCCCCATTGTTCTCTCGGCTTCTCTCCCCTTGGTGTGTGTCGTCTCTGGAATCTGATTTGTAGTGGGTGAGGTAACGTACGTGGAACACTTAATGGACGCAGAAGGCAAATCGAGGGTAAGTGCAAATACATACAAATAAAAAAAAAAAAAATTAATGAATAAACCTAGACAAAGCTGTTTGTGTCAGCTTTGGTTTCTTTATTTTCCTTGTTGGGAATTGTTCAGACAACTGGCGGAGTGTGAAATGGTGACATGTCAGGCATGTTTTATTTGGTGTCGCCTGTGGCAATGACTCGAAGCGACCTGGAGGGTTGATTCTCTTATAAAAGGACAGCTTTCTTTGTAGCCAATCCTTTGGGATTGCTGTAGCTGACAATGTCCTTTTTGGTTGCTGGAATTCCTCCTTAAAGTAGGGTATAGTCTGCAAAGGGTTGTTACAAGGCTGTTTTAGAAGGTTGTTAAACTATCTTAATTTATCCTGAAGTTTTACTGGAAGTTACCTCCAATATCTTAGTAGTGGGGAATCCTATCTCACTGTGGATTTTCTTCCCTTTGGATGTTGGAAAAATTCTCTTCATATTCAGACTTGCCTGGGTTGTGTTAGTGATGGAAAATGTGAGTTGTTAATATAATTTTATTTGGAAGGACAAAGCTGTGGCCAAGGATGTAGGGTTGTGTGATTTCTTGACTGTGCATGATTTCTTCATGTTTGTATACATTTTGTATCTGCATCTGTTTGAAACTATAGCTGGTAATAATTTTGACTTTTTCTCCAATTTTGGTTCGGCCTCTTCTGATGATTCCACCCAAAGGGTTGTGCGTAAGTATTGTGTTGATTTATTCACATCTTCAAATTTACAATTGTTTGAAAAAAGATAAAACTGTTGACACAATGAATGACATTGCAACTCTAGCTGGTGTAACTGTTTCTATGAAACACTATTTGTATTTATAAATGATCCAACAAGGCGTGTATATATATATATATATATATATATGTGTGTGTGTGTGTATGTGTATGCCAGTGTTGTTGAGTTCAGGACTGAAGAGCTAATGAAGAAGGCTGTGGAGAAGGTCAACAAGCACAACCTCAATGGACGACCTCTGAAAGTGAAAGAGGTAGGCAGTGGCAAGAGTAGTGGTTGTGACCATAAAGAAAGCAGTGGAACTCCCTAATAATATTATGCTTTTGTCCTAGGACCCTGATGGTGTGATTGCTCAGAGGGAAATCAATAAATCACAAGGTGGAGGCCCTCCAGGCGGACATGGCGGAATGGGCGGAATGGGGGGTATGGGAGGAATGGGTGGAATGGATCGCATGAACATGGATCGAATGGGCCCTGGACCAAATGGTTCCATGGTCAACATTCCTCCAAGCCTGATGAACAACCCCAACATCCCTAATGAGATTATCCATGGTCTCCAGGCTGGCAGGATTGGCAGCACTGTCTTTGTGGCTAATGTAAGGCTATATTTTGTATACTTAGAGAAACTCATCTGTTAATTGTATATATCATCCTCCAAAAATGAAGAAATAAAATTTTTCAAATTCTTTTTTTTTAAGCTTGACTACAAAGTGGGCTGGAAGAAGCTGAAAGAGGTTTTCAGCATGGCAGGCATGGTGGTGAGGGCTGACATTCTGGAGGACAAAGATGGGAAAAGTAGAGGCATGGGCACAGTGACCTTTGATATGCCCATTGAAGCAGTGCAAGCTGTCTGTATCCTTTTTGTAACATTGCGACTTAACCTTTCAGTGTTAGTTCAGTGAAATTGTGTTCATGCTTTATTACTTTTTCCTTAATGGTTTCACAGCTATGTTCAATGGGCAGCTGTTATTCAACAGGGTTATGCATGTAAAACTGGTACGTTACCTAAACCTATTGATGTTTGATCTCTGTGATCTAGAGGACACTGTCTCTAAATGTGTTGTTGTAAATTCCTTCAGGATGAGAAGTCCCTGCCCAAAGATTTTGGTCCACCTGAAAGATCTAATGCTCTTCCCCGTAAGTACACACTTTTTGAGCTGGTAATGACTAGTACACAGAGGAAACTAGCCTCATCAACTTATCTGGGGCAACAAACTATTCTTGTTGCAGTGAATAGTTGCATATTACAACCAATTTTAATCACATTATAACCCAGGTGGTACCGGCTGTGGTTACTATGATGCATAGAACATTCTAATAGTAAAGCAAGTCAGATCAATCAAAGGTTTTCTATAGGTTGCCATGATTGGATGTCGTCTTATACAAACATGATACAGAATGTAATTTAAATATGTTTCCAGGTGGTCTGAGTGGTGTTGGTCTGGGCTTGGGGCCTGGTGGCCAGCCCATCGATGCTACCCAGCTTAACAGGGGAAGTGGAGGTGGAGGAGGAGGCATGGGCAACATGGGCCCCGGAGGTAATTTTTTTTTTTTTTTAATATATGTAGTCAGTTAGATTTGTTTTTATGTTAATGGTTGAATAAAAACTAAGATTTTGCTTATCACTGTCATTTGTAGGAATGGATGGAATGGGCTTTGGCAACATGGGAGGTCGCATGGGCGGAGGTACGTACAAGAACTTGGAGCACTAACACTTTTTCCTTAACTGTCGCATGGCATACACTTTGCTCTAAATGATCACAGTAAAACTTCCCAACTGTTCTTTGAATAGTTGTAGTCATGTTCTAATTTCCATACCCAACTTGTTTCTCCTGTGTTCTTAGGAATGGACAACTTTGGTGGAATGAACAATATGGATCGTTTTGGTTCTTCAGGAATGGGCAGAATGAATGGTAAGGGTGAGTTTTTGATATGAGCAGTCCAAAGCAAACGTGGAAAACCTTCACGTTTTGCTTGATGTTTCTAATGGTTTAATCTCTTGCATTGTTAGAGATGGACCGGGGGATTGGTGGTGCTTTTGACAGGGAGTTTGGGCGAAATGAAATGGGAATGTCTCGCAATAATTTTGGAGACTCGTTTGAAAGAGGAATGGGTTAGTATTTCAGGATTACTGAGTGTAATGTTCCCTTGGGCCCAGACAGGTGACCGACCTATTTGTTTTTGTTTTTTAATTATTTACTTTTTGTTACAGGAGGCTCTCTGGGTATGGATCGCATGAACTCTGGAATGGACCGCCTGGGAACTGGCATGGACCGCATGACTGGGATGGACCGCCTAGGCATGGACAGGATGGACCGTGTCTCTGACCTGGACAGAATGGGCTCTGGGTTCGACCGAATGGGTTCGGGAATGGACCGGCTGGGGCCCAGTATGGATAGGCTAGGACCTGGCCTGGATCGCATGAGCTCCAGCATGGATCGCCTCGGACCAACTGGGTTTGACCGCTTAGGCCCGTCTGGTTTGGATCGCATGGGTTCTGGTATGGACTTTAGTTCCCCAATGAATATGGATCGAATGGGCAACACCAGCCTTGACAGAATGGGCAGCAGCTTTGACCGTTTCCCTTCTGGAAACCTTGACCGCATGAGCACTGGCATGGACCGGATGGGATCTGGAGGTGTAGGTGGCCAGTTCGATCGCTCTGCTACTGATTTGGATCGTGGGTTTGGTGGCAATTCCTTTGGAGGAACTGGAACCAGTGGGCCAGGAACTGGAGGAAGCAATGTTAGGAAGGGTTGCCAGATCTTTGTAAGAAATGTAAGTGTTAAATCATACAAGTTGGATTTTCATCCAAATACTTTATTTAATCAGTATTTCCTCACCTACACTTCGGTTAATTCTCAATGACTTTTGTTGCAGCTGCCCTTTGACTTCACCTGGAAGATGCTAAAGGATACCTTCAATACATGTGGTAAGAATAGTTTGCACATATTTCCAGAAATATGTCCTATATTATATGAAGATGACTTCTGACAACGGTGCTCTTCCTTGTTTTCTCTATACAGGCATGGTCCAGTATGCTGATATTAAAATGGAGAACGGAAAATCCAAGGGCTGTGGCGTAGTCCGCTTTGACAACCCTGAAACTGCTGAGCGTGCCTGCCGGACCATGAATGGCTATCGGCTGAATGGAAGGGAGATTGATGTTAGGATTGACAGGAATGCATAAGTTCTCCTATAGTCCGTAATGTCCAAACTCTCTGTATCATCTAAATCGCTCATCAGCATATTATACTTGGTTTGTTATTCGTAACAGTGAAATGTTGTTTTAGTTAGCAATTTGTAACAATGAAAGTGTTTTAGTTCCCAAGTTAACTTTTTTTAGAGACCAAACTTTTAATTTTTTTTTCTCCTGTCACCTTTCACCTGTCATTGCCTTTGTTCTTCAAGGTGTTTTGATAAATAAACCTTAGTATTTGAAATGCTCGTGTCTTTTTTTTTTTTTTGTGTGTGTGTGTCATTGCTTGTTAATTTTGTGCTGGTCGACATTCAAGATGCAGCACCTTCATATTTATCCTCTGCTATAGTTCTAGATGAAGACGATTCTTGTGGACAAGATTAATTTTTTGGGAAGGTGTTGGTCAAATTCTAATCTAATTCCTAATGTTTGGTCAGTAACGCACAATGGAACGTAACTGGGGAGTAGTCGTTGCACGAGCTCGTAAGACCCTCCCCTCGCGGACTAGAAGGTCAGCACCGGAAGAAGGTCACAAAGCACTATTTCAAGATGGCGGCCCCCCTGTGTCGGTGTTATCAGGTGAGCGCTCTGCACCTTTTGTTGCAGCTCTCCTCACTTAAAGCGCTCTCGAATAGTAATTCGAGGAAATTGACGTTTGGCTTTTAAAGACTCTGTCTATTCTACAATTTTCACGCGATTTATTTCTGAACATCTGCTAGCTTAGCGATAGCTTGCTAACTTAGCGCTCGACCAGCAGCCGGTATTTGGACTTTGAAGCTAAAAACTGAAATTAAGCAAATTGAACTTTTAACAGGCAGAAGTAAGACTCGGTGTAGTTGTTTTCCACGTGACTTCTAATGAATAGACTTTCTGTCTACGAACAACGCAAATAAAAAGCCCTTCTCGCCTTTAATTCCGACGTTGAATGTCTTCATTGAGGAGTCGTGCTGTCTGTGGTTTGCGGCTGACTTTCTATGGGTTTCCAGGTATATCTAAGAAGAGCCTCGGCAACATTCCCTTCATCTTTCCTGCTCCTTCACAACAGACCCAACGTCCACAGGATACGTGGGTTCGTCTCAAGCTCCTACCGGGTACAAACTCTCCACACATGCTGTTAGCTCCATGTGGTTGTGGTGAAGCTGTAGCTCTTCGCTCTGTGACCCAAACAGAGTATGAAGACTCACTGTAAACTAGAGGAATGTAGGGATGATCAAAACACTAAAGTGTAGTTTATCGACTCCTGTTAGTTGTTTGCTTGTCCTGTTTCAGGTCTACAACGTGCCTCGGTCACCCTCTCTGCAGGTGAGGTACCTGTCAGGGGAGAGGGGAGGTGGCAGGAAAGGTTTCCTGGGGGAGTTTCTAGACAACCTGAAGCATGAGCTGAATAAGAACAAGGAAATGAAAGAAAGTATCAAGAAGTTTCGGGAAGAGGCCAAAAAATTGGAGGAATCAGACGCATTGAAACAAGCTCGAAGGAAATATGTCAGTATACTCAAATCATCTTTTCAATTTTCTTAACACAGAGTGGAAAATCCTATATGTTTGTTTACCACTTATCACCTCGTCTGTTTCCATCCCAGAAAACTATTGAGTCTGAAACAGTGAGAACATCTGAGGTTCTAAAGAAAAAGATAGGGAATATCTCAGAGACTGTTAAAGAGGTAAGTGTTATTCAAACCACAAAAAGGTCACAAGTTATCAAATGATTAGGTTGCCCTTGTAAATTGGCTGTGTCTATGTGGACAGGGGATAGAGGAGGTCAGTCGGACAGACATTGGGAAGAAAATCAAGGAGGGAATGGAGGAAGCAGCCAAAACAGCCAAGACCTCTGCAGAGACTGTCTCTAAGAGTGGTGAGAAGCTGGGGAAGACCGGTGCATTCAGGGCAATATCTCAGGTATGTAGGTTTTGCACGCTTTGTGGTGCAAATATGTTTCATTAGATTTTATTCCCCCATAATAAAGTATCAATACAGACATGTAAGAACTTCTAAATATGTAAATACTTCTCTGTTACACTACACAGGTCTTTTAATGTAAAAATGTAGGTATTGAGTACATACTGTAATGTTTTGTAATATTAACCTTCTTTTCTTTCTGGCTGTTTATTTATCCTATATTAGGGCATGGAGAGTGTAAAGAAAGAGATTGGCGACCTGGGTCACATGGGCCCTTATCGTCCTCCTGCCAAACTTAGGAAGAGGAGTGAGTTTTCTTCCAAGGGGGCCAGTGAGGAGAGCAAGGTCTTTGAAGCCAACGAGTACGTTATTGTCCTCTTTTACTATGTGGGAAAGGCTCAGAGCCTCATAGATAGATAGTACCCTCACCTTAAATGACCTTAAATTGATTAATCACAGTCAGATAACAAGGGGCCAACCACTCAATTTGTTAATGTACCCTGTACCTGACGTCTTGAGGAATATGATTAAGGCGTCGCAGTTTGAAATGTTGTCTGTTGTGAATGTGGTGAGTGGTTGTACTGCAGCCATTGTTTGAGTCCAAGTCTGTGGCAGTACTGTTAATGTTTATCCTTTCCGTTGTTGTGATCGTGATGCAGGAAGCTATATTTTGTGTTCTCTTCAGAGAAGCCATGGGTGTGGTGCTCCACAAAGACTCAAAATGGTACCAACAGTGGAAGGACTTCAAAGATAATAACGTCGTCTTCAACAGTAAGAAATAAGTCATTTCCTGTTGTGTAGCCTGTGGAGATAATTCATTAGTTTTCAATGTTAGGCTTAATATGCAACGTACAAAAACATGAATTTGAATGCATTTGCTGATTTGTGGTCATTACTGTTTTGTGTGTGCCTGAGATGGAAGCTTCAGCTTTCTCTTTCAACTCTGCTGCACTTCATTTACTGTAGGGTTTTTTGAGATGAAGATGAAATATGATGAGAGCGACAACGCCCTCATCAGAGCGTCTCGTGCTGTCACTGATAAGATGACTGACCTTATAGGTGAGAAACTTTGACAATCTCTCTCTTAAAAACATTGGAAAGTGTAATGAAACTAATAGCAGCAGTATCATACATAAAATTTCAGGGCTTGTGTTGGTCCATACTTTTTTATTAACATTAAACTATTTATATTGACTCTTTCAAAACCTGTTATTGCTGGCACCTCTGCTTAGGTGGGCTGTTTTCTAAGACAGAGATGTCTGAGGTACTAACAGAAATTTTGAAGGTGGATCCATCCTTTGACAAAGATTCTTTCCTCAAGCAGTGTGAACGAGATATCATCCCCAATATACTGGAGGTAAGTTGGACGGGAAAACAAACAGGAGCTCTTACCAGCTCCTGTTAGGCGTCAAGACAAAGAATGTGTCAATAATGTTGATGCTAAGGTGGTGATTTGCCTCCTCCATTTATTCTGTCACCCTGCAGGCCATGATCAGGGGAGAGCTGGACGTACTGAGGGACTGGTGTTATGAAGCGGTATGTCAGCTCTCATGCACCAACTGTGTTTTGATGAAATGTTTCTTTCAGCATTGACCTGCAGGCAGTCGTTAGACTGCTCACAGTAATGTAGTCTTGTAACTGACAAGGTAGTTCCTCACAAAATGTTTTACTGCGTTTGCTTTTGTTTTCTTGGCATCTGGGGGAATTGTAGACGTACAGCCAGCTGGCACACCCAATTCAGCAAGCCAAGGCCATGGGACTTCGGTTCCACTCTAAGATCCTGGACATTGACAATATTGATGTAAGTTCTTTCAGAACACGTTTCACTGTGACAAACTGTGGAAGAGTTAAAGTAAGTAGAAGTACCCCTTTAGTCTAAAATTGTTATTTTAGATGGGATATATTTTTGTCCGTATGCGTTTCTACTTTTCCAGCTGGCAATGGGGAAGATGATGGACCAGGGTCCAGTGCTGATTATCACCTTCCAGGCTCAGTTAGTTATGGTGATTAGGAACACCAATGGAGACGTGGTGGAGGGAGACCCTGTAAGTAAACCACATGCATAAACACATTTGATGTGCTCTAATTGGTTTGTGATAAAAGAATCCGCAGTGTAATATTTGCCATGTTGGATTATTCAACTGCTGTTAATGAGACTTAGTTTCTGTGTATCAGCTGTGTCTTCCAGTCGGCCTCTGGGAGCTTTGTCAAAATGTCCACTCTTCACAGTGATTGTATACAGGGGACTTTTTTTTTTTTACTTAACAAAAACACAAAATCGATTTTTTTTATTATCTTACCCTAAAATAACAAATCGAGAACTGAACATTTGCCGATAACTAGCACCGTCTGTTTTACTTCTCCCAGGACAAAGTGCTCAGGATGATGTACGTGTGGGCTCTGTGTCGAGATCAGGAGGAGCTGAATCCGAATGCTGCCTGGAGACTACTCGACATCTCTGCCTCTAGCACCGAACAGATCCTCTAAGACTCTTTGATATTCACAAAACACCCTCACCCAGGGAGAGAACGTAGTGGACCTGAACAGGTCCTGGAGCTTATTGGGAAACTAGGGAGAAGAACACAATGAGGAAATGAGGGATAGACAAACAAGTGCTGAACACGTCACTGCAGGTTTTTCAGGGGTTGCTTGATGCAGTTCCTCTCCCTCACACCAGAGGGTGGGAGAGCTTCACCAATCATCATTGTCTGGGGTCTGTGCGCTGCCCATTTTTTGTGTCGTCACATAGCCGTTGTTGGCTCAAAGGGATCTTCTCCCTCTTCGGTTCAGTCATTCCCTCGTTCCTTCTTTTCCCCTCTGCAGCGGGTGTTGTGGTCAGTCGGGGCTTTCCCCGGTCCTTGTATATATGATAATTATCCAGTGTAATTGTCAAAGGGTGAAAAGGTTTATATTTATTATGAAAAAATAAAACTGCCCGTTTTTCAAACTAGCAGATGTTTTTGGAAATTATTTTTTGAGATTCTAGTTAAATTTCTACAGCAGAGAAAGAACAAACTGAAGTAAACTTGCTTTGAGCCTTATCTTAGTGAGCTACACATGAAATCACATGGTTAACACGGTGGCTGTCAGTCTGTGTTGAGCTTATTTCTGGGGATTTAAATCTGACACATTGATTTTATTATTTAGTATGAATTCAACATTATATGATTGTGCCTTCAGCGTTTGATGTGCCAGCATGTATAGTTCTTTTCAGTGTTAAAATAATAAAACATAATGTGGCCTGTCTGGTGGAGGATTAGTGAGCCACTGCTATGTGAGTTCACTGCGCTTAAAGTTTAATTGTCTACATAGCTGTGTCTTTGAAGACTTGATGGCAGTGTAAGCTGCTGCTTATCCTACTTTAACACATCATGTGTGAACAATAACAAGTCATTTAAATTTAGAACAAGGACAATTAGAGCTCATTATAAGTCCATCTCACATACAGACTTAGTGGTGCCCATTTCGCGCTGGCAACCTGCTCACAAGTTTATTACGACCAACGGTCTTCATACGGTCCAAGCATGTGCCTTGTGCTGTTCCCTGTACATTCAGCAGCTCTACTGTTCCAGCGCTGTCCTGGGTGATGGATCCTTTTGCTGAGCTGTGCTGAGGTTGCAGCTCCCAGAGTGGGCTCATAGCTCAGGATGCACCGCTGCAACTCACACACATGCGCTGAGAAGTCACAGCTGGGGAATGTTGACGTTTGACTTGCATCATTTGTGAGTTAGCGTCATAGTCTTTTGCAGAACACAGATTTAACACATTTTCTGCATGTTTCAGTAGCTGCTGTTTTACGTTCCATTTCTGTTGTCTTTTTATTTTGTAGAAGAGAGGAAAGAAACAGTGCGTATGTAGTCGGTGTGGCCATTTTGTGAAAATCTTCTCTGGCTCACACAGAATACACACATCACTGTTGGAAGAGGGAAGAAGGTAACAGCAGCACATATAAATAACAGTGGTGCCAGGTCAAGTCCCAAGGAAGCAGAGAAGTGTCACATAGGCTCTCTCACTAGACGGGTGAGTGCTGACATCACGCAATGGCCTGAGATCTGCTGTGGCAGAGCCAAGGAGCATCACAACGAAAAGAAGACAAAGCAGTAAAACAATAACTGAAAAATGCCCAATACGGAAGAAAAATTCCCAATTGGCGGTGAAAGTAGCCTTAATGATAGAACAGACTCAGACTAACAAAGCAAAAAAGCTGTAAAACAAGCGAGTCAGCGTGAGTAAGTATTGATTGAGGCTTTCTCACTGTGACCTTATGACCAGCTGTGGTGTTCTCTTCCACATCACTTGCACTTATGACGGTATGACCATATTATTCCATGGTGCGAACATTGACTATTCATCGTATTATCTCAAATGCAAATTTCCAACACATGTCAAGTGTTTCTTGCCTGCCAGCCATTCTTTTATTTAACATCCGCCCCATTTCCTTCCGTCTCTGTCATCTGTCTGATGCCCCATTAACTATGCCGTCCTTGAGCTCCCCAGGCGCCTAGTCTCGATTCAACCAGCGCTGTCCTTTTCTCTAGTCCTCCTCCTATCTAATTATCTATTTTAACACGTTCTGCTGGGGAACTGCTGTACAGGTTAGCAACCTGTACATGTGTCCTGTTTGTGACTGTATTGTGACAGGTAGCCATCGTAGTTCACTGAGTGGCAAAGACAAAACTATGTTATGCCTCAGATGTTCTGAGATGGGCTTAATGCAACATGACATTGTTCCTACTTAACCTGTGGTTGAGCTCTTGCTGTTACGGCAACTCTCTGATGTGCCCAGTGCACAATGAATCTTCTGAAAAGAGGTCAAATGAAGGTCACCCAGATGTGTGTGCGTTGACCCAGTTTCACCACAGCACCGGGCCACCGTTCGTTCATACACACTCACTGGAAAGAGAATACACACGCTTACATTCACGGAGGTGGTCGGTCAACAGTGTGGGTAAAGGTCAGGAGGGATCCTGCAGGATGGTCATGTCTCGGATCTGATGGAGGGCTGAGCTATTTACTGTAACATCGTTCTGCCTTCGTGCTAACGGGTTTTTATTTTTTCTGTAGTTTCTGTCTCTGACTCTTCCTAAACCAAGTACAGGATTGCACCACAGTTGTATTGTCAACCAAACTGTGCTTTTAATGTAGTGATGTACAATTTAAATTTACATAATTTCTTTCTTCTAATGTACATGTAGCTGCTGACGACTTAAATTCATTTGATTATTCTGATGCACAATGTGCAGTAGCTCAGGTACCTTTAACTGGGGGCAGGTCAGTAACAGAGCTTTTGTTTGCGGATATTGCTTCACATTAAAGGGCCATTTTTCTTTTGAATGTTATCCTCCTCATCTTTTCATAAAGCTCACCTTGTTATTGCAACTCTAACAGTGTTCAGGATCTAATATCGAGAGGCTTTTTGTCTTCCTGTGAAAGTCTGTGGTCATTATATGCTTATCACATTTTCATATATCACTCCAGTCCCATAAGATTAGGCTACGTTATCAAGTAGAGAAGGGGAACCCAACTTTGGACATTTGTTATGAAAGAATGATTTTACCTTACTTTACCTAATAAAATGGGAGGAAGGGGCGATAGGGAAAGACCGGTGAGGAAAAGTTAGACAGAAAGAGAGATGAGGTAAGGACTGGTAGGCAGACACAAAGTGCCTGTAAATGTCTTTCAAAGCAGGCGTCAGATTTATGGAGAGTCAGGTGCGCCACTAATAAGAAGTGGGAGGATTTTAACCGGCCCCGTTTCACCCAGCCGTGCACGTCCGGAACCCAGCAGAGATGTGGCGGACGTGCTGGAACTCTTAGGCCCAACATTACAGCAGAAACGCAGAGTGACGACTCTTACACTACAGCTGTGTTTCTGCATGCACTTGTGCTGATCAGCCCCACCAAGGCTGGATAATATGCAGCATGGGCACACCACAGGTCACCCCGGGTCATGAAACAGGCTCCTCTCTGTCAGACCCTGACTTGATTTCCCTTGATGTAAAATGCTTTTCCCTTTTTTGATCTGGCTCCCTGTCAATTTCAATTCAGTTTTCTGTCTGCAAGCATTTGACAAAAGCCGGGCCATCAGATAAATAAGCAGGTTTATGGGTAAATCTCAAATTCTCTGACATGCTCAGTGAAGACTATGCAGGGTCCTATTCTTATATACAGTATTTTGGAAGTCAAGTAAATGCAGTACATTCTGAGTAACCAGTAAACCTGGCGCCATCTGACCACCACCTTCCCCACATTTATTCAATTTATCAAGATCGTCCATGAGGGATTTGTTCTTTTCTGATACGTTGGTCATGCATTTTCCCTCCTCCATGCAACCTTAATTTCTAAATCTAACCCTCTGTCCACCCCCGACGCCATCAGTAAGCCCACCTTAATTACAAGGAGCAGATTCTTTATGAGAATGCAGATTGTGCTGAGAGGAAAAAAAGCAATGGGAGTAAATGCTGTTTCTATTGATCAGCCGGTGTCACTGTCCTCTCTCCAGCTGGCTGCGTTTACGGTTACTGTTCTGTGGTCTGATATGTCAGAAGATTTAATGGCCTGGCTGCTGGTGTCAGCCTCTGCAAGGAAAACATCAGTAGACTGTAAATGCAGGCTGCTCGTTTAACCAGGCGCACACAGCTTCATGTCGAGTCAAACACGGCCCAGAGCACTTGATCAGTCCCCTCTAAATATGGCAAATGAGCAGCCTGCTCACTAGACCTCTAAGAGGAATAAAGGCGATTAAAGCATGTGGCGACAAAGGCCAGATCAACAAGTGGAGGGGAGGCGAAAAGAGGCACTTTAGAGATCAGCATCATAAAATGTGTAGCGTGACTCATTCGGGCTTTTCTTGGACGTTGCGTCAGGAAGCAGTGACAGACCACCTCAGCTGGCTACAGGTACCTCCCTGCTACAGCACCTGTCTGCTTGCTGTGGCTGTTCTCTGCAGCCTATAATGATGATGGAAGCCCAATTCAATACATCTTTCAGAGTGTTACAAAGTGGTATCAGTCATGAAGGCCAGCAACCAGGGAAACAATGGTTATAAAGGAAATTAGAAACAGCAGATCACTGAAAAGAGATTGAAAGGAAGACTCAACCACAGCAGTTGAGTAGTGTCCTTGTGTTTCTATTTTCTATCTTCACCTGTACTATGGGCGAGTGTGTCGGCCCACAAACTACGGTTGGGTTGGTTTGCTCTTCTCTCTCCATCAGCATGACAGGACAGGGAGATGAGGTCGTGAATAAAGACTTGCATCCTCTCATCAGTATTTATCAAGGTCAGGGTCAGAGAGTCAAACAAGTGAAGTGATTTATTACTGGAGGCAGAAGGTGAAGCGTGAAAAAGGAGCAAGTGAGGAAAGTTGAGCGCGAGCTACAAGGAGGACTAAAAAGCCTGTGGAGGAAACGTTAGAGTTCAAATTGTGCAAACTGATCCACAGAGAAAAATGCAGACAGACAACGCAATGGAATTTTTTATTTCTACATTCTCTGTGTTCAACTTCAACTGTGCTGTAATCAAGTATATAAATTATCATGGTTCACAAAGCAAATCTTCATCAGTTCATTAGGGATTAGTGCCGTTAGATTACGTGAGGATTTAGACTTCGATGGCCTGTGTTTAGACACGGTTCAGCTCTGCTAATTAGTCTGACCGGTTCTTTTTCGTGTGATTTGCGACATTTTTTTAAAATTGAAGCTTGTTTGTTAGTCTGCAGAACCGTGAGACGTAAGTCACATTAGTACACGGTATCCTGTAGTTTCCCAGCTCGTAGTTTTCTGCCATATTACTCGGTGTCAGGCTGACATAGTTAATCCACCACGCTGCTCCCATGACAGTCTTCCACAGCTAATCATGCTTCAAAGAATAATTGCAGTCATTTAAAAGTAATGCGTGAATGACATTTGATAATATGAGTCCATTTTCCCTGCAGAGTCATATTCCCAGTCAACCTCCACGCGCTGATTTTCGCCACTGGCAAGGACTTTGTGGGGTCTTACCACAGCTTGTGAAAACCGGACGCTGCGCCTTAATGTCAAATCTATATCAAGACGCATGTTTTCTTTCAGGGTAACACCAAAACAAAAGAATGACATTTATAATTATTGGCAACTTACTACGAATTTGAAACTGGGGTCAACTTCACTAGTGTGGCTCATTGACAGCTAACTTCATTTTGTTTCCAGCGTCATTCCTCCACTGGCCCGTCTCACCTCTCGCGCATCGCTTTTTTTCTTCAGGCGTAATAAAAGACCAAGCAGGTGACTAAAGAGATGTTTACTGAGCAAAAGCCTGTGGCTCCGTAAAAGGCATGACAGAGTCAGGATCGTTGCTCCTGGAGAGACGGATTGTACGAGGCTTGTCTGGCGGAATAAATAGAGAGAGACATTAGCACTTCTACATCTGAGGCTTACTGGCCTATGAAATGTGCAGCATGGCAGTGTCCTGGGCCCTGGAACAGTGTGATGAATTGCTTATATTCCTCCGTAAAGCATATTAAAGTCAGATCTTATGATGGATAGCGGGTAGAAGACACCAGGAAAGTAGTGCAGAAAGGTTAAGGAGGTAGGGAGGGCTCTTGATAAAATATGTAAAGGGAGGAAATTAAATCCCAGACAAAAATATCCAAACTAATCCCCTTCCTCGCTTGTTTAGCTTCCTTTTCTAGTGACTGATGAGGAGAACAGAGGCTATTTTGAATTTTTAATGAGTCTCCTTTAGGCCCCCGCACACGTCTGGTCTGTATGCCTCAGCAGAAAAGGGTAAAAAACGAGTTCTCGTGCACTCGCTTCACTTCACGCAGCTCAGGTGTCCTCCCAGAGGCAACACTCACAGTTTACCCATGAATCTCTGAATGAGTGCTTGTCATTCATAGCTTTCCCTAGATACGAATGCACTATTTGAATTAACACAACAAAGTTCAATTCCCACCGAAAACTACAGAGGATGCTCACTTTACTGTGGAGTCCGCAGATGTTGATGCGTGTGCTGCTCACGTAGCTTAACCAGCGGCTGGTTGTAGCATAATATTTAACAGGTAGGTCATACTGTCACTCTAACGTTCGCTACTAAAGTAAATGGATCTTTCCCAAAATGTCAAACTATTATTTGAAAGGTGTGTCAGATGTTTCTGTACAAACTAATATTTACTGCATTTCCTCATCCTGTGTGAACGGTTGTTCCTTCCTGCTACAAGTCACTACACATGAGGTAGAATTTGAAAAGTTAAAGAAAAATGTCTCAAACTCCCAAGACTACATCTAAAAATAAATTAAATTGAAACATATTTGAAAACATTAATTATTCAGTAATGTCTCAAAATGATTAATTTGTTAATTCCATAATTACCATAATCCAACATCAGTTCATAAATGACTTGGTCATTATTCTTGTTCTCCACATTACTTCACTTTTGGAAGTGTTTGCACAAACATGTCGCGCGTCTTTAGTTGGCCTGTATCTTTCCGCTGTGCAGCTGTGATGAAGTGGTCGTGTCTGGATGTGGAGCAGTGAAGACGTTGATGCAGAAGTAGACGCGTCTTGACTCTAAGGCCCCCGTGAGAAACAAATTAACTGCTGAAAAGAGTTTTATACAGAATGCAAACAACAAATATGAAGGGGATGCATTGCAGTAAAATGGCTGGTTGCCTTTCTGGCAAGAATTATCCCTCATTTGGTATTAATATATTTATTATTTGTTTCATTAATTTATAGAAATGATCAATCACGTTAAATGTAGCCAGAATTAATTCTCTGGTGATGCTAATCGTGCGGGGAATTTGAAAGGCTGCATCATCAGTCACTTTGCTCCATCAGACTCTGTTATCTGAACCAAGTGTCCTCTCGTTTTAATTTAACCCACCCCCACCCCTCAGCCCCGTCCCTCGTCTTGTTTCTCACTTGTTCCCTGAGGAGGAAAATTACACCATGAGTAGTTGTACAAAGTGATTTTGGCAGCCGGCTCTGACAAACTCCTACAATCGCTGTCTACTTCTTTAACATCCTTTACAGCTTTACGCTTAATTTACAAAGCTGATATCAAACCTTCATCAATCATTTCCCTCTAGTTCTCGCAGTAATAAATGTCCCCAGGCTCAGCATCCCATCGAGCAGCTACACAGTCTTACACTGGCAACGTGTTTCTCTCTACACAGATTGTTTACTAACGCTGAGCGCCAATGCATAATTAAGGCTCTTATGAATAACTAAGGCCGTGCATTTAGGGATGCCACAGGCTCCCTCGGGAGAGACCACAAATCCTCAGAATGCTCTAAGGTCAGGGGTTGAACTAATGTCTCATTAAAGCAAATTTCCCTATTGTGCCGTCATGAGCGAATGGGGATTTATGGACGGCCTCGAGGTATTGATCGGCAGTTGTTAAACTTCCAAACAAAGGACAAAACTGACCTCAGTGGACTTAAGTGCAGACTGTAAAATCAAATCAGTTAATGCTTAGTTATTCTGAGTAATAAACTATTACAGAATATGAAAAGTGACTCAAATGTCGACTGCTTGGCAACTTACAGGTCGAGAGGTGTGAGTGAGTCTGGGAGGTGGGTGTGAGCTGGCGCAGCGGTGGGACAACCAGTTTGATGAATGTCACTCCACGGTGGACAATCGAGGCCTTTTGACCATTACCTGCCCTGCAGCCTGAATGAAGACACCTGGACAACTCAGCCTCATCGGCCCTGAACCAGAGGACACACAAACATGACTGTTCTGCAATAATAGTCATGTGCATGATAGATGAAGACCAAACTGGTTCTGCTGGTGACAGGACAGGCCTCTCTTGACTCAGCTGAGCAAAGTTAAGCTAAGCCTCCACTGTGAGCGGCTCACACATTCACACCCCACCGGGATCTGATGTCGATGAAGGTCAGTTGTTACAAAGCGGCTCTGGAGGTTTTAATGACTTTCACACACCCTGTTCACTTTTCACTTGAAAAACAGAGGCTATTTGTTTTATTTCTACAGAACCCGAGTCTGCTGGGGCCCAGGCAAAGATTCAGAAAGGCGGCCTCCAGCCAGGGATCGTTACTGTTACGATGAAATGCACCAACACGAGGCAAGACCAAAGCACAATCATGTCACATTATCGTGAAGACCACCTGAGTAATGGGAGGGTCCACAGCAGCAGGAAGCTCACTGTACAAATGTAAGTCATTGGTGAGCTGCGTATTATCTGCTCTGTCTCTCCTCCCGTGTACTCGCCCAGGGGACCAGTCATGGCAGCAGCCTTCCTCTCCCAAGCAAAGCGGCCTCGTGTGTGTGGCTGAACGTCCAACCGGCTGCTAAAACTCTACATGGTGGTTTACAGGTAATTTACAAATAGAACCCGGCGTCTGGTCGATGTGCTGGCTTAAAATCAGTGGAGAGGAGACAGTGATGCTCTTTACGGAAGAGGAGGCGTCGTATGCCTGAGGAGCTGCTATAATGACACCCCTCAAATCTCATTACCAGCCTTATTGATTGGTCATGCCCACCTGCGTCTCCATCCACACAGAAACACAGAGCCAGACTGAACACAGAAATGGATGAAGCCCACACAGACACGTTCAGCTGACATACTCGAGACGCACTCTCTAGCTCCATTCACACAAACTCACTGATGCACACTTTGGAATATATGGGTATTTTCAGCCCCTAATGTCAAGCTGCCATTTTGTTCCCAGAGAAAATTGCTTTAATTAAAAGTTGCGGTGTAATAATAGATGTACTGCTGGGTTGTCAGAGGTTTGCAAACTCTACTGTGTCAGCCCACACGCTCTCATCGTCATGTGATGAACCAGCGGGGAATACGTGGACTCATTCTTACATTTTGAGATTTAATCTTTCTTTTTTTTTTGGATGAAGCAGCATTTGCTTATTTAACCAGTAGTAAAGAACCTGAAGCTACATTCACAGCACAGTCTGAAACTAAAGCGTCGACCACGTCTGAGCAGTTTTAATAACAATCGTTCATTAAGAAATGTCGGACATTTCCTCAGTCTCTGTTGTTGCTTTGTTCTATGTGGATTTTTACCAGACTGTCTCAAAACGTGCATCTACAGAGATAAGAAGCAAAAACTATCCACATTAATCATCCCCTGCTTTTCTGCTGCTCAAATTGGATATGAGTCAGATCTAGGACAACACACGAAAGGTTCCCAAACCTGATGTAAGAAAATTGATTTGGTTTGTTCACATCTAGCAGGTGGGGTGACTGCAGCCCCGCTCGTAAATCTGTGGCTTGTTTTTCATTTTGCTTTTATGAACTTTCTGTTATTTCCTTTGCACCGTAGCTTATTCATGGGAAAGTTGCATTCATCCGGTTCTGTAAATTGGTCCTTTAACAAAAGGATTTTCAAGAAAGCTGCACAAAAAGAGGAGATGAAAGATGGTGTTCCAGAAAAATGTGGGGATTATTTGTGTAAAATCAGATGAACTGTGAGCTACACACAGGAGTTAGATTAATCCTGTGATAGCCCTGCTTTGTACAGTCACACGTTCTTTATTACTGATATTGATTAGATGCATTAATGACCTTCATTTTTCTTACATTACAGCATATGATAGGCCTCGTTTAATCAGATTTTAACTCAGTGTCTGACAGGTTAATGGTTAATGCCGCCCCAAAGAGCGAGGATGGGTCTGTGCAGCACAGTTCCACCAAAGCTGTAATATTCTTAGGTGTAGGAGATAAATATGTGCTTCATTAACACTTCATTAACCTGCATGATTGGCCGACGCAGTCCTCACCAGGTACAGTTGAGTATGTATGTAGTCGTGTGTGCATGCACCGCTGCGTCGAGGGCACATCTGCGATTGGCTGTGCGCCCTTGGGGGAGGCCGGAGTGGGTGGGGAGCTTTAAGAGGCTCTCTGCCTGCTTCCTGTCGTGTCTCCGAGCCGAGCGACGCTCAGCAGCAGCAGCAGGAGCAGCAGGAGCAGCAGAAGCGGCGGAGGAGGAGCTGGAGCTGACGGAGCAGAGGCGATCGCATCACAAAGTTTCAGGCTGCAGCTGTCCGGACGCGGAGAGCAGCTTTACGCGGAGGCAGGTTGGTGCAGTGGGATGTCCGCATATTTACTTATGATGCACCAGCTCCACAAATGTGACAAATCTGAATCGGAGTCGCACTTACAGGACATTGTTGATGAAATGAAATGTCGACTGTGACTTGCACGTCTTCGCCGCTTAGTGCCGCAGGCTTCTGTACGGACACGTCCAGAACTCAGGCGTTGATTCTGCCGCCTGTCGTGTCAAACTTAACAAAGTTATTCTGTCGTCACTGATGCGCAAATCCCTCAACAACACCTGGTAAATCACTAGTAGCCGAGCACACGAGTGATCACAACACAGTTGGCTGAGGAGTAAACAGAGATGGAGCCTCGGTGGAGAGAAGCAAAATGGCTTAACGTTGACTGACAGGTGACTGCTGGGCTCATTTATTAGCAGAAATGCTATTATTAGTATTATCATTATTATTACTTTTGTGTGTGCGGAATTAAACCTGTTCACTGGAAGGTTGTTTGTGTGTGATGGTATTTGAAACCATCAGGTGACCACATCATGGACCAGTGTGCCATGAAGTGACTGTGACAGTACCAGGACTAGACAGAGCTCCTTCTGCCCCGGTAGCCGCGAACGAGGCACCTTGAGGGCGTGCGTCTGAATTATGCTGAGGTGGGGGAGACCTTTCACTCAACCTCCCCTGGGTCTTCAGGTCACAGAGCACAGATGCACACATCCTAAACAGCTGGAGATGCATTGAATTAACACGAACCTGTCACTCACAGTAAAATGCAACATTTTTCATCCTAATGAGTTTTGTTTCTTCCTTTTAGGTTTGCAGTTGATGCTTTCTGTGATCAGCTTTCATCAGTTGTGTCATTTGATCCAGGTTCTGCTTGGACGTGTGGGCTTTGAACCATCCTACACGTTATGCTTTACCCACCACTGGATTTCAAATCTGTGCCAGGCGCCTTCGTGTACGCTTCCGTCCACGTTGTCTCACGTTTCAGACACAGCTCTTGAATAATTAACGGCAATGAGTGATCTGAGTTTTTGGTATCTTGAATCTGATGGAGGTCAGAGAGCAGAGATGTAGTGTTCTTCCAAAACCAGTTTCGGATTAAAACCATGGGCAAACCCAAAGTCGACTCCCTGGTTTAAATGATGACGAGCAATTGTCTGGATGGTTTTTTTTAAAGCAACCGATCTAATTTAGCCACACGACATCTAAAGTGTCATCTCATCCCGAGTTTTTAAATATTATGCTCAGTGTAAACCATTAATCAAGAATTAAAACATGCTGATATTGCCGCACGGTACAGGCTGATAAGAACGTGAAGGAAAATGCTGCATGTTAATTGAAGATGAGAACGTTCTCGGCTACTTTACTTTAATGGCTGCTCTCAGCTTACTAATAAATACAGAGGAGCCCACTGTTAATGCAGATGGGCAGGAAGTTGTCAGTGTTATAGTGCAAGGCCCTGTAATGAGAGGAGAGATGTGAGGGCAAGAGGAAACCTGCGTCCGTTCACCCACGAAGCCGTTCCAGTGCTGTCACCACGCCGCTGATGAATCAGCGTCTCTGCCACTCAGCTGTCACAAAGCGCGTCTGCTCACATATCTTATATAATTTCTCCTCTGCGCCAAAGCGGTTGTTCTATTATACGTTTAAAAGCAGCCGACTGAGGAGCTGCTACGCGGCTCTAATAGCTGTAATTTAAATTTCACGCTGTGATGTGGTTATTGCTGAAATGACTTTTGCAGTGGAACCACAGCACAACAAATCACCTGCACGTCGTGTAGTACTTCAGTGTCTCCCCCCGACATAATAGCGACGTCAAAGCGAGCGTGATTCAATCTGACCGTATATAATGTGGCAACAAAGCACACAGGGTCATAAACATCATATTTGCTGTCGCGTAAAAAGCCACCTCCTGCTCACGTGAACACAAAACCAGCAGGAGGACAGTTGCAGAGTCTTCACGGCCCTTCAGCCTCGACAACACGTTTCCTGCTTGTCGAATAGTTTTCGTCCACCTCATAACATGATATGTAGTCGTTTGATAAGTGATTTGTTGGCTCATACAGACATGAGAACCCAGAGCATTAGCTCACCTGAAATCAGAGAAGAGTGTCTTGCTGCAGATGCTGTGGGATGGTTCTGGACTCGCCTCCTCTCCCCTCCGCTGTAAGCTCGGTGATCAAATGGGCTGGAAACGCTACCTTCGCTCCAGCAAGGTGATATGTGTGAGACGTCTCTCCTGCGTTTAATCCGTGCTCAGGGAGTCGGAGTGGAGATCAGAGCCGTCCGCGGCTCCCTGCTGAGCAAAGGTATTTCAGCTTCACAGTTTGAATCAGCGATGTGCTATTGTTGGGTATTTGTGTGGCGGAGCAGCTTCACTGGGCTTTGCAGACGGATATTGTACTTTCACATGCAGGAGTGCAGCCCATCTGTTACTGTACACATTTGTCTTTTTCTCATGGTTGCTCTGGCGCCTCAGGTCTTTCCTTTTTATTGTGTGCAGCTAGGTTTCTGACTCTTTTAGTGCTGACTCTCAGCCTTGCCACCTTGGTTTTGAGCAAGCGTTGGGCAGGGCATGTGATTCATATGGCCTTCATCGCGGGCCGGTTGACTGCCTGGCACACCGGCTCTGTTCTGTTCCAGTGGATTTGACAGAACGGGTGCCTGATGGAAGGAAAGTGCTGTCTTCTGAGAGTGCTGACATCTCCATATTGCCTCACCCTGCACACCCTCCTCCCGCTGCCACCTCATCGTTCTCTTTCGTCCTCCCACCTCCGTGACTTTTTTTGTCCGTCTCCTAACCTCCTAGATGTATCTGATTAATGCCACCTGCCCCCCCGCGGTCCCCGGGTAGCTGCAGACCCCTGCTATGTCTAGAGGCAGGTGTGAATCATAGGAATTACCGTCCTGCTCTCCACCTGTCCTCCCCCGCTTTTGTCTTTCAGCTGACGTCCTCTCGCCTCCCCTCTGGTCTTTCCTGGTGCTGTTTTAGCCTGTTACCCATAGTGACTGTTGACAGGAGCAGGGTGTCTTTCAAGGTGAACCATAAAGTTTGATTGTGCGTGTCGGCTGCTTCTTTCTGATTAGGAGTAATCCTCGACTTAAAATGTTCCTTGCTCCTATTTAACACTTTCTGATTTGATATTTGATTCAGTCATCCATACACGAATCCATTCAGTGCTGACCCACCGCCACCATTATGGACCGGCCTGTTTTCATCCTCATCGTGGCGTGAATATTTCATGCTTGTGATTTGTGAATTAAATATAGGATGGAGGTGGACGTGATTGGGCTGACATTTATTCACCCTGAGGGGGATTTTTCTTTTTAGGAACGCAGGGAGGTGATGGTAAAGAGGAAATGACCGTAAACAAAGAAGCAGGTCTGAGTGATGTGAGAGACATAATAATCGACGGCCACATGTGACATAGATTAAAGCGAAGATGGTGACATTAAACAGAAGAGAAAGGTGGTTTCATTTGCTGCCTGTTGAGCGTGTCAGCGTCAGCGAGGTGGACGGTGGAGGCGACAAATCTGTTTCCGGACTTTCTCACCTTTGAGTCATCCCCCGAGGGCTTCATAACAGCAGAAATCACATTTAGAGCTTAGAGAGTCATGACTAGGTGAAGTAAAATTCACAATTAAGTTTGCGTGTGAGTGTGTGCATTTTGTCTTTTTTATTGTGTTTTTATAGCTAGTAATATTTTCTGTGACATACCTGGCTCATAATACGCAGCCGGCAGAGGAGACATGATGTAACTGAAAATATCTGGAGAAATAGTTTGTCTTCTTGTGCTGCATACGTTTATTTTTCATTTAGGTGAACGCTGCATGCAAAACTTATTAGGGTATTTATCTTGGCGCGCTTTGCCCTCCCACACACTTAGCGATCAATAAAGAAATGGAGGTAATGTGTGTAATGGGTCACCGGGGAGACGCATCATAGTCGGTGGGTGTTAAGAACAGGATGCTTTGAAAAAAGCCAATCATGGCTCTCAGCATGTGTTTTTATGAGTCGGGCGTCTTTTCCTGCGACCAGTCACAGAATGTCTCTCCTGTTTGTGGCCTGTTAGACTCACAAACGTACAACTTGAACCAAAACGTGACCGGCAGCAACGCTCGTCCCCAGATATTCGGAGCCTGCTCGCTCTGAGTGCTCCCCTGCGGCCCTCTCACGCCGCGACGCTTCGGGCAGAGCGGCACAAACGTCCAGCTCCCCCTCCCTCCCTACCACCCCGTCTTTTGAAGACGTGAGCAGTCCGCCATGCAGGAGATGACCCTGACAGGCCCGGCGTCGAGCTGCAGCTAAATCAGGCCTTGTTGTGTTTGCCTAAAACAGAACGCTTGTCTTGTTCAAAATGAATACTGATGTTTAATCTGGAATACTTTGAATATTGATGCAACAGTGACCTTGAGAAAGCCTAAGTGTGCTGATAGAGAAAATAGACTTCATGTTCCTGTGGGCCGTGATAAAGTGATAGATTGTAGGCAGCTTGGAAGATGGAATTGCTCGGCTGTGTTGCTGCTTTTGGGACTCACAGAGGGCTTGTTTTTTCCTTTGCTCCTTCATCTGTGTACAACTCCATTTGTCTTTCCCTCTATATCTCAACCCTTGCTCATTTCTCGTGGTTCACTACGATACACCTTTTCTGAACCACTGTTTCTCCTTAGAAATGTTTGACAGTGAGACCCATACTTCAGACTGAGGGGGGGTGAGTGGGAGGTGCGTTCATGGGGACAGACAGGTTTTTTGACGAATGCATGTGTGAGTTGCTTTCCCCGTCTTTGTTGGGCTGCTGTACATTTTGGATTTAAAAGGTCAGCAGTCTTGGTTCATTTTTACTCAGAGCTCTGCTCATTTGCATGGACACTCAGTGAAGTGTCTCTCGCGGGCAGATAGACACCTTTCAGTTCAGTGTGTATGCGGCGCTGAAAGGCTGGTTCTCTTGGAACAGCAGAATATCTAATTGCCCAAGTTGATCACCGTTACTGGAGCTACCCACTGTCTGCCAGCCTAATTATGATAGGGGCTATCTGAGTCGCGGCTGGGTCTTGAGCTGAGCTGCCAGCCAAGTGTGAAGAGGAATGACTCCTCACACTAGAAACACACCTAACACAGTCCTGCTTGTATATATACGTGTGTGTGGCTTCCTCTCTGGGAAGCTCGGCGCCTGTGAAGTGCAGGTCAAGCTGTACATGTTAAAGTTAGATAAGGTTGGTATCGATTGCCGCGTTGAAGAACATTTGTTGTTGAACACAGCTCAAGGTTACCTGGTCCCTGTTGTCCTCATTAGCCATAAACACACATCGGGTGTCAGCTCCCCGAGGTGGCGAATAAACACAGACAAACGCAAAAACTGGATCAAACATATCAATAGAGCTTCGTGATGGATGGTATCGATACGTCCTCGCAGGGCCCTGCTGTCGTTTCACTGTGTGTGTGAGTCTTTGTGTTCCCTGAATGCGTCGGTTTTGTAAACATCATTGCGGTAATAGCGATGCGAAAGAGGAATGCCCACCTGACCGCATCATGCAGCCCCCCCTGCTTCTCAGGCCCACTTTATCTTTATAAGCAGCAATTTCTGAAGAGTTAATTTGATTTCATTTAGACTGCGGCTGACAGTCGGAACATTTACCATTAGGCTCTCTCTCTCTCTCATGAGGCGGACTGGCACAGGGAGTGGCCTGGGAAGGTGGTTCTGAGCCACGGCAGCAGCACCAGCGCTGGTGTGGGCATTTTATTCTCTAAGTCCTGCCCTCCTGTCTCCCTCTCAGTGTCTGACCTCATCCCTGGCAGACTGTTGGTGGTGCAGACGTTTGAGAACAGAAAGATGCTTTTAGTGAACGTTTATGCTCCGAGCAGAGGATCAGAGAGACTCCTGCTCCTCAGTGTTTTAATGAATTCGAATTCTGAAGACGGTGATTTTAACTGCACTGAAAACGACACCATAGACAGGAACCACATAGAGCCACACGCTGCATCGATGGTTTTAGAGACTCGTGAGCAGGTGGATGTAGGGAGGAGCCTTCATGGCCCCGAAAGACAGTACACCTGGTCTCACATGAGAGATGAAATGGCCTCCCTAGCTCGCCTTGATCGCTTTTATGCTTTTAAGCATCACTTAGGCCCCTTTAGGTCCTGTTTTATCCCACCTGTTGGTTTTACTGGTCACGCTAAGGTTCAGTGTCAGGTTTTTATCAACCACATCAAGCACAGAGATATGGATAACAGATATGGATACTTCTAGTTCCTTTTTCATCAATCTGGAAAAGTCAGGTCCTCAGAGGAAACAAATGCTCTGTTCGCTTCTCCCCTGTTTGCTCTGTGTCAGCCGAGCGAGGTGAGATGAGCAGGCACGCAGTAAACTTCTACGGCAGGCTCCATGGAGCAGAGGACCAGGACTCTGCTGTGGAGCTACTGCAGAACCTGCCTCAGCTGAGCCAGGATGAGCGCGAAGCCCTGGACGTGAATCTCCGCCTGACCGAGTTGACTAATGCGGCGGGACAGCTGACCCTACAAAGTGTCCTGGGATTGATGGGCTGCCTGTGGCTTTTTATAGACATTTTTGAAAATTTTGGGGTCCTGACCTACTGTCAGTGCTACGAGAATGTTTTAATAATGGCCTTCGTCGTCGAGCGGTGCTCACGTAGATCCTCAAAAAGGGACACCTGACTTTGTTGAAGAACTGGAGGCCTGTTGCACGGATTATACGCTTCTATCGAAAGTGCTGGCCAACAGAGTAAAGAAGTACCTGGACATCATTCTACACAAGGACCAGTTTTATTGCATTCTGGATCAGTCAGTCAGAGGCTTGTTGGACCTGTGTCAGCCGTATGATCTCCGCACTTTGGCACAGGCGCTTTGTGCGATGAGAGCGAGACCCTTCAGCACCTCTTTGTACAATGTCATAGGCTGACAGGACTGTTTTCACTGCTAGCAGGTGGTGTCTTGGTCTAGGATTCCAGCCTTGTCCTGTTCTGTTTGTGTTTGGGCTGAGGTCCACTGCCGGGAAAGGCTTCCACTCGGGCTGGTCAGGTTTTTGTCTGGACTGGCTAAGAGAAGAAAGAAGTAGTGGTAAGAACCCGCCACTGCCTTCCCCTTGTATGTGTAGGTGATAGTATTCACTACTCTCTAGTGTGTGTGTAAGGTACAAACTAGGACGTGGCCAGAGGAGAGACACCACCTGAGAGGCAACTAAATAATTCCTGACTCTCCTCATTTTGTTTAGTCTGAGGATTTTTGTCAGTCAGCTTGACAAGCGATGACCGTGGTGCTGAGTGTGTGTCTGCCTGTGTGTGACACTGGGGATATCAGTGCATCTTTGTAGAGTATATCTACTGCATGTGTATGTGTCCATGTGATTTGTATGTTTACTTCAACGTGTCTGTGTGACGTGAGCGAGAGAAGCCTTTTGTCTTCGGGCTTAGTCTGAGTTGCTTAGTGGAAGTGAAGCGAGAGAAGTAAAGCGAGACGAGGCTGATGGACGATACAGGCGTGTGTGGTTGTGCGCGTGAGGCTGATGAAGGGTGATGGTGGGAGCGAGATTTAACGAGGAGGAAAATAAGCCGAGCGATCTCTGTCTGCCCTCCTTCTACCTGGATGACTTATTCCCACACACACACCTGGGACGTACTTTAACCAATCATGTCTACAGTTTATATTGTATTTGTAGAGCTAAATACTAACAGTACTGCTTATGTGATTATTTATTGTAGATAATGGCAGAACAAATCGTCCTTTCTCTTTCTGAAGCACAGAAACAGAGTAGTGATATAAAAAAGCTTGCATTGTTTTGAGGATATTTTACAGTGACGTGCATCAGATCCACAGCTATTAAAGTTTTGTTCCTGTTTTTTTTTTTTTGTTTGTTTCAGCTTCAGCAAACTGCTTCTGTAGAACGTAATTGCATTCCTGATACTGGCTGCCGAAATGATTTGGATGGTTTGGTTTTCACTTCTTCTTGGAAACAGTTTCAAGGTTTTGTATTTTTAGGTTTTGCACCTCACCTGCAGGTAGAGACGGGCTGGAATTACCCGCGCACTCATCACCGGTCTTGTGCAGACGAGGCAGATAGAAACATTTGAACGTACCGGAATACGAGCGACAGACGGCAGACTGACCACGGGTTGTCATGGTCACGCAGAGGAGAGTCGGCCCAGCTTGTGCCAACAGCCTTGTTCGTTCTCCTCTGTGTTGTTGCCCACTCACCACAGGAACGTTTGCTCTGTTTGTCCTTTTGCTTACTCCCTCTTTAAAGTCCACCATATTTAACTCCATCAGCCCGAACATGTCCTGCACATCTTCCTACTTTATTATTTCAGCGCCTGAACGTCCACACACCTCAATGAACTGAAGCGATGGTGCCGATGTCGTTGTTATTACTTGTCTTGTCGTGACGTCTTCCTCCTCACCCGCTCGTCCCACACGTCTCGACACACACACACACACACACTCTGGATCGTGTTCCAAGCCCATCGGTCAGTCACCGCTCCATTCACATGGGTGAACTTGTATCATGTTTCTGAAGCGTTTCTGAACTTGGTTCGTGATTTTAGATTATTAATGAGGCTCCACGACGCTTTGTCTTTTCCTCCATTATGTGAAAAATGAACGGAGGTCAGCCAGTGAACACAAGCACTGCTGTAGCAGTGAGAGACGAGGGTGATGTAATGTGCTATCAGCGTCTATGTTCACACATTCCTTAGTGCTAATGTGACGCTATAATCAGCTGACTAATTGACTGTCATTACAGAGGCGCCGATGCTGTTTTCTCACAACAGATGGCTAATGTCAGTGTTGCTCTTACTTTTCGAGCAGTCGACCGTAATCGTCGTTGTAGGATGAAATAAAGGAATGACTTGTCTTTTCTGTACTCCACATTAGGAGTAAACCATTCTGCAGTAGTTTGTGGGACTGTCTGTTCTGGTGCTGTGTTGCACCTTGGATCCTTATGTTGCTTGGTTTTCTGTGCGTTTCTAACCAGGTGCCTTTTATGCCTCCAGGTGGTGAATTGGAAGGAGCTGCAGTGATTCTCCACCCAGAAGCATCTGATGGGAATACGCCCTAGGCGTCCGTTTATCGTGTCTGCTGAGGACGAGCGGCACAAGCCCTGCTCAGGTTCTGCATGCAGTCGACTGGAAACATCCAACTGGATGAATGACTGACAACTTATACACTAAGTCAGATTTTTAGGAGCCTCTGACTCATTTTCTACCTCTTGTTTGCCTGTCTGTCAAGCGAGACAGTTTTTAGACGGGACCGTCCCAAAGGGAAAGAGTGAAATAACTCATTTCAACACTTGGCAGGTCTTGACCTACTTATCACTCCAACTAGCTGTGCAAAGAGAAAAGTTTGCATTTAAATCTCCACAGGTGATCTTATGTTGTACGTTTAGGGCGAATGATCCTTTGACCCCCTGACACAACACCTGGACACAAACTAACTGACTGACCTTAAATGTGACATGTTTGTGTGTTTATAGAGCCAGTGGTGGCGTCATGTCTGCTCCTCTCCACCGTGACAGTGACAGCTGATGTGGCAGAGCGGCCCTAATAGATACTCTTTCAATAAAATTTGCCACCTTAAGGTCGAACACTGAAATTTAAAGTCTGTTAAGTTCCTCAAAATGTTCGACTCTAAAAAATAGTCCTCCTGAAAAGAGTCGGTGTGTGTGTGTGTGTGTGTGGGTGTGTGTGTGTGTGTGTGTGTAGGCATACGTGTCGTTGCATGTTGTCAGAGCAGATTAAAGCCAGGCCTGTGTGGGTGATGTCACTTTGATGGAACTAGATATGAGGAGGAACATGAGCCGACGTAGGTAGCTTCATTTTTTCAGGTCTCGTAACATTCACCCGCGCAGAGCGCACACAAAGTTCAAATATAGACGTTTAGCCTCATAATCAAAGTCCCAGTCTCCAGTTTGGCCTCTCTCTGTGCGCTGCCCCTCATGAACACCTTCCCTTCCTTCTCCACGCCTCCCCCCAACACACCAACCATCCAGTCAGTGTGTAAGCCCTGCCTTCGGGCCCCGTGGAGGATGAACGATGTGCCCACTTTTGACTACGAGTTGCTGCTGTCTCCGGCCAGCTCCTCCCTCCCCGGCAGTCCTGGCGGTGGCAGCAGCAGCCCTCCTCTGTCCTTGGTCGTGGTGGACACTGAGCAGCGCACTGCCTTGGCTTTTGTGGGCCTCCTTATGTTGTTCCTGGTCTTCCTGCTGGTCAGGTGCTTCAGGATCCTGCTGGACCCCTACAGTCGCATGCCTGCATCATCCTGGACTGACCACAAGGAGGGGCTGGAGAGGGGTCAATTTGATTATGCACTGGTGTAGGGTGAGAGGGTGGAAGAACATACTTCATTGCACACAGAGGGGTTTTTAACAACCAGTCTAATGGAGTTTACCTCCTGCTAACGCATGCCTGGTTTGCCAATACTACAGTCTGTGTACTGGTGTAAATATGAGGCTCTAGAGCCCTTTGTTAAAAAAAACAAAACAAAAAGAAACAAGAGGCACACCCTTCAAACCAAACACCCACAAACACAGATGCTTGATCATGAAGGACAGAACAGATGAACTGCACAGCTGCCTTAACCTGAACGACTGTACTCGGCTCTTGTGCCACCACTTCACAAGGTCACCTTAGGGCTCGCCACTTTCAGTCACACCATCCTGTAGAACCGCAACACTACCGCCTGGCAGAACGTAAACAATGGAGTTTACACTCGAGCAGACGCCCCTTTAATGAACCAGAGTCCATAGCAGAGCATCCACGCGTTGAGGAGCACAAATCCTTAGGCAACTGTCGGACACCAACTCAGCAGCACCAGATGCTTTTTAAGGCCTAAGCAGGATGATTATGTTGTTTCTCCATTTTCTTCTGTGTTTATTATGTCTGTAACTGAGAAGCCATATTGAAACTAGATGATATAACTGCAAGTAGGGCTTATGTTTTGGTTGTGTCCTTTGCTTTCGGCAAAAGCAACCTTTAGGCAAAGCCTTATTTTTCTATCCTGGACTCGGGTTTGTGAGTCTTGTTTTTGCTATCTTTCCGTCCTCTTCTTCTGCCTGTATCAATCCTTAGACTGTGAGTTTTTGAAGTAGTCCTGCAGTCTTAGAAGGAGACAAAGCAAGTAGATTTGCTTTGTTTGTGTTTTTGTAACTACGCATTTTTCGGACTATCTGCTTGATTTTGATACACTGCTTTGAACCTCTGAAAATAAACAAGGTTTTCTTTTTCAGTTACTCGAAATGAAATAAAATAGTGACTGATTACTCATTGTGTGACGTGTTTGTTAGCCACGGAAAGAAAACAAAAAACTCGGTTGACGACACTTAAAAATATAACCCACAATATTTTATTGTCATTTATGCCACTGGATGAAAGTTAACAATATTACGTGAAGCACTCAAATTTTACAAACTGGTGCTAGAACTCTTTGGTTTGCCTTTTTGCTGATCAGGATACGGAGACGTGTTCTGTATATTGTTCTTCAGCTTGTAGATGTGTTGTGATTGGACGATTGTCATGTCAGCTTTCAGTCAGTCTGCGGTATGAATGGAATTAAAACTTCTTTGTTGTTTTGTTGTCTCGGTTTGGTAAATGATATTTGGATGCGAACACATGATGGCGACAGAGTCGTTTCAGATGCCAAAGCTGAGATACAGTTAGAACACGATGCAAATAAAAAATTACAAGCTGACAATAAACATACAAAGTATACAAAGGTTCCCGTGTTAGGAAAAAAGGTTACAGTATGCGGTATAAACATTGCCGAGCCTGTGGAACTGTGCAGCAACCTTGAGTGTTTCAGAAAAACATGCTGTAGCACCATTTATCACAGGTGGAGGTGGTCAAGTTTTCACTGAATCAGACAGTGGATGAGATAATAGACAATGGGAACCAAGTCAACAGCACTAAAGGCCTTCGGTCTCAGCTTTACTGAGTATTTCATTTGGCAACCTGACATAAAAAAAGCCCTACATTTCACTTGAAATATGCAATTTAAGTTTGCTAATATTGTTTTTTCAGCTCTGAGACAAAACAGGAGACAGACAAACATAACAGTAAACCTAGCAACAGAAAAAAGTCACTTTCAGATGCAATTCAGATTCAAGACTGCACTGTTTGCGCAGCGGAAGAGGTGGTATTATCTAGCACCTTTTTCTCTTTGAGAGAAAAAAATCATGAGAAATGAAAGATGACCTGACTGACACGTGTTCGTGTTTTGTGAGGCTTCCTGTCAACGGTGTGTGCGCTTCCACAGTGAAGCACTGCCTTTAGTTACAGTTTAGGTCATTCTACGATGTCATGTACACTGAGACTGTTACCACAGTCAGCTGTGCATCTCTCTGTGTTGTAAATGAGGCTCGGACGCCTAACGTCACCAGAAAGTCGAAGACAACGTCAGCTTATGGTCAAGTTCAGCCTCCCAACACCGACTGGCTCCCGCGCTGGGACCTGTATGTTGCGTTTGAAGTGAAAATGCTCAGTCAAGAGTCAAACTATGAGCCTCTCACAGCCGACAAGGGATAAACACTTCGGACTTTAAAAAGCTGGCTCTCAGGTCCAGAATCAGTGCAAGGATAAATCTAAATGTGACCTGATCTATCTTCTTTTAAGCCTATGAGTTAGTAACTGGTGAGGTCCCTGCTCGTGATGGATGCTGAGGCACGCTAGCACCCTCTATTGCTCTACAGTCAGCATCACAGCACGGTGTCCACACTCACTGAGAAGTACTGAGGTAACCAAACATGACAGCACGCACACGCAGTAAACACGCTAATCCCTGCATGCCGCTGCCGACAGGCAGGACAAAAGTCACTCACATCAGAGTAGAACACAGCTTCCTGTTTTCTCGTCTGATTGGTTGGCATCCAGCTAAAAAACACACCGATATGTACTAAAGAACCTGAAATGTTGTGTAAGTGTTGCAGTCCTTCGTGATAACGTTTTTCAAACAGCACCAATACATTACATGACGCACCACAAGACTGACAGGGGCAGTGACAGATCTTAGTCCCCAGTGTTGTGAGTTTTAGAAAGACGGCAGAGAGGCGGCGGAGTCCTTGGACCACGGCGATGACCAGCGATCTTTATCCGTATCGCTCCCTGTGATACTACGTGAAAGAGTGATTCAGTTGCTCCACACACGCTGGACAAAGGTAGTTGAGTCCACTGTTGGTTAATTGTAATAAAATCTGCGCTTATGTGGTGATGTGGTCCAAGCACGACTCTCCTCTCTGCCATCTCCTTCAGTGGACCTGTCAGTACAGAACGAGCGCTGGGTCACATACAAGAGTTGATAGGGTGTAACGACACACACACAAAACATAACACAACACATGAACATTTAATAACATAAACTGTAAGAAAGTGGTGGCAGAGTTGGGCTGATTGACTCAGTCTTTCGTAGCCCCTTGATTACCCGCTGCTGGTGGCAGAGGGGAGTTATTAGATAAGAGGGAAGGTTTAAACTCAAAGGCTTTAGAAATCAGTCCTGGGCAGGATCGGGGCACACTCTGAGCTCAGTGCAGGTGGATGTGGAGCTTGATGCGCAGGGCTTCTCCTATTTCTCCTTGTCGGTAGTCACTGTCATGCAGATGCTCCAGCTGGTGTAGTCTTCGGGGCCCAAACAGCGGCAGGCCGGCGATTTCCAGCCGGTAGGATCCAGCCGGAGGCGGCCTCTTGCCCAGCCGGAGCACGCTCTTTCCGTCGCGGCGTTCCAGCAGGCGGAAGTGTTCGTTGGCGTTGCCGTGGGTGATGACATAGCGCACGTGATGCTCCAGAGGCTGCAGAGCAGGTAGAAGCTCTAGAAGAGGCTCTTTGTTAAACAGTGAGGCCAGAGAGAGGTTCATGGGGATGGAGTCCTGGATGTCCACGCTGGCCATACTCACTGCTGGCTCCTGTGGTGAGAACAAGGACAGATGACCTCGTATTCTCAAATCATAGTAGCAACCTAACAAGAGTTTGTCTACTCATGTACCTGGTTCAGTTCATTTTCATTGGTGTTGCGCTTGTGTCGTCCTTTCTTGCCTCCTCCATTGATCTTACACTCGTAGCAGGCCTCCGGAGAAAGGCTGTCATCGTCCTCACCCTCTCCTAGCTGACTTGGGAAACCTGAGCCTGTTATACAATGACTGGATTGACACGCAGAGAAGAAAGATCAGTGTGGTGTAGATATAACAGATACTGTGTTAAGTATAGGTGTACATTTCTAGCACAGGCTCCCTCACCCCTGCCCAGCTCTGAAGAAGCCTCCAGGACAGCCACACAGGTAGCCTCCATCGGTGTTGGAGCAGCCGTAGATGCAGGGGTTGGTGCCAGAGGAGCACTCGTTCACATCCTGGCAACCACCGGCGTTCTGCTCAAAGTCAAAGCCGGAGGGACACACGCACTTGAAGCTGCCGAGTGTGTTGTAACAGGACGCAGAGCCGCACATGGATCCGCCCTGACACTCGTTTTCATCTGGAGGAACAAGCAGAATCACAGCAGAGACGCGGTTAGATGACGAGCCATTCAGTCTGTCACACGTAATGGTTCCTAATGTAATGATGATCAGCTCAAGCCTCAGACTCACCCACGCACTGGTTCCACTGATAGTGCTGCACGTAGCCCTGCGGGCAGCCGCAGCGGTAGCCTCCGAGCATGTTCTGACAGCCGTGCTGACAGCGGTGGTTGTTGCTGCATTCATCCACATCTGAGGACAATTCGAATAAAATCCTTTAGATTCTCATCTTTCCAAGTCAAATGACATTATGTGAGTCAATTATCTGTCGATTGGACCAATCAGCAAATTCCCAGATTCGCCTCTGTACTAGTGTGTGTGTGTTCGAACAATGGGCTCACCTTCACACTCGATGCCTGTGGTGTCCAAAGAGAAGCCTTTAGAGCATTCACAGTTGAAGCTGCCAGGCGTGTTGATGCAGGAGGCCCGGGACCCGCATGGACTGCTCTGACCCGTACACTCGTTATTATCTGCAAAGAGAAGAAAACCTGTTTGTTCAGACTTTACTCAAGACGTTAAAAATAACTGCCGCTGGTCGTGTTCTCACCAATGCAGGCAGTCTGGTGCTGCGTGAAGCCAGCAGGACACTTGCAGGTGAAGCCGCCAATGGTGTTAACACAGAGGAACTGGCAGTTATGCTGCTTGGTTGAACACTCGTCCAGATCTTAGAGGGAAAGAGAAAACTGTTACCATACATGAAAACACACCAAAGACAGTTTCGTTCATATAATTGTTTTATAATTATGTCAAATCGGCTCTAGCACCTTTGCAAGTCTTTCCATCTGGCTGCAGGGTGTATCCTCTGGGGCAGGAGCAGAGGTAGCTGCCTTCTGTGTTTTTACACAGGAAATTGCATGGCTTCGGAGACAGAGCGCACTCATCCATATCTAAAATATGCACGGAGGCAAAGAACGGACACAAAAGGTTTGTAAAACGATGCCGTAATTCTGCAACGATATTCACGTTCTGTGAAATTGAAATCAAACAGGCGACAACAAGATCATCCGTACCAACACAGGCGGTGGCGGTGAAGTCGGTTTTGTACCCCACGTTACAGTGGCAGCGGAACGAGCCGATAGTGTTGACGCACTGGCCGTTTTTACACAGCTCTGGCATCACCTGGCACTCGTTGATGTCTGGAGGAGCAGAAGTGAGAACAGGCTTTAACGCATCTCCCGGGATTACTGAGCTACTTTCTGACGCTTCTCTACAAAGAAAGCCACCTAAGAATGAAATGTAATCAACAAGTGGACTGTCGTTCGGCGTTATTAGGAGCTCTAACCTCTGCCGTCAGTGGTGTAGCCAGGTCCCAGTGGGCACATCTTCTTGTACTGCAGCGTGCCAGGCAGGGGGCAGAGCTCGCACTGGGTACCCCACCCACGGCCTGCGTTGCAGCAGCACTCAGACTTGGTCACACTGTACCTGTTGGTGGACAACTGCTGGCACATTGTCTGCAGAACCTCCGTGTAGCAGAAGCCCTTTCGGTTGTCTGCATGAAAAAACAAGGGCAGGAGTGTCTGGAGTTAAGAATGGACTAAAGGCATAGAGTTAAAAGTTAAAAATGGGTTCAAAATGGGCTAAAGGCATAATTATTTCTTGCTATTCCTTTAGCACAATTTAAATGTGTGGGTGCAACCACGCCTTCGCCCCACAGTGTGACAGCGTGTTCCTCAGCCTTATCGTACCGATACATTCGGTTCCGGTGGAGCTCGACTCGAAGCCGTCGTTGCACTCGCAGCGGTAGCTTCCCTCAGTGTTGACACATCGCCCGTTCTTACAGATGCCGGGTTTGGCGCGGCACTCGTTCAGGTCTGCCGGTACACAGAGCGACAAATGAAAGGATGACGACAGCGACTAACCGTGTTTGATGCGTGTCACCTGGAGAGAGCCTCGCTCCCTCTCGTACGCACCCATGCAACCTTCTCCGTCTGGTCGGCGCTGCATGCCAGGAGGGCAGATACACATGAAGGTGCCAATCAGGTTCTTACAGGCCATACCCTTGGAGTCACAGTCATCCAGACCCTCTGAACACTCGTCCTGGTCTGTCAAGAGACAGGAAGAGATGGCCAGTAGGTGAAACTACGCTTCAGTCATTCAGAGCTGCCTGCACTCAAGCAGCTAAAAGTCACAGCTCGCAGACAGGAAGTCTGCTGGTTACCTCTGCACATGCGCTGGTCGTCTCGCAGCACGTATCCAGCAGGACACATACACTCATAGGAACCAAAGGTGTTGACACAACGGAAAGCACAAAGCAAAGGATTCTGGGAGCACTCGTTGATATCTGGAATCCAGAGGGAAGGATGGTTCAGTTTACCTTTAGGTGTAGAGTCACGTAGAAAACATTAGCGTTACTGACGATGTGTCTGACCTTCACAAGTCATCATAGGTCCAGGTTCGAAGCCCTCCTGGCACGAACACTCGAAACCTCCCACCACGTTGGTGCAGTTTCCATTTCCACATGGGTTTCCTATTGAGCACTCGTCGGTGTCTGGAGAAAGTAAAAGGCAGAGAAAAATAAAATGAGCAATTAAGTATAATGAAACATTTATACTCGATTCTAAAAGCAGTCATTAGTAGCACAACCCTGGAATAGACAAATGTCTTCTGCAGTCATTTTAAAATAAACTGTTAAAGAACTAATAAATTACACACAAGGGTAACAAAGCATAAGAAACGAAAGACTGTTCACTGTAAATGCAGGAAGCTTCTCACCAACACAGTTGACCCCAGTGTAATCCAGGTTGTATCCGAAGGGACATTCACAGCGGAAGGAGCCATCCGTGTTAATGCAGATTCCATTCTGGCAAATGTCTGGGTTATCCAGACACTCATTCATATCTGCACAGGGCAAAAGGAAATATTACATTTGCACACGAACTTCGCTAATGTCTAGTTTAGATGAGCGTTGCAGGACTCACCTTCAGGAGCATAATTCGGGCCATGAACGATTCCGTGGCCGTAGGGGCACAGAGCCTTAAACGCAGCTGGAACCACACCAGAAAGGGTCAGTTTCAGTATTTTACAAATATGAGTGTGAGCATTTCGTATGTGTTGATTACAGTACAGCTGTATTTGCGTTACACACTATCAGACTCTCGTGGGCACAGCTCGCACGGAAGCCCCCAGCCTTCTCCAGGCATCTTGCTGCAGCAGCACTTGGCCTTGGTCGTGTTGAAGGCCTTGGGCACGGTGCATTTGCCAGCTTCAAATTTAGTGAAACAGAAGCTCTCTCTGGTATCTGCCAAAAGAAACATGTGCAAAGGCGCGAACCGTCACGTGTTCAGTTCAGTGGGTTTAAAATGTGCCAGGATTCATTTAAAGCCTTCAACGTGCTGTGTCCTGATGTGTCAACCTTCCCACCGTAACAGTGCCGTTTGTTTTCAGAGAGAACAAAGCCTGGTGGGCACGAGCAGTAGAAGCTGCCTGGGGTGTTGTTGCAGGTACCGAACTGGCAGTTGTTGGGATCCAGCTCACACTCATTGATGTCTGAGAAGGCAGGAAAGAAGAAAAATGAGAAATTACACTAAGGGTGTATGTTTAATGTGGACCTCTTCTATGTGTCCTTGTACCTTTGTACCTAACCTTTGTGTCTCACCTATACACTGGTCATTTTTCACCTCGTAGCCAGGAGGACAAATACATCTGAAGGATCCATCCATATTCTGACAAATTCCAGGAGAGCAGGTGCCGGGCAGGCTTCGACACTCGTTGATATCTGTGAAAACAGGACGGCGTACAAATGAAACGAATGCACGTTCACATGAGCCATATTACTGCACTACGCCTACACTGTACATTTTCGTTGCCGACTTACCAACACAGCTCTTCCCATCCGGCATATTCTCATATCCCTCGTTGCAGAGACACTGGAACGAGCCGAGTTCATTGATACACTGTCCATTCCTGCACACTTGGCCCTGGAGGACGCTGCACTCGTCTATGTCTGCATGAACGTGAAGAATAAGACGGTTAGTCCCACTTCTATGTCTGGATGCAAGGGGATATATGTTTAACTGTTAACATGTGAGTGTAACATTATACTGGTTAATGTCTGACGGTAAATCATTTATACCCATGCAATCGTTGTTGTGCGTGAGCTCAAAGCCAGGGAAGCAGAGACAGTTGTAGGATCCAACTGTGTTCTTACAGGTACCGTTGCCACAGGGCTGCCTGTCACACTCATCGATGTCTAAACGAATCAGAATAAACTTTAGACTCGAAAGGCCGAACAGCTGCTATGATAGGACGTGAAGGAAACGTGTTCTGTAGACTCACCCATGCACATGGTCTGGTCAGATGTGGCCTTGAAGCCATTGTAACAGAGGCAGCGATAACTTCCCTGTGTGTCTATACACTCGCCGTGGCTGCACACGTTTGGAATCTCCTGGCACTCATTACGGTCTGCGAGGAAGACAGACAAATGAAACTAGGTTTCCTCGCATTCCCAAACGAGTCGGTCCGTCCCAGTAAGTCGACTGGCTGGACTCACCCAAACAAGCCCCGCTGGGAGACAGTTTGTAGCCAGGTGAACACTCGCAGCGGTAGCTGCCTGGTATGTTGATGCAGTTGGCATTACGCTGACACAGGTTGTCCCCACTGTTACACTCATCGATGTCTACGATGGAGGAAGAAAGTAATGAGTCAGACGGATTGTAACTCTCTGATCAGAGCAGATGTAGCCTGTGGACGACAGGACGACACTGTGCTGCTCTGACTCAGGCACAGTTCAGGTATTCGCTGGCAGCTTGTGGATAATGGAGGGTCCTGGCAGCTGCTCTTGTTCGGAGCCACTATTCAAGGACATAATTCATGTGGGAAAAGGCAGCGTTAACTCAGCTGACTGGACGACTTGTAAAGTGCCTCTTGCCCCATGAGGGAGTGTGTATTTATGTGTGTGTGTGTATTTGTTGGTGTGAAAATGTGTTCCAGCAGCAACTGTTTTCACATAATGCAGGCTGTTCGGTTTGTTTAAAATAAACTCTGGTGCATTCAGGCTTTGCACAAAACTTTACGGTCCTTAAGCTGGAGTCAATTCACAGAAGTGAGTTTTACCTTCACAAATGAGCAGGATGTTGTTGTAGCTGAAGCCCATAGGGCATTCACAGCGAAAGCTCCCGATCTGGTTGATACACACTCCATTGGCACAGATACCGGGGATCTCCCTGCACTCGTCAATGTCTTCATACAAAACAATATCGCATTATTTCATGCCGTACTGCTTCACATGTGCAACAAAGCCACGGCGTGTCATGATTTTACCTATTGGTTTGCCGGTGTGGATGTCAATGATGAAGCCAGGAGCCTGGTTACCGCACAGTAACTGATAGGCAGCTGTAACACACACACAGGACTCAGCGACAGCAGTCTCACAGGTCTGTCACGTCTACTTCAATCGTTTGAGGGACACTCACAGGTAGCAGGGGTTGGGCAGGCCTCGCATGGCTTATTCCAGGCCTTCCCCACATTGTAGGCACAGCAGCACATCTTCTTGGTCATGTTGAAGGACAGCTCATTCTCACATGTGTCATTGAAGTTGCGATAACACAAACTCTTCCTCATGTCTGTGTTGAGGACACATGAGAGTCAGTCCACAGAAGGTGAGCTTTTAGAGCTGACTCTAGCCTCTAGTCTCTCCCACTCACCCATGCAGTTGTTTCCTCCGTTGACCTGCATGTATTCAGGCGGACACACGCAGGTGTAGTTGCCCAGAGTGTTGTAGCAGGTGCCGGGTCCGCAGATGCCAATGTGAGCTGTGCACTCGTCAATGTCTGCTCAGGTAAAAGACAGATAATGAAAAGTCAGGAATAGTTTGGGGTTGTGCGTCTAAGTCGGAGCAACATGCGTTTTGGTTCTTACCCTCACAGATGCGAGTCTCCTCATTGAGATAGTAGCCTGCTGGACACTCACACTGGAAGCTGCCAAAGGTGTTAATGCAGTTCCCCCCCTGGCAGAGTCCTGGCAGCTCCTGGCACTCGTCGATGTCTACAAACCATTCACATTATTCATTGTTACATCATAGCAGCAGTTTAATTTCATTTAATGACTGCTGTAGATAGAAAGCTGGATTGTTCACCTTCCAGGATAATAGTGATGGGATTAGGTCTGAATCCCTCTCCTCCTGGACAAAGAGTCTTATATTCGGCTATAGAAAAAAAAGGATTACAGATTATGAGTAGGATTTTTAATTTCACACCAGCAACTTGACTTGGAAGTAACAGAGTGCATACTGGAGTTGGGGGCAGGACACAGTTCACAAGGATTTCCCCAGGCTCCCCCCAGGGAGCAGCAGCAGGAAGCTCGGGTCACGCCCACTCCGATCTCCGCACTGCAGGAGAATCCTCCATCACCACGGAAAAGGATGTCCAGGAAACAGTTGCCCATGCGGGTGTCTGAGAAACGCACATATTTACCCCCAAATTAACGAACGGTTGCCATAAAGGTGGGTGAAGACCTGACTGTCGGCTCTCACAGCGACTCACCTACACATCCAACTCCAGTGGGATTGAGCTCAAAGTCAGCCGGGCAGTTACACAGGTAGCTGCCTGGAGTGTTCACACACAGTCCGTTGATGCAGTACACAGGGTCGGCGCACTCGTTGATGTCTGCAGCACACAGCGACAACGCTCAGCAACAACAACAGACGCGGGTGTGAAAGAACAGAACAGTACAAGCAGCGAAGCTTTCATTAGCCTAATTAAAATCATGCTGTGTTTGTCACAAGTGAACTGAGAGCAACTTGAAGATGTGCTTCAGACAGACTGAGGTGTGTTAAAGCTCTGTTTTTTAAAGCTGCTCCATGTCTGTACTAGCTACGCATGTGGTACACGAACCAGTGCAGTTTCCTCCGCTGCGGTCCAGTTCGTAACCGTCGTCACACACGCAGCGGAACATCCCTGGAAGGTTCTGGCAGGTTCCAAACACACAGATGTTCTGGAAATTACATTCATCGATGTCTGTGGCAAAGGCGAGAGGGACGCACGTTAGAGTCACTGACTGAAGGAACAGCACAGTCTGAAGGTGACAGGTGCTGTGATGTAAGCCGTGCAGCACCTTGGCAGGCTTTGCTGTCCTCCGTCGGGGTGAAGCCCATCTCACACTCGCAGCGGTAGCCGCCTGGGGCGTTCAGACACTGGCCGTTCTCACACAGGTTCACGTTGTCCGCACACTCATCCATGTCTGAAACAGACAGAGCAGTATGCTCAACGACCACGAAGCCATACGGTCAAACAGTAATTGGCTTTGAGTTCGAAAGGCCTGGCAGCCTTACCGGAGCACGAGAAGCCGTCTCCATGAAAGCCCTCTTTGCATGTACACCTGTGGGATCCTGGAGTATTGACACAGTCTGCGTTGGGGTTACAGTTATGGTCCTCTGCAGAGCATTCATCATGATCTACGCACAGCATGCGAAGAAAGCAGAGTCAGCAGAACCTCAATAATCTGTCCAGATCACATCAGAGATATTCTACACACACACTCACCCACACACTTGATGCCGTCGCCCACCCAGCCGTCTCGACAGCGGCATTTGAAGCTTCCAGGGACATTGATGCAGGCAGCGTGCATGTCGCAGTTGTGAGCTCCAATCTCACACTCGTCGATATCTGAAGAGCCAAAGGGGCACATTCAAAGTATACATATGCGTCTGCTGCAGGCGAGGACGCTCACCCAGGCACGAACACACAGTGGAGCTCATGCTATTTGTGCTTGTGTACCTGTGCAGCCTGTGGATCCTTTTTTGACAAAGTATCCCAGCTGACAGTGGCAGATAAAGGAGCCTTTGGTGTTCTCGCAGTCGCCATGGAGACAGATGTTCGGATTCAAGTCACACTCATTCACATCTGGACAGTGACAGGTGATAATAGATTAGGCTGGTGAGAAAATAAGAATAAGGGCACAGTGATAGAGATGTTGACATGCTTTCTGCATCCCACCTATACAGGTCCTCATGTCCATGGAAGCCATGAAGCCATCGTAACACAGACAGCGATATTCTCCAGGAATGTTGGTGCACTGGCCTCCATCACAGATGTCTGGAGTCTCCTCACACTCATCAATATCTAACAGAAGCAGCAGGGAAAGTTCAACACTTCAAGTGTAGAAAACCAGACAAGCGCTGCATGTATTTTCAGGTACTGAACACACGCTTGCTGCTTTATTACCTGAACAGGTCCGGAGGTCCGGCATGAGCGCGTAGCCCTCACTGCAGCTGCACTCGTAGCTGCCCTCCGAGTTGGTGCAGTGCGTCTCACAGCCTCCATTCATGATGGTGCACTCATCAATATCTGCAAAGACAGACAAAAACAGTTTCAATGTGTTCTGTGTCCTCGTTAGTCCACATTAGCACAACTTTAGGGACAAGCTTTGAAGTGCCCACCGACGCAGCCCTGCCGGTCCGGAGTGGCCTGGTAACCAGTGTTGCAGGAGCACTGGTAAGTTCCAGGCATGTTGACACACTGGCCGTTCTTGCACAGGTTGTCGCTGAGCTGGCACTCGTTCAGATCTAAGCAAACAAACAATGTTGTGAGTGATAAAAGTCACACGCTCATGTGCAGCACCTCGCGGGTGTGTGTATTGATCTACGTTACATATTGTGTGACCCACCCTCACAGACAGAGACATCTGGGCTGAGCGAGTATCCAGTGGGACATTCACACTCATAACTGCCCTCAGTATTAAGACAGGTTCCTCCATGACACAACAGCGGGTTTTTCTTGCACTCGTCAACGTCTGTCAGCAGAGAGGATGGAGAGAAGGGAAACAATCAATGAATGGAAGGATCCGTTTGTAGCTTTGTGGTGTGAACATGAATGAAACGGTAGAGCGTGTTCGTGTGAATTTGTTTCAGACTTACCCATGCAGTTCTTCATCATCATGAAGCCGCTCTCGTAGCCCTCGAAGCATTCGCACTCGAAGCTGCCCGGCGTGTTGACACATGTGCCCTGGCCACACAGGTCGGGGGAGATCCGGCACTCGTCAATGTCTGCGCCACAAGCAGATAAGGTCCATTCAGTGATCGACCACAGCGGAGTCACGCAACCTTTTGCTTGTGTGCATTTCACTCTCTCATACCTGTGCAGTTCCTCTCTTCAGCAGTGAGAGCGAAGCCGTTGTTGCAGCGACACTTGAAACTGCCAATGGTGTTTCGGCAGGTTCCATAAGTGCACAGACCCGGGAACACCTTGCACTCGTTCACGTCTGACAGAGGGAAGCTCATTAGCATTCATGCAGCATAGGATTCTCCGTGTCATTTATTGCATTACTTACAAATCAAATTGAAAACAACCACATCAAATGTAAATAGACTCCTTTCTTATCCTTCGTTCTACACTTCACATGGGATCAGGTCCACGTTGACTAAGAGAGATTACCTTTGTAGAAGGGCCGGCCCGTCAGGATGTCTCCTCTGTTAGCAATGCCGGGCCCTCTGGGGCAGATGCTCTTGTACTCAGGTGTGCCTGGTTTGGGACACTCCTCACAGTCAATGCCCCAGGCAGCCCCCACCGAACAGCAGCACATGTCCACGCGGTATCTCCCTGGCAGCGGCTCGCCACACTCATCCTCGTGCCACTTCATGTAGCACTGCTCACTACGCATATCTAGACAGGTCGGGCAGAAAAGCACAACGCGTTGGCCGTGTAGAGGGTGGAGTGGGTGCTACTGCCGTGGAGGGAAGGACCCTCCAATCAGCTGATGAGAGGCTGTGCTCTTACCGACACATGTCCGTCCGGTGCTGTCCAAGGTGAGACCCTCTGCGCACTCGCAGCGGAACGAGCCCTGTGTGTTCACGCACTGGCCATTCGTACACACTCCAGGGAACACCTCGCACTCGTTAATGTCTACGGGGAGAGCGTCGTGACTACAAAACACTCTGAGCAAAAGGCAAAAATGATGGAACGGATGCGTGTTGGTCAAACGCGTTTACCTTCACAGACGAGGCCCTTCATCCGAGCAAACCCTCGAGAGCAGGCGGTGTCTGTGGAGACATGGGAAATAACGACACGTATGCTCCATTATAATGCGCACAGATGCTACAATAATTCACCGTCTTCATCATTTTAGCCTTAATGACGCCGCGTGTGTCTGTGTGTGAACTGACCGATCTCACAGCGCTCACAGGGGCTGCCCCAGGCGGCTCCCAGCGTGGAGCAGCACTCAGACTTCAGCGTGGCTCCGTTGATGTTGACCTCGCAGCGGTTGTCCTGCATCGTCAGCCAGCACGTACTTTTCATGCTGTCTGTGTAGCCAACGTATACAGTTAACACACATCTTAAAAGATGTTGTCATTCAGTGTTGATTTGTGTCCAGCTACTGCATCGATACGTTATTATCTTCTCTCCAGCAATCCTATGCGCTCAAACATTCTTAGGAAACTGAAATAGCGTAACGTCATAGCAGTGACACCCTCTCGAACACAAAGCCTCAATTCACTTTTCCTCTCTAACCACATTCTGCGATGGACCGTAACATAGAAAACAATGAAACCAGTGGAATTTGGATGATGCACCATGAATGAGTGCATTCACTCAGTGACTCATTCTCTGTATTACCGAGTAGCTTTTCTCAAAATCATTTCCCAGTCATCCGATCTGTGGCAAACCTCGATGAAGTAAATCAAAGTGTATCAAATCAAAGTCATGCAAGCAAGCATTTAGTTAATCATCTCCACTCACAACGGTTTCTAGAAAGTAGTGTGTCACACAATAACAAAACAGTGAAACTATTAAAAGGTTATTTCTTAATGTGTCGGTGGGGAAGCATCATCTCACACAAGCTGCTTCAACAACCCTGCAGCTCAAATCAGGCACTTGGATGCCTTACCCACGCAGATGGTGTTGGTGGAGTCCAGCTTGCTGCCGTGGCTGCATTCACAGTTGAAGGACCCCACCACGTTGCGGCACACTCCATTGATGCACGGGCTGGACTTGCATTCATCAATATCTAACATGTGCAAACACACACACTTCAGGTCAGGAACAGAGAGACTTTGGGTCATAATAACCAAAGACATTACATTAGCAACAGTCCCCACCTTCGCACGTCTCTGACACGGGTTTGAAAACAAATCCTTTAGGACAAGAGCAGGTGTAGGAGCCAGGAGTGTTTCTGCAGTGACCGTTGTCACAGAGCAGACGGTTCACCACACACTCGTTGATGTCTGGAGGGAGGAAAGCAGTTAACACAAGTTGGTGTTGGTTGGACTAGTGTAGAAGCCAGTCGTGCGTAGTGTTTATTTACAGATCCAAACCACGGCCACTGTTTGAAGAAACCTGCTACATCTGCTACGGTGTAGTGTCGCAGCTACAGTAGGTTTAGGGATAAGCAACTCACCAACACAGTTCTTGCCACTGGTGTCAGATTCATAGCCGATGTTACAAATGCATCGATAGCTTCCTCTCAGGTTCTCACATATGCCATTCTGGCAAATGTCTGGGTCCAGTGCACACTCATTAATGTCTAAGGGAAAAGTATCCAGCAGATGTAGTTAAATATAATGAGTCTCCTTAGTGCTGTAGTACCACCTACTCTCATGAATACACTCACCTCTGCCATCAGTTGTGATCCCAACACCACCGCTGCACACAGCCTGAAACTCAGCTGAAAGGAAACATAGCACATTTCAAGAGGACACTGTTTAAATCTGTTATCTAGAAAGTCTAGACTTTGAACACGAACAGCCCTTTGAAACTCACCTGAGTTTCTGGATGGACAGGGCTGGCAGGGCTCTCCAAAACCGTGTTCAGGATCGGCACAACAGCACTCCGACCGGGTCACCGCTCCAGGGAACGGGCGCGAGCAGGTGCCCATCTTTATGGCGCCATAGCAAGTGGTCCTCATGTGCGTGTCCACACACACTCTCCCATCTACATCGATAGCCAGGCCTGTTGGGCACTCGCAGCGGAAGGAGCCCTCAGAGTTTATGCAGCGGCCGTTCATGCAAATGCCAGGTGTCTGACACTCATTAATATCTGATGGAAAAGAAAACAGCTGTCACACATCAGACACTGAAGGCAGAGATTTTTATTTTTACACATGATTATTATAACACACATTCATCTTCTGTTATGCTATTTATTATTTTAGCTCACGTTATGTATTAATATTTTCTCACATGTGAACTATGATCTTCAGTCTAAAATTAAAAGGTAAGAGGGTCAACGTGCTGAAAAAAGTGTTTTATAACAATGATAAATTAAGCAATAAATTCATAAATAAAACATTACAGCTTGACAATCTGTTAAACTGCTCCCATGTGTTCATTCATATGATTGATTGTCACGATTGTATATTAATGAGTCATGTCATCAGCGTTTCATTTTGTCCTGGAAAAACCGGGGCCATGGCGCAAGCATTATGTAGACGGATATGTCATGTATCTGGTGTATTCACCTGTGTTTTCTCTATTATGCTGTGACTGCATTTAAATCACAAAAACCTTCAGACAACGTCTCTCGACGGACTCATAAATTTATGTATCTACCTGTTTCTGGACTGCGCATAACAGCTGTGTGCACATCAAGGAATCTCCAGGCTTTCAAAGACCACTAAATCTGTCATCGCTGTTTTGAAGCAGTAGCTTTCTGACTGAGCCAAAGACTGGAGGTCTGTGTTTGTGGTTTGTACGGGGGATGGTACGTACCGGTACAGTAGCGCCCGTTCGGCGCGAGTGCAAAGCCAGGCTTGCAGATGCACTTAAAGCTGCCGTCCTCGTTGATACACATGCCGTTCAGGCACATGTTGGTGGTGGCGCATTCATCGTGATCTGACCGGCAAAGAAAGTTGAAGAGTCTTATCATAAAGGTTCATAAAGGTCAAGGTTCGTGAAAGGTTTTGCGCTGGTTCCTCACCAATGCAGTTCTTTCCATCGGGAGTGAGCTCGAAGCCTGCGTTGCATATACACTGAAAGCTTCCCTCCGTGTTGACGCAGCGGCCGTTGCGACACATCACTCCATTCACAATGCATTCATCAATGTCTAAAGGGAGCATGCAGAGGCAAGGATTAATACGCAGAGATAATCAGAGATTGGTGCAGTAATAATGCTGTAGGTCAGACATACCAATGCAGGCTTGTTTGGTAGGTGTTCCCTGGTAGCCCTCATGGCACTTGCAGTTGTATGATCCAGGTGTGTTGACACAGTCTCCATTGATACATGGATTAGTCACACACTCATCCACATCTCGAGAGAGAAAAATCAAACAAGCACAAAAAGATGAAGTGGATTTTTCTTCCAAGCATCATCACGCGCTGGAGTTGAATTCCTTAACTCAGCAGGAGATGGCAGTGCAATGCACAGTATTACCTTTGGCATATATGCCTCGAGTGCATGACTACGAGCTGATACCAGTGTGCTTATGTGTATGAATGTGTGCTTCCTACCGATGCACAGTCCACGAACGTCCTGCCTGTAGCCCATGTTGCATTCGCAGCGGTAGCTCTGGGGTGTGGGAATGCAGCGTCCATTCAGACACAGGTGGGTGAAATGTCTGCACACATCAATGGTGTCGTTCACAGACACAATCCCTGAGGACACACGCAACAAATTAATACTTCCAAAGCAAACGGCTACAGTCTGACAAACCTTTAAAACAATCCTTCTGTCTAGTGCAGGTAAAGAGGCTTATTGAGACTGCACCTATTTGCTGGTGGCCTCCTCCGTTGCCTCCAAAGCTGCCAGAGTTTCCACCAAAGCTCCCTCCGCCATTGCCACCAAAGCCTCCGTTACCGTTACCATTAGGGGGAAACTTATGGTTGAACCCGTTGCCATTGTTGTTAGGAAATTGTCCATTGGGGTAACCGTGAGGGAAACCATGAGCCTGGGGAACACCCACAATACACAGACGCCTGAACTCGTCTTTGAGAGAGAGAGAGATCACAGCGGTCAGTCATACAGTATCTATGTACATGTGACAATACAATCTACAAAGTGTTTACTGCATATTTCTATGTCAGCAGACTGCCTCTGTACTCACCAGAGCCCCTAACAGGACACATCTCTGGGATCTGTCCCAAAGCCCAACAGCGTCCTGTGTCACAGCAACACTGCATCTTGGTGAACTGACCGCTCAGCTCGGCGGCACAGCGGCCGTTGGCCAGAGCGGAGAAGCAGGTGCCCACACGCTGGTCTGCAGGGAGAGCGGATGATTTTCAGCTTCAATAACACACATCCACCATTTTTTATCAGCCTGGTGTTGTGTTACTCTTTCAAGGTAAAGTTTTAAATGTGGGGAAAGGTTGCAGGTAAGCGCCGTAAGTTAGAAGAATGTTTGCTCTTTCTATGGTGGCTGAGGAGGAAGCTGCTTTATGCGCTAGCAGCAGGAGAGGTTGCCTGAGGTCTCCACAAAGGGCCAGGTCAGGGTCAACGGGGCATGACAGGGAGTTGGGTTCAAAGAGCGAGCGCAAGGAGGAAACGGGGCTTCTGGGTATTTAGGGGAGAAAACAGCGAGCGAATGCATGTGTGCTGAGTTGGACAGTGAGCAACATATGTGAAAGGGAATTTAATATGCATCTACAGAAGGGGGGAGGGGGTACATGTGTACGATGGGAGCAGGGGGTTGAGGGAGGAGCACAAGTCGATTAACTCACTAATGAGCCAGCAGTCTGGAATTAATCAGCTCCATGTGGAGCAATTCTTGCCAATTAGAACATGAGGGGCTGAGAGTAGTTCACACACACACACCCACACACACACACACACACACACACACACACACACACACACACACACACTATCTACCTAGACATGCATTTCCACACACAGTCGTACATATACACACCGTGGATAAATAAATACACAGAATACCTGGGCAAACATGCTTAGAGAACATGAGTACAGATGGGTACACACTGTACTGAGCTCACAAACACGACCAAGCATTCCATAGGAATGACCGAGCTGGAGGCCCGGTGAGGTGGGGGGGTTGCTGATGAGGATGATGGTGGCTTAAATTGGATCCAGACTGTGCGTTACTCGCTGGTGTTGCTCCACTACACAAGCAGAGGCTTTCATTTGGTGAGGTGTTTTTACAGACTGACTGACGGGGCAGGTCTCTTTATTGTTTTTTCAAGCTTTCGCCATGTGACAGGGCATTAGGCTCTAATTATAAGCCCCCCAAGAGCTCTGAGTGGCCTACTTCCCCGCCATACAGCAACATGCAGCCTCCAAACCACGACATTCACTAGATCTGTGCCGTTCTAGTCAACATTTGTTTGTGTTGACTTATCTCTGCCTCTGTTTCCTTCCAATCTCGCTTTGTCCATTTGGAAGTAGGACAGAGACACAGGAAGGATACGGGGGAATGTGTCTGGCACCTGTTTTATACTCTCTTTCCTTTTTTCCCTTCTGCAGTAGAGCAACCGAAAAACAGAACGAAAGGAAGTGAGGTGCAGGATCCAGATGTCAGAAGCTGGGAGAAAAGAAAGAGCCAAATGGAAATGATAATGAGAATAAGATGCAAGAATGCTTCAGTTTTAATGGTAAAGAGACATCAGTCTTTCTAATGTAAATCACCAGGCTGTTAGCAGAGGGACACAGAGTGAGAAAGTGAGACGTATAGAGAAACGTGATATATCACTTTGGGGAAAAAGAAGAAAGACGACAGTGGAAAAAAAACGTAAAATACAGATGTGTATTAAAACAGACAGATGGAGAAAGTTTGGGCAGTTGTCTGATCCACATTGTTCAGCAGGCCAACGCAGGCAAACCAGGTTGTCAGCTACTGTAGGATTTCGTTTGACGCGATGCTGAGTAGTTTTGATTCTCTGCCTTGATGTACGCAAACACAAGTAAAGTCATGTTCATCCCACTTCGTTCCCCATATGACTCATCAGCTATTATCTCATTTTTCTACTTTCTGGACCAGTTCTTGCTTTACTCTTGCCTTGTCTATTGGTGTTTTTGGTATTTTCAAATGAAGTCCTCTCCACATTTTCCAAAAGAAAAAAGCTCCTAATTTCCTACAGATGATGAGGACAAGTTGAATTTAAAACAACTTTAAAACAACTTAAATAGGGAGAATAAAATACACAATAAAAACGGGACTAAGGGGAAACATGTATTTTCAATTACAGCAATCCTGTGGTTTTATTTTGCTATAGGAGCTTTTGCTGGAGAGGAGCTGGCCCAGAGTGAAACAGAAAACCCGTGAGCTGTCAGGTGTGGGGCAAAACAAATATATTACCACCTGGTTGTGTTTCACTGTGGTTGTCGTGAGGCGCGAGGACTGCAGCGCTGCATTAACACCTGATAGTGTTTCATGGGACATGTCAGTGAGTGGAGCTGAATGCGTGTCCTACTGTGTGAATGAGTCAGAGTCGAATGCTGTCGAGGTCAAATAGTGCATGAAAGTTTGTTTATCTACAGTCGGTGACCACGGGTCTGCAGGCCTGGACTCATCCGGACGCCAGTGACTGAGAGCAAAGATCCAGGCCACATGTGCAGCCTAGGAAACGCAGAGGACACTCACCCACACATCTGGAGCCATCTGTGCTGGAGATGTAGCCCCGTGGACAGGTGCAGACATAGCTCCCAGCGGTGTTGGTGCATTCTCCTCCGTCACACACACCAGAAATGGTACTGCATTCATCGATGTCTAAACACACACAGTTGCATCGTAAATAACTCATACTGTCACATCTGTTGAGCACTTGTGCCTCATGCCAAGAGGCAGCACAACTGCACCGGTGTCTCCCTTACAGGCAGTTCTGCAGACAAATGTGTTCAGTTTGGCTGGTTTTCACACAGTAACAAGACGTTAGCACTTCATGTACTTAGATTTCAAATAATGCTCCCAAAAGACAGTTGCGTAAGTAAATAAGAAGAAAAAACCTGTAATGAGAACATGATTAGTTGGTTTCCCAAATGAGGGCTGAGACTATGACTCCCTTAGAAAGAAGCCACATATAAACCCCTAAAAGAACAACATGTACAGTCTTTAAGTTTATTTGTGTAAATGTACGATTGAAATTTGCTACTGAATAGAAACAAAAGTCTTCACTAGAAAACACAAAGCTGCTGGCGTTGGAGGGAAAACGCTGACCTGATTTAAACACACCAGTACCTGGGCCCGGAGCTTGGCAGAGCCCACCTGGCTGGGGTGGACTATACAGCATGACGCCATTAAGTTGGATTATTATGTTGGATTATTCCCCATCGAGGGGCCTCATTGCCCGTCGATGGGGGGAAACCCAAAAGTGAAGTTCCAGAACGTTTGGGGTTTTTATGATGTGTCACACTTATACACGCGCATACGTAATTGCTGCACCGGCGCAGGGCTTAATTACAGCACTACTGCACACGTGGAACTGTAATATGTGCCCCCCCCGCGTTCACGCAGAGAAATGAAGGGTGTGTTCGTGTTTTACTTTCTAGGAGTAGAGTGCGTCTCTGTGGATGTGTGTAGTACAGCCGTTCCTGCTGACTCCGGTCTGGCAGCGGCGGCAGAAGGCCCAGGTGAGGCTGTAAGAGCCCGGCCAAATCATTTTGTGTCAGCAGCAGCAAGGGCTCGCCAGACATTACTCCACGCACACACATCGCTGTGGGACTGACTGCGTGCGAAGGAAAACGTGTGTCACCTGAACAAAGCAGCCTGCAACGTGTGTATGTTAGTGTTTACACGTCAATCCACAAAAAACTTTGCGTGAATGTGTCTGTGTTTGTGTTTGTACACTGTGAGTGCGTGAGAATCCCCGAGTGTCAGACCAACAGGGAGGTCGTGCGTGTGTGTAATGAGAAAGTCTCAGAAACGCTGTAAACGTTTCTTTGTTCACACTAACAGCTGGTTTTGAGCCAAAGGACTATATTTATAGAAGGAAAATGGAAGGAGAAGCTTTAAAAAAGCCTGAAAGAGGAGGAAGAGGAGACTGTTGGGCAAAGTCTGCGCTACGAGCCAGTCATGAAACCAGATGCCTTGTGATACCCAGACAAAAAAGCACACACCCATGACATCTTAACTGCTCCAAAATCTCGCTCATTTCGCTGTGAAAGCTCTCAAAGAGGCTGCTTGTGCATTATTTAGAGAGGCATTTCAATAAAAGCCGTCCCCAGAGGACCTGCGCTGATTGTTTGTGTGATTGCACTAAACAGAGTTTCCTGCAGATCCGTGGCTGGAGATACGCGTCACAACCGTTCTTTTGTTTTCACAAGCCCTAAAAACACTGACCTCTTTCTCCTGTCGAAATAAAAACACAATAAATCATAGAATTCAAAAATGAAAACAGCAGCAGATGTTTGGGAAGCTACACAAAAGAGGCTGACTCTTGAAAAAGGAATCATACACCTGAGAATTTCACCCCTTGTTCTTACAGGGAAAATGCTTTATGTTATTCATATACTCTTTATTTATTGTATACGATATTACTCAAGCACGTATCATCATGCATAGTGGGGCGAAGGGACATGTGACTACATCCCCACCCAAACCTCTGGAAGCGCTCGTTCTCTTACAGTCCTGAACCAGTGTGGCGTTGGCCCAAAACCACAACTGAAACAGGGACCCTGGTGAATTTGTGCAGTCAGCTTTCCTGCTCCCTCCTTCGCTCACTGGGACGTAAATCACTTTCTGTGTGTGTCACAGTAATTGCGTCTCATGAATCTGAAGGTGGAGACATTATTTGCAGAGGAAATAAAGAGCTTTTCTGCCGTGGCTCCTCGCCATCCAGCAAATCAATATAATATCGGTGGGATAAACATTCTGATTTGATTCGTTAGGACAGCCGCTGTATCCTTGGTATTTCCTAGCTGAATAGGTGTCATCTGGCTCTCACGGCTTACTGTAATCGCCCCAGAAAGCCAGGAACCAGTCCAACAGACACATCCCCTGCCTGGCTAACTAGCACTTCATCCTGGGTATCATTTAAATTCCATCCAATCAACACATTGTAATGTTAATCCGCTCCGCTGTGCATGTGTGCTTCCATGCCTGTGTGTGTGTGCGTGAGCCCTTTTGTGTGCACGTCCAAACTGTGATTCTCAACAAGTCATCACTTTTTAAATGCCTGTCGAGGTTTGTCAACTGATCTCACAGCAATCAGAAAGTGCACAGTCTGCATTTACACAACAAAACCTGGTGGCAGTGAGAAAACATCTGCAAAAATCTGAGTAAAGCTGAATCTTGAATAAGCGACTTGTCTGTAATGTTTTCACATTAGCACGTAGTCGTTGTTTTCTCAGTTAAGCTTGTAAAGTCAACACTTTGCTTTCTTTGGATGATCGTGACGTTTTTATCACTGCTCCTTCATCCAGTACAGCACAAGAGTCACAATGTCGGTACAATCAAACTGGCCAATGCCTGTTCTTTGATTGCTACACGCCTAATGAACAGTGATCATTTAGTTTCTTCCTTGGTGAGAACCTATTCATTTGACCGCTCGGTGTCACTTTCATGTCCGACTCACCTTCACATTTGTGGCTGGTTTCGCTCTGTCGATGTCCAGCAGGACATTTACATTCATAGGATCCCACAGTGTTGATGCAGTTACCTCCTGCACACAGACCTGGCACCGCCTCACACTCGTCCACATCTAACAGGGAAGCACAGCAGTTTGGGATGATTTAGGACAGTCAGCATTCACCCAAAAACACAGACACCAAACACGATCGGGTCGCTGTGATTAAAATGTGTTGACACGTGTTATGTCGCTAAAACTAAATTCAACTTTTAGCAGAGGGGTCTGAGGGAAAAACAAGAAGCGAGTTGGCACCAGGCATCATGTGACCACTTCCAGAAAGACCGACTTCACTCCTTATGAACAGGAAATGCCTTCTAAATGTACGTATTTTCCAGAATTCAACGTGAGTCACTTTTGCCAGTAGTGAGGATAAGCCAGTGGGCTGGTTCCTGTGAAGTCTGTGCAAACTGTGGCTCTGATTATGTCCATGCAACAGTGAGGTTTGTATTCAACTCAGTGTCAGCCACTGGGTGGAATCCAGGCATCCTGAAAACAAAAACACACCTGCGCATACATGGTTGCACATATATTAATATACATACATGTAAAAACAGGCTGTGCTATCATCCCAGTGTGATCGGTCTCTGCTTCCTATAAAGAAACTGAAACTGTCTGGTGTCTAATGGAACTTTATGCCCAGGAGAGAAAAAAAAAGCAACTACCGGCCAACATCCTGATGTGGAGCCTGGAGTGCAAACCCTACATTTGGATTCATGGTCATGTGTGCTTTGTACTGCTGCCAGCAAGACACTGCCCCAGGCCTTCTGGCGATTAGGTGTCTGTGCATGTGTGTGTGTGTGTGTGTGTGTGTGTGTGTGTGAGAGAGAGAGACAGAGAGAGAGAGAGAGATGAGGGAAGACAGAAGCACACATTCAGAGAACGAAGGAAGAGAAGGTATTTGAGTTACGGAGGCATGAGCGATCGACTCACACCACTGAAGCTCGCTTCAAGCATCCGAGCAGCCTGGCAGGCACATCTCAAAGGAAGTTATGGAGATAAATACGAGCTTGTTACTGATCCCAGATGTATAACCCTTTTGAATTATGCTGGTATATTGTGTGGTATAGCAGACTTGTTTTGGAAAACTACGCTACATTCTTTTTGATACAGTATGTTATAAATCTTTATGTCCATGCCTGCGTTTATGATAACAACTTGAGGTCCAGAAGAGCCGCATGAACACAACAGGGGCCGCAACCTCTACACGTCATGTACGGTGCAGGGTTCCTGCGTTTGCCTGATCCTACTGATCTGAGTCATGAAACCCACATTAACTAATATTCCAACGGGCTTCACGCTTAGAGGCAGATGCAGATGAGCCTTTCCACAGCTTCTGCCAGATAAGACCTTAACAGGAAAATCGGGGCTGGTATCCGGCCTGTTTGCATGTAAACACCCTGAGCGTTGTTAACACTAGCTGGAGGATGTTGTGGGCATGAGTTGCAGCTGAGATGATGACAGATAAAGTAATGGTTGCAGTGTTTACTGTGGGGATCGTGTGTGGCTTTCTACGTGCGTCCGTTATCGTGTGTGTCATCCTTTATCGCTGTTACAAAAAACAGCGGCCAGATGCGTACATCACGACAGAGAGGGCTTCAGTCGGACCTACCTTGGCAGGCCCCCGTGCGGATATTGGGGATGAAGCCTCGTCTGCAGGGGTGAGGCTGGGCAGGGCACTGCTCGCAGGGGTGGCCCCACGCTCGGCCGATGGTGGCACAGCAGAGGGTTTTAGTGCAGACGATTCCACTGAGTTGGCCCTGACACATCTGGTTGTTTACCTGAGTGAAACACGGCCCGGTCCTGTAGTCTGCGATAGCGAAGAGACAAAACTGTTAGAGTAGAGTTAAGTGGTGAGCATTCCTCCAGAAGAATTGTGATAAGTGATGTTGTGAGCCGTCTCTGGGCCTCATGGTGGGTCTCGGGCTGTGCTGTCATAAATCTGCTGGGCCCCATGACAGGCAGGACCATCTCCTTACCCTGCTGTACATTTAGAGCAACCTGACATACCTTAAAGCTGCACTGAATTCTTTGTCAGTGAGGCACTGGTTTAACCTTTGATTGATTAAATAATAAGAGGATGATTCATTTCCCTAAACACATCTGCACATCTGAAAGCAGATCAAAACCAGATGAAGAATTTCTCGTTTGTGGAGAGAGCATATTTCCTGTTACATATAACTGACTAACTGAGGGATATTTCCAGTCTTTCTTTGTTAATTTCACTCTAACAACAAAAGGAAGACTGGAAGTGAAGAAAACTGGCACAGGATGACTCATTGAAATCTTTTAGCACACTTTAATTGCTTCAAGAGTTTAGTCTTTGGAGCGACAATCGGCTAACAAAAGAGCATTTACAAGTAGGACACAAGAAGAACAATATGGGAGCTGGTAGCAGGATGATGACTGATGTGGGGCCGAGTAATCTCAGAGGTTGTCCCAATTAAACTGCAAAGCACACGCTTCCACCAGGGTTGGCCTGGCCTCTAAGTTAAAACTGACAAACCGAAGCACATTCCTGCACTAACTAGAAGACGGTGGTGGGCTGAACAGCGGAGACGTCGGATTCCATCAAAATGACAGGATAATCAGCTTATAGGAGCCACAACATTCACCCCATGACAATCATCTGCTCTAAGAACAAACGAGACTGTGGAGCTCACCTGAGTTTGTAACTTCAACAGTGGCACCAACTAAATCGCCTGCTGCCTGAAATTGTGTCCCTGTCTGTAGCGATCGCTTACAGCACCTCCTCGCTGAGCGGCGCGCTGCCAGCTCAGTGCGTGTGCTTCAGCCACGCAGTTTTTCGTTCTTTCGTTCAAGACAAAGTGCTTGGCTGGCGAGCCAAGGCTGCGACAGCGAGATGGAGAAGGAGAGAGACCCGTTCAGAGAGAGGTGGGCGTCCCACTCAGCTCTTACTGCCCTTTTTGGTGCCTTGTGCTACATAAAAGCGAAAAACAGGACCCAAGGCAGAGGACACAGAAAGTAAAGGAGAGTAATAAAGTGGGTCAAAGTGAGCAGCAGCTTCAGGTCTGCTGCTCCGTCATCACTCTCTGCAAACCTTAAACCAAAGTACTGGACTGTACATACACTCTGTACTCTATGCAATGCCTGACTTAGCTGGAACACTAAGGCTCACATTAACATGTTTCTTATTGTCAGCATAACCAACAATGATTAAGTTAGTCTCTCAGTGTTTGTCAGCTTTAATATCTGTGGCTTTCAGCCCCAAAACCCATTTGGTCCATTAAATGGATCCTTTATAAAATGCTGTCACGCAGGCAGGTTTTATCTTAGTTTCTAAAGAGCGTGTGTAATCAACAACGGTTCTGCTCTGCATGGAAACGAAAGAACATGTCAGGCAGTGCAACAATGTAGCTTTGGTGCAATACAACTGAAAACAGCTCTAACAGACTGTGAATGAGAAGAGTCTGTGTCTGCCAAGACACTGGACTTTCTCACTCGCTAATCATCCACCAACACTAGACAACCACGCACAGCAGCCAAGCTCAGCAGCGTACGCATGTGTGCTTCATTAAAAATATCTGCATACACATGCTTTGTCAAACACTGCTCTCTGTGTCTCCTACACACCCTGCACGCAGGAATTCACATATTCGTCTATGTACAAAAACACGGCCAAAGGAAAACATGGCATCTGCCTGAGCCAAACAAAGGCCTGGAACAACTTTCTTCACAATCACAAAATGAAGAATGAACAACAGCTACATTTGTAACTCTGTCCCAATATTGAGTTAACGTTTATGTTGGCTTGTCTTGCATAAATTTAAGCGCAGAAAAAAATCCATTTTGCGAGTTTAAGTTTCATTCCAGAGGTCAGCTTGCATCGGTACGTTGTGCCTGTAAAATCTCTGGACACGTTAGATCATGGGCACCAGCAGAGCAGGTCAGGCCAAGAGTCGCAATCCTGACTCACTCCAGCTGACAACACTCGGAAGCAATTTTACCAAATTTGTGTTCAAATTGCTGAACAGATCAGAGACGTTCCCTGGATCCTCTCCCCATCCCGTGTCCGATGCTTTGGCCTAAATGTGCTGTTAGCAACCTCTGTGTCTCCTCCAGACATCTCCAGTTTCATTCATAACCTCTGTGCTATGTGAGACAGCCAGCAAACATAACAATGAAGTCTTTTTCCAGCCATAATAACAACGTGTCCACTTTGAGATTGATGGAATCTTCTCGACGCATTTTTTTGTCCAGAGTCTGACGTCACAGAAACGTGTTCAGTCATCAGCGACTATTAATCTTTGCTCTCTTGAAAGCTGGACTACAGGAAGATAAATTACTTTAAAGGTTGAAGTGAGAGAATATTTAATTCTGTGCTGGAACACGCAGCCTTCGAGGAAAACATTTTCCCATGATGCTGTGGGATGAACAGTTCACTGACCCGCCCACTAGAAAATCTCATTTTAGACTAATTAAACGCTCAAGTTTTTATAAAAGTCCCAGGAGGAAAGATAAGAAACATGAAATATGAGCAGGCTGCATGGAAATGGAGCATTTATACTAGTTTCTTATGACAAGAGGTCAGTAGGTCAAATGAATAAATGAAATGTGTGTGTCAACCAGCGTGTGTTTTCAACACACGCTGGTTGACACACGTATGTTCTTCCTAGTGTGTGAGTGTGTGCGTGCGTGTGTGTGTGTGTAGACTGAGCATGTCGAATGTCTGGTTTGTGGAATTTCTGATTGCAGTAAATTGTTTGTGCCCTTCAGCCGACGGAGATAAAAATAAATGAAATATGGGCACTTGCTGGTTGGTGTGTGTTTGTTTGGGGAGTTTATCTCCATCCCAGTCAACCATAGCAAACTATGTAAAGCCTTTTCAGCATCTCCTTTAGTCCAAATCGTTTCTCAATGAGTCTGCTCCTTTCTTTTTTTTCCAAGCCAAAACAAGTCGGTCAAACGTGACTAAATGTTTAGCACAGGCATACAAGCGCCATTAACTGTGGAAAATAAGCTCTCTGCAGTCTACCACAAACCAAAAGCTCGAGCCACCTGATAACAGCTGTGTGTGAGGGAAACCACACACAACTCACAGGACTCCGTGGGCAAAACGTGATAATATTGAATGATGTCACTGTATTGTGACATTGTCGTTGGTATTTCAGTTCCTCTGTCATTGTTTCCAAATCTTGATTTCTGCTGCTATTTTCATCTGTTTTGGGAAACGTCCGAGCTCGTCGCTGTCCAGCGGTGGAACAATGCAGCAGACAGCGCCAGGAGAAAACAGAGTCGGGCGAGTGGACTCCAGGCTCCGTCAACAGCTACCACTCCTGGGACATGTTACTCCTTCAGCCAAGGGAAGGTCTTTGTAGTGCTTGGTAACTTGAGTGAGACTATATCAGCCCATTCTTCATCAGGCCACAGACCATCTCATACCAAGAACCAGAACCTCCACATTTGATCATTCATCATTTCCTCCAGTATTCTGCTCTTGAAATGGATCATCAAACGTTAGTACCCTCATGAAAAGCAGACACTAAAACCCGCTTGTTGAGTATGACGTTGCTAATTAGGCTTAATACATAACACGATGATTTAATTTGGAACGTGTAGTCACACATAGTGTTTGAATGAGCCTGCGTGACCCATTTCCAGAAGTGGAACAAAACAGTGTTGCCACTTCCTATGTGAGCATACAGTCACTTCTTTATGGATTGATACGGCTCACTCTACATAATTACATATAATTTATAGTCTTGCTTTAAATGTAGCCAAGTGGCTGATTCAATGTGCTGTAAATCAGCGACATGTAGGAGTCCTACCCTCCTACCAGAACAGCCGTCTTCTAGGCACATTCTGTCCTCTTACTGTACCTAAAGGCAGTGGAACAGGAACAGACAACGTCCTGCACCTCCAGTCCTTCACAATGTCCTCTGAGATTTTCACTTTGTTTAGTCTGGTCTGAAACACAAACTGGGAGCCAGACTGTATCACAGAGGCTTCATACAGTAGGTCCACTGACACTGACTGGACTAAAGAGGCCAAAGCTCTGCAGACACAACAATGTGAACAAGTGACTATCGGTTGAAGTTAAGATGACTCCATACACCACACGACTAAAATGAACGGCTCTTCCCCTGTGACGCCCTGCAGGTCCTCTGTTCTGCCCATTCGTCCAACATGAACTGGGCTTTGTGTACACAGCTGGGGAGACCATTTTCATTTTCACCCTGTCCTCCTTCCCTCAGTCTTTCTCTCTCTTTCTCAGAGTGGCCCTGCCTTGTTCCAGCCCTCATCAGGAAATGTCTGCAACCACTCCACAAAGAAACTCTACGCCGGCAGCCCTGCGGAGGTGTCAGGGAGAAGCTTGAGGTTTTTAATGCTGTACAGTATAACAGCAAAACTAAAAGTAAATGTTTATGGCTGTTGTTACAAGCAAAAACATAACAGGAAGGAAAAGATGATGAGGTGGATGAAATTAAAGACCAAGAAAGTTCTGCCTTAACAACAGGAAAGAGGAAGAGGTGCAGAGATGAAGCTGGTGAAATAATATCTGAAGGTTCCTGAAAAGTCAAAACAAAGTGCAGCCATCAATTCACACATTTTTTCAAGGCACCCCACACCCTGCCATCACTTCCCACCACTCACATACCGCAGGCTTCTGTTCAGTGCCCCAGAGACAAACACCCACTGTCTGTCTGGGCTGCGTTTATGAGGTCATCTACGTAAGAGCAGCCTGCACGGCGAGCGCTGAAGGACCGGGCCGTACGTCAGGACGGACTGGAACAACAGTCCTGACTGCATGGACACATCAAAGCCTTCCTGTATCTCGTCTTCCTTAACGCGCGTGTGTGGGCAGAGCGTAGCGATAAACATGTCTACCACCCATCTGAGCTATCTGCTTGGAATCCACGTGTTAGCTTCCAGGCATAAAGCCTATTTAAGTCATATACACAAGTGAGTTTCATTTACAGGAAATTTCTCATATGACAGTGTAGCAAAGCAGTTTGCAAAGCCTGTCTGCCTTATATTACACAAAAAGCACTTATTTGGAGGGGAAACATTAAACCAAACATCGTCTCTATACAAGGGAGCTGAGAGGGAGGCTGTGAAGAATAACACACTGTGTCGACGGAAAGACGAGGATGAGCTCTCACCTCTCTCGCACTGTGGGCCAGTGAAACCGTAGACACAGGCGCATCTGTTGGGCCCGATGCAGCGCCCACCGTTCTGGCAGCCGTTCTCACACACGGCTACAGGGGACACAGGAAAGGAGAATCACAGAGGATTTTACTCGTCCCGCTCGCATGCGCAGCCACAGATCCTTCATTAAGCTTTGAATGACTTCACCTCAGAATCACGTGTATCACACATAAACACATTCTGTATTGTATATTTACATTGAAAACATATGGAAGGGTTTTATGTATGACATCAGTCTTTTGGACAATGGCATCGACTCCCTCCACCTCACACCTCACTAACTAAAATACTTGTTTTATTGTTATTTATTTGTCAAGTCAAAATGAAAGCAAATCTGTGAAAGCTGCAGACACATTCACATCAGGGTTCGCTGACTCCGCAGCGGCTTTCACTCACGTTGTCCACAGTGGTTGCCTGTGTAGCCCTTTGTGCAGAAGCACGAGTCCTCCGCGCAGCTGCCTCCGTTCATGCACCTGACGTTACAGGACTGAACTGTGGGAGAGAGGGCAGAGAAAAGGAAGTCACAACGTGTCTCTGAAAAGCTGCGCGTTAACAGCTACTGCATGGAGGCGCTTTCCACTTCTGTTGGGTTCGCACAACACCGGTGTTATTTTGGCAGCTTTAGATCATCAGACGAGGCTCCCAGGCCCCAAGGCCCAAAGCTAATCAAGCGGACTGGGGTGGGTAATAACTCGAGCCAGCTGTAGGGCTCAGTCAGTCACTCAGTCAGGAATTTGGGAACTAGGTAAGAGGGCTGACATGGGGGGAGGAGGCGTTAGGTACAATGGCAGCTGGGCGCACAGAGAAGGGTGAGTGAGGGTGTAACTTTGAACAGAGGGTAAAGAGGCCTGAGGTACCGCTGCTGTGACGTGAGCCAGGAGTGAAAGGCCAGTCTGACGGACCCAGCAGCAGCTGTAGCGTCCATAAAAGTGGCCGTCCAGGCTGACGGGCAGCGCTCAGCTACGCGAGAGAGATCTGGATGCTGGCAAAATATATTCAACTGGTTTGCTGAATCCTCTTTCATCCACACTGGTGAATATGTTTCGTCCGTCAGTCTCCCAGTGTCTTTTATGCTCCTCCATCAATATCCAAGTTCGACATTATTTCCTCTCTGCCTCCTTCACTTTTCATCTATATGTTTATGTCTCTTTCCCTATTTTCACAATTTCTGGCATGATTAAGAGAGGATATGACTGCTCTTCCTGGTAGCTCACTAAGAGAGACTTTCAAGGGTATTTCTGCTGCTCTGATCCACCCACTTATTGTGGCTGTGCCAACACCTACTAAACATGACGAGTGAATATATTCTAAGGTAGCTTTTCATCGTGATCACTCAAACGTGTCCTACTGGTCGCTTACACAGAGCAGAGTCAAACCACAACAGAGCAAATCTTGGATGTGAGCTGTGTAGTTTCAGTAAATGCAAGAGAGCTAATCCACAGTAATTTGATTCAGTTCACAGAGGAACAAGGAGGACGTGTGTGTGCGTGTGTGTGTGCGTGCGCGCATATGTGTGTGTGTACCTTCTCGAGACGCAAACGCATTAGTAAAGTTTTGCAGCACCACAAAGCGCGTCTGTATTCTGGGGGTGTTGTTGATGAGCTGCTCACATACGTGTGTGTTTTATGGGAGGCCAGGCTGGTGAGTTGTGTGTGTGTGTGTATGTATCTGGTGGAAAGTTGGGGAGGCTTATAGCCGTGTTCTGTCATGATTTACACAAACCCCAGTCAGGGGCAAGTTCAGGTCCAAAGGCAAAGATCAGCATCAACCATGTCCTTGCTGTACATCCTTACATCTAACAGGACGGAGCCAGAGCCAGGGTTTAAATGGGACACATTGGGGCAGCATGGCTTCTAATTAAACAGGCCACTCTGCACTTTCCCAGGACTCAGCAGTGCTGCAAGTCAAAAGCCAATGGAGGCCTGTCAGTCTGAACACAGCTGTTTCTCAGCATTGGGACGAGAACATTCATGCTAATGATTATGTAATCACGGTTATGGGAAGACAAGGTTATGAAGATAATCCCACACCATGCTCAGCACAGCTGCTCTGCTCTAAACTGTCAGGGTTTATTAGAAGACAGACTTCTAACTCTCACCCTTGTAGTCTGGGAAGTGACGCGTAGCACCAGGTAATCCAAGTGTGACTCATACTGTTGCTGGGTTTCGCAGAGTTTTTGCTTTTCTATTTCGGGAAATGTGTAAATTGCTCAAGGTCTGCGAGGCTGCTCCACAGTAACATGGGCCTGTTATGCTGAAACAACCAATTCCAGGAAAAGTTGTTCAAAAAAACACAGACAAGCATCTGTGTGGACACAACAGTAATGGCAGACATATGGATTACACGTAGCAACGTTACAAATGTGTTACTGATTTATTTAAACCTCTGCATTCCTCAGGCAAGACGTGAGACATAAAGATGCTATCTATAACCCAGCCGACCAGGGTGTTAGCATCAGGCTGTATAATTAAGGCAAAGGAAATTGGTGTTTCCACACAGATCTGCAATTTGTTTCCAACTGCACTAAATTATCCTATTAAGTAGTGGACTCGCTCCAACAGCTGAATTTGGAAGTTAGCACTTTTGGAGAGGGCGAGAGACTGAATGATGAGAAGTGTTTGCTTGCTCTTGACATGGCCTGAAACCTGAGACGATAATGTTTTTAACGCGGCGTTTCACTAAACACACCTAAGACGGTGAGCATTGCTCTGAGCGTGAGCTAGTTGTTGCATTACAAGACCATAACATCTTGTCTGAGAACAGTCATTTATAGAGGAGATGCTGAAGATGACTTCCAGGAAACTAGCTGGATGAGTCATTCAGCAGCAATCAGTAAACCGATGGGCTGCTAGTTTATCCCGGGCCGTAAAGCTGTTTGACCTCTGACCTTCCTTAAAGCTACTGGAGAGCCTGGACATTCTTTTCAGCTCATTTCGCTGTTTTGCCCCATTCCTGACCCGAAGCAACACGATTTCTTTGCTTTGCCAAAACGCTCTATCTCTCTATCTTCAGGAGAGGTATGTGTTTCCTGCCTCACAGGTCAGAGCTGTCGTGGGGTCGTCCTTACTTATGACTGGTACAGATGCTGTTTTACTGTACGCGTCCGGCCCAGCCAGCTGATGCTCACTGTGTCTGCACGTGACAATGTGCGTGTAGACAGGCTTGATGGAATGTGAGCATGTGTGAAGGGTCTGGCAGGGGCCAGGCGTGACTGACAAGCCGACTCCGGCCTACTAAGGCAGCGAAGCTGAACACGTTGACGCACACTTCAGGACGATGTTATTAGCTTCTCATTTACATCCTGCACGCAATGTAGTCATCTCACTAACACAAATGCGATTTCACACACTCAGCACGTGCAGTAAAACACCTCGCTCCAGTCCAGACACACATACACCCAGATGTCCTGAGTGGTCTGTAACTAAACCCAGCAGACGAAGCGGGGAGGCCAGTCCCCTGCATTAATCCTGACAAACCCTGTGACCTGCAGGCTGTAGCGCATGCCTGGGACTCTGCGCTGCTATTACACTGGCTGCAGTGCTGTTGTGGCTCCCATGAGAGAAGACTGGAACCATTACAACTGGAAAATATCAGAGCAACTGGGTGAGTACGAGCAGAAACTAGTGTATCACGCAACACAGTTTTGTCCGTGATTCGGGCAGGATCACACAGTGAAGTCAAGTAAAGCTTTGGGCTGTTTGGAAGAATAATGTCAGTATCCATTGTCTTCTTAAAGTGATTGACTGTGTTTTTCAAGCAATCCTCCTGTACAGTGAAACATCAGATAAGGCAGCCAACAGGAAAACTCCAACGAAAGACTCATTTTAAAGAAAGCCTCCTGAACTCCTGTGTAATCCGCTTGTTTTAGTTTTTAGAAGCAGGGAGCGCTGCGGCGTCGCGTAGTTCTGGAATTTAAAAGACTCTAGATCTGAATATGAACACTATGCATTTACACAATTTACAACAACGCTTAGTGTCAAATATGCCCCAGCAGCAAGTCAGCACACAGACTTGGAAGCAGCCTGCCTGGCTGTACTACCAACAACTGCTCAATCCATTCGTTTAATATGATACCGCTGTCGGACGTTAAGCAGCCAGTTAGCAGCCTAGTTATCGTTTTTTGACTGGGCCAGTCTAAGGGAGGCTGTGGCTTCATATGGGAGTGGTTTAAATCGTCACATCTCACAGGTAATAAAGTTGCAGTGACTGACATTTGCTATATTTGATGCAGTTTGCATGTCACCACATCATGATGGGATTCGACGTTAAATTGCCACGTGTGTGTAACAGTGTGTACTACTACTCACTTCCTGCTCCTGCTCCTGCTCCACAGCTGGGCGAGAGCTGGCCGTTCGAGCAGGTGCACATGTTGGGTCTGGAACAGAAGCCATCACCACAGGTGTTCCTGCAAATTGCTGATAAAGAGGAATAAGGCGCAAAAGAGGAGACACGTTACATGAACCGGTTAATCCATTTTACAAACATCTGACACCTGCTTGTTATGTTCCCCGCTATCACGTTAAATAGGATTTAGGAACGGAGAAACTCACGGACAATACACTGGTTCCCTCCGGGCAGAGTCTTCCAGCCTGGACAGCAGTATGAATGGAAGCGAGAGCCACACACGTTGGGCCTGAGACCGATAACAGAAGAACAAACAAACTCACTCAGACCTCCTCAGCATATTTTCTTTATGGAAACAAACACAAAAATGCACAGTGGCCAGTTATTCTGTGAGCTGCCTGAGAAGAAACAAGCTTTCATGTCAGGGCTGATGGTGAACTTGGAGGAACAGGACGACACCACGCTCGTCCTGCTCTTTAGCAAACACCCAGTGCTTCACCCCACACAGTTCGCTCTGAGTCCTTCTGGTGGAGATTCTTCAGCTTTGATCCAGTCTGACACATGTAGGAGCCACCACAGCTCATAGACAGTTTGATTGGCCTGACATGTTACCCACAAAGCTTTCCTCTGAGGAAATGGCTAAACCACATCTAGTGACGGCGGGCTGCGCTCACACGCGCACAAAAACACACATAAACGTGCAGCGCTACAAAAGCCTGCAGCTGCATCACAAGCTAATGCAAAGAACACTTCAGCTTTTATCTTCCATGAATAATTACACACCTACTTATAGCTAGTTTATTTAAAAACAGTGAAAATATCCCAAAACAGCTTAAGACGCTGACAGGATTCCAGCTCCGCGGTTCTACTAATGACCTCCTTCAGAGGTATAATGATGGGTGAATCTGTGGTCATCTGTGCTGGTGGTTAGTTGTTTGCAGTTACTGGTGGCAGGAGGAAGACTTGGGAGACCACAGCTTGGTAAATCGGGATAACTTCTGGTCCACAGGCTCATGGTAGAGTCGTTTAGAGTCTAGAAAATCTCCCTCAGCACAAAATGTATGCCACTTTAAAGTGACGCTAGAAAACCTGGTGTTTCCTGACACTAACCAAGGTTCTGGCAATGAACAAGAATTACCCTCCATAGGTGAAAGAAAGTAGATTTATGGGAAGGCACGTAGATAAAGACATTCAGATGAAATGAGAAGCCTGATGATGACGTTTTGCACAGTGAGGTGCAACTAAACGTTGGAGGTTTTCATGTCAGAGACGTACATATGTAGTTATATGTATGTGGGGCTGTCAGGACAGAGATGACAGCTGGGGTTTGAATCTCTGAGCTCCAACCACATTACCAGATGGTGCGAGGGACAGAGGAACAGACAAACAGGTGGACAAACAGACGAGAGACATTTATGTAAGTAGAGTTAAAGGCCACACAAAAAAAGGACATAACAACAAAACAAAACCGTTTGATTCTTAGAGACTCTAAGGTTGGTTTCAGAGAGAAAGTGTGAAGAGAGTGAGAGGGGTAGGGAAGACAGGATGGTGGGAAAGGAACAGGAGATCAGTGGGAGGGAAAGCAAAACAGGTTTATGTTGAGAAGGGGAGGAAGCAGGAGGAGGAGGAGGAGGCAAAGCGGAAAACAGATATGGAGGAGAGAGCAGCATAGGGTTGAATATTTGGGGCAAACACAAAAAGCAAACAGGGCTTTGTGAAAAAACATAAGAATCACTCCATGAGCATCAAAGCTGACTTCATCTCTGATCTATTTTTCCACAAAGTGTTAAAGATTTTCCACAGTTACAGTCCTGAGGGATGTCAATATATGGAGGATTATAGGGGTCCGACCCCAGAGCGCTCTGGTTTGTTTTTCTTCCTTTCGCTCTCGCTCCTTGAGGTCAATGCAAGTTGCTCTATCACAGAGATGAGGCTGAAGTAAAACAGAAAGCAACATAAAAAGCTTTAAGCTCCTGGAGTTTTGCTCAAAATTAAAGAATCATACTGTTCACAGGGTTCAATTTAAAGGAGATTAATTCTTCTGTGGCCAAGCTGCAGCCTTTGAAGTTTCTCCCCAGCCTGTGGATCACTTGTTAACTGCCATTAATAGCAATAAAGGGAAAATGGCCGCCACCTCATCCGAGGGAAAATATGCAGAATCAAGAAAAAATGGATGCTGTAGCAAACTAAATGCAAAAATAATAGCATACTGATAGATAAAGGTGGAAAATGTATTTTTCACTGAAATTAATTAGTGACATTGGCCTCTGTAAAATTACATTAGACAACTTTCACAAATTGCCAATTTATAGACAAAACAATGAATCAAATTCAGAAACTATACTTGGTTACAGATCTAATTCGATTTTCACCTATGATGACGTATTGGGTTTTTATAGTTTCTCTGGGCCTTTAGTTAGAGTCATAAAATTAGAAACATCAACAACGCTGGTTAGGGTTTGTGGCCTGAGGGGCTTCTACCCAGGAATCCACAAGGTCGAAGGTCAGGGTAGTTCACAGCAGTGAACCACTGGCCTTCAAGGAAGCACTGGGCAGGCGTGGAAAATGACAACAGACAGTCTGTTTCTATAAAAGCTAGAAGTTCTCAGCTGTCAGGCGTCTGTGTCAGTGTACGTGTATGTCAATTCACTGGTCACAGGTCAAAGGTCACACGCCTGGTATCTGAGACCCCTCAGATTAGAAGGAAGACTCTTCCATACTGTAGAGCAGCACCCGAAGCCTGTTTACGAAATCTACGAGAAGTAGTGTGATGATGTTTGTTATAATGACGTTTTACGACATTTATTACAGCTTCAACTGTGGTCTACTAACACAGACCTCAGACAGATCTGCTTATTGTTCTGTTTCCATAAAAATAAATCACCAGCCCCAAGATCCTTTTTAACTGAGCGAATTTGTGGGAAGGTTCATTGTTTGTGATCAGCTGTAATGACCTTTAATCAAACACAGCTCTGCACATAATGAGGCTCCAGGTTTAGGTTTGAGTCTGTGTCAAATGTAGACTGATGCTTAATCTCTTCATGCAGTCTGACGTGAAGTAGAAACCACTAGTTTACTGACCCCACGTTCCATCGCTACAGTTCAGTCTTAGCCTGCACGTGAAGTAAGCACAAAAGGAGGAGACATAAAAAAAAAACAAGGTGGAATCCAATGCACATAAAACAGAAGCGGAAACTGGCAATTTTTCATGTCAAATATAAATTCTTCTTGTCTGGAGGGTGGATTTTTTCCCTTCGTCCGTCTCATACACTCAGATAGTTCTTAGTTAAAGGAAGCCTGGTCACATCCAGATTGTTTTGTTCTCTGCCTTAAGTCTACAGTTGTACAGACGTGGATGAACTGGGTTGGTCATATTTACACGTGTTATCTTTTCGTTTTTATCTATGGCACTGTAACATTTGCATCCTTATGTTTGCTGATGGCCAATTAGCCGGTGGCTAATTCAGTCCTACACGGCAGCTCTACTGAGTCGTACTGAGGCCCTTTGGGAGATGTTAGCTGATGATTTGTCCACATATTTAAAATGAATGTGGGGCCAAAACAGTAGAAAACAGAGCAAGTGTTTTGGGCTGGTGCCTGTGGCCACGCCCCTGATGCCAAGGCAGCCTGTAAAAAGAAAACCCTACGCCGGCCAGTCTGGACATTATGCTGGAAGCACCGTGAGTGAAAGTCTCTGCTTTGTGGCGTAACGTCTGCCAGACTCGCCAGCACTAAAGCTGATGAGCTAAGCAGATCCGTGCAGTGCTGAGCCGAACTGGGCAAAGGTAAGATGACGGGTAACTGTAAGAAAGAGTTTGGCTGGACCCAAGTTTTTCAATTCAAAGACAACTGTAACGTCTACTCTTTTTAAAACTCAAAGACTCGAGAGAAAGGTAGAAATCCGCTCGTCTCTCCTCTAAACAGTCGGGCAGGCAGCCAGCCTAAGGTCTGATCAGATGCCCCCCTTGAGGGGACTCGTGCCAGGCGGCAGTGTGCTGTGAGGGCTAATAAATCAGAGTCAGTCAGCATTAGAGCCAGCGCTGCCAGAGACAGAGCCAGGAAATAAACACAGCACCCCAGCCCAAGGCCAGCGTAATGACCATCATTAGACGAGCCTCCATCCACCTCCCACACCAAGTATGCGAAACCCATCCAGCGCTACTGACAGTCCACTGTGATCGGTGCAATATTTATATGAAAGCCTTTCACTAGACACAGGTGGGTTTTACTTCATTCGGTTTGTTGGCGTGAATGAGCTGAACGCCCACGTGACTCGTTTTTGTCACGTGGGCACCACTTAGATAACAACGATAACTGAACATCAGCTCAGCAAATTACAGACGTTTGCTTTGGCACATGCTTTACTGGTTTGAAGAATTGAAATGACAGTTGCCAGGTGACACCTAGAAATCCAGTAAACACAATTAAAGACCTATAATCACCTTTGGTGCTTGTAGCACACAGTAATACAGTTGTTCTCACAACACAACTATTTGTAACGATATGTTGGTGCAACATTTCTTGGCTTGACTGATTCCCATAAAGTTGATTTCTTCATAGATAACGTGTATGAATTTCTTAATCACAACAATCAGAGGGATATTACGGCCATTTAACGAACACCACACAACCTTCAGATAGTTTACTTGTGTCTCTGTAATTTCCCCATCATTTCATTTTATGCTGTGCTTTCTTTCCAACCTCTCCTTCTACTATTTTGTCACCTACAGCAGTGAAACAAATGCCCCTTTTCAACCCCCCCTTGGGGGATACGAATACCTCATTTCCTGTGGCTTGGCACTGGGGGAGCCATAAGCTGGGACAGATGGGGGAGTCTGATTGGAACAACTGATCCAGACACTGAAAACGGGCCCTAACAAAACATCCTTTGTTGTTTTTTTGCTTTGTTTTTTTTTTGAGAAGTGGTGAAATATACAGAGAAACCCCTTTGCTACGTCGACATCCATCCCACACCCAGACATTGTTTAAGTAACAAAGTGAAAGGACACGGGTGACGGAGGGGAGCTGCAGCTGGAGAGAGACGAAGTGATCCCTGTAGTTCGTTTCACTGGATACCCCCCACATTCACACAAACACATGAACAACACCTTTAAAAACACACACATGCAAGCGTATGTTTATTTGTACCCAAACGCCATTTTCACCAGTGGTTAAGCCTAAACATCAACACTCTCCCCACATGAGCTACATGAACTACAGCACGTTCAACTTAACTATTACGCTTAAGATTCAGGTCACGCTCCATCATCATCCAAGTTCCTTTTGTGATCCGTTCCCACGAAAATGTTAATTTGCTGTAAATACATTAGGCGAGTTCAGTGAGACAACCTGCCTGTTAAAGTGGAACGTGCTGTTTTTCCGAAAACAATGTGGTAGTATTCAACAGCATAATTTAGTAGGCGAGCTTGGCCTAAGTCCAGAAAGTACAGCAGTTGAAAGAGAGCTGCCAGAGAAGTAGAGATGGGAAAGTCATCCATGCAAAACGATCCGTATAACTGTATGCGTTTATAGTTTATTTATCGTTTTTAAGTTTTATTATAGTTATTCGCGTCGGCTTAGCACAGACACTCTTCTTACCCTCTCAGAGTCTCCTGGCCACGGCGCCGGACCCGCTGCACCTCTCTCTGGTCCACGGTGCCGGTGAAGCGGCTGGCTTGGTACGGTCCATTCCCAGTTTCAGCGCCCACCACGTGAATCGACGCGAGACACGCAGCCACCCATCCCAGCAGCACCTGGGCCTGCTTCCCTGATCCCATTGGTTGGTCTATCTGTTCCTCCAACCACACACGCTGAGGCTCCTTTCACAGTATGGACCCAGGCTGAGCAAAGGGATCTAGACCTGGACCCCGACCAAGTCCTGTTGTATACTCCAGAGTAGGGCCTAGACAAAAAAAAGACTTCAGACATAGGAAATACTTCCTTAGACCAGGATGAGTGCAGATTTGGAGAAGAAACACACTTTATCTATCAGGAATATATCACACAGTCAAAATCACTTAACAGGAAAAGGCAACAAACACCGCATTCCAACTTTATGACTAAGTTGACATAACAACTGTTGCTAACGTAAGTTAATACTGAATATTCATTACAACGAAACACACTTGTACCTTAGAGCTACTTTACTGATACACACTCGTAGATCTACGGGAGGTGACGCCCTGCGAGTCCAGAACTGATCCCTCAAAAGTCCTACATGTTTGATTTGGCAGATAAAATGACCTCAACTCTTGTGATATGTGTCAAATCAGCCTCACATTCTGTAAAAGTGAATTATCCGGTGACTGGATTTTTGTGCCTGCGACATGCTTACTGAGATAAGAGGAAACATATGAGCTGGGAGTGAATATAGGAGAACATGTGAGAAAATAAAAGAAGTCCTGGCTTCCAAAAATCTGTTTTCACTATGCTGCACTTCAAAGCAGTCCCATAAGTGGTTTATCACTTCACAGACACCAAATACTGCATGTACAGACTACAGAGTGAAAGGTCGCACAGGGAACTGACTGCAGAGATGCTTTTAAACATGTCTGGGGTCATTAGGAGAACGTTACGTAGCTGTTCATTACATAAAACAAAAGAAGCAGTTCTCTTAATGGCACTGAGGGATATGAGACTGTTTTCACAATCTTATCCAATTTACAATCCCTGCTTTTATCCAAAATGTGACAAGTGATGATTATAAGTAGATATTTTTATTGGGTCACAAGCTAAGATGGAGCCTAACTAATTACTCACATACACATGCTCTTGACTGACTGGAATTACTCCCATTACTGTGTGAATTTCTAAATCGAGTGTTCTGGACTCGACTACCCCCCAATCTTCCAAGCCCATCCCAGGGCATGCTAAACTATAAAAACACGCAGAGTCCAACTGGCCTGTGCTGTCAGGAGGTTTATTTTCTCTTCTCCAACTCATTATGGAGCCCAGGTTTCAGAGTGAACTGTGGGCCCCTGGTGATATAAAAGCTCAGCAGAACCAGCCTCCAGCCATGGATCCAACACTGTCATATATTTGGGCTGACCGAGACAAGAAAAAGCAACATGGCTGCACATCCCACTGCCTAAACGTTCAATGTAAGATAAGAGACCGATGAGCGGTGAACTCACTGAGCCCTGCAGAGAAAGACAGGAAAGGAAAAGTGTCTGGAACTCAGCAGGAAAAACAGGCGAATGTTAAGAAAGTGCATAACCCATAATTGTCCATAATTATTCCATCCTTCATATTTTGCGCTTCCTGAAAACACTGTTTAAAAAGGAACCTGGACGCCACAGATGTTTTAACTCCCATTGTACAATATTCTTACTGTGCATCTGTTTCAAACACGCCACAGAAGCTGAAGCTGCTCGCAGTAAGAAAAATAGATGGAGGCGGGATCAGTGCGGAACAAAAGAAATGTCTGCTGTCACAACGCAGCAGGTAGCAGCCTGCGTCAAGCGTCACCATCTACTGGAGCGCGTCCTTATCACGATGTCATTATGATCTGAGAGGCGAAATATCCCAAAGTCAGACTCAGCCTCTACTTCCAGCACTAATATTAAACGTCTTATACTAAAAGCGCCACTTTGAGGCACCTCGTGTGGAAAAAGGTGAAAGGTATGAAACGCCTCCATCTCACGCGTCTGCTGCGAGGTGACAGGAACGCAAACGTGTTTTTTTCCACGAGCGGCTCCGCTTGTCACCGCGACTTTATGAATGGAGGCAAACGCAGCATCGGCTCGCAGGAACGCGACTGGGTGCCAGGTGGCCGAACCGGGCTGCGGCGCTTTCTTAGTTCGCGGTGCTTGCCAGGAAAGCTCAGCTTGGAAAAGCCCCACAAAGCGACAGTCAAGCGGCTAAACGTGACGGCCTGTCCGGGTTTTTTGCGCCATGCAGTTCCCAAAAAAAAGCCGGTAAAATGCAACTTCCGTCCAACTTTTTATCCACTTTTACGCGTCGTTATCCTTTAAATTGACACGACACCCTTGTTACTGGGCATAAAAAAACAGACAATACCCCGTAAAAAGACGTTTGCTCTAACAATGGTCGCTATCAAAAGCATTGATAACTTGATTTTCATGCCATGAGAGCAATAATGCAACACAATACCTTGCAACAGTTGGAGTCTCTGCGTTGAGTCGCCCAGAGTCGGAATTTGAGGGAGGATATGTGCCCCAGAATGGAATATTGACTATAGCCTTGTGAGAAAAAGAGAAAAGTTAGGGAATTGCCCTGTTTGGGAGAGGGGAGGGGACACAGAGCGAGGCAGAGACAAGAGAGGGGGTAGTAATGGACTGCAGGACAAACCCACATTCCTCAAGACTCCTAGAGTTGTTATAACAGGGGCCAAGCAGCTAAAGCTTCCCACTGTGGATAAGTCTGCTCCACCACCATCACTCTGGAAAAACACTCCTTCAGGCAACTTCAGCGATGAGATAACAGTGTTTGCGGTGGCTAAGCAGGTAGCAGTAAGATGAGTGAAATGGGATATATTAAAGGCACGTATTTACATATTGTTGTTCAAATAGTCCTGCTCCTCACTGCCTCCGTCCACTGGTGGCTCTGACTGATTGATTGAGGGAGAGTGGCCGTCTGGGTGCTATGTTGGTGTGGACAGCTGAGCTCCCAACAAAAGTAGTTACTCTGAACTGTCTGCAGGTATAAAGGTTGCTTTACACGTTGCCTTAATCTTAATATGAGAAAAGATCTTTTGTTTTTTTGAATTTTTGGAGTTTTAATTTCAGTTTTTTGTTGATATCTAGGCTCTGAGCTCACTCGCGGATCTTTCAGCTCTTTCATTATTTACACCACTTCTTGTGCAACACAATTAATGGTTTCCAGGAAGGAAATCATAGTTGTCTTCAAGCCGAATTGTTGCTGAACAACTGTAAACTCTTGTCTTTCAACAATGCTTTGTATGAAACCTAGCAACTATGTAGCTAACATTCAGTCCTCAAACATCACTTTATGTGGGACCACTAATACTGATTCTTCAGTCCAGGAGACCCACTGGTCATCAGGGTGGAAGGCCCTTTGTGACTGGAAACAACAAGCAGCTCTGTTTGCTGGGGACAATCGAACGGTCTCCTCTGTCTGTTGACACACACACAGATTTCACAAGACCATAAATAGTTTTTACATAAAAGGGCTTTATGTGGATTAGAAGCTTACCTGGAAGCACTTACCTTTATTTCCCTCAGCATCATCTGATGAGCCTAAAAGCTGCAGTTTTGTTTTATCGTGTTGTGTGATTACAGCCATGTGTAAAACACAGTTTGTCTCTACAGGCCTTGGCATGACCTAAATTTACCAAACTTAATGTGCAGGACTTGGATTTCCGGAGAAAGATGATGTAAAACCACTTTTAATTATCAGGGGAAGTACTTAAATTTATTTGAAAACAAAGAACATTTCCACATTGTGCTCATTGATACATGAACATTTGGCTTCGTTTCGAGCGCAGAGCAGTAAAACCAACCAGGGAGAATTCAAAGCGTGTTTCAGTACTGGTACATTCTCCGTCAGACATGAACAAGGCCTCCACGCTTTCACACAAACCTCTGTGCACGTGTGACGCCTCTCACTCCATCCTGTTGAACACGGCAGTTCGTTCTAATGGGGACCGTGCGGCGCATTGTAACGCCAACATCCAACATGCAGCACAGTCCTGCAGGATGATCTGCGGTGTGAAGCTCTCACGATGAAAGACAGGGATGGATAGGAACAAAGACCCTGGAGGAGTCGTGCGTGCGTCTCCTTTTTGCCTGTCTCTCTCTGTCCCCCTCGTCCAGCAGTCCCTCCCTCTCCCCTCTAAACAGAACCACATTTCGCCAAGCAGTGATCAGGCCACGGCGAGAATACTTCACTGTCTGTGGGTATTGTGCTTCCCCAGTGCAGGGGAATTGGCTCCCTAGCCCTCCCTTCCTCTCCTTCTCCCCGTGCACTCTCTCTTCCTCCCGTCTCCGCCACATACGTTTGTTTAGTCACATGTAAACACTCGCGCGCACAGACGCGCCGTATCTCGACCCAAGGTAAACACCCGGCCTGAAGAGCAGGCCGCCTGAAAGAGCTGAGAGCAGCGTGGATTTGTCACATCTCTGAAGGTTCCAACCGAGGTCGTTAAAGTGAAGGAGAAGACGCTTTTTTGTTTGTGCGTTGAGTTTGTGTTTGGAAAAATGCAAACACGCAATGTTAGCGATGGCTTTCAAGATGATGTCAGAGTTGTATGGTCAAGTTTAATGCTTGTAATTCTGTGAAAGAAGAACGGCTCTCGTGAGACTTGTGGTGAATGACGTGGTGACCACATAGGCTCGCATTGACAAAGGCAAGTCATTTGTTTTACATGGACCAGACTGTGCTGTGACTACATGTCGCTGGCCTAGTAGAGCAGGAAACCGGGGGCTCTGTGTGACTGCGCTGCCAAGCTTAGGGTCCCTTGAGCATCTGACATGGTATAAAAGATGACAAGCTAGTACAGAAACCAGATGAGGATTAAATTATCCTCACGACTGCAGTCATGCACGCTTACATTTGCATGCGCATACATGGGCTTACGTTTTAAACCTCTGTGCCTCTAACTCAGTTTCCACGTCAGCCTAGATTCCCAGCGGGAGGAGACGCGGTGATACGGCCGCGTCTTCTCGTCTTAGCCTGTAACTGGTGCACGCTGCAATAGTCTTCGTCGATACACTTACACTCATGCATTGATGCCTAATCGCTCCCTGCGCTGAAAGAAAGAACAAGGACAAACCACCAGAGCCTGATGTGGGCTTTCAGCCTGTCTTCAGTCCAGCCAGGAGAGACATCACTGGGCCAAATCACTTCCAGAATTAGTCACACTGTAATGCTGCCCATAGGGGTGAACCGGTGCAAATGTGGGTCAGCGGAGCCAGGACTGGATAGAGGAGTTTATGTTACGCTGTTTGTTTATATACTGCATATACATACATTGTTATTGTCCCTAAGCGGGAATGAACTTGAGCTGCAGACGCGTCTCTAAATGTGCCTTCATGTTAAACGTCACGTTACCCTGAACAACAAGGATTGTAACACTGGGAGTGTTTCTGAGGACACGCATGCCGCAGCAGCCGGACACGCTCGGACAAACAAGTAGGTGAGCTGATGTCAGCAGTAATCAGATCACGCGAGCGAGACGCGCCTGCAGCTCGGTTTTCCCAAACTGGGTTTTTTTAATTAGTCACATTTGGATGATGACAGCGATGAATTCTGGGAGAGATCCCATCGAGATATTTCCGTCATGGCAAAATGATGTCAAGGTCAGTCCAGCTCCAGCGTGTTGGGAGAATGCTGCTGGGTTTTACAGAGGCCAGGGCAACTACCTAAAGCCTCAAACTAACGATCGGGCGTCTCTGGGGCTCGCCCGCTACCCAGTAGCAGTATCTGTTGTACAACGTTATTCAGTGGACTCGGTCACGTCATGTAAACGTTCCAGCCGACACACACAAAAGCACATTTTGAGCACGAGCCGACAGTAAGATGACATGAATCCATAAACAGTTTCAAAGTGCTGCGATTCAAAAAAGCTTTGCCTCAGGTCTGAACAAAATGTTCCACATGAACATTTTGCACGCACAGAGCTCCAGCTGAGCTAGAGCGTTGTTGCTGTCATCGCCCGTGACTGGACCTGACACACCTCTGACATTTGCACTAACAAGAGAAGGAACATTAGGTGTAATGGTAAGAAAATTCAAAGCAGAGCGTTTTTAACCTGGAGGCTCTGTAAGGCTACGGGAAGCTGCTCGAAAAACAGACTCGTTGGAGGACAAATGGGGGGCGTGTACGCGCTAAACTAGTCAAATGAAGTAATTATAACTCAGCAGCAATGGAAGAAAAACAGAAATCCAGCTGTTGTGTACGTCACATCATCATAGTTCTCATTTTCCAGACAACATGTATGTTTTGGCTTGTGGCAATCTTAAGGTCATAAGAGCATGTGTGTGCGTGTGTGTGGTGAGGTGGGGCTGAGGGGGTTAGAGTGGTTTTGTACTGTCATCATGGTCTTGGGGCTTGTGGTTGGAGTCTGTGGGGTCAGGGTGGAGTGTGAATGGGTCTTGAGATGCTCCCAGCTCAGAATCATGTGGTCGTGGTCCACTGGTGTTTTTTCCCCTGGAAGGTTGATACACAAACAAATACACAAGGCCATTCACAAGACTGCATCCATTTGCTAAGCAGGAAGGCATTTCTGGCCTCACCTTCACCAGAACGCAGCGCTTCTTGACTTTGTGAAACCCTGGACTTGTGCAGCTGTGCTGCCCCGATGATGCAGTGAGAGAGGAATGCAGAACTTCAAAGTCTAATATGAGCAGAGACAAAGAATGGTAGTGTTCAGAGGGGATGAGAATATGTGTTCTCATAAAACAGCATACAAACAGGAGGATGAGGAGGAGGAGAGAAACCTGCCTCACATGTCCCCTGTCTGCTCTGTGGGAAGCAGAGGAAACGGCGGGTGTACACGTGATGCCGCTCCCCAGTGATATATGCAGCTTGTCTGGCCACGGTAATGACCGTGAAAACATACAGTGGGAAGACGGACGGAGAGGGGTCTCTGCGCCTGCTGCAGATGAAGTCTGGAAGGATTCGGTTCTAGTTGAATAAGACTTGGATGAGACGTTTGGTGTCCCAAATCCCCTGTAACTGCACAGAGCGTGTAGTCCCAACAAAAAGTCAAAAGAGGCGAAGAAAGAAGTGCAGCGAGGTTCCAAGAGAGCGGAAAGAATCCTCAGACTGCCTGGGTTTGAGGCGCTAATGGCTTTCAGATGTCTGCAACGTCTTTTGTATTTTCAAAGGAGCATAAAACATTCTCTCCCAGAGAGGAATCTAAACAGCGACAGGAATTCGCACAGTGAAAATTCCCAGCAGCAGTGGCAACTAAATGTTTATCCCTAATGTTCACTCACGTTTCATATATTGTGTGTTTTACATCCACAGACAGTCTAATAGTCTCTAAATCATCGAGTCCCGTGCTTTTCTGTGAGGTTGGAGCTTTCTCTCTGGGAGTGCTACAGCGAGTGCTGGGGGTGGGGCGGGGTGCTCCCTGTTTCCTGTGCAAACCCTGGGGAGCGGTGACTTGGATGAGGTGAGGTCATTTCTCACTCTCAACTCTCAGCCACATGCACATTATGAATCTTCCATCACAAACCAGAGATTCCTACCACGATCACCTCAGTCAATAAAATGTACCGACTGCGTTTCGCCCAGCTTAGCACAGAGATCAGTAATAAAGCAAACTGCTTGTCTAACCTGCTTTATCCATTGATAGGTTTATTGACGTTATTTTAATCATTTTATGCATTTTAAAGTTTATGCATTACTTTTATGAGAACTTCTGCCATAACACGCTCTGACAGGGCCATAGCTTTACTAAAACAGTGCACACAACACTGAATTTTTGTTTTTGTATGGATTTAACCAGATACACCGTCGCATGCCAGTCAGCCAGCTTCAGATGTGGGGAGTTTTATTGCCTTGGGATAGAGCTAAGTAAGCAGTTTGATCCCAGTTCCAGTCCTTTAGCTAAGCTAAGCCAACTCAACTCACAGACACGACACATAAGGGTCATATGTGTTTTTACTCTCAGCCAGCCACAGTCTGACAGCAGGGCACATGAACAGGCGTGTGGTACATGAAATAACAGGAAAATAAGGACTCTGGAAAAACCACCTGCTTTCCAAACGCATTTCATAGATGTTGTAGCTGTAGGTCTTGTGCAAATGGTTTTACTTGATACTGAAAATGTAAATAATCTCTGACAAACCCAGTTGTTTTCAACATCCATAAAAACATAAACTGCATCTCTAGCTACCAGCCAATCAAATGTAAACCAAAGAAACAAACCAATTAAAAAATAAATTGTAATTAGTTTATTTCAGATTTTTTGTCATTTCTAATAAACTCACCATCCGCAGTTTTGCTTTTACCCCCCACGACACAGAAATATGCCACTGAGTTGAAAAGAAAATGGTTGACGAGACGTCATTGCCCTGCTGGGCCTTGACGCCAGGGCACGGGCAGCCATGTCACAGGAAATGGCTGTGGAAACTGAAAGCAGACGTCCAGCGTCAGAACTTTGATACCCCCCCCCATAAATGTGTCATTTCTATTCCACTGGAGGAATAATTTGCCCAATGCTACACATATACTTCTTGTTAGTTAAGAAATAGTGCTATGATAAGACTTGACATAACACAAATCTAGATTTTCTCCCAACTTCCACCCATGGAACTCTTTGATAACTAATTATAATTAGTATCGCTTTCATCATAACCCACTGAGTCAAGGGGTGACCTTGGATGACTAGTGTTAAAACTGAACTCAAATACTGCAGAGAGTTACCAGAGTAACGTTTTAGTCGAAACATAACACCTTTTCTATTATTGCAGGCGAAATTGACAAATTAGCTCCATCTGGACACTGGTTGTCTCCCATTTCAAACACGCTTCAGTCTCTGTCACCTAAGAATAAATGTTTATCCATAAATGTTAACTGCGCGTCTGTAGAACAGGTGAAGATAGCTGCAGGAAATGGATCATCAAAGCCAAAGGACGTAGAATGATCCCTCGTGTGGTTCGAAACAGGCTTTCATCTTTAATATCACACAACCCGCTTGGCCAATTTATTAGTTGTAGTCAACGAGAAAGTTTTGCTTCGCTTCAGGAAATAAGCCTTTGTGGGCAACGCACCCACTTTTGTGTGCATGTGCGCGTGTGTGATCATTAGAGGGTTGGACAACAGATGCTCAGACACTTGGAACATCCTCTTCACCTACCTGCCCATCAGCATTCCTTTCGCCTTTCATCCCTCCCTTCCTGCCGCTGTCCCGCTTCTGGCTGCAGCTGTTTTCACTGGGAGTCACAGGTAAAGACGGGCACAGAGGAGAGAGACAGAAAAAGCAAAAGGGGAATAAAGGGAGGCCTTGGAAAAATGAGAATTTCTTTGAAAGGGTCATTTTGAAGTTGCGGTGGAGCAAACTCAAGGCAGATACTGTATAAGTTCTAATAAAACAAATCCAGAAAGTCATGTCCCTCTATCAACACAAATACATGATGTTGTTCCCTGCAAGTGTCTGTGAATCATTTGTTTAGGGTCAGACCTCTATTGCTCTAGGACACGCCTACGCCGAGGCCTGTTAAAAGAGCTTATCAATGGACCACCCAGGAGGTTTACACCAACCAGAGTAGGGGCAGGGTGGCTTTTAGAGTAGCAGCAAGTGGTGAGATGTGAAGAGATGAGTCACATTTCACACTGCCGCTGATCTGCTAATGTACACAACCCCCGCGTATGTTTGCATGCACTCGCACGTCACACGAAACCTGGCTGCACCGTCACTGCCAGCTACGTTTGCCACATCACACATGTACAGCGTGGCCCGCACCCATTCAGAGGCTGTTAAGCTCATTCCTCCAACCCACAGTCAGTGCGCAGTGATCTGGATGCTTTAAACTACAGCAATGTGGGATTTCCAGTAACTTCCACGATCAGGACCAGTTGTTACTTCCCCTGAGCAGAGTGTCAGTTTTGCTAATTACTGTGATTAAGAGCCTGATAAGAAGGGAGGTCACTTCTACTTGGCGCTCGTTAGTTTCTTTATATAGCTTAGCATAAACACTGAGAGCGCTGTCGAAGGCGGAACGAAGAGGAATGAAACAGAAGGGATTCAGGGGTCACCGTAGTGGAATGTGGACCTGTTCCTTTAAGGTTTAAGTAGTAACTGCAACTTTCCTCGCTATTCTATTGAGGCGTCACTGTCTGTGAATCTGGACAGAGATAACAGCTGTAACAGGGTTTCTGCTTACGGGCCATGAAGTTGACAGTACGACAGCTGGATTTCTGCAAGAATATGATTACTTGGCCGATCAAGTGAAAAGATTAAGTGTGTGCATGGAAAGGGCCCCTGAATGTTTTATAGCGTGGTCGCTTCTAATCAGGAGTCAGTCACACTCCGTCTCCAAACATGTGTTTGCTTGACAAGTGCGACCCTGCTCAGCTGGGCCGTGGCTGCGTCACCCCATGGAGCGCCCACACGGGGGCCTTTGAAGTGTCGCGGGCCCCCCACACAGAGAAAGCGGTACCACAGGAGCAGACGGGGGCCCGGGGGCTGTCGTCAGGATGAAAGGCCGTGGCAGTCCAGCTGTTCGCTCTGCCAGCCCAGCACCGAAGAAAGAGCGTTTTCGATCAGTATTTGTTGCTCTGTGTGTCTGGTGGAGTCGGTCATAGACCCAGTGAACTCCCGAAATGTCTGGGAGGTTGCTCAGCTGTCACTTTGTCATTGTTGGAGTTATTTTAGTTTTTACTTCTCCAGAGCCATGAAAAACACTTAATACAGAGTAAACTTGGCCGTCGAACACTAAAACCTTCTGTAGTGTTACATGGAAGTGCAGAGAGCTGAGAAGCGACTGTGGGGGTGTGTGGTCTCTGAGTAAGCATCTAAGTCTCCAGCATCTGGCAGAGGCTGGCGGCTTGATTGTGCTTCACCCTGTTAGTTGACTTGAGCATATTTTGCCAAAATAGACCAAAGACAATAAAAACTCATGTGTAGTCAACCAGTCACCTTTTGGTTTCCAACTAGACTGATTCCATTCCATCATCCCTCTACAAGGATTGCAAATAGAAATGATTGGGCTGTGTTGAGTTTAGCACTGGAGGCAACGTAGTCGCGTGAGCATGTATGGATGTGTGCCTGTGATCACTGTAATTGGGGGGCTAGCCTGAGGAATGCGACTCCCACCGACAACTCTCTCTCCCCCCGTCCGTCTTCATTATGGCCCGTTCTGGGTGCCGGTCATGTGATTTACAGCTACGGGCCCCAGTTTCAGTGATATAGGCCAAATTCCTGACCAGGATCATACACAGCTTCATACGCACAGCAGGAGTCTGGCGCTTTGACAGGAGGAACGATGGAGCAAGTAGAGGAGAAGAGAAACTGGGACAAGACTATGGACATTTTAAGGACAGTAATTAAAGACATTATTGTGAGTTAATGTTCTATAAGGAGATTTACAGGCAGAGAAAGCAAAACAGGGAAACAATACAACATCAGTCAATCATGCACACAGGTTATCCTGTAAAGGACATATTTCATCAAGCCAAATTCAAATTTCAATCATTATGCACAACTGGGAGTCAGTCGTGAATAATCCGTACTGTGTGAGCTTTGTGACGGCTGACACGCTTTTTCAGCTGATGCTGTATCTGCCGAGGCTGGTGTCTCAAACTGATCAGTACAGTCCACTGAAAAAACACACCTGGAACGGAGCCCTGGAACTGCAGCACGTGCGATAAAGCCTCAAACCAAATGAGCAAACAGAGGTGGAAGAATCAAAGCGGCAGCCGCTGAGAACAGGCAATAAAAGGGCGGCGCGTCTGCTGTGATGATGACAGCAGATAACGACGCGTGATGATGAAGCTGATAGATAAGATGACTTCAACCAAAATTTGTCATCGTCTGGCTTCAACATTTCTACACTGCACCCCATCCATCACCCTCGCTCCACCCCACAGGCCTCGACACCACCTGAACCCAGTCGCTCCCTCGTGTCCTCGCTTCATTTTAATCCCAGAGTTTTCTTTCTTCCTGAATGGGAAGCAAGTCAGCCAAAGCCGTGCAGTCAGACACTGTAATGGTTGTATGATAATGATAATGATTACTGCAGTGGCGATAAAAGCTGCGTTGCTGTAAGTAATTTGATGATGTCACTGTAAGACAATGAGAAGCTAAGGTGGGGAGGAGCCGCTGTGCGCGTCCTGACCTGCAGAGAGAAGGGATGCAGCTAAAGGCAGCTGGGTTGAACGAGGACTCACAAGACACGAGGAGGCTGGCAGAGGTTTATTAGAGGGGCCTCTGCGTCTGGAACCCTGTTAGCTGCCAACATCAAGGATGTGGTGCGAGGTGATCAATCAGGGTTTTATTTTAAGACACGGACAAAACAACGGCAAATGCATCTCATCAGGCAAACGTGAGACGACGGCACAGACATTGCGTCCATGTTGGTTCTAGGCTTCGTGGTCTGGGATCCAAATTTTAACCAGAGGGAGAAGAAATGCGCAAATACTCGCCTAACAAATTATTCCACTACAAGAACGAGCACCACTTGAAATGATGTCTATACATGTACCTCCACAGAAACAAACTGATTTTTTGAGTTTACATTTAACTAAGAAGGATCAAAAATATAGACATTTTAATAGAAAGTGACCGGTTTTCCTGTTTTATGCCACATTTTCTATTCAGATTTGGTTTAAGATGTGCAAAATATATGGGTCATGTTCAGTGTTTTATTTATTGCTGTGTTGTCCTGACTGGCCCTGTTTCGATTCCGTGGCTGCGGTGTGATCTCTGCTCGCTCTGGTTTGGCCAACACACCTGGAAGTGCAAGCAGCATAAACAATTTGACCTTTACAAGCGTTTTATTAAGTTAGACTAAATTGAATTTGCATGCTGTCTTCTCTGCTCTGTTTACAAGAACAATCCCTTCTCGTACTGTGTTCCATTATTGGCGAAGATGACGCCAACTCTCGGTATCGGTTGGTTCTTCCGGGAGGTTATGTTTTATGACCTCTGGGTCGTTCACATGCTTTTACGGTGAAGCCGTGAGAGGCTAACCCCCAGCCAGACACCGCTGACGCCATAGCCTCCATCTGACTTGACGTTTGCCTGCTAATTAAGGCTGTAAACAGGTGGGTGAGAGAGGCTTTGTAGCTGACTTTATACTTGACTATCAAACTTCCTCACAGGTTTAATGATGTTTACCTCCTCAAGTCGCCTTGAACAGTGGAAACGCAGCCACGTGTGTACACACATGCACAAACTCATGCGACGGGAGGGACAAACATACAGCTGCTCGAACAGCTGCTCCTTTACTGACTGACTTTACTGAGGATAAAAATCCTCCTGGTTTCTCCTGCACCTGAAAATAACATCATCACGTTAGGACACGTACACTGTAGTTGTTTTGGAAGTGAATTAGATCATGTTTGTTTAGACCGATGCACTAAAACAAGACCAGGCATCTGAGATCCAACTAGTTAGATGGCAAAATGTGTCTGAATGGGCCAAAAACCTCAGCAGGCCTCACCAGGCGTCTTTCAGAGTGTGATATCTGGCGCCCTCTGCTGAGATAATCCGGCATTACTTTTCTTAGCTGTCACTGGAATTAGGTCAAATCTGGTCTGTTAGAGATAATTGCCCCAGAAGCAGTGTTTCCACTGTGGGGCTCCAATAGCTGTGTTACTCTCTGAGCTGGTGTGTGTTCAAGGAGGCCCTGCACTCGTCTGCGGAGCTTAGAGAGCAGTAGAGCTGGCTTCACTCAGGGCGTCCGAGGGAGAAAGAACGCCAGAAACACCAGACAAAAGAATGAGAAACGGTGGAAAGACCGAGGAAACGCTCCAAGAGAGAGAGGAACCGAGGGGGGGGTGGAAAAAAAGGGGGAACATGCACGTGAGAGCTTCCCAGGAGACTTCAACGGGGAGATGAGATCAGAGGCCCTGCTGTGGTGGCAGCCACACGGAGTCGATGAAACACCTGGCAAAAAGGAAGGACAAGGGTGTGTCAGCGCTCAGACACCGGGGGCCACTAGATGAAGGGCAGATTAAGGCAGCTTGAGGTGATGAGACTTTAAGTCCACTAATAAAACGGAAAAATAAGGAGAGAACATCAGGGAGCGAGCCTCCCCCGTCAAGCCCCCCCGGCTCCGCCTCAGCACCGCCACCACTGCTGCTGATTCCCCACCTTCCAGGCTTTGTTGGTCATTTGCTGTTGTTGATGTTGACAAAGGGCTGCACAGCTAAGACCAGGGTGGTAAGCTGCTGAGCTTAATGGCTTACTGCTAATGAAAAAGTGTAAACAACTTTATACCTGCAGATTTTCAGGGTGTTAGCGCTGTTTTTGTGGGGATGCTGCGATCTGTGTTCTCTACGGGCGACATGTTCAGACTCCTTTCACTTCACTTGCTGTTTTTATGGCTCACACAGCCCATATTTACACTTGATGTATTTTTACCTCATTTATTGTTTTTGTGTGCCGTGGCCCTCGTGTGGGTGCAGGTCACAGCAGACAGAAAAAGCTTTTGTCAGGAAGGAGAGAACAGCTGGAAAGCACAGACGGGACGTGTGAAGGTCACAGCGGTTCCGGTGGGACCCGTGAGGCCTCCCCTCTGTCTGGGGTCTGCTCCGGTGGGGACCCCGGCCTTCAGCGCAGGGCGATGGTTTGTTTGTTTGTGCGTTCTGTTCGTGTCGGTGCAGGCCTGTAGGTGAACAGCCGTGAGAACGTGAGCAGCTTCGCTTCCAGCTGCTCGAAACACTGACGGTGCTCACAGGCAGTGAAGCAGTTTCAGGTTGACATGAGTTGGAGGAATAAACCTGGATAAACGTCTCCGCTGCTGTGTTTGTTAATCTTCCTCAACCGTGATGTCGTGTCCTTTACACCATCCTGATGATTTCACTGCCTCTGCTCGCGCCATCAAATGGGGGAAGTAGGAATAATCGCCTGAATGCTTTAGGTTTTCACTGAGTGCAGGGAGGGGGAGGAAACATGAATTCGATTTTTGGTCCCTTTCTGTGATTCAGCCGCATGTCACGTGCCTGTAACGATAACAATAACGTCACAACATTTTCAGTAACACATCCTGATTAGAACGATTCTTTTGTTACGGCAGCGATAGGATCGAGGAACGTGTCTGAGCATAAGACGTGAAACCAAGCTTATCGTCAGGACATCACGGTGCCGGTGATGACAGCGCCCCCCCTGCCTCTCTCTCTCTCTCTCTCTCTCTCCCTCCCTCTCCCTCTCTCTCTCCCCCGACTCTGTCCCTCTCTCTCCCCGACTCTCTCCCTGTCTCTCCCTCTCTCTCTCCCCCGACTCTGTCCCTCTCTCTCTCTCCCCCGACTCTCTCCCTCTCTCTCGCTCGCTCTCCCTCCCTTTCTCTCCCCCTGTCTCTACCTCTCTCTCCGCCTTCAGCAGGAGCAGCGTTCGTCAAAGTCGCTCCTCCTCCCCCATTAGCGGCTGTACGCTTCACATCTCCATCACGTGAGGTCGGGCAGGTAAATACATTGTCGCATTTATTATATATTTAGCAGCAGCGAGGCTTTTTAATTATAGCACATAAATAGAGCAGAGCAGCTCCAGGCTGCAGAGGGATGGGAGGGTGGGCTTCCTCCCTGCGCTGCCGGCTTTCACGGGCTTATTGTGATGAATATTCTTATTCTTATTGTTATTGTTATTTGTTCCGCGCAGCCTCTCTTCTTTGTCTGGGTTGAGCCTCTTTCAGGCGCTGCAGAGGCTGCGTAAGAGCCTCGGTGGTTTATTGCTAATCCATGTGCCAGTCAACGTGACGCTGGACAGATTCCAGATCAGCGCTGAGCCTGGCATTTCGTAATCACAGACATAGGTGTGAGTGTGTGAGTGGATGTGTGCCTACAGCATGTGTGTGCTTGCTGTGGTCAGCTGTTGTTGAAGTCTGTATTTGAACCTGTGAGGTGAACGCTGGTGCATCCTGGACTGATTCCACTATTTGAGTAGTTGGTAGTTTCGGACATTTTTCTGTAACTCTGCCACACCTTCCCCACCTTCTCAGTGTGATGGTGTGATTATAAACTGGTTTTAGATACGTGGTTTGACAACAAGAGGACTTTGAATGCATCACATGGGAAACGTAGATGTCTCCTGTGTTCAACATCAAGAATAACTATGATAGTTACTGTTGCATGAAATGTCTTTCGTTCATCAGCGTTTTAATCCCCTCTGCTCAGCATGGAGACCCTGCTGAATGAGTGGCTGTGGAAGGAGCAGTACTGGCTTCCTCCTGGCATCGGCTGGAAGGACATTAAGATGAGAGAGGACGAGGGACGCTTTCCTCTGCCCAGGGATCTCGTCTACTCTCTGCCACTGGCCTTTGCCTTTATAGCCCTCAGATATGTGTTCGAGAGGTAAGACACACCAGTCTCCAGACTTTGTCATTGTTGTCAATACCTGCTTTCTGAAGCTGTAGGTTGTAACTCTGTCTGGCAGGCCTGCAAACGTTGCGGCAGCTGCCATATTTACACGTAACACCGCATTAGTCCAGCGTCGTGGCTCCTTGTTCCACGGAAGATCAAATTAAAAACAAAGTGCTTGCAGCGGCTTTTCGCTGCCCGCTAAGCAGCTTGAGCGGCTGAGGGTAATGCGTCCTTCCAGCCTGCGCGCGCCCACAGCTGGAGGGTGTAGAGCAGACGTGCGGTGGGAAGCAGGCATCAGGACCGGACAGCCGCTGACAAGGCCATTCCTTCCCTCAGAGGAGCTGGAGTCGACCCGATCAACAGCCGGCAGCGGTGCAGACACACCTGCTTCACCTTCCTAATCAACGATATGCCTTTATGACATTAAATCAGTGTGATGGTAAATAATCACAGAAGGACTGGACAGAGATTTTCAGAGTACAGGGGACCGACTTTAAGCCTTACGCTACGGCTGGTTTTATTTTCACACTGTAGCATTGATGACCTTTTACAGTTTTTTCCTGACGTCATGTCATATTACATTCTGTGAAGCAACTTTTCTCCCACCATTTGTTTCCCATCAGCCCCAGTGACTCAGGCACACTGCAGTGTGTTCACTGTGAACAGAAAGGCTTGTGTTTTAATCAGCCGCTCTTTGATCTGCTCTAACGCTAAGAAGGCCGTGAGAAGCCTTCGTTGTTTTTGGTCTTAGTAATGTTGTGGTGGACAGTCGTTAGTGTCTGATGAGCTGATCGGTCAGCTGGGAGGTGCCGAGGTGTGTTTTCGTTTGGCCAGCTCAGGACACAGCCGTGTTCTGTGGGGAGGTAAAGGTTGGCTGAGCTTCTAGAGCCTGAGTGTGTGTGAGTGTGTTCTGTAATCAGACTCTGTGTGATTCTGTGCAAAGCTGCTCTGACCTTTTCAGACTCTCTGATCGCCCCCTCCCTGCCCACTTCAGGATGGTTATCAGTGAGATAGAATTCCTCTCACACACACACACACACACACACACTCATGCACACACCTTTGTCATAACAACTCTGGTCCCCTCCTCTGTCCTGGTGCTCTGTCTGTCTGCAGATCAGATGTCTGTTGATGCCGTATCAGCTACTGACAAAAACTGCCTGTAACAATATGCCCATGGGTGCGGCTCCGCGCTGTCAGAATTACCTCGAGGAACTATCCTGTTACTCTGTATTGTCTGTGACACATATTAGGCAGCTGCTAATGTCATTAATCATTCATTCCAATAAAATAACAGTGCTGTTCCATAAAGATTAAAGCGGATGCGTTTCTCTCGTCTCTCCTCTCCTCTCAGGGTCATCGCTGTGCCATTAAGCAGACGTTTAGGTGTGAAGGATCGGATTCGGATTCGAGCCGCTACTGTCACAAAGTTGGAGACTTTTTACAAGCAGAGCAGTCAACATCCATCACAAGTTCGTATTCCTTTCCCGCCTTTTGTACACGTCACTATCTTTAGCGAAGAGTCTATTTCTGTTTATGAATTTAGCTACTTTAGCTTTAAATGCCTCACCACAATAAGTGTTATTTTAGATGGATAAAAAAGTTAAAGTGCTTTTCTGGGTTGTCTCTACTTATTGACACTGACCAGTGAATCAGGAGCAAAATAAATTGTTGAAGAGTATGTAAACATTTCTCTTGTCATGTTTCGCTAATGGAAACAAACCAAAGGTGTATGTCTTCTGCTGATGCATATTTGAAATGTAAAAACTTGCATAACCAAATGCAAAACCGAAAACCGCATGGTGATTGTCACCACAGTTTTTTTTTGTTGGGTGCGGTTCATCAAAGCTGAAGAGCAGCATGGTTTTCTCAAATGAGTAGCATTTCTCAGACATTCTCTTAACCTTTTAAAGCCACTTGCATCGTCACAACCTTCTGAGAGAAAATCTGCCTGAATTCATTTGTATTTTCAAAATGTCAAAATTGGTTTTAAGAGTCAATTCACATGAGTCACAGACTCTGCGCAGTTCTCACTATTACCATCGTTTTCTAGCACGAATAAAAGCTCGATAATAGAACAGCTACAGCTACAGCTACAGACAGTCTTTTGAAAACAAGCTGAGATGTGCACCTGTCAGGACAAGACTCAACTTGACATCATTAGAAATTAAAATGCGCTGCTCCACGAGAACCGCTGAGTTGTCAGCCCATGCGCTGTGTGTCTAGGCCTGTGCACACGCTGTCATGTTGTGTTTGTGTGGCCTTTGTGACAGCATGGAAATACAGCATTTCAATGTGACCAGGCAGCTGCACCTGTCTGTTGCACTCGATGCTTGACTATGTAAATGCAAGATCCCATACACATGAGGAAACAGATGGACGACTGTGGTGCTATCTGCGATATTCAGTCATCTTCACACGGAGGAGGTTTAGGGGAGTGCCACACGTACGCAGCTGCATAAAAAGATGTCTGTGTTGCTTGGTCTAAACACACTGTTGTAATAAGAGATTGTTTCACAAGAACAAGAGGCTTTTCATTGGTGTGGTGAAGCATCCAAGCGAAGAGAGTGAGAGCAGGGAACATCATTCAAGCCCTTCCTAGTGTCAATGTGTAGAAGTGATCTTTTATCAGCTGCATCTGTGTTGAAGAAATGTTAACTCAACAAGGTGCTCAGGCCACTAATGCATCGCACATTAAATATAAATGTTGAATGAAGTATCTAAGTGTTGTATACTCTGCATTTGTGTGTTTTCAGAGTGACGTTGTGAGTCTGGGGAAGCAGTGCGGACTCTCACAGAGAAAAGTCCAGACCTGGTTCAGACACAGAAGGAACCAGGATCGACCCAGCAATACCAAAAAGTTCTGCGAGGCCTCGTGAGTCTTTTTTCTTTTTTTTCTCAGGTTGCAACTTGTATGTGAATGAAACCTGCAGCAGGTTCGCATCACTACAATGGATGCTAACTGTTGTTATGTGCACAGCTGGCGGTTTGTCTTCTACCTCGCTTCCTTCACAGCAGGCCTCGCCTCTTTAATTAACGTAAGCCTGTCGACCATTTCCTTCTATTTTCACTTCTCATGTGTTTACTGAATTATATTTGTTAGTCCTGTGCTATCAGAAATAACATGGGTAGTTGATACCTTTAAATAATGAGCTGGCTAGAGCTTAGTAAACGTCATCTGGTTTCCTTCCAGACTCCGTGGTTCTGGGACCAAACAGAGTGCTGGAGGGGGTATCCCAAACAGGTGGGTGGTAATGGCTAAGATTTAAAATGACGGTTTGGTTTCTTACGTTGCCAAACAGTTGAATGGTTAGAAATGCAGTATATCAGGCAGCTTGTGTGAAGCTCAGGCTCAGATTGGCCAACAGACCCTATCCACCCACGAACCGTCATCTACTTTACTTCCTTAATGGTCATGTCGGGCTAAAAGCTTTTGTGTCTCTAGATTTTATTTCCGTGGGAAAGTTGACGTGTCTGTGGCGTCGAGCCCATTTAGGTAGGCCTGCTGGTCTGCATTCCTCCCAGGACGCCAGGCTTCCTAATGGGGTCATGGCCATGGAGAGAAAACACTGGATAAAGTGAAGCCACGCAGCAGATCTCTGGATCTGAGTTCCTGACTGATCACTGCTCCTAACGGCTGAACTGATACCGTGTTCTCCCTTTTGTCTTGTGGTTACTGGCAAAGAGAAATGATGTGTTTTTAGCAGTTAATGCCTTGTTTTGTTGCAGCTGTTGTCCATTGTGAGGTGCTTTTCCATTTAAGACACTGCACCTTATGGTAAAACATTCCTTACTATGGAGAACAGGTTTATTATTATGACCACTAGTTGCTTTGGTTTCAACACCTTGTACTATCCAGACGGGTGGAGCTGTGAATACCGGCTTATCTAAGGCCATGCTGCTGCAGCTGAATGAATAATGCCCTTTCTAGTGTGTGTGTGTATTTTGATGTTATACTCTCTTGCTCCTGTTTTTTTAGCCCGTGACCGAGCCTCATTTCTGGTATTACATCTTGGAGCTGGGCTTCTATTTGTCCCTACTTCTGTGCGTCTCTGTGGATGTCAAGCGAAAAGTGAGTTTTATTTTGAAGGACGTTGCTTTTCCGTTTTCCACAGTTAGTAACGTGGCCTGTGCGCTGGATTAGCTGCTGTTACACGTTACGTCTGTGTACTGCTCTCATTACAAAACTGAATGTAACAGCATTTAAAGTCATTTGAAGTTTAAGTGGACTGTATGTTCTAAGCGTTAAAAGCGTTAGAATATTAAATGCGTAGTAGTCGCGTCAACGTTCACAGTCCTGCTTAAATGCACGTTTATACAGAAATCAGAAGGACAATAACTCTTTCCTGGTGCTTCAGCTTTTCTTTTTGCTTTGCACTAGATTCCTGTGATTTGTATGAATTATGCTTTTCTGATACTCGGGTGGTCCCTGTGTTCCAGGATTTCAAGGAGCAGGTAATCCATCACATTGCCACCATATTCCTCATTGGTTTCTCCTACTGTGCCAACTATGTGAGGGTTGGCACGTTGGTGATGCTGGTACATGACTCCTCTGACTTTCTCCTGGAGGTGAGGCATCTTTTCTGCAATACGTGTCCATTGTTTTTTTGGGGAACAGGGAAGAAATATCATTAGTACATTAGTTTATAAAAATTCAAGCTAAATACTTTAGCTGTTTTTCTTACTGTGCCTGTAAATGGGTCACACAGAAACAGGAAACAGGAAACTTCATTCGAACACACCTATTGTGTTCTAAATTTCCCTTACAGTGTAAAACATTAGCCTGGCATGAACTGAGCAGTATAAGGAACAATATGGGCTATAGTGAACTTGAAAATGTTGTTGCTGTAAAATAATTACCTGCTACTGCTTTAATGAGACAATAGGTTCTCTATGCTTGGTTTCTGAGGTGGATTTTCCCGAGCGTCGCATTTCACGCTCAGATAGCGTTTGAAAATAAAGATCAGCGTTATCTTGGATCTATGAAAGCATGTAGTGCTCCACGTGTGACCTCGGGCCTGACTGGGTGTCGCCCGACGCCTGGTGCGTCATGAAGAGACAGTAATGTGTTATGTTATGTTCAGTAATGCTGCACAGCCAGATGGCAACCAAAATCAGTTTCTGCAGTAACTACTAGTGGGCTTTATTCTGAACTAGCTTTGTTCATTGATTTAATAACGTGACTAATTTGAAGGAAATAGTTTTTAGTTTCCGTTGTTGCAACTGGAACTTCAACTTAATGTTGGACTGTTCTGATTTTGTTCCCTTGTCGGAGAATAAGCTGCCCATGGTAACATTTAGGTAATTTCCGATATTATTAAATGAATATGAATTGATGACACTTTCCTTGTGTGTTTCTTGCCAAAGTCTGCCAAGCTGTTTCACTATGCCGGCTGGACCAGACTGTGTGACTCACTCTTTGTCGTCTTCGCTGCGGTTTTCCTAGTCACAAGGCTGGTGGTCTTTCCTGTTAGGTAAGACTTTACATATGCAAATTGCAGATATATTTGGTGATTAATATATTTCAGCTGACGAGTAACAACCTAGAGATCTAGAGAGATGTCAACCAAGGTTCAATTAGAAGCTAAAGACATTTTTATATCAAATTAGTTAGGATTAGAAATATGCTCTGTCTCTATAGAATAGAATAGAATAGAAGTTTGGTTATAAACAGGATTTTTGTGAAGTTATGTGTATGTTTAAATTTGTTCTACTTCATAAACTACCTCCAGACACAACGCAGTGTCCTGTTGTCTTGCAGAGTGATCCACACGACCCTTGTGGTGTCTATGGATTTCTTCGAGCCCTTCTTTGGTTACTACTTCTTCAACGTCCTGCTGTTAGTGCTTCAGGTCCTGCATATTTTCTGGGCTTATCTCATCCTGCGCATGGTCTACAAGTTTGTTTTCATGGGCAAGGTGAGAGGAGCTCATTGTTAAACTAGCAAATGGGTTAGAGATGAGAGATTCCTCATCGCTTTTTGCGTTTGTCCGTAGGTCGAGCGAGATGAGCGCAGCGATGAGGAGAGTGAGGAGGAGGAGGAGGAGGACCCTGAGGAGGAAGGAGATGAGTGCAGCTGGAAACAGAGGAAGGGTGCAATTAACTCTAAACTGGCGTCGCTGGCTAACAACTGTGTGCTGAACAACCTGGCAAACCAGAGGAATCTGAACAGCAGAGTGCCCAAAGCCAGATAGTGGCGCAAAACCCAAAACCATCTACATGGGCTCATTAACAGGTGATCCCCTCACCGTCTATCGGACATGAACTCATTGCTCATTATAGAAATACTGCTTGAGAGCATCCGCAAAACAAGGAGACGCAAACTTTCCTACATCCAATCATATGTGTTGCTTCTGCAGGTGGTGTATTTTTTGTAAATACTTACAGAACAAGGATAGAAACTGTGCTACTAGGTTTATTTATACTTAATACTTAACAGTTATCTAACAAGTGGTGTAATATATTTTTACCTACATACATACAGACAGTATATTCCATACATGGTATGGTTGGTTGTACATAGGTAATGAAAACACTGACTGGACGTGTGTTGACAAACCACCTTAGAGACTATTTTCTGAACTGGTTTCTATGTTGTAGTCTGTGTCAGAAAGTTCTATTTTTCATTGATCGGTTGGTTTAGTTGTGTTACGGCCAAGCTCGGCTCTTAGAAGAGTTATGGCGCCCCCTCGGGAAGAAAGTCAAAATCTCTTTAGGTAAAAAAAATGTACAGCAGCGTAATATGTGTGTGTTTTTCTACTTTGAAGCACCGTGAATACTCAGTTCGAATTTTGTTGCTCTACTGAACGTTAGTTTAGTGCCTTGGCTGCTGTTTTTTACGCTATTTGGTTGCAAGCACTTGATATTTATACGTTTTGCGTGCTGGAATAAATGGACAACCCTACGGGCCATGCCTTACTGTGACACGTGTATTAACAATTACGATTCTGTAAGCTATGAGAAGTGTGCATGCAGACAGGCAGTAGAGAAAGGTCACATGTGTTAGAAATTCTCCACAAAGGTCAAATGTTTGATGCTCACAGCAGGAGAAGTTACTGAAACATAAAGAATGATTCTCCTACCAGAGAACAACCTATTTTTATATAATTAGATCGCGCTGTAACACTTTCCATGTACAGGGGTTCTCCATCATACTTTTACAGAGTAAAAGACACTGGTCACAGTCTTTCCTGCTGTTTGTGTCATGATCACAAACCCCAGTACAGTCAAAAGATGGTGTTACATTTTGAAGAACGGTTTAAATGTTTGCTGCATCTAATTATGTTTTGTATTAAGACAGTGTGGGTACAGACATCAGCGCTAAGAACCACAGAACCATGAGGAGCTTAAAACGATGAAGTTGTAGAACATTAAAAGGGCTGAGTAACACACATACAGTATGACTCCAGAACTAAAAACAGCAGGACAGAGGTTTCTATTAAAACGGCTCTTGACTGTTCTATTACGAGTGGATGCATGGATGCTTTGTTTATTGTGAGGCCATTAAGTGAAATGTTTAAAACACTTCAATAAATTAGCACTGCTGTGTTATTTATTGTGTTTTTTTATTGTGTGTGTGTGTGTGTGTCAGTGCACATTGAAAGAAGACATTTTCAGCTTTAATGCATTTGATTCAGTTATGTGGCCATTCTGACGGTGACACAGCCTCTGATGGGCACAGGACAGGGTATGGCATCATCGACCTCGATGCAGGTGTCAGTGTAGGGGTCCAGCAGCATCATGTCTGGGGATGCTTTGTTACTCTTCCTCTCACTGACCAGGTATATCTGGCCACTGACCGTAGTGCAGCCACAGAAGAACTTCCTGTCCAGACATTCCTCCTCCTGCACGGTCCACTCATCTGTGTCCACGTCGAAACGCAGGGCCTGGCCTCCGAACAGGTAGAGGGCGCCATTGAGCTCTGTGGCAACCAAGTCATACCTACAAAAGTGGTGGAAAATGTATCTTTTTGGGCTAAAGTATAAAACAGGTTATTGCTCGTCTGCCTAAAGCTAAATGAAAAGCTGCTGCGGCGGTGCGCTCACTCACCGTGGAAACGGAGAATAGGAGACCACGTCCCACTGATCCTCCTTCACCACATACCTCTGAATTCCCCCATACACTTCCCCATTTTCATCCAGTCCACATGCCACATACACACATGACCCTAGAGCAGCAGCTGCTGCCCTTTCTACTGCTCTGACCATGGGCCTGACCCCCTTCCAACCCTCCTCTGACCCCAGGTCCAGCCTTTCTACATCAGCTACTAAGCCTTCGTCCATACTGCCACCCAGGACGAACAGTATCGAGTTCAGGCCTATGGAACAGTGGCTGTGTCTGGACTTCTGCAGGGCCGGCCCATCCACCCAGCGCTGGTTACCACATTCATATATCCTGACCCAGTCCACACTGAACCACAGCACGTCCCGAAAGTAGCCCCCTGTCACGAACACGTTGTCTCCTAAACAATGAGAAAATGAACAAAACATAATGTTAAAACGCATGTGGTTTCACTGACAAGCGTTACTACAGCTGAACCCTGCATCTGCACGTTGTAGAGCCCTGCATTTACCACGTGGTAAACATTACCTAACACGGCCACCGAGTACTGAGTGAGGTTCTTCCTTTGCAGAGGTGCACAGCTCTGCCATCTGCCACTGACAGGATGAAACTGGTACAGTGCCTGTTCTTCCTGATCATGAGGCCCACCCAGGACAACAAGGCTTTCTCTGGCCCTGCTCCTCCTTAGTGACCTGCCCATTGCCCAAGATGCTGGGAAATGATCATCCAGCATGCAGATCAGCTTGGCCTTAGGGTCAGAGCTTCTCATTCTAGTTAAAAGTTCTGTGATGAATTGTAAAGACAGAGACTCAGGCCTCACCAGTTCAATTAGCTCCAGAAAATGATCTTCTCGTTTGGGGTCAAACGACACCCAGCGTAGTATGGCCTCTAAGGCCACGTCATCCTTACAGATGGCCAGATTATCACTAGCCAGAAGGTCGGCTATGGTCTTCTTAGGCAGGGACAGGAATTCCTCTTCAGCAGTTACAGCAGAGAAGTGCGTGAGCGCCACCTGTCGTGCTGCGGTGTAGAGCTGAATGCAGCCCAGCTGCCAGGCGTAGGTCATCATTCCCAGACAGTTACTGAGGTGCAGCTCACGCTCTAGGAACTTGCAGCACAACAGCCTGGCCTTCTCAAGCTGGAGGAAGTCTGCAGCCTCAAGGATGCCAAGAACATTTTCTCTGTCCAACGATAGACTGGACGTCCTGCTGTAATCCATCAAGGCCTTGAAATGCTGCAGAGCCACTCCTTTAATATCAACTTTCTTTTTGATGCTCTCCACACCACAGCCAAAGAACAGAGCCCTGAAGTAAGGACTCTGGAGGGCCAGACGTTGACGGTTGACATAAAAACTCTCTCCTTCTACGCGTAGAACAACATCCGGGATTGCAGCAGTTGGTGGCTCGTTCTCATGCAAAGGAGACTCGTCTTCTACTTTGCTTTCCATCAGCCTGAAGCTCTGAAAGTTGAGTTCGGTGTCAGCCCTGCAGGCCATGTCACAATAAACAGCACGCGTCCTACTTCTGGTTTACAACACAGCTGATATTAATAGCCTTCCCTCTGACCCACTGCTGGCTGGACCCATGTGATGAAAGATTCAAGCACAAAGCCTCGTATACGCTAAACAGACCAATGACGCGTGGTAAATGTTTTATTCATAGACTCTGATCATTTTCTCCGTTTAATATAAATAATGGTTAATAAACGAATGACGTCACTCACGGGCGCTCTACGATTTGATTGGCGGAAGGTAACCGTTTAACTTCCGTGTCACAGGGCTAACATGGCGGTGAGTTTGCGTAGTTGTCGCTATCTTCAAACATTTCGTTATACTAGCATTTATGTGTTTTCGTCACTGACAATGACCAACTCACGACGTGAACCTTAACGTGAAACTGCTTTCCTAAAGTAGCGCCGCTGTCTTTTTTCCTCTGGTAACCGGCCTAGCTAAGCGGAGCTAACAGAAGCTATTGTGCACTTAGCCGAACTGTTGCGCGTATGACTTAAAACAATGTCTTTTGCTTTGTGTAGGATAAGGAGAAGAAGAAGAAGGAGAGTATATTTGACTTGTCAAAGTACATCGACAAGCCGATTCGGGTTAAGTTCCAAGGGGGGCGAGAGGGTATGTGCTAGCGCTAGCCTGTGCAGCCTGTAGCTACACGTTCGAGTCCCTGCGTGGATGCACGTTGACGCTTCCCTGTGTTTCCCCTCAGCCAGCGGTGTCCTGAAAGGCTTTGATCCTCTGCTAAACCTGGTGTTGGACGGAACAATCGAGTACATGCGCGGTAAGTGCATCAATGCTCCCTCGTGGTCGGGTGTTACTCAAGCTAGTCATCTGTACACAGACCAACGCTAAAAACAAGTGATATCTGGACAAAAAACAAGCGCCGGAGAGCGAGCTCCCAATAACTTGTATCTATAATCACTTAACGTAGTTTGGCTTGTCCCCCTTTTAACTTGAAGCAATCTGTGATCTGTTGGTCCCGTAAATAAACAGATTTTGCTGGAAGCTCTAGCAGCAGAGAATGCTTATTGTCTCAACAGATGTGTAGAAACCAATGTACATTTTAAGCACATTGAAATAAAGAAAAGACGTTGACAAATGCAATAAATGGACCAAACGTCCATTTATAAACACAATCATTGACATGTTGATGGTGATTAACAAAGAATCTCAAAGTATAGCATCTCCTACATTTCAAATGGTTGACTTTGCGTTTCTGACTGTGTGAAATCTTAGTAACCCATGTTTCTGTCTCTAGATCCAGATGACCAGCTGAAGCTGACGGAAGACACCAGGCAGCTGGGGTTGGTGGTCTGCAGAGGAACCTCTGTGGTGCTAATCTGCCCTCAGGACGGCATGGAGGCTATACCAAACCCGTTCATACAGCAGCAGGATGGCTAACGCGCCGTCTGTCGCTCAGACACGCACACAAACATCGTAATGCTTGTTTGTTTTTTGTTTTTCTTTTGGTTAAGTTGTTTTAATCACATCAGTCGTAATGCATACAACATATGGAAGTTTCTGTTTTTGAAATGAACAAGTTGTTCAAAAGGACACTTCAAGGCACTTCACTTAGTTTCTGTCTGTGATGTACAAACATTTGAGTTGTAAAGAGCCCAAGATTTTTGGAAGTGTTAACAATACTGTTTTTGTTTTAGCTGGTATAAGTAAACTTTTTACATTTCTTTGTTTTTGATAAGAAAATAAAATGAAAATGTACTATTGGGTTTTGTAAGTGTTGTTACTGTTAATTTAGGATGTATGAATACAAAATTTAAAAATGTTTCAGAGAAAGTTGCAGCTATTATGAAAAGCCAAGAGCAATGAATCATGTTTGTTTAAGACTTTACTTGGTCAATATTACAAACATGTCTGATCAAAGAAAAAAAATGTAAGATAGTTCAAACTAATTGACACATTACCACAACCTTTGAATAAGCTAGTCTGACATTTATTTTACTTCATACTGAACCTCTCGTGTGTCCAAGTGTTCTCTTGTAATGCGGAGATAGACATGTTTCTGATCTTAAAATGCTTCACAAGAAATGAAGGGAGTGTGTGTTGTGTGAAGATAAGCCACTCAAGCCTGTCTGCACATCAACAAAGACACATTTGTTGTATTAACTGCTGTAAATTGCTTTAAGCAGGGTGGGGGATGATGTAGGTAAACCAACTGGCCTTTGTTAGGATTGTTTCCTACATGACGGGAGATATTGTATGTGCACAACTAGCACATTTGTGATCTGGGTTTGTATACTTCAGAATCAAAAGAGGCTGTTAAGGCACCAATCATGGGTTAGTTGTGAACAGCTCACCTAGAACTGGGCTTCCAGTTCTCAGGTAGTATGACTCCAACTTGTCAGTAGGAGAAATCCAGAAAACATATTTTCATCTGGTCTGGTGTCTAATTTTGCTTCCTCTTACACCATCAACCAAAGAGGGAAGCCACATTAAACGCAGCTGATTAGAGAGACTGTTCAAAGGGTCCTGCTTGTTTGCCAGGGACTTTCAGCAGAATTCCAGGAGGCTTGCCCCTCCTCTGCTGCCCAGTCTGTGGCAGTGGAGCACAGACAGGCAGCAGCTACACAGACTTTGTTACGTTGCTATTGCCTCTGGCACTTTTCTGTGCGGCGCGCAAACTGCTGAACGGTGGATGCTTACAGTTTACCAGGAGATCATGGAAGCTCTGAGGTGACAGTAGAAATGCCTCTGCACACGAGGGTGTAACCAAGGAGATCAAGACCTATGGGAGGAGAGTCGGGGATTTCTGAAGTAAACTGAAAAGGTGAGTTACCCGCGGGACGGACGCGTCACGCCCCTTAAACAAGTGGAACAAATAGCGCGTCTCTGCGTGTTGTCCGTCGTCTTTTCCATCCATGTGGTGATTCCTGTGCGGCACCTATTCAGTCACAACAGCGGGATGCGTTGAATGTCAGTGTGCAGGGGAATGAGAGAAGAAAGAGGTGAGTGGGTTTACTTGGAGCATAAAGCCCGTATTGTTTGACGTCCCACATCGTGGTGAACCAGGAGTCATCGTGCGTAATTTTCTGGTGAAGCAAATTTCTTCAGTGGACGCATGAATTTATTCTAGAGTTAAATGTAACTCCTGAGGAAGGATTTCTTCCTTCCACTGTGACCTTTCTCCATATCTGATCTGTGATCGCCAAACAACATGGCCACTCGGCTCTCCTTTACGCACACCCGTGTAATGTCAGCCAGGCCAGCGCGCCCAACAGAGTTACAGCTTTAAGGAGCTTCATTACATCAGGATTTGAATATGTGGATGTTTCTAATTTTACTACTATTATTATACAGACAGATGACATCATCTATCTTATCCATCTAATTAATGACAGCATTGTCACTGCGTCTTTAACAGGCCTGGATCATTTCATCCTTTGGGCATAATGAAACTGGAGGCAGTGGAATGTGAGTTGTGAAGTCAACATGGAGGTGAAGAAGGATGAAGGAGGAGGGCAGTGGTGCTACAGGAGCATGTTCATAGCTGCGCTCCTCTTCTTCCTCTTTGTGGGAGTCTTTGTAGGTCTTTTTGTTGGTGAGTCAACAGTCATTTGAATATATGCAGATGCCATCTTTAATTATTAACCCTGGTTCATCTGATCTCGCCAGCATTTCTAGCACAGGAGCAGCATTATTACATGGAGACAGTGGAGCTGCAAGGTCTGACGTATGATCCCGTTTTGCTGGATCCCAACTCCGCATTCTCTATCGTCCTGTCCTCAGTTTTAAAGAATAAGGTTGGTCCTGTGTCACTTTGATTAAAAGCCAGCATCTCATCTAAAAAATCCTACATGTTTCAATTTTATCCCCTTAGATTAAAACTGTCTTCACTGCCTCATCAATATCACATCACTACATTGACTGTAGCATTGTTTCCTATGGGTAAGTGAAAGCTAATACGAATGAAATAGTTTTCTTTAAGGGAAAAGCATCTGGAAGTCTAAGCCAACAACGTCTCCGTCTTTCCCATATTCCCAGTAACATTAATAGTGACGTGATGGCGACGTTCAGACTGGTCTTCAGGGTGTCTAAGGTCCACCAGTATTCAGACAAGTTTGTTCAGGACATGCTGAGAGCAGGGCTCAGCGCAGCGTTGCACAGAAATCCTCTAGTGGTGCCAGAGTTTGGACAGATCACCGCTATCGTCTTACTGGGTAGTAACACTACACTGTCATCAGTTGACTGTCTGTGAGAACAGTTCACAGCTGGGTATTGTTTCAGGGCTAATGCCTTGATTTCGCCTCATTCCCAGGTGCTAGTGGGAAGTCATTTTCTGCTGGAGGACACGAGCTCATGGGTACGTTGACTCATATGGTTCTCTATTTAAAAAAGATGGAATGACTTACTAACTGTGCATCCACGTGTCCTGTGTGCACCTGTGAAACCATAACATCATCAGGTCTGACATATTCCTGTATCTGTGCTCTCAGGCAGGTGTCCCGACAACACGTTCATCTGTGACAACGGAGAGTGTGTCACCAAGTTAAACCCAGAGTGTGACAACGTTGCTGACTGTGCAGATAATTCAGACGAAGCTCGTTGTGGTAACCAAAATTATTTTCTATGTTTAAATGTGAGTATTTTATAGGTATTTGAATTTACAGTTAGAACAAACCGTCGGTGTTCTCTCTGTATCTTTCCTCTTCAGCGTGCGGCATTCGTCCTGCCATGGCGAGTCGAGTTGTGGGCGGCGAAGATGCTCGCCAGGGCGAGCTGCCATGGCAGGTCAGCCTGAGGCTCAATGGCCGCCACACCTGCGGAGCCTCTATTATCAATGAACGCTGGCTGGTCAGTGCAGCACACTGTTTCGAGAGGTGGGCAGCAAGCACAGAATCAAAATGAAGCAGTTTTAAGTTGAGTTTAATAGTTTTATTTGATGTTTAGTGTGGGTTTTATACCCGAGAATTGCAACCTTTCTGTTTGCAGGAATAACGACTCCAGAGAGTGGACGGCCCTAGTAGGGGCAAGTCTGGTGAGCGGAGACGAACCACAGTCCAAAACCATCAACATCAAGTCGCTGACTGTGTCTCCAGACTACAACCCCATGACCACTGACAGTGATGTCACTGTGCTGGAGCTGGAGACCCCTCTCACCTTCAGCTCCTATATCCAGCCTGTCTGCCTGCCCTCCCCATCACACGTCTTTGTTCCCGGCCAGAGCTGCATTGTGTCGGGTTGGGGAGCATTAAGCCAATATAACGGTGGGTCTGCCAGACGGAGAACACACAAACACAACTCAACGCAAATCAAACGAGAAAACACTGGAGAGAATTAGTACCACATATTTAATTATTCCAGTTCTATGGTGTGTGATAATTTGGGGGCTTACAGGCAGTAGTGACAACTATATAACGTCCCAAACAGCATTTAGTCTTGTGTTACACCATAATATTAAAATATGAGCCCTTGTCTTTTAAGAAGCTATGAAATGACTCTCTCTGTTGGCCAACCGTTGTTCAGCTGAGGTGCCTCCTACACTGCAGAAGGCAGTGGTGAAACTCATCGACTCCAAGGTGTGCAACAAATCGTCTGTGTACAGCGGCGCGGTCACTCAGAACATGATGTGCGCTGGGTTCCTGCAGGGCAAAGTGGATTCGTGTCAGGTCAGTGCTCTTTTTCCAGCTTTATGAAAACCGTTCGTGTAATTTATCTGCAATCACAAGCTATCCACTTACATCGACGACCCACTTCTTCTATACTGACCTAATATTCCCTTTGTCGGTGACAGTCACAGCAGCTAAGGTTTATTTCAGCACTGGTCGCACCCTGAGAGTTTTTGTTTTTTCCCTCTCAGCATATCACGATGCGTCCTAGTAATGTGATAAGTAGAAAACAAGCCATTATTCAAGTGAAGGCTGTGTCCCTTCCTCTCCTCTAAAGCTCATTTTAATCCAGATGAGCAGTTTCAAATTCAGCTCAAACACGTAAATGGCTGAATAAAAAGTATATTATTCACCTACGTATTTAATTATTCCTTTTAGTCACTATTAACATAAAGACTTTGTTGAACCATTTAATGTTAGAATAAACTATTGTTTAGAAAAAAGACTTCATATATCTGTCATGAAGCGCACACACTGTGCTGACCCTATGAGGACTCGTTGGTTTTCCCGCAGGGTGACTCTGGAGGGCCGCTGGTGTGTGAGGTGACCCCAGGGCGGTTCTTCCTGGCTGGGGTGGTGAGCTGGGGTGTGGGCTGTGCCCAGGTCAACAGGCCTGGGGTTTATTCTCGGGTCACAAAGCTTCGCAACTGGGTTCTGAGCTACGCAGATCCGAGCTTGGTGCATGATCACTCCCAGCATGTTCCGACAGCGGCAGCTACCGTGACAGACATGAGACTGAATAATCCACTAGCGCCCAGGACCATAGCCACGGACATGCTGCCTGCACCAACTCTACCAGGTCACATCAACTGCTGTGTTTGGGTTGTATCAGTTACTAATAATTGGCTTTGGTAACTAATACCCACACTCTTCTGTTGTGCTTTTCAGGTTTGAACTGCAGTGGAAACTTCCAGTGTAGCACCACCTCTTGCATCAGTAAGGTCAACCCAGAGTGTGACGGAGTCCCTGACTGCCCCAACCAGAGAGATGAAAGAAACTGTGGTAAACTAATGAGTGTCCAGAGGACATGTCCAGGACATGCTGGATTTAAAAGAGGTCCTTCTAAGGTGTGCTCTCGTTTCAGACTGTGGCGTTCGTCCTGCATTGGGCTCCCACAGGATAGTGGGTGGAGTAACGGCTCGGAGGGGGGAGTGGCCTTGGATCGGCAGCCTCCAGTACCAGAGACTTCATCGTTGCGGCGCCACGCTCATTCACAAGAAATGGTTACTCACTGCAGCACATTGCTTCAAAAGGTACACGTGCACGAAATGTCACCTTTCAAACTCACGCCACGTTTCAGCACAGCAGCACATCAGGCTGAACAGGCCAGTGCAGCTTATTACTACATAAAGTGTTAACTGCTTTTACACATACAGTGACCCTGGTCCTGCTAACTGGGCTGTGAGCCTGGGATCTGTGCTGCGCTCGGGGGTCGGAGCCCTGGTCATCCCCATCCAGAGGGTTATCGTCCACCCAGCCTTCAACGGCACCAGTATGGACTTTGACATAGCTCTGTTGGAGCTGGCAGTCCCAGCCCCCGTCTCCTACACCATCCAGTCAGTCTGTCTCCCCTCCCCAGTGCACCACTTCCTGAAAAACGCACAGTGCTACATCACAGGCTGGGGCTCCATGAGGGAAGGAGGTGAGAGTAGACAGAGCTTCCACGCATCATGATGCCACAGTGTGTTAATGACACTAGATAGCATCAATTGCATTTATATCTTTTTTCCCACAGGTTCCTTGACCAACCTGCTTCAGAAAGCTCCGGTGAACATCATCGACCAGGCTGAGTGCCAGGAGCCGTATGGGAACGTGCTGACTAGTAACATGATGTGTGCCGGTTACATGGAGGGAGGCAGAGACACCTGTTTGGTAAGACACAGTGTAGCTGGTGAGACAAATGTGTGTGTGAATGCGTGACATGCAACCAAAGCATGATTTCTCTCTGGAAGAGAAGTCTTTCTACAGTGGATGATTAACCAGGGCAGTGGAAATTAGACGTGTGCTTTACTCTGCAAGTGCTGCTTGTTCAGTCTGAGATCTGTGCTTATCTGATGGGAGAGAGAAGACTTTCACTCCTCTCTTCTCACCTGCTCCCTCTGTAATCTTCTTATGTAAGAAAACCCATGTGCATTCCTCTCTCACTTAAAGCACCTGGCTTCTCAGCAGCAATCCAGCAAGCGGCATTCAATAACACTCCAACCTCTCGCTTTCTTCTCTCTTTTTGATCTAGGGAGACTCGGGAGGGCCGTTAACTTGTCGACAGCTCTCGGGCCAGTGGTTTATTGCCGGAGTGACCAGCTGGGGACACGGATGTGGGAGAATTGGTTTTCCGGGGGTTTACACTCGCGTGACGTCTGTCAGAAAATGGTTATCTACACACCTGCCTTTCTGAAGGGACACAAATAGCAGCAAGGAAATGGACTATGTGAACCCAATGGAATTATCTTGATTGATTGATTGATTGTACTGTAACGGACTAAAGTCATGTCACACACACACGGCTGTTTTATCAGTGGTGACCTGTGTAATCTACTCTTTAGGTGCTGTTTGTGATACTGTGCCATCGTCTGAACCAGAAACCATTTTTCTAAATGTATGAAGACAAAAGGAGAAACTGGACATTCTGCTAGCAACGCATGATTCTATGTATTTATTTCAGTTATTTATTTTCCTGACTGGTAATCATACTGTACAGTGTGTTTTTAGTTGTGCGTGGGGTTCAGAATATTTGTGGGTGAATTTTAGGTACATTTGCTTGGTTTTTGTATCTGTTTGACAAAACGTGGTTTCTAAAATATGTGGGAAGATATAATTCAGTATGAACACGTGATTTTAAGGACTTTTACCTTGATAAATGCTACACCTGGTGACATTTCGTTGACACACCAAAATGTGTTTGACAGGATTTATTGATTGAAAATCTGTCCAGTTGCTCAGAACCATACCTCATATCACACTACAAATCATGTGCACTTGTTTTTCTGATCTTACTTCCCTAACAAGACTGAGTAGGATGGGAGGGGGAAAAAAAAGATTTGGGTTCCCAGACATCTGACAAACTGTGCACACAAAGCTGAGAAAGGTTCACTACCCAGTCGACAGCAAGGCAGACCCTGCTGAAACAAGCCTGCTACTGTGGAGGGCAGCAGATAGAGTGACTACCAGAAAACAGGTCAGACAAAACAGTTTTGTTCTCCAGGTGTACTTTGATATAGGACTGTTTGAAGGCTTGTGAATGTCAGGTTCACAGCTATAAAAACACCAGGATGCACCCTGGATATTCATTGTGATTTTAAGTAGAGTAAGAGCAAGTGAAGGAAACCTTGTGTGGTCCCTTAAGGGCTCCGGTTGTGCTGCTTATATTCTTCTGCGCACAAGTGAGACTCTATGGTTTAGATTCACAGTGAAGCAAACAGAACATAAAACACTGCTGACAGTGCATAAGGAGCAGCTGCAGTGACTGAGAGATGCCAGTACAGTTAACAAATGTCCTTATTACCGACACACACAAAAAAAATAAATGAACCACAATTGCATGATAGGAAGATGTGTGAATAAATAAAATGTTTCTTGTGACGTTAGGTAGTAAACTGATCAATAGAATAGTTCCTAAACCTATTCAAGAGCACTCAGGGCTACAGAACATCGCAGCATGTAAAGTGTGAGAGCTGGGATACACTGGGCAATACACACTGCAGGCACGTCCTCTAAAAGGCCCATGAAGGGAGTCCCGTGTCTACGCCCATCTCCCAACATGGTGTGGTTATTGTTTACCGAGTTAATTCACTTTACACAGAATGAAAAACATGTTCCTGGGAGCAAACTGAAAATGTCCACAGAGATGTAGTTATGGCCAGAGTCCACAGGCCCTCACGCCCGTCTGTGAGGTATTAGGACAGCGGCCGATGATGCGCTGCTGGGCTCAGCTCCCGAAGCTGCACCTCTGACTGTAAGCAGCGGCCGAGGACGGTGAAGTGTGACCCAGGAGCCGTTCACATGCGAGCTCGTTCCCTCTGCAGCCTGGAGTTGTACGTTTTGGACACGGTGTTCCAAGTGTCCATATATCGGTCCATACACATCGCGATACATTTCTGAGGACAAAAGCAGAGCGTGAGTCTCACGTAGCGACGAACCTGATGGTTTCATTTTATTGTAGAAAAGATGAGAAATTATATCAAATAAACGCGTAGTAATTTTAATGGAGCAACATCAAAATATAGAATACAAAAAAAACCCCAAACATTTGGCTCTTTCATTTCAAATAGCATATGGACCGTTTTCGTTGACCCTTGTCATATCTGCAGACAAACCTGCTCAGAGTTGTCCAGCGTGCTTCCAGGCTTCCCTATGCACTTCTTGAAGCATTTCTCCGTCATCCTCTGAAACAGGACAGAGATGCTCATTAGTTTCAGTTTGTTTCAGCGTGACTTCACACGCAGGTTGGACCAGCTAGCTTAGCCGTTGGGTCCATTGATTCACCTGCAGCAGCTCCTGAGCGTTAGCCACCGCAATCTGGACCTTGACCTGCTCCATGATGGCACCGGTGTCCAGTTTACCGCCCGATCCTCCCGATGAGTAGTCCGAACCGAACCCGTCCATTTCGACCGGAGTCGCCAGACAGAACTTCAACCTTGCCGACTTCTGTTTAATGCACGTGCAACGAGCCTCTGCTCGGTCTGGCTAACGCTGGTATTTGATGCCCTTGACAGCGACGGAAGCTCGGTGCGTCACTTCCACATCCGTAGAAAAAGACCCTGGTGGTGGGAAATGTAGTTCTTTTGGAAGGCGAACGAACGCGCGTAATGGCTCGTTATTTAAACTATTGGCCAAACAAACGTCAACTCCTGACGCAACATGCGCGCGTGTGTATAGGTTTACCACGCGGGGGCGCTATTCCCCACTCAACCCCGCTGTGACTGCGTAACAGAGAGGATCTGTCCAGATTAGCTTGTTTTCCAAAGTGCTATAAAACAGACGTAAGAACCAGGCAACGGGCTCTTGGAGGTTAGGTTGTAAACATACTAAATCCATTCTTCTTCTACTGTCGGTGACAAGCAAAACCACAGAAGTTGCAGAAATGCACAAAGAAGAGTTGGTAAGACGTGAGTGGCCATCTTAGAATTATGTTTACAGTGATCCAGTGGAAAAATGAACAATGATTGATAATAATATATAAGAAGCCATAAGAAGTCAAGTCACCACATATATTTAAGAAGTATTCATTGTATAATTATATCACATTGATGTTTTTCCGCAGCTGCTACTGTTGCTCGTCCAACTTGCCTACAGTTGTCATATTTTCTGGGTAAATAAAGTCATTGATTTAAAGTGAAACTACGTGGAAAGCAGGCGCCAGCTACAGAAATAGAAGGTCTGCATTGTTTGGTGCTCGGGCCCCCACACACACCCACCGAGGACCCCTCTGCTTATGTTTCAGATGGAATGACCCCACTAAGACCACCTGCTTCGAGTGAACAAATACTGTGGTACAGTGAGTCTGCAGGCAACAATGGAGCAACGGTTACCGTCATCTAAGCTCTCTGTGAATTGTTTGTGGCGATGCTGGGGGGTCTTGAGGAATAATTGCGGGGGTCTGATTAGTGGCGTGCCTGGCTATGAGTAATTAATGAGCAGTTATACACCCACACACCTCACCCAAAGCCTAACGCTAATACCCTAACCAACAGACAACATGCACATGCACACACATTAGTCCACAGAGCAATTTGGCTTCGAGCCACAGGGCTGAATGGGGGGTGGAGAGGCAGCTGGGTTAAAGTGCGGCAAAATGAATTAACCCTAGATTACGATCATGAGTTCATTAATCTAATCTTCTTAAAATCTTAATCTCCTGTAGGCACACTTGTGTGGATGAAAGCATTTGGGCCGGTCAGCCAGAGGAGGCAACGATGCTTTAGAGAGTTTGAATTACCGAGTGTGTTTATTGGTGTCAGATTCTGAGCTCACACCAGTCTGTTCATAGTTACTTCACGACTTTGAAGTGCAATAATAAAGACATTTGGTAATTTGATATTTGAGTGGCACTGCAATTGAAATCCTTTGTAAGGAAACAATCGACAGTAGTAGATAAGAGCAAGCAGACTGTGCGTCCTTTCTTGTCCAACACACTCGCACATAAAACACGGAGGACTGGGAAACAGCAGCAGCTTGTAATGTTCAAACGTAGCTGTGGAGTGACAGCAGAGGAAAGTGAGCAGGAGAGAAGAGACGCTGCAGAGACGCTGCAGTTCACATCATCCCAAACCTGACTAATAAAGACGGTCCCTGATTCAGTCCATCTTCTGAGCAAACGCTGTTACGTCACTGACTGGGACTTGAGTTTTGCTTGCTGACATTGAAGGGCAGTATTTTGATGCATAAACACGTGAAAAGCACATCATGTTACATTTCAGCCAATGAGCCAAGTACGTAAGAGCCCAACCCTTGTTCCAGGACTCGACTGGAATCCAACGCCTGTTAATTCTGTTAATTGCAGACATGTTGGGACTTGTCCCAAACACATTCATGTTTTTGATGTATAGAAATAGTATTTAAATGGTGTATGTACTTTTACACTTTTGAACTTTAACAATGCATATTTAAAATGTGAGCAGCCCAGGAAATTCCTCATATGCTCAGACAGACTTGGCTGATTGCGGACTGGCCTGATTCTGGTCCTGATACGCCTGCCTGGAACTGAGGGACATTCTTAATAAATTCCTGCAGGCTAAACCTCACAAGTACTTAAATCCGTCAGAAAATGCCAAGAATTCCTCAGGGGAAGCGACCTCATGGTCATCAGAGGGACTTGACCCGCCATCATATGATCGTTGAGTCTGCTGTTACGTGAAGCTGACACTGGGGAGATGCTCAGTTACATGTTGTGCTTAAACACCAAGGCTGGGTGGCGGTGAGTATACGCTGCTCATTACCTGGAAACACAAGTATGTGTGGAGCAAACTTCAGAACGACGTGATGCTCCAGCAAGTACCTTGATTCTGTTTTTCTGCTGTCTTCTTATTTTGTGTCCACCATCTAGTTTTTATCTCCTGTCAATGACAACAATAACACATTTTACATTTATAGGACTTCAAGTCCAGGGACGGTTGAAGGTTTGACACACAAGACGCACAACATGCGACCAAACTCTCAAGCGCTTGTGCTGTGTGTGTTTTACGCGTGTTTTACGCGTGTTTCCACCGGCAGCCTCCTGCAGCCTGGAGCCCATTGGCCGGTCCGGAGGAAGGAGGAGCGTCCGTGATCTCCACCAGCGCCTCCGCTCGTCGTCTCCGCTCAGCTCGTCGCTCTGCTGCGGACAAACGCCGTCGTGAACTTCTTACGTCGTGTGTGTGTTTTACGCATCTACACTTTAAACTGGCTCTCGGCGCGAGACAGATGGCTCAACCATTTCCCAGCGGCCCCGGACTCGACACAGATCTAAACTCGGAAAAGCTGAGTCGGCTCAGTTGAACCACAACTTCAAACGCGACCGGCCACGGAACGAGTTGTAGCCGATACAAAGGAATCCGGGCTCGGCTCTGCTCCCACCGAGGTAAGCGCCGGACGCGTGGGTCCAGCCCGAGGATCGATCGCCGAGATATGTCCTCGTTTGATGTTTGTGCAACTTCCAAAGCGTGAGACGCGGAGTTTGCGGCCGCAACGCGGGGCCTTTGGTGGCGTCTGGCCGGAGCAGGCTGCGCTCAGTCGGGAGGAAAGTTGGGCGCTGACCGGAGTTTCACATTAACTGCACAAAACCAATTGGATTTCACGCTGCGTCTCTGCGCGGAAGCCCCGCGTCCCCCTTCCAGCGGCTTTGAATAGGCGACTTAAATGTAGCTGCTGCGAGACAATAGAGGATTTTAAGCGGAAGATATTTATTTGGGCGTTTTCAAGTTGTGCACAGTCTTTACCATAACGAGGTGAAAATAACTTATTAGCAGCTTGTTATTACGTGGGCACGTTTCAAATAACACGAATGCAGGCTCCCATACAAGCCACTTTAAATGAAAGTTATCTGGCGCGTTTCCTCCACAGGCTGCGCGTTTTTATCTGTTGCATAATTCTCCGCTTAAAGCGCAGGACCGAGGTGTCACATCTACTGCGGCCGGAACGCGTTGCCCTGGGCTCCATCTTGTATGTGAGCCAGCTGAGAACAGGAGGTTGGCAGGAATCTGTTGGCTCTGGCTGCGGTTAGAGGCGAGTCTCCGCTCTGAAATGTTTATAGGGGTGGAAAGAAGTGATGCAGGAGACACGGCCAGGTGTGGGTAGCATAAATTACAGGGGTTTGCGTTGAGAGTGAGATAATGTGCTCGCTGTTGTGTTTCACTGCTCCTTATCTCACGTCCTTTCATCTCTACAGTCTGAAGTTCATTTCCTCACTGATATGAGTTTATCTTTGAGCAGCTGTTGCCATAGTGACTTGTTTAATCATCAAACCTGAGCCGTGTTTGCGGTGTTCATATCAAAGGAAGTAGATTATTCCACGCTTATGTTTTCTCTTTGTTTCCTGCTCCAGGTTTAAGGCAAGATGTCTGTCAGTAACCATGAAAACAGGAAGTCTCGCTCAAGTTCCGGCTCCATGAATATCCAGCTTTTCCACAAGACGTCCCACGCCGACAGTTTGTTGACTCAGCTCAACCTGCTGCGCAAACGAAAAGTCTTCACGGATGTTGTCCTGAAGGCCGGGAACCGGTTTTTCCCCTGCCACCGCGCCGTCCTGGCCTCTTGTAGCCGATACTTCGAGGCCATGTTCGGCGGCGGGCTCAGGGAGAGCCGCGACGCCGAAGTCAACTTCCACGACTCCCTCCATCCGGAGGTGCTGGAGCTGTTGCTGGACTACGCGTACTCTGCTCGAGTCATCATCAACGAGGAAAACGCGGAGTCTCTCCTAGAAGCCGGAGACATGCTCCAGTTTCACGACATCCGGGACGCAGCAGCAGAGTTCCTGGAAAAGAACCTCCATCAGTCAAACTGCCTGGGGATGATGCTGCTGTCAGACGCCCACCAGTGTCAGAGGCTGTACGAGCTGTCGTGGAGGATGTGCTTGGCCAACTTCGCTGCTCTCTTCAGGACAGAGGACTTTCTCAGTTTGCCCAAAGACAAAGTCCAGGAGCTCATCCTCAGTGAGGAGCTGGAGGTGGAGGACGAGAGCCTTGTGTACGAGGCGGTTATAGACTGGGTCAAAGCGGACATGGAGCGGAGGCACAGCGAGCTTCCCGGGCTGCTGCGTTGTGTCCGCCTGGCACTCCTCCCCGAAAGTTACCTGCTGAAGAACGTTGCCTCGGAAGAGCTGGTGATGTGCCACAAATTGGGTCGGGAGATCGTCGAAGACGCCGTGCGGTGCAAGATGAAGATCCTCCAGAATGACGGCATTGTGACGGGCTTCTGTGCCCGGCCGAGAAAGGTGAGCCAGGCCCTGCTGCTGCTGGGAGGACAGACCTTCATGTGTGATAAAGTCTACATGATTGACAACAAGACCAAGGAGATCACCCCAAAAACGGACATCCCCAGCCCCAGGAAGGAATGCAGCGCCTGTGCTATTGGTTGCAAGGTACGCTTGATACATCAGTGTGTTTGTTTTCACTCAGGGGGCTTTTTTAGATGTGCTCATGTTTTAACGTCTCTACCTGTGGCGTAGGTTTATGTTACAGGAGGACGTGGATCAGAGAACGGAGCCTCCAAAGACGTCTGGGTCTACGACACGTTACACGACGAGTGGTCCAAAGCTGCCCCCATGTTGGTTGCCAGGTTCGGACACGGTTCTGCAGAGCTCGACCACGTGCTGTATGTGGTGGGAGGACACACTTCTCTCGCAGGATCCTTTCCTGCCTCTCCGTCTGTGTCTCTTAAACAGGTGGAGCAGTATGACCCTCAGACCAATAAATGGACGCTGGTGGCACCGCTCAGAGAAGGCGTGAGCAATGCTGCTGTCGTCGGGGCCAAAAACAAACTCTTTGCCTTCGGAGGCACCAGCGTGAACAGAGACAAGTATCCCAAAGTGCAGTGCTTCGACCCATGCCAGAACCGCTGGTCGGTACCTGCCACCTGTCCGCAGTTGTGGCGGTACACGGCGGCGGCTGTAGTCGGCAACCACGTAGTCGTGATCGGCGGCGACACGGAGTTCTCAGCCAGCTCTGCCTACCGGTTCAACAGCGAGACCTACCAGTGGTCAAAGTTCGGCGACGTGACAGCCAAACGCATCAGCTGCCACGCGGTGGCATCGGGAAACAGGCTGTACGTGGTCGGCGGGTACTTCGGAGCCCAGAGGTGTAAGACGCTAGACTGTTACGACCCGTCGTCGGACTCCTGGGACAGCGTGACCAGCGTGCCCTACTCGTTCATTCCCACCGCCTTCGTCAGCACATGGAAGTACCTCTCAGCATAGAGACCCACTGAGGTTTTCACGGTGAGTAATTGTAGCTTCCTTAAGCTGACACGAACAAACAACAAGTCAATTACATGTGCTATTCATAGTGTTCCCATTGTCCGATAATAAACGGGCGAGCGCTGTATGAAACCAGAATATCTCCAGGTGAGCATGAGTTTGAACCGGACCAGGCCAGTTTACAACCCGCCCGCGTTTCCAGGGTTACGGTTGCACATTATCTCGCTGCTGTGACGGCCGGGTGTTGGACAAACACGCTGGAGCCCTGGTTTTAAGGACCAGAGGAATGTCAGCAGTGCCGGTAATTACAGAGCCGGAGCTACAGCACCAGCCTCTGTAAGTGACAGCAGCAGCGAGGGTTGGAGACGAGGGTCAGGTCCGTGCTTGTAGCGGGAGTCAGAGCTTTAAAAGGGTTGTAGCTTAGAAAAGATGACGTTGACATACACCCGAGAGCTACACACGTCAAAAAGAAATGCCCCCAGACAACATGGACGGAAAACCGACCTTTTAAAGTTGTACAGGTGGCTTTTACGCGTGCCCAGCGGGCGGCAGAGCTGGTTTTAGGTTTCATGTCATGAAGTCCTTCCTGTGATCTTGTTCTGGCAGCGATGTAATTGTTGGCGAGCGGTTCCCTGACGCATCAGTCGTTGGATTCAGCCTGAGCTCTGCTGTGTCTCTTAGTGCTTTGTTGCTTTTTATCTTTACTTTGAGTTATGTGAGTGAAATTGAGGCTTTTATTACAAGCCACCATTTTGCCGTAAAGCCAGTCTGTCATTCAGGAAGCAAATAACCCACATTTAAAGCGAAAAGCCTTTGCAGTGTTTATTCGCCTTATTGATGAGAGCTGATGATAATTTCTAGTGTGAGTGTCTGACTGTTAGTTCAGTCCCAGTTCTGCAGCTTTTTCCCGTCAGGAACATGTGAGTGACTCTAAACGAGCTGCTTCTTATGCTGCTGCTAAGAAGTAAATCTGCACAGGAGCGAGTGAGAAGCAGGGAGCTTATGTGTGACTCGTGTCTCCAGTAAACAGCTGGACGCGATGGAGCTGTGGTCCAACTTTAACCGGCCCCCAGTTTGACACAGACGGGCCGGTGTGAGCGATCCAGCACCGCGTCCTGCCTTACGGTAGACGCCAGAGCGACTTAGGACGCCAGATGCGTTTACACACGTACATGCAGAGGAGGCGAAGTGGAGAGTAAGCCCGGGAGGAGCAAAGCTATATTTTCATTTCATTTTGGCAGCTGAGGCTAACGCCTGCCTAAAAATACTTTGCTCCCGCGGCTGTCAACTTTCAGCTGGGGTCAGAGAGAAGCAGCGCGTGTACATACGTGTGTGTGTGTTTATATGTCTTCCTTTCATGTTTTTGATGGGGCTGAAACCACCAGTCTGATGTAGTATTGTGCGTTTTTACACAGTCGCACTCCGTCACACACGCACGCAGACGGGCAGCCACATTGCTGGCATGGCCTGGCCTTTAGAAGCCAGCCGTCCTTACTCTAATTCGGGAGGAATGAAGGTGTGGCCTGCATTCCCATTAGTGAAGATTTGTTAATGTCGCCGTGTGGTTCGGGCGTTTGTGGGGTCTGTATGGGATTACCAGCCTCTCTGCTTTTGTCACCACTAACTGGAGTTTGTAGCCCTGTGCATTTTCACCAGATGTGACTAACCGCAGACTCCAAGGCCAGACCAGAGCCCACTGTTGATGGAAAAGTATTTGTAAATGTTAAAGCATTATGGTTCACATTTGTTATGGTCTAGACAGGATAAATAAATATCTCTTTTAGGTTGGATTTTATTGTTTGGAATAGTCCTGTACAATCTTTCCAGCGCTTTTTGGAGGTAGTACATGGAAAAGCGTTGGGGTGTCGGGACCAGACTACAGGCAGACAGGATGTAACCGTAGATCCCTGACTCTCCTTCCAGCCGCTGAGCTATAACGGCTCCAGAGATGACTGTTATCAACGTTAGATCTTTTGTTGTCTCAGCCCCCTCCTCACCCTTTCTCCTTCCACCCCCCCCCCCTCTCCGCGCCGAAAAGTCACAAACACAAGCCACATTCTTTGTTTTTTAACGAAGCCGTTACGAGGTGGGTATGGTTCTGTGTGATGGGTACACCTGGAGGGGTCAGGGGCCCGGGGGGGGTCGCGACGGGCCCTCGGCATCCCCAGACAGCTGCTGTAAAATGGAAAGGTCGCAGTGGGGCTCGGGGAGGAGGAGGCAGAGGCCCCAGTCACTCAATACTAATGTTTTATTAATGCCTCGCTGTGAGGGCCACCAGGAACACACGTTGAATGGAGCTTTTATTGCGGCATCTGTGTACAACAACGGTCCCCCTTCCTCTCATTCAGACGCACACATACTCGGTTAAAGCTAGCACGTGCGCGCACACTTTGTCTTCGCTCATTTGAGTAATCAATCCTCCGCATTACAGCCCTGAGCCTGGCTGCTTGAATTTGCATCAACCTAATGATGTTTTTATTGGTCTTTTCTCCACGCTCCGAGGAGCAGCAAGGAAAACGGGGGGAAAGATGCTTAAAATGGTTGAATAACCACCCAGACTAATTTGATTACGCCCTTTAAAACAGACGAGCCGCCGTACAGTTGCACGGCCTCTTCAGGAAGCCAGCTGGGATCGGACGGAGTGTGTCTGCGTTGTGATTAATCAGAATTACATAATAATAGCTGGCGTGGATACGGACGCAGAGCCACACTTTGTTCCAGGCTTAAACCGGAGTTTCTAAGGGCGCGTCGCATTATACTTTTACAGCCCTACCAAGGTGCACGAGCCTCCGAGCTTGTCCCACGGTAGTGAGTTTGTCAATACACTGGAATTCTAGGCGTCATTAGCAAACAGGGCACAGACCTTGCGGGACACGAGAGAAACCATCAAAGCAGAGGAATGGAGATGAATGTCATAAAGCATGTGGGACGTGGTCTGTGAGTTAGAAAAGCTTCAGGAATGGTTATTATTTACTCTTGTCAAACCCGATCTGGGATTATTCCCATGTGAAGAAGAAAGACAAGTGAACCTCACGGTGCCAGATCCAATCCCTTCAACTGTTGGTCGTCTGAAGGACGCAGGGACTCGATTCGTCCTTCACAGCTCTGCACGCGGCAGAGATGCAGTTGATGCTGCACCTGGTGCCATCCCATCCACTCCAGACCTCGTCCGTCTTGATGGCGGTGATTTTATTTGTTCTCGTTTCAGCTTGAGCTACTAGCGTTGGCCCTGACATGGCAGGGGTCTGTCAGCCTGGAGCTCATTTCTGGTGGCAGGGTTTTAGACTTTATGCCCTTTTCTCTGAGTTCAGATCACACCTGTGTCTTGTAAAGAAGCCAGAGTAAATGTAAACGGTGACTCTTGTGAAACACTGCAGCGGAGCACAGTAGTTCAGATTCAGAGGCTTGGTTTTTATCGTCTTACACATGAGGGAGATTAGACCAGCAGCGGCACTGACCCATACACATGTACACAGAGCGGGAGCAGCAATGGAAACTTCCATCAGGCCTGCAGATGCTTGTGATAAGAGCAGCTAATGTTCCTTTACTGGAGCTTTGACTGGAAGCTGATGCAGCATTGAACTTCATAAAGTATTTCTTTGGAGCAGATTAAGAGAATAAACCGACAAGTGGCATCAAAGCTGAGGACGATCAGAGATATGCAAATGAGATGTAAACATGATGTGTGGCTTTCACTTTACCCACTCCCTGATTTTCAAGTGGAACATTCCATCATAACAGCAGGGGAGGAAAATTAGATGCTGAAGTATCTGAGGTCGCTGCAAGATGAGAGGTTCCCAAGAAATCAAAAATGGCAGCGTTTCTGGTAAATGCGGAGCTTCACAAAAATGGACGCACTCAGCAATATGTGTTTTATCTGAGTCTGGAGAAACAGAAGGTTTTTACAGAGTCCTTCTCACTGCCGCCCTACCTAGTGACATAAATGGCCTGTCAGCGTAATCCCACATGCCAGTGGGACTTTGGTTAAATAACGCCCTGTCTTGAAGCATTGTTAACGCTTTGTGGGTAAGGCTGATAAAGTGGCATGGTGATAAGCCGTGTATGAGGTCTCCGCATTCCTGTCTGCTCCCCTGTAATGTCCAGGCCACCCTCTGGTCATGTGGTCGGTCCGCGTACAGCAGCAGCTCCTCTGGGTTCTCAGGACCCGGACATTAATCCGCCTCTGTCTCTTTCCCCAGATCAGCCGTGGAGTCTGGAATGTAGTGTTCCCTTGCTGGTTGAAGAAGCAGAAGCAGCAGGAGGAGGAGGGAAAGGAAGGTTTTGTGCGATCCTGCTGTGGATCCATGCAAAGGCCTGAAACCTGGAAACAGCCCAGAGACTGGAAGTCTGCAGCCCCTTTCCACCTGATCTGTTGACTTATCCTTCTTGTGTAACTTTCCCATGCATCCACTCGCCTGAGCTGGACTCGTTGCCGTGTATGCTGTTACACGCGGAGACAGGAATTGTTCAGGTGGCGCGGACTCATGCTACAAACCTTTAAACTTTTGTTGTTCTGGGGAAAATAAGCCACTACGAGTGTGTCAGCGATGCCGACTCACGCCGTCGTCTAACGTGCATCATCTCCGCAGCAGACTGCAATTTAACTGACAAGTAAAATTAAAAAAAAGAAGGCCGGCTGACCTTCATGTGGTTTCTTTTCCGTCCAGATACGAGCTGTTTACTCAGGTGTAATCAGCTGAGTTAGAGCTTTTCTCTGCCAGGCGTGTGTGGAAGGACACGGGACGTTTGGGGAAGTGTATGATTTTGTGTACAGAAACAATCTTCCTCTCTGTATTTTTAGATTTTGGACTTGGGCTTCCCTCAATTTTGGCGAGCTAAATTTGTATCTTCCTCCAGGACTTAAAAATACAACCTCGCAGGGAGGAATGTGGCCCATCATGGCTGAAGAAGACACTTTTCTTTTTTTCCTGTTTTGTCTCTCAGGGTGTCTTTATTCTTTCCGTTCGGTTCTGAAAATGTCAGTTGTGAATGTATTATTTTTCTTATGAACAATTTTCAGAACGTGTTCCTCCTTCCCCTCATTCTTACTTGTTTTTTCTACTGTTTTGCCAAGTGAAAATGTGTTTAATAGCAGCAATCATACTGAAAATAAATATTGCCAAATCCTGAGTAGCTAACCTTAGCGTATTCTAGATTTAAGTACAAGCCAAGTGGTTTCTTTCAGCTGTAATATAATTTGTTTTGGTATCTTTCGTGGAAGTCTTCTGTGTGTGCTTTGTACATTTGTTTTAATAATTTGTAGGAGCCTTTGACTTGCACAATTTGTACAAAGAAATCTGTTCATGGTCTTAATTTTGTATCTCTGTCTTAACCCAGCTGGGTAGTGTGATGAAGCGAAGCCTTTTTGTAGCACATAATTGAGTTGTTTCGCTTTCAGCAGTCTTTTCATATACTGAGGTATTAAGCTATTACGGACTTACCATCTGTTACTTCGTGTTTTGCAGCTCATAACAATAAATGTCATCTTGTGGAAAACATTACATGGTTGTTCGTTGTGTTTGGCAGCTCTGCGATTAAAGCATCATGCAGGTATTTCAACTTTTCCGCGCACAGGTCGGGAGCGGTTTAGGTATTTGCCTCGGCTCCTTCCTGTCTTCGCGCCAAGGAGCCAGTGAGATGAACAGTCCGTGCTCTGTCTCACAATACGCCCCTGTCACAGCGATTCTGGCGCACACGTGTTGCGGTTGTGCGCCACGTGAGGTGCGAGTCTTCTGAGCGCCGGTGCTGACACACGCACGTAATAACCCTCCATAAGAAGAAGATCTGAAAAGGTCTGGTTGGTACCGTTCTCCTGAAAGAATGTGTCACCACTGTGCCCTCTCCTCTGCAATCATGGATAGAAATAACAAAGTAACACATAAATGTATGAGTCCTATGTCGTCAGGTGCTTGCTCTGCCATTTTCTGACTGATTCACTGCTTTTGAGTTTACATACGCTGGATCCAGGTAAATTGCTTTCGACAGAGGGACTTGAGATCTGGAAAAACGTCTCTAAAAAGTTAGAGGAATAATAATAAACTTTTCATCTGATCACCTTAACAAGTTTGTCATTTCTGGCTGTGTTAGTCTAAATGCATTGAACACATTCATTCAAAAGACTCTGTGCCCAATATAGACCCACAGACTGAGCTGAAAAATCCACCATCTATGTAACATATTACATAAAATAAGAAGAAACATCTGAACGATATGAAGCATTGTTTATTCTCTCCAACGCCAACCAACAAACTAATTGGTTGTAAACAAGCTGTGGCTCCAGGATCCTCCATGACATCATGGATGTAACAGTCTATGTCCAGTCATGTGGACAATGTTGTGTCACGGTGGATATGAGGATTCATCAAAGGTCATGTGTTTTGAAGCACAGTGCAGACATGCATAACAAGAAGAAACACCCGTCTGAAAAGGGACCTGGAACCAGACAGTGGGATGTGCAGTTCCAGTCAATGGCTCCTATTGTAATGCAAAATGTGCAAACTGGGCGATTTCAAACAGATCTTGCGACAACACAATTAAACCATGGCGAATAAATAGACATTTGAAAGTCGGCTAGAGACAAAAGAACTTCAGAGGCTGCCAAAACAAAAACAAAAAAGGGAGAGAGGGAGGAGGATGAAGGGAAGAAATGGGGACAAACTGCCATAACAAACTGGATCCCGGACTGACAGATTTGTAGGCGTCTTCTGCATGTGTGTGGCTTTGTGCACACTAAAGTGTGTGTCTCGGGTGTGCGTGTGTTAACCCATGAGAAAGGAGGCAGTGATGTGGAACGGACGGGACGCTGCACTCGGACTCCGGCGTGTGTCTGCTGGCCTGAGACCCCCAGCCTGGGCCTCCGCCTGCTCTGGACGGAGACAAAGACGCTTGATGAGGCCAGAATCGACCTCCTCTCACCTTCCACGGGGGGTCTAGCTGATGCCCCCGCTGACATGCTCAGGAAACCCCGCAGCGGACAGCCAGATCAATATTTACCTTCTGGCGGAGTGGGGCCTGATGTGGGAACGCTGCAGATGCCTGAGTGGATTTAATTTAAATTTAAAACATGGTAGTTAGAGAAAAGTCTGACCGTGCTGTGCTTATTTACTCGATGCAAATCCCTGCAAGCAAACACCAGTCGGCTTTCTCCAAATTCTCTTTCTCCGTCTGTGTCTCTTTGTAACGAAGCTTCTCTGGCATGGATTCCAAAGAAAGGCGGCAGAAGCCTCACCACGTCTTGAAGAATAAATAATCACCAAACAACACTTCTCCCTTTTTCTGGTGGTGCAGTTAAATGTGCGTCTGCATCTTTGTGTCTCCGTCCGTCTGGGTTTGGGCATCTCCGCTGGTTTCAGAGCTGGGACAGACAGACTAACCACTGGTCGTCTCTGGTGACTGAGCAGCGGGTGTGAGCTGGGGTGGGGGGGCTCAGGGTTCGGACTCCACCGTCTCTCTGTTGTGACCCTGGACTTGTTTAGATGTAGTCTGGTTTCCGTTTCATACTCTCATCTTACTTGTTATGTTATGTAGGAGGAACCTGGTGTTGTGTTGCCTCTTTGGCTCTACCAAAATGCCACAATATCAGATAGATGATGAGCAAATGAGTGAGTTTTCATGACAACAAAATTACAAATGGACTTCTTTTTATAGTTCGTTTCCATTGTAACTTGACAGAGAGGTGTGAAGATCGCAATCACTGCGGATTACAGGGGAGCCTGCTTTTGCCGACCCGTTCCAGCTCCTCTCTCTTGCCACCAGATTAATTTCATGGCTTCTATTTTTGAGTGTCTGTGCAGTGAAGACCTGTGGCTTTGACGGAGGGAGAATGAAAGAGCGATTTCAGCGCTGGGAGAGGAGAGCGCTCTCAGCCCTGCCAGGACTCGGCCACAGTAATAGCTGTTTACACAATGGAATAATTACCCAGAAAACTGCAGGAGGAGAGGACTTTCTGGTTCTGGCAGTCGCATAATGGATCTGAGAGTTGATTGTTCAGTGTTTGGGCCTTTGATGAGCTCAGTTCTGTGTATTTCCTGCCTCGTGCACACACTCAAGCTCAAACATGCAAACACTTCCAGCCATTTTACTGCGATTTGCCTTCAGATTCAAATTCCAAGTTGGCCACAAAACAAAATCGCGTTGTTGTTTTTTTGATGGACGCCGCCCAAGATGACTGCTGAAGCACGTTTGCTATAGTAGTGAATAGTAATATAGCTTTTCATTTCACTTGAAAGGTAGAATGTTAGTTTCTTTCTGAATGCGCGTCACTTCATTTGTAGTTCTTGTATTTCACTGTGGTTTAAAGCATAAAAGTACTTGCTCATGACTTGAGACGCTACTTCTCTCCCATTGTTCTCTCAACCAGAACCAGGAGAACCGTATAGAACATGCACGTTGTGATCATGTCACAGAGTCAACACGAGGAACTTCATTCACAGGAAGAGGACACAAAGGCTTCGCCCTCTGACTGTGGCAGAGCCGAGCCAGCGGACATTCCAGGCATGCCGGGCGTACTCGGATTCACAGGCTACTAAAAGACACACTTCTCTGTTTCTTTATCACAAAAAACATCAAAGCCCTTCGCTTTGTTACGGGTTTTCACACAGCAGCCACTTCCTCTGCCTCTCATTAATAAACAGGAATTCAATCCCAGAAGAGCTGGAGTGGGGCTCGAGGGGGGGGATAAAAGGTTGGGGTTGACATGTCGCCTGAGGTGATGCGCACACACAGCTACAATCCTTCCTCGCGTCTCTAATCAAAAGCCTCCTTTTTCTGCTTATGGAGCAAAATCTGTCGCCGTCCAGCCTGATGAGGACGCCTACGAGCTGGAGTGTGGCAGATGCGAACCTGCCCTCTGGCACTTACCAGCGTCACAGAAAGGCACGGCAGCAAGATTTACAAAAACACGCCACGCTCACCAGTGTGTGTTTGAGGCAACCCCTGCTGCACCGCGTCCGGCTGACCAGCTCGGATGAGATGTGACACGGACGATGAATAATACAATAGAGAGATACTCTGACGTGTCAGCTGCATCTGTCTCTGTCTGGAGCTGACGTGTGTCTCCCTCCCTCCTCATTCAGAGCAGAGAACAGGGCTTATACGAAACTAATGAAGCAGACACACGCTGCATTAACACACGCAGACAGACCCAGAGAAAGGAGCCATGTGGCTGCAGTGTGACCAGCATCTCATCTCAGAGTCCTGAAATCCTTCCAAGTGGTTTTGATACGGACCTGAAGAGATTCAAGGGAGATAGTATCAGAGTGAATGCAGGAGCAGAAGCACATGCTTGTAATGTTTAAAGGAAGGAGATGAGCAGACCTCTGTGTTCAGACAGAACCAAGGGAGAGATTAACATGAACATATTTATAAAGAAGCCAGGAGGGAAGAGGTCTGATCTACTCCAACGGCGCCGTCGTCCTTCGTGGTGGAGCAGGTTCTGGAGCCGGTTACCGTAGATGACAGGGCTTTCATTGGAGCTCGTGTCATCATAATATTATCCCACTTAATGCACGTCAACACTTTGCCAAATGTCGCTGACATGTTAATGGGCTGACATAAGAACCAAGGATACAAAATAGCGTATGAGGGTGTGTTTCCGCGCGTGCACGCCCTTAAGTGGCTGCACTGGGCTGACAAGTAGTTTCTGCTCTGTTGCATAAGCTGAGTTTCTTTCTCACAGGTGGTGAGAACATGCGCAGGTTTAACTGTCATAACCGTCGTCAGGGGAGCGAACCAGCAGCAGAGCGCTGGCGCCTCAGGGTCAGTCCTCCAGCTGAGCATCACACCTGCAGTTGGGTAAACTGTCTCACTGCCTCGTACTCGCTTGGTGGCAGTTAGTGGCCTTTTGCTTTCTTGGCTCCTCTCCTTCCACGCTCCGTCCTCCCCCATCACACAGCACTGCCAGCTCTAGTAGGAGGCTGGCGGCTGCTCTGTCCCCGACCCCCCCCCATCTTTCTGGGTTTTGCTGAGTTCTCCCCTTTCATCCTTTTTCGCTGTTGTGACGGTTTTAAAGTCACAGAAGAGCTTCAGACAGATATTAAGCCCACAAACAGCTATAGGACACATTATCATCCTCGCTGCTGCCCTGTGCTTTTGGTGGTGGTCAGAGAGAAACGCATCCCCCCAGGCTACGCTGTTGGAAAACGGATCCTCAGAGAGCTCCTCGAGACAATACAAGGACTTTAAGTGCACATCAACAAAAGTGCATCTGCTTCACCTGAGAGCCTGCAGCTCACTTTTACTGATGGCAAACGAACTCAAGGCCATTTGTTCCCTTTTACTCCACATATGTGCATTTCAACTTTTCTTTTACTAATTTGTTTTCCCATTTTCTTAAAAGCACTGCACGTATGCCCCAGTGTTGGAAGAGACTCAAATATCTTTGATGATGGCAAAGAAACCTTTACACAAAGCCCCTATTGGGTCTTTCCAGGCCGAAGCTTAGCAACTTAAATTGCCCACATCTCCACATTGTGACATGAAGAGGGTTTTCCATGCTAGCTGCCAGGATACTATTTGTCTTGGCACGACAAGCGTTTGACTTTAGGTACCAAAAATGTGCATGAGTGTGCGCTTGTGTGGGTCTACGGGAAGTTCTTTCTGCTTCTTTGAAAACGCTAGAGACCTCCCACACGACATCAGCCTGCAACAGGACTGGAAAAACACAGGCCTGCGTTTATGACGTTAGCAATTATCGGAACACTTTTTAACAAATATATACAAACAATGTTGGTTTGATGGTGTTTGCATATTTATATGTGCAATAAATAATATCTCCCGTTTTGCATAGCAGGCTGATCTCTCAATAGGGCCTAATAGAATACATAGTGTAGAACCAGCATAGAAGCTCAACGAAACAAAACTGCACCAACCTGATTGTCTCCAGCTGACTGCGAAATGCAAATCCTGCGAGCACAAAGGGCGAGTCAGCACAGAGCACGCGTCCTCTAGAATACACGTCCCCTTTCAGTTCACCTGAGGCGTCTCTTCAGGCAGAACAATAGCCCTGCACCTGATCTGATTTCTGCTCAGCCAAACCGGCCTTTCTAAACCACTGGACTCCCTCTGTCCTTAGATGGGAGCTCAGCTGAGCAGTTTGGAGGAACAGTCATTCAAAACTGAAACCCATGCAGCTCCAAGTTTACTTATTACATTTTAGTGTCCAAGGAGACTACGCTTACGGATACATAGTTGTTGCTGCTTGTTATCCCTGAAAGATAACAGACAAATCCTTATCTCTCTTTCAGAATAAACCACGGCCTGTCAAGAAGATTATATAAGAACAAGATAAAGGAGCCTTGGCTGAGACGTGTTTTATTGTTGGCTGTCTTCCTGTAATCACATTGTGCGTTGTCTCCTTGTCACAAGGAATCTTTGTGTTAGGCAGGACAACAGTAAGATAAGCAGCTGTCAAACACACGTTAAGCTGGAGGCTGCGCTGGATGTAGACACTGTGTAAAATCCCTGCTGATGTAGGGTCCAACAGCAAAACCTATGGACAGTCCCCTCGCTTTTAGTAGCACGGTGACAGGATTTGGACTGAAATCTGTGAAATACTATGTGCTGGACACTCTGTAGCTGAATGAGACACTGCTAAATTGGCTATTGGCTGATTTCAGCCCACATTGGGCCAAAGCACAGGAAAGAACAAAAACAAATACAAAGTGAGCCACAGAGTCTGTCTCTGCTCTGCGTTTTATGTGACTACAGGGAGGTTCGTCTGCTTGTCTCCCTCTGTGGAGCATCTATTTGTTTAAGTTTGCGGTGGGACGAGCCTCTGATGCAGAACAACAGCAGCCAAGACTAATGACTTCCTGCTATCTGCATCACATGAAAAGCTAGGAGGGTTGGAGGCGGTAGACGAGGGGAACGCGGAGACAGTGTGACATGCAACGGGCAGAGTCAAACGCAGCTTCTCTCCACAGGGGAAGCAGCCTAGAAAATAACTGTTGAGAGGAGACAGAGGAAAGCCACTAATGACAGAAGACAATAAAAACCGGCCACTCCCGTAGCGTCTTCCCAGCCAGAATGACACCAACGCAGGAACCGGCAGCCCTGCTGTTAGCGAGGTCTGCAGAGGAGCTAAACAAGCGCAACCACAGCACCTGAAAATAGAGCTTTGTCTGGGAATAGACTGTTATTAGGTCGTCTAAACACAGCGTCAGTAAGTGTTCCTACACCTCGTACACGCTGAGCAGTGGACAGGCCGCTCGCTAATTGGGTGGTCACGATATTCTGCCAAGCTGCGAACAGAAATCTAAATAACGAGGCTCAATTACGTGCTGCTTGTTGAGAGTGGGACTAAAGAACAAATCCTCGCAAACACAAAGGCTAATCATTCACTGCAGGCCAGACTTTTGTGAACCAAAATAACAGATGTCGTTGAGCTGTCAACCATTATTTAAACATCCAAAACAATAAAAACACAGAGAAAAGTAATTTCAAGATTTTTTATTACTAAATATTCTCTCTAAGGCAGCAGGTTGTGTCCACAGGTTGTTCTAATGTCTTGCAGTGAATAAAATGCAACAGTACAAAAAGAAAATCTGCTTTGCTGTGTGCTACAAACATCATTAGACAGCTCTTGGTAAATAAGAGTTCACAGGCAATAATAATAATAATAATAATAATCAGCATTATAAACATTCATATTCCCCTTCAAGTATGCTACTATCCAAAGTGACTAGTGTAAAATTGGCAGAGGAAATAAAACATTTTCACAATTATTTACATATTACAGGTCCAGTACGTGTTTATGAGTGTGTGTATGAAAAACCCAACTGAAAACATGTTTGTCAGAAACGTTTTTGTTGCATTTTTTGGTGGGAGTGTGGACAGGCTGCTCACACACACAGACACACACACTCAGTGGCTGGTGTCCAATTTTAAAACTGAGCAAAATGTGGTTCGGTACAGCAAAAACACACATTTAAGACTTCAGTCGACCCGAACAGCGTCATGAACAGGCAGCATCCACTTCTACTGCTGAGGTCCATCATAGTCCACAGATGGACACATCGTACCTGGAGCAGAACCAAAGTGCTCTTACACCAGTTTTTTTTGTTCAGTAATAATAAAATGCAAATCTGAGATTTGTCCATAACTTTGCAATAATCTCCACTCAGAGTTAATGTGCCGTCTTCTCCCAGAGCTTTAAAACAGATGATACAAGCTTTATCACTGGGTGGAGTCTGAACTCAGCAGCTGTGGTGATTTTATCAATGTGACTTTTTCAGATTTCTTGCTCGTGTTGAGTTTTGGGCTTTTAATCATTGACTCAGCTGATGAAGGTTGGTTTAAAGCTCTGGGAAAACACTAAGTACTATAGGTAAGTAAGTAGAGCTTAATCTGAGATTTCTGTCAAGGGCTGGAAAAGCACTTCATCTCTCCACCCTCAACACCACTGCAAGTGTGTTTACATGCACATTAGGAGCCCAGAGGTCTGTGTGATTACGAAGAGCCGGTGAATATTAACAGTATTTCATCAGCAACAGTGATCATGGAAAAAAGATGTGGCACTGTAAGTAGAACCCTTTATTTAATGTGGGGTTTCTATGTTAATAACACGTTAATGCATGTATATGGAAAAACATGTGAAGTGGATGTGAGGCTGCAAAACACACAGCAGAACCAAATATTAGACCTGGAACCTGGAGCAGGATGTGAGCTGGGCTACAATGTGCTGTAAACACATCTGTTATGGACACACACTGGAGTAATAACACTGTGTGGACGACCACACAACCAGCACGGCGTCATTTATCCTTCATACACAAGCAGAGAAAAAAGTCCAGTCTCTTTGGTTCAACAGACTGAAAGCAAGCAGACGACTTGAATGTTAAGAGCGACGTATGACGTACTGTGGTAACACCACCGGCGAAGCTTAAGGGAAAGATGGCAGACAGTGCACTTCGACTTCAATGCTACAACAACAACAGCAACACACCAGTAGATTAAATACACACACACCTTCATCTGACTCATTTACACAACAGCAGTGAGTGACTGTGTTTTCAGAAATTGCCACGAGTTTAGCGAGGTGCGCTGTATTGTACATACACGACCACGTGTGCGCTTCAAGTGTACAGCGTATGCACACAGCACAGACGTTTGGCTGAAGTTTGAAGCTTGATATATGCCGGTCATCTGTTCTGATAGAAGAATGTGGAGGTGGGAAAAGTAGAAGAGGTCACACAGAATATGTACAAAATATACATAGAGTCCGAAAACCAGCCTAAAATCTGATGACTGCAGCTAATCAAGACATCAAAAAGCTCTTCATAGACAAAAAAACAAACGTGTGACACATCTTCATTACTTTTAAAGACTTTCTACCATGAAATTAACTTCTTTAACTTTGAAGAAATCTCTACCATGGATTTTATCCTGCAGCCGTTACAGTGACGCTTTTCTGTTAGGCACAGAAATTTAAGATCAGCAATCAATAAAACACCTGAGGACCACAATTAAAACTGACATCTTCATTAAGACGTACGTCGAACCGACTATCAACTCATTCTGACAAACTGTACACAAGAGACTCAAGAGTCGCGTCTTCACATGAACTTTTGAACTTCACTTCAAAATACGGACCAAAGTGGGTCAAACCAATAAATCTCTAGGTCCCTTAAGATTTTCAATCCTAGGTTTCTGTATTTGTACATGTTTATTCTGTGTCAAAGTAGTTGTGGAGAAAGAATGAGAGGAATAAATTTGTGATTGAAGTAATTTCAGAATAATTAAGACAGAGATATACAACAGTGTTAACACAGTGCTCCATTATGTCATGTAGCCAGACTTAATTAGCCGTTTGAGGCAACTAGTGCAAAATAATTAAATATACGTCTTGTATTAGAATGATGGTAGACTGTAATAGATTCAGTGCACATTCATAAGTATTATTATTCATTAAGTTTTGTATTTGCCCATCTTTAGTATTTTTCGCTGTCAATGTATAGCAACTCGAAGCAAGTTGACCCTGTGTGTATACAGAACATACAGCGTTAAATGAACTTCATGACAAACTCCAGGATGCCTTTTAACATCTTCAACGTATCTAGCGATCTAAAGACATTTCCTGATAAACAAATATATCAAGAATAGCTAAACGTCTCTGAACTGAGAGACGTGTAAAGGCTGTAGGCTTATTTAACTGAAGGGTGTCCAAAAGCTGCTCAAGCTACAGCTGATGAAGGTAAAGAGCACAAGCTTTACCTTAGCGTTAAAGATGCTACACAATGTACTGAATGAACTGACATTACGTCAGACAATACGGAGACATGAGAAAAGCATCCCAGAGTTTGTCTTCTTCTAGATCATACAATTTGTCAAAAGACAAAGTGAACGAAGAACATCACAACAGCCTGTTTTTGCTGACCAAATAAAGTCAGGTTATCACAAGCAACGTCTGCCACAAGAATGATCGAGGAGAACAAGAGCACAACATTCAATGAACTTTCACAATCTTCACAACAGCACAACCACACAATACCTACTGAATGCACATGTTCATTCATAGGTCCGGAAGAGATGAATATTTACACTGTGCAAAGGAAACATCAAGCAGACAGAGCTCACGTATTAGGAGCTGGATCGTGTCCGAGTCGCCATCGTTTGTGGTTCCAGGTCCAATAGGAGACAGTTAATACATGGCTTCATGGCTGCATGTTTGTTTTTCATGCTTCACTAACCAGCCTGAGCTAAGCCTCCTGACATGTACCTTTGTATCGAATTACCTTCAGCTCCTGCATCTAATGTCTTTGGATTGTTGGAAATTCACTTAAACCTTTTCACACAAGGTGGATTTGTTTCCACAAATGTTTCGTCTTCAGACCAGTAAAACCAGCAAACTTTTTTCCTTTGAATAAAAAGTCATGATTTCTTTTAATAACAGCTGAATGTTGATGCCAAACTTAAAATGATCGTGCTTGTTGCAATGGTCAGTGGTCGATTGAGGACGATCCCATAATTAACTGGTATCATCACTGTGTTATTTCATGTTACCAGTGCTTGATCTGAGGGCAGCGAAGTCTGGCGTTCAGAAGAAGATGACATCCTCCTTACTGAGGTCTTCTGCAGTGCCCTTGTAGGGTGGGGGCATGCTGTGGCTGTGGGTGAGTCCAACATTTACCTGGACATGGGTCTGTGCGCTTGGACTGAGAACCGGCGGCTGCACGTGCGACTGGAACTGGAGCGATCCGGTGCTCTGAGAGTGTGGAGGCATGCTGGGAGGCTGCACAGATGCGGCAGGATGGGACTGTGCAGGAGGCATGGGAGGCTTCTGAACACTTGCAGGATGGGAGATGTTGATGGAGGAAGTTGATTGGGTGTCTGGTCCCGTGCTGTCTTGAGGGCTGAGCAGATCTGTCAGACATAAAGAAGGAATTGTTGAACTATATAAACATTAGTAGCAGATTAAGCATTTGGACTTGGTTAATGCTCTTGGGCTTACTTGTTCTAATCACACTCCATTTTATGAAATGGTGCCAGTGTTTTGTTGGTAATGAAGAAGCATAGATCAAAGTGTTACAATGTCTGTGTCAGCAGCACAGTGTGCCATTAATCATGAACGGATAGGTGTTTACACAGGGTGAGGCCGGGCAAGCAGGCAGCTTGAGATAGGAATGTGGATGGGTGGGGTTGGGTTTGCCCAGGTGGGGAATGCATGCGTCTCATGTCAATGTCTGTGAGAACCGAGTAATACTGCAACGGGCACAAACAGACAGCGGGAGGTTGTCACTGGGTTTTGTCCTGACGGGGGAAAGGTTGCATTGTTTCTAAACGGTACGTGTGCAAGGGCACCTGCTTGGTGATGCAAGGAGTGAGGCTGAGGAGGATGCACGAGCTGGTGGGGGCTGATGGAGCGCTTGGCTTTGACGGTGCTGTCGTCTTGGGCGGACAGCTTCAGAGGCAGCATCTGCTTCATATCTACTGAGGCTGTGAGGAGGGGGAGAAAGGGGGCGGGGCATAAACAAGAGACAACCAGAGCCAGAAGGCGATTTCAACAGAAAACTTGATTACATGGGCAAAGTGGAACCGCTGTGCCTCTTAGGTTCCAATTAGATATGAGGTCTAACCCACTTAAGACGACTAATGTGATGGTAATGAGCCACTTACATTATGCTCATCTGATCATACTCATACCAGGCGCAGATGGCTGGATATTAGTGACAGTGAGCAAGTTTTAAACGGCGTATACTGCAACAGGATACATCAACTCTAACTCAATCTAGCCTGGTAATTGATACTGTTGTGAGCTATTATAATATCAGTGTTCATCTTTTTATTTTAAATATTTTACATTTTATCAAAGAAACCACTAATGAGAAAAAACTATTTCTGTGTGAGCCCCTGGTGCAGCCTGCCGTCAGAAATAACTAAGCAGTTTCTGTGTTTTGCTCGGTTACTCTCATCGGTGTGGAATCAACCTGTGACCATCAAGCATTCAACAGTGTTTATGCTTCTGCCACCTGCTCATGTCTGACTCCTTACCTGTGCTGTCAGTGCGATGTGAAGCCTTGCCACTCTTGCCTGCTTTCCCTTTGCCACTGCTTAAGGCAGCCAGTTTGGTGGGGATCTGTTGCTGCACCCCTACTGCCTTGTGCTGCTGGTTAGTGGTGCTGAAAAGATGGAGCGGCACATCGGTCTTCAGAGGGAGGATGGAAGACCCCGTCTCCCGTCGCAGCATCACTTCAGGACGTTCGGAGAAGTCAGCTGGTGCTACGGACAGGCTGGAGCGCACCAGAGGTTTCTGAGACAAGGGCAAGTCAGACACGCTGGTGGAGCTGCTGAGGCCCGAAGACAAGAGGAGTTCCCCATTCAGGCTCCCAGACATAGGAGCCACCTGGAGGAGGTAGGAGACCACGCATTATTTGAGGAGAAGCAACTCGTTGTTTATTTGATGATGTTTGTAACAGCTAGACAGTAAAAGTTCACAAAGGACGGTTTCTTCCCATCTCCGCTCTGTAATTATCTGCATCTCTGGCTGGATCCAGTGTGGGTCTAACTTGTGGAACATCACACTCGCATGTTGTGTGTCAGCAGTCTGCACTGTTTGTTATGTACGACAGCATCAAAACCAGAACATGCACGCACACACAGATACCCAATAGAAAGTCTGTGTGACGCTGTCCCACTGCGGAAACACAATCTGTTGAGGAGCAGGGTATTTATGGGCTAAGGATGGAATGAGAAACACATGCGCCTCTTTCTGCTGAGCACACACTTTGGTAAGTTTGGTAACTGGCTTTTGATGTGTGCCAAGAGGCTCAAGGACAATGCTCGCACACACACAGACAGACAGACAGACAGACAGACAAAATGAGAAACATAAAACCCTTAATAGTCCTTGTGCACATAAAGGCGTGACTAACAAAACAGGCAGGCCTGGTAGACAAGCAGAACAAGAAAATGGCTCTCATGACATCAGCACATAAAGACAGTAAGTGCATTGTCCGCTTAATTACTAGACTGAAGGAAAGATGATCTGGAGACGAGTCTACATCATCATTCAACCTGCATTCAGAGAGGTTGACTGACGGGGGACTGCTACAATAACTGAGCTCTAGTGTTTGTGTGCATCACTAATTCATCATCTTGCATCACAATCTACTTGAGGTGGTGACAGCCAGAAGAATAGTTTTCTTTAAATTAAATTAGGATTTTCGAGCACTGAATTGCTAAAATGTAAGTCAGACAGCACAAACCTACTGATACAAACCGACGTCCTGCATCTGACAGCTTATAAAAAACACTACTATCATCAAACCAAGCGGTTCACTTGCAGCGTGATCGACGATGACACAGATCCTGTGGCGAATGCAGGATGACTGTGCTTTACAAGGCATGAAGGGCAGATGTAACAGCCTAGCATGACGGGACCTGAGGCAGAGAGGGGCCCAGCAGTGAGAAAGTCTCCAAACATCGTTCCCTAAATGCCCCTTTCTTCTTGCCCTCCATCATTTTTCCTCTTTCAGGCCACACAGATGTTCCATTGTCCCCAGTGCAAGGTGAACAGCTTTTAGATGCATAAACAGCAGGTTTCCAGAGCGGTAAACCATGAGGAAGCTGAGGAGCACAAAGAGTCTTGACTGACAGCGCATAAACAATTAGCACTGGCTCGCTTCCAGGGGCCTCTGTTAATGACAGGCTTGGACTGGCTGATTATACAGCCAGGTTCCTCTAATCCTGAAAACTGCCTGGATACTCCCATATCATTCGCATCTCCAACAACACTGCACAATGTGCTGCTTTGTACACAATGGACTTGGAAGCGGGTATCAGCTGCAGAAGCTGGACTAGGCAACCGCTATGGGTGCATGGAACTGTGTAAGGTCACGCATTACATAAATATGAGAGTTTCTGCAAATATAGTTTTATATAAAGCCTACAAAATATCACTTAAACTGTGAGTAATGCGACACTATTTTAGCTGAAGACAAACGGTACTGAACACATGCACAGATAACAGGTGGGAAGTGGCTACAGCGACAGAAAATATCTGCCCTCGAGCTTGTTCTCCGTGCTCTGCAAAAGCAACTGCTACTGGCTGGTTACAGAAAAAGCAAGTCAAAGGCGTTTAGGTGTGTGTCATTGGCTTTTTCCACAGCTACATTTCCCGTTAAACGTGTTCCCGCCAACCAACCCCCCAGTTTCTATTATTTAGGCTTCAGTATGTTGCTTTAGGTATTTTATTAAGTATTTCATTCTTAACAAGTCTTGATTATGCACCTACTTTATGACAATCTCAGGACTATGATGCAATCAGATCCAGTGTCAGCGCCTGTAAAAAGGCCTCAGCCGATACGATTCTTATCTAGAGGCCAAGAGCAATCAAATGAGACGGCACATGAAAGAGAATGTCTTCTGAAGGCAGGACAAGCCACAACTAGTTCCGTTCCTGCTCAGACAGCCATGTTCAAGAAATGCACACCATAACACAGGGACGCAGATCTTTTATGAGGTCTAATCATAGCTCTATGGGTTTTCTGATGAGTCTTAATGTTGGGTGGTGATGATTAAACGTCTGTTGATATCAGGATGGCCCAGAGGTCGCAGCTGATGAAAAGACTGTTTGATGTGTTTAACACAGAGTGAGATCCAGCCACTTCCATATCTCTGAACACCACAGCAGAGCCAACTATGAAGAAAAGCAAACCACACATGCGTATGTGCACAAGACAGACAGCTCAACCGTTATGGGCATGACTTAAAGTGCTCCCGGGGTCCAGATCTGACCCGTTTCAGGTCTTATCACGCAGTCCGTGTAACAAACAAACCAACCACAGCACATCGCATTCAGCCCTGTAATTATGCAAAGCTTCTGCATTACTCATCACAGCAGATTAGGACAGTTCAGCCAAACCCTGCGTTGCTTCACAAGACCAGAGGCTGTGACTTTTCAAGTCCGTCTATAAAAGGGATAAGAGCAATAACTCATGTCACCGGTTTGTGTTTGGACTGATCCTGGTTGACTAAGAACCGACACCATGAGCTCCTATGAAACTATGAAATGTTTGGGATGTTCTAGTGGCATTACGTCTAGTGAGTAAAGGTGCAAAATGAAGAGGCACTGCCCAGACTGCAATGACATCACAGGAGATAATCAGAGAAGCACCTATATGTGAGTGTACTTCACACCTAGACAGCTGGTCCAACTTCTTGGAACACAACAATCCAGTGTGTGTACATACTGAAACCCTTTTCTTTAGAAACAATAAAAAAACACTGACTCACTGACATAAAAATGCTTCTGGTTTTGTTATACGTGGGAAAATTAGTCAGAGTGAAGGAACTGATCACTAGGTGTGTTTTATCTGGCCTATTCACGATCATAGGATCATGTGTATGACTAAGACTTCAGAAAGATTCCTTTGTATAATCCCCTTGTTACCACATGCAGATTCTTTAGAAATTTGAATCAAGAAATACTGTATTAGTGGGTAGTATTAGTACAAAATTAGAAATCTACTACTGCTGTGCCTCATACAGGAGTGAAGCAAGATTCAAGGTAACAAAGGTGATAAGTTCTAATAAATAACAATCTGGGTAATACTTAGAGGTGTTGTGATGCTGCTCAAGAAATATTAATCCAGGGATTTGAAATGATTATTGTTTGCAATAATATCACACTAATTATTAAGGTTATTAATTGGCACCAGAGCCTGGTCATTTCAATACACAGTACTTTCATGTGGATGTGACGTAGTAATGTATTTCTAGGATGAAGTGTCAAGGTAAAACTTTCCACGTTGGTGAAAACATCAGTCAACCAAACTGTGACAACCACTAAAGGCTGATATGACTTTACAGGAGCTGTCCGACAGATGTTAGTAACAGGCATGAAATTACAGTAGGCGGATCTTTGTCGAAGCTTCTCTCCCATGACGCTCATAAACAATAGCCCACATTGTACGACTATACAAATAAGGGTACAGAGGAACGAGAACCGAGAAAAAAGGTAAAGAGAGGTGACGAGAAATACTGTAGGTGTGTGTTTGTTACAGTGATTAGCATACATCTGTATTAGTTGCATTAGAATACTGATGCGTCACCTCAATAGTCTTCCTTTTGATCTTCTTCTGGTGTTCCAGGCGTTCCTTTTCCTTCTCCACTGCTCTGGTAGACTCTCTCAGCCTTTCTAGGTCCTGCTGGTACTTCTCCCTTTGAATTTCCAGCTCTTCCCTCTCTTTAGCCAGATTCTCCTGCATCAAAAAGAGCAATGCTTCACACATTCTGTCAAACACTGACATCTAAAGAGCAAATCGGGCATAGTGCACAGCTGCTAAAGGTAAATGACTCCCACTGAACGTGCTTTACGGCACTCGGCCAGACGAGGATGCTTCACCTCCAACCGTCTGCATTCCTCCTCCCTTTGTCGAAGCCGGGCCTCAGTGGCCTCTACTTGCTGGCGGTGCCGCTCTCTCTCTCTTTCCCAGCGCTGCTGCTCCTGCCGGTGTTGAGACTGTAGCTTGTGGAAACTGGCCAGCTCCTCTCTTTGCAGAGCCAGAGTCCGTTGCTTCTCCTGCTCCAGAAGGACATTCCCCCTGTGCCGGCTGGGTAGCCCCGCTCGCTCAGTCAGTGAGGCCCGCTGCAACTCGATGTGACTGTCCTGCTGTGATATGATGGCCTGAAGACAATAATGGGAAGAAAATAAGTCCCATAAAGTCTGTAATGGATGTTTAGTGATTTGACTCACAGACTGCATTAACAAAAATGTTTGCTAGAGCCTCAGCAGTGGAGGGACATTATTACCTGCAAACTATAGAGCCTCTGGGAGAGCATCAGTACTCTGTCAAAGAACTATTGGATACACAGATACGTTACAATTAAATAACCACAAGCATCAGCACAATAATTACAGTTTATTTGATCAGCAAACGTCAGACATAGCTAGAAACATCAAAGGTCAGAGCGCTGTGCAGCTCAAGGTAACAGATCAGAGGAGGAGAGTTTACCTCAGCCTCAGGGAAGGAGTTGGACCAGATGCGGTTCCATCTGGCAGGAGAGCAACAGCTCTCATCAACCTGAGCAACAACAGACACATGCACATGCCAGGTCATACTAATTAAATAACATCACAAACACACACACATGGTAAAATATTAAATTAATGATTTTAAAACGCAATCATTCAATTTAATTTTATGCATATACATAACTATACTACATGGCAAATCTCAAAGTAATTAAGATTCATCAAGCAAAAGACTGTAAGAGGTCAAATATTAATCGAGTTAACTTTTGCAAGGAGTACGTTCTGATTCTGCAAGAGTAATACAAAAAATACAATTATCACAAGTTGTGCATGTCTTTTCACATTACTGTAAATCAGATTTAATTGGCTTTGCTGTCAGCCACATGTTGTTATAATGTATCTGCCTAATTATTTTCATTTAAGAGCCAGGATTTACTGGAAGGTCCATGTACATCAGTGTAAAGAGACTAATGTTTTGTCAAGGCTTTCTCTATTCATAAACAAATGGAGGGACCTGCGAGGACAGCTTTACAGTAAACACTGAGACGTGGAAACTCTCCAGATGACTTGGTCTTGTCATTACTATTTACAGGAAATAACCCTGAGTCATCACAGTGTACTTCTGCGTGTTTGTGCGTGTGTGTGGCCACTACCGTCTGCTCCAGGGTGTGGCTGCCATAGAGGTCTTTGAGTTGGGGGTCAGAGCTGGCTCTTTGGCTTCGGTCTTTGTTTCTGGACTCGCCAGAAAAGTTCTTCTTTGCGCTGCCATCTGGTACGGGCACATCAAGAGACGCATAAACAAGCAGAGACACAACAACAAACGCCATATATAGAATATATGACCAACACAAATATAGCACCACACAGTGTTTGACACATATGTATATCATTACTAAATACTACGTAAAATCATAAACATTTAATTTTGTACACATATAGTATGTTGGACTCACTCTTACTGAAGATGGTGGGGCTGCTGTCATAGCCCCCAAATGTATCTGCTCGCCGGGGCAACACCCCAGACCCATTCCCTTCTTCCAGCCTCGACGTTGGAGCCTCCTCCCTCACTCCAGACTGCAGAAGGTTCTGGAGGTTTTCCACTAAATGAAAAGGAATAGCAGAGTTGAAGAGAGTTTACTATAGTTACTAACCCCTGAGGCCTCTATAGAGCTGCAAACATTGCATTAACATTAAGTTCACAAAGTCTGTGTGTATGGAGCCGCGCTTGTAAAGCAGGTACACATTTCAGTATGGTCGTACCCTCGGTGATCGCTCCCTTGAGCAGGGTCTCCCCCTGCTGGAGGTCTGGTCCGTCACCTCGTAGCAGCAGCCTCGACCGAGACGACGTGTCCTCCAGACCTCCCACGGACTCTGCTATTTCTGCAAACAACTGCAGCTTCTCAGTAAGGGCCTGGACGATCACTGCATCCTTCTGGCTCAGCCGTTCTAAAGTAAGATGAAACACGATGCCTTAAAAAACACTAAATGGTACAATGTCACAATTTACACCATGCTAGGTTTCTGAGCATCTCTATTACACATGCTTTCATTTATAAAGGTTTGGATGTGCACAAATGTACAGGAGAATTAAAATAATACATGAGCACCTCCTTGTGGTAATTGTGTTTTATCTGTTGATGCTAACTGGTTCTGTAGTTACCTTGAAATTCTTTGAACTTAGAAGCTCTTGCCTCTTCTTCCTCACTAAACAGCCTCTCTTCAGTATGAGGACAGCTAAGACAGGAGAGGGCAGAAGCCAGGACAGGTGCACAGGTAGAGAAACAAAAGGAAGGAGTAGTGTATCAACTTAACGTTACAGCATTTTGTGAACTCGCTACTGTGTGTAAGTCAGTAACATGATTATGGACACTTTCAGACTACAACAGCGATCCTGTGGATAGTGGATAGACAAAAAATGTCTGCGTAATTGCAGCTACCTCTCAACAGCTTGTCGTATTTGTGTCATCCACGTGTTTCGCTCTTCCTTGGAGGTGGTGTGGATCTCGTACATCTCTGGCTCATTGGAGGAAGCGCATATCAGAAACATGGCTTTCTCCTCATGGGCCACTTCCCTGACTATCAGCTTCTGGAGCGAGATCACCGACGGCTTGTTATCCTAGATTGGTCAGAACAACAGGACGCGTCAGAAAAAGTAGAATAAGCTATTAAAAATGTATGAATCACATGTAGAACACTGTCACGTGTCACACTAAATCCTGCTTCCACAGACAAGTTGCTGCACAGTTTTTTTCTTTGATAATTAAGATTTTCTTATGTTGCTTCATGCTGACAGAAACACTCACCACTGCGGCAAATACATATCTCTGATCTTTTTCTTGCAGAAGGAGCAACACATCAGAAAGCAACACTGCAAGAATATCTGGAAGTACAAAAATCACAAATGACATCTCAGCATGCAACCTGGAAAGGTGTAATGCTGATTCATTCCAAAGACTTGCAAAGAATCAGTATGGCAGAATATTAATGACTGGATACTTTATTAAATAGTAAATCATTACGCCGTCATTTCATACCTTTGAGTCTGCCAGAAGCAGCTCTCCAGTTAACTGTGCCCTCGTGAAGCAGCCGTCTCCTGCCTGGTGCCAGGTCCTCTCTTCGAAACACTCGTCCATCTTTGATTTTCCCCAATGATTTTGGTTCCATCTTGTTGTGTATGTCTCTGAGCCGAGAGGTCTTCTCATGGAGATTAACCAGCGCGTCCACCTGAACAATAGTGTCTTTAATCAGAGCTAGTGCCCGTGTCAGATCCTCATGTTCTCCTGTACCTGCTAAAGACAGAAAACGGGATATTTTACAGACACAGATAAAGTAAACCGTAATAATACCGTAATTTTGATAGTTAATACATAGATATAACCTGTACTAATAGAAATGTATTTGAAATGCTGGACCTTCAGTGTTGTGCAGGATGCGCTCTACTAACACTGGATACTTGGTAATTCGCTGCGTCACCAACAGGATACACTCAGTAACTCCTAACCTCCGCACAATGGGCATGTTATTGATTTTCTGAGAAGAAAAAGAAATGAATTATTGAACATGTAAAAAAACTTCAAAAGGATTTAGTATAACATACTACTGAGAATAAATATGATATGAAAAATCTGCAGATTTATCATTTGTCGTACCCGAATAATGTTTTGGAACTTTTTGTTGTTTTGCAGCTGTTCTTTGTAGTAGCTCACAGCCTCAGCGTGATGACTACAGAAATCTCCATAGCCGTCCTTCATCCTCTCTCCTATTTCACCTGAGAACTGAAGAAGCAAGCACAATGTCATGGGTAGCCGGCATTACACCATTACACCTGCAAGCTTTATTGCAAAAGAGGTGAACAGCCAAAATGCAAAACAACAAACCAAACATTACAAATGGTTCAATTTCAAAACAACACACATGCAACTTCTAAAAACACCTGCAGTGTCCAATTCAGTCAACCCCATCATAATACAGGTCTTCATTAGCAGAACATGGTGAGTTAAGTTAGTATTTCTTTCCTACCTGTGAGATGAGAATGTCTGCCACTCTGTTAATGGTATAATTCCTCTCATTGGGTGAGACAAGGTTTTCTTGTCGCCGCTCTTTAAGGCGAGACAAGAAATGTGTGTGAAGCTCAAGAAGGTTTTCCAAGCGAGGGAACAGGCAATCCAGCCTGCCTGGGTCCATCTGGAGGTTCTCCTTCAACTCCCGGACGTACACATTTAGCATTATCTTCAGTGTTCGTACATGATGCATCTCAGTTTGCATCAGTTCTGTTCAATCACATAATATACATAGGTTTGTGATCAAACATTTATAAAATACTGTGAATATTACCTGTTAATAACTCCAAACTATCCAAATCCATGAGATACCACGTGACTCATTTACTGACCAGTGGTGACAGCCTAAGGAATCGTACTTACCATATATCACATCCTGCCTTTTCACCATTTCCTTTGGGTGCTTCTTCACATACTGCTGGTCAACTGCTAAACTCCATGACTCCGCTTCCAGATCCTGTGCATCACACTCCAGATCAGCTCTCACTGCTGCATAGTGAGCGTCTGCCAAGAGGAACAGACATTACATTACTATAGTCCTTGAAAACATAACTATTCCCAGTTCTACCCTATAAAAGGCTCCAATTACTTATTGTTAAGGATCCAAGTTCAAGAATATTTCACTGCTGACTTCATGTCTCGTATTCTTGTTTTTGTGGGGATGCAATGTTTATGAAGATATAGGCGATGTAGACCAAGCGAAGATGATTCAGTAAATACTTAATTGAATGGACTAAACAGAGTTTTGAGAAAACTATTATTATTATTATTGCGTATATAATAAAAAGAGGGGCAATGACAGCCTGCACCTGCATAGACGTAGACAGGATAAGGGTGTGTCTGATAAACAATGAATCCCAGAACACTGCAGCTGGGAAAAAAGGCTAGGACTCATTAAGAATGTGTATCTCCCACACACTCCAGCTTAATGAATCACCCCCAACTCTACACACACACACACACGAATACACTCCTGTCTGGATTTAGGAAAACTCCCTTAAGACAAACTGTCACTTGGCCCTGAGGCTAATGCACAGATCTTAGATGACCAGAGAGGGTGAAGAAAAAGGAAAAACCTGTTACCTCAATAAAAAAAGAATGAACCTGCAACCAAGAGTGGAATTATTGAAATTAAAGTTGAATCCCTCTTCCAAGTCAACTCACCTTCTACAAAGATCGTGTCTGTGGTGGAGGGAGCAAGGGAAATGGCATCTTCATTGCAGCGTTTGAAGCGGAGAGCATCGGTCTCATCCATCTCCCCAGGAAGGGATCTGAGGGACGACAACCAAAAGTCCAAGGTGGCATACATGCTGACACTGACAAGCATACACTTTGAAACTAGAATGTGCATTTACAGATGCACAGTAAGCACATTACACTTAACACAGGAAAAATACAAAAACGCAGCCGTGTGTCTTTCCTGGTTATTGCTGCCCATCTGACGCGCTACCCTGTCTTCTTGTTTGGACCTTCCTCTATCTCTCTACGCACTTTTCTTAGCAACGCGGCACAAATGTAGCCCACTTCTGAGAAGCATCTAGACTCCATTTCAAAAGGCTGTTATATTAAAAGACAATTTGCCTTTTTATGCCAACTATAAATACACATCTTACGATGGCATAAAGAAAACTGCATTTGAGCAGCAGAGACAAGAATCTAAAAATATTAGACATTAACATACAAGACAATCTGAGAATGTTATAGGGTTGAGAGAACAAAAGCTAATATTAGTGGTGGTTTTTGAACTTCTCAAGTCTAAGTTAGAGGACTCCTGTCACTACCATTTTCTAAAAAAACTATATAAAATGAGAAAGAGGAAAAGCAGGTAGGCCTCCGGTGGAGGAACAGACATGTCTAAGATACTCACAACGCGCTGCTTGGGTAGCGGAGTGTATGGCCAAGACTGGAGGCAGGGGCTGAGGTGGTGCTGGGAGTATGGGCAGCAGTCGGCTGAGTGCTAGGTCCCCACTGACTAATGGTCATGCCTGGGGAGCTGAGAAAACCTGGGTGGCCATCCAGGCTCTGTGATGGGACTGGGCCCGACTGATCCCGCTCTCTGTCCCAGACTTTTAGTGCTGGAGGGAAAAGACGAGAGACAGGTAAACGGAGGAAATGAGAAGGAACAGAGGACGAAGACGAGGAGAGGCAAGGGGAGGAGAGAGAGAAAGGAGAAGATGACCAGCGAAGGGGAGACGAGGACGAGGAGGGAAGTCGGTGCTTGTTTGACTCCTGCTCGAGTTGACCCCAGTACTTTTTCAGCCAAGACCGAGGCAGAGATCGAAAGTATCGGCAGGTGATCAGGTCACGGTGCATCAGCACTCGCACCCCCACACGTCCAGACAGACCCCACGATGAGGCAGAAGAAGATGGTGAAGAAGAGGAGTTTTTTTGAGTGATTCTGGAGCCAGCTTCAGAAGATCCCTTTTTCTGTCTAGTTTCTCTGGTAACTGCAACTTCCATAGTGAATCTCTCAAATTACGAGGCAATAATCCAAGTCCAAGGTAAGGTTCTGAAGCAGCAACATGCAATGTTCCTTCACAGGCACAAACCAGGACAATCAGAGGCCAGCACTGATTTTATATGTAAGCCATCAGCCCACCCCTGTGGTCGATCTCTAGCAGCTTCTGGAAAGATGCACACCCTTTTATTTTTCTCACACTTTCTGACCCTTAAGTTTACCTCAATTCCCATCTCTGCTCCTCGTCTTCCCGACCCCCTGCACAAGCTACTGATTGGTCAGAGCAGGACATGAGGAGAAATCAGGTGTAGCTAATAGGACTCCAGCTGTTCACAAGAGAACAACAACTGCTACAGGAGATTAACTTAAGCTGCTACTGCAGCCACTCAAGTCTCCTGTGGGTTTGATCATATGCAACAAGACATACTGAATGTTACAGTTATCACCAATTACTAGTGCTACAGATCCTATTTAAGAAAAATTATCTTTGACCTTTTACCTAAGAAAGAACAGGTAGGTAACCTTTGAAAGCACGTTGAGGAGCTTTTGTTAATGAATTCAAAAACATCACAGGAATTTTTTTCTGGGTTTTGACAAGGAACTAAAACTGAAAGAAATTGTTGTACTGTCCTTAACAAAGACTAATCATCACCTTTGTCTACAGCCTGTTGGACTCCAAACTCTCCCCTTTACACTCAGTGTGTAGGCAAACACACATACACCAATAAAAATCCACACACACATTCACAGCACACACTAAAATAAGGGGATGATATGCTCATCTTTTTAATCCTCTGCAAACCACCAGAGACTCAACTTGCTCTTGTTAATTTGACACGAAGGGACTGAAGTCGCTTTCCATGGGGTTCATGAAGGGTATGTCTGCTCATGCGTGTTCTGCTTACCAAGACTGGGCGATGCAGATGAGCTGCCCCTTGGGAGAGAATCTCTCTGCAATGAAAATATAAAGACAGCGTTTGTTGCAAAGACCATTCGACAGCTTGCAAAGATGCCTAAACGTTAGATATTCCTATTAGTGTTTTATACTGAACAGAGTACAGAGTACATCAATATATAATCAATGTACAACAAGCATGTACTGTTACACAGGTGCTTCAAATGCAAAACAGCCATATCTTTGGTCCTGGTTTTTACCTTATTCTTGCTGCTGTTGCACTCACCCAGCAGAGACTTGCAGCTCTTATGAACGTTCACAGCACAATCTGAAAAAGCAGCAGCACAGTGACAGTGTTGGATTTGTAGTTGGTACACAGCGTTTACAGAGGCAATAGTGGAGGCAGAGATGGAAACAAGTAAACCAAATCAAACCAGCAGTTCTTGAAGTAAAAGTCTGCTAGTCAATCAAGACACCAACACTAAAGCCTGGCGCTTTCTCTGTTGCTGTTATCAACAGGTACAGTGTCAACTATTCGTTTCACACAAAAGTGGAAGAATCCTTTCCTAGTCCCCGAGTTGTGTAAAGCAGTTGTGTTGTGTACATTAGAGTAACAGAGGCCCACTGTACGCAGCTCAGCAGCTCCCTTGTGTCTCAGTTCAGCATTTGTGGTTGGTCTCCTTGTCTCCCAGTGGAATATAGACCATCTACTGACATCAGGTGCCGATTGAATGACTGGTCGGATCTCTGCTGAATAACACAGACACAAATCGGCTGTTTTGGAAAAACTAATACAGGCAATGGTTCCCCCATCTATGTTCTGCACTGTCTACATACTGTATAAGACAAGCAGCAGATGTCTTTGTGGAGGAACTATGCTGGCCAAACAAATTAAGTTATCCCTATGCAAAGCCTGTTTCCAACACACAGCCAACCACCTGGCTTAGACAAGGAACGCGTGGCCTATGCAAAACACACAGATGTACCCAAGCACACAACTGCATGTACACACTCAAATAAATGCAACTTCTCCATAGAAAGACAGAAACTTAAACAGTGTAAAGGGAAGAAAAGGTCTGACATAGCACAAAAGGTGAAGCATGGAAGGAGATGATGTCGTGTCTATGCAGTGACATGGAGAATTTGACAAAATGACAAGGAATTGATGCACACATTATACAAGCTCTAGAGTATTAGCTTAATATATTGTTTCACTTCATCCAGCCTGCCTCTACCCCCTGCTCTCGTCCTCTCTCTGGTAATAAATGAATAATTGTTGGCTGAGCTGGAAGAAAAGAATACAGAAACTGGCTTCTGAATAATCTCCACCAACAGTGCTGTATCCCACTTTGATCTGGGTCTGATATCTAATATGAATATGAACTATTAGGCTCTTACTGCGTAATATCAGATAAGTCTCCTTTCAGTTTTGAAGCAAGAAAGCAGTTTTTTTCCTTTAGAGGAAGAAACGTCAACAAGCCCATCAGAAGTCAGCTCAGCTCAATTCCTCCCTCCTCACTCACAAGTAAAAGGCAAAACTCTATTTCTTCTCCTGGCTCTTCCAGGCAAAAACCAAAAGCTACATACTCCGTCAGTGCCTACATCCACGATATAAGGCCACACTGTCTTCAACTGAGCCAGAACAAGCTGACCGGTCAAGGCTGTGAAAAGCATAGCTAAGGACAGGAAAAGATAAGAGGAACTCGAGATAAGCTGACCGAGATGGAATAAAAAGCAGTGTCATTGTTAATTCACCTCAAGTCATCGCAGAAGTACCGGAAAGTAAGCGGTTTCTGTTTAGGAATGTGTAGTTGAGGTGATAGCACTCAAACTGAATGTAAAACAATTTCTGCTCAATGAAAATAAAATGTGTCCTATGATAAGCAAGAACACTGTGTTTTCTGTTTACTAATATCACACGTCTTATGAGCAATGATTCCAACCACAGGTTTACAGAAGTACGAAGAATGTGTGACAACCACAATGAAGACACACCAATCGCACCAGGAAATGAATTACGTCGGACAGAAACGCAGCTCGGTGAGTGTGGGTCAATCTGCTCCGCAACCATTAGGCCATGTGTTAGATTTCCACTCACTTTGACCCATGAGCACCACTGTGGTTTGCAGCTGATCCATGGGACACTCCGCTGCCTTCATAAAGCGCCACCACACCCAACACCTGCTGATCACTTACCACACTATCACACATGAAGCATGTTTCAGTGAGTCACTCATTGATGCAGAAACGCGAGGCCGTGTTCACCACCATGACCAACAGAAAAGTGAAAATGAATGCAAAAACAAGGTGAAAGCAGAAAACGGGATGTTTCTGCTGCTTATGAACTAAAAGAAATACAACTGTATTACATGTGCTCCCATTATGGGGTCAGTTTAAAACTGGGTTAGAATACATCCCCTGTGGTTTCCTGACACTTTTCCAGTGAGACAGCGAAACCATTTTAAAACCACGCATGTCCCCCGCATCCTCTGTAGTTCACAGAAAAACCTGCCACCATAAATAGATGCGAAGACCAGCGTAGAGAAAAATAGATCATGGCAGCTGTTTACACAGCAACCTTAAAACAACCAAAACCCTGCTTACGTTCATGCATGCGTGCACATGTGTGTTACCCTTAATTCCTGGAGACAACAGGGACAAAAACATCAGCATCGCCATAAACTCTAGGCAGAACGGCTGCCCATGACATCATCCATTGAAAGCAGAGAAAGTACGAGTCAGGGAGCCGTGTACTCAGTGAAGCGTAACCTCTGTGACATTCAAATTTATAGCTCAGAAACAAGGGTCATGTAGAACGTATGGACATGGAGGAATGTCGAGACACAAATAAATGCAATGCTCTCTTATTAATCTTATTTTGCTTTTATACTTTCCAAAACAAAGTAGAATAAATATTCAGAAGAATGGCAGTAAAACTGCCCAACAGAAAGAAACACTTGTGTTAGAATAAATCAACTGACATCTACTCCAAGGACGAGCAAAGACCAAAACTTTAGGTACATACAGCAAAAAGGAAGAGCAGTGATGCGGGGTCAGACCGGCCAAGCGCCGTCAGCACCATGTGACCCCGCCAGAGAGAAGTCAGAGGCGGAGGCTGGCTGGGCATCTGCCGAGGAGTCTCACCGCATCCCTCCACCGGCTGACAAACAAACCCTTCACAGGAATTGTGCGCTTTCAGAATACTGAGGCAGATACGACAGGGCGGGAGCACGACGTGACTTCAGCGTCTGCGCCCAAGCAGGAATGTTGCGTTTGCCTCATCGTGTCAGAGGCGACGCCTGCGCACGTTAGTTAACGTTTAACCGCTGATTACAGGTGAACTACAAGAAGTCGAGCTGGAAGCTAACGCTAGCCGCGCTAGCTAACAATCACCTGTTGAGCGCAACGCAAAGTCTGCAAGCAGCCCTGAAAAGGCAGCTGAAGCTAAACTGGAGGAAGACTCTGCAAACAGTAGACGCAAGAACAACAACGACGGCGAGGTTTTGCCTTCGTTTACACAAACACTTCCAGTTAACCGAAGTCCACTATTTATTCAATCATCCCTGATTTACAAGCAGAAGCGGCAGACTGGCTAACTTAGCTAGCGTTAACTGGCTAACAGTTAGCTCGCTGTAGTTGCTATAAAAGTATATGGGAACTGGTTTGAGTCCGTTTGGGGTGAATTAAATATTGAAGAAACGTTAGAAGTAGTTCCCCCTGTTAACACGGGGGGTGAAGCCGACGAGCACCAACCCATCAGCTGAAAATGAAGTAGCGACTGTTTTGCTAGCGTTAGCATCGAGCTAACTAGCTACGGCTCAAAAGTCCAGAGCGAAACAACGGGACTTATTCACCTGATCCCGCTCGAGACCATCGCTACAGCGACGAGCCGCCTCTTACCGTGCAACGGGCTGCGTGGTTCCGAAGCAGCTGCACCCGCGGGCAGCTAAAGTCTGTCGCTAGGTCCAACAGCGCAGCTCGGGCTCTGGGATCAACAGGTCTCCCGCATTCCCAGTGTCCAGTCTGCGTCCTGCTCCGCGCTGGGAACAAGCTCTGGCACACGAACGACGCATTCCACAGGCTGCATCCCCACAGGCTGCGCTCGCGTTAAAGGCGCACTCACTTGTTTTTCCACCACCCTGAGCGTCAACAGTGTAAACATTCAGGAGTAGCCGCGTCATAAACACACAGGCGGGCGAAAACTGGCCGAACTCTTCTCGGTGTTGTTTAAAACTGATCTGGACTGAGGTGGAGAGGAAAAGGTTCAGTTGCTCATCACTCGCTCCACTCAGACACCGGCCCGAGCAACAGTTTGAGCTTTTAGGCGAGTACTTGAAAACTGTCGCCTCTGGCTCCAAGTGTTTAAAGCCTTTGTCTCCCACATAACAGAAAGGACAATCAGACGTGGTAGCTTTGACAAGTCACATTATTTGGGGGAATCGCACAATGACTAACTGCCTTCTCCTTGCATGCTTGTAAAAGGTCCAGTTCAAGAAAGTGAAACGGTGCCTATGTTCTGAGCAGTTCTGTTTCCTTGTGGGAAACCTTTAGTGATGTGAAATTTGGAAGCAACAGATCACAAGGTTTCAAAGAAATCTGTCTCAGACTTACAATAATGTCAGCAAGCTGATTAGACATCTGAATGAAATCCTGTACATGATAAAAATGATGAAAGATGGTGCCGTTCTAAATTTACTGGATGAATGAACTGACTACATTAAATTTGGCATCTAATATTTTAATGTAATGTGATTTATGACAAATTAGTCAATTTTTTTTTCACTGTGGTAATATTTGAGACGTCTTTTTTTTTTTTTGAAAATTCCTAGTCAAAACTACAAAGCAAAAACGGTGTCAAATAACTTTGAAGAACCCTATGAGCTACATTTATAAGTGTTAATAAATGATTATAAATGATAAATTATGAATGACTGTATTCATAAGGACCCTACTGCTGTTGATATCCATCCTCTGATTTCATTCGATTGCCCATTTGTGGCGCAAGAGGGACAGAAAGACAAGCTGCAGGGTGTGGAAAGGCCTCGTACAGGTGTTTTGCTGCATGCGCGCTATAGTAACTGTGTGAGTGGGTCAACGTGCCGTACAACACATATAAATAGATGCAAGTTTGTGTGTGAGCGCCACACCTGTGCCCGTGTTTGTTAAGCGGCGAGCATGCGTGTGTGTTACTCACTCATGCACTGCAGGCTATGCTTTTTCTGCAGGGTCTTGCTGCACAGTGAACAGGTGGCACAGCTGGAAAACGCACACGGTGTCAAACAGTGCCCATTGCTGCTGCTGCCTCTCCTGCACACTTTCTCTTTGGCGTCCCTGTCTTTCTCCTTCCACTTCTCTCTCTGCTGATCTTTTTCTCGGTGCTTACCCTACAGAGGAACGAGAAAAGCTTGCTGTTTAAATTATAATGGCCATTACATCATATTTCAGTTTTAGTGTGGTTTTACCTTGTCTTTATTGAAGGAGCCAGTCACCCTGTTCCTCAGAGAGCTGAGAGTCCTCTTCACCTTGGTGCTTTTCTCCACCTTCTCTGTGCGATCTTCTTCTTCATCGTTTCTGACAACCCAAGATTAAGGAACATACAGGAAATATTTTATGAGTCAGCCCTCGGCTTTATTTTTGTTTAGCACCATGACCAAGTATTGCTGGCTCAACAAAACACCTCTTTGAAAATAGAATTACAAAGCAATGTATTACAAAGGTAAAAGGTGCTTGACGTCTGCAGTTTCAGCAACAAGGCAACACAGCGATGAGAAGGACAATACTCACTCATTAGACAGGAACTCGTACCAAGTGACACTTCCTGAATCTTTGGCGTCTGGTCTGGTGTTCCTCTGCTTCGCTCTGCGGCACACAATGGGATGATTTGCACACAAAGAGACTAATGCTTCAAAGTCATTAAAACAACAAAGCTGCAGAGCAAATGACACATTTAGCTCCGCGTCTGTGAGTAGTGAGGAAATCTGTGAGCATAACGTGGTTTAGGCAGCAGTAAACGCTCAAGAGGTGAAAGTCAGGTGATGTTAACACCTACTCCGACTTTAAAATCGGGCCGTTTCCAGAGGTAATAGTGGCATCAATTCTGTAAGAGCAACATGCAAACACACAAAGCACAAGTGCATGCATACATGATACAGAATGCACACACACACACACACACACACACACGTAGTGCAGTGTAACGCTCCTCCGCCCTGCTGCTGCTGACCTCCCTGTCTACTTACCCATGGTACAGCTTTAGCTCCTGCAGGACTTTCTGTACCATCAGCCTAAGACAAACAAAACACTGAGGCTGAGTGCGGGCGGTGAGCAGAGAGGAGAGGAGATGAGAGGAACAGAAAGCAAAGGAGAGGCTGTTGGGAGCTGGATGTCAGAGACCGATTTACAGAGGAATCCCCCCCTTGTCTGCTGCGTCCACACAATCACTACACACACGCACACACTCACTGTTACTAAAGCACACACGTACACACTAAGAGGCCATCTAAGGAGCTGGGGGAGAGGACTGTGGGAGGAGGAGGTTGCAGACATATGACATGGAGCAGAAATGTCAGGAGGTAGTGGGGAAAGCCCCTCTGTCACATGGGAGATATAGTAGCAGACTATAATGATTTACACCTACAGAACAGTATGTGCACGACTCAGAGGCTGCAGGTACAGTTTGTACAGTTTGTACCATCAGTGGATTAATCCAGTGTGCGTTGAGCACAGATTGACAGAGAAAGGTAGAAAAGGATGCAGTAAAGAAACTCAAACAGCAGAAGTAACTAACCGATATTCACTTACATATGACTCTGTCCTTCGGTGGAGTGAAGATTTTCTTCAGGGTCAAACTCCTCGGCTGGATGAGAGTAAGATCACAAATGATGAAAACCGCTGAAAGCCGCTAGCAAGCAAGTACTAGCGTACGGTGACATGAAAGCATATTCTCACACACCTCCTGCTGCCCTTGCGGCCTGTTTGGATGTTTGTACAACGCGAGAGATGTGAGCAGCACGGGAACATTCATCTGTGGCGAGGATGTCTGAGCGGGAATACAGATGTTTCCCAGGAGCACAGCTGGCCTGCAAACGCACATTTGGATCATATCAATGTTTGATGCATTCTAGCGACATGTGCAGTGGGGCATTTGTCAAATTCGTCACTGAGGAGAAGAAAGTGTCTATCTATCTCCACCTTGATCTCTGTTTCTCTTATTACCATACTAGTAACCCTGGCTCTGGGACGGGTGAGCCTGAGCCTGGGTCCATCCGTCTCATCACTGGGACAGGCTGTGTCTTTCTCGAGGGACAGGAAGAGATTGTTCTGTGTCTCCTCATCGTCCTCTCTCTCTCCATCGCTGTCCATGGCCATGGTGTCCAAGCTCAGTCTGGCAGCACAGCATAGCAACAAACACACAATACACGGGTTGACCAGCACTGACAAGTAGCTACAGACCAAATGAAAGATGTTTTTGGTTTTGCTTCTCATAGAACACATTTTGGTGCCATGTTTGGGTTCACACCTCCAGCGTTCACATTATTCAAACAACCACCAGACTAAACCACAACCGAAAGCAGCACAGACAGAGGCGGAGGCTCTGAGCGTGACGGTAAGCAATGGTGGCAGCTTCCCTCATCACGTGGAAGCTTAAGACAGAGTTTTGTGCTACCTCAGCCAAATTCACTCTCGGCTTTTATTGTAATGACTCTTTTGAGCTTTTTCCAGCCAGCTTTTAACAGCCATCAACCTCATCTGCATATTATCCATCTTACCGTCTACCCAGGTTGATGGGAGACACAGGGACACCCCAGCTGTGCCTACGAGAGGTCGACATGGATCTGACCAGGATTGGAAAGCTGTCCTGGTCTATCTCTCCATCCAACTCCATCGTGGTCTGCTTGTTTACTTCCTCTGACTCTGGTGCTTCGTTTGCTGTTTCCATTGATCCCAGTAGTCCATTTAAATGTATTGTCAAGCTGAGCCCTACTGCTGGGCCTGACGCGTCACCGTTGTCAGTGATGCAGCCCGGCAGTAACTTAGGACTAAGCTGCGTGACCACAAAGTTGCGATGAGCTTCCTCCGCAGGCTGTGTATAGTGAGGCAGAGGCGCGGCGTCAACGTGAGGGGGCTGCGTGGTCAGAGCGGTCAGTGGATGCTGGATGACAGCCGGCGAGTCTGTGTCCAGAGACGACTGTGGGCCGACAGCTAGAGTTTTACTCTCTGGAGGGGCGCTTAATGCAGATGCAGGCGACTGTGACGCTGGTATTCCTCCCTCCAAGTCTTTGAAGTACTCAGAGTCTCTGAGAGAGGAGCTGAAGCCCAGCAGGTCCTCCACACTGCTGCTCACCTCCGCACCAGGGCAGTCGTAGTCACTCACAGTCGAACAAGTATCCTGCAAGTCAGCGATGGAGAAAAACAAGAGGACGGATATTGAAAACATAGAAAATACTCTAATCGAAAACTGAGATAGATGACCCCAGGTAATTTTATTTAAAGGGATCAAGTTAAAGCTGGAGCTTTACCTGGTCGTCGTTGGAACCGAAGAACACGTCCTCAGCGATAGAGGCAGGAGACAGCGAGGAGGACGATCCTTTCCCGCAGGGAGCACAAGGCTGGACGCTGACCCGAGCGCTGGAAGGCCCGCAGGGCTGGCGGCATGGCTTGCACTCTGATGCTGAAAGATAACGGCCGTGGGATGTTTGTGAGTTGGAAGCAAGTCTTGAAACACCTGCGTTTTCATTTTCAGCGTTCGTGCGTGATGGAGGAAAAGCTCAGTTACAGCCCCTGCTCCAGCCTCTCGCTCAAAGCTCCTTTACATTTCCATTGCATAAACAGATTCCTTGATTCACATGATGCCACAAACCACCGTCACCACTGGCAACTGCTCAGTGAGCAGCATTAGTCTCCGTGTCAGTGGTGGAGAGCTGGAGATTATTCCCATTCTAAGTCTTCTGGCCTGAGAAAGTGCTTGCTTGAGCTAAATGATGCTATGGTGAAGGAGAAGAGTCGCTCACAGGAAACTTGGGAAGTGAAGAATGTTACGAAAACCTTTCCTGCGTTGTAAAATGAACCAGCCAGTGTCTGCTCGTGCTTCCGACTGTGTCATGTTCACTGCAGGGTTTCAGTCACATCATGCCCATGTGAGGAGGGGAGAGCCACGCTACGGCGCTTACATAATCCTCATTTCATAAGGGACGCCTCCTGTGAACCAGCCGGGCTCCACAGAGCCTAACTTTGCTTTGTTTTCTCAGCCATGAAGTGTAATGATTCCACATAACCAGCACAAATAGATATTTTTAAACCAGCTATAGCATGTGCATGTACCACACAGTACACGAGAGGAAAGGAAGACTGAGTAAGGACAAGTTACTATACAACGAAACGAAGAGAATAAAACGTAATATTCACCATTTTTACAACATAATTTACTATTATTTTTACCATCATTGTCTGACTCCTCCAGTATGAACCAGTGGCAGCTACAGGGCTTATAGCCGTGGTCTTATGCTAAAAACAGCTGCTTGCTACTTCAAAGTGAAACCAAGCTCAGACAAGGCCGCTATCTTTAAACCAGCGATGACATGTTGATCACGTTTACCTCTAGATGAAGCGCTGACATCTGACATCGTTGCCATGTGCTGTGTGTTGCTTGTGTCAGCGGGTAGCTGCAGTCATTCATCCTACTTCTTATTTCTTTCTGTGTGTTTGTGCTCGGTTCTTGATTTCAGACCCAGCCGATAATGATAACAAACATCTATGTGTGAAGTCGTGTTTCAGTACGAGAGAGATAAACGATGAGAAGCAGACTGACCACAGCCTCAGCCCTGGACAACACGCAGCATCCAGTCCCCTCCGCAGCGCGACAACCAGAGATGCTCTCACATAAACACACAGACAGACTCGCTGTAGACCTATTTTCTATAGAGCTAAATCACTGGGGCTGCAGGGATGGCAGTGTCCCCACTGGAGGGAGAATTTGTTTCCCACTGGTGCTAAGTGTAAACTTAGACAGTCGGAACAGACGCGGAGGGGCCACTGTAGCCTTTTATGGTTGGCCTCTCATACCTGCTAATACATCACACGGGATGAAACATCACCGTGTCTGTCTGTGTGTGTGCGTGTCTCCCAAACTGTTCTGGCACAGTGTTATTTGTTTTCCAGGGGTGGTCTCCCACTAAAAGTAATGATCATTATCACCTAATAAATCACCAGGTGACTTTAAAACGTTGCTTCAAACTAGATGAATCGCTTATATCAGCGATATTTATACTATAGTTTACCTATAGCGACACACCTGTCAGGTATGTTCACAAGCTCTTTCAGCTGTCTTCTGTGTCGTGATGCACTCGTCCTGACAAACAAATCTACTTATATGCTGTATTTATGCAACTTAAAAGTCAACACTGTGAGAAAAGAGTTAATAAATGCTTCATATTAACAAGCACAATTTTACTGTAGTTCTACAGAACCTGAATATGAATATGATAATAATGAGAAACTGCTGCTATTTAAAAAGAGACATTTGAGCAAATGTGACCAAACTGAGGACATGGGTTTGACACACACTTCGCTGTAACTTCGTGTGTGACAATCACAAGAGGAACTCATGTGCTACGGTCAGTTGATTATTTACTACAGATGACACTTCTCTAAGAGTAGTTAAACCCACACTGATGACACACAGACACACACACTGACGCCATATGACCCAACAGATGAACACGCACGGACAGGGAACAACAACGACTGCTTTTCCTTGGGGGTAAAGTGCAGGACTGTGGAACTGTGACCTGGACCAGTTGTTGTCTGCGTCTGCATGACAGATTTTGTGTAGGTGAAAACAGAACAGAGCGGCTGTTCCGAGGTCGGCGCGCACATCAAAACAACTGTCATCTCACAGATCCTCTTTGATCTCACATTCATCTGACTAGTGTTTCAAAGCAACGAGCTGCACAGGCGCTGCAGCCAAAGCGACATGGAAGCAGGTTAGACGTCTAAAACGCCACACTCAGCGTGAGGCTCACTTTAAAAGCTACAGGCTGTAGCCGCGCTTTTCTTTTTAAATGAAATGATTTGTGCGTTCTGGCACGGCCCTCGATGCACCAGGGTAAGAAATGAGTCACTGAAACACTGCAACCGTCATTAAGCACAAACCCCAATCAGGCCAGAACGGTTAACAACAACTTCATGCTAAGTACTGAATAAAGTAAAGAAGAGGTGAAACGAAAGCAGGCGACACAGCACAACATCACGTAGCCCCAACCGAGCGATGTGCTCTCGTCTCCCTGTCCAGTCAACAAACTTAGGTCATTCTCCTCGTACCTCTCTTGAAGGACCATCTCTTCATCCAGAGTCTGGAGAAGGACGGCCAGGAGTTGTTAAGAGGAGAATCCGCCATGGGTGCAGTGCAGTGGGGAGGCCAGCGGGAAATGGAGCTCACTCAGACTGGAGCTCTGGCATCCAGCGAGAGGAGGAATGGAGGGAGGAGAATCCAGAAAGAGAGAGAGACAGAGAGCGAGTCCACCCCTGGGTGAGGATTACCTCCCCAGAGGCTCAACTGGAGTGAGAGAAAGAGCAGGCGAGCAAAAGAAATTGGCTGAAGAGAGAAGAAGGAGACATGAAGGATGCCTCAGTTTTCTCCTCAACAGGACAGAAGCTAATTTGTCTTATCTCATTTCTAACCATGTTACACAATCTCCCTTTTCCTTTACGACTAACTCAACTGTTATATAGACACTGTATGTTCTAATGTTTTATACAATGATTGGACTAACAGATGTGACAGAAGGCTAAGAAAGTGAGGTGGTGTGTACTTAAACTTAGAATAAAATATAAGGGACACAGACCGCATGCAGAAAAGGAGAAGGAAGTTCATGCAATGACTGTGATGCAATCAGTTTTGTTCTCATTGTGAGTCTCGGGGACATGTACTGTACCAACACATCTTCTATCAGCAACGCGCTGATAGAAAGAAAGCACAGGAAGGCGAGGAGCTCGAGACATGAAGCACATCACACTGTTGCTTATTTGCGCAAGTGTAACTACGGATGACTGTCAAGTTCAGCTCACTGAACATCAAGTGGAAAAACCCTCCTTGCTTTCCCACAGACGGGGAAATCAGAGCTCTGGCTCAGAAAAGGCGAATGGAAAAGTATTCAATTCTCTACTGTAGGAAAACATTTGAGGCACAACTTACAGCAAACGCGAGGAAGTAATGAACCATCCTGTCGAGAGGGTTTCACTGTAAAGGTTTTAAGCAAAACTCAGCTTAGCGACAAAACCTCTACTTACTTTTGACGATACTTGACAACAGGTGGAAGTGAAAATAAATCCGCTCAGATCACCGACAGGGATAAGCCACAGAGAAGACAAACGGCCCGAGCGACTCCTCAGCTCAGGCTGCTCTCTGCAGTCAGTGCAGGATCTCAACCCTGCTTCCTCTTCTCTGTCTGTGCAGCTGAATGCCCCACATACAGTTTCACACGCCACTGCCGCTGTGAAAGCGTCTACGAGCACTATAGCGTTACCGAGGCCTAGAGCGTAATAGCACATCTGAAGCCAAGTCACGTGCTGGCGAGCGATCAGATTTATGGACAACAAACCTTCGCTCTGACACCTAAAAACCTACGAGCTCATGAGGATTTAATCCTACAGCCAATGCATTCCTGTGTGGACGCCAGCCTCGGACGTTTAACGTTCTTCACGACTCACTGGTGACCTGCAGTGACTGAGCTGTGCACCTTGATGTTTTGCAGCTTTAGGAGGAACTGGCTGCGTTTGCAGTGGTTTCAGTTAGAACACAACTTAGTCACACTCACACCTCAGAGCACAGAGCAGCAGTCACCTTCAGGCCCGCAGCCTTCACGTGTGAATGAGCTGTGGGGGAGTGATATGAATAAGCTGCCGTTTTCCTCTGAGATGAAATTCAGATGGTTGAGTGAAATACAAAGATTTACAACACGTGGTAGTTTCACTCAGTACAGTAGGGCAATACTAGTGCTGCTACATACGCACAGCGTGTTCTAGCCTAACGGAAGCTTAGCTGCAGGTTTGAATATCTGACTGAAAAGGTTGTAAACAACACACTAGAAACACTAAACTACCCCCAAGGTGCTCGTGGTGAAAGCACGGAGGTCACGTGACGTGAAGCTTGAGTTTGAGCGCTGTGGTTCTGAGAAAAAAAAACAGCTTTAAGTATTAATACTATTAAGTAAGTACATTTACAGTAAATCTGTTAAAATGTGTTTAGCCCCGACTTCAACCGTGTCTGCGTCTGGTATTGGTGCGGCGATAATGTGACACCAACCTCCACAGACGTGATTTTATTTCCTGGCTTCCCGAGTCACTTAGGAAGATTGAGAAGACGCGTATTCTCCAATAATTTTATTCATAATTTTAATATAAACAGTTAATTGTTGAATAATTTACACACAGCAAGATTTTTATTTTCATATCATTGCAACATTTTCTGTACATGTCACTACTTGGCTCTCCTTTTGAAAACATAGAAAAAATAAATTGTCAAGCGTTCATTTAGTCATGGCACATTTTTGATCCTGTACAATATGCATGTATTTCTGCTTGTGTCAGTGTGTGTGTGTTCAGTATATGATATATGTGATATATAAAGATAATGGCACATTTGGATCCAGTGTGAGGGATGAAGCGATCTGTGTGTGTAGCGGGTTGGTACTGTACAGACTCACATACAGCTGCTGTCTGCAATAAAAGGACGATAACAAAGAGGTAACCTGCAAGACTACGCACAGCATTCAGGGGTCCACCTATGTGCACCGAGGAGGGAGAGAAGAGACTTGAAGGACACAGAGAGGAAGAGCGATCAGAGACAAAGAAAGCTGTGGTAAAGACTTCAACTGAGGACAATACAGACACAACGCCATTGATTTAAACAGCATACGGCACAAAGACCAGGATAGAGACAAATAGAAACCTTTGGGCGTGTAAACTAGAGCAGACCTCTGGACCGACACGACTGAAGAATCAGGACGAAGCTGCTTTTCCTCAGATTTGTCACTGCACATGCGAACACCCCCCACTGTCAAAACGATGGCGCCAATAACACCAACACTAACAATTCATCACCCATCTCACGGACAATATTGAACTTCGCTCGCAGCTGTGTTTCAACTTTACACGTAAAGGAACGATCTGACGCCTCGTGAAATAGACGAGTTCACCTTCTGAGATAAAACGAAGCCACTGTGGAAACTGTAACGAGGGAATCGGCTTGTGTGGCTCAGTCCAGCGGCAACAAGTCACGTGGAAAGAAAGCACCTCTCAAATTCACAGGTTAAAGTACAAGGCAACAATTTCCCACATCCTTCGATTTATGTCAACAAATCCCATAAAAGACAAGTGAATTTCTTCCATTTCAGAGACTGTAAAAAGCGTTGGCTGAGAAAAAACCCACTGCCGTCACGTTGTCCATGAGCAAGTGTGTCACCCAGTGCTGGGGGAGACTCGAGGTCTATGGCACAAAAAGCTGCAAACTGGTTCTGAACTCACAGATGTTACAGCGAGTCAACACAAAGTATTGTTGGCTTTAGTCTGTTTATGGGGTTAGTTGACTAAGTCAAATCTGTAGGAAACGATGGCCTTACGCTTTAACACGTTTAGTTTTTGCATTAATTAACCAGCTTAGCAAACAGTAGCTTCATATTTACTGTGGAGACGTGGGTCTTCTCATCTAAAGCCTTTAACATCGTCAGATCGGGGACGTACAGTTCGAAACACGAGTAAAGTTTCATTTTTAGCTTATTCAGCATTTCGTCACTCAGTTCCTCTTCTTTAAAAGGCTACGCAGTGGTCTTCCAGTCTTTCGAATAAAAAAAAAGAAAAAGCATTTACTAAACGCACATCTCGTCAAAAACAATACATACAACATCTGTGACAGGTGACGTCTGAGTGACACAGAAAAAGGCTTTTTGGCTGACATGCCGCTGCAGATGAGTGGGGTGGTTCAAATGCATGACCACTTGTCACCAACATTCAGGACATGCATTGGATTAAGAGCAGGGAAATGTTTCAGGCCACATACTGTTTATGTCTTCTTACACAGGGTTGAGTCCTCAGACTGGAGTCGCGCTGCTCCTGTTAAATACATCGACAGACTCCACTTCTGTGTGGTGGATTGTGTCGTGAGCACACAAACAAAGGAGATAAACAAAGAAATCTAGCTGTTTAAATTTAGAAAAAAAAGTTATATACACATTGATAACAATGTTAAATTCATAATGTACAAGTGTAGTAAAAGTTTACAGTCAGAAAAGGGTCATTACTTTGCCCTTCCTACTTTGGCTAAAAAAAATAGAAATCAACATCTCTAAAACATAATACTTTTTTCTTTTCTTTAAAACAAAACAATAATACATACAATGCTTTGTTCTCACCCTGCTAGCGTGTTCTGTCCAATCGCTTCGTAGGTCATCAGAGGTCAACAAAACAAACCTAAACTTCCCTAAAATCAAGTGCTTTTGTTTTCTAGGGGCTATTTACAGTTAAGAGCTTATTGATGTGTTCGCTGACAGGAAGTCCCCAATCGTAACGCAACCGCTTGTCCTTAATCGCGTGTGCTTTGGCCAAACGGACCGATGACAAGCAAACTCAGTGAGCGTCAAACCACGGAGCCACCCGCAAGTTACAGACAATTCATTACACATGCACAAAGCAAGCCAGACCGTAGCAGAGTAGAGACAAGTCCAGCGCGGTCAGAATGCATTTGTCTGCACATCAAATAAAAGCAAACAGAATTCATAGAAACATTTAGATTTTATTCTGTTTGGAGGTGAAAGGTCCTCTTCAGCGAGTGGTGGAGACAGGCTGGTGAGTGGTGGTTCGGAAGGGGTCAGGTGGGCCGTTAGTCTGAGCAAGGCACTGTGGGTCGGAGGCCCCGTTTGCTTTGCCACCCCTGACCTGCACTGCCCCCATCCAGCCGCTAGAGAGCAGTCCAAACCACGTCACGCCGGAGAGAGGATTCCTGATTATCCTCATCGAGGGAGAAATGGTTCAGATTTGAGTAAAGGTTGTTTGGGATGTTGTTGTTGTTGAAAACACGTCCTTATTTCTCCATTTTGCCGTTTGCACGGATATTGAGAACCTGCTCTTCAGTCAGAGTAGATAAAAAGTAGGTAGGTAGCGCTTCTTCCTCCTCGTCCTCTTTATCCTCCAACCACTAAGCATCAGGCCGCCTCCCTGAGACGAAATGTTACAATCTAGATTTCAAGTCTGTTGAAAGTTCTTATGGCACACAGGATTGTCCCAGTCCACCTTTTTCCTTTGCACAGAGGGGAGTGATGGTCCTCCTCGTCTTAAAACTTTAAAACCAGCCCAACCGCCAGTGTCCTGATCAGCCACAACAGACCCAATCCATGGCACTGACAGAAAATAAAGGTCATCTCTCGATATTCACAGTAGAAAAAATATACATACAAAACAACAGAAAACAAACACAGACAGACAGACAACTGGAGGTGAGGTGGGTTTAAATGCTAACAGTTTGAAGATGAGTAGGGTTCAGAGAGTATGAGGGTCCATGGCTGCCTGTAGATAACTACAGATTCTTTCACCAGAAACCAGTAGAGCCGCTACGACATACAGTCCACAGGTTTGTTTATACAGAAGGTGAATGCACACAATAAAGCTACGCTGCTTCGCCCAGCGCCCGCGAGAAGCCTCCGGTGGGTTTCATTTCATAAGCTATGGTCATAATCAAGAGTCGACTGTCTATAAAACCAATTTACTGCCTGCTGTTGCACATTTTGCAAAGGTAAATATAAAAGAGAAATAAGATTTTCTAGAACTTAAGTGTGTTTTTATTCTTTACACCATAAAAGAACTCAGACGAGACAGGCAGAACTAAACTGTGGCGTCTTTGAAAGCTCCCCCTGGAACACAAGAAGAAAACCAGTGGGGAAATGGATTCATCAGTGGTGACGCAACGCAGGAGAAAAATGATGTTTGAAATGATGAGATACTGAGTTCGTTTCTGTAGACTGATTCCTCCACACGCGCTGAGGTAGACTCTGGCCAAAACACAAAGACGACAGAAACTACTGCTGATGCTCACTACCAGCTTCTAACCAGCCGCTGCTCCGTTCTCAAAGTCCTCAACTGTGTTCTTCTCATACCATGACGACGGTCATCATTAAATACATTTCTGGTAGTTTGAGATATGGGCACCATGTTTTTATTTTCTGTCTGACTACTGATGGGCAGTGTTGATGCGTTTTTATTTGGCTTTAATTTATTTTACTATTTAACACTATTTACAAAGCCAAATAGCCTTAGCTTTCCATAAACAGCTGAAATCTACATCGTCCTTCATGAATCTCCTGCGAGTGTTAACGCTACAGACACGCCACGGCATCACTGCCAAAGAAGCGGGGAAACGAAAGGTCTGAAGCTTAGGCTGCTGAAACGAAAACGAAAGAGCGTCTAAGAGGACAAAGCTGTGACCTGCTGACACAAATGCAGATGTGGTTCCCGCTCTGCATTTCTCCAAACTCACAAATAAAAACAGAAGGCCTGTGTGTTGCACTAGCCATTGTAACTAGCCGTGGCTCTGGGTTCGAGAAGGCACTGGTAAAATGAGGAGGCAGCTTCTCTGCTTTCTCTAACTCCGATTCTGTAGGTTGTGTTGTTGTTGACAGAAGGCTGCCAACACTTTGGCTGTACTGTAAGTGCTGAATGCTGTTTGGCTAGATTGACAACCACACTGACAAAAACGAAAAGGTAATTCATACTCATCTGCCATCACATCCCACATCATCAACTGAGATTGGAGTGTGAGAGGAGAGCATCTATGGAGGATCTGCTGTGAAACTCTGACGGCTGAAGTGAATTAATGAGCTTAGGAAACACAGCGAAGGATCAACAAGGAAGTCGGCTAAGATTTCAGAGGCAGGAATGCTTTTTTGATTCTCAGCAGGAGGCACAGGCACATGTCTCCCACTGAAGGTTTGATTGATTATTAAGAAGGACAGTGTTGGTGTGCTGATGCCATCAGCTTTACCAAGCAGAGATGAGGGGACAAGCAGTTTCCACTACGTCCTGAAAAAGCAGAGGGACAGTGCTGCTGCAAACCGTGTCCTGACTGTCGAACTGCATGTGATAGCAGGATGAAAAACCACTTGCGCTCCCTGACACACAAACACTGAAGGAAAGACAGAGAGAGGCTGCCTCCCTCTCTCCACTACCTGCTGTGGACTCTGAATACAGTTGGAACTTTCCATATTTCTCTCCAGCAGCTCGGCCACAAAACGTGGAAATTTCCACCGGCTTGATTTTGAGCAGCGACTTCAGCAGCCAATGGAAAGCCGCAAGAAAACTCAGGAGGGGAGGAGAGCGAGCGCAGGAGCGGCGTGAGGTCTAGAGAAACCCTAAGAGCGCAACAGTCCGAGGGCTGGTTGAGTTTCTCTCTGATAACCGCAGCAGATCTCAGGTCAGAGGACAAAATGCGTCTCACTTCTACTTTGAGTAAGAGCTGGTGATGATCTGAGCAGCAGAGCACATCTGAAAAGCCACGACGTTCTGTTGCACAAGGACGATCTCTCAACACACTCTGACAGAAAGACCTGGACAATCAGCACAGTCACGTGAAAGACATAGGAAGCATGTGGTACTGAGCACGTACCCTCCTCCAGTCCAGCAGGACCTGACCAGAGCAAGAGCAGACACAGAGACAAACGCACATCAGGTGGACCTCCGCACACCTCACTCCCCTTTGTGTAAAGCTTTTTCGGTTATGTTATGTTGTAAAATCACCTCAAAATATTGACAGCTCTCAGTGGGAACAAGGTTTATATATTAATAAAAAAAGTAGGGAGTTGACAATATTTCGGGGCCTTTTCCTTTCCCATCTGAACAGACCGGACAGCAGCCTAAGACACTGAGAGCACTGACGGTAGATTAGTGTGGTTTCTGGGCTTATAAAAAGAAAAACTTAAAAACCCCAGAAAGAAAAACTGTCAAAACAACAGAATCGCAAAGCTTCTGATGAAAATAAGAACTATTTACAAAAGCTCAATATGTTATATATTATATATGGGATATTGGCATGAATACCAATATTCCATATACACTATATATATTATATATATTTCTATATTTCTATACCCACTAAAATACATCAAAGCAGCAGCTATTGGTCAGTCTGAGGAACTCTTCTGTCCAATTCTTAACTGTTTAAATATCCTTCAGCCATATAGTGAGGACACAGAAATAAAAAGACTGAAAGGAAGGAGAGAAAATAACAATAAAAGCAAATAAATTAAAACTATTCGCCAAACACCCAATGAATCTGTGTGTGGTTTGGAATTCTGCAGAACCAAAAATAAAGAGAAAACACTCCTCTAGGAATATGTCTTTTGTTCTAGGATCTAAGTCTTTGCCAGTCATCCCACCGTTCCGAACTGATTAAGTCATTGATCAAAATGAAATTAGTAAGTATGAGTGCTGACAGACTCTTCTCTTTGTTTATAGGCCACGTATAAGAAGGCCACTATATGAATAAAAAGATGTCGCTTGGAGAAAAAAAAAAACAGAAGAGTGATGCGGATTTGATGGAGACAAGCCTTGAGGAAGTGTAAGCAGCCTTCTTAGTTGTCTAAGGTTTGTTGTGTTCACAGTTTTTCCCTCTGTTTTCACAACGATGAGTCCTGGAAATGTGTCAATAGTGAAAAACAATAGGTATCTAATATGGTGAAGTCCGATGTGTGGAGGAGGAAGTTAAAAAGTGTGAAATCATGTTTGCATCTCTTGTCTGTGTTTGGCAGCAAAGAGTAAGCTAAGGTATGGACCTGAGATTTGTGTCTTCTACAAGAATAATAAAATCATTAGAAAATGACAAGAGGAACATGATGAATACAGAAAAATGGACTACAAGACGAAGTAGAGTGGGAAAGGCTGGGAAGATTAAATAAGTTCTTTAAGGAAAGGAAATGTTAGGAAGGACTGGATCTGGGCAAAGATAAAATTCGTCCATTTTTCTTGCCACCGTTCATGTGTGTGTAGGGGACGTGCTCCTCATAGTTCCCCCTGAGGGCCACAGAGGGCCCGCTGTCCCTGCCCAAGCTCTCCTCCCTCTGTGAGTATGAAGACGGGTCGAGGGGGATGCTCTCCATGTTGTCCAGGTCCAGGTCAAACTCCTCAGTCTCAGGGACTTTGTTCTCCTCGCTGTAGAAGAAGGAGACCTCCTGGAAAGACGGGTGCAGGTCCTCCCGCAGCAACTCGATGATCTCGTGGAACATGGGACGCATCTTGGGGTTGTACTGCCAGCACGACTGCATTAGACTGTGCCTATCAGGAGGTAAAGCATTTAAAAACGGCCACGTTAGGGATTTAAAACTTTATTCTCAAAATGTCTGGCAATGATGTTGCGGTGACGACTGAATCAGCAGCCGAGTGTTGATAATTACAGCTATTTAATGTTACTGTGGTCAGCTACTGCCTGGCCAGCCCCAACCCAGGCCAGCTTCCCTGTGACGTTACCTCATACATCAAACAACAGCGCTTCAACGCTGAAGACATAAATTTAACCGTAAACAACTGTATAATCAATAATAAATTAATAATCTCAAGTTATTCAGAGGCCCGTGTCACATTTTGCCCAGTAATTTCATGCCGGTTCTACTCACATCCTCTCAGGACAGTTCTCTGGTCGGTCCAGGTATCCTCCATCCATGACAAACTTTAGAACCTGCTCATTGGATAAACCCTGGTATGGCTGCTCTGCTAGCGTACTGATCTCCCACAGCACAACACCAAATGACCTACAGGAACACACACGCGCTCATAAGCACAGGGATCAGGATCACGACGACTGCACATTTGCTTGTGGTTTGACCTACCAGCAGTCAGAGTGGGCAGTGAAGACTCCATCCTTCAGAGACTCTGGAGCCATCCACCTGACAGGAAGCAGGCCCTTCCCTCCTTTACGGTAGTAGTCAGTCTCATAGATGTCTCGCGTCATTCCAAAGTCTGAAACAACAGAAAGGGAGATCAGCACACCTTCAATGCAAACACGGTGAAGTCTACGGTTATAACCACATGAAACACAGTGAACAGAACTAACTAATATATACACACAAGAAAAACACAAACACATGCACTACAGTACCTCCAATCTTGACAGTAAAGTCCTCTGCCACCATGCAGTTCCTGGCTGCCAAATCTCTGTGGACAAACTTCTTGGCGTTGAGGTAGGCCATGCCGTCTGCGATTTCTGCAGCCATCTGGATCATCTCCTTCAGTGTAGGTGGAGGACGGCCTGAAGGGTTGTTCTACAAAACAAACGCACACAAATACATGTACACAGATTGTCACACATCTGAAGTTTTTAGGTGCGATGATTAAGTCCACTTGGGTACAGGTTCATTAAATACATGATGAATTCTAGTGTCACATGCCTCCGAGTCGGGCCTGAGACTGCGCAGGTAGCTCTTCAGGTCACCATGGGTCATCAGCTCCATCACTACCAGGGTGGGCTGACCTTTGGACACCACCCCCAACAGACGCACCTACACAGCATTAAAAGAAAAACGCACGTGGCAAACATGAGAACTAACTTAAACTGCGCTCATGCCGAAAGATTAGAGTAAAACTGGATTCTATTACCAAAAGCAACAAGTCGCCCTAAGCTACAGTATACAAGCTCCTCCATTACACAGAAACAGACCCAACTAGGCTATATTTATTACTAATGCACAAGCTGTGCACAACGTCTCTATGCATCTTCATTCATAATGCAACTATGTACTGTTAAGACGTTCAAAGTGTAAAGGCCAGCACACCAGACAGTGTGTGTACCAGTATTTCACGTCGATGCATTTCTTCATCTTTAAGAGAAACATTCCTGCTGTTAAACAGGCAGCAGACCAGAAAACGCATTAATAAATCATTGCCATAAAGTCAATTCTCTCACTCTTTTGAAAATGATATAGATTTCTTCCCACAACTCAACAGCACAACAAATGTCAATTTCATTGAAGCGAAGCGTGATATTTAATAAACGCGTCTTGCCGACCACTTGTAAACATTTGCATTGGGAGTCAAACTGTGTGTCGATATGGCAGCATCACGCTAGACTGTGAGGTCCACCCGCTCACGCTGTTCCTACAGAACGATGGGAAGCTCTTCCAGCCAGTGAGGCTGGGAATGTCTCACTACAGAGTAGCAGAAGAAAAGACCAGCATTTCCAGATAACCTCATCTGAAGGGGAGTGTTCAGAGATATAGCAGTGCTGTGCAAAGTGCGTCGTACCACATGGTGACAGCTGAAGGCCTTCATGACCGAGGCTTCGTTGAGGAACTCAATCCTCTCCCGCAGGCTGGCTGATTCGTTGACTGTTTTCACAGCTACGCGCATCTCTGGGTCTCCTTTCACAATGTCCTTGGCGATGCCTTCGTATACCATGCCAAAGGAGCCCTGACCCAGCTCTCTGAGCAGATTGATCTTCTCCCGGGGCACTTCCCATTCATCAGGAACATACACTACATGAAGAGAAGGCAATTTGCTATTGTAATCGCGTGAGCCACTAAACAGTCACCATCAAGCGGCACATACTGGTTTACATCCAGAAATATGCAGAGAAAACACAGCATGAGTTTTTTTTTTGGTTTGCAGTTTTTCTTACCATCGTTGGCGCTGATGTACTCAGGGTTGGAGGAGGCGATAAGAGGTCCTGTTGGGCCTTCTGTTTGCCTTTAACACAACCACAGACAACATCTGAGACACTGAAAACAGTTAAGACTGTCTTGCTGCATGAAGTTGTTTGTTTATTATTACATAGCCTTCATAGCTTACTAGCCTCAAACACTTCTAGGCTGTAACCTGAACAAGTTATGATCAGGGAGGTGGCTCGCTCGTTAAGATCAATCAAACGTCTTACCTCTTCTTAAGCATCCAAACCACTCCACCTCCAACAAAGAGCAGCAGGATGCAGCAGATGACTGGACCAGTCACGATCCAAATTAAACCAGGATCCGCTGCAAGAAACAGAAGTCATCAGAATGAAACACAGGACTTCTGAAGAATGAATGAATTAGTTATTAAATACAAATACAAAGACAATTATTTAAGATATTTCTTCGTAATAGATTTGAAAAATGAAAAAAACAAACAAACAGAAAATCAATATTCATTATTTAGAATGTTTTACTTCCTAAACCGACAAAGGATTCAGTCGAACTCACTAGCTCTGAATAAAACGACGTCCAGCTTGAAACAAATAATGCACCAGTTAAATCAAAGACGCAGCATGGACTTACGGTTGGGCATGAAGAAGTACATGGTTTCTGTAAAAGAGCCATTTCCTGCCAAGGAGGTGGCACGGACCCTCACACTGTAGTTTCCAGGGTGCAGAAGCGAAAGCCTTGCCCCACCTGAGCTGAGGTACGCTGCACGCGACACGCAAAAGGGGGTCTGCAAATAAGAGAAGAGCCGAGGAAGAAAAAAGGAACAAGTGTTATTCAAGCAAGGAAACGTGGAGTATGAAAACTTTTAATTAATCTCAGGGTGTTTTTAAGGTATTGTTTAAACATAAACAGGCCTTAAAATTGGATTTATTACAAAAAAGACAATTGAAACCTGCAGTTCACTTTTAATCATAATTTAAGCATGTGTGCACGAACACATGTCACGTCAGTGTGCACGAACAAGTTAATATCTGGGAGGACTCACCCAGTGGCACTAACTATGCAAAATGCTACAGAGTCAAGCTGAACTTCTACATCACTCTAAATAGCCATTTAAATAAAGCCCGATAATTCAGTTTCAGCTACAGGGTGTTTGTAGTGCAGCGCACTGTACTCGAGATGTCGTCTGAGATGCCGGTCCTTCCCTGCCACTGCATTCTAGTCTTCCTTCCTGCCTCTGTCACTATGGTAACAGAGCTGCTACTGGCTCCTAGGGTCAGGCAGTGCAGCAATGAATAGCAATAAGAGCTGAATTCACACATTTGCAGCGAGTAAACAACAACACCACACACTCACTCACTCATATGGTCTCAGGCAAGCAGCTATACGCAGATATTTTACGCACGTGTCCATGAAAACGTACACAAGCTGGGTTGCTGCACACAAATCTCCATATAATAATCTATCCAGGATTTAAGTGCATACATCACACGTCCTGCCTGTTTTGTTTCCTCCCTCACTTAGTTTTAGAAAAGACGAAGCACAGTCCCCCTTTTTTCAGACTCCTTCAAAGTCTGGCTCGGTTCATACTGACCTCTGGGTCTCCGATCTTCCTGAAGAACACCTCATACAGAATGATGAGACCATTAGGAGAAGGTGGCTCATTCCATTTTATCAACACATAGGGTGGTTCAGCCGTTACTATTTCATGGGTCACAGGGCCTGGGATATCGTCTGCTTTCTCTGCATTAGACATAAAGAAAGACATACTGTAAGCTACCGCAAAACTATTAAATTAACAGGCACCTATATGTGAGACAGGTATTTGTTCTCACCCTCTGGCATCGTTCGGGCACTGACGTAGGAAGCCATACTGCAGCGTTTGGTGTCTGTCAGATCATTGCAGGCCATTATCTCGATCTTATAACTGGTAAAGTGTTGCAGGTTGGAGATGACTGTTGACTCCTTTGAGAACACCTTCAACTCCACCTGTGCAGAAAAGGCAAGAATCGTAGTTTTTACGGGGCCGTTGTCTGTGTCCCAAACAGAACGGCAAACTCAACAACCCACGGTCAGTTACTACGTCTGCAGTTGTGTTTGTATGGAGCAAGAGAGATGAAATGCTTCAAACCTTGGCTTCCTCCTCATCCTCGCCTTCGTCTTCAGGTGTGGCTGCGATGGAGCCAAAGTCCAGACTGGGTGCCGTGGTAAAAAAATGTGGCTTTTGGGTGGTATTTGCAACTCCCACTGAGCGCCGCCGCCGAGATGGTCTAGAGAACACAGATGATGAAAGCAGCAAAGGTTTGGGTAAACACATTAATAAAATAAAGTTATTTCTATTGAGCCTGTACACATGTAACATGAACTCGCAGGACAGAACCTCTACTCTGATGTCTGATGTCAATGTTTATCCACAAACACAGAGCTACTGACCATCGCCAGTAGGTTGCGCCACTGAGCAAGTCCTCTACGCTCTGAGGGGCGACGAGCATCACCGCAGGAGCCATTAACTCAAACCAACGCAGGTCAGTGATGTACGGGTAGAATCGATCTGTTAGTGACTATAGCTATGTGCAGGAAGGTATAACTGACCATGCGTGGCTAAATAAAATACAAAGCCACTGTATGTTTTTAAGTCCTGGACCAGAGAGCATGAAGGAATCTGTTTCAATACATACAGCACAAGTACTGTACGTGAGTTTGTGTGTGGTAGTAGTCTACACGACTGCAGCTTTGACTGGCATGAATGATAATGGGCAGAGTAATCACTCCCCCCAGAGAGGTGGAGGGAGAGACATGTTAGTGTGTGTCAGGGAAGAGCTTCGGGGTAACGGGGCCCAAACAATCAACACCTCGCACCCTAAGCTCACCGTGGAGGTGTCCAGCACAAAAGCAAGGCCCTACATAACCTTCACCTCCTGACTGACCAGACAAAGTCCTGAGTCATTGTGAGACGCACTTAATTGCTCACAAATGCCAAGAAATTCATTCTTGACATTTACTGTGCAAATACTGTGCAGTAAGTGGTCAATTGCAGCGACTGATAAGAAGCTTAAAGTAGCGTTTACTGGTTTAACCTGCTCATTAATGACAGTATTCATAAATGAGGCGTGACTGATCAGTCAGTTACTTTATCCTTCTAAAACCCTTTCCTTATTTATTTACTACTTTTGCAATACAAAGTATGCGAACCCTTTGGGTTTATATGGATTTCTGCATAAATTGGTCATAAAATGTGATCTGATCTTCATCGAAGTCACAACAATAGAAAAACTGCTTAAACTAACACTGCACAAACATTATACGTTGTCATGGAACATGTAAACATTCTCAGTGCAGGCTGGGAAAAGTATGTGAACCTTTGGACTTAATGACTGTTTGACCCTCCTTTGGCAGCAATAACCTCAACTAAACGTTTCCTGTAGTTGCAGATCAGACCTGCTCAACGGTCTGGAGGAATTTAGGACCTTTCCTCCCTACAAAACTGTTTCAGTGCAGCAATATTCTTGAGATGTCTGGTGTGAAGCGCTCTCTTGAGGTCACGTCACAGCATCTCTATGAGGTTAAGGTCCGGACTCTGACCCGGGACGCGCCAGAAGGCGGATTCGCTTCTGTTGTTTAGTTCCTTCTGTGCTTTAGGTCGTTGTTCTGTTGCGTCACCATCTTCAAACATGCTGCAGTGTTTTTTTGGACAGCAGTGGTTCCTCCCATGTTCTCCATTCTTGTTTCATGTTTTACTTATCGTAGATTTGTCAACATAAATGTCAGCATGTGCCAGAGCTTTCTGTAAGTCTTTAGCGGACACTCTATCATTCTTCTTCACCTCATTCTGCGTCATTTGTTGACAGTCTAGGTTTTTACAGATACTGTTGTGACCCTTTCCAGCTTCACGCAAGTCAACAATTCTTGATCGTAGGTCTTCTGGGAGCTCTTTGGTGCGAGTCATGGTTCACATCAGGTGATGCTTCTAGAGAACAGTAAACTCAAAACCGACAGCTTTAACAATCACATCTAGTCTCATCACATTGATTGCACACCAGGTTGGCTGACTCCTGGCTCCAATTAGCGCTTGGAGAAGTCATAGTCTGGGGGTTCACATACTTTTTCCTCCCTACACTGGGAATGTTTACATGTTATGTTCAATAAAAACATGAAACACGTAACGTTTGTGCAGTATTAGTTTAAACAGACTGTGTTTTTTCCCAAAGGGTTCACATACTTTCTTGCAACTGTATGTTGACCCCAGATTTATAACCACGCATATTAGTCATGAATCATAACGCTTCGTTACAACCGTACCTGCTCTCAAAGACTTCATTGTGGAGGTAATTCTCAAAAGTCTTGCGGTACTCTATCTCCTCCTGCTCCTTCTTTAGTTGGTTGTCTGTCTTGGGGCAGGCACAGCACCGGCCATTTGACGCAGGCTCATCGGTGTGGTTCCACTTCTGCTCATCTTCACTGTCCAGGTGGGTTGGGGTACGAGACGGCAGCTTCATTCCTGGGCAGGAGAGATAACGGGTGAGGTGGGAATGCCAGGGAAACAAACGTGAACAGCACATGATTTGTTTGCCAACAGTCCCCTGGGCACACTCAAATGGGAACAATTACCTTGTTGGCAGTAGTCGTACGTGTACAAGTCTTTGCTTTCAGGCTGCTTACGACAGATAACCTGGTAGTGGGTTATGTTGCCATTGGGACTGGTGGGAGGCTTCCACTTTAGGATGATCTGAGACGAGGAGTTGGAAGAAGATATGGGGTCCAGAGGCACTGAGGGCTCTGAGAGAACAGGTGAACAACTGTAAGACAGTGTTTTTCACTGCATATTGTGCGAGCTCCATGAATTTGAACGGGGCCATCGGAGTTTTGGTGTCTGATGATTGTTTGAACTCATGGACACACATTAAACGGACGTCCAGGACAACATTGTAGTCTCTATCGTTACTTTGTCAAATAGATACATTAAGTACATTAAGAACTCACTGGAGGCGTTGGTGCGGACATAGATTATCTCACTCTTGGCTCCGTGAACCTGGTGCTCATCAGATGAGGACAGTTGGGTTTTAACCATGATAGCATACTGGGTCCATGGCTTCAGTGGTCGTATGAGGTGTCCCGGATCCTCAGGCTTCTTGCCGTCCGTGGATCGAGATGGAGGATCAACATCAGCGATCGCCCAGCTGTTAGAGCCACACGCATCCTGCCCATCAAACTCTGTCACATTCTTATAAGGCCTGGAGTACACAGGAAAGGAGTGGAAGTCAGTTAATGAGGTGACACAAGTCTGAACGTGACTACTAGTCTAGTTTTTTTAAAGAAGTAAAGTCATCAGCAAACATTTGTTTCTCATTCACATATTGGACAAAGATCTGATTGTCTGATACTTACGCCTCTTTATAGAGAACCATAAATCCCAGCAGGTCTCTGAAGTCCAAGGGCCAAAAGGGCTCCCACTTCAACAAAATCATGCTTGACGATGTCTTGATCATGGTGAATTTCAGCATCTTTGTCTCGCCTAAGGAACAAAAACAGACGACTCAGGACACGACTTTGGTAAAAACGTTTGTAAAACTTCAAATGACCCGTTTTTGATGATCGTACATGAGGCTTGGTCCCCGTTGTTGCGTACAGCAATGTCATTCTTTTGGTTGCGCTCCTTGGTTCCTGTCACCTCCTCCATCTTTCTGATTTCAGACATGCAAAGCTTGGAGTTGTAGTGAAAGAACATACGACCGCGTTGGATGGTCAGGTTGTGCTTAGACCAATCCCACAGCTCGCGCAGGTTCTGGTTGTCCAGGGCATAAAAGGCATAAACACTGAAAGAGACAGATGCAGAAATTAGGCACAATGTGCAACACACTGCTGATTTACATGTACGTGCTCTGAAACGAAAGGAAAAGAGAGGAGTTACTCTGTCTCAAGATGCTCCCCCCTGATGACGCGTAGTTTGCGGAGGAAGGAGAGAGACACTAGGGCGTAGGCTCTGCGTACAGTCAGGTAGCCTGTGATCTCCTCAATCTGGCCCAAACTAGCCTCTAACTCAGCAGCTATGTTGTCTGAAAAGACAAAGGCAATTGATCATGTGGATTAGCACAGGGCGATGGGGTCGACAGGGTTGGTAAAGAGAGAAACACAGGCAAGCAGAGCCTCTACAGCAGGTGGTGAGGTATCGTAGTAGAACTCACTCCCTCCTCGTATCTTGATGATCATGTTGCCATGGAGAACAGTGCAGCCTCGCATAGCCTGGGCTGAAGTTACGGAGTCAATCGTCTTGTTTCCCACGCACAGTTTCGGACACAAGCCCGCACATGGCGAACAGGTCAACCTGCACACACACAGACGTACACACAGATCAGCACTAACACCACAACACGGTGTCAACACCCACAAAATGCTTGGAGAAAGTAAACAAACAGCGTCATGAATGACTGTTGCAGAAATCAGAGATGGCAAAACAGAAAGACTTTGATTTAAAATTTGTATGTAAAAATTATGATCATTATTATTAGAAGAATGGCCTGTGTTTGACCTTTACAGCAGATGTATACAACCGGTGTGTGACGACAAATGAAAGCAAGGTAAAGTAAAACAAAACTTCAATTCAGCCCATGAGCAGGTGTGTTCAGAGGCCGATCTGTGTAATTGTCCAATTTAATACAGTCCACAGTGTTTTATTAGGAGAATTAGATTATGCAATCCCTCATCCACATCTGAGCCTTATCCTTTGTAGAGGAGCACACAAATACGCATCACATGCGACCAAAACAAAGGCACTGAAACACCAGCTGCGGTTCTCAACAGGCACTCCTCTGTTCCACTCTCCCTCCGCTCCACGAGTGCCTCCTCTCCCCGCGAACATGTGCTTATGCGCCTCATCACATACACACACGAAGCCCTGGTAGCGCTAGCTTTCAGCAGATTCATTCACAAAAGGTAGGCCTTGTGTAGTGAGCCGCCAGTACACGCAACACCCGACACTTCATTCACAAATGAGCATTTTGAAGCCTTCTCCAAAGAACATAATCCCTCTCTTCCGCTTCCAGCTTCGACCTCCTTAATCACAAAGGTCTGCCTTATACACGCACTAAAATATGGTTGTTTTGGTTATTTAGCAGCTATGGATGAGTTCTGACAGCTCGATTTCATTCTACCATTAAGCCCAAATGCAGAAGAAATGCCTTATTAAATACTTTGTTGCTTGTTTGGTTTACAAATGTGACAGACAAACAAACAAACACAAATATGAATCAAAATACAGTACAGCTCCAAACGCACCTGTGCTTTGGGAGCAATTAGCTTTAATTAATGCTGTTGTTTGCATTTGTGATCTCACATTGTTTCAACCTTATACAGCTATTTTAGAAAGTACACAGATATACACGACATGAGTCACTGCTGTCTGGCTGAAGCCAGGTTACACACCTTGGTTTCTTTTCAAAGTCCTAACACTTTACACCAATCAGAGGCCAAATAATTATTACTACCCTGCACCTAAGTAAGTAGAGTAAGTAGAAACCTACTGTAACGAGCTATGAAATAATCACTCATATTTTTCTCTTTCTCTCCCTTTTGTCCCACATGGAAAAACGTACATTGGGCTTCTCAGAGGTAGTAACGCTCTAGTTGCAGTGTAAAAACAGTCGCACAGGCCGACGGGCTGAGTCCAGCAGCAGCTCTTAAAGAGACAGGCTTGATTTGTCCAGCTGAACTCTGTGACTCGGGCTCCAGGTCTGCTAGAACCATCTGGAACAGAGGCCGCAGCTGACGCTCTGGTTTGGTTTTGGACCCAGATCCAAAGGCAAACGCAACTTTTGTGCTGTCACAACATCCAGAAAAGATGAGCAAACTCTTACTATACTTCATATTTTTCATGTGAGTCAAATGTTTAGACAGTAAAACTACATAGAGCTGTATGTGCTTCAAAGCTTAGATCCTGAAACATTTTAGGCACTGCTGCAAACATATAAATAACTTAACAAAAATACTAATATAACATACTCACTGACATACGCTATACTCAATGTGCTTAATACAACAGAAGGATTCTACTATCCAGCACTTGACTGACGCCACAGGAAGAGCATGATGCAAACCCTTTGCCCTTTTCTCCAGCTGTGGAACATCCTTGCTCTTTGCCCATCCATCCTCATTTTATGAGTATGTGCGTGTGTGAGTGCACTGATTTATACGTTGCGCGTCGTCTGACTGTCTGGGTGTGCGCGCGTGTCTGTCTGGGTGTAGCTTTTGCTTAAGCCACTTTGATGACGCTTGTTCTCGCTATAACCAAACCATAGCAGACAAACACGCACGCTCTCTCACACACACACTCACACAATCCCACTGGAAAAGAACATTTTTGTTTATCACATGATGTGCAACACACATCTAAGAGCAAGCACACAGACACACAAAGGAAGCCACTGCATCTTATACCTCAGAGTATACGAGTGAGACTTCAAGCAATGTTTTGTCTGGGTTGCTGACAATCCCTGCAGGCTGGCAGCAACGAAGGAAAGTCAACCTCTCTTACACCCACACACACACAACACATCTTGAGAAAGTCATCTTGGGTTCTAGAGTGTGTTTACTATTTTCGCTGGCTGTACTAAAAGTTCTGCGCACCTGAGTGTGTTATTTACCAAATAAATATGTCTGCGTAGCACACACCCCCCTCTAACTGGACACGGTGTACAGGCTGCACCTGGAAAAAGCAACCCAACTTCACTGGGTACAAACTAATGTAGTCAGACACACGTTCTGCACACATCCACACTAGGATGCCTGAACACACGCACAAACACACACATGTACACAGGTGTACCAGCAACACACAAACACCATCAATCATTCAGCCACCTGTGGTTTCAAGCAAGCAGACGCAACCTGCTGCTATTGCAACAACGCTCGGCTTATTTTTCACTCAGTCATCATCTCGAACACTTTAACATCTTTATCTGGAACAAAGTATTACATGTGTGTCTGCGCTAATGTTTTTAGCTTGAATTAAAGACGGAACGAGCAGCTTCTGGGATGGCTGGTCCGTCATGAGCGATTCATCGATCACCGTCCTGGAGGAAACAGTTTGCTCTTTGCTCATACTGCTGTAGAACTGTTTTGAAAGCACGCAAACAAACGAGCTTTGAAAGCAAATCCACATTCTCCTCATTCAGTAATAGCTCTGCTGCCAAATGAGAAAACCAGTGACAGCCCTCCTCTGCTGAAAAAAATAACAGAATGCTAAATAAGGTCATGTCCTTGCGTTTTCTCATGTAGACCCAGTTGTGAGCTAAGCAGGACCAGGTGTGGTCTAGACTCTTTTTGGAGGTTGGTACTTGGTCGACACTTTTATCCAGTGTCATTTACATTACGATAAGAGGCTTAGTGCGCTTAAGGACAAATGGCCTATTTTTAATTACACCCACAGAATATTGTCCATTATCAAGCTGTTTTATTACAACTGTACTATTATTTCACATAAAATGACCTCATGTGAACTGCTAACCCAGACTAAGTCAACATGTCCCAGACGATCTGTGAGGTTGGGCTCAGGTTACTAATGAAAAGTCTTTTCAAAAGGAAAATAATTGGCTATTAGGTACACAAAGACCCGGTCTCATTATTCCACTCTACCGAGCCCGTGTAGGTCGTTTGCAACCAATCAACGCTCACACTGGATTACAAATGTAGCCGTTTGTTGTTTGCAACAGTCTAAATGACATAAGGTGTTTGTTCTTTGATGTAGGTTTGGGTTTGATGCAGCTGTGTAATGAACAGAACGTGGTGGAGGCAGTGATGACAGCAGGGGCTCATTTAGAGCAACCGGATTTGACAGGCACAAACATTTTCCTTCGGCATGGTAAGCAGTCTTTTTTCAGACATTTATTTAATAATTGATTAATAAGAAGTAATTAGTTAATCATTACATTAACTTAATTAAGTTTATTTAACTTGTTAATTCTATTCATTATTTGTTTTCATTTATAACTTTACAACAAATGCAAATAATGAAGATTCTCAACTGAATTAAACTATGGATAGAAGGTAACAACACATAGTCTTGCTTATCTTGCTCCATGACTACATCTCAACAGTTTGTTCTCAGCATCCTCTGTGTGGTCTCACATGATATAGAAGACAGAGTGGAAAAATACATTACTGCCTCTTGTGTTTAATCAACATGTCATCATCACTTTGCGTGTGCAAATATTACTGGGTGTGTACACTGAAGACAATCTCACTGTGGGACGATGTGTTGTGGGCATCAGTTTTCATTTCCACTGATGATGCGTACGTGTGTGTATGCGTGTACACGTACGTGGTGGAGTTTACAGTGGTGTATCCAGAAGGACACTCTGGAATACAGGCTCCGTTGTGGATGACATATTCGTGGCAGCCCGAATCTCGATCCTGGTTCATCTTCTTTGTCTGCTTACACTGGTTATGGAGTTCCTACAACAAAAACGCACATAAGGCATGTTGGCACGAGTCTGCTATAATTACACACGCACAAAAATATTAGATAATTTTACCAACCTGGCATAAGGAGAAGCTGATGCAGCGCCAGCCCCTGAAGACAAAGTATCCAGGGGGACATTTCTCCACACAGGTGTTCCCATGTTGGAGGTTCCTGCAGGCCACACAGCTACTGGCATTACCTGGTTCAGAACAGCCACCCAGACACTGTTCATGGCAGCACTGGCCCTGGAGGCTACACGCACCATGCTTACAATTGTCCAAGCACACTGGGAAGAAGCAGAAGGAGAGAAAGGAAGCAGGTGGTTACTACAAGGGTTTACATGGGACGACTAAGATGCCTTCATACAGATCGTCCTAATCTGCCCAAAACACACAGAAGACCATCGCCAACAAACCCCAGCTCGCTCCATGCGAACACGCAACAGAGCGACCGCTATCTGCGTGACCACAGTTTGATAGCAAACAATGACAGTCTGCAGCTCCATGGAAACAGCATTGAGCTGAGGAGACAATGTGATTGGAGTAGGAATCAGGTTTATCCTTTGCCCGCCGCTGACAAATGAATCTGAGGCTGTAAATTTGTTGCATTCTAGAATTCACTTTCACTGGTCAAATAGTAGAGAAATGTGAAATAATTCAGCATATTTCAAACACACTTACTTGTATACAACAACAAAAGACTCTGGCTCTAACAAGACAAACACAAAACCCTCGTCAAATCAATTTAGGCAAAGCAGAAAAGAAACAACTGAATGTTGAGGCCATAAGTGACCTTTGACCATCCTTAACCCTGTGTGTGAACATCAGTCTCACTGTGTTTCTCACCAGACGGTCAGCTTTCATAACGTGCTGAACCACAAAGCATGAGGACAGCTGAGAACTAACCAACTTACAGTGGTATGGAGCATTTTCATTTCATTAGCATTAACATCCATGATGTTTAATTTAATAAAATAACGAATAACTAAAAGCTGACACACTAATCCGCATATCTTGGAAACACAAAATGCCAGCCTTACGGGACGCTCTCTCTGTGCGGACGTCCTGGGTTCTTACTAGGGATACGGCTGGGACACCCCCTGCACAGAAGAGCTGTCCACTGCTTTGCCTGATCAAAAGCGGAGCATGTTGTGGTATGAGCAGGAGAGAGTGGATGTCAAAGGAACAACCGCATCTCAGATTTTGCGTAGGTCCTGGGGTTTGGGTTCCTAAACCTTTCACAGCGCACATTTCTCTCCGACCCACAAAAAAAAGCACAGTTCCTCTCCAGCCCTCCCCCTCTCATCTGTCTGCTGTGTGTGTACATGCTGTGACCATAGCATCACATAACAGAGCAGGGAGGGCTCAGACACCTCCCCAATCCAGCTCCAGCCAGAGATCCATGCCGTAGTGCCGCTCCAGCCCCAGATCCACCCTCGGCTTCAGCCAATGTGTTTGCTGGCTGGGGGAGGCAGCCATTCAATGGTTCTTCCATGTTGGGGAGGAGAGACACCCAGGGTTAACCCTGGCTGCGCTGGGGCAGACGCAGCTAAGGTGCCCGCCTGCCATGGAGCCCAGATGAATCTACGCTTGACGCTTATATTTTGAACTATGAGGTTAGGACGGGAGCAAAGCCAAAACAAATGCTGGAGGAACAGACTGACACCATATGCAATCGATACACGTGCACGAAAAACTGCTGTTGACATCCCACTGTTGTATTGACAGATAACTGCAACAAATCAATGCACCACCCTCTTATTTTTCTAATCTTTTTAAGCTTCTACTATATATTTACCCTGACGTGCTCCTGTTTCTAGCTAATCCCAGCCCAGTGGTCTCAGCAGGGAGTAGTACAGTAGAATAACACCACTACTGCAGCAGCATTATTCCCCATTCTGCTCACGCTACACTAGCTAGCTGCTATGCCAAACATACTCCAGTCAGCTCGCTCATTCATTCATTCCCTTCTCTACCACGGTGCTCGTCTCTATCCCTCCTCTCCGCCACAGCCTCACCCTGCCCTGCACCACTATCTATCTCCCTATCTGCCTGCCTGGCTTTCTAGGCCACTCGGCCCCTCCCACTTTCATTCATATAACGCCTTGTTTTGTTTTCATGCTGGCTGGACGGGGGGGGGGGATCGCGAGAAGGAGGCATGGGTTGGGGGTGGTTAGTCCACTCATCCCTCAACAACAAGAGAGAAGAGGAGGCGGCAGCATCCTGGAAAGCTTATCTCTAATTAATTTAAACACACACGATGCAAACCTCACTGTGTCATTCAATAATTTGCTCGCAGCTTTCCTACGCGCACACACACAGAGTTCCAGTAAGGGATTTAAATGCAAAGCCTGATCAAAGGTGCGCTGTGTTTACCTTTCATTTAGCCGTGGCAGTAAAGAGCCCTAGCTGCTCAGTCCCCAGGGAAAGAACATGGGAGAAGCATGGCAGCCAATCGCGTGCAGCCACACACAACAACACTTCCTGCTCTTAACACATAAAACCTCCCCTTTAATTGGCAGTGTTGTCTACAGGCGAAGTGCTGGGAACAATAACAAACACATTTTTACCCCAGAGCCATTTACTCAGGAGAACACATACACTCATCCAGCCTCTCTCACGCACACATACACACACACAGTTGCTGGATTCACGTTTACTATATTTGGCCATGGTGGGAGTCCTCAGCTTCAAAAGCTTTGCTATAAATGCTTTGAGTGATCTGATGTAAGACATTCACCCTCCGAGAGAAGAGGAGCGAGACAGGGGGAGGAGAAAGAGTGTAAACAAAAACACACCGATTGCTGGGAGGGAGCGAGTGATACTGTCATCAGAAGCGTCAACACACGCACAAATACAAACACGCACACTAAGGCAAAGGTTTGTTTGTGTTCGCTGTGACGGCCAAATGGAGACTAACAGAGGAAGAGGAGAGCAGAGCTGATGAATACTTATCCATGTAAAATTAGTCTGCTTTACCAGACTGTTACGTAAGAGACTTATTTGATTCCAGCCAACACTCCTCACAGGTCACAGATGTGTCAGCAGGACGAACTTTTAAACTTCTCATTAGCCACCTTGCTTGTTGTTGCCTGTTTTTAAATATCAGCCTAACTATGAAGCAATACTCAAAAAACTCACACAGGCTTTCGCTCTACACAGCTATTTAAAAAAATGTGGTCTAACAAAAAAAATGATCATGCTTAGAAATACAGCTTTAGTAAACAAATTTCATAAAAACACAAACAAAACATAAATAACGATCAGAGAAGCAGCACAGCGCTACAGAGCTGGTAGCCATGTGAAATACCGGGATGCATTTCACTAAACAGTACTGACAGTGAAGCTACAGCCTGATTAACTTACTGAGCTTTAGAAAGATAAATATTAAAATGACGTATATTTACATTTGACCCTGTTCTGACAATGTGACAGATAAAAGTGAGATGAAAGACGTAAACAGTCCTTTCGCTCTGCAGCAGCCACTCCCTCTCAGGGTTATTGACACACGGATAAAGAGCAGCCATTATGCAAGCAACTTTCCAGACACAGGAACCTGAGAGGCGTCTAAGCATTTACTCGTTTATTTGAAAACATCAAGATATTTCAGTGTCATTACAATGCAGTGAGAGCCCACAGGAAGCCAGAAAACAATGTCCTAAAGCCAGATTACACACATCACCTCTGCACATGCAGTCGAGACGTGCAGTGTGTGCAGTGGGCTACAAATGACCAAACCTGAACAATAGTTCATGTTGTGTGAATAAATCTGTGCATGAATGCAGTTTCATTACAATTGTGTGATGACAGTATATCCATTCAGCCTCTAGAGCAAATGTCAACAATATGACGAATGCAACATTTAGGCTGTAGCAATAATCTGCTGAGAGCAAGACTCTGTTTAAATGAAGTCTTGGAACTGCAGCCATTCAGTGACTCATTTAAATAAAGTATTGAGAATCAACAGCCGGAAGTGTCACTGCATCTTGCATCTTATCAGCATCATTATAAATACTGTGGAGCTGTCACCAAGACACTGACAACCATGACTCTGCAGAGGCTCTTTATAAAATGTGCATGACTCACACACCTACATTCAAAGAATGTGCAAATGTCTGGACAAGACGTTTTTGCGTGTCTACAAGGTCTAATGGAGACCAACATGAGACTGTGTAGTCTGGCTTTATCCTGCACACTCTATATCCCTGGTGCTACTACGTATTATTTAGTTCAGATATAATTCAACATTAGTTGTTAGAGGAGAACAGACCAAACAAACAGGCTTCACTGAAACCTTATTTAAACGTATGTTAGCACGACAGCTGTTCTAGCAATAAATACTCAACAAGTTGCACTGCAGGGTTAACGCCAAGGTGGCGATGCAGCGATAACATCCATGAACATGAGCAGCGAGTCTGACTTTAATGAGCGTGGTTCTGCTCACGCTTTGTCTGCCTGTTCATTGATTTGCCGGTCTGCATCTTCTGTGTGCTGGCCAGCCTTGCCAGCCCATCTTATTACCATGGAGATGAGTCCAGACATAGACTGCAGTAATTAGCTGCATGCTCCCAACAGGCATTTTCTTAGATTCCCCCCTAGTCATCACTTGTGTCAGGTCCTCTTGTAGTAAAGCGACACTCTCTCCATCTCTCTGTCGCTTTAAGCTCTGTACGGTTCTTTCCCTGACTTCTTTTTCTCCATTGTTTCTCTTCTGCCCCCGTCCTCTACAACCGTAGTCTCAAATCCCAGATGACAAATCGTCTACTCAAAAAAGCCACAGTCACTAGATCTCATTACCAACACTCTGGATGCAGCAACAATCAATACCTCCCACTGCTGGCCCTCCTCAACAATCCCTTATTTTAAACTTCTCAAACACCCCACGGTTACATCCCTCAGTTCACGGCCCTCTTCCCTCCTCACCTACTCTTCCCTGGTTTGTCACACTGCCATCAGTCGCAGCAATTTTTCTGATATGTAGACACAATCATGGGGGGAGAAAACCACAGGACAGACAGACAAGCTGGGACCAGACAGTGCTGCTGTCAACCCAAACCCCCTTGTTCACACAAATCCACACCGGGAGATGTCCAACATGTTTTGCTGACTGGACAATTTGGTGACAGTGGGAAGGTAATGGAGAGAGGAAGAGCATCCATCACCAGGCTCGTGGTTTTCCTTCACATCACAAGAACCAATAATCTGTTGTTCTTACAGGCGCCCACACAACAGCAAGTGAGGCCAGAGTCGGTTTATGATAAAGCATCATTCAGCCAGTGAGAATGAACCAGTAGCACGTCTAGGCTGGTATCGGGTCAGGTTAATGAATCTGTGTCACGCCTTATGAGACCAACGCGCCAAACAACATGGACCAGATTTGGAGACAATCAGTGTAAGACATTCCAGTGGGGTTCCAGGCTGACTGGAAATGATGTTTGAGAATTTTCCATACTGAGTGATAATTCTCACTGTCATCCGGGCCAACAGCTTCTTCTGTTCCTCACAATCAATCAAGCCTAAGCCAGTATCTTGCTCAGTGCTACACTGAGGCTGATTCTGAAAACTACGGTATTTAGACTCAGGTGTGGTGACTCCAAACCCAAATTCCTGAAAAATATTAAACTAAATGCTACTTTCTGCATCAGGCGCATCTCGTACACAAACAGCCACTGAGAGCAGCAGACAGTTATTTGACATCTTTAACTGGGCAGCCTTAAGTGCAGTTTTATAGATCGTAGTTGTCCTCAGACAAATACCTGGCTTGATCCCCGGTAATTTAATCAGCGGTGCTGAGCGGTGGCCCAGTCATGACTAAGGTGTTTTTAAGTCTTCCCATTCTGACTCAATGCCCCATTATCTCCTCATATTAGCCATTGAAAGAGAGAGAGTGTGCAAAGAGGGAACTGAACCTCTCTCTCTTCCCCTCTGTGCTCCGAGTTGTTACAGGGAAAATGTTTATCAAAAGGCTGATTGTCAGTTTCCGTCTCTTTTTCCTCTCCTCTTACCTTACTCTATCTTTCTCCCTCCTTCCTTCCTACCTGTGCCACTGGACTCTCCCTCGTTTCTTCCCATCTTGTATTCCAGGGGCTTTGAGTTCAGCTAGTACTTAAGAATGAACTCAATTTAGCACCATTACATATGACACATTTTCTAACAAGTTATCTTGGATTAACAAAAAAAAAAAAAGAAAAGAACCCAGTGCCTCTGAACGCAACTCATTAGTAAACTAAGGATAACTAGAAAAAAACGATGCTATTTGATGCAATGTTTAACCAATACTTAAATGGTAAATGGTTTAAATGGTCAAATGTTCCTGCAATGTAAGCCAGCTTTTCCTTGTTTTGTATTTCAGTAAGCAGACATGACTTATTCTGCCAGCGCAACATTTGCTGCATTTATAGACATTTTAGAAATTAATCAGAAATTTTTAATCAGCAAATATTATATAATATATATATTATTAATATATATTATATAATATTATCTTGAATCGACCAACCCAAGTTGTTGAGTGCGTCTGTTTTATGTACACAGTGTGCTTTATGTGTATATGTGCTCAAATTGAATTACTAGATAAATAACAGACAGGATAGCTATACAGAGGAGGGAAGCAAAAGCTCGCACTCACAGATAGCACAAGTTAATCTGGCGCACGTAAACACAAACGGGGCAAAACAAAAGAAGACCCAGACAGAGAGTAAAGTAAAGCCTCTCCCTCCTCAGCACACTCAAACACACACACTCCTGTGTTCCTGCAGGCTGGCCAGCTGCAGCAAGCAACAGACACCGTGTGGAGGCCAGGTTGGCAGGGCTGCAGTGCAGATGCTCGTTGCCCTGTTTCATATTCACAGCATAGTTTTGAACCAGTGACTTCTCTAAGCCTATCAAAGTTAAATATCCTGTCCATCTCCTCTCCCCTTTCATATCTTACTGCTGGGAAGAGAGAAACTGTCTATCAGTACTAAAATGAACAGCTAACATGACAGACATGTTAAGAACAAGAGGTGTGCCCGTACCTACACCAGAGAATATTACTGCCAGCAGGGCTGCAACCTGGAGTAATATCTCATTACCCCAAAAGCTCCACGTCCTCAGTTTGACCTTAGTAAGAGTCATCTTTCCATCAGCAGAGAGCGAGTGGCCAAGGAAAACAGCTGAGAGTCCGACCAGGGGTCTCCTGAGCCGAACGCTTGACTGATGATGGAGAGTGTTAGTCATAAGCAAAACACTGTAAAGTTTCAGCCTCCAATGTGTAAAATACATTTCAGGAAAGATCTGGAAATCTCCTGCTTCTGTTTTCTCCAGTTTTCGGTCATACGTGTATCGACTCACGTATCATCTGTTCAGAAGAGGATATAAAGTTCCTCTATTTACCATGTATCAACATGCACAAGGTCAAAATTATAATATATCCTCAAAAAGCAATTGTTATCTATTCTCATTCCTTTCCACCCATCAAACATGCTGCTGTTGTAATGTTAACGCTGCGTATGCTGCTCTAAAAATCCCCTAATTGAAATGACGAGACTACAGAGATTTGCCATAAGACCACATTATTAACTTCAGAGCAGAGAGTGAAGGGATCGGCATAAAGACGGATGGACGTGAACTACTGCAACTTACAATAATGCAGTTTTTAAACACACAAATATTTTGCCATTACGCTCTACAGAGAAGTGTGAACCCCGGAGAGATGCTAGCAACGCTCTGGCTGTACAGTATACTGTGCTCTGGCATGTCTCTCGTGAGCGTGTGGGGAGGAAGGGCTGGATACAGCCTGCGAGAATGTGTGATGCACAACAGAGTGCACTACTACAGATGCAGAGCAGAAGGGAGTGAGGAGGCCAGACAAAAGAGTGAAGATCAGCGTAGGGAGTGAGACACGGAGCTGAAAGGCTTGGTGGGAGGCACAGGACACAAAAAGAAAGAACGTGACCGCTAGAAAAAGTGAAGTCACCCACCATCACCCCTTCTCCCCTAGTTTTCCTCTCCTGGTACCTTTTTTTAAATCACGGGGCCTCTGCTTCAAAACAAGACCAAATGGGTAAAAACATTTATGTTGCCGCAGAAATAAGAGTCCTTGATTTCATTTGTAAAGCATCTGTTTTACCTGTTTATTATTATATAAAATAATATTAACATTGACGTATACTCATGTTTTCCCTCGCTAATGGTCTCATTACATACAAATCTAGAACACAGATTTAACACAGACCAGTGTACTCATGTATACTGTATTGTATGTGGCGCCTTTTGTTGCCTCGCGCTATGTTATAGTCGACACTTAGTATAGGAGCTCAGAAGCTAGATGAGAGTAGTTTTATGGGTTTAACAACATTAGTTCCAACCCAAACTTCACACTTCTCTGTCTTTCACTGCATGTTTCTGTCTGCAAAGCTGCCAAGTGTGAGACCGTGAGTAAGAACGAGGAGCTGTTTTCTCACTGCAATGCCCAAAGAGGTAAAGAAAGAGACTTTACACCGGCACAACACACAATGCCTCTCTTATAAGAGGTTGTACATACACTATGATAAAGCAGATAAGTAAACTAGAAAGTCAACTCTTCTTTATTTTTTATTATTACCAAAGGTCTCTGCTGATTCCAATTACTAAGCGAGAACATGCACTTGCAAAGACATCTGCAGCTCTGCTCAAAACACATTTGCCTCTTGCAGATCAAACAACAGTGTGTGTGGTGCATATCAAAAATCAAACCACACGGTCTCTTCTGTTGATGCGACGGACATGATCCTCGATCCTGATTGAATACAACCTAAAAGTCTAATAAACAAAAACATGTATTGCTTGAGCTTTCACCACCTTAAATACATTTAGAAGTATCTGTCACGGTGTGTGATACTAATATCCATTACGTCTCTGGCGGCAGGCACGACAAAAGATGAGGCACAATTTTGTTCTGAAAACATTTCAGGCTATTACAGATGCAGCTTTGGGCATAATGCGGACAATCAATGCAAGAGGTAGACAGGAGCTGGGTCTTCAGCCAGACTCACATCCTTACCATATGGTGACCCTTTAGGGGCCCCGGTACAGGGATTTACACAGCGAGGTGGCTGATGTAGGAGAGTCCAACCACAAAGCAGTACCTGCTCGTATCATGTGTGTGTGTGTGAGAGAGAGAGAGAGAGAGAGAGAGAGAGAGAGAGAGCACATGTACTGTATGTATGCACATACATTATACATGTACACCAGGGTATAGGACAAAGGAATAAGGAAGACAAGCCATACATTAGGAGGGGGAAAGCGGTTTCAGGGGACCGAAGAGGCCCTGCTTATCCTTGGGGGCGCAGGTGTTGTCAACAAAGGCTGTTCTAGCAGGCAGCCTGGATGAGTGGGTGGGTGGCACAAAGAGAAAAGCCTTTCACTGAAACACAGCAGTCAGAGGTAAACAAGGAGAAAGGCAAACTGATTGACACTACCTGTCCCTCATGGCAAACCTCACCTCACATGCCGCTTCTAATAAAACAGTAACCGCCACAGCGGTTCAATAAACAAAAAATGGTGAACAACGTTTTTGTTGCCCAGTAACGCTCATCACAGTAAATTCAAAATCCCACCAAGAACAACCTCAGCAAAATGTGCGGTTACTGTGGTAGTGGAGATGTCGATGTGAGGTCACCGCGCCCTGTGGAAAATCTCAGCGACGCCTTAGAGGTGGCTCTGTCAGCATTCACAGGTAAGTATCGAGGATGATAACAGATCTTTCTCCCTTTCGTTTGTTTTAGTGATGTGTAAATGCACATGTGTAACATCTCACAGCTTAAAGTCACTGACCCGAGAACAAAAAGAAACCAAGAGCTGATTTACACACATCCAGCAAAAAAAATGATATGATGATGACAGCTAAATAGTTTCATCTCTGGATGCTGCCAAAGCAAACACTGTGCCTCCAGCTCAGCCGACTACCATACGGCTGTTATTCTAAGAAACGCTGCTGTTGTGCACAAGTGTGTGTGAGTGAGGGGAAAACAACAACACTCACATGACAAGTAGGAAACACAACCATAACCGGTGGGTTCCTATGTGTCTCCCATGCGCTTTCTGAGGAGTGGAATGAGCTGTAAAGCATGTCGGTCTTCCCAATGTAAATAACCATCAAACAACTGCTCAATAAGATTTTTTAGTTCCCAGCAAACCCATGTTTCTGTGGTCAGCTTCTAAATCTGTTGCTCTCTGCCACAGCACAACACCACTGTGTAACAGATGTGATTCTTACTACACACCACTAGACAGAGGTAAACAGCTGTTTGTGCGACAGTAAACAGACACTGGTGTGCAATGTCATCAGTGGTGATCACTGACCAGGACAGTGATGTGCACAAAGAGTACGATTAATTAGGTCAATTCTTCCAATCACGTTAAACTTTTTTTGCCATTTGGTCTTGAAAACAAATTGGAGTGAGTGCTGGGAGGACTTCAATTAATCAACAAGAGTTGGAAATTAAAACGCAAATGTAAAGCAGTTTCATTAAGCAACTCTGAGCCACGAAGAACCAATTCAGCATCATCAGGTCTTACTACTGAAAAACTGCTGACCCCTAGATACATAAATAATGGCCCACCCTCACCCATGTGTAATATAGTGTGCGTCGATCGTGCTCATTAATAATTCATTACCATTCCCGCCTCATTGGTGGGTGGTGGTGTCAACAATGCAAAGAAAAAACGCAAGCCGCTTAAACAGAAGTCAAAAATGTCACATTTGTATTTCATGGTGTTTGTGAAACTTCCAAAACAGCAGCTTTAACTGAACGGGGAAAATCTGAAACGGTCAGCAACGTCAACGCAAAACTGCAACTATCCACTCAATGAACATTACCACCACCGAGTTACAGCACTCAAGAAAAGAGCTACTGGCACATTTATCTCTGTCCGTGCTACAGACGAGACCGGAGCATCTGCCTCAATCTACACATACTGTCCGCAGTACGGAGCTAGGGAGCGCCAGACAGTGCCTCCTGCAGACAGAGAAGAGGAAACCGGCTTGGCCATCCAAGCTGTTCCCTGCATCTCTACATCACTGCCATGCTCGCTTCAGAGGAGTCACATGTGCACTGGACACTGCACACACCCTCACACACACACACACACACACACACACACGCACACACACTGCACACACCCTCACACACTGAACTGAATTAAGAAAACTCAAGGACAGGACTTGTTGTTCAGCTGCCGCACATTCATGTTTTCATTAAAACCTCTGCTTCTACACGCAACTAGAGCCATTTACTCACACAAGAGAGCACTGATTCTGCCAAATATTCAAATATTCACCACCAGGATAACGCTGTAAAACAGTTCCAGTGTGTTTTGGGAAGAGGCAAAAAGAGTAAACATCTGTGTGACCAATTGTAGAGTAGGTTTTCGGTCTCATGCGGGTTTTAGCACAGTTTGTCACTAATAGAACGCAGCAGCCTTCCCTCCAAACACCACAAATAATCTTTACACAGACTGAATTCATGCTAACCTCAGTAACAAAATCTCAACAAAACTGAGTGAGTCATTAATTAAGGGTGTTACTGCAGAGCACAAAGGAGCAGGCTTGTACACCGTGTTAGAACAGCACCAATCCGTCCAACTTCCACTGGAAGAAAAATCATTTGTAACGGTTATATTCTCTTTTAAGAGAGAGACTAGCAACAAGTACCAGCAAGATATTTTCAGTGAGCTATCCCGGCCATTGCCAGCAGCCATTGCTTTTGTTCCCATTCCCGGCTCTTGGGAAGAACGGAGGGATAAACACGGCCCAACTCTAACCCATCTCCATGCACATGTCTACGCAGGCCCTTACTCAGTCATCCACATACACATATATCTTCCCAGACGACTCACTACCCACAGGCCCCTGCAACCAATTAGTTTAGTGGAATTGGTCAGAGGGCCCCCTCCCACCTTCCTTGTGCATTCTGCCTGGATTGGTTGCGGCAGGAAAAGAGATGGTGGGCGATAAGAACAACATATACTAGTATTCCTCCTGGGGCCTTACATTTTATGTGGGTGACCAACAAAGCTGTTTGTTATCAGCTGTGTCAAAACCCTGCTGTGTGAGTTCCCCTTCATATTCCAATTGTTGTGCAAAAATCAAACGGTACATTTTGGAACTAGCAACGGGTTCGCTTAGGATTGTTTTCCCCAGATTTTTTCTTTCAAGAGCAGCCACACTGAGAGTCCACTGCAGCTCCAAAATGGTGGTTGTATATGGGTTGGCTGACCAGATTCCTGTGGATGCTCTTGTGATGTCATGTGTGGACTAATGTTTGCCGCTTGATGTGAATTGCACTGGGTCACAAGCCTGCTGTCCTCACGTCATAAATATTAAGGACTTTGCGTTATTAACCTAAATTCTGATGTGTGAAACGTAGCGGTGTTCATAATTTGTACAAGGAGTTATCAAGAGAGTTATCGGTGTCATGTACGTACAAGAGACAGCCGAGACCAGTATGTCCGTCTGACAAGCAGCGAGCACAGCAACCAGAGCAGAACCTTTTTTAGTTGCAACTTGCAACAATGCCATCACCGGGCCCAGAGCAACAGACACAGGCATGGCATGCCGAGTATTAGCTGGACGGACGTCACTCCGATGATACGTACACAGAAACACGAGTCGTAAGAGACTGACTTGTTAGTTCATAATCTATATTAAGGACAAGCTATGGGTGCACCTCAGTGTCAGAAGAGGCACAGATGACACAAGTGGACATTGGTTTAATTGAACCTTTCTCAAATTAGTAAAACTGTTTTTATCTAAACACATACTAAAATGTACACTCTGGTTAACAACACATGAACTGGGCATAACCGTGATATGGCCAATCACGTGAAGAGTAACTCAAACACGCACCAATCACCAGCGTACACACTGCAAAGGCAGCCATCTTTAGTAACAGGAGCCAGGGCTGACAAGTTTGGTCTATCATTTTGAGGCCCAGAAATTCCTGCATGTCTGCATACCACAGCGTGCAAAGGAGGAGAGGGGGAGAGGGAGCGAGAGAGCACAAAGCTTAGGAACGGAGGGAGAAAGAGGAAAAAAGGGAGGAGGGAGACAGAGCTGAGGACGGATCTTACTCAAAAGGTAGAGCAACGGATGCAGAGAAGACAAACTGAGAGAGGGACACATTGCCTTTAGCTGTGTCACTGGCTTCTTCCTGTTACATTCACACCTGACTAGACACCAGAAGCATGGCAGTGAAATTATTAACTCCATGACACTACAAAGAGCCTGTACGGCGAAAGGGAGATGACAGGAGCGGCCACATTTCCACTGCAGTCGTATACCTGCGTCACAATCTACTACATTTAAGCAGGAGGAGCATTAGCACAGCACATTTACCGCTGTCATGCAAATATTATAGCGCCCAAGCAGGAAGAGCATGCATGGCAGAAGCACTCAGGAGGTCTGTAGGTCCAGTGTTTTCATTATATCCATTTTATACTACAGCATCCTGATCCAAGATGATCAGAGTAGACAGAGAAGACGCACAATCAAATAACTACAAAGCTGATGGTTTTCTTGGTCGTCCCAAACTCATCCTGTGACTCTGTGACCTTGGCCATGACATAAAGCAGCATTCAAATATTTCTGTCACAGAAAAGAGCACATGACACTTGAACATAACTACATCCTGTTGGTACCGAGATGTACCTAATTATTACCTTACAAGTAATCTCATGTGATCCACCGTTTGGTGGTGTGTACACATCTACAGTATAAAGGGAGCTTGTTCCACCAGGAATTCTACAGATGGCTACATGTCTAAACACAAACGCCACAGCAAGCACAGGTCAAAGGAAAGTACCCGTTTTGACAACTGGAGACGTGCCAATCTGCTGATCCCAAACAATGTGGCGGTGACACCGAGTTGTGTGGGGAAACACAGTCAGACGGATCTGCCTGCTGCATTAACGGACACCACGTCCTTCTACGATGAGACTCTGTTCTAGCACACACAACAAACACTACTTGACAGACTATGAAGCAGCAAAAAAAAGACATTAAGACTTTTGGAAATGGTTTAATTCCGTCCCAGATGTGGAAACGTTTTTACTAAGGAGAATACATAGTTTTACATACTGAATGCTAAACAAAGTGGACAAGGTGAGAAGGAAGAGTCCTCGATTTACCCCACGTAACCTTGCTGCTAGGCAAAAACACTATTAACAAACGCACACACCTGTCCATGCTACATACTGGCACTTTCTCTCTACGTGAGCACCCCTGGAATTTGTGGCCGTGTGTGCATGAGTTTGCCTGTAGGAGTCCGACTCTGTCCTGGCCCACTGGTTTCTGACCCCCTTTGTGACTTCACACCCTCCTCTACATGCTCACCGCTGGTATGGGTGGGTCAGACCAGGGTCACATTCTCCCAATAATGTGCCCATGTATCTGGCCACCTCACACAAGCCTGGTGTCACAAGAATCTCCTTAAATAGACAAGTTGCCCCGGACTGCACCACTGCAACCGGTGAAGGGGTGGTCACTATTAAGAGTTCACATTACTGAGAATTAAGCTCCTTTCCCAGATTCTGGGCACGGCTGGATTCCCTGGAAGGAGCTTTTTTTTTTTCTTTCTTTAGCGCTAAGAGAAACCTGTTAGATGTTTCGGAGAAAAGCCAAGGATGTGACATTCAGCAAAGAGAATGACCTGAGTCTCAACAACATGGAAATACTTAAATTTGGAACCAACCCCAAGGATGTGAAGGTCATACGAGGACAAACAAGTTCAGTTGAGGAAAGGCAAGTTCAGAAAAACAATTGCATCACCTGTAGCAAACAGTTTGTACAGTTTCCACTAGACCAAATGAGCAGAGAAGGGGGTGGTAATAAATGATAAATCAAAGAAGAAGAATAATGTTCTGAAGCGTACGCATAAAGTCCTCGACCCACACACTACCACTAGAACCTTCTCAACCTGTGGGAAACGCTGCTTTCCCAAGGATGAGGTTATGAAACAACAGAAGTATTTCCAATCTCCAAACATCCCACCCAACCCCTTCAGCGGAGGCGTTGTACCACCTCAAAGCTACCCATTAAATTCCATGTATTTGATGAAGCATAAGCATCACATATTCCAGATACAGCACTTAGTGTAGTCTGAAACTACAGCTAGTTCTATGTTAATCCCCTCATTCACGTATGCATGAATACAGAGCTTCAGTGCCTCACAATTACAGCAAGAACAGCGTGTGTGTTCAGGTTTGATGTCAGAACTGGAAGCAGGCAGTCATATGATCTGGGCAAACACCTGAAAACAATCCCCTTCCCTCAGCCAAAGGGAGGGTCATGTTTTCTTCCTCCCTCACACACAAACACTTCTTACAGCTCGTCTCTCCGGCCTGTCTAATTTCTGACACACTGTGTTCACAACCTGGGGGTTTGTGTGTGCTGTAAGCTTAATCAAATAATTATTTGGGGCACTGTCGGAGCTTGGCATTTCTGTTATACGGTTGCAGATCTAGAGCAATGAAAACTATTCATCTGACCTTTCTCCCTTTTCATTTTGTCTCGCATGTAAATAATATTCCCCACCCTGCTTTGTTCCCCCTCCAGCCTCTCCCCAGGGCCCGGTTGTACAGCTCAAAGTAGGAAGTGCTTTGGACAAAGGCAGGAAGCAATGAGGAAGTCCTTTCAGACAGCTCGGGCTGCAACAACCACTCGCCTGCCAACATGTGCTCCTTCACAGCGAAACACACATCAAACCGCACATGGGCAGAGGAAATTAAACATTTTTTCTCAAAAGGAAGGAACATCAGTCTCACTTTCTCCTGCGAGGAGAGGAAAGGCATTTGTGTCAAGGAATCACTCTGTGCTTCTTGCGATGTTAAGAAAAACCTTATGTACCTGTGCATTTGACTCAAGCCTACTGTCCTCAGAAGCCCCGTCCTCTGCACGCTGTTAGAATAGTGCGCTGCCCTTAGCGTTGTGTGTATAGTAGTACAGGTGCGGGTTTATGTGTGTATTTGTCGTGCATGTTTCTGTCTGAAAATGAAGTGTTTCAGTTGGGTATCAACGTTTGCACTATGTGTGTGTGTGTGTGTGTGTGTGTGTGTGGCAGGATGTGGGAGAACTAGTCCATTGACGAGCTGGAGGACAGAGTTTTCCAGATCCCCAGAGGCGCTGGGCCAGCACTGCACGCATGGAGTAGGCATGAACGCTTATAGCTGATGCTGGTCTTTTAGTTATTTGGGATTTGATAACAAGTATGCAAGCTGCTAATCAAGACATCACAAGAGCAGGATTACCAGGTTTGTAGTAACCTGTGTGCTCCTTGCCTCCGTTTCAGTGAGTGACAGCGCATGTGTGTTATGTGTTATACGAATGAAGAGCAAAGCAATAACTTCCTTATTTTACCATGAAGGCAGTGACAGTACTTTGAAATATGATTGGAATAATATCTGGGTAAATGAGTCTGAAGTAACACCAGCTGTAATTATGATTTAGATCTAGAACAGGAGTTACACATTTATTTAGCCATAGTAAGTGACCCTGGGCCCCTTTTAAAATGCTTCTAAAATGACATGTTACAAAAACATATCAAATATAAACATACCTCTATATCTGATCAGTACTTTGTTGTGTAAACGTTACTTAGTTAACCGTAAAACAAGCCCCCACTTGTTTCCAGCGAGGGAGATTGTGTTTCCAGCTCCAAGTTCCCTCTCACTGGAAAAGCATCTAGGTCAAAGTTCAAGTGGCCCCGGGCTCCACACTGCCATCATTTGGTTACATTTTGCAACCATTTTTAGACACTGTGAGACTAATGTGCCCTTTACTGTATATATCACCTGTGTAGACGAGATGTGTTTGTACCTGTGTGACCTGGAGAAGTGACTGGATTGTGGAGGAATAACAACAACCCTTCCTCCACAAGATGGAGCGTGTGGAGAGCAATGACTCAAAATGCTGCTGCTTGACAGATCAGGACAGAAACAGTGCCAAAAGCTGGTATAAAACTTTGGCTCAAGAGTGTTTCCTAAAGATTCTGACCCTGAACATCTTTGTTATCTTTAGTTAATATTTCTACATGCATGCATTTTACTGTGGTATTAATATAGAATCTATATGTATGCTATTAATGTAATTTTCTTTTAGATTAGCTTAACATAAAACGAGTGTCATCATTAATAAGACGTTACATATATGACAGCTCCAGACTTGACACTTGAAATTAAACAAAATAAAGAAATGAAGTGCATCACCTCTGTTGTCCCTCTGTGTTTAGCACTAAATGGCTAATTAGGAGCAGCAGCTTCTGTAAAACGTTTTCACTGAACCCTCATTAGAAACAACTGCAATAACATAACCAGAGACAGGCTACAGAGAAGAAGACATGGAGAGAGTCTGGAGGCAGCCTGAGTGGAGTCGCTTTTACACCCCAATTAAGAGGCTGGACAGGCAAAGTGTTTTTGTTTGGTTGTGGGTCCAGGCCAACAGCACGCTTCAGTGAGCGTCTCCAACCTTAATGCTGCCATTCTCTTTCTCTCTGCAGCCTCCTCTTGCTTGGCCACTTGCCACCCTGGCAAAAGCATGTGCGTGTGGTTTGAGTGCGAGTCTGTATGTGTACCTGGGAGCCACACTTGCAAATGCCCCACCATGTTTGTTTTTACTCTGTTTATTTTGCTTCGCCCAACCCCTTCTCTTCCCTTCTTGGCCTCCTCCTCTGGCTCTTAGCCGCACTGACTGTCCAGCGTCAACTGAGAAAACAAACACTAATGGAAACACAACTGAGGATCACTTTCATCACAACAGCATGATTGTGTAGTTTTAAAAACATTAAACCCACTATTAGGTGAATGACACGCATTAGTAGCTCTACTACTATGGTACTTGTCAATTTGTGGTCTTTATGAGACAGCGAATGAACAGTTATGCTGCAGAATTCCTGAGGTCCTTGCCTGCAAGGTGGCTCACGGAAGCCCGGCGCTTGACCAACAGGTGTCCGAACCCACCAGACATCGTAGCCGTGTGTGTTGCAATTACGAAAAATGCTGCATTCGACTCGGGGCAGGAGCAGGATCTCAAAGTCCAGCTAGATGACAGACTCATTTATATCAGCCAGCATCAGGGGTTAAACCTGAGACTGGGAGGGTCTTTAAGGGGCATGTGTAATGGAGGGGGCATCTTCTCCTCTGTGGCTTCTGACACTAGGAGGTGAAGCTGTGACCGTGTTTGTGCCTGAAAAGAATTCGCAGCAAACAACAAAGCGTGTATGTGAAGTGAACTTTGACCCGAAAAGATTTCTCCCCTCCCGCTTGTACGCGTGTCCCTGTGTGTGACTGGGAGCACGGAGCTGGCTGGTGTCTATGAGCCTGAACAGCAATAGACAAAGCCTCATCTAAGCAGGAGATGGAGTGTTTGCTCCCGTTCTCTCATCGGTGAACATCACCCTTACTTCCGTTCTTCTCTTTCTACCTCTCATTTGAAAAAAAATCCAATCTTGTGTGTTTGCTTGCCATCTAGCAATCTGGTATATGTCTATCTCTCATCTGTAAGTAAAACATTGCAGCAGCTACAGATTTTCATACATTTTTGACATATGTTTATTCTTAATACCCAACTGAAGCCCCACCAGTCTTATCAAATCTAATCCGCAACCTTATGTCAAAACATAGACATAAATAGAAAGCTTGCATTTGTTTAGATTGTTGTAGTTTGTCTGTGCAAAAGTAAAGGCAGACTACAAGCTTAATGTTAAAATGACCTCTGGCCTGATCAATCAGTGAATGTGTGTTACCACAGGTTTTGTTATTTTACGCATTCTGGAAGTGTCCTGTGAAACAAGGGTGTGCAGGTTGTATCACTGCTTTCACATCGTCGTGTACGGTCGTTACTGTCTTGAAGTCCCCCCCAACAGCAAGCAAACATTTATATCGTTATACTCCTCGACTGATAAATGTTGCTTTCAGTTTCTGTTTTCCACAGAAGCAGCCGTGTGCAGGCCTCATCATGTCACATGCATGTTAAGAATGCCCTCATTAGGAATTAATCCATTAGGAATTTCAGATTCCCTGCTGTGAACAACAACACAGACTGTTTGCTCCTACTAGGTTTCAATGAAATGTATTAAGATCCCCATCACGCAGACCGTTGAGACATAATTCACTCAATAGACTGTCAATGAGCTACTTCCACGCACATTTCAACACGACAATGCCGTGTGGACGCACACATGCACCAGCACACGCATGTGCAGAGCGGTTTTCCCCCGTGTACGGAGCATGTGTAAGATCAGAGGAATGCAGGTTCTCCTCTGGCAACAGGAACTCTGTAAAAACACACCAAAAACAATCCCACACTTTCCACTCACATAAACTTTAATGTTCCATCTAATGTCGCTCCGCCCTGCGCCCATGTCTGTGTTTTCACAGCACACGTATTTGTGTGCATCTAAGTTTATAAACTGTGAGTTTTCATCCACAGAAGCCCTAATTAAAGATCCTATAGGTTCCTCACGCCACCACCCAGCATCTGTTTCACAATGCCACACTGCAAACACACTCCAGGAAAACAACACATTGGCAACATATGACCAGAGGGGCTATAACATTTCACGGGTACACTCTTAGACCGGCACAATTAGTGTTGTTACTACTAATAACTACTGTTGTTTACTGGGTTTAGACTGTAGATGAACACATATAAGCCTGTGTGTGGGCCTCAAATGTTCACATTACCCCAACACAGCGCCAGGCCCGCAGTCCCCGCATCGTGTTCCAGAAATGGGTCCTGCTTTGACACACAGCTCACGACTAAACCAAACAAAGCGCAGCATCATGACCCCTGGTCGGCCCAAAGCAAGGAGAGGCAGGATCCCGCCTGTAAACAGTCCAGCATCTCCATTTATCACATTGACATTAAAGGAGCAGACCATAAAAAAACTAGAAAAAAAGCTTCATAATGAGGTTTAATCAGAAAGTTGTTTCAAGATCCTCATTAGAATCTGGGGGCCTGGGCAACCAACCACCAGAAAATGCTACTGCTCTGGACCTGGCAAAAAAATTAAGGAGCCACCGTTATATACGGGCTGCAACAGTGGATGTTCATATATAAACATGGCAGAGGTCATTATGCTTTGGGCCCAGTGACAACGAGTCACAGAGTCAGACAAAGAGAAAAAAACAAACAAACCACAAGCTATAATCGCTTTCAAAAAATAATAAGCATTCTCTCGGTGTATCTTACAATAGAAGCCATTCTGTGTGTTTATGGTAGGAGAGGACAGGCTGACTGGCCGACACACTGGCAGCAGCACCAAGCACATTTTTCCTGGATTTTTACTAAAAGGAGAGAAATCTGCACGTGTACTATACTGTTGATCCCTATCCAGCAGCGCTCTCACTTTAACCTCCTTCTTGCTAGAACGCAGTTCCCTGACTCAACAATGCAGTTGGCTCATTTCACACAACAAGCACAGCCCAAGCCTATAATTACAGATCACTTGCCCACAACGCTCCAGTCAATGAATGCTAATTAGAGGGAGTGACCCCTAGCCGTTGATATTAGCATCAGCCCTCCACATCACAGAAATCATTATGGAAAAGTGACCTCAGTGACCAGTCACCTCAACTGGTTAGTGGTGGTAAAAATTCACCAGTCGTTGGCCAGTTATTCCCGATATACCTTAAATTGACACAGAATAAAGAGATGAAAGCCAATGGCTGGAGCGTCTGTATGGACTCATTATGCTACTGTAACATCCCTCAAATATATAAAAAAATGAATTCTGTACTTCATAATCTAATCTATTGCTACGCTTTAGTTAAAGCTTGAGCGTAGAGCAATGGCTGGGAACACAGTTGCATGCACAGCCATCAGCCACCTGGTGCTGGTCATGGTGTGGTACACAGGGGTCAACTTGCTGCAAAGCCATATGCTACAACCTGGGATGTGTTCTGACATCTGACAACTGGTGGTGTCTGAACAGGAGCAGCAACATATACCATTATGTCTGCACAAAGTAGCAAGTACATCCATCCAGTGATCCACACAAAGGTAAAGAAAACACATGAGACCCAACAGACACACACTTACTTCTCTGGCAGTGGTTTTGTGACCAGCAGCGTCCCCTGAAGTGTCCGTTGATGGTGTTCTGAGGGCAGATAGTCTGACCTTGGGCAGTCCCAGGACACACGTCTCCACACTCCCTCTCATTCTTATTGGCTACAATAAAGTTGTCCTCTACTGAATCCAGAATTTTGGACCAGTCCAGGGTAGCCAGGTAACACAAGTCAGGATTCTTCTCGATCCTCACAGCGCCCCTGGTGATATTCATCAGGCTGTGGAGGCCCACCTCCTTCATCTGCAGCGTCTCAAAGATCACAAGAGCGTAGTTGAAGAAGAGGTTGTTGCCACGGATCACAGTCAGGTTGGGGAAAAGATCGCTGAGAGTCTCGAGGCCATAAACCCTGAACACCAGCACATAGTCGGTCACAACCCGCAGCTTTGGGTAGCTGAGACCTCTGAAGTCCTCGGTCTTGGTCTTAAACATAAGCAGAATCTTCAGGTGGCCCTCGATGACGGTGCAGTTCTCCAAAGACTGAAGATTGGTCACATTGTTCCGGATGTCTTTGCTCTGACAAACTGGACAGACAGAGGAACACAGATGTCATTAACAAGAATGTACCAGCCACGATGCACAAGAGACGTGTGAAACAGTTTGCTCCTCTGTGACCTAGGGTAACAGTCAAGCATCTAAAAGGTTTACTTTGATTTTTAGCAGTAGAAAATGATCTGAATATGAGCATTTTCCTCATTAAGTCATGAAACCGACAGTGATTCGCACTAAATTGAGCAGAGCCATCTGTAAAGTCCCCTCTACAGGCCGACCTACTGTCTGCAGGCGCTCCTTCCTTCTTTACACGCACACATGAATCTCTGCTCTCACCAACTTTAGCGCCATTTCTCCAGAGAAGTAATTATTGTATGGCACAGCCTGATCTGAATGAAGCGGACATGAAGGGGTTAACAGAAATCAAGCCTCCAAGCAAAATGCTTATCCATGCTCATTCATAGTCTTTAGCTGCTGCACACTGGCACACTCACACATTTGGACCAGCAAATACACGCACGCACGCACACGCACACACGCACACACACGCACACGATGAAGAATTCATTAGGGTACTGTTCCTTAAGGAGATGCGCATAGCGAACCAGCAGCCTGTTACGAATAAGATATAAGACGCATGCCACAACAGAAGCGCCGACAGTGTGAGTAAATAATTAACTAGCACATAGTGAAATTGTTTGTATAAGGGTTTAGAAATACTACTTTACAAAATCAATAAAACAACACAGGAACAAGTAAAAGGACAGCCAAGATTTTTCTGAACTTCCTGTTGTCATAAATTATCACACAGGTTGAAGCGACTGCTTTAAATATGATGAAAATACAGAGCTGCCAGCCAACACCTAGCAGGTGTCAAATTATGGGAACAGACATAAGATACGATTTATTGCTTGTCGCCGTGATGCAATGACGACGTCTAAACATGGTGCTAAGAACGAGAGAGTCGTTTGCAAGAAACACATTTGCATGTGCCGACAGACTCATGTGGACTCGTGCTCATTAAACGCAGTGGAAGTGGTGAGACATAAAATACTAATTTGCTCACATGACTTAACCTCGTACTGTATCACCCATTCAGGCAGCCATTATCATCCAAAACAGATGGTAATGGCCAACAAGAGGAGACGTTCCCAACTTATTTCCCCTACAGGAAACAAACATTTGTTACATTTCTCTGGATTAAAACAAACTATGTGTGAAAACAACGATTTGATTTAAATGGTGGCGGACAAACCTTTACAAATAAAATTGTCAATGGGTTTGGTAACGATCAGTTAACCTTTAAAATTAACATTAACAATGCACAAAATATATTTGTAATTAAAGTCACTTCATATATAACATAGAATTTTTGTACACAAACAAGGACTTTAGAAAGTGTTGCCAAACAGTTGTGCGAGTTGCCACTGGAAGAGAGTGTAACTGTAAGGCAAAGAACATACTGAAGGTCACATCGGCTTATAAACATAAAATGAGTCTCTTATCATAGAGGTGTTTTAATAGTCTCCTTCCAGTCTGCTGCTAAAAATCAATAATTCGAGCGTACACCAAATAATCACGCTGCCCCAAACCATCACAAACAGAACAAGCTGCTAGTTACCTGCACATTTAACCTACAGCGCCACTCTGTAATAAACAAACGTTACCTCTCACCTTTTTTTAATTAAAAGGAAAATGCACCCACCCACCCACCGTCACTTAGGTCAGACAGCCCACACAATAATGACTTCCAAACAAAACACTTATTGGGAATGTGGCCAAAAGAAAAACGGAAAACAGCATCTGATCACACAACGCAGTGCAGCAGCGGCTCCTTCACATCACCCGTCCAGCTCAACTTGGCTTCAACATATACCGTAAAAGAAACCCCGAAACAAAGACGTGACCTTTTACGCTGACGTGTTTTTCCAACGCAGGTGAGAAGCAGAGGAATTCAGGTGTTGCCCCAGCGAAGCCTGCTAGTGCAGCGACGCTACTGGGCCATGGGGGGAAGCAGCAACGCTGCTGGAGAGACTGCAACCTGAGTGAGTCTCGTTTCCATCAGACAGGTTTGACAGAGGGGAGGATGGAGTAGGAAGGGGGTGTGGGTCACTAGGGGCAGATGGGGGAGATGTGGAGGGGAGGAGGGGTCGCTGCATTTTTTAAAATAATGAGCCATCTCTTGTGTTTCATTCCACATTTAGGAGCAGGGGGAAACGGAGAGGCAACGGCAGTGAATGGGCACATACACAGAGACTCATGGCTAAACGAGGGGAAAATATGGGGAGAGGGGGGACAGAGGAATGATGGGAGGTGACTGGCAGGGGGTGAAAGTGTAACTTGAGCCCAGGCATGAACGAAGAGTGACGTAAGGGACCTACAGGACGGTTGGTGATCACATGCATGAATGAAGTGCCGCCATGGATGGCTGTTACACGACAAGCAACACGCAGCCTCACAGAGCAGGGGGAGGGGCACAAACAGATAAAGACAAATGTACAACCACACAGTGGACGGTTCACCAGACCATTATTGTAGCAGACTGAAGGTCCGACCTTCACGTACAATTCAGAGGAAAAAAACATGTAGACACTGAGAGGGTGGGGGGAGAATGTGTCCCCTCTGTAGCCCACCCTCCCACTGAGGACCACCCATACGCAGACAGCTTGGTGCGCTCACTGGCTGTACAGGAGCTCCTAATTACAATAACAAGGGGGCGGGGAGCAGAGAACGGAATAACAGAGCGTACTGTACCACAGCGGACCTCTAGAGGAGAAATGTGGACCATCCACCCGCCTTCCCTGTCTGTTTGACACTTAATTTGGCAGCAGGAATGAGAAGAGTAGGGAGAGGAGCAGGGAGGGACAGTAAACCGGAGCGTCAGACAAACGGGAATGAGCACCGGAGAAGGGCTCAGCCTCTTAAAAGAGATTTACTCATTTCAAAGTAATCTGGCTGTAAGTTTGCAGACGCTCCTTTCGGAACAAACATTTTAAAAAAAACAGATTCTACGGCAACATTTACCACTATGTAAGCCTCTTGAATAATTAGGAGCTGTTTTCACACAACGATGCTGAAACATCAGCTGAATAAATTGTCAAAACCATTCAAGTGATGTCAGCTGCGCTGGTTCAGAAAAGAAGTGATTTTTTTGATTTTACGCAAAGTATGCGAGACAAAAAGTTCAGTTAGTTGGTTCAAGTCAACAATGTGCAGCATTAACACACACACAGTTTAAGTGTATCCATCACATACATGCACACATGCCTTGTTGGTGGATTTCTGCTGTTTACCCAGAAACCAAACCAAAGATAAGACCTTTCCAGAATCATGTGTCAGTGTAACAAACCTTATCAACACATGACTCTGTCCTTCCAACTGGACTTAACAAAAGATGCTTCATTGTTTCATAAGTACATACGCAACATGCCTGCACCTCCCAAGCCATGCGTTGTCTGCATTACATGGCATCCTGCACACGTACACACACCGGCCACTCTGCCATTAACGCTATAATATAAAATACTTACTTACTCACCACCTTCTCTATTGTTCTAATTACTCAGAAGAAAGCAAATCTCATATGAAGCAGCAATTCAGCTTTTCTTATATGCTGCCTTTGGTAGCTATCGGTGACGAGGCAGACAGGAAACAGACAGGAAGCATAGAGGGGTTAGGGCTGGGATATGAAATGAATGTGGTTCACAGAATAACCTCAAGATAACTTCGGCTCAGAATGAGTTTAAGCGCAACCAGTGTAACAGAGTAAAACAGCAAACTAACAGAAGCTGCCACCATCCCTATTCTGTGAGCTCCCACAGCTGCAGCCTCCCTTATAGTGCAGCTACCATTTCATATAGATTCTTCTCTTATTTTTAGAGCTGTGAATTTAATATGCATCCACGAGCAGGAGCTGGCTGGGTGGCAGCGGGAAAGAGGATCACAGCAGCAGTTATAGAAGGTGAAAGTGGGGCCTTCGTGGCTCGTGGACCAGTCGGACTCTGCCTTTAGCAGAGCGTAGCTGCACGTTAGCTTAGCATGAAACCAGACCTGTCCAGCGTGACACCAGGTGGTAGCTAAGAAGTTTCTCCCCTCCGTCAGCTTGCTTCCCCCTGATGAGGTGATCTGCTGATTATAGATTTGTCAACAGCTCAGTTGCTGAACAAACCCCAGGAGAGAATATGCAGCTGTGGTGCCAAGTGAACTGCCAGTGGAAAAATGCATTTGTTTGTTAATAGAGCTGTGGAAAGTCCTGAGAAGCAAAGCCAGCTCCCTGTGTGCCTACTGCCGGGCTGTGGCTTTCTCCAGTGAAAAACGATGCAGAGAAATTGCATGAGAGGCATTTTGATTAACATGTACCAACTTGTACCTCCAAAACAAAGAGAGTAGAGGACCAAAATAACAACGCGCGCCTGGGAAACGCAGAACCGTGGAAACAGGATCAGTGTGCCATTAGATTAAAGCACACAGAAAATATATTGTTTTTACAGAAAGAGGGCAAACGTCACTAACGTGCATCGTGACTGATTTTACTTCCATATTTGAGGACATTGGATAAAGGTGGGGGGTGGGTGCGGCTTAGGAAGAGACGCCGAGTGCAAAAAGGGAGTGTGTGGGTTGGTGCACCTGTCCCTCCATTGCCTCCATTGAGGAGCATGGCAAGGGAAGCTGGCCCAGCCTATTTATATACAACGCTGGGTCCTGTTACAGCTGTGGCACAGGGCCAGTTTATGGCAGCGGGTAGAAGAGCAACATGCAGGCCCTGCACTGTCAGATGGCCGGCCAAGAGAAGAGAGACCTAAATCAGATCGCACTGGTGTCTTTGGCTCACCTCCTCCTCTCTACCTTCCGGCACTGGCAACAAAGAGAGAAGAGGGGACTGGAGGAGAAGGGAAGGATAAACACAGGGGGAGACAAGAAAACAAAACACAAACACAAAGACAGAATGAGGAAGAAAAAAGTGAGGAACGCGGGGAAGGTGCCAGGTCACTGTCACTTGTTTTTGAAAACAATGACTCACTGTTTTCAAGTTCCAATAAGCTTGGTTCGACCTTGGACTCGAGGCAAGGAGGGAAGAGAGGTGATGAAAACAAAGTGGAAGAAACGACGCCAGAAGAAACAGGAGCAACAAGACACCTGACAGCACCAAGCCCCGGAGTTCATATCCAGCACCGCAAGATCCAGATATCATGTGAGGTCTGACAGGGAAACATCTCTTCCAACGACCTCATATCACATGTCGTGAGCTGGAAAGCTAAGCTCAGCTGAGCTAAGCCTCCACAGGTATAAGCATCAAATACTACAATTAAATAATTCCACTGGTCTGTCACCAGTCTGACAACATGCTGCGTGACCCTGGTCAGCGCAGCCCTCTACACAAGGTGAAAGAAATAATACTGATGGTGATGCATGTGCTACAAGGTGGAAATGGCAGCAATAGCAGCACCCATGTCACACATACACATGACTGATAAGTTCACTTAAAACAAAATAACAGAAAAAGGCACAGTTTGGCATGTTTTAATGACTAAAGTACTTTTAGATTCATGTTTTTGAATTTAAACAAATGCACATAATCACACGTCCACTGAGTTTGTCCACATCAACAACTAACTCTTGTTTGTGAAGGCAGCCATTTAACAGCTGGTAATACATAAACCAAGAAGAAAATGTGAACAATTCCGGCCACGCCTCACAGAACAGTCAAACCAGGTGTTGCTCCAAACAAATAAAAGTCATTGGAAGAGCCATTGGTGGAAGCAGAATTCCTGACATAGTCTAAGCATTTGGGAACAGCAGAGGACTATAAAACCGAAGCAGGTAATCAGCTGCAGGCTGGCATGTACTGAAGACACAGAGCAAGTGAAGACGACACACACACACACACACACACACACACACACACACACACACACACACACACAGTGAGTAATACAAAAAACATCTGAAGTTTCTTTTCATCTTCCTGCGTTAGTGAGTGCAGCGCAATGCAGCGTCTTGGTGTGGTGAGCCTCGACCTGGGAGGGAGGCAGCCAGGGCACGGTTTCCCTGCTTGACTTGCAGTCGCATGGCAGCAGCTGCAGGGCCCGGCCCCACAACGCTCTGACCCACAAACCAGAGCTACACGAGGCTGGACGAGCAACGCCTGCCTGATGGTTCTGCCAAATCGCCGTCTTCCATTCTGTATGGCTTTCTTGCCGCTTCCAAGTCTGCCTGCTTAATAGCATCCCGCCACAAGAGCGACTGGAAGCTACATTTTCCAGCGCTAAGTGAATTCCTGTTGTACGCTAGACTGTGTTTTAGCTTCAGCGACAAGACTGGAACAAAATTAAGACAGGAACGGAACAGCAGAAGAGTTGCGAGGGCACAGCTGCTCACGCTGCAGATCAACAGGCTAACTCCTTTGACATGCTGTAGTTTTAACCTCCAGCCGTAACGGTTTAGGGGTTTAGTAGAGGTATTCCCTGTGTGGTGAATGGACAAGAGAGCTCATCCCAAGCATAGCAAATCCTATTGATTTGACTGGATTGCTGCAGCGCTGCCAACACCACATTACAGCTGGATCCAAAATTTGATGCAAATGAGCTAAAACATCCATAAATGAGGGGGAATAAGATTCTAACTGCCTTGAAATGGGAATCAAATTGTTTGTATGTGTCTGTATCTTAGACTATAAAGAGGAACAATATAAGCTAACAAGTAAGGCAGAAACTGGAGAGATTGGTAAAGTGTTGGGAGGAACTTGACGCTGAGAGAGTAGACGAACCATGATGAAACAGAGGAGGATGCTGGAGAGACCGGGTCCGTGTAACGGACAGCTTTGTCTGAACTCTTACAGGAAAACCTCACATTCTCACAGTCACACACACACATTCACACCTCAGACACACATCCTGCCTCTGCGCTCCACTCTTCACGCGCCTCTTCCTCGCTGTACCTTTTTCACTGCACAGGCTTGTACCCAAAGCATCACCAACTCTTTGGACTAGGTGAAACACAAAAGCATTATGTATCTCTGCTGCAGAAATCCATTTTTATTATTAACACCACTTACAGTCATTAACTATGAGGATTAGTCTTAACATGATATCAATAAAACCTCTGACAGACAGCCCCTGGAGTAGAGGGTCTGTGGCCTTGGCGGTATTGTAAAATGACTTCCATTCATTATGCTGTCATTTAGCTGTGACTGAATAAGAACAGCTTGATGCAGGCTCGTAAACTAGGTGCGAGCCCTCTGTCTCTCTGTCCCACTTCACGCCGTGTTTTGCGTGTTAGACAGTTTTCTTCACGTGACACTTAATGAGTCAGTTAAACATTGTCACAACAGCAAACAGCATGTGATGCCAACATACACCCAGACATAAGGTAAAGGCATCAACAGAAAAGGTTTTGTTATTGTTATTGTAATGCGACTGATGCTTACGACTCCACTCAAATGTTTTGTTATTTTTGGAAAATTCAGTTTATTCAATATTATTTCTATCTGCAACACAATTTATTTGAACTACCATGCGCCTCGGCTGAAGCTTCTAATTTGCTTGTTGAGTTTTACACACCTGCTGTAGGACTTCAGCCTTTACTAATGTTTTTCAAACTATACGAGGTCTGGGAAAAACGTTTTCCTGAAAACATTTTAGGAGAAAACGAGCTTTTAGTGGAAGAATCATGTATCATGCATGTCATTTTTACTACACTTTGTTACTTGGCCAGTTAAAATTTAGTCGGTTCAATTATTAGAGAGCTCAGCTGACGGCTGGTAAATGGTTTCCAGATTTAACAAAAAATTGGGTTAACAGATGTATTCTGGCAGGGACCAGGGTAGGTATTAGTGGGTTTGTTATTACAAGAAAGACGAAATAGAGGCTACTGTTCAGCAGATAAAACTCTCCTCACTCCTAGAAACCAGAAACAAACCAGTTAATAAAACAGTTAACAGTTAATAAAATCATCTAATAAAATCATAACAGCATATATCCCATAATTAAAAGATTACATTTACTGCTTGGCCAGTGGTTTTGTGAGGCATGGCCAGATTCTCACCCATACGGTTTCATGACTAGTGGGTAAAATGGGGTACGTGTGGACAGACTGTGGGTTGTGGGCAGGAACTGAGCTTAAAGCAGGTGGGCTGTGGGCTTGTACTGTGCAGACATCAGGATAATATATACTCACAACTGCATCATCAGACATCACCAAACAAACTACACCCAGTAACGCAAGAAAGTGAGGTCAAAAATATGTGTGCTACTCTTACTTATGACATAATAAAAATGCACAAATTAGTTAAATGTGAGACGTGAAGAACTAAATGTCTATTTAGGCAGGAACAGGATGGGGCGGAGCACTGTGGGCTACTGCCACCACCGCTGGCGCTATCACTATAGTAACTCATCTCAGGCTTGTTCATCATGACAAAAACAGAACACCCCCCTCCGAAACACACACACACACACACACACACACACAACAGGACGTAAACACTGTTGTTACTGATGTGCAGGTGAAGCATTACTTACTAGCAAGCAGGTCTAAAAAGAGGGGAGCGAGCAAGAGCAGGAGAGAGAGACCAGTGTCCAATTGATGGTCATACAATGTGTGTATCAAAAAGTAAAAATAAAATAAATCTCTTGCATCCACTTAAGTATCAGATATATACACACACTTACATCTTGCTTTATGTACCTTGAGGCCACCTGAGGGATAAAAAAAACGGATGGATGGAGAAGACTTATCGTTTACTCACATGAGGACATGGATGTGGCCTCAGCCAGTGTCTGGTCTGCCTGAAAGTTCTCACTGCTGATCCCTACATTACAGGGGCCAACATGGGTTTTATGCTGTGAAGTCACCAGCGATTAAAATAGGGCGCATCCAAACAGCAACAAGCACTATCACATCAGATTGTTGCAGCATGGCGTAACGACGCGCTGTGTGCGAGAGATGGCTGCACCCCATTCGGCCCCTCCCGGCTCAGACACATTTCTGTGCACTGAGCAGAGGTTTGCATAAACAGGCGCAGCTCTCCATCCAAGGATGGGAGTCAGAGAGAAGGGCAACAAGTAAGAACTGTGAAGACAAATACATAAACTTTCCCCTTGAATGCCTTTGACAACACACAACTCACTCACTTCAAACTTGACTCACTATGGAAATCAGAGCACAAGAGGTAAAGACGTGCAGCAGTGGGTAATATACAGTATCCAGATCTGAATGTTGACCCTCCATTTAATTCTGAAAACTACTGTAGAAAACAACCAGATTAGAAACAGTCACTGAGCGTCGCTGCATCCACTGACTTTTACTAATCAATAGGATGAATTGTGATTGCTATGATATGAAGATTTACTTTGATATGAGCTGAGCACAGAAATGCATCTTCATGCCTGCGTTCCTGGTGGAAAGACAATCGGAGACACACTGACAAGTTACAGAGTGATGCATGAAAAGATAAGAGCAGAAAAGGAAGTACTTAAGACTAGCTCTCCAGCAGTTGATTTCCTTTAGAAGTACATCCTGCCTTCCTGGCACACACACTATTGGTGGAGCCTCAGTTCATGACCCTCATTGTCTACTGACACTGTAAACATGCCCTAGAAATGTACAGCTGTAGGGCTGCATTGCATGTAGTTCATTGGATGGTAAGTAGAGCACTGATAATAATAATATATATTTTATCCTGCAGATAAATAGCTTTTGGTAATGCAAACGAGCAAAAGACAATACTATTCACTCTACAACAGGAATGTACACGTTAAAGGTGCACAAGAAGAATCGCTTTGGCAACAGTTAATGGTTCAGCTTGTAAGTTATTTGTCTTCCCTTTTAAAAATTATTGTGGGGAACTGAACAAACAAAGCAAACTGTCTAAAGATTTTGGATTTTGCTACGTCAACCTGCTTCTGGTCTACCCCTGATCTCTGCCCCAAGGATTTAAGCAAAAGCTGCTGAGAGACAATTAGGATGCAAGTGAAAAGCTAAGAGTAAGGAGGAGAAGGATGAGCAGACAGAAGGGGCTGAATTGTTGAATTGCCACTTAAAATGGATGATTAATTAAAATACAAGTATATAAATATAAGTACGATTTTATTGCTTTCACGTCTCCATCACTACATCATTTCATTACAAAACATTCCCTGTAATTTTATAAATAACATGTTTTGCGGGTCAAAAGGCCACTCGTGGTACAAGGGCCAGTGGTAACAAGCAGCCGACTCCTAGACCTCCCGCTCTGATACACATTCTTCTCATGCTTGACCACCTCCGACTGAAACTTACACACAGATAGACAGAAAACATACAAACCCCGGAAGTGGGCAGGTCAGGAGCTGAGTGATGAGATCCTGCAAACAGCACATGGTGGCTGGGGTGCACAATGAGACACACACACACAGACGGTAGGCCACTTCAAACACATTCCACAACATGCACAGTATTGTCAGCAAATGCCACCCTGCACTTCATTGAAGAGAGCCTGAGTAACCAAATGGGCTGCAAATGGAGCACATTACTACTGGCCCTAACTTCAAGAAACATGTCCCTTACCAGGGCTGGAACTCAACTGTTTCTCATGAATGAGATGTTGAGGATTTAATTCAAATGGGACATTGAGTCTGTGCCAGAGTCTGTTACAGTGTGACGTCTGTACCACCATAGAGTCTAACAACACAACTCAGAACAACTCTGTATAATATGACCTAAAGGTTAAACGATTCACGGTTTGAACAATTTTACAATAGCAGCATTATTACTTTGAAGTTAACGTGCATAACAGAGAGAAGCGCCTCAGTAGAAGACTCTTCTTTTCGAAGGCATTTTCCAACATGACAGTGATCCCAAACACACTGTGCGCGCACACACACACACAAGTTCCTGAACTAAGAAAACGGAACCAAGTAGGACCTGGGTGAGTATGTCTCATGTACAACAACAACAACCTAGAGTAACAAAACAAATGGAAAATCATCTATGGAGACTGGTACAGCACACATCTCTCCACATGAATGGATCTTCTATTACGGAAAATCTAATGCATAATTAGTGTTTTAGGATTAATTCGCTTTACCTTTGTTGCTTAAAAAATATATATATAAGTCTATACATGGACATGATTTTTCATTTTTAAACATTACATTTATATTGACAGGAGTGTACTCAGGTCTGTGTATTGTACACGCACACTACCCCCTTGCAACAGAGCTGTGCTTACAAGCCTGGGAGAAACAAGAAGGGGGCATGGCCCCCAGTTGCACAACTTGTTTTTCGCGAGTTATAGCAGGAGACAGCTCAGCGGTTACTTCAGAAAAATTCTGATAAGTATGAGGAACTGCCAAATCAGAATCAACTAGTAACAACCTGTAAAAACGGCCTCATTACATTCTACAGGGCGCAGTCCATAGATCATAGACGGAGCGTGGTTTCTATATCAATACTACTTTCCTGTTCCCGTGACTGAAGTGGAAATGTCAGGCAACATGCAAATTAATATTGAACCATTCAAAGTATTTTGGTTGTTGCCCCTTGAGGCATAAACGTGTCAAGAAAGTCACATATAGTCACTTCCCATAGAAATTAGTTAATCAGGAAGCAGAAACGACCAACAACATGTTCTCCACTCCATCAAACAGAAAAAAAAAGAGACAGAGAGAAGACTATAAAGGAGGGGAGCAGTGTCTCAAAAGACCCCTTTCAGGGCCTCTGTTTTGTCTGCATTTATGATCTGTGGGAAGTTGTCAGAACATGTACAGTAAAACTGGTCACTGAACAAATTTAAGTACTGCAAATAAAGTAAGAAGAGCTTCAATATTATTAAAACAAATGGTTGATTTCATGACAGAGATTTGTCCGATGGCCTGATTTTGAATCAGTTTCCCTGCTCAGCTACTTTGCGCATTTGTGCAAGCACATCTTCTATAACGGTGAACAAGTCTCAAAAGGGCAAATGTAGGCTAAAGGTTAAACCACTGATAAACATGTGAAATGTGTATGAATACGTTTCCAAACAGCCTTGTGTTGAGACATTGATTTTGAAATGACACCACTGTACTGGGTTATTTTACCACCCTGTGCTATATGTGCTTTAATAAACTGACTTATATCATATTACATGTAAAAACTGCGCAATAAAGACCAATAAGAGCTTCAACCAATTACAGTATACTTATAATAAATTACATCGATCATACCGATGGGACGGTATTTTCATTTATTATCATTTATGAGACTCTTCTCCAACTGAAACGAAGACAAAAAACGCAATAGGCGAAAACTGAACTCTGCTGTAAACGACCATCCACTAATGTGACTAATGGGAAGCCACTGGGTCTGACTGACAGCGGGGACGCGTCTCTAGCAGCTCGTGTTTATGCTACGCTGGTATTTTATTGTGCTCCAAGCTCTAACCCACTGATATCAGAGGCCAGCGCCTCAGTCCGCTCTGCCGCTGAAGACCAACGTGGCTAATCCTCCGCCTATAAACAGGCTTCTTAGCGTCGGCGGCTAATTTGTTTACGTTTAGGCTGCGGCAGCGCCCGTGCTCGTGCGCGCGCTCTTGTTGTTGGTGTGCGTCCGTCGCCATGAGAGGCCCGGGCGCGCTCACAGGGCCGAGCCTGCTTCTCCCGGTTTAGACTCGCTGCTGCGGACCACCCTCGCCCTGTTACTGCGCCTAATCTGGCCCTGGGGCTGGTGCGTCCACCACGGGCCGCTGAAGTCTCCGCGCTGAGACGCACCACGGCCCCAGCATCTGCACGGGCCGGGGAACAGCGAGCTATGCACGCAGCCACGAGTACGCACGCAACCACAGACATTACCGGTCCTTAATTAGGCGAAGCTCTACGCATGCGCCAAATCAACGCGACAGTCTCGTGAGGAAAGCACAAAATAGAGAAAATAATAGTACTACGTAATTATAATACTAATTCTACTTAACAATAACAACACACATATCAACCGTACGTTTTTGGACCATTATACTAATTCTGTTATTGTTGTATAACTACCGGTACTTTTGCGCCTCATACCCTCTCAGTATAGTCAGTTATACAGTTAAAGCGGGTTCTCCTCCTACAGAGCTGCAGAAATCTGACACAACCTGTCAGCAACATGTGCATTAATCAAGAGCAAATTAATAACAATAACCGGTTCTGTGTGTTGATGTTGTATATAGTTTGTTAGTGGAAACGGTTAAACGAAGGCTGTAAATAAAAATAAATACTCACTTTCTCCGTTTATTAGTCCACACTGGCATATAATGCAGGTGCAGATGATGAAAAACACAATTTGTGCTCGCAGCTTTAGGGTCCACAGCCTCATTTTGACTTGAGGATAAGTTGTGCCCTCCTGCTTTTGAGGCTTCTTCACAAAAAGAAAAAAAACTTCAATATTGAGAGAGAGATTTATATTTCAAAAGGCGCTGGGATATCAAAAGTAATAAACAAAGTCTTCGGGTCCACTGGAGCCAGGTGACTGAAGGTTGCCCCCTGGTCGCCTTGAGCAGACCACTAAATAACGTGATCCTGGGTTCTGGCAACACATGTGCGAGTAAAAATCTTCATTTTCCACAAGTGAAGGTGAGGGTCCATCTTCATCTGTTTAAGTTTTGTGCTTCGGCGAATCAAGAGAGGAATAATAGTGTTATTATTAATTTTCCACAGCAGCGGGCTAGTTTAGAGATCCCCGAAGGAGGGCCACTGGCCCTGGGCTCATTTCTCTATGATGCACTGCTCCAGTGAGGGGAGACCCACTCCAGAAAACAATTCAGAACAACTGTGTTCCGCATGCCCGGCGTTAAAAGCCCCTGCTCGCCTCCTGCGTTCCTCCAGCGGACATGGACTCAGGTTGTGGATCCGGCCCAATAGAGAACCAAGCCCGGGGTAACAGGGTTTACTCCCCTTTGAGGAGTCCACGGGTCGGAAAAGTGTCCTGTCGGAGGATCGCCCTTCTTAAGACAGGTGTGAGAATGCGGGGAACTCCTCGGAGCAGCTACGTGCAGGGAAACGTGCACCGACGCGGCTTTCCCGACTACGACCTTCCTCTGAACTCCTTCACCCCAGCTGACCACCACGCCGCGAACGCACGGACAGCCAGAAAACGACAAAACGGGGGAAAGGAGAGCAAAACACGGGGGAGAAACGCTGCTTCGTTCCCGTCCACCGCGGAGAAAAGCCCCCCAAAAACGCCGTCCCCGTCCAGGCTGCACGCTGCCGTGAAGTGAGAAAAGTCAGTAGCACGCCGCCCGTCGCTGTTCTCAGATTAACGTTAGCTGACGGGGAAAAACAGCTAACGCTAGCTAGCTCATCCAAAACAAACGAGCTTTCGGTGTCGGCGATAGAGTTAAAAAATCAACAAAACACTCGCGAAGTGAGAGCCTCGTGCCCAGTAAGCAAGAAAGGATGAGGTAAACAAACGTAAAAGGACTTAAAACACGGGCCAAGTAGAAAAACTTGCATTCCCGTTCCATGTACCAGCCGCTCTCCCTAAGGTTCCCCCTCTTTCCGTCTCCCTTTCTGCGAGTCTCTCCGCCAGTAAACAAGTCCTGCCAGTCACCTCAGCTGGGCCGCACGTGGTCTGCGCCAAAACCCGGAGCGGAAGGGGCCCTCGCTCGCCGCCGCCTGGATCCGGACTGTCGGTGTCAGCGCCGGGCTCTTTGTCGTGGGGGAGGAACGGAGCGGAATAGGACGTGCACGTCAACAGCACGGGCCCCAGAAGATCCGCTCTCTGACACCCATGCGCGGATCGGAACGAAACGTCTGTCTGGGCCCGCGACCGACCCCACGCTAACAGCCTCTATTTGTCTCACGCATCGTTTTATGAATTTCAGTAAGTTTGCATCTGAACATTTTTGGAGCATATCTGTTTTTGGTTGAGTTTGCGTTTACTGTATTTTGTGCATTTTGCGTCTCTTTGGTGATTTGCTTGTGGACTTTGGTCCGTCAGTTAATATTCGCAATAACAGAAGTATGGACTTATTTTATTATCACTTCACATTTTCCGGCAATTCTCGGCAGTTGGTCAATGAGTTTGCAGGAAAAACAAAGTAGTGTAGTGAAGGAGCAGTGTGAACAGCACATACTGTTCTACATACTGATCCTGCAGCTACAAGAAATAAAAAAACTCATCATGTCAAGGAAGTTACACAAAGTATTCTCAGATTTGCATATGTAGCAAACATCCCTATTATGAAACCTTTTCATAACCGAACAATAGCTGTGCACAAAACCTCGCAGAGAATAGAACTGATAAGAATACAGCCAATGACTGCACAGTGCTCCACTCTGCCACGAGCTTGTGAACCAGGCTTGTTGTTAATCTAAGGAATGTTGTTACCCAGTGAACAGAGTAAATGAGGTCTTAGTGAGATTAAATGTCACAGGTCTGAAGAACCGAGGGCTGTGGAATCTAGTCAAAACAGATCTCTTTGTGGTGGCCACGCTGTCTGACGCCAACTGGAAGCACACTCTTCTCTTGTGAAGTTGGCTGAACAGCCTTTTTATCCTACTAACCTACCTAAAGTGCTGCTATATGAATCTACACATGCGGCACTTGTGCAGCACAGTCTTTTGCTCCCACACTGTCGTACAATGGCTTCATTTCAGCAGGTGGCACTAAAAATAACTCCGGCCCATTCTCTTTTGCTCGAAATGTCAAACAGGGACACAGGCATACAAAGTTGTGAATAAATTGGATTAAATGTAATCAGAGAGGCGACTATAGGAGAACAGGAAGTCTGCGCTGCAGCAAATAACTCAACTGTAATGCAGTTGTGTTAGCGTACACAGGCTTGTACAGTTGGAGTCATGGTTTGGCTTCACCTCAGCGCGTAAACTTCATTCAGATTAGCGTCTAGTGGCACCGTCTGCAGCCAAGTCTGACGGAATGAATGCACCAGCGAAAGCTCCAGTCACACTGAACGCGTTGCTTGATCGGCTCTTTGACCTACAGAGGAATTATTCTTACTAACAAACACGACTCTGAGCATTTCAGCCAAAAATACAACAGAGAAGAAACCTAAAACATACAGTTTTGGTTCCCAGACAGTTTCAGATGCCAAACGGATCCAGACTGGTTCTGTGGCAACACATGTGGTATAAGTGGGTGTAATTCTTCTCCTGCATCATCAGGTGCTTGACGGATGAGAAAAGCCTATGATAACAATAAATATACTGGATCAGTGCATCCCTCAAGCTGAGGAGCATGAAAACGGACCGTATGCTGTGACCTTTAACCCTTCAAGATCTGGGCCCATGGTGAACATCTGTAGGAGAAGTGTGGGGAGAAGTTCAGCAGGAGTCCACACAGCCGTCATTCAAACGACAGATAAGTCTCAGTGTTCCTTTAAAATCAAGGTCCAAATAATATCTTGAAGCATCAACTTCATCAGCTAAGAAGCACTCAGGTAATTGAAGCTTATTGGAAAGAAATAACATTCATTAGAGCAACTGGCAATCAATACGCATAAAAATAAATTATTTACAAATGCACATATTTGCATTTTCATCTCACAACATAATCTGCAGCATTAACCCCTGATGTGCATCACAGCTCTCTCTATCACACACGATGCAGAGGCCTAAACAAACCCCAGCTCACTCTCACCCAGTTGCCGCAGCCTTTAAACTGAGGGATTAATATGTTTGAATGAAGAGACACTCTTGTCTTTGTTAGTGTCGAAGGCTCCGTAATTAGGTGCCCAGGGAGCCAGGAAGCAGGAGGCTCCCTTCTGCCTTTGTGTGTATGTGTGCGTATGGATAAGGGCATCGGTGCGTGTGTGTGATTGACTATGTCCACCATGGAGAGGGTCATAAGCTTAAACAGACAAAGTGCTCTGGATTATCCTCTTCAAATGGCTCCCTGTGCCGGTGATTTACACATTTAGCACTTGCTGTTCGTGTACCTTAGGCCTGCAGCTGAGACAAACAACGGCTCTCTCGCCTTGTGCGCTAATACCGAAGACCTGGGATTATCACAGAACACAACAAATGCGGAACTTAGTGGTGCGTTTATGTCCAACAGAGCGATGGCCGCAAACGCACCTCTAGGTTATGTAGGTTATGTTCGTCCAGGTTGGAGACCTGTATTTTTATACATCTGCAGAAATGCTTTGCATGTAATCAGATCGTCTCCCCCGTATCTCCCACAGCATCAGATGTGTGTGTGTCCTACATGCAAAACGTTGGATTATTACAGCAGCAGGTGTGTGATGTGGGACCAGATCAGTCCTCCTTCCTGTACAGGTGCGCGCTGTGTCAACTGGAGGCAGTCTTTGTAAGAAAATGAATGAAATGAACATCACACGCACACTGATAGACAGAGATAGTTTAGTCAAAACTTCCTGTCTGTCATTGTTTCTGCTTTTATTACCAACACATTAAACCTCATGCACTAAACAGCTCACTTTGAAAATCCACAGTGATAAAAAGCTGCCGTTCATGTTGTCAGATTGGCAAAATAATCAATTGCCAATGAAAGCGTAACCAATTGTGCACTGTGCCATCTGTGAAGAGGTGGACTGTTCCTTCCAGGGGGTTTACGGCTCACACAGTACACACTCTATGTCAATAAGCCTTTCAGACAAAGACTCAGTGACTGTACACAGCTTATTGCTCTCAGAGTCTGAGTCACGCATGCACATGATGAAAAATATGTACTTGCATTTCCACCTCCCTCCACATGAACTCTGGAATGATTGGTTCTCATAAATGTTTTATAAGGACTCCCTAAATAAATGTAAAACAGAAGTTGCACTGTTTGGAGGAGACGTCTGGAACGGTTATCATTTTACAAACATTAGACCATTTAAATACGGCTCCATCTTGTGCTTTGTGTTTTCGTGTGAGGGACTTATCCCTTTGTCACATACGCATCCTGGATGGCCTTGTTTTTTCCACCCGTGGACACACACTTATCAGTAAACAGATTAGACCGTCACGGCCACCTCTGCAGCCCACTCCTCTCTTTCCGTGCACAAACCTACCCCCTCTCACCACCTCCACCTTCTCTGCTGCCCTCCCCCCTAATGTGTTCCTGTTCTCGCGCTGATGGTTGATTCAAGGGGCCCATGATGCCGTGTGCAGTGCCGCCGGATTAGCTTCGTCGTTGATAAGGAACCTGACAGGAGGATTGAACGAACTTGAGCCCCCTTCGTCAGAGGACGTGTCACTGACAGCTTTATCCACATATTGTCAGAGTGACGGCAGGAACGACACATCTAGAAAGAGACACAGTAAACAGTGTCCATGGGGTCGGTCGTGGTCAGAGCAGTGTCACGCGTTCACGAGCAACGCCAGCAGCTCAGGGCACAACGTGCTGCTCGACATCAACGCGCCCAGTTCACGGAAGCACAGAGTTACTGCAGGCAGTTCGACTCACGTGAATTCACTTTGTGTATATCGTCTGTTTTACTGCACCCACCTGAAGCAAACCTGAAACCTATGGGTTTTTGCTCAGCCGCGAATTGTGAACCCGTTATCATAAGCACATATGGATTCATACATACATACTTATATATTCTACTTATATGTCGTTTTATTCTAAAGGTTCTTCTTCTTGTTCCATATCTGGTCGCGCTTATCAGTCATATCTGGAGCTTTACAAGCAGTGAGGTGTAGTAGAGTGTAGCATAAAAAACCACAATGCACTGACAACGTTGTAAACGTTTATGAGACGCTCATTTCGTATTAACCAGGCACCAGCAGTCGAGTCGCTACTAATGTTTTCCTGACCTCTGACCTCAGCAGGAAATTGTTTAAAAAAATATGTGGTTTAAACTCTGCAACTCATAAAGTCATGAAAAGCAACAACCTATTAAAAGTACACAACCAAATGACAAAGATGTTTTCCGTTTACACGTATTTGCAAGAATAAACCTGAGAGGCTTACGCGGGTCAGAGTGCAGAACGCTGTGACACGCACACCGACTGAGGCCAAATGAGAGAAAGGGGAAAAGGCTTAATTGCTTCCTGAGAGAGAGGCACGTTTGCGGGATGCAGCAGCATTGTATTAGTGTTTACCAAGGAAACGGAGACGGCCGCACACCACATCCAAGGTGAGAACAACTTCTTCTACAAGGATCAAAGATCGACTGCAGCATTCGTGACACCGTCAATTACAGGGAAGCAAGAGTCTAACTGCCACTCTTGACAGTAACCTGGCCCAACGTCTGCAAAGCTATTTCCCCCAGTGAACGCCTCTTCCCGAACAAAAATAGAAGTAACAGTGCTGCCAAACAAACTGACAAAATCCTCGATTAGTTTCCTCTTCCGTCTTGCCTTTTACTATTGTTATTGACTCTGTGGAATGAAGTCTAAGTACTGGCCTCGAGCCCATGTCAGTTGTTTGACAGAAAGGTTTGAGTGTATGCTTGTGTGTGGCCTGTTCCTTTCTGTCCTGGAGGAACCTTTAATTATTTGCTCTTCCCAAGTCCTATTTCCAGGCACAGGCCCTGAGGCATGTTACTTCAACATCCTGCGACTCAGGCATGACTGACCACGCCGCTGCTCTGTGACCCCGGGGCCAGCGCTCGGCAGACTGAGAACGGGGGAATTGTGCAGAGGTGGGGCTGTGCTGTGTCTCGAAACTTTCCAGATTGACATTATTAAAAAGTAGTGTTTGTTTGTGTTCTCCCAGGGAGTCCCCCGACCTCTCTCCCCCCAGAAGGAAGTTAGGTAACGAAAGCACGATGAGCGTGAAAGTTCAGCGAGAGGTCTGGGAGTCGACAAACAAACGGTGGCTTTCGACTTACGCAAGATGGAGTCATTGAAATGTAATGACATACGCTTGACAGAGTGCAAGTGTGCGATGATTGTGTGACTGAAAGAGGCCAGCTGTGTGAGGGTACAGCGTGTCTAGTCACTATAAATAACCTCGCTTTAAAAACGTGAGAGAAAAATAGCCCAAATTAGGACAGAAATATTCTACAGGGTTTGTAGAAACAGGCAGCGCCACCACGTACACATGCTGAGATTAGACAGGTGGTTATTAGGAACACGCTGCAGCTGCACAAGAGGGACACAAGGCACTGCAGCGTCACGGAACAAACAAGAGTCATACATTTTGATGGATCTTCCAGAAAGTACAGCTAAACCCGACCTCGGTTTGTTGCGGACCCTGAGGTATAGACTGTTCCAAGTCGTTATTTATCCTTCAAGTGCTCTCTGGGAGAATTTTATACTTTGTGTCTGTATGAAAAATGCTTGTTTGACTACACTGACACAAACACAACATTGTGAAAGAGCACAACCGATTTATTCAAACCAGGAATTTTACTTTTGTAGACTAAGATTCCAAGCGGCTGTTAATTCTGTTCCTGAGTGTGAGCGGCCGTCGGCCTCGACCGGTTGAAGCAGGTCCGGCTGAAAACATACGGCTTTTAGAAGGGTACAGAGAATCGAACACTGGTGGAGTGAGCGCTTTGCCCAGGTAAAAAAAAAACGTGTCAGTGGTCAAGTGCAACTGGCAACATCAATACGTGTTAAAATGACACAACGAGCAACAACAAGGTGACAAAAAAAACGAATCCAAAGGACAATAAAATGCACGTTTTCATTCTTTACTCCACTGAATTCAGTAGCAAAACAATAAAAATGTTTAGACAAAGAATCTCTGAGCTGCTAAATAACAAATGCTTAAAGCATCGCGACTGCAGGTCAAGCTCAGCCTGGTCTTGTGACCACACATTCCTCTTCTTGTAGCGCTGCAGCGAGAGGCGAGCAGGTAAACCCACGAAAGGCTGGCAGCGAATCCAGGTGTGCGGAGGAGACGTGGCTGGACAGATGAAGCCTCTGTAGCCGCGACGGCGTGACATCATCAGCTTCGCAGCTGGTCTTAACCAAGCAAGGAGAAGAGAGCAGGACTGGTAAAATACAGCTGAACTGTTGGTTGATATACTATGAACTGATGTTAAATCTTATTCCACATAGCTGGATGTTAAATGACATTATATGGAAGCACTACATGCACGTGACGCATATTTCACCACATGTTCCCTGTTGGTTTGAGCTGATGTTGGGCTGTTTTGCAGCATCTTTCAGTCAACCGTCCTCCCTGCAGGAGCAGAGCCTGTTTATGACACTGAACACAGGGCTGAAGCCGTAACGCAATAACATCCACTCCCTTCTTTGCTCTCATCGAATTGTGTCTTGCTGATTTCCAGTAATTCACCAGCAGCAGAAGACTTCATCCATGATTGAAGATGCTCAGTTTTTAAGCACCGTCTTCCCCTCTGAGACATTCAAGGCTTTAAAACCAGGCAGAAGAAACAGGGAGAGAAACAAATCGATACATGTACAAAAAGCAGAGATCCAAACGAGCAGCACCGATCCAGATTTAGGTTGAAGGGAATATGAGACAGCGCTGCACAGAATGGATACAAAAACGAAAAACTGAACACGTGTAAAATGAATCGAACCTCAGGGAGCAATGAGGGTTTGGGGAAACTCAACATCTATGTTATTGAAATCATAACCTGCAGTGTTTGGGCTGAATTCTCTCAGAGGCAGCGCTGAAAAAAACGCGTTGAAAACCTTGAAGAATAATTTTGCCAAAATGTAGCACTTCTCTATTTGTAAGTAATCGTGGACCATCTGCTTGTCCTTGACATACCAAGTCAATGGACAAAACATCTGCCCAGTGACGCCGAAGCTACCCTTGAAATGAACCTTGGTGTCAAACATCCTCACAAATAACAGCTCAGCCAAGGATTCAGAGCCTTTATCGCCACAGTATGACAAGAATTTGATTGTTTTGCGCTGAGTTCAAAAGCAGCTTGTTTTCGCTCCGTGTTGAGGCTGGTATCAGTTTCTGCATTTCGCTAATTTGCATTTTAATAAAACGTGGGTATTAAAGTTGAGTGGAAAATGAAGCAAAGAACCTGAAAGATGAAAGCAAAATCAGAAGGACATTGCACACACACAAACACACACACCCCCTAATCTGCTACCCTGAGGAGCCTCCATTGTTCCAGGAGGGGCCTGCACCTGCTGTGGTGGCTTGGGGCCTCTAGGGGAAGAACGTTGAGGGGGCCCAGGAGAGGTGCGTCTGTTTCCAACAGATCACTGTTTCTAGCGGCGCATTATTCCAGGGATGTAACCTCACCCACCTCCGTCTCCTGCCCTTCACCCACCTCGTCAGGGAGAGAACGCTGTAGACCGAGGCGGCACCCATAGTCTCAGCTGCTTCATATTGTCTACGGCACCTTAACATCCTTGACAGTTTTCACCCTCAAGGCCTCCTCCCCGTCTGAGCAGAGATTCTCAGCCCAAGGCTCAGTCTAAGCAGAGAAAAACAAGCGCTGCATTCGAGCCACCTGCGACTTCTTACCTAAGACCCAATTCTGGTTTCAAACAGAAACCTAAAGGTGCTATTACTCATTTCAGAACCGAAACAAAGCCAAGCCCATGAACCTTTGCTCCTAATAAACTACATTATCACCTTCATCGCACGATATACTGCAGCTTTAACCGCCTCCTTGTTTCAACGCACAGTTGAAGCAAAGCTGCCATTAGCTGTTAGCTCTCTGTTCGACATGCTGCCTCTATGGTCACATGGTCAGTCTCCAATTCAGTAAAACGCAGCTTTATTTGCCATGTTTTACATTTTGGGATTTGTAAATATTTCCTTCTGTTCCAGGAGTCAATCGAGAAGAAAGTCACAAAGCTTGAAGGCAAAATTATTGAATAGGTCAATATAGGACAAAATCAGCTAAACCGCAGTAGCTAAACTACGTAGACACTGTTGATGATGACTTGACCAACATTTTAAATGTGTCTGCGTGATGCTAAGCTAACTGGCTGCAGACTCCACCACCATTAGTCGCATTTGCAACACGTCAGCATCAACACAGCAGCGGCCGCAGGGATCAGTCCCGCTCGCTGGACGGCGTGTCTCTAAAAGGTGAAGGGTCTGAGCAGCGGCACTACCTGAGGTCCACATCAAAAGCCGAGCCGAGCCAGCAGGGAGCTTCTTTCCTTCCACTGGGGACTCTTTCAGCGCCGCGCCGCCTGACAAATAGGCTGGAAGGTTCAGTGCATTAACCCACATGTTGACACTAGACTGGGAACGCGGCGTGATGGAGGGGCAGGAGAGGGCTGCAGGGGATGACATATGGCTCAGGTCTTCAGGGTGCAATAAACACACAGGCATGTGCGGACACACCGAACACACAGCTGAGGAAGCAGCGATGTGGCTGCTAGGTCTTCTGTGATTTACTTCTTTGGTGGGCAACCCGATCATCAGCTGTGACGGAGCGTAAGAGAGGTGAAAGTGGTGCTTCAGCTACGTTAAGCCTCCAGCCAGGAAGCTGCCACAACAAACCTACGTGTGTGAGAATGAGATAGAGGGGCTGGAGAGAAGCCCCCATCAGGAAGAGAAACTGCAACGGAAAATGAAAACAACACCTGCGCAGACGAGAAAATGTCAGATCAGCTCAGATCAGAAGGTCTGGTGCTGTTCCTTGAATCCAATCTCACCTATATTGTGGTGTCTCCATTTACTTCTGCAATGTTGGTTTGGTATTAACAGTCTTCTAAGAGGGGTTTTCAACAAAACCTAAACCCGGAGTGATCTCTATTAGTTCCCTGTAGTACGAGAGCTCCAGCAGTTATCAAGATGCACATGAATTTCCATGTCTAAGAATGAAACCGAGAGCGAACAAAGCATAAAACCATAAGCAAGCAATCAATAAAAATGTTCAAGGAGCTCATCGATTTGTGCAGAGTTCATCATAAAATGTATGGATTCAGCAGAGTCGTCTCAGAGACCACGGTAGCAGCGCATCAGCTCTCGCGTGTGTAAGATAGTGACTCACTTTATGAGCTCAACAAGCGCAGCCTTTTACGCTGCCATTAGGTCATTAACATTACAGCACATTTCAAACTTTGGCAGGAGGTAAGAAGCAAAGCTCTCTTTAGCCGTTTGCTCCCCGGAGAAAGTAGATGGAAAACAGAAAAACGGAGAGCGAGCGAGAAATCTCCTTCATCTCTGTAGGCAACCCAAATCCTTAGAGCAGCCGCAGCCAAAAACTAAATTAAAAAGAGTGGAGTGTTGCACTGCGCTGAGAGCAGATGGAAGCGCTCTCATGCTTAACAATTTGTTCCTCCGCTCGCTGTTGTTTCGAAGGTTTAAACCACCACCACACGCTCGCTCAAACACCAGCGATACAATACTGGATTACGTCCTCGTTCCCCAAACCACTCTGCTGCATTTATCCATCGCCTGCACAACAAATGCTGAAGGTACAGCAGACACTGGCTGTTTATTCAGTCCTGATATGTATTTATATGTGCGCACAGGTAAACCACGCCACTAGACGTGAAGCTACATGAGCAGAGGTTCACAGTGTGAGCACAGATGATCCCATTATTCTTAGATCATCCCTGCGGGAAAATACTTGAAGAAGGAACCAATTCAGGTTTACAAGGTCAGAGGTCAGAAGAGCCACTAATGAGTCTCTGAGAGTATTTGCTGAAAATAGGAAGTTAAACTTAACTGGTGCCAGTCACTGGAGTTTCCACAGAGAACTAAAACACAAACGGGCAACAGTTCGTTCCAGTCAAGGAGATAATAAAACCGTAGCGAACGACCGATGAAGTCATGAGCTGTTTCAGGTCAGGAGCAGAGCAGCCGATCACACTGTCCCAAAAGACTCAGCAGAGGCCTGAGAGTGGAGGCGCAAGCAGCTGAGATTAAACTGAGGGACGGTGATCCTCTGCTGTGACACAACCTCATTTGGTCTCCTGGTGGCCTGCATACCTCGGCTTCCAGCAGGGAAAATACCCCCAAGGGATCCTAAATATACGACAGTGAGGTGGGGCATAGCCAGGCAAAGGGAAAAGGGAGAGAGGAAGAGCCTGGGGTCGAGCTGCAGGCTCGGGCAGGCCAGTCAGACGACAGACTGACAACAGGGAGGAATGTTAACCTGAGCGTGTCTGTTTGCATGACAAATAGTCTTAAAGCAACGATAAGGGAGGACAAAAGCTACCGAGCGGCACAGACGACGCAGAGTCACACACGTCTCCGTTTGCTTTTTCTGTGGCAACCGCCTTTATTTAGCCATCCTTCAATCCTCAGATCGCTTCTAAATGAGTGGTGGAGTTAATTTAGGCTTCCTGGCTTGATCAGGCCACCGGGGTCATGGAGGTCACAGTCACTCGTCTGCGGACACGACTGACACACACTGGCCACATTCAGGCAGCACAATCGACACATACACAGTTTGCTCAAGTATCATCTCATACAGGTAAGGACATTTCTTTATTCCTTCTGGAACCACTTCGCTTTTCCAAACACGCACACACACCAGCTCTAGATGATACGTGGCTCCAGTGAGAGGTTACACTCATGAGGACGACATCTTAATTCATTACCAACAGAACAAACACCAACACCTGATGCACATTTATGAGATACGCTAAACAACTAAAACTAAACGAACAGCTTTTAATCTGCACCATTCAGTTTAACTGCTCGTATATAGACTTGTAGGCCCCATTTAAAATGTGCCTTTGTAGGTTTTGATATTGCAGCTACAACTACATTACAGTGAGTAATAAACCTTTTATTAAAATGTTATTTAAACCTGGAGGGTTAACGTGTAGTCAGACACTTTAGCAAGTCCGATTAGTTTGTTCAATCTAGAGTATTGGCCTGTATTTACGTTGGACGGTTCATGATGAATGCTTAGTGGAAAAACGCTCTAGGAAAGGTGACTGACGCTGAGAAGGTGCATCCATGTATTGAATGGCTACTCTCCTACGTGGTGTGGGATTAAAATAATTAAGGCTAGGTCCTTACTCTGAGTGTTAAGACTATGTTGTTGCTCCCAGAGGCAGGAAGAAAAACCGACACTGATGTTTCAAAGCACATTGTGCGTGTTGATGCATCTTTCGTCAGCCCATTTAGAGGAAGAATTCAGTTTCAAAAGTGCAAGTAGTTCGTTGTTTTGGTTCCGACCACTACTGATCTGTGACACACACAGGCATGCTGTGCAGATCTATGGAGCTCTACGTAGCCACTGCTCTTGTAAACAGAGGAAGACGTCGGTCTAGGAGTTCGGGACTGTCCACGGTTATCATCTGAGTCTGGGGAAGATTCTGATGAAGAGAATCATGCTGATGAAGGTGAACGACACCAGGATGAGCATCAGCCACAGCAGCCAGTTCACAGACTTTTTGGTGTGCTGCTCTAAACGCTCTGACTCCGTCTTCAGCTTCTCAAAGTTCAGGTCTGCCTGACGCATGGACTGGCTGAGAGTCTGTGAGGGGAAGGAAGACGTAACCAGTGTAAGGTCAGTTTGAGGAAAGGAATAATAAATCATACAACGGAGCTTCACAGGCTGATTTTGAACGTAACTGGACTTAGACTGCCCACTTGTGGTCGGAACCGGAGACATGGCATCGGTAAGAGGAACAGTTTATGGAACAGAAACATTGACTGTAATCTATTTCTCCAAACCAAGATTAAAACAAACACACAAAGAAAAATATTAAAAAAAAGAAGACAATGGCTTATTAAACACTACCACGTCTACCAAGTTACCTGGTTGTCCTGTCTGATGATATTCTGTGCTGCAAGAGTGTTGTTCTTCAGGTTTTTGGCCAAGTTGAGCATGTCTTCTGCCAGTTTCTCCTGCAGGTTATGGTGATGCTGCAACACAGCATCCAGCTCTGCAGCCGACTGACGCTCATCCAGATGAAGACCTCTGCGTGAGGTGGGGCAGCGTTGTTAACATCACAGAGAGTTAAGGGGCAAAACATTTCTGCATTTGTATGAGTATTTGACAGTGACATTTCACTACATAGCCAGGAATAGATCAAAACTGTTAACAAGCAACCAGTGGCCTGTTAGCAGAGTAGATACATAAAAGCCTAATTGATTCTACTAATAAATAACATCAAAAGCTTTACCTTCTGTTTCTCAAGTCTGTCTCCGATGAGCCTATAGAGAGAAAAGAAGTGAAACAAGTGAAACTGCCGCAGTGTCAGTAACCTAATAGCTTCTATTCCTCAGTATAGATACTTCAGGAGAATTACAAACGAATTCTTACCTTTGCCCGAAACTGACTGTAATGACACAAAAGGAGACGATTTATGAGGTTTGTGTTCAAATCAAATGTTTTTCCTCAAGAGCTCGAACTTTGGTAATGACATGTACTGCACAGTGGCTTCAAAATAAAGAAAGGGGAGCTCTCATCCTACCGTGCCAAGCAACTCATCCCTCATCTCTCCTGTGCACCTGGCCTTTGTCTGCATGTGCACAGTTTTGGTGGCTGCCATCCTCTCGTTGGCTATGGTGGGAGTCCGCCCAGGTGCGAGGAACTGATTAGCTAAAGCTTTTTCTGTCGGTGAAGTCTGTTAACACGACAATGCCAAAATACTCAGAGTTATAACGACAAATATAATACGATTAAAAGTAATAATAAAACATGCAATAATGTTAAAATGGAAAACATGATACATTTCTAAAACACTGCCACTGACCAGTTTCTCTGCCTCTAAAAGTCCCTTCAAAAAATCTACTTTTCTGGTGTATTCAGTCAGGACTTCAGGTGTGGGTTTGCTAAATAAAAAACAAAATAACAGCATTTTTCAGATATTTATATGATGATGAATAGTTTGGTCTAAGCAGGGACAGAAATAGAAAATGGACACATTTGTGTTTCAGGTTAAACAAACATTGACCCAGATGAGGCAGATTGTTACCTTGGGCTTTTCCTCAGAGCCGACAGCATCTCTTCCAGAGCCCCAACATACTAGAGAATACAAAAGACTAACTGTGACTGGATAGATCAGACTTCATTACATTTGCTGAAACATTTACTATTTGTAAAGGCAAATATTTCCTAGCTTCAACCAAGTAAAAGTCGGAATTTGACTGTTTCGTTTTGATTCGCAAAGTAATCCTACTGCTGACATAACACTGCGTCTATGTGCGACACCAGCCTCCTGCTTTTTCTGGCTGTGTAACAGCAGAAGCATCAACTGAGAGGAAACGATATATTGGTTGTGAAGCCGGTTTAATCGATTGAATGGACATTTGAAGCTAGTTAGCTTAGCTGTTTATTCACCAAACGCCTAACGTAGATTAATCTACTACGCTTGTCTGAGCTTTGCTCTTATGTCGCTTCTCCTGACGCGACTTGGTTTTAGTGGATATTTGAATGTCGCCGTTTACAGCTCAAACGCTCTTGAGCTAAGTTAATATTGACGCGATGGTCTGCGTTGAGCTGGAAGTGAAGCAACGGTTCAACTGTGCAAAGTATGACTGTGGTTCCTGTTTATAGCGCTAAGAAACGTGTCCGTCACAGATTTTCAGTGACGACGTGGCTAACAGTCCAACAGCTGCAGCTCACAACAACTGCTAACTGCAACTGATGACGTTGCGAGACAAACAGAACCGGGTCAGGTGCTTGTGGCCGGTGTTTACCTTGTCTAATCTCCACTCGGCCTCTCCTCGTTTCTCCGAAGCAATGGATTCACAGCGGGACAACAATCTGATGAAATTTATTTCCAATCTAGACGCCATGTTTGAAGCCGACAGACCGTCGCAGCATCATGACGCAAACAGACGTGACGAGAAGTGGGCGGGGCTTTAGTTTAGTCCCTCCAGACAAAACACTAGAGGCCAAACTGTTAAAGCAGCAAACAACTAATATTCCAACAGAACATACATTTAAATACTATAATGTACTTGAAATTTGATGGAGGTTCTTATTGATCCCAGGATAAATCTGCTGTATCATGTACGTTAAGCCTCACCTTCATCAGTCTGAGTTGTTCCATCAATTCAATCTGGACTTACATTTACAGTACATAATGAAAAGCATCTGCCTTTTATTGTTACTATTGTTACTAATTTGATACCGTACTGTTTTTTGGAGCAGGTAAGACAGGGGCCGCAAACTCACACAAAGATAAAAATAAAGAATAAACACGCTTTTACTAAAATACACTGGCCTGCGAGTTGAACGGTTTGTGGGTTGTGCTTGTAGACCTTTTATATCCACTCTGTACTTACCTTTGACAAGATCTCAAGATTTCATTTTATTAATGCAGCGTCACTAGAAACAAATACCAAATTCCAAAACTACATAACCTGTGTATGAGAAAATGGAAATTCAAGTTATCGTTTACTGTATGAAAATGTTATTTAGGTCAAACATCATGACTGTGCCTGACAAAACCACACAGAAGCAAAGTTACAAGCATCACTTTTGTAATGTCAAGCTAATGCTAATACCTATTACACGACATGCCATTCAGTCCCAATCATACATTGTGTTAAACAATACATCACAACCCAGACAAACTAGCAGACATCATTCATCAGCAGAGGAACATTAGTATTACATTTCAAACAAAGAAGCAGGACTTCAGCAGAACCTGCCCATCAGTGACTGTCCACAGCTGAGTGAAGCCAAATTTTCGAAAAGGCGAGTCCAACAGCTGTTGCATCATGGGTATCCCAGGAAATGGATTGCCTGCTGCTTCCATTTCCCTTTGTTACAATGACTTCCTATCTGATGTTTGTTGTGCAGCAGGTAAAAGGTTGAAAGCAACCACATCATGGTCTTCTTACAAAAGCCACAACGTGCAATGTTTAGGTCCTTGCTTTGAGCACGTCTTGTTGGTTCAGTACAACAGACAAGAAACTTAAATGTACCCACGCTGTGTCCCAAACAACCTTTCCTCCCTCAATAATAACACGAGAATTGTACTCGCCTCACTCTCTGTACATTGTAAAGGCACTACCTACATTTGCGTGAGCATATTTTGCTCATTAGACAAACTACAAGTGAAAAGTGCGACAGGAACCTGTATTATTTCTTTGTATTAGCACAAAACAAAAAGACAATGAGAGAGCTGGTCATTGTCAAACTATAGGAAATATAGCCTCGTTTTCAGCTAAATTCATCTACAGCAACCGCAATATATTAAAATGATAGAAAAGGTGCTTGGCAACATCTTGTCATATGGGGCAACAGGACTGTAGACAAGCTCCTCTGATCCCAGCGACTGGAACAGCCTCCACTGTGTCCCACTATGTTTAGCTTTATATTGCCCCTCTGGCTACTGCATCCCATTCAACAACTTATATTCACACATGCACATTACATTCCTCCATGTGATTCCGGATTCTCATCATTATGCATTTTTGTTTCCATTTGTTATACTCTGAGGTTGCTGCCTTCTCTGTCTTTCCTGTTGTGTTCTGATCAGACGTCCTCGTCCATATAAGGTACGTCTGGGTCTGAAAAACGTCTTGGGCCCTTCGATTCTTGTGTGCTGTGGTGCTGAGGCTGAGGGGAGCATGTCACCATGGAGATGGAGGAAGAAGAGGACGAAGCAGATGGAGGGCAGGAGGAAAAATGCAACAGTAGGTCACTTTCAGGGCTGTCGATGTACAGGGACTGTGTGCTGTCTTTACGGCGGCCCGGCTGCTCTCTTCTCCTGACTAAGAATTTCAGTGGTCGATTTCCAGAAGGAGGAACTGTCTGAGTTGAACCTGAGGCCACAGACTGAGAGAGGACGCCTGAAGGGAGTTTAACTGTGTCTGGAATGATGGGGTTGCGACGTTGCAGCAAACGTCTGAAGGAAGAGTTGAAGGATTCAGAGCCTGACGAACTCCAGCTGGACACAGGTAAAGTGGAGTTTGCATGGGTGAGATTTAGCACAGAGACGCGTCCATCACGGACTTCAGGTCGCTCGGCCTGGCTGGATGGTTTGGTTTGACACACTGGCCTGTGCGGCTGCAACGGGAGGCCATGTTGTCCTGGAAGACAGGAAGAAAGAAGTAAATATGTTTTGCTCAAAATATCCAGCAATTCTTAGAGGATGACGGTCAGAGGATAAACAAGCAACCACCCACCAAAAAATTACATTTAGTGAGGTAGACACAGACTATGTGCCAACCGTTCACATCATTAGTTTGGTTAATGTTTAAGCATGCTTCTACGTCACACATGCATATGCATACATGAGCGTGTAGATGTATGCACGCATGCACCCACACCCACACCCACGGTTGCCGTTCTTCCAACCTGCTTTGTTACAGAGCAGATGTCAACCTTCCTTTCACCATCACTGGTCCAGACCTGCACCACAAAAGACAGGAGAGGCCCGACCCAGTGGCCCAGTGGTCTGGTCAGAACCCACAGGTGAGTGACAGTGAAGAAGTACAGAGAGAGAATATTCAGCCTGTAGCCACTGACCTTCAGGTTCTGAGTTGTGGGCAGAAGAGCGCTGCTGCTCATCCAAAAGACTCTCAGAGCTCAGGGAGGCTTCGGAGTCCAAGTTTTCCTGATCAGAACCAGGTTGTTCCATATCTACAAGTCCCCGCACCAGATCCTCTCTACAGAGAGAGATACATTTACAGGTAAGGACCATAGTTCCTAGTGGACATCTGAGTCCAACTCGTGAACCACAACCAACCAAGACACGATAAAGACATCGGAGAAATGAGAGACACAGATAATAATACAGGTCTTTACTTTTGCTTCATGAGGCCTTCAATGCGTTCCTTTATGTTCTCCTCAGTCTCGGTGTCCGAGTCCTGTGTCTGGGGCTCCTTCTCAGGGACCACGCTAAGACCTGAACGGACCTTTTCATTTATCTGAAGAAGGCAGAATCATACCTCAGAAACCCAACATCAAAATCTTACATTGCAAATAGACTCCACAAACTGTTAGTGAGAAAAGCAGAGTGGATGGTTTCTGACAGCACTAGAAACAGGAGGGAAGGGAAGAAAATAACTGTAATGACAAAACATACAATAATACACATTCCTGTTTAGGTGTTGGAGATGTTTTAGGGCAACTGTTGAAATCTATGATTGGGTTGGATGACACATCGTCATCTATACCCATTTAGCTTTGTGGTCTTCTTAAAAAAAGGCATAAGAGTTATAAAGAAGCTGGAAAGGCATCAAGACAAATATGCATCTTTCCCATCAAGGCCTCCAAAGACAGCAATTACAACACAAACCCACGAAGATGTTTGTGTCCATGAGGAACAGGCAAACTGAAAATCCTTCACACAATAATGATCTGACTAACATGCAACCTTCTACCAGTTAGTATGGAAGAAGAAAGGTGAAGATGGATGACACAAAACACACCCAGAGCACAGAGAAGAATCCACCCACGTCTAACATGCCATGCACAGGTGCTTCTACATGGCAAACTACCAGGCACTACAACTACTGGATCTAGTGAACCAGAGCTTAATGATACATACCACCACCCCTTTGTAAGGAGTTGACAACCTGAGAGGTAAATGCTGGCAGTGCTAAAGAGAGACAAGGAACATTGACCACGTTACCCATGTAACCTAGTACGAGAGTATCTGACACTGGGGTTGTTGGATGGCATTAAAAGGTGCAGGATAATGTTACTGACTGGTCAAAGAGGGTTAACTTCTGCACAGAAAATAAATAATTCACAGTAGACCGTTCACATGCTTGTCTCTTTACTTTAAACCTAGGCCTAAAATTGAGCAGCAATCCAGAGCAAGGCGTGTTTATGCTGCTCACCGTGTTTTGTCTCTTAAGTTTGAGCTGGTTTTGAGCATCAGCCTCAGCAGACTCCACCTGCTTGATCTTCTCCATTGTTTCATTGTAGCGTCTGATCTGCTCATTGATGAGCATCTCTATACACCTGCAGGAGGACACCAAACAGTGTGAGTGTGTAATAGATCCCAGGCAACGATAACCTAGAGAAGCACACTTGTTATTCTGGTTTTCACTGCAGACGTACATGGTGGTCTTGGCAACATCCTTCATGCTGAGCAGTGGGTCAGCAGTGTCTGGGCAGCGTAGGATACACGGGGCAAACACTATGGCCAATGAGTTAGGGGACATGCGGTTGTGTGTCTCTTCTTTGAACACCCTGCAAGAGAATGGACCAATATGAAGGATGTAGTAGCATAAGCAGTATGTGAACGTTTTAAAGAACACACACAATACGCAGAGAGAGCCTCCTACCTGACGAGGTGGAAGACAAGTCTCTCTAATGTGTTGAAGTTCGCAGTAGGAAGCTCTTCCAACACTTTGTAGATGGCTTGAAGCTGCTCCTGCTTCTCTGGAAGTTCTACAAGTCGAAACAATTCATAATAACATACCACTATATTCCATTATAGCCTCTAACTACTAACTGTAAGAAGCACTGCTAACAGTGACACAGACCACCCTCGAGGGTAAATGTGCTTCTCACCCACTGCATGCAGGAAGTCATTGTAACGGGTAAATGTCATAAGTGGGTCTGGCAGCTCCCTCAGCCACTGTTTCACCAGGCCTGTGACTGTGTGGATGGGATAGTCTTCAAGGCAGACCTGGTGGGGGTCTAAACACATCAACAATTACATATCAATACAAGAGCCATTGTGAAGTTTCCTTTAAGCATAAAGGTCACTCAGAAAAAGACCAACCTGTCTCTAGTCGCTGGTAAAGCTCTTTCATGCGGTTGGAAGAACCAGATTTGCGGTAGATGCCCTCGACATAGAGGCCGTGTATCTCCACATGCTCCAGCATCATCTCCAGTACCATCGGCACTGGGTTCTTATCGCTGACAACATGACACACGTGCACCCCGAAATGCTGACGACCAGACTCTTCATCACCCTGTGGATTCAGACAAGCAGCAACCGCTTACTCACGGCAACTAATGTTTTATGACACTTTTGATAAGACTTAGCATAACGAAGCAAAGCTGTTTACTGAGGAAGATCAGTGTAAACGTGACTTGACCTTAGCTACATTTTACTAGTTACTCAGCTTTTATTTGTAACACAAACAGAAAGCAAGAGTGAGGGAAGAGCACTTTTCTAAAAAGATAAAAACATACCTTCTTGGCAGAGAAGTTGTAGCAGCTAGTGACTATTTTGCAGATGCATTTCTTGTGGCATACCATCTTACAATCTGCAAGACAGGTTACATCAACGTATGAAGCCTTTTTAATTATATTATTATATATACTGAGATCTCTGCAACTCACAGCTGCACATGTAGGCCTTCTCCATGACCCAGATGTAAGAATTACACTGGTCACAGGACTGCATAATGTTGACCTGGTAGTTGACAAAAACGTGATCCAAGGCACTCTCCTTCTAAAAAGAGAGTCACTCAGTTAGAAACAATCTGATTTGTTAATATCTAAATGTATGTATCACAAAAATGCCACGACACTAAACTTACATTTTCATCTTTTTTTCTCCTCTTCTTTCTACTTTTAGTTGGCTGAAAATCAAAGAACATGTGTGATTTAATATTTCATTTCACGTGGACTGAACGATAATCAACTGCAATGACTTACTTTTGCAGGTTCAGCCTCTCCCTTCTTCATCTCTCCTCTGATGAAGCCATCCAGCACAGACTGGAACAGGTTGACCACCAGCTGAATTTCTTCTTTGTGCTGCTCACCCGCTAGGTGGATCACTTGCTTCTGGTAGCTTTTCATCAGAGCTTTGTAGCCGTAGACAAGCTTGTTCTGAAGTTTAGGGGACAAGAAGGAATAATGAGAAAGAGGAGAGGGCTGCAATCACATCAAAGAGTGCTTGTGTGCCTGCAGTCACGTACTTGGACTGAATATGTGTCTTTTAAAGTTTCTCTGAAATGCATGGTAGCCGTTACAAAGATGGCTTCTGTTTTGGACAGCTGCTTCCCTCTGGAGCGGAAATCATTGACCTAAGAAGGACCACAGAGAACACTTTTGTTGGCAGATCAGATCAAATTATTTCCTACAGTAACTGAACCTCTTGCTTCATTTTCGTTACCTGGTTGCCCAGAAACTCATCAAGGTGGCGCAGCTCATTGGAGTTTGTTATTTCCCGATCCAGTGACGTATTCCATTGCTCTGAGACCCGGGTGGCACGACTGATTTTTATGGATGGATTACGAACTACAGCTCTTCCACCACGGTCACCATGTTGTTGATAGAGAGGACGGGACAGATGTCCAGCAGTTGAGACTGAAAGGAAAATGTTTTCTTAGTAAATACAGCAACAGATGACTAAAAGGATTCCTTTAACTTTTATTATACTAAAGTAGAGAACATGTAATGAAGAGTACCATCCATCAGTAACGATTAAAACAAAAGCCTGAGCCTGCACAGTCTGGGAAACACACTCGATAATATACCAGTGTTTCTATACTGTAGGTCTTTGCTTTGACTGTTGAATAAGAAAAATATCTTAATGTTTGATCTCAAACTGACCACAATGATTTTCCTACTACAAAATAGTTATTCAGTAGAATGTACGGTGAAATCACATTAATAAATGTCGTATTTCTAAATCCAATAATGTTTTTTAAACTTGAGAAGAAAGACATTTTGAGTTATTTACTTTCTCCTCCTGTTGGCCTCTCACTGAGAGTCTGAGCAAATGTCAGGTCTCCGTTGTCTGGGGTCTGGGCTTCTTTGTGGGGTCGCTTTTTCAGAATCTTGCTCAAGAAACCACCAGACCTGCGAAGCACAGGATAAACATAAAGCTCTGTAAATACACACACCTTTATGTGATATTTAACTCACAAATGATTCATGGTCATAATCTGATGTTGGACACATCTTCAGCGTAACTTCTTATAAGAACAAAGTACAATTTCCTTAATGTTTCCAGCTTTCAACCAAATGTGATTTTGATTTTTTCACTTGTCCATAGGTCAGTGCAGTACCTGTCTGGTGTGGACGGGACAGGATGGGCTACATCTTGGTGAGTAGAAGCATCTTGTTGCTTTCTCCTGGTAGATGTTGCCCTTGCACCATCAGCATAGCTTTCATGGGGGTTTACCACCTGCAGGACACAAATAAGCAAAAATCCATATCTCAACAAGTGATCAAACAAAGTGCACGTTATCTCATCAGTTTGGGTGGATTATAAGGACAAAGCGTACAACTCAACTTAAACCAGACACTACACTCTTTCAAAAATACATATAACGTACCTTGCTGGCTGCGCCTTCAAAACCTGGAGACAAACCTGATTCTTTCCTGTAGATGACAGGGATAAAGATGAGAAAATCATTTTCTAATTTAAAAACGTACTGATAGCAAAGGACAATAGCGTAAAAGAGTGTAGTGCAAGTAAAGATGCTTTCTGACTGATTGATGGGTATGAAACAATCAGCATCAGCAATAGATGGACGGATGTGATCGGAACAACCTCCATGAACTACGATGTTTGTGGATGACATTGATCTGTATTGAAAGTAGGGAGCGAGCTGGAATAAGCCTGAAAATATGGAGGTATGTAGTGGAGAGAAGGGGAACAAATCCACACAGGAGGCAAGTGGATTAGTAAGAGAGAAGCTGGTGGAATGACACAGTAGCGGTAGAGATGGTGAACGTACATAAGTTTAAACACTTAGCTGTTCAACGGGGATTGTAACAGAGTATTAAGGGAGAAAGTACAGGTAGCGGGAGGCAGATGCACTGACAGAGAGACTTCTACTACACGTGTGCATGTGACCAGAATCAAAAACGTACATCTGTTGTCTTTCACTGTCGTAAGGTGGCGGAGGGCTGTCAAAGTGTTCTCCGTCACTCCTTCTCGCCCTCCACCTCTCTGGCTTCTCCTTCATCCCCCCAGGACGGCGCTGCAGGTTTACCCCTCCTTCACTCTCCCCTACACCGTTTCTGACAGGCAGCGACTCGGCGGGCTGCAGGGCTAATGTTGAAGGGCGAATAGGGCCTGCAGGAGGAGGAGGTGATGGGGAGCTTTTTGGCTCCTTCTTCCCTCCTTTGTCGTCCTTCACTTTCCACTCCACAAACGTATACTGGTCTAGTTCCTTGCTGTCTGACCGCTCCTTTATCTTGGAGGCCTCCTGGGTTTTGCTCTTTGGTGGAGATGCTTCATCCTTGCTGGTGGCTGGAGAAGTGGAAGAGAGTCTGGCTTGTTCGTTCTCTTGCTGGTTGGTCGTGACTGAAGAAGAGGAGGATGAAGCGGCTCGTTCAGTCTCTCGCTGGTTGTGTTCCAACCCTCTTCGTCGCCTCTGTTCTCGCTTCTCCTGGCTTTTGGAGGACAAGCTCCTTTGAATAACTCGGTTTAGTTCAGCATTTGATGATGTGGAGGTAGTCTGTTTGTCTGACCCCTCATCTGGAGATGTGGGTGTAAGTGCATTAGAGGTGACCCCTGAGAGCAAACTGGGTTTTGAATCAGACCATCCTAGTGTTTGGTTGTCCAAAAACTCCTCCTCTTTCTTATCTAGCTGAGGTCCAGCCTCAGCTACTGTACCGTTAAACTCCACACCCAGCTCCTCATCCTGTTCCTCCTTAATATGTGAGCTTGTTCTAACCTCTTTGTGCTTCTTTTCCCTCTTCTCCTTGGTTCCCTGAAGACAAAGATTGTCATCCAGCATCTCCTCAGTAATCAGCTCTATGTCCAGATCCTCCCTTGTCTGAGGATCCTCTCTCATTTTCTGCTCAATCTGCATTTTGGCTGCTTCTTCCATCACTGCTCTCCTCGCTTCCTCCTCCATTGCAATTCTCCTTGCTTCTTCTTCCACCCTCCTCCTTGCTTCCTCCTCCATTGCCTTTCTCCTTGCCTCTTCCTCCTCCTCCTTCCTCCTTCTTCTTTCTTCTTCTTCTGCCTTTTTCTGAGCTTCTTCTTGCTCCTTTTTGTGTTTCTCCTCTCGAATGGACTGGCACCTGTCAAACAAGAAACAGAAATGTGACAGCTGCCCATGTATCTTAAAATGTTAGACTCGCTGACTGTATCTTTGTCGTTACCTCCTGCGAGCTGAGTGTCCTCTAACCAGAGCTTGTATCTTGGTAGCACCCTGTCTTTGGCGTTGGAACGCTAGTCTTTGCCTGTGTCCTCTCCACACAGCCTGGATCAAAGTGACTGCATGTCTCCTTTGCTCATTTCTACAGTACTTGCGCCAGGAACGCTGGAAGGATAGATGGGTAAAGTCAAGATTAACTGTGACACAATGATGTTAGGTGCCACAGAACAGAGAATCTGTGTTTACCTGGATTAAGATAGCTGCCCGTTTCACGTCCAGAAACTCTTTCCTCTGCAGACGAGCTCTAAACCATTGTTGAAGGAACATGATCTTACACATTACTTCCTTGTGCAGCAAGTCCTGTAACTGCTGTCGCTCGGGCTCCTTCAAAAACACCTGAAGATGGGAGCCCATCAGAATTAACATAAACGTCCATCCGACACAAATACAGACAAAGGGTTTAAACCATAAAGTAGTATTAAAACTCGAGTGTGACAGGTCCTAGTGGTGATAGATTTTAGTGGTGTACCTTGGTTTTGCCTATCTGGTACGTGGTGGGGTCCAGGCCCATCTTCTTTTCAAGCAGGGGTGAGATGTCCTCTTTACAGGCAGTTGCGTTCTTTGGTAGTAAAACTCCAAACTGTTCCATGAACTCCTGTGCAGATGCAAAAACAAAGGCAACAATGAATTAAACAGTTCACATCATCACCATGCCACAGAATTGAAAGTGTCATTTTCATCATCAACACCACATAGATTTAGAAAAACAGGTGCAGTACCTGGAATGTGTACTTTGCTCCGTACCCAGATCTCCTGATACGCACAGTTTCGAGCATTCCTGTGTATCGCAGCTGCTGCACTACCAAGGACTCATCTAGATACATCTCTTTCTGCTCAAATATGAGGACGCAAGAAGCACATTTAATTCTATCCTTTATCTCAACAGACAAAATCGCATAGTACAGAATGCACAGCGTTACCTTCTCAGCATTAGAGCGAATACAGCGAATGAAGAAAGGCTCTGCTCTGTTCAGAGTCTCCAGCAGTTTGGTCAGAGAGGTCTGTAACAATAGAAACAAACATGTTAAGGACATGTAGACGTGTTAAGCTGCTGAGGATACAATGTCTGTCAGTCTTACCTGGAACTGGGCACTGATGCTGGGGGGCTTCTTGTTCTTGTGTAAGTGGAGCAGAGACTTGGTTGTACGATTTTGCAGCGTCAGACTCACAATAAACTTCAGAGACTGAGAATCCAGCAAATTCTGTGTAGCAGTAACATACAGTAAATTTAAGTCCTTATTAAAGCAATCTAGTATTTCATCTGGCTTCTAGGTCTTCACTTAGCTACCTTCGGAATGACATGCTTCTGTTTGCTGGTCTTGTTTTTCCTGTTGAGAAAGGGAAAAATACCTTGGGTGAGTCGGTGTAAAACGCTGAGGTAAAACAATGCTTTGGGTTAGTGGAGGGAGCATTGGTTAGCAAACACAGTTGACTTCTTCATGCGCTGTCAATCACCGATGAAACCCAGAGTTGCACCTGGAAGACGGAATGAATGATGGGAAAAGGAGCGGCATAAGTGAGAGACAAGATGAGACGATGAAGAAGACAAGAGAGTTTTTTCCAGGAAGTAAAGTAAAACCTAAATAATAGGCCCAACCAAGAGACACAGGACAGACAGACATGCTCTCTTTATTTCATCACTACATAATGGCACAAACATTGCAGAGATGTTCTATTACCATGTGTCACAGTGCAAAATCTGTAATAAATTCTGAGATAAATATGCCGCAAGGCTGATGGGACATATTTCACAAGATGCTCTTACAGACCTTGCATGCCAGCGTCCTGCGATGACGTCATAAGGGGTTACAGTATTTTAGCATGGCAGCTTTGGCAACGAACAAATCTACCAAAGTCTGACCATAAAGCAAAAAATTGAACTGAATTCTGAGCTGCATGAGTTTTATTAGGAGCATGTTCTGCCTTGAGTCAGCCGTTCAAGGAGGCCGATCGAGAGAAGAGCTGATGCAAGGTCAGCCTGCAGACTCACTGTAGGACGTGGTGGCAAGCCCAAGACTGCAGCAGCTTGCGAGGGTCCTCGCCATCCAGCTGCAAGTTCTTAATGGACCTGATGATCTCTGCATGCATTTCTCTGATCACAGCACAAATGTATATCCACCATGTAATGGTAAAAAAAAAAAAAAATCGGTGGTAAGAAAAAGGTGGGAGAGAGGAAAAAAAAAAAACTGACAAAATGAGGAAGGAAGGTAGAAAAAAAAAAAGAAAAGAAAGAAAACAAATTTGCTAGAATACACCACCAGAGACAAGAATCCTGCAGAATGGCCGCTGGTCTAATGTCAAGGGAGGATCTTGTGGTTTTCACAACACTGCTCATGTGTGAAGTAAAAACCCATAACGTGTATTATCTGCCGTTTTATACATAGAAACCACCCAACCATACATCCATAAACCTTTTAAGGAAAAGAAGAAGACGCATAGAAAGAGAGAACGGGGGCATGTAGGGGTTGTGTTCCCCTGCCACTGTGGTAGTTAACATGCAGAGCTGAGTTTGTTCAGCGTGACTGACCATCTGATTCCATGCTGCTGTTACTGGCCATGTGACTAAAGCTGGGCAGACACTAATAATTAAGTAACTGATTGTTAACTCACGCTACATGTTTTAATGTAACTTCTCTGTTAATACTGTACAGGACAGTCCATCAGCCACAATGTGCAGCTCTGACTGAATATAGGCCAAGTTTATTCCGATGGCTGAATGTAGCCAGTGCTCAAAAACCTGAAAATACAGCACTGTGCCAAAGTTTTAGGCAGGTGTGAAAAATGTTGTAAACAAAGAATGTTTTCAAAAATGGAAGCGTTAAACCTGCCTCCAAACAGCAGCAGTTCTTCGAGGTTCACTTGCTCACAGTGTTTGAAGGAACTCGGCTGTAGGTTGTTCAAACATCTAGAGAACTAACCACAAATCTTCTGTGGATGCAGGGTTTCTCACATCCTTCTGTCTCTTCATGTGATCCCAGACACACTATGATGTTGCGATCAGGGCTCTGTGGGGGCCGTGCCATCACTTCCAGTACTCACAGTACTGACGTAGTAACCAAATATTGATCCGATTCAGATTCTTCTTTGGTTCGCTCACGTTGCATTTAGTAAATTGACAAAAATAAACAATCATTATTTATATTTCTGAAAGCTTTCTTTGTTTACAGCATATTTTCACACGTACCTAAATCTTTTGAACAGTACTGTGTGTGTGAGTCTATGAAGAGTGGAGGAAGTTAAAGCATTATATATATATATATATTTAGTATGTTAAAAAAACAACAGAGACTGAAATTTATCAAATTTCCAAAATACAATTGGAAGAAAGCAAATTGCAGCTAAAATGAGGCCAAATCCATTCAGTATCTGCCCGGCTTAAGTTGTTACTTGTGAGGTCTCTGAATTTATGGCCCTTTAATTCCTCTTGGTGTAACACTGGACCTGAGGTGGTTAATGTGGAGGCTCCACAGCGAAGTCATGCACCATTTATTCTATACTTACCACCAATGACCATGAAAGACCATAAAAACATGAGGTTAAGCACTGAAGGACTGCTCAATGTGCAAATTAAATTATCACTGAATCTGACCTCCACACCAATTATTGCAGACCCTGAGCAGACTGGATAGGGAGGTTTGACTAAAATAACTCAGATCTGAAAGCAGGAGGCGGGAGGTCATTGTTTAGAGGTTAACCCAAAAATGGTTTTGTCCCAATTGTGAGAAATCGCTCCCCAATCTCTGTCTATTTGACTAGGAATCCCTGTATGTGTAACAAGAGAGCCTTGAGACAGACGCTGTATCTGTAAGTCACTGGAGTGACTGATCAGAGCAGGCCAGTGCAAATACCTTCCTGTGCTCTAGAGGTAGAAAAACAAATGTGAGGACGGAGAGAGATTATCATAGTATAGCAAACGATGGGGATTACAGTGAGGGAAGAGAGTGAATGCAAGATAAAGGGTAACTGTGTTACTGGTGAACTGAACTTCCTCTTTTGCAAGCACTTGACTACATACACATTTAAAATGCAGAAAGTGACATTGTTTGATATATATATGATTATTTGATAAAAGCTACCACAAACAAATTGATAAAAAAAACATTTCCTTCTGGCTTAACCTCATGTTTTCAGTCATTCATCCTGTTCATCAGCTTCACTTACTTCTTATTTTCAAAGCTAGCAAAGATGTCTTCAAAGGCCTCTAGAGGGCGCTCCTCTGAGAGATCAAAGTAGAAATCGAGCATAGAAGCTCGTCTGTGGAAGTGAGAGGAAGAGGAGAAAACCGCACACACTGGGGTCACCAAAAGGTGTAAAGGATCCGTGTGACTGTGATGAGATGAAGAAGGATTTGTGTTTCATAATGAGGCCAAATTCTGAATTGTTATGGACTATTACTCTACTTCCTCATCTCATCCAGTGACAGAAGATAAATGTAAAGGTCCACTGTTTGTCAACCATTTGAAACATGTCCTTCACCAACAAGGATCAAACTGTAAAAAAGTTGCAGAGTCGCTTAAACTTGTAGAAAAATTGTCACTACAATTGCAAAACCTTTATTAACCACAAACTAAACAGCTCTGCCACCACAGCTGCAGATACTCGGGCAGACAGATTCCTCCAAAGGAAACAGACTTGACAGTTAAACACAGTCCAAGCACAACAAGGACAAACCGAGAAAGGTTTCATATTCAGTCGTCTACATTACTTACTTGTACATTCTTTCTGTTTGAGTATTTGATCGCTGAAGCTCTCCCAAAGGAGTTCTGGAGACTGGACGGACAACACCTAAAAAAAATTTGAAACCCAACAACAATTTAAAAAAATTAATTATTTGCAAGTGAAACAATGTCTTAATCATAAGCAGGCTTTCTAGTAGGCTAAAGATTGATCATCACATGACTGCACCACACTTTGTATTTTGGTTTTTGTCTTAACTTTAATCCGCTTTAAAAGGTTCCTACGTCAATGTGCTACATCTGAGAGCATAAAAATAGTCTGGAGGATTGAGAACTGTAGAGAAAATGTACAAATCTCCTAAAGCCTCTGAACTCCATATTCCTCTATGTGCTGACCTGAATAGATAATTACAGAGTACAGAAACTGCAGCAGTCAGCCGTTGTGGTATTAGCTGTGCAAGTGGTCTGTGGATGCTTTGTATGTCACTTTTCTGCATCAGCATGTCGTACCCAGGGCACTGATGTAAACAGGTCTGCATCATTACATTGATTATACACCTGAAGTTTTGGCAGCCCAAGAGCGACCAGCCGCATTGAAAGCAGCAATGCCCCGAATGGTGGCGCGCAGGATGCCCCAGCGAAACATGGCCACCGGGTCCATGCCGATGAGCTGGCGCACATACGCACGGTCGCTGCTCCGCAGCAATGCTACAATGTCGGGACGCATGTGATCTGTGTTCTTCTCCCGAAAATCCTGGTGAGGTCAAATATATAAAAAAGGTTACAAACTATCAACACACAAGTAAATGAAGAAACCCTTTGGTGTCTTGTGAATTATTAAATTTAAAACAATGACCTATTATCTCTTCCACTTACCTTGATCTGATATTTTACTCTTCCTGCAAAGTGCTGAATGACAAAGGCAGGCTCCATGACTGGTGTAGGGACAAAATATTTGTTCCCTTGGTGCTGCTGCTTGAATTTGGCTAATAAAGTCTCATCTGTGGCATGAGGAAAGCTGGGAAATGAAGGATGGGTGGAGGAGAAGATAAAGAGAAAATATAAATGAATGGATAGTTTGATCTTTTACCTGCACCCATTAGTCATAGAGGAGACTGAGTTTTTGGTAGCGGATCTTACTTGCTCTCTTCATCCAGGAGGTAAAGCAGGCCAGTGGGCTTCTTGCTGATGAGGTGAATACAGCCCACATTGTCTGTGTAGTCAATGTTGTGCCAGGTGATTCCCTCTGCTTGATACTCTTCCTGAAAAAAGCAGGTGACAATGTTGACAACTTAACCTTTCTGTTGGGCCATTTAGTCGAACAACAACAACAACAACAACAACAACAACAATAAAACATTTGAAAACAAGCCTGAAAAAAGTGTCAGCAGATGCACTCTGACTGGGTTTAATATGGAATTCATTGGGGTACTCACCAAATCCTGTTTGACTAAATAACTAAATATTATTACAGTCCTTTCACTTTGATGTATATCCGTATCCTCACTCAGAACACTCATGGTTAAGTTAACTACTGTAGCATGTGACCTCCCTTCCCTTCTGAAACTGGTAAATGTTTAGATGAGTCATCATTTCATTAGTCAATATTATAAACAGAGCAAAGTAGAGAGTTGTACATCTCAAGTCCGCCTTTTATTGCTCTCATTTCATCTGCTGCACAGTGTTGATAAACGATACATGATTTTACATAAAACAAATAAAAAGCGCTGCTCACCTGTTCCAAGTTGAAGATGTGGTTGTTGAAATAATACTGCAGCTGCTCATTTGCATAGTTAATGCAGAACTGCTCAAAGCTGTTGGTTTGGAAGTCCTCAAACCCAAAAATGTCCAAGACGCCAATAGACAAACACTGGAAAACAGCACCATAAACACTAATAAAGAGCATGTAGGGGAATGTTTAACAGTCATCCACCAAAGGCAGACAGTATTTGAAGCATTTTATGATGTGCAGATGTATTAGTCCGCATGCATTTCATAAGTGTATGTTCTCTCACTGAGACAGATTCCTCCATGTCTTTCTTGTTGAGCAGTGCGTGATTGATGCGGAGGACGATCCAGTCAAACAGGGCACTGTAGAGAGATTTAGCCATGGAGTCTCTGGCTGTGATAGCCTAATTAAAGAAAGAGGACATGATAAATATTGTGATAAAAATTGTGACGAAGCCGTCGTATGATCATGTGGTTTGGATCAGGCAAACGTCCATGAGAATTTAAACAGATAAACCCCAGAGAAAGGGAAGTACATAAGGCTACACACTAACACAAAGCTGCAGTAGCTCTTTTATCAGTATAGGGGGAGAAGCATAAAGCAAGCAGACACACAGACACCACTTAAACTACCTCAGGGTGGCTGTAGGGGAGGATTAGTTTGTCATTGACGGTCACGGTTTTCCTCTTTGTCAGTGCCTCAACCAGCAACTCCTCTTTAACCTGAAACAAAGAGATTAATGCTTAGATTCACACACAACTACAACCAAAGTACAGACAGTCAAACATTTTACCTTTAGCAGGTCAGAGAGGGTGGCCAGGACCTCCGGTGGCCCCACATCCAAGCCCTCATCTCGGCCCGTGGACTTTTTCTTGTAGGTAACATTGCCCAGATACAAAATGGCTGAAAGCACTGAAAAGATCCTGCAACACAGTCATGAAAATGATTTAAACTGTAACAAAAGACAAATATCATCCAGTAACTATGTTATAGTATTTAGTCTTGTTTCTGTTGAAGGACCTTTATAGGATGGTATCATCAAACTGTCTCTAATTATCCGACCAGTAAGGGCTGTGCTCACTGAGGTCACTCACTGTTTCTTGGTGGAGGGTAGAAAGCCAACCATTTCCATCGCCTGCTGTAGCCTTTCAAAGTCATGACGCAGGTCTTCCTCATCTTCTATCTTAAAGTTTTGCTACAAATAAAGGCAGTTAGTTAGTATGAAGAAAATTAAAGCAAGATCTCAAATTGGACAACAAACAGGTGAAGCAATGATGTGAACGAAAAGCAGGCAGTGGAAAGAGGGGAATCGAAAAAAGTGAGGGAACAAAAGCTTCATTAACATGCAGCACACATGTGCGCAGTAAGCTGTGAGTGTAGACAGGAGCTTATTCAGAAGCTTGACAGTCTGCATGAATACAAGGTCCACACACAGTGAATAAAAGCGTTGCCATACAGGTCAGACTGCAATAACAACAGGTTCATTAAGGGGCCTGGACAGTGAATCAGTGGGTTGACCCGACTGAACAGAGGCAGATTATATTAAGCGTAAGTGTAAAGTCAAGATTTGTTGCCAATGAGTGTAAACAGAAGAAACAAAGTGAGTGCTAAACAACACTGTACCTGCTTGAGGTAGAGGTAGTCTTCAGGTTGGAGCAGCTTGAACTCTTTCCTGTCTCCCTCTGAAGCTCCCAGCAACAGGTAGTAAAACACATGGTAGTTCCTGGACAAACAACATACAGCATGACCTTCACACAAACTGTAATGAACATGGCTTAGATATCTAGTTGATTAATTCATTCATTTTTAGATCCAGTGTAATTATCTGATAAATCAATGGATGTGACGTTCAAGCTTATCACAGGTAACTGTCAACACACTGTGAGAAGCTAATACAAAGAAGACGGTTTTCCTACTAACGCTATCAGTCAGCAGGTAAAAGCACATACAAGTAATACATTTGCACGCCTGTCACAGAAACAATGACATCATACACCGAACACACTGCCGCACTAGACAGGCAAGACAACAGCGACTGTAGGCTGCGTTACTAACATTACACTGGTCGGGCTGGTTACAGAGGTTAAAGGTGAGTAGGAGGGGACTCTTCCAAAACTACGTGGAAAGATTTGACAGGACACTGCTGAATAGGTAAGATTCCTCCCACTCAAATAGCTTCAGTGTGTTTTCATATTTGTGGGTTTGCAGACCAGCAGCGCACTGTAAAAATATTGCCACTTTGTAATTTTGTTTATATTAACATTGCAATAGTTTTCTGGGCTAACTGGAAAAGGAATGTGACCTTCAAAGAACATATTAAATTATTCTCTTCTAACTTGCTAAACACCAATAATCATATTAATCTTTTGTGTCTTCTTTGAACAAATCCAAAAATCAGGAAGCATTCATAAACATTTGAAAACAGTTCCTGTTACAATTCCATTACTTTTCCTTTACTTGAAGTCAGACGAAGCTTTCCTGAGTGATTTCAATCATTAGTACCATATGCCTATAAATGCTATAAATATTTCTGTCTATTTTTGGATGCAATAATGTAATACTAGCTAGTTATTCAGCAACTATGCCCGTCCCTGTGAGTCATTCATCAGCAATACCAATGATATCACAGTGTAGATGAAGCAGCAGTGAATGATTGGCTCTGTTGGACTGTAGTCGTCAGTTACTAAAGACCAAACACTCACAAATTAGTCACAAGTAGCAACAGACTGATAGTCTAGTCGCTAGTGAATGTCATTGTGAGTAATAGTGACATTTCTTTAACTTAGACAAACAGGAGTCATGGGACTCCGAATAATAAAACCACTTATGAATTCTACATTAATGCTGTTAGTCCACACTGCAAGTCAGAGGAGTGATAGCCACTTTGCTATGGTTTGAAGGGGGGGTACACCTACAGGGGGTATCACCTGAACGTCTACATGTGAGCATGTGTCTGGGGCAGACATGTAACTACAGAATGACGCCTTCTTATCCATCAAGGGCTGTTAGAAGAAAGTCCCACATATGTTCTGAAGGCCCCATTAAAGTCCCTGGAGGTTAAAGGTCAAGACCCCGCACATCCCTTCTCACCTCTCATTCTTCTCTCTGGAAACAAGACGAGACTTCTCCAGGAGGTACTTCTCCACCACCGCACTAATGAAGACAGGGAGAAAGTCAATGAGCAAAAAGGGAAGAAGACAGACAATGAGGATGAATCACTTAACGCTAAAGGTCACTTTACTCTGTCTGAAAGTGTGTTTGTGATCAGATTATATGTGACAGTGGGGTGGAGCAGGGGGACATTGTCAAATGGACAGTAGCATGTCACACTCTACATAGCAGCACACACATACACGACAACAATCAGAGAACTGTCCTCATTTTGAGGCTTGTGAACATCAGAGTAGAGAAAGTAGAGCTCTGCGTCGACACCACTCCACTCAGTCACGAGATATGTCATTTAAAAGCAGTGATATTTACCCGCTACACCAAGCCAAGGTCATAAAGTTGTCTAAATCAGGTTTTATAAGACGCAGTTGTTTTTTTTCTACAGCCGTGCAAAAACAATACTGACGCCAGTCCTCGTGACACACCAAGAATAGAGCTACGCTGTGAGAAACACAGTTGTGTCCATCTGCTGGAGATGCAACTATAGACAACAAGAGTTCATCCAATGTATAGCTTTATTACCTTGAGTTAAGCCTGACCCGAGCTTAGTGAAAACGGGTTTGTTGTTTTCCAGTTTCACACCTGGTAGTAATTGGCCTGTAGGGTTAACTTATGCTGGTGACAGACAGTATTGTATAATGTACGTTATCTCAAACACCACCTCCTTTTCACTTCTCCATCCTGCTCAGAGGGAGCCTAACTGTCAGTTAGAGTCTGCTCAGAAAGCAGAGCAGAGCTCAACGGCAGCCTTCCCTTTGTTGATCTCATCCATAGACTGACTGAATGGCTGCCACTGGAGACACAGAGCTAGACAAGCAGCCTTTGTCAAGCCAACTGCACATAGCTGCGATGTTCCTCAGGATACAGTGATTTGAAGTTGAAGGTTCCCTAACTGATGTTTTAGTTTTTTGGTTTTCATTATTTGCATTTTTCAGTGGGTTCAGACTCAGACAAATAAAATCAACTCTCCTGATTGAATTACAAATTTAATTAGAGCACAGTGAGACCTGGTGCCATTAGGAGATAATCAGGTTGAGTATGATGACAAACTGTGGAGCCAAGCAGCTGTCACCACACTCATTTGCATGTTTCAAATCCAATTTAGTTTCTACCACGACACATATACAGCAGCATGAGCTCTCTCATGGCGTCAGGCTTGTCTTTTTAAAAGGCACCGTATTGACCAGCTGTTTCTCACCCCTGGTGAGGAAATGAGGAAGTGACACAGCTGACAAGACTCTGATGCAGACAGTGTCTGCTAAGCAAGAGGAAAGACATGCTAGTGGTTGAAACTTTCAGTCCCCACAAACACTTTACAAAGAAGGAACTACATAACGAGCCATAGAAATAAAAATAAAAAGATATTAGGCCAAAGCGGGTGGAAGACAGGAAAAGGACAGAAACTGCAGATTATGGCTTTCCTTGTGTGTGGTCAGTCACAAAAATACAGTTGTTATCTACTCACCCTCTGACTACTCCACCCTCCAGATAATTAACCTGGATAAATTTACCAAATCGGCTGGAGTTGTTGTTGTGGGCCGTCTTGGCATTCCCAAAGGCCTGGCAAAGACAAACAAAGGAAGACAGAGAAGAGAAAGACAGGATAAGCTTACACAATCACGTCAGAAATATACAGTGCATTACCAGCAGCTTTGTCAGATTAGAGCAATACTACTCCAGTTAACTGTCCTGATGGTCATTTATTAGGAATTTGAATTTCATATTGCATAAGTAAGATAGAGACAAAACAAAGAGACGACAAAATGAAAGAGCCTTTGAAGCTTAGACTTGTGCAGGACAGCATATTACAGTGACAGTGAATCTGCAACAATATAATTATTTAAACAACAAAAATGAAAATTGATAATCATGGGATTCCAGTTTTGAAGAGCAGCTGAGTTTGTGTGTATTTATGTGTTTACTAAAGGACTAAGCATCTGCACATCGTTGTCCCCTCCAGCCCTCCTCTCAAACCCTTTCCATCCACTGCTTTCTTTTCTTGCTTCTTTGAAGACCTTTTCTCTCTGCTTTTGTTCACTTGTGTGTGTATGTGTGTGAGTAAAGGGGGAGGGGGCATAGGTCGGCGATGATAAATGAGACCAGGGAGCCGTTCTTTCTTTCAGACCAGCAGCAGAAACACAGGGAACCAAGGTTTCTCTCCAGCCCCCAGGCTAGTGCTAACCTACCCGGAGGCGCACAGAATGCAGCCAATAGGCTTGTTGAGGGGACGGGTGGAGGACTCCTGTTTATTAAAGAGATAACAAAACAGCATTTTTCCCCTTCATGATGCACATGCTCACATGGTTACACACAGTCAACAGAAGGCCACTGCAGGGGAAGTTGGCTGGCTGCGTGTGCAAAGGAGTCACATTGTGTCTCCCAAAGCAGTGGCAGGACAAATTTGATACGGTGGTATTGGAGTTGATTAGAACTGGGGGACGCACACACATACCCTTAACCAAGATTCCTAGGGATGAGACGTTGACCTATTTTCCTTTCCTCTGCACCAGCACACCTGTCTTGTATTAGCCATTTTGTAAACATGACTAAAGATTTGTTTTTTTCTATATACTGGACCAAAGAATTTCACCTATTTTGACTTTGTCAAATGCTTTAAACTAAAACACTATTTTATGTGGTTGTAAGACTTGGGGGAAGTATGAAGCAAGAGTTGCTGCTTGTTGATGGATGTTGAAAGTGAAGCTGGGTTGTGTCTTATCCGTGGCCACAATCACACATCTCCGGTTCGACCTGGGCCTGTTCAGACAAGCCTCCTACCCACTGGCTTTGGCTATTTTACATCTGGATGCATGTGTATCCCTTGTGTTCGATTATGTAAAATCAGGTAGCCGTTCATAAAGTACAAAAACACCTCCATTAAGGTGACAGTGTTCAGGATGTAAACATTTTACTTTCGGGTTGTTCTGGTGGAGGTCGTTTGTGCTGCTATTGACCTGCGTTGCATTACATGCAAACGGTTTCTGATTAGCCTCACTGACTACAAAAACAATAAACATTCCTGACAGTTTAATACATTACGATACAACAGAGCCACAAACTGTAAAATCTCTTGTCAAAATGATCACACAGTTCAGTCAACACCTTTTTAAAACACGTTCAACAAAACCCGAGCCTTACCCAGCTGCACTGGGGTAGGACTTCCAGTAAGATTGCAGTGTAATTACTTTTGTTCCAGGTTTAAGGGTTAATAGTGTGTTGGTGTTCAATACTCAGCGGTTCCCAGTGTGCCCAATATTGCTCTCTGGAAACCTTAGAGTCGAGAGCACAACACCCTGGGAAAGCTCTGCAAACCCGAAGCTGCAGCAACATGGAGGGAATGCTAAACATGTCGCAGCATTATTCGTATTTAAACATGCCCAATGCAGAAGAAGTAATTGCCTGGATGTCTCACGAGGTATGAGGAAGAGGTTTGACTTGCCAAACCATGTCCGTGGAAAGACGTGGCCTAATCTGCTTTCTTACAAAATAAGGGTTGTACTAAAATGTGTATAGAAAAAACAAAAGACAAACAAACAAACAAAAAACAGAAGAAAGCCACGGAGTAAAGTAGTGAAAGCAGAGAGAAAAGGTAGCAATCAGACATTCAGCTGTAGCATATCTGGTGCTGTTACTGCCACCAAAACAAGAAATTACTAGTGTGCGTGGCTTCATTACAGAGGCTGCATCGTTTCAAATCTAGCTGCTCAAAAGAGCTTCAGTTAAATGTTTCCACAAGCGCTGCCAAGGCCCTGACACCAACACCTCACTACAGCATGGACACACTCACAATGGGCTCTCAACGGTCCAGCCGCCACAAACACAGTTGCAGCATTCAGAGGACAACGGCAGGCACTAGATGGCCATACTCATTCAGTGGCTGACACCTCACACCAGCTGTATAGAGCATGTTCTACAAGTCCATCTTTACTTTATACTCTCTTCAATTACCTGCTAATCTGGAAGAACAGGTAGCAGGGTAATGAACTGTATAATTAGCAATAAAACACTGTAATGTTGAGGAAAACACCAACAGTATAAAATGATTATTGGTTGTCATTCTGAATTGTAAAAATGCTTTGGTGAGATCACATGATGTTGACAGTGACCAACGTGCAATGCAACCGCGTTTCTACACAGTTCCTTCTCTGTGCTTGGCCTTGTTTCGTGGCATCACTACATCTCAGTAGCTACACTTAAAAACTGAACCATTAAAGACACAGATGTTAACACTTGTCCAATTTGATTCAAATCTATGAATGTGGTGACACTGAACCAAATCAAGAAAGTCTGAATTAAGGACAAAAACAATCAATGACAAAAATAAAAATTAAGTTACATATAATATAATTATATAATTTGCTGCTTTTACCAGGTAAAGGCAACATTACAGTAAACAAGTAAAAAAGCTGTGATGGAGAAACAAGAAAAAGTCACACTGTAATAGACATCTAATTTTAGCAAATACATTTATAATGCTTGACAGCAGGTTTACTTATGGTAAATGACAGCATAGGTGTGAATTGTGTGTGTGTGACTACAACAAAATTAAGAAATTTCAGGTTCCTAATAAGGTAAACAATTATATATTTTAGGGCCTTTATTTTAGAAACAATATCAAGAAGACAAAACAAGACTCTGCAAGAAGCATCAAATGTAAACATTTAAACATTGAGTATCTTAAAGTTGTTCTTTTCAGAAGAGTACCGGTAATTAAAAAATAATACATGTCCAGGTAATGAAAAGCAGAAGGATAAAACATGTACCAAGTAAAACCTCTGTTTGCTCTTTTTGTGGTGTGGTGTTTTACCAGTGTGGAGCCATTTCAAGCAGCTCCACCCATGTCTAGATGGGCACCACATCAGACCACATCACCCTGCCTGTAGTGTGGTCACACTACCATGAATAGAGCCTGAAGAGTCCTGCAGTGTGTTGCTACACGTAAGCTGCATTGGCCCGTAGGGAACACATCCTACTCAATATAATCCCGACTGGGAAGCTTAAGGTCTTGTGTATACTATGTTCTCTGTGTGTGTGTGTGTGTGTGTGTGTGTGTGTGTGTTTGCAGGAGAAGACTCGTGCATGCATGACACACCCTGACCAAATACAGCTGAGGAATAAATAAGGTGCAACCCATAAGTAAGAGATACACAATGGAACAGACAGACAAAATGGGCAGCTACTCCTCTGCACTTCCTGAACAACAATACTATACTTTAGTCGATCCACACCCCTCAAGGCTCTGAACTAGCAGCACAGAGACCTACTGCAGCTACTTTCCGTGTTGTAGCTGCTTCCTGTTAATGAGGGTTCCGGATGATAGGAGCTTCCTGTCTGAAGCTGCGAGACAGAGTGGCATGGAGGAGATTGAAAAGTTAGGAAGGTTTTAGAGGGTAGTGTAACAACTCGCTGGTTAAATTTAGACTACTGAATCACAGACTGCTCATACAAAGAATTAACATAACGTTATCATGGATTATCTCTGCATCCTTTCTTCCAAACTAAAATCTATTGATTTACTTAAAGTTTAAAATTTATTGAGTTAGTATTACTAAATATCAACATTATTATTATTATAACTTACTAGATCTTAGTATGTTTTTAGATCAAACAAATGTTTGAAATACAAAAAAATAGGAAAAACCTGATCTGCATTTTCTGTATATTATGATTAAAACCTTAGTATATCTCTCTGTAGTAGGAGGGCACTGGAGAATAAATAGGTTTCAAAGTCTAACACAGCAACACTGAGACTCCCAAAGAATCACGTAACAGAGGATCAACCAGTTTGACCAGTTTACACCAGGAATACTGATTTTAAGGGAGTGGTTCTGCAGGTAAAAGCCCCATTTGTTGCAAAATGTATTAAGACAATGTCTCCCATGGCAACAATTGAAAAGAAAACATAAATTATAATGCAATGCCCTAAAGTAGGACTGATGCTTTTCCAAATAGTTTCAGGTCAGGGCCATTCAATCTGTCAGCACCACAACACAGGGTTGGACTGTAGCACGAACAATGACCTCACCTCCTCTAAATGCAGCCTATAGCCTTACACCTACAAACACGGGGATACTCCAATTGAATTTAACGCCACTGTAACCTGATCATTTCCCACAATGAAAAACACAGTACAATTCTTTTGTTAAAGTAATTACTTCTGGTGAACATGTGTAAAAATAGACCTGACTTGACTTGAATGGAAATTGCCAGGAAAGGACCACTAGGGGATAGAACAACATTTCAAAAAGATTTAGTGCTTCCGCAAGTAAACATCTTCTCACACAAAGTCAGAGCACAATAATGTAGACAAAGCTTAAACCGTTAAGAGTAAAATTCATGTTCAGATGCAGCAGTAACGGTAATGCACATGAAGATTGACAGATTGATCCCATATGGAGGCCACTCCGCTTTCTCTGCCGACCAGGCCAGTGAAGCCTGAACCCGTCTCCCTGTCTGCCCCTGAAACCACAGCCCTGGACTGGGCCACCTCACACAAACAGCATTCTGAGCGTGACAGAACAGTTATGTATCTGCCAGGAACTCTGTCTTTGCTGATGGAAGGAAAACTTTCTACATCACCCCCCACCCCTTCCCTCAACCAATTGTCTAGAACCAAAACCTCTGACACAGTGACACAACCAAGGGACCAACGCTGCACTTATTTAAATGCATCTGAAAGCAGCAGCAAAACTGCCCTTGTGAGTGGAGGGGTATGAGATAGGGAGTGAATGAATTCACCATGCCTGTAAGTTACAGGCCACTGTGTATTCCTGCCTGCTCCAGTCGCCAAACACCATAAAACATGATTTATTTTTATTATATTCCACTGCATTGTTTCAATTAATTTCACTCTTTTCAGTGCTTGAATAAATACCATTCCACATACAGGCTTTCCAGTTATTTCTAGCCACATTACTGTGAAATAAAGACGTAAAAAAGGGGAGGGGAGATTTACTTCCAGATCAGAAGTGAGAGTGATTAGTTCCCCACTCCACAGAAATGCACTGAAAAAACGTAGTAAGAGTTACTACCAACACTACTTCGTATGCAGGCAACTGGGTATATGTGGGACTTCCCAGTGAGATACGGACTCCTTCTCCAAACCTTTTTTTAGCCTTAAATACACACCGGACCCACGGTCAGATCTGCAGGCCAATCTAAACGGTATACAGTGTTAATATTGTAAAATAAACGAGTTAGGTTTTAAGTGATGAAGTCCTGTATTGTAGAGTGAAAGATGAGACAGAACTCACCATGCACTGTTGTTTAAAAGACAGTGGGTGATGTGGATGCTCAAAATGACTCCAGAGTAATAAGTCTGCTTAAAGTCTGACCAGAGATAAATACTTCCATATGCGAAAGTGGAAGAGACCCCAGTTCTCATTACAGAGATGAAAGTTAAACAACAGTCAAAAGTCAACTCTGTTCTTTGCCACGTAGCTCAGGGATTAAAATCAAGCAGAGAACAATGCTATGTATACTTACCTTTCAAGATGCAAGCATTTTTAAACAAACAGAAAGCCAGCAAATATTTGTATGTCACCAAACACGGAGCTGTCGTTTGCCATGGGCCCTGGTTATTTAACTGTCTGCAGCATAAACGCCCAATTGCCCATTGAAACCACAACCTTACAGACACGTCAACCATGATCTGTATATAAATGCAGTACATATAAGCATATGTAGTCATATAGTCCATGCAGTGTTCAGACTACCATCCATCTGGCCTTACTCAAATACTCAACATTGAAGAATGTATTGTCTTGTTATGTTTTTGTTAAAGTTTGATCTTTCGGTTTTGCTGTAGTTTAGATTTTGTACATTTATTTTGACCCGTCAGCAGCTACAGAACACAAGTTGGTAGCCACTTCTAATTTCTCAGAGGAACAACCAGGAAGAGAATCCCTTGATCAAAATGCTAACAGATATACTAGTTTTCAGTTAGGCCGTTTATTATTCTGAACAGAACTGAGAAGACACTGTTAATTAATCAAAGGCCATGATTAGCATTTGCACTGTAAATACATAACCACAACCATTGGCTGGCTCAAAAGTAGATGGAGAGAAACAAACAACAAATGGTCAACAACATTTTAGAAGGAATGGGGTCACATGAACAACTTATTAGAGCAACTTCCCATCCGCTTTTTCATTTCTTCTTTCTGGTTGAACCATAATCTTTATGTTAAAGTCTTCTAAAATGTGCACACAGTCAGCTCAGCTTCGCCCACACACAAAAGCGCAGTGAAGTCACAGCCTGAAAATACATTTTCTCAGCACTAAATGGGAACTGATACTTTCATATGACATTTTACCATTAATTATTACAGCCCTGCAAATGAATAATGTCCTATAAAAAGTCTCACTGTATAACTAGCATGTGTAACTGTATTTTGCATGCAATGTCTGTGTGTATGTTTGCATGACTGGTAGGGCAACATGACGATTCTGTCTTCTGCATTTCATATTTGAATGAAGATGATGAAAGCAAATAATTACTCTACCACAATATCTGTCATGTGAAATCATTCCTAGGATACTGATTTGTTCTGCCAGATAATAATGATAGATGAAATTATAATAGGAAATATGTGAGAACCCTACCTCCAGGACTGGTCCAGCCCCCAGTATGGTCCTCTCCACCCCGCTGGCATAGCCTTTCTGGCTGAGTGCAGTCAAGCAGTGAATCAGAAAGTTGGTACTTTGAGTCTTGCCTGAGCCACTTTCCCCAGAAATGACGATGCACTGGTTGACTCTTTTCCTGAGCATGGCATAGTAGGCCACATCTGCGATAGCAAAGATATGAGGCTCCAGTTTGCCCAGCTGGTGCTTCTCATACATCTTGACATACTTCGGGTTGTAGATGGGCAGGAACTTAAAGGGGTTGATAGCAATGAGAATGCTGCCTGCATAGGTGTAGATCTTTTTCTTGTAAAAACGTGTGCGCAGGTTGTTTAATATGCTGTCCTCACTGAGGACAGGGAGGTTGCAGAGGTCTGCAAAGTCATCCTGTGGAGGAGGAAGGAAGCCTCTGGCGGCCAGTCGCTGTGCTTCCTGCTCCTTGGACACTGGTGGAAGATGGACGTAATGAATAGAGCCATCATGGTTCCTCTCCTGGATAAAAGAAAGGCAAAAAACTATTGCTAAAACACAGCGTCTTTCAGATTTTTTTAAAAATAATATTGTGAAGTAGTTTGAACCAAGTTCAAACTGCGAAGGAAGAACAAACGCTGAGAAGGGTGAAATCATTTTTGTACACATTTTTCATGAGGTCTATCAGCTGTTGAATTATATTAGTGTGTTACTCGTTGCCTGGGTTGACAACTTGTTTAGTTTCTTGCTGACAAAGGCAACAAAGAGACAGCAAACTGTTATTTTTTTCCTGTCCACAACCAGTGAGTGTGTGACTGCTGTGTGTTGTCTACCTGCAGTAAGAAGTAAAAGCCAAGGCTCTTTGGGTGTTTTTCCTGGGCTTTTCGTGGCCACAGCAGAAACCTCTGTACAGGAAGGTCACCGGCCTCCAGTACCCATTCTTCCCCTCCACATTCCTTCACCTCTGCCAGCACATAGTGACGGCCAGGGTCCAGCCCCAGCACTGAAGCAACGTCTGAGATCACAGAGGCTGCTGTTGCTTCCTTCTGCACTCTGATGATTAGATGAGGCAATTAACCATTTTGGTCAACACTGACTTGCATAAGAACATAAAGGAAACAATGTGCTTATTTTGCAGCTACAGCAATGTGGCCCACTCACCTAAGGTTGCAGCAGGTAGATGTCTGGGCAGCCAGCCGTGGGTAAATCTGGAGCAGGTATGAGCGGCCGTCGTGGTCACTGGAGGTCGCTGGCTCACCGCCCCCTCCTCCTCCACCTGTGGTCGTTGCTGTGGTGGCAGGGCCATCTCTGATACTCATCCTGAGTCAGGGGGGGTGGCCTCAGCATGCCGCACCCACTGCTTCTCACTCACCAAGAAGCACCTGAAAATCATTGATTGATCAGTGACAGTAATGTTTTTTATAAACCCAGGCTACCTAACGACACTGGACAATGAAAAAAGTAAGCAGCTTACAGTCAAAGCATCTGTGATCAAAGACGGTCACGCCAACAATTACCTATCCTATTCTACCAGTCAGCACTTGTGTATTGTCAGTAAACACACAGCAGGAGAGTGGTCACAGTAAATTGTTTCCAAAATTAAGAATTACAGCTCCCTAAAAGCCTAAACAACATGTTACTGCAGGTCTGAGCAAGCATTTTCAAATGCAAACCATTGTTTTTAAACAAAGCCTCAGACCTCATGACAGGCCCATCCTCTGTATGGGACCCAATGAACTTTTAGACACACTGTAATACAACTCTCCAAGAGAGAGGTGTCTCTTATCAGCCAAGTAAACAGGCTTGGTCACGTTAAAGGAGAAGACTGTCAGGACTCAGGTTTCATGAATAACATCATCATCATCATCACAACAACGTAAGACACACAAACATCATCATTCAAATATATTAACTAAATTTAAATGTAGAGAATGCAGCCAGTTGCTAGTTTGTGGTTTTCCTTGCAGCTAAAAATACACTAGTCATCAGACTAGGTCAAATTAAATGAAACTTTCTACTTCAACAAACTACAGAGATCTATTTCTATTGCTCTAGAAAACATGCATGCAGAGCCTATGTTTTGAGTACAGCATCACGTAATAACCCTGCAAACTATTTCTATCACAGCACATCTAACCAGAGCTGTCACTGTCACTTTACCGTAGGTTGCAGTTGCTGCAAAGAAATTGAACCCTTCCGCTCCACAATAGCAACCAAGAAACAAAAACTGAGAACACATTTAAGTTAAACCACAAATGGTGTAATAACAGCACACTGTTCACACTCACAGATAAAACATCTACAGTGGTGACGTCAAGGAGTTAAGCAACTCATCATCACAACTTAACTATATACTGCCTTGCCTGGCAAGGTCCCAGCACAAAAGGTCTCACATCACAGAGTCTTGGGCAGACAATTAATTAACAACAAAGCGTTGGTTTGTTCAGTGATTCCTCCGGATATTGCAAATTTCCTCACCAACGTGAATCTGCCTTCAGGATGTGTCACGTTCTTTAATAAAGTAAACCAGAATAAACTGAAATACAAACTAAAGAATCACATGGGTGGCCTCAGAGTCATAACCTCACAGAGCCCTTTCATGCAACCATAACACAATGCATACGATACTAGATTCAGGCTTTGTTTATACTATGGTTTTAAACTCTCATATCGTCTTGAGCTGTAGCGTTTTCAACTATGTATGTGATGTATCAAGAATTACAACTAGCATCAAACCAACGGCAGAACAAAACTAAGTACTAACCTCTAACTTCTCCAATTCACCTAGGAGAAGCTGATTTCAGTCATCTGTTTGTTTCCACATAGCAACGTACTACACAATACTGAATGATGGTACAAAACTGTGTAAGGCTAACACTGCTGTGTCATTATTACTCTGTCTGTGCTACTCCAAGTTTATTTCACCCCACACCCAATTACAGAATGTTGATTGCAGACCAAAGCTCGGCTAATACTACATGTTAATTTAAAGCCAATGCTCTGAAGTAGCTCTGAGGTACTTCAGGACTGGTTCAATATTCTACTGGAGCACAACCACTGGAATATGACCCAGGTCACTGCTGCCTGTAACAAAAATGAATGCAGAACAGTGATCTACGGTTGAGGATGAACTGCACAGACAGCAGCTTGGTAAAGTTCGGTCTAATGACAGATCATGTAGCGTGGTTTTGCACAAGTAATGCATGCTGCGTAAAGCGTAAGCCCCCTTGGGGGAAGATGAAGGTCTAAATCACTGTACGGCAGACAGACTGCACTGCTTTGGTAACCTGAGCAGAGGTCAAGTCCTGTAAGCACAGCAGACTACACTTTATCACTTCTATCATTCACGCACACAGAGTTTATTTTCTCAACGTGAAAAATAAGAAATGTTATAGTTCAAACCCTGTCTAATGTAAGCATGTCTTGGGAAGACAGTCTAAAATCAAGTTCTGGTTTCACTAAACCCTTCTGCTTACTATTATAACCAATTGTTGTCATATCCTCTGACGCGCCATTATAAGTATTTCATATAAGTTATACATTTTATCAGCTCAGACAAAAGGATCCTTCAAATAATGTGAAAGGGTCTTATTTTGTGTAACAGGGCTAAAGTTGAGGCTGTAACTTGCCCTACTGCTCAACCATGGGAACCTTTGTGACTACAGAATATGATACTTTATCTCACCAAGCACTTCCGTTCTTCAGAAGTAAACCTCTCCAGTTTACTGAAAAAAGATGCCAAACCACAGAGCACTGATAGTAACTAGCTTGAAGGCATCACCTGATGAATTGGATAAACGCATTCAAAGAAAGTGTGTCACCTTTTTCTTGAAGAGAAAGACAACTGGAAAAGTTTCTTTGACCAAAGCTAATTGAACACTGGCAGCATATCAGTAATATTTTCTTTTTTTTTGGCATTATTCTTCAACAAACCAAAGCAGACCAATTCCTTCAGCTTGTCTGTTGGGTTTTATTACAGTATTATGTTTGTAATTTCATAAAGCTAATACTTGAAGGGATTATTGTTTGTTTTAAATTCCCAATAGTCGCATATTGCAGCTTTAACTAATGCTTCTTAAATGACATCTATGTTGCTGTATGGTAATAAACAGCAACAATACAAATATGCTCTTTAACACATTATAATGACAAATCAAATCTGGAATAATGTAGGTCACGGTGCAGAATTAGGGGAAAAAACAGAGCAACTTGAAACTTGTGAGCTTGTGCCTTTGCCAGTCTAGCTGACCACAGTCCCAAAAACATGCAAGCCTGTAAAACGCCAAGGCATGCAAAACTGCAGAGACCACAAAAGACGGCATCATCATTATCCTTCATCATGGGCTTCGTCTGGTTTAAATCTAGCTCTTTTAACTCCTGAGCTGCATGTTCTAATAGTCTAAAAAGAGCAAACAAAAAGTCTGCATCGGTACGTTATGTGTAAGGGACTTGATTTGTTCTTTTTCCCTCCTCAATTGTATTTTTCTGTTGCACAGTCACACAAACGCATAACGGCAAAGGTGTATAAAGTGGGAAAGAGAAGCGAGAGGTCCCAGGAGACAAAGACAGAGGCTTTGAGATAATACAGCTTCCTGCTGGGGAAGAAGATTCTCTGTGAGGATACCCAGCATTCCGCAGATAAGACCTGCGGTTGTCTGCTTTGCATAGGCTTAGCTTGGCACTGAAGCTGCTTACTGGGGGTCGTCGGGAAGACACCGGGGTACAGCACTACAGTTAAAGGTAGAGATGGGCTTCTTAGCTGCTTACTGTTGGCAGCAGGAGGCATTCACAACTAACAGGCTAACAAGATGTACCACTCATCTCCGTTATCTTCATCCCACCTAAGTCCTCTTCATCCAGTCAAGTCAAATAGGCTCAGAGTAAATTAATTGTTCTGTACATGTGCATTTATACTTAAAATACGAGGAATGCACTACAGCTGCAGAGTGAGTCTCAGATTGTATCAAGATTGCACGTGTTCATAAATGATGTAGAGAAACTGTTTGGGGTTCATTTTATTGACTTTCGTTCTGACAAGAACAAATTTAAAATAGCAATAAAAGCAGAAAGCCAGAATAAAAGTATGTCACATACACCAATGCACAAGAAAAATGTGACATGTGCACTCGAGCACTTTGTTTGATTTCAGTTGCAGCTGAAAATGCAGCAAACGAGAGACCGTTGTCTGACACTCGAGATCTTACTCACCTTCTCGTTTCTCAACTCAGACTCACTTTTAATGAAATTGCCAAAACCTTCCCTTACAGAACCATCTGAGACAAGAGAAGAGTTTTGCAGTGCTAATTAGTGAAAGGAGAAAAAGAAATGTTTTGTCTTTATATGGCATGTTGTTGTGGAGTTTATTACCCCACTTAGCTTAGACATGTATAAAAGCCTTCAGTGTTATGGTCTGTGCTCCAAACAGTACATTCTCCTCCTTATGGCTCTTCCAAAAGTGGCACACACTCACATAAATGGTGTAAACAAAGCCGACAGTCAGTGCTGAGACACCACCAGCTGACTAGTATGATGTGGCAGGAAGTGAATGATCCGGTGACACACACACTGGTTGAGCTGGAATATTCTCTCTTCTTCTCCCTAATGCAAACTCTGGGCTCGCCCTGACTGCACGTCCCAAACACACGAAGAGGGGGAACATGTCAGGAGTGTGCGTGAACTAAAGATATGGTGACTCCCTGCATTCCAGATCAACGTCACAGGAGAATGCCTGATACATTTGATGAGTCAGGACTACAGGAAGCTGCATGACCATAACAGGGAAAGCAAACTCAGTGTGATTTTTACAAAACCTGTGGAGAAGAATGGAACTTTAAATCCTTCTAGTTTGAGTCGACCAACACATAACATATGGCATCTTTAGATGGGGACCTGTGTTTCTTTCCGTTTGGCACGATAATTGATAATAAAAACAAATAAAACATATGTAATTGTCAAAGACGGTCAGTCAGTAGGGGATTCATAAACTGAAGCAGTGCTTCTGTAATGTTTACAAGAACACTGTGTAGGAGACAGGTTTTTTTAACACTAGCAGCGGTTTTTACTGGAGGAACAGGAATCTCTGCTTTCAGGACCCAACCCTGCACTGGCAAAGCTAATGTGTAAACACAAGGCTAATATTCAGAGTCAAGAATGTAAGAGACACATTTCTGAACATTTTGTTTTTTTATTTAAAAGGAAGCTCAAACTGTGTTTAGCTTGGTTTCGGGATTTAGTTCTTGTGGGAACGAACTGTTTGAAAATCAAGTTAAAGACTAATGTTCTGTTTTGCACCGTATTTCAAACAACAACCTGCGTCCACCTACACTCACACCAGGGTACATGTGTAGACCAAGCTCTCTTTTGTCCCTAGGGAAAGTGGAGCTGGGGTCACTGAAGTATCCATCACCACTACAACTCTCTCTGCGTGACCTAATGGAGATGAGAGGGGCTGGCTCATTTCCAAAGCAAGCTCCATTGTTCTCTGGGCGCAGAGAAGGAGCAGAAGGGAAGCAAGAACCCACTGTGTGTCTATTTGTGTGCACTTTAGTCTTTTGGCTTAAGTATGTGTTCTCTTAGGGATTCATAAAAGTATTCAGAACTTGTGTAAAATAGGGAGAGAATGTTCTCGCTGCTTCTGGTGGTAAATCAGCCTCAAGGTTGAGGTTCTGTAGGAAGTGCAGATGCTTCCAAAATGGCTGTGAATGGATCAGAGCCCTCCCACTAGGGCCATGTGGCCTATTCAAAGATACAGGCTTTTGTTTCAAAAGGGACCAAAACCAAAATCTGGGATTAACTCATCCAGCAGACACCAAGTGAGCTCAATAAGACAAACACAGAAAGAGAGAGACCTGTGGTGAGAGGGTGAAGGTAAAAGAAGAAAAAAGGGGCACTAAAAAGCTCACCCCCCCAGCTTTAAGTCAGCTCCCAGGCTGTCCAGCCACAAACAATAAAACCAGAGCTACGGAGCATCTGCTGTCTCTGTCTGAAGACGCGGATAAAGGAGAGGGAAGCCACAGGGATCCAGTCTTTGACTTGTTGATATTATATCCCTAGTCATTCAACAAGGACCCTCAAGCTCATGGTCAAAATTCTCGTATTTGCCATTAAAAGCAAAGAACATTATCAGACCAAGGTGGACAATAGTATTTGTTATCTCCATAACAACAGTAACTACAAACCATTAGCAAACCCCAGCCAGCCTGCTTTCTGTCATACTAGATTATGGTGACGGTGATGGGCAATGCTAATCAATTCATGGTCATCTGAGTGCAGCACATTGATCCACCACTCCCAGTATCATGTGTCTGTGTTACGTATTGACAAAATCAAGTGCGCTGCTGTTCGTTTGCCATCGCTCTGAGCTGGGTACGACCTAGAATCGCACACAATTGTTCAAAGTCAAGTGAAAGTGGTAAACATCAAGAGCTCAAGCTGCCCACAAGCATTCATAGCAGTATCATTCCTTCAAAGTCGACACCATCCTGTTCCACTGCTGCTCGAGGCAATCCAACATTAGTTTCAGCCTCGGCTTTATGAACTCCTACTTTATGTATGTTTCACAGCAGGTCAGTAATCCAAGAGGCCCGAGTACAGGCTTTCATTATGGCCCATTACTCGTCGCCCGCCTCCATTGTACAGCTATGTTTTAACAGCTTCTTTAACTATGCCACTTTGCCTCCTGTCTGATCACTGTCTTTCACAAAATTTCCCCCAAATGCTACCCTCCAACGCCTCTAGCTTCGACCCCCCACTGGTCACCCCCTTCTGCTCCCCACCGTCTAACATTTGGCACTGCTGCTCTAACTCAGTCCAGATGCCAAGCCACACTGGAGAGTGAAGGAGAAGCTTAGTCTTGAGGGAACTCTGCTTACCATAAAGCCCTTGGTCTGGTGTTTTTGGTTTACATATTATGCCCTTCTATTCTCCATTCACCCAGTCACTCCCACTGGAGGACCGAGTGAGCTGAGTGGGCAAGGCCTCCACAACAAATTTGAATAATCAACAAAGTATTGAGTATATTCTGTTTCAACAGAACCTCAGTAAACCTGTAGTACAGCATGAAGCTCATACAAATGCACATGCAAATTATATACCAACCATGAACCTCTGACTTCCACAGGCTTAAGTACCAATATTCCCTCATCCTGAGATTAACACAGAAAAAACACAGCACATAGCAACCAAGAAGGGAAAGACAAAGGTATGTTTTCAATTACTGTGATAAGCTGAAACCTCAGATTCAAAGCACCGGGGAGGCCACAGTATATCTGATGTAATGTAACCCAGGAACCTCTGCTCAGACTGATTGGCTGGTTTGGAATTCAGCACTGGTTGGTGGTGAAAAGGGGGATGTGTCCAGCCTGGGTCCATCATGTTGGACTAATAGAATAGTTATTGTGAGTTGTCATAGACCGATAAATACATTTGATTTATACAAATTTGAAAATTTATTTGGGTAGAATTAAAAGGCAGTGACTTATGATTACTTTATAGTGATTATGTGATTACGTTAGAACAAGGATCAATTACAAAGATCGGTGGAATTTAATTTGGGTCTGTGGTGGTGGAGTAAAACTGAGCAGATGTTCACGTTATTGTGTCAACAATCACTTTTAAAAATTTAAAAACCTCATAAAAAAAATCCTACAAAAAAGACATATTTATGAAATAAATGTGGACATCAGGTGTCTTTGATAGTAAACCAGGCTGCTCTAGATGGTCTCCAGCTACGGAAACACTTCCTTCCTGTTCAGTCTGAATAACTACATGTACCAACAACACAAACATACAGTACAGCATCTGGAGATATGGGGCAGCTGCAGGCAAAAATCCGGAAGAAGAGAAAAGGAAGTGAAGTGACCGAGGCAGGCAGAAGGGATAATTGTACACACTGTGGGCTACCGTGCTTTAAAAACACTTCCTAAACACATGACTCCATTGTAGCACCAGAATAGTCACTGCGCTGCAAGTTCATACATTTAAATCCATTAGCATTGTGGTTTTATTGTTGAAATGCTAAGTCCTCAAATATTGACCTCAAATTAAATTTCACATAAGCATAAAAAAACAGGCAGTAGGAGAAACTGAGACTCAAGACTAAAGCTGTTCCCTCTGCTGTGACACACCACAGTAAGCCCATAGTACATCTAGAACATGTGCCAACCAAAGCTTGAACTTTTGGGGGGGAAAACTGTGGGATCAAGCTAGACCTAGGATGACCTGTATGTTCTACAAATTAGCCGCCTGCTGAAACATGAGAATAACATACAGTACTGTGCAAAAGTTTAAGGCTTGTGAAAAATGCTGTAAACAAAGAATGCTTTCAGAAAATACTAAATGCAAAGTGAGCGAACAAAAGAAGAATCTAAATCAAATCAATATTTGGTGCTACTACGTCAGTACTGGAAGTGATGGCACGACCCCCACAGAGCCCTGATCGCTACATCATAGTGTGTCTGGGATCACATGAAGAGACAGAAGGATGTGAGAAACCCTACATCCACAGAAGATCTGTGGTTAGTTCTCTAAGATGTTTGGAACAACCTACAGCGTTAGTTGTAGTTCCTTCCTTCAAACACCGTTTGCAAGTGGACCTGGAAGAACTGCTGCCGTGTACAGTACTGTAATGTCATGTAAAATGTTACATGAAGAGTATTAAACACTGAGGCTTTTCTCCAAATGGCACAAACTTTTTCTCCTCTTATCCCTTGTGTCTCTCAACACAACCTCCCACCTGAGCCAGACATCCTGAGTGATTTCGCGCCAATGAAATGTAACTTGCATATGGAGTCATTCATCAGTGACCGGAGTCAGGCTGGACGTTAAAAATAGAGCAAAAACAAACAGAACACAGCAGAATGTAGCCAACAGAGAGCACACATCCAAGGTCTACGGTTTCCTCTCCGTCTCTCTCCGTCTACCCTCAGCCTGTCTCTTTCTTTCCATCTCATGCTCCATCTGTGCCTCCCTTGATGATACCTGTGTGCGCTTTGATTTTCGCTTTCACCTCCCTTGCCACTCTCTGCAGAGCATGAGGCAAGCTGCTGCGGAGATCAAACTGGACTCAGGACATCAGGACAACCCTAATGCTGAACACAAAGTGACCACAGAGCACCCAAGGCAAATCATTTAACATTCAATGCATTGTTAGTGGCTATGGACACAAACTGAAATGCATGTGGAAGAAGTGTAGTTAACGCCACGTCACTTTACTGTCAAATTTCACGAAAATTTTACTCAAACTATTTTAGATACACACAATGACAGATGCAACATGATAGGCTTCATGTGGCACTATGTAATATTTATATTCCCTATTCCAAAACCAAGCCATTCAATCGCCTCTGTGACACACAGGGTAGTTCCTGCTCTGGCACATGTAATGGGAATGGTTTGTCACCTCACCGCCTAGCCTTGCTACACTTACTCATTTTTTCCTTACATCACCTCAAAAGGAATGAGACAGAAATGAAGCCATTTACTTCAACACAATATGTGCTGATTCATATACACCATTTCGTACGAGCTAAAAAAACCTGAAGGAATCTGATGGACTGGTCCACTTTAGATTCTTGAGCTTCATTCTTAAATGTTTTTCCTCCTCTGCACCTTCCTGTCTATGGTAGGTGTGGGAGATACAAGTGCAAAGTACTTAAATATGTAATGAAATAGGAAATCGCAGTGTTCCTGAACTACCCAAATCAGTTCAGAGCTTTACAGTCAATTACACACGATAACTGTGGATTTGATGGTAAAAGATAAAAGAGGTGAGATAAGTCAAGACAGGGTTGTTTTGGGTTTGGTTGGGTGAGTACAGGCCAAAGATGTCTCGCTCTATATATGTGAAAGTGATGACAGCACAACAGGGGATGAAAAGCTGCTCAGGGTTACCAAACAAAAGAATGAGTAGCAATAAAGAAGTAACGTCGATTTGAACCTAGTATGAAACCGCTGAGCTCCAACTCCATGGCAGTGATTAAAAAATCATTTCATGATGTTGACAGACCCGTTTTCACTTCACAGTGGAAAATTCATGAGTTCTGTACTGTGCCTATAATCACAGTTTAAACATTTGGTATGATCACAATCATCTTGATCCCAGTCATCTTACAGTTCTAACCTTTGCTGGAATGCTGTACCAGCAACTGAGTAAAAACGAATGCACAACAAACAAACGCACTCTAAGTAGGCCATTCCTATTCTGCCTATTCCTCACTTATACCCTATCATTATAGCCGGGTCTATTTATAAAGCCCATAAATCCAGCCTGCCAAGTTACCAAGGAGTTTATGGAATTGATGACTTTCAAACCTCACCACTCTCTCTCTTTTTGCCTCTCCTTGTCTAATCACACAGACTGCCTTGCTCGCTCACCAACTTTCCTTTGCCTGCTCTCACCATCTGGTCAGGTCTAATACAGTTCATGGAAATGTACACTGCAGACTTCAGTGAGTAGCTTCCTGCTACTACAAAGAACTATGGCCATGTTTTCCCACAGTTGTCAATAATAGACAGTCAGACCTTGGAGAACTCCTGTTCATGTTCTTTTAATGGATTTGTTTTGCATTCACGTATGCAGCCTGTAGGTTCATAACAGGCGTAACACCTAGATAGAACCTGATAAACCTTTGGGAAAATAGACAGACATGCACATTCTTGTTATTGTCCTTGCCAAGCCTATAACAATGCACCCTTCAATAAACCTAAGGCAGTAACAAAAAATCAGGCAGTTCGCATATGAGTTTTGACAAAGTGTGAAGAATACAGTTCCGCCAACCTAACATGCAGTAAAAACCATGGGACTGTCCATATGAGGCATGTTGTTGCCTCATATGGACAGTCCCATGTAAACTTAATGGCGTAAAACCATCTAACCATCTATCCAGCCAACACAGCTGTATACTAGTCTGTATAAGTGTGTTAGTTTTCTGATGCAGCACAGAGTCACATTGCTGCCGGGGGAATGCAGGTGTCTGCAGCAACATCACCTTGATGAGTCAAAAAGACTCACTGTTCTGCCGCAGCACAACATAGCTTAGTCTTTTCTGTCCAAACACCTGAATTAGTCACATTACGATGAAAAAGCATAAAAAGCTGTTCTGCACTGGATTTAGATGAACGGCGTGGAAAAATAGTACATTTCTCTAAACTAAATACACAGATAAAATTGGGCAAAACATTCTGCACTTGTGCATATATATAACTATATAAACCAAGAGTTTGCCCACCAACTATGCAACTATGCACAGCGTCCAGACACATTTTCATAAGACAGTGAGGCTGAAAGTCAGTGAACTTTCAGTGTGGATGGCACTGGCAACCAATCGCATAGTGTATAGCCCTGAGGTCTTATTTATCAAGAGCCATCATAGTGGTAAGAAGCAAAACAGGGTTTGCAAACAAGTGTAGAAACCCACAACTTGAAACTGAAAGCACAAAATTCAATGTACATGCTTATGGAGCTAGTTCAACCATCTTGCACAATGCAACAGCCACTGTTACATGAGTCTGTAATGCAAGACACGTACAACAAGGACACTTTACTGCAGTTCACCTATTACTTCAGCATTTCTGTAGCCTTTAAAACTCTTTATTAAATGCAGTCACTTACTGACTGCGGTTGTGTTGACGCACAACGCAGCTTGCTTGATAAATGTCCTGTTAGGAAACAACAGTTCCTCTAATGTGGTTCAGGTTATTGATCCAAAACCAGAATAGGATATTAAAATGGGAAACACAGCTTTTACAGATAACACTGACAGCACTGTGGAAGTATGAAATTCACAAAGCTTAGCTGGGGCAAGACTGAGAGCCCTATCTTTGAAGAAGTTATTTATTAACACACGTGGTAAGATTCAGTCCTGGTTGGGGGAATGCCTTGAATATCTCATTGGAGATATTAAGGCATAGCTATGATTGAGGCAATTATCTTTTCATCCCCAGTTCATCTGCCAGGATGTGTAGACCCATTACAGCTGGGGATGTGGGGTGTGATTGGTCTTCCTTTTCCCTCCCCCTCCTCAACCACTGTCAGCTCTGCAGCAGAGGCTTGCAGTGTAGCAGCCCATTAAAAGGAGGCCATATGGTCCTTTCCTTTCTAAGTCAACTGAGATATACGTCTTTCAGAAGCAAGTTATGGGAGTATGCAGTGGGCTGCAACCTAACTTCAGCAGGTTACTGTCTGCAACCATTAGGATAAACTGGGACAGGTCTATTCAGTAGTAAAAAAACACACTCATAAGTCAAAGTCCACTTTGCCATTTATTATTACGTTTGGAGTGCTTTGTGTGTTTGAATCTGAACTGCATCTGTCTTTTGAATGTCTTAATATTGTCTATAATTGAAATAGTGGGAAAGAAAGCATTCTAATAAAAAGAGATTTGACTCTCAAGCTTTCGCTGAGGGATTGGGATGTCAATTAGATTTTTAATATGACAGATGGGGACCTTGATTGTTCTGAATATGCTACTGCTTGATTCAGGGCACACTGGTAGATCATACCCAACCAGGCTTACATTAGCCACACACACACCCAAACAAAAATCCACAAGCTCTTTGTGACGCCACCAAGAACAACTAGAGATGTTGTGTCTGTTTATTTGGGAGATTTATTGAGCTCTGTTGTTGACTATAATATTGGAATACAATTATTTGGAAAGTAATAAAACTACACATATATGAAATATATTCTGTTGTTGTTCTTAAAAGACAAGACATTTTAAATGAGATGTTTTCATCAGAATATATATATGAGAATATAAATTCATCTGAATTGAAATTACAGTGTTCCAAAAAATAACTTTAAAATTACTTATTACCCAAACTGGCCCAAAACAGTTTGATTCAATCAATTTCTGAAGCTTTGGGCCACAACACGTGGTTGGTGGAGTCGATCAGAGAAATGGAAACTTCCAAATGAAGTGAGTTTGCTTGTAACTTTATTTGTTACTGTGTATGACAACCTTTTTCCACCACCTAGATTTCAGTCAAGTGGTTAGACCTTCAAGACTTTGCTGCATTTGGCAGGTACAGCCACAAAACGATCATTGAGTGTGAAGACACCTGTAATGTTGTAATTAAGCAATGCTGGGAAATATGCTGATTAATACAACGCTAGTAACTTGAACCACATCTCTCTGCCCTACAAGGTGAAAGTTTCACAGAAATCACAGGTGGGAGTACAGTGCTGGGAAAATTCAGCGCTGGTATTACTCAGCTAGACATTCAAATGAGCTCAGAGACATGTCAGTTAGGTGAAAACCAAGCAGTTGTCAAGTCTAGTGAGGGAAAATACAACATCTGAGCTGCAGGCTTCACACATGGCAATAACAATCCTGCACTTTATTACTACAATCAGCCGCAAACGACCCGCATGCAGGGAGCATAATAGCTGTTATAGAGCTTAAGTCGTGCCTTTCTAAACAATGCTGGCTGGATTCAACAGTGGACGCGGACTCGAGAGTCTGCTGCCAAGCTAAACGCGGTGGGACCCTGGAGCTACAACACACAAAGACCCACAGATGAACGACTTAGTCCCGTTACCAACCAGCCTGGAAAAGTCACACGCCGGACGAGACCCTGACCCCCCGGGCCCCACGCTGTTATCACCGCCTGTGTGGACCCACGGCTGGGAGGCAGCGGGGAGCACCGGTTAGCGCGGACTCCGGTGGCTAGCGGTAACTTCCTGGAGCCGCTCTCCCAATGGCGACACACAAAAACACAAACACAACCAGAACCAGAAACGGTTCAACGCGGTCGTTATGCTCCCAGGTTGGGGTTCACGGTGGAGAGGAGCTCGTTGTTGGACCTACCTTTCCCGGCTGATGTTCTCATTGTCTCGGTGTAATCCTCAGCTGCTTCCCCGCGTTTCGAGCGGCCGCTCAACTAATAAACCGTAATGAAGTCGCAGCGGAGTCGATCTCCTCGAGACGGACGTTACCGAGCACGAGCTAACAGCGCTGGCTCCCCCCACACACACATATACACATACACACACGTACACACGCGCGCGCAGCCCAGAGTGTGCAGTTGGGCCAGTTCGAAGGCGGAAAAAAACAAAAGCGAGCTACTCCAACACGTCAGTTCACAGAAGTGTCGCGGCGTGTGGCGTGAATGCTACTCGGACACACTCCTCCCCAGCGGACCGGCGGCTAACGAGCTAGCCCGGCGCTACTTCCTTTCTCTTCGCTCCGCAGCAGAGCAGCAGTCGGAGCGGTGAAAAAAAAAAGTTGAGGAAAAGGCACGAGCCGGATTCTGTGCGATGACGGCGCCCTGTTGCTGCGGCGCAGTGGCGGAACCGCAGCGCCCCCTGCTGGACCGTCATGGATCTCACACACACGGGCCATCCAGCGTCAAAGAACGGGTTCAAGCACTGATTTAGACGCGAGAAGAAGGTTTATGATTATTAATACGTCAGAACGAGCCCATATAAGTATAATGAATCCGTCATAATTAATACTAATGTATTTAATAAGTGACGTATGTCTATTTAATCTCCCTACAACTAATTATTATTCATATGTATATTTTTTCATATAAGGGTCAAGTATTTAAGTATATCACGTATTTAGCACCTTCTACGGCCCCTTTGTGATGTTAAAATGCTATGGTTTTAAAATGATCAGTCAAATTAGGATCATAAGTTGGCCCACAGTTCTCACAACGTTTTTCTGCAAAAAAGAAAAAATATGGGTAATGTTGCTTTGTGGCCACTAGATGTTGACATCTTAACATTTTTTACTTCTGTTCTAAACTCAGGGAATCACAGTCGTTAGGAATGGATTTATTTACAGGTTGTACCAACACTTGGTGGCACCATAATATGCATTTATAGGTTTATGGATAAAATTCTCTCATTCTTTCTTTTGGGCCCAATTGTCCAGAGCTACAGATTTTAAATAGTTGATATTTGTAGGCGTTTTGTCCAAAACATGTACTGAAAGTTGAAGTGAAAGTCAAGATGCAGGGGGGTGGTTTCCCCGAATCCTTAGCTCCACTATTCTCAGTCAACAATAATCAAGAGACTCTATTAATTGATCACCTTATAAAGGAATCATAGTGGGATGTCCCATAGAAAATGACCTGCAGCCTCTACATCGTCCACTAGCTGCAAAGAAAACCTCTCTTAGACTCTGGGTCATCCAAATGCTTTTCAACATTAGCAACGTCTTGAAGGGTTTCAGTTGTTTTGTCAGTCAAAATCAGATTTGAGACTTTCCCGTCCACATACTCAGATGTCAACGCCCAGCACCTCTTCTGCACTCGTGCATTTTATTAGTGGGTCCATCAGTTGCATCTCAGGGCACAGTCTAGATTACAGGCATCACAGCTCTTATCAGTGAAACAAACACGTACTTGTGGTTTTGTATACGCACACTGTGGCAGTTTTACTGTTTGAACCTATATTTTCACAGTAAGGGCGTTTTCTGCAGTTATGGGCGTTGTTAACACCTCGATGTAGTGGCTGCTGTATTTATTTAAACTGTGTTTTTTGCTTTTTCCTCATTTCATTTTCAAAAACATCCTCTCCATCATTGTTATATGCCGTAAGTGGAGCAGCATCCACCCTGTCTCAACCCTTGAAGGTTCTTGCGGTAATTCACACCTGTGCTTTTTACATCTCAAGACAAAAAGGAGAAGTTGTGTTTGAAATGAGCTGCTTTGTGTTCATGGGAGAGGCAGACAACGTTAGGCTTCATACATAAAGTAGGTCAAATGTCTTACGCAGCTTTGTCTCGCTCATGAATGGCACACATTGTCTCAGCTGAAGAAAAGTACTTAATGACATTTACACATATGTGTCGGACACATGGCCGGTGACAGATACGCACTGGTAATGTTTTATTTTATTATTTGTGAGCAGCATAGCGTTTCATCTGACTGGCATACGTGTCGGTATAGTTTCTCAGAGATTTGATGACCTTTTTCAGTTCGGACTTGCGTTAGTTTTGAGCATTTGATAAATGATAATTATAGTGCACGGATGGAATTAGAGCCCACTTTGCTGAAAGCTTGAAATATATAATCATAGCTCTTTGGAAACTTCACTGTGAAGCACAGAAACGTGGATGCACGAGTTCTGGTCTGGCTCATGTGTGCGATCATGGCCTGCCCTGTGACATGTGGTTGGGGTCTGCTGCCACATGGTAGGTGGTTTATCGAAGTCAAGCGTGTCATGCGTGACTACAAGAGCATGAAGTGAAGAGTGTGATTGAGGCCTTCTACCCAAACCTGCAACCACAGCTGTGTGAGGACACCCTCCATCTGCAGGGAGGGGCACCTTTAGCTGGAGTTCCTGTTTTTCTCTCTTTCTGAGAAATATTGAGAGAAAAAAAAAATCTAATTTAAGAGTTTTGTAATAACACTGGCAAGGTGCCCAGGTCTTGTAAGTGCAAGTGAAATTCTTGCCACATATCCTTAAAAATATTGAGTCATTTGTGATGTGCACGTACAAGACAACTACAACTCTGGCCACTGCACGTGTTTTTGAAAGACGTTTTCCCAGCATCATAGGGCATCACCGAGCAGCTTAAGCAATAACAGATACTGTTGCGTAGTAGTTAAACATAATGTCCTAGAAAAAAAGACGCGATCATGATGGAAATAATCACAATAAAACAACAATAAAACAACAACATTTGCAAGGTGATGGAATAAGTGTGACAGTAATCACACTTGCTTAGTGTGTGTGTGTGTGTGTGTGTGTGTGTTTGTGGTGTGTGTGACATGTTTTGGGTGTGGTGTGTGTGACTACCTAACCATCTCTTCCTTACTTCCCCATCAACAACGTGCTGTGAGAACCTATAGAGAGCTGCAACAGCTCTATACCCTCACACACTCAGCATCACCACCAGCAGCCAGAGTGAGTATCACCACAGGTCTGCCTTCGCTTTCCTCTGCACAATACTGGGTCTGGAATATGTATTACAATATAATATTATATATATATATATAGTATTATATATATATATGAGTCTTTGTTGTATTCTGTTTTAAGTTAATGATTCTTTTTACAGCATTATAAACTATAGTTAAAAGATAAACCAGAGTGAACAGCTGGTTAAATGAATTGGATTTGATTTGAAGAAGGAGAAAAAAAATGAACATTTTCTGCAGCTGTTTTGCAAACATTCATTTTTAAAGCAAAGTAGTATTTGTTGTATTTTGGGGGGACATTTTTAAAAACCTCTTTCAGCGTTTCAGCATTGCAGTAACCAACGTGTGCGTTTCCGTCATGTTGTGATTTAAATGCCATCGACAGCTGCTCGCTCATCCTGTGTTAACCGCAGCAAGGTGGAGTGTATTGGCACATGAGGGAGTCATTGAAATAATGCCTTTTAAATGGACTGAAGCGCCGTAGCGGGGACGCATGCAGCGCAGTTATGAGAGCAGGGGGAGTTTTCAATTGCCGTGGCTTTGCCGTACTGTAGATCGCTTCATTAAAGCAGTTTTCTCCTTCCTCCGTCTTGTCAGGTGTGTGCTGAGCGCAGGCAGAGCTCTACAGTGCTTACAGTGTGCTGGTAGCCTGTTGCATCACAGGAGTGCCACGCTCATTCCCGTGCAGCTCGCACCAGCTTGGTTCAGCCTGTTCTCACCCTGGTCCGTGATCTCAGCCAGCCCAGCCACATGGATGTCTTCTCCTCACTCACGTCCCCCGCCTCCTGCCCCCACCTGTACCAGCTGCCCAGTCACTCCAACAACACCACCGCATCGAGCGCAGCCAGTGGGATCAGCCACGTCATTCTGCGGCATTACAACCACACAGGCCGCCTGCACAACAGGACCGTCTCAAACACCCAGAGCAGCATCAGCGTCTCCACGGCCGTCTTCCTCGTCGTCAGTGTTTTCATCATCCTGGAGAACCTCCTGGTGCTGGTGGCCGTCATATCCCGCATCCGTCACAGCAGGCGCTGGGTTTACGTCTGCATTGCCAACATCACACTCAGCGACCTCCTCACTGGTGCTGCCTACCTGGTCAACATCTGCTTGTCCGGCAACCAGACGTTCCGCCTCACCCCTGCTCTGTGGCTCTTCAGGGAAGGGATGCTGTTTGTGGCTCTGGCAGCATCCATCTTCAGTTTGCTGCTTATTGCTGTGGAGCGTTACACCACCATGATGAAGCCACTGCCACAGAAGTCGACCACAAAGACCTACTACCGGATCTATGGCTTGGTGTTGCTCTGCTGGGTCTTGGCGCTGATAATCGGCTTCCTCCCCTTGCTGGGCTGGAACTGTGTGTGCAGCCTGGACGAATGCTCCACTCTCCTTCCTCTCTACTCCAAGACCTACATCTTTTTCTCTCTTTTCATCTTCTTCGTCATCTTGCTGGCCATCGGCGTGCTGTATGGTGCCATCTACTGCCACGTACACAGGAGTGCACAGCTGGGCCCTCAGCGCAGCCGCAAGCGCTCCTTGGCTCTGCTGAAAACCGTGATCACCATCGTTGGGGTCTTCATGATTTGCTGGGGGCCACTGTTCCTGCTGTTACTGGTGGATTTCTTCTGCGTGTCCCGCCACTGTGCGCTGCTGTTCAGCGCCGATTATTTCATCTCCCTGGCTGTCCTCAACTCCGGCCTGAACCCCATCATTTACGCTCTGGGTAGCAGCGAGATGAGGAAGGCCATTGCAGAGTTGCTGTTCTGCTGCTGCCTGAAGGCCGGCCTCTGTCACCCAGACGCCTTCACGTCCAAGGACACCAACAGCACCTCAGAGAGCAGGAGGGACAGTCTCAGGAATAGTTTTAACAAGATCAGAAATCTGAGCGTGGCCTCCCCACCATCAACGCCAAGCAAGCCGCGCAGGGCAACCAGAAAATACAGGCTGAGCTCCACCACCAGCTGCCTGTCGGTTTCAAGTAGTTAAACCACAATGTGCTCCCCTCCCTAGCGAGCGAGTTGTGGTTTGAATGTTCACTGTTCTGACAACATGCACTTTTAGTGATGGTGTAAGAAAGCCTGATAAAATATGAATCCACCCACAGCTTTGCAATAGCATGGCAAATATTTAGATTCTTGGTTATTTCAGCCTTAACAAGTATTGTCTCTACAAACCTTGTGTTGCTATACCATGTTGCACAATTTGTCTTTGTAAAATAAACAGCAAATAATGATAATAAGAACAACTTCAAGGGTAAAAATGTATATTTATGTGCCTTTTCATTCTAACTTTTTATACTGTGCCACATATTTTACTGTAACAAATAAAAAATGAAATAAAGTTTATTTTGCCGTATGTGAGCGCTGTCTTCAGTATGATGCCCGAGTCTTCCTCTGGAGGGAGACACGTCCTGAAACCTTGACTGTCTCTAGTGGACAGATCTGATGAAGTCAGTTTTATAGAGATATTCTCAGGCTGAAAACATACACTGAGCAAGTGTTTTCCACATTTACGATATTTATGTTGTACGTTCAGTATCGATGTATGCGAGTGTGAATGAGAGAACACGTGTCTTACCTTAGCTTCGGAGATGGTTTGTCTTCTTTGTTAGACGTGCAGACTTCTTCACAGACCTTTTCCCAGCTTCTCGCTCACTGGGCCTTTCTGGCAAGATGACTGATTGAGGCTCAGTGCAGAGGAGGTGAGGGCTGGGACTGCAGCCCCAAGGGCACACACAGCCCGGGCTAATTGATAAATTCATTATGACTGTCTGGAAGGGTGGGTAGACAAGGTTTGGAGGAGAGAATGTACCTGTTTGTAACACAGATTACTGTACTGTACCACTGGTGAAGCACAGAACAAGCTTTATTGTTTTGTGCGTTGTACTTTGGCAGATGTCCTGATCTCACTAAGGATACGTTTCTTTGTGTGTCTGGTGTGTGTGTGAAAGTAGTTTGACAACATGTTCAAACAACCCGTGTCATCAGATTAGCATTCAAATGTTAAATGAATCTGAATTTGAGAAATCACTGAATTAAATCTTGATAATAATTATTACCGATACTGGTTTTTGCTCTAAGTGAAAGTACAAATCATTGAAAACATCAAACAACAACGCATCAGTAAACATTCTGACAAAGGCCGAGGAGTGATTACAGGTAATGGCTCAAACAACAGACTGAAGTACTGGTGAGAGCTTTTTGTATATTTATGTGAGTTATGATCACAAACCAGTTCTGATGATAAAGGAGATTAAGCAAGATGGTGAAAATAAGCCTAAGCCTTTTCCTGAGCTACAGTTTGCAGAGGATTGTCTCAGCCTGTAGATGTTCCCTGTAGATCCGAACACCGAAGCCACGGCCCCTCGCTAAGCCTCCGTTCCATTAGCCTCCTCAGGAAACGTGTTTTCTCACAGAGAGTTGTTTTTAAACCCGAAACATTATACTGAGCTTTTTTTCTTGTTCTGATGACTTGTTATTTGCTGCTGTCCAGGCTAATGGGCCGTAATGTTCAGCACCTGTCATTTTGAAACAATGAAATAGGCAATGTTTTACAAAACAACATTTCCCACAACCCTTAGTTACTTTACTGATATCATGTTTCAGTTGTGCAGAAAGAAGGAACAAAAAACATCAGTTTATTGTTAAAGTGTTTTTTATATAAATATATATATATTTTTAGATTTTTAATCAAGTAGAATAAAAATCTAAAAAGTGCAACTAATCTTAAGTGTAAAATGAATTCAGCTCCTTTTCAATAATGACTTTTGAAATGTTCTGGCGTCCTGGCAGCCTGTCGTGCAGACATTCCTGTTGTTGACGTACGTGAGCTGCACAGGCTCGTCTGTGACGACAGGAGGAGGGAAATGAGGCGTTGAGGTGAGAAGGCAGAACTCTTCTTTCACCTAAAACCGTCTCCCACGCAGTGTCTGAGCTGTTTGTGTTGCGCCAGCCCACACAAACACACACATATGTGTTATTAATTATGTGTACGTGGCCATCAAGCAGCTTCGAACCTAGATGTACAAGCGTCAACTGTAAACCCGCATGTACACACGAGCCAAATCCATTCTCAGCCGTCGTCTGTTCGAAGTGCTGTAAGAATTTCAAAGTTGGCTTGTGCTGAAATCTTTTCCTGTTTTTGTGGCTGCAGAAGCAAACACATCATTGGTGGCTGTGTGTGGTTGTGTGAGTTCCCCTCTCATGAATTCCTGCATCTTTACGGTTAAGAGCAGGGGATAAGCCTCACTCATCCTTGGTCTTGGCACAGCTCCAGGTCCGGTGCCTGATGAAAAAGCAACAGTGAATTCCAGGCTTTATTAGCTCTGGGCTCAGAGACATTTGTTGTATCATATTTGACATGTCAGGGGCTGATCACCAATCCTCTCCCCTTACAACAACAAAGCCTTTTCTCTGCTCCAAATGAGGTACGATGGGTTAATGATGGTTGCGTGCAGACGTGGCTATGCCCTCAATAATTACCTTTCTGGCTTTGGCCTCCAGGTGCTCAGAAGACAGCTAATGATGTACTGTCTGAGGAGAGTGGAAGGCAGCGGGCGAGCGAGCTGACGCGCTGCCGTCAGCACTGCGACAAAGCAATGGCACAAGTGCAGCTTAATGCGAAATAACTGTAGCGAGCAGACAAAGCCCTTTAGAGCAGCAGCCGTTCTAAAAGCACAGTCCGAGCTTTCTGACTCGAACGGTGGTTTTGAAACGATCACACCCTGCTCTTTCAGGGTGGATGTCACCCGTTTCAGTTACAATATGACCTCGTTTCCTAGAGATGGAAATGCTCTTAGAAACGTCTCTATGTGTCTGCAGCTCCTCCCAACATGCTTTCTACAGTATTACGTTCATTTTGGTCAAATAAGGCTGAACATGCTGTAGCTTCTGCTGTAGCCTGTGTTACTTTAGGGGATTATAGCAACAGAGAGCGTGTGTGTGTGTGTGTGTTAGGTTGGATCCCAAGTGATTACACAAGACAATAAACCACCCAAAGACAAAGGTGAGGTTGTTTGAGATGGTTTCGACAAAAAAAGCTCCTCTCCATCAACTCTGGGTGGGTGTGACTTTGTTTGAGTAATTATGTATTTAAAAAATAATTTCCAGGTCCAATTATCATCTACAGCACTACCATCGTAGTGAAACTCGCTCTTCAGCCACCAGCTACTCCCAACTTGAAGAAATAACAATATCGTAGTATGTTTGTTGGGAAACATATCAAATATTGTGTCTTTTTCTTGTACGACTTGTGATCACAGTCCACTTGAGTCTATTCTGAAATATATTGCAGCAACATCACCACAGAAATGAAATGAAATTACAGTATAATCTATGAGCCATAAATGAAACCACAACGTAACAATCAGAGATGAAAGCTGCTTCCAACACCGACAGATACGACAAAAATGTTTGTGTTGGGGTCAAAGACAACGCTCCCACAATCTTGTAAATGTCATAAATTACAAGAATGTTTTGCCTCAGAGTGACATTGTGATTATCAGTCCTGTCATGTTTGCAGGTTGAAGCAGGGAGAGGACAGTTTGCTGTTATAGTTCCCTTTCATTCATGTGTATATTTACTGATACAACAACTTCATGTGAGCGGACGTTGTGATTTTTTCCCATGTGCCCACATTCACATATAGACACAGTACAAATGTTCAGAGCTGATACAACTCAGGAGTCACTTTGACCTGACGGTTCTCAGATCATTCACAGACGAGGGTTTCGTGAACTGGCAACATCAGGTACGTTTGCTCTTCATAACGCTCTCACATTTGGCTTCCTTACAGCGTCCCATTCCACACTCACTCGCACATCAATGGAGCCTGTGTCTAGATACAATTATTCAATCCATCAGTGTCATTGCCATCCTCCCTTGGGCAACTCACAACTTAACAAAGAGACAGAAAGGACGTTACTGCTGCACGTCTGCACCAGAGACCACGTATGAGCACACGTCACTTTCCCACTCACACGAGTACAACAGAAGAAGGAAAATTCAGCTCAGCTGTGTCCTAATTAAAGCGAAATGCGCTGCCATCTTGTTTTTATTTTGTATCTCAGCATCTGAACTGAAGTGTAGCTCAGAGGGAAACAGAAGAGTACATGTGAGGAGCACCGCCTCTGGGCCCAGCTGTTTCCTCCACATCAGGTTCTAGAGGTTCAGGAGACAGACACAGCAACACCAGCAAATCCTGTTAATAAGGGTTTAAAAGTGAATTTGAATAATGAACATGTCCCAGGGAGATTAAACATTGCCACATACCAAAACAGGGCATGTAGGAGTTTTCTCTTGAGGGCTGAATGTGAGCCATCTGCTGTGACTTTGCTCTCAACCTTGATAATGTATGGGAGCATGTTTTCCCCTCTTTTCTTAATCCTCGCTCTCTCATTCTTGCTGCTTTGGCTGAGCACCGTGACCACTTAACTAATTGTGTTTGAAAGATGTTCCAAGGGTGATGATTCGGCTTTGGTTTCCGAAAAGTGTCCAACGTGAGGGCACAGGTTTTCGTCCAGAGAAGCTCAGCAAGAGGCTGAGAATCTGCAGCAAGTAGCAGCTCTGTGAGAAGGAGAAGACGCACATCTGTTCGCTATTCACCTATTAGAGAACCAAACACAATTACGGATGAAGGTAATGTCAAAGTAGTAACTGAATAGGAATTTAAATTATGGAGTTAGATGAAAAATTAAAGGATCCAAGGAGTCACAGGAAGCGCCACACCACAGAGATATTTAAAATCACAACTTTATGAGAAACCTGTACACAAGCACTCAGTCCAGCTGTGAATACTCCATAACACTCCCACTGCTGAAACCGCTCTCGACAAGGTTGCTACTCGCGTTTCTAACCCAGGTTTAGAGGTCCTGTGCTGGCATCTTGTTTTCCATGAGGCCCGAGGAATGGAAGGAGCTGAAGCTTTGTAGAACAGATGTTCCTGCTCCAAACCAAATTACGCAGTCAAGCTCACAGCTATGGGCCAGAACCGCATGGATGCTGATTGAAGGGTGGATGGGGCAACAAATGCAGATCCGGCTCAGCAACGCAGCCACATCATGGAATCTGGTCAGTCTTTGAGGCCTGGAGATGAAAGGGAGCCTGACGTCGCTACGGAGCCTAAAAGCAGAGCTGGAGGCTGTGGCGCGGGCGCCCGTTTCTGGCCGCCTGCATGTGTGTATTGTCTCTTTCTTATGTAAAACCTGCCTGCAACTGAATAATTACTCAACTAACTGTGTAACTCAAACAGTGACTTTCCCCAGATTGCAAGGAATCGCTGCAGGGGCATCCTGTGCTTGTATTTCACCTTTGTGATTCCAGCGACGCCATTTCAGTGAGAGATTTGAAATGTGGGCATGTGGGGTTAGAGCGGAGGCAGCTGAGCCCCACCCCAGCAGCCTGAGGCTTCTAGTACACACAACACGACCTCTGACCACACGCCTGCCGGTCGTCTTGCATCCCACCTATAGTTCTTCACAAGCACTGGGCTTATGCTGCAGATGGGCATCGATGCTGTGATATGCAGCTCACTGGAACCAACGGTGACGCGCTTTGAACAGTCCTATTTAATTTTATTTATGCATTGTTTTACTAGTGACTAAGGCAACCAAACACATTTTTAATACCCCGTCCTCCTTCCGTTTGCCTCCACCTGCTCTTTCCTGCTGAGCCATGTTTGCCTTTTAAGACTGAATGATGTTATTATACTGAATGAAAAACATGACTACAATTCTTTCCCAGGGTCATTTAAACATTTATTACATGATATCATGGCTGGATTGATGATGAAATGAAACTGTGGTTGTACCTGAAACATCAAAATGAATCATGCGCCAAAACTTCCTGACATTTAGAACAATGTGCTTCATGCTTCCAAAGGTTAAATTAAATGCTTACACAAATCATAGCCAAGTTGTCAGTGGTGCCACCTGGCTGGAACAAAGCCCCGAAGACAATATCACACTGACAGGATGAAACAGCAACGCTCCCGCCTGCCTGTGGGTAATCTCCTCGAGGTTCGCACGGAACATTTGTCCGCAGAAATTCAAAGCTACAGAAACGTAATTTTATGCTACCAACAACAATCAGTGTGGTTGCCGGATAAGAGCAGATTCATCATGCCGGCTAATGAGCTTCCACTTTCCTGTGGGTATGAAGCACTTCTCCTTTGGTGGAGGAAGCAGCATCGCACACATTCCCAATCACTGATAATGGGGGGTGACATCAATTACACAGACAGAGCAGGCATTTCACTAGGATTACCTCACGATGAACTCCAGTCTCAGAACAGAGAGGCCGAAAGAGAGAGCGACATAGGTGGAGAGTGAAAGCTGTGTTTGCTGCGACGCCAGGGAAGAACGCTGGAATAAACATGAAGGCTGAGCAAACAAGATCGACTGCATCAGGATGTAGCAGCTCCGGACGCCAGGGCCGACCTACCAAGCCAAAGAAATGCTAAATCTGCTTATGAAACATTCATATCGGAGCAAAGAGGGGGTCGTCATTAAACTTAAACTGCGCTGCCTTGCACACACTTCAGGGTCCAGCGCCGCTGCCTGACAGGTCTGAAGGCTGGCGTTTGATTTTCATCAGGGCCAGTGACTCGAGTCAAGCGTTTAAGGCTGCTACTGTACGTGTGGCAGGCTGGGCTGCGTTGCTGCATGTTCGCAGGAACGTGGCGAGGTTACATGGGTCGCGGTAGGAAGTGAGCTCCACTCCTGTTCCTGCTGAACTGAGCCAGTTTTTAGCTCAAACACTGATACCAGTTCAGTAGGCACGGGAGGGCACAGCCCACCCGTCGCCTGACCAGGTGTTTCAGCGGCGACAGATCCCTCACTTCTTCATCCCAGAAGTCCACCGGCGACTAATGATGAGTGCAAAGACTCTCAAACGTTCCCCACAAGTCGACGCTTCTGTTGTTTGGGTTTAAAAACCGTCAGAAAGACGAATCAGACAGAAAACAGTTACATTTGTGCTGGTTTCTTTCCACCACACCAGCCCAGGATGCCGTGTGGCACGGAAGCACTGGCACACTGGGTCTCAGCTCACTGGTTTGGACTAGAGCGGGGCAGGCCCAGACGGGTCTGACATTTAGCACCGCATTCCTAAAATCTCTTTTTTTGCTGAAAGTCCACATAAAACCTGGGTCAAACTGCCTCACACTTTAAACTCTTTGGAGCATATTTGGCATGCATGATAATTCCTGCCAGATGCATCAAGGCAAGATAAGAGAGCTGTGGCTTCAGGCAGAAACAATAAAAAACGAAGCTCGTCTCAAATTTAGTACATTTGGTCCACAGAAGCACACGAACTCCACATAGGACCTGGATCCACAGCCTCCCAGGCACCTCCCCGCTTCTCTACCTAATCTCTCGTCACTCCTCGCCTCCTCCCTCCTCCCTCCTCCGTTCTTCATATCCGAGATCATCAAGTTCTTTCCATTCAGCGGAACAAATCCCCTTCGTCGAATCAATTATTTCACCTCAGGCACTGAACTTAGCCACTGTGAACAACACATAGCAGGGATCAATGCTCACCAATTAGCTAAGCTCTGTGCCTTTAGCAAGTGGGTGGCTGGCTTTTGAGGGAACAGACTCACACAGACCTTTACGTGGCTGCTCGGCGGTAAGGTTTCAACTCTGCATTGCTTGCGATGTTACACATACATTCTACGATGCAGTGTGTGCTGCCAGTGGAGGATCCCGGGCTTGTATTGTAAACATCACAATCACCTCCAAAAACTCCAAGAGCTGAAACACGATCTGTCTGCAGCAGGGAGCCTGCGTGGCTCTACCGTGCATCAACGTCCAGCTCCTGGTGGATTCGAAAGGGGAGAAACGTGAAGACAGGTCAAATTTTAGACAGCTGCACGTTAACCCGCAGCCTTAAATGCGTTTAGACCCAATTTCATAAAGACACGTGTTCTTTCTCAGTTTTCCGTCTGATTCCTTATTAACCTGTTGCAGGTCCGTTGAGAGATTTGATCAAAGTATCCATCTGGCTTTGCCAATATTTGTTTGACTCCATAGCAACATCCCTTGTCAGATATCAAGCAAATAAAAAGAACAGCGCAGACAAAGACACAAAACCATCCCAGCATCTGGGTCACCTGCTAGGCTGTGAAGGGGTGGAAATCCCTGGCAATGTGATTTTTGTTTCTGTTTGTTCATCAAATCACGGTGCCAGGAACCCTCCCCGCCACAGCCAGGACTGCGCCGCTCTGCCCTTCCCTGCCCTCTGTGTCTTCTCCAACATCCTACTGCACTCCAGATGTTTTCCTCAACAGCAGATGTGCAGCACCTGTGACCCAAAAGACAGAAAAAGAAAGATGCAGATTTCGTTACTCCTCAGAGGGTCCGAGCAAAACCTTTACACTAGAAGACGCAGACTCGACTCGGGGGCAAACGGAAACCACGAGCGGGGTTGGACCAGAAGTGACCAACCAAACCACGGCTGATCTGTTTCTGCCTCCTCCTCACGTTAAACGTCAGCCTTCCAGGTCGCAGAAAACTGCTCGACTTGTTTTTCCGCTGTCGAGGGCGCGACATAACCCAGCTCCTTATACAACTTCCTGCTTGAAAAATGACCACGTCACCATATGTTATTACCTTTTGTTGTTGTTTATGCTTCGCTGCTGGGAAAATTCCCAGCCCACCCTGGTGGGGACAGAATAATGACAGGATTGTTGAGCGACGAGTAGGAGGAGCAGGAGTCTCAACAGTCTCTCCTTGATTGCATTTATAAATCAACAAACACACGTATTTTCCCCTAAATTGTGTGTCTGGATGTAACATATATGTAAGTATATGATTACGTTTGATATCTTGCCGTATGCGCAAGCTGAGATGTGAGTGTGGACGACTGTAGGGAAGCATCTGTAATCAATGCAGCTGGAGGTCCCATTTAAAAGCTTTGACTAAAACTATCATCAGCCCAATCTGAAGTCTTGGTAATTACACTGTGGGACAAATCCCTCCTGTCTGCACTTGCAGATAAAACCATTGTGGTGGCTTGTGATGGGATCGCGGTGGCATCTGTGCATCACTTCATGAAGAACTATGTGTCCTATGTGTTTATGTGCAGAGTTCGTGTTGAAAAACTCGACGCAGACGCGCACAATCCTTCCAGACAGAGAAATATGTCTATGCTGTCATGCAGCGTTAACAGCCGGCCCCTCCCTGCGCAGGAATCATGAATAAGTATGTTTGTCGAGCTTGTGTGAGCTTTGCTTCACTGAACGGTTGCAGGGAACTGGAATGAGGGTTTGCCCCTGAGAGCGTTTGTGTCCGCGGCGGCATGCGCGTTGTTCGTTTTCATATATGAGCTGATGAGTGTTGGAAAGTGTGGGAAAGACAGAAAGAATCTGAGGGAGTGGTCAGGCTCAGTGGGAAGGTGTGACATGGCAAACGCTGCTGTCAAATTAAAACGAGCTGTGACATTTGGCAATAATAGTGAACGTCAGGGTTGAACCTGAATCGTGCAGATTAGACGTGAACGACTTTCACTTTATTTTCTTAAATGCGTTGTTAGGCTCTGGGGGATGGTGGTCGGCGTTTTCACAAACCAGCAGCAATGATTTGCCATTTTTGCTTATGAAGTGAGCAGATGAGTTCAGCTCTGCAGCCGATACGACCGAGGATGAGCAGTGAACTTTAAAATAAGTAAATAAATAATCACATTGACATAACTATTCCCATAAATCCATAGCAACCAAACTTGAATCTCATTGTCACTGGGTTGTGAAGCAAATGTCAAGTCTGGTGTTTGTGTGAGTCAGGGTGAACATAATTCACAGTCTGGTGGAACTTCTGATTGTAGACGAGGATGAATGCGTGAACAAGTCACCGCATTTAGAAAGTGCAAGGTTTGCACCCGCAGCCGAACAAACTGACCTCATTCGGCTTGACGGACAAAAGGCCACAGGGGGTCAGAATGGAAGCAGAGCACATGTGGCGTTTGGTGGCAGTGACAGCCTCAACGCTTCCCTTCCTGCCCAAGGGGGCAGAACCTCGGACCATTTGCTGAAACACGGGTTCTCATGTAATTCTACTCCTGTCGCTGGCGCTGTTTGTTCAGGAGATGTGATGTATGTGGTGGCGACGGGCATAAGAGTCACATCAGAAGTCAGCTGTACAGCGCTGACGTCACCCTGCATCCAACACGTCGACGCTACTGGGATTTGTCACCCAGTTCTCACAAACACAGACAAAGTGAGGGAGACGAAAAAAGAAACGTAGAGAGAGAGTTTGAAAGACGGTTCCAGTCTAAAACAGCCCTTTGTGACAATCACTCAGTTTACAAAAGCTTTGTGGAAAAGTTTTTCTAAATTCCACCTTCCAGTGCGGCTGCATGTTATAATTCACATTTTAGAAGTTCTTGTTTTTACTCTCCATAAACTAGCTGGTGTCAGGTGAGATTTCAGTGATTTCCTTTCATCTAGAAGCGATACCAGACTAATTTAGTGGACAACACATCTGATTAGTGAGACGACACGAGACCCCGGCCTCGTCAAACACACCTCTGCAGGTAACTGAAAACCTCGTGACGTTTATAAAGTCATTACCAGTTTGGGGTCTGGGTTTCCTTCGAAAGCTCATTAGACCAGTCAGCCTGTAAAAGCCAACGCTCACATGTGACTGATGACTGGAGCAGGCACCGAGCAGAAGCTTCACATGTCACACTAACAATAATCCGATTTGCATTGTGTTAATTCGGTTTGCTGAGGGTGTAATTTCATGCAGAATCAATCCTCACCAGCCTCGTCCACCGGAGGAAACAGAATAAGACACATGAAACTAAACACATTAGGAATTTTACGTCAAAGGGTCTTCGGCACCGACTCCCTGTTAGTTATCGTTATGAAGCCACTGACTCATCTCTTATAGGAACAATGAAGAAATGAAAAAAACATCGAAGCTCTGTGTTCTGGCACAAATATGATTGATTGTGGTGCACGAGAGGAAATGGCACAGCTGCATTAAAGCCTGGCATCTCTGAATCTGATAGTAGCAGATATCTGGGCTATTAGCTAATAGCCGTGGCTGGAAGGAAAAGACTCTCACAGACAACCCGAGAGCAGAGCGACAAGAGCCGAGAAGGGGAAGCGTGAAAGAGAGTAAACGTGGGTGTGTGAGATACAAGGAACGATACACAGACGGAGGAAATCCACTCGCAGCGACCGTCGGCTGCTGGGTCATCTGAGGACACGCGAATGTGCCAGAGCCGCTATTGGTACAGTTAACACTAATGAAGTCTCACACAAGACTTAAGTACACCAACCACTTTTTTATTAGTGGCACACCCTGAACTCAGCATTCCAGCAATTTTAGGCACCACCAGCGAGAACAAAGCCCACTAATAGACTTTCCTGGTTGCCTTTATTTGATCTGCGTTGTTCTTCAGTGAGTCACATCGAAGTTGTAGACGCCCGCAGCACAGGACCGAGCTGCACCTTCGCACATATTCAGATTAAGGTGAGAAGGGAGCGGAGGAGCTTTGGGAGGGATTTCTGACAGACCATTGAGAAGCATCCGTCAGCATGGCGCGTGAGAGGGCCAAGAGGAGTTGGCGTGTTCGGATTGTGACCTCTGTAACCGGCAGGCTCCCTCCCACTCCAAGCATGCAATCTCTCCACAAACTGGGCTCTGTTTTTCCACCACACATGGCTTCAATTGGGGCCTACTGCTGCTGCTGTGTCTGCAGCTCTGACAAAAAACAAAGCAAAACACAACAAAAGCTGCTGAACAGAGGAGGAAACCATCGCCAGCCACCAGCTGCTAGCGTCTTTAAGTCGTGGATAGTTTTGTTTGTTTTAACTGGAAGAGAAAATGCTCCTGAACTGTACCTGTTACCTTTGTTTTTATCCCTATTGCTATGTCTTTGAATGTCTTTGTCCATTCACGTATGTGCTGCCATGCACGGGCTTGAGTTTATTGGTATGTTTGTGTGTGAACAGGCCTGTATTTAAAGCCCTGCTCCAGCGCCAACAAGGCAAGCTGTTTACTACTTGGTAGGTCGTAAAAAGTAAATATGCATCAGTCGGGGCCTTTCAAAGGCTCCTTCATTGGGTTCCTGGCTACGGCGGCTTGGATGTGAGCTCTAATTGCCCGAGCCCAGACAGAAATTCTCTGTGGTGGACGCATGGCCGGTCCTAAAGAGCTGAGGCAAACCATGCTGTCTTGTGCACTTAAACTCTGTGCAGCTGATCTGAAGGGAGCCAGCGAGCAGGCAGCGCGGGGTAACCAGAGAGAGCAGGGGGCAGGTGTGCGTCCCACAAAGAGGCCTGCCCTCAGACGCAAATGCGAATAAACTCTATCGATGACAGGAAAATTAGCAGGCGAAACCACATATCCAACATCTGCTCTCTGTACTGGAGGCAACGCCCATGTCAACATTTGCCACAGATAATGAGCATGCAGTGTTTGTCCTGTTCTGAGGAGGCTCAGAGTTAAACTTCAATTCAGTTTGACCACTAGGGGGCAGGCCGACTAACGGAGGTGCGGCATTAACTTAGCTACCTGCTGATTGCGAATGAACTGGCTTTGTCCAGGCGACGCAGAACGGCTTTGGTGCCGTACGAGCTGTGAACTAACAGATGTAATAGATCAGCTGTGGTATTAGCGACGTTAGCTCTGCTTCGGTTTACTGAACGCTTTGTGCTAGACATGCTTCTGTAAATTGCTGATTATATTATATGAATCCCTCTGAACTGTACAGATTATCTACAAACAACCACAAGAAGAAGAAAAAGTTGTTTAAAGCTAAATTATAATAGATGCTCTCACAATACGCTTTGTTTTGACTATTGACAAAAACCATCTCGCAAGTGCCACAGTGATGTTACATGAATCATCCTATGTGACGTTTACAGTCCATAGATGAGTTTAAAACTCATCTAAATGCATTTGCTTGCCTCCTACGTACACATGGGAAGAACCCAGTGATTTAGCAGAGCTAGATAAAGCCTTGGCACACGCTCAAATATTCAAACTATTTATCCAAAAATGTTTATCAACTCAGACTTCTTATCCAGACAGTGGTGAGATTAGAGCGTTCTACAAACCCCCCACAGTCGGATCTACTGCTGGCGCAGCAGTTGAAAGTGAAGCAGGTGCGTGTGTGTTGTATTTTAAATTAAATAGAACTTTTGGCCAATTGTTGTTTTTCTCCTCTGACACGCTCTGAAACAGCTTTGAGTTAACAAAGACTTTTTATTCAGCCTTTATTCCGCCCATTGCCAGACAAGCCAGTGATGGCTCTGAGCCATATTCCTGTTTATCGTACAAACAGATGCACTTGTCTTCCCAAGTGTTATCTTCAAAAGATCAAAACAAGAATAAGATGACTGCACAAATTCCATAAGATCACACCGATGCTTTGATCAAGTCCTGCGTCGTGTTTATCCTGACAACTCGCGACGGAAATAACAGAGGAGGAAACACAACAGAGCAAAGCTTCCATTTAGGAACGGAAAGCTACACCTGAAATGAAGACAGGAGGTGAAAGGAAGGAAAGGTGTGTGAAAAGGCATGTGAGAGACAGGAGGGGTGTCAGCCACTCACCATGAGGAGGACATGCACCAAGTGGAAGAGACGAGCTTTTGGAAAGGAGGCGCTGACTGATTTACTGGCTGACTAACTACACATCTGACTGCCTAATGACTGACTAGACAGCTGCCTGACTGACAGCCTCCCTGTGCCAACTGTGCCACTTCCCGTCCAAGAATCAGCCGCCAGCGCAGTCCTCAGAGCCTGGGTCTCCCGCTGAGGTCTCCCTGCCAACGCCGTCCTGTCGTGTCCTGTGGTATCCAGGGCCGGTTCCGAGCGGCAGGAAGAGGGGTAAAAAATAAAGATCTGTCCACCCTTGTTCCCACAGTCTGCCAGGAGGTGAGCAGAGGAGAGGAGGCTGCTCTGTTCCCATAGAGGTCAGATGTGAGTTAACACACCCAGCCAGCTGGACAGTAACTGCTGCCTGCCTGCTACTGGGGTTGTCTCCCCCCTCTCTCCTCCCAAAACCTGATAAATCACAGTGGAGACACAGCAGAGCACCGAGCCACTCAGCTACTCACACACAGCCAGGAGTAACAGCAGAGACAGAGAGACTTTTAACCAGTTGTCCCAGGAGATCCACTGTCCATATGAGAGCTAGGAGGCAGAGCTGCCAGTTCTCCTTCCTCCCTCCCTGCTCTCTCCAGCCCTCCCTCTATTCTTCCCTCCCTCCTTGCCTCTCCTCTTTCACTCCCCTCTCCAGTTTATTTTACAGCCTCCGCTGAGACATTCTTATTGTGGCAATTGCATTAGCCTTTAGCGAGCCAGGAATGGCTCTTAGTGCCTAATGCAATGTTGTGTCTCTCCCTTTTTGACTCTTTCTCCTTATCTCTCCTTTCTGCCTCTGTCTCTCCTCAGCTTGACACACACACACACACACACACACACACACACACACACACACACACACACACACACACACACACCTCTCCTTCCTTCTGAGCTTTTCTTCCTGCTCTCCGAGTTATCCCTTAAAGGGACACCGTCTCTGTTTTCGCTCTTTCATGGAGGTGCTGTGCTACTTTGAAGGAGTCCAGGTGCTGGATCACATTTCTGGAAGCTGAAAGACATTGATTGTGTCTCTGTTTGCTTCGCGATTGTCTCAAATCTTTACCTGGACTAATGGTCTGCTGTCCCACTGCAGCACTCGAATCAATGCAACAACAGTGGGCTGGAAACACTCGACAACACAGTGAGATGCACGTCATGACAGTGTGTCATGAGAAGTTTTAAAAGCGCATCGTTCAGCTAGTTGATGCCACAACTGACATAGTGTTTGCTCTTTTGCTCTCAAGGCAGGAGATTAAAAATCATTTCATTGTCCATGAGGCCTCTGCCATCGACCCGGTCCGTCGAAGGGTTAATGATCAATTAGTCTAAACAGCTCAAATGGCTGGTGAATAACTGTCTGGCTATAGTTCGATTAAACTAAAAAGATGCTTCATAGGCTCGTTGCACTGCCACCAGCTCATTTTTTAATGATTAAGATGCGGCAGCTTGTCGTTCAAAACTGCCCGAACATCAGCCACCTTCAGAATGGTCCGTTAACATTTGTGCTTTTGTTTGGTGGAGCGGCCCAGACCTTATTCAAATTACAAATCATCTTTACATGCAGAGTCTAAGATGTCAGCGCCCATGACCACCAGTAGAAACTAAGCTGTCTTAAAACCGTTTTGTGTCACTGAAATAAATAAAAAAGAAGCTTTTAGAGATTAGAAATTCACATTCACTCTTGTCTCCAAAGCCCACATATCAATATTTTCAAGCCAGAAAATCCCTCTGTCAACACAGTCATTGGATGGATATGACAGCGTGTCATCAGCAGTCGCAATGCAGCAGTTTTGGACTTGGCCTTTAAGTGTGACACCAGAGAGTGACAGGAGGCTCAGCAGAGAGCGTCCTGTAGGCGAGGTCACCAGCTCCATCCACAACGTGTTTCCGAAGAGTCTTCAAAATGCTCACAGCAGACACAAGTCACTTCAGGTGAAACTTTGATTTACTGCTGTTAAAAACAGCCAAATATGCGAAGACCAAGCGACAAACATTCGTCTGGGCGTCTTGAAGACGTCCCTGAGGTACGAGCACGTCTCCCAACAGCTCTAAACCTAAAATGATTAGAGGGCAGCAGCACAGATTAGACTGTACTTCAAAAGGAATTTCATGTCCAGACATAACATTCATTAATTAAACTCTGTGTTCTCGGTGAAGTTAGATACAGTTGAAGGACAAGAGCAGAGGCTACATTACCCAAAAGGCCTGAGCAGATGTTACAGACATATATAGACGTAATGGTGCCAAGGCGTGTATTTCATATTTTATTATGGGACTGAAATAAGATTATCTGATTTGTAAGTTCGTCTCTGTTTTGTGTGAGGGATTGTCAGGATGTCTGACGCTTTGCCCTGTGGCTTATTATTAATAATGGAGGAACAATCTTCCTGGAAAAGCATGTCAAAGCATTTTTATTCCTTTGATGGACCACAAATACAAACTCCACTCCTCCACCGGAACGACATCTCAGAGACGAACATCCCAAACTCGACTGCGAGAAATTACAACCCTTTCTGAACACGGCAGAAAATTAATCAGCACGCGTGAAATAACGTCTTCACAGCAAGAAGGCACACGTGGCTTGACAACATTAATCACTGATCCCGAAGCACAAAACAAGCCATCGTTCAATGGCTGCTCGTTACTCAAGCCGAGGTGCCGATGGTTGTCTGTATTACTCATGTTTGTTTGCTTAAACCAGCCTGAAGCGTTCAGACTTTCCAGCAGCGCGAGCCAGAGTAAAGCGGAGTCAGGATGATCGACTGGGATCGTTGCCTCATTCGCTGCTCAGTTAGCTTCGTGTTGTCTGTTAGAGCACACACATCTACAGCGAAACGTGTACTTCACCATTTCCCTCCTATTCCATAAACAAGCATTGCTGTGTAAGTGATTACTCCACACACTGGTAGAGCCCTAAAGGTTCTGCTCTGGATTCGCTTTACTTATTTTCTTTTTTGCCACTGAACAAAACCTTTGAGATAAATTTGACCCAGAATGAGAAGATTTTCATTGAGTCACGATTAAGCATAAGAAAGAGATGAGGAACAGCGTGTAACTGAAGTCCTTGGCTGGATTTCACAGACGACAATCACACCGGTCACTTGACTCATCTGTGGTTGAGTCACTTTTGCCATCTTTACCAAATAATACAGAAATGTTTCTCCTGTTATAATAAACTGAAAACTCACAGCCAGATTTATTCCTATTGTTATGGAAACGTCGCCGTGTCTCGATAGTGAACCTCAGTCGGTGGATGGCGAGGTGAGGCTGCCTGGCGTTTCCAGGGTGGGCTGAAGGCAGTGCCAGAGGGGATGCCATGCACGGAGGGGTACTGGGAAAAGAAACGTGGGAGGGAACACGCACGGAAAAGCGTGTGTGAATACACACACATGCAGACTGTCCGTGAACAGGAGCATGAACCGATGAGAACACAAAAAGATCAGTGGACGCACACACACACACACACACACACACACACCCTGTGCAAAAATGCATGTGGCAGATGCCCGGAGCTCCTTCCCGCATCCTGTTTCCAGACCGAAGCAGCGCTCGCCTCTTCGCAGTACGGCCACAGACGAAAACTGACACTGATGAAAGACTTTCACATGTTTATTTAACATTTTGCAATTTTTGGGCAGCGCTACACATCTGCGTGTGAATGTCGTCTCACAGGTGAGAGCTAGTGATCTGTTTTGTTCCTCGTGAGCACTTGAAGCAGCGCAGAGGCAGGAGACAGACCCTGAACTCGATCACGTGCCGCAAGTCACACTGAACGTCAACAGGTTCTTACAGAAAGGCTCCTCTTTGTTGCTCTCTGAGGCCGTTGGAACTCCCTCTCTGCAGCTGCCCTCAATTGTTATAACGAGGCAGAGTAAGAAATGAAAGCCAACGCATACGCAGAGGCACGCCACAGTGGATGACTTTTAAGTGAAAATAGACACATGTGTTCCCTAAAGCTCAGCCACTTTTCCTGTAAGCTGTTAAAGAGAGGGATTGTGCGTGATGCATGCTGGCTGCAGGGCTCTCTGCTAGTGTTCTCGCTCTGCTCTCTGCCATACTTCTCCAGCAGAAGGTCATCTCATAACAAAGCACAAAGCTGAATGCGTGTCTCTAGCAACACGCTCGTTCATCCTCTGCGTCTGACACCTTTTTATATATACTTAAATCAGCCGCCACCACTTTTTGTAGCAGCAGAGACTTGAATGTAAAAATGTCTTACGGACATGAACCGAGACACTGACATTAATTATACATTTGCTGTTTGCGCCAAGACACAAGAAAGAAGTTATTGAAAGACAGTAAATGAAATTCTGGATGCAACAAAATGAGAACAGACAGCTGAGAGTATGAGAGAATCCCAAAGCTTTTACTGCACACAGTCCACGAAAGCAGACCACTACGCGAAAACTGTATCAAAGATTAAAAATGAAGGAGGATGAAACAGAAGAAGGAAGTGGACATGGAGCTAATGGCTCCTTAGCAGGGGAGAAAGTCCCCAGAGACTACGGCTGAACTCTTTGCTCCTCTGCCGCCACATCTGGATGACACGCCATCGCCCAGCCCATCAAAACAGCAGACTCCCATGCCCCTGTCTGCGGCAGGGCAGGACGCACACAGTCTGTCCGCGTAGCAGCAAAATAACGACACACGCGCAGATACCAACAGAAGTTCAAGCTTGTTGAAGCTCGTGTTCACGGCTCCTACTGTACCTGCTCTTACTGCTAGAACATTGGAAAACATATCCCCCATTAAACTAAACACAGACAAGCTTGAAGGAAACTAGTTTGTATAATGCATTGAAGCCACTTTTCTACCTAGTTTTTCTAGTTTTTACCGCAACGAAACATGCAAGTAAAAGCAGAATGACTGGATATTTACACCATGTATTTCACTGCAAAGCTTTACATGAACTGTTTTCTCCTGAGGCCTTCACGTGTCTTATGTTTAATCAAACCCCAGTTTCAGTGTAAGTGCATGACTAATTTCTCACTCTGGAGTCAATGGATTCCACCTTCGTGGCTGTTAGATGACATTATTAGATGTCCTGTAACCTTTGCTTAGTTTCTGTTTTCCTCAATCTATCACCTCAGCGCATGGACTTTGAACAGGCTGAACTAATCGCCGCTCAGAAGCACATGTTGGACTGAGCCCCGTGGGTCCCTCCGAGCACAGCGCTTCCCTGCGCTCTCAGTCGTGGTAGCGCTGCTCCTCTGCCTGCCGCTGGTGATGGATGACCTGTGAAGAATGATGAATCGCCTCCTGTCAGGTCCTTAACACAGCCCCAGCTGGGATTCAGCCATGAGGAGAGAGAGCGTCACCATCAGCACTGCTTTTTAAAATACAGCGCGTCTCCGGAGACGAGAGGATTGTTGAAGCAACAAACAGCAATGTCTGCCCTGATTACGTTTTATTTTATAATAATGTCGTGATTTTTGTAAATGTATCTCAATCAAGCCTAAGTTTAATTTGCATCTGCTTGAACAACAAAAAGACATATTTGATATCTGTGGGGTCAGCAACGTTTTGAAGTCAGTACTACTCAGTTTTTGTATTGAATGTAAAACACTTGTGCCTCAGCTGGAACATTGTCAGATATCTCACCTTAAGACACCGGCAGGCTTTTATCTAGTGACGATGCTCTGTGGTGATTTATGAAATAACTCAGGTCATCAGCGGTGGCTTTAACAGTTTGACCTTCACTCTCTTTGCTTTCCACACTCATTTCATCATGTTTTCTTCATTTCCTGTGTGCAGCAAGCAGATGGATCGGACTTTTCGGTTAAGGCCGGAGTGTTATCTGTGCTGAGCGAGAGAGGAGCTTCCTGGTAGCTTCAAAGCCAGCAGACTCTGAGCTCCTTCAACGAGCCCCTGCGCTGTCAGAGTAGCACCTCTCGCTGAGGTGGTCGCTCGTCTTTATGAGAGTCAGCAGCGCAGATGTTCCGCGTTAGCGTGGAAAGATCAGGTTAATGCCCTGTGCTGATATCCTGTAAGCAGCACTGGATATTTCTGTGTCAATACAGAAATATCCACGGTGTGGATGGGCCATGTGGCGAGAAAGTCTCCCTTCAGACGAATCAAGGCAAGTGCAAACAGAAGCAGACGGAAACCATTCCCTCGCTCCCGCCTGCCCCGGTCCAGATTACTTCCTGAAGGTTCACTAGAATTCCAGTCATGTCCCCTCCCCCTTCCTCACTCTTTGTATCTGGCAGCGGCCAGCTGATATTTATATTCATAACAGACAAAGAAGCAGAGTGTGGAAGAACCCGGGCAGCAGATAGTACAGTGTAACAACACTAGGTGGGACTCGTGAACCGACACTGCCAACCTGGACGGGAGACAACAAAGCAGATCGCTCGGGCCTCTGCGTCGCGCTTACAGGAGTACGGTCAATTACAGACCAGATGTGGAGAAAGCCTGGGGATCAGCTCTTCCTGATTGGCGCGGATCAACATGCTCACGTTTGATTCTGCTGAGTGAATCCAAGGCCTGCGGAGAGAACCTCTCTTTACTGGATGCGTCATCGCGCCGTCTTGTCATAAACAAGTCAGAAAATAAGTTCAGGCTCTGGCCAACAGCTTCAGGACTGTAAATGTAGTCGACAGATGTTTCCAGAACATTACAAAATCGATGCAACATATTCCTTGTTAATCCTCTGAGTCCCTGCACTCGGTTCCAAGTTTGGACTGAAAAGTATTTCAAAAATCTCCAAACATCCATTTTTTATACATTTTCTTTCACCTGGGTCCTTTTGAGTCTGTGAACATTAAAAGGCGGAAGGACTTGTTGTGCTCAGCTGTGGGTTTTCTGCTCAGACGTCAACCGTAGTATCACAAGTCAACAGAAAGTTTACTGGGTTGAAGCAACAGCACGATGTGATAATAAGGTTTTTGAACACAGGTTCTCTCTCTCCTCCTAAACCTAAACCTGGCTGGCAATCAGTCAGCAATCAGGCCAATCAAGGCTGGACAACAACCAAAACAAACAGCGGGAGGGTGAGCGATGGTCGGACAGTGACCTCTGGACGAGGCGGCCTCATGACTAATTGGCGTTTAAGCTCAATCACAGGCAGCACACTTCCTACTCCTGTGGGCCTGCTAAATAGCTCTATTCTCTTTGTCGGGCTCCCATTTTTCTCCCTCTCTCTCTTCCAGCTCCCTGTGTTTGCTCTGTCTCTCTCTCCCTTCAGGGTCTCCAACACCCCCTCCCTTCAGTCGGTCTGTCTACACCAAGGGAGGCACTGTGGGAGTTTAATTGCCTCGTATTTCCATGAAGCCAAGTTCATTACATTAACAGCTCCAGCCCACGCCGCATACTTCGAACCTGCTGCAATTTGTTTTTGTATTTATTAGGCTGGCAGAGCGGCGGCTTCCCGCTCAGCTGGGGGAGAGAGAGTGATTGCGCCGGGATGAGGGAGAAGGTCAGAGGGAGCTGGGCCGGCACAGGCCGCCATTGTTATGCACCAGTCGGGTGGGTGAAAACACGACGGCGAGAAAAGGCCTAGTGTAGAGAACAACAGGGTCACTGACACCGCGCGGCTGCAGTTAGGAGGTGAAGGAATGACGAGCGAAGGGCAGAGGTATGATGAGGTGAGCGACACCTTTAGAGGATGGAGGAAAGCGTTAGAACAAACGAAGCAGAGGGGCCTGCACCAGCCGGAAGCAGAGGCGAGTAACTAGAGCACCGTACAAAGCAATCGACACCTCTCCAGACAGAAACAGACAGAGACAGGAAAGCATTTGGCAACATCCTCTCTCATCACAATGCTTACTGTACATTCCCAGCATCTGGCAGAAAGTGATTGCTCCACACACCAGCACACACCCAGAGCTTCATTCATGATTTTCACTCTGTCCCACCCACTGAATGTACAGTTCACACAGCACTGACATTCTGTCATGACACAAGCCTGGAGTTCCCACTTTGCTACACATGCTGCACTGACATGCATGTGCAGCACCGCAGGAACACACAGAGGCTTCTGGGAGTTCTGCATTGCAACAGTGTAATCTAGAGACAATATGTACTCTTTATTCTTGTGCAACGGCTGGGATATGTTGATATGGTATGAAAACCACCAGCTAATCTAAAACAGCAACGCTAAGTGAATCTACTCAAAACCTCCCAAGAAAAATGCGAGAAGGGGAGATAAATCAAGACAAAGAGACAAAGACCGAGAACAGAAATGAGGAACACAGACAAATAAGGCAAGACAAAAAAGGAAGTTAACAGTTAGAAAGCAGGACAATGAGAGAGCAAAAGACAGGCAGGTCGAATCCACCGGCCAGCGTGAGTGAGTGTCTCTGAAAGTGGATATGAAGGCGGATGAGCCACGCCAGCCTCCTCTGACCGCATTAACAAAACCTAATGGAACGACTGGCTCCAAGAGGCCTCGTCATCCATTATCTGACTGTTGCCCCGCGCAACCAAAGAGGTTCATGGTCTAAGGGCTGCAGTGCAGCTGTCATACACTATCTTCTCTCTTTTCCTTTGTCTTATTTGCACTGGCCTTAATGAAAATGACCGGCAAATCAATTGCCCGGTACGTAAAGAACCCACAGCTATACTGCAGCCGCCAGGCCTGAAGCTACAAACCACTGTGAATCAGTAGGAAAGGAAAAGATGAGGGTGGTCACACTCTGTCTGGAGAAGCAGCTGCCAGATCAGTAGTATTAGTAGTAGTATTTATCAGTTACTACGTCATGCAAAAGGAGCAATAAAACAATTTAAAAGGTGTTAAAGATAAGTATTCAAATATATATATACACGTGCTGGTCATATAATTAGTTGATGTATTTCACTAATTCCATTCAAGAAGTGAAACTTGTATAATGTATACATTCATTCCACACAGACTGATGCATTTCAAGTGTTTATTTCTTTTATTTTTGATGATTATAACTGACAACTAATGAAAACCCCAAATTCAGTATCTCAGAAAATTAGAATATTAGTTTCACTTGTACATATATGTAAATGTGACACTGATCAGCGCTTCTGTTACAGGAACGTTTCACTGCCGGGTTGATGTGACCTCACCTTGTCATTCAAGGACGAGTTGCACCAGGTAACCTCACAGATGTTTAACATCATGTGATATTTTGAATACGACAGAGAACAACCGTACTGGGAAGAAAGTGACTAGTCTGCAGATCCAGGCCCGGCAGAGAACAGGTGCAGCACAAAAACAGCTACGAAGGAAACGGAGAGACTGAAAACAAGGTGCAAGAAGACCCAAAAGATGAAGCCGCAGGAATAAAATACCAACTTTATATACGAACAAAAAAGGATCGCTTCGCATTTAAAACCAGTTTATTTATTAGACATCTGCTGATTTCATGTCTATAAGGAGGATTCATTGCACTGTTATATTAAATAGAATTAGCATAGCACTAAGAAATGTTGTACCTTTAACTCAACCTCCAGAAGCTCTTAGCGTAAAACTTTGCTGTTCTGTGACTCTGACTTTGTCGCTGAGCGATGTAAGCTCATCGGTGAGGCCAGCGTTTGAGCAACCTGCCGCTGTGGTGACAAAATGCCAGCGTCCTCTGAGAATGTGAAGGGCCAGCAGGGGGGCGACTTACACAGGCATGCTACAGGCAAAAATTGCTTACTTACTCCAAGCTAACTAATCTCTCATTAATCCGGTACTTACCCACACACACTGACTGCGTCTTCTGTGTGTTCACATAGAGAAAGTGTTTTTCTGCAGCCGGGGGTCGGGGGCAAGAGCTGGTGTGATTCAGAACGTTCCCAGGAGCACTGGGAAGGAATGAGGACACTGAACAGCTCATGCATTGTGTGTCTCTGTGTGTGTGTGTGTGTGTTATACATTTATGTATGTTCTTAGGACAAGGACAAAGTGGCAAATGTGACACACAAATGTGAGCTGTGTCGGGTGATCCCATAATTCTAACAGGATGTTTTGAATTTGAAGGAATTTGATGCGTGTGACACGGCTGTCGCCAAACCACTCACACACCATCCACACAAGAATCTTCTTTCTGCTGAAACAATTGTTCTTTTCTACGTTTGTCTTTATGTTGAGGATGTTTCCATTTGCCCAGACAGTGAGTCATCGGTTCTCCAGATGATAATTTCTTAATAATGCGAAATCATTACAGTGACTTTCAACGTCTACGCTAAATTGGTTTTGTGCTTTGTTTGCTGCTCGCCCTCTCACCAGCCTGGGCATGGACTACTCATACAACAGGAAATAATGACGCCAAGGTCCATTAAGTGGGATGGCAGGACATCATATCAGCATTAATCTTCCACTTAGCAGAGCAGCCCCGGGAGGGAGAGGCATGGAGAGAGACAGAACATGATTTTCAGCTCCTCCCAACTCAAGCTTTCAATTTGTGTTACTGTTCTTTATTAATATTATCATACAACCTTAGCCAGAATGTGGGGGAAACTTAGATGTTTAGTGATCCCACAATCTTTCCTCAAGCCCCACAGCAAAACATGTTTGTTTATGACGACAAACAGCTTTTTCTGAGCACATTGTTTTCTATATATGTCAGTTGCTTTGAAGATCCCAATCTCTTCTTGCATACAGTCTATTATTGCCCATGCTCATGACTGTAACTACAATAAAGGTTTCTGTGTGGTCATATATATGGTTTGTTAAAAGCAAATTGTCTTCCAGGGTAACGCTCAACTTGCTCTTAAATGTTGTGCTTTGGCGACAGACCTTGTGGTGGTTGAACACGAACTAACCACAGTTCCTCTATTTCTATAAATGATAATAATCCGATCAACTCTAAACTGAGCCATGGATCGATGAAATAAACGTTCTGTTCAGTAGATTGTATAATATAATCAGTTATTTCAGTGCACACCAAAAGGTTTTTTATAAGTATCCCCAAAACTGTTCATGCTTCGTTGGTAAGGTTGTTAACATGTTGTGGTGTGCTTAGGTTCTTTGAATCTAAATTATAGTTTTAACTGAGGTCTAAAGCCTCACTGCTAAAAACTGTCTTGAATAAAAGCTTGTTTTTTTTTATTAATTAATAATTATAAGGCCTGAGATAATGATAATATTTTATCGTGGTGTACGGCGCCACCTAGTGTCACTAAATTATAACCAAGCCTACATTTATAGCTGCCTTAGCCGATGCCTGAAGGACCGTTGATTCAATTCAGTATCACATCTAAACACCAGGTTCATGTTTTACACAGATAATCGCACTTTTGATACCCATTACAACTGATTATCTTTGTTCTTGAAACATACTTTTTACAGCTGAACATTGCTCCAGCCCAGAGTGTCGGACCGTCCAGCTGCTGCCTGACCAGAATTGTGTCCGTAGCTCCGGTGGCTAAAGCGACTTCCCGGCTGTCAGTTCCAGAGAGCCGTGGCAGCTGAAGATATTTTCTCCCCACCCTGCTTTCCGTATTATTGCCATAATGTTTGAAGAGGCGAGTGAGATGTTCGACAACATGTTTAAGTCGTCGTTTCCCCTCAGCTTCATTGTGTTTATCCCCGCGGTGCTGATCCTGGTGTCTCCGCTCCCGGCCGAGGCGGCGCATGAGTTCACGGTGTACCGCATGCAGCAGTACGACCTGCAAGGACAACCCTACGGTGAGTCCGCCGCTTCCGCACCTTCAGCCAGGAACGAACGTAAACGCTGCTTCATTTTCGTGGACAGTCGTTCGGTTGTTACAACAGATCCTCGTTTGCTTAAAGTCGCCTAACGTTACAGCACGTACGGTCGCACCTGCTAGCTGCTAACGTAGCTTAGCTAGCAAACAGCTCCAGCCTAACGTACCTTAGCTGAACTTCAATGAGTGACTCAAAAGTCATCCGTACGCGTTTATTCATTATTATATACACATGACGTGTTATTAGATTTTTATCGGACAAGTACAAGATACAAACGGAGAAAGACATTAACACATGTGTTAAACAGTTGTGTGGTGCTATGATGAAAACTATTGGTAGCGTTTGTTGTGGGTCAGTTTGAGTTTAACGTCCCAGCTCCAGCTGGGGGATCAGTGATCACGTCGTTTCTGGTCCTGGTAACGGCTCCGTGTGGTTCCTCAGGCACCAGGAACGCCATCCTGAACACCGAGGCTCGTACTGTGGAGGCAGAGGTACTAAGTCGTCGCTGTGTTATTATGCGACTCGCAGACTTCTCCTATGAGAAGTACCAGAAAGCGCTGCGCCAGTCGGCTGGCGCTGTGGTCATCATCCTACCCAGCAACATGTCTGCTATGCCGCAGGACATAGTACAGGTAACAACATTTGTCATTGAATGTCCCAAATGAACGGCTTGTGCTCATCTATGTCCAGTTTATGCGTAAAGCCCACTGCACAAGTTGAGACTAGTTCCTGATCATCGAGGCTCTTCGGTCGCTCACTTTGTCTTGTCCTGTGTAGCAGTTTATCGAGTTGGAGCCAGAGATGTTGGCTACTGAGACCATTGTCCCCGTCTACTTTGCTATGGAGGACGATGAGCTGATGTCCATCTACACCCAGACCCTGACCTCCTCTTCCTCTCAGGGTTCTTTGTCAGCAGCTGAAGGTAAAAAGTCAGACTTGCCACCTGTTGTCAGCTTGTCATAGTATTATGGGCTCACGTTAGACATAAAAGATGGATATAATGGCTATTAATTTTTTGCAGTGCTGCTGCATACGGCCACAGCCAACGGCTTCCAGATGGTCACCAGCGGAGCTCAGAGTAAAGCCATCAGTGACTGGGCCATCACCAGTTTAGAGGTGACATATTGATTTGATCGCTGTTTGTTTCTGTTCGTTGTGTGCGCGCTACCTGCTTCTGTGTTGTTGTGCCTGTAGCGGTGTTTCTGTCTGTGTGTGGGCTAAAATAATCCCTGAACAAAAAACGTTATGCACTAAAAGGAATTTTAAAGTGTAACCACAAGTATGTTTGTAGTTGTAGGTCAGCGTTTGTGTTGTCATTGTTTCTGGGTATGTTGCATCATAAGGTCTTCATTTATTATATATTTTCTAATATTGTATAATGCAGCCTTTATGTCCTTATCGTACACAAAGTGATTTGTGCTGTGCAGCGTTTAAACCTGGTTTAGTTGCACAGCAGAGCATCAGGAGGCAGGCTGAGCTTTTTCTCTGTGGTCAGGAGGAATTTCAACAGGACAAAGTTCTGTTCCATTATGTTCTGTTTCTGCTGTCTGTTATTATTTCATTTCTCTTGATGAATATGTTGTTGTATTTACCAGGGGCGACTCGCTGGAGTTGGAGGAGAGGACTTGCCCACCATTGTCATTGTGGCTCATTATGACTCCTTTGGTGTTGCTCCGGTATGTTTTACCTTCACAGCATTCAGATAATTGATGAGGTTGAACTCCATACAAGTCTAGTAGTCGTTCAAAACTGAAAACTTATTATTACTTAATTTATCACGAAAAAAGAGCCGACCGGAACATAAACCTGCTTTTGTGTTGTGCCTAGTGGCTGTCATACGGAGCGGACTCCAATGGAAGTGGCGTGTCCATGCTGTTAGAGCTGGCGCGTCTCTTCTCCAAACTCTACACCTACAAAAGAACACACGCTGGGTGAGTTAGCAAAACACAGATCTGAACTGTTAAGCTGCATGAAAAAACAAGATCCTGCTATTTTCACTGCGATTAAAACAGACTCTTACGATAAGCTCTGTGCTGCACCCTCAGCTTAGTGAGGGTACTGACTGCTGACTTTACATCTGAACATCAGTGTCTTGTATGTTTGATGTTAGATTAGCTGTTATTATATTATCTGTGCCCTTCACCTTATGACTCACGTGACCTTAAAACCTTAAAGCAGTCAGTAATACGGGGGCAGGCTTATTCTGTTGTTTGAAAGCACTTTACAGTAGCTCAGTGGAAGTAATTGCTTTGTTGAGGTACTGAAAGGCATTACCAGGGAAACTGACTTTACTGTAACTGCACTACATGAGGCAAAGTGGTTTCTTTTCAGCAGTTTATAATTCATGATTGCAACTCGAGTTGTTTTGTCTGTAGTGTTTATCCTTGTGTCATCTGTCAACATCATCTGGTTCCTTTAGGTTCATGTTTTAGATCTCTTGTATAAATCTTGTTCTGTTGTTTAGGTACAATCTTCTTTTCTTTGTGTCTGGTGGAGGAAAGTTTAACTATCAGGGCACTAAACGTTGGCTGGAGGATAATCTGGACCACACAGGTACTGTTGACCACTATTATAATGTTATTATTAAGCAGTAGAAGGTTTACAGAGGACAAGATAGTGATCTGTGTAGCTAGGCGTGGTTCAAGATGCTGTTTAGACATATTTAGATCCTTTCTTCTTCTCAGTATTAACATGCCCAACCCGTTGTACTCTAACAACAGACTCCAGTCTTCTGCAGGACAACGTAGCCTTCGTGCTGTGTCTGGACACACTGGGGAACAGTGACTCTCTGCACCTTCATGTGTCCAAACCCCCTAAAGAGGGAACTCCTCAGTATTTTCTGCTCAAAGAGCTGGAACTTGTAAGTGTAGTAACACTTTACACATCTCAACCATCTGAACCTGGACCATCTTCATTTATGAAAAGACTAATCTTAAAAACTGTTTTGATGAACAAACATGATCCATTTGACGTGTTATAAAACACAAATCCTTATATTGTTCTGGATCATTTGTATGAACAGCTGTGTGTTGGAGGCCAGACCTCGACCCATTACAGATACTTTTTTACACCAGGCATCCAGAAGTGCAGCTCTAATGAGCTCAGTAAGGAAGAATGGCTCAAAATTCCTCCTGAACACTGTGTGTCTGATCCACAGAAACATTTAGTGGAGCGTAGTGTTGAGATACTTAATTGTTAAATTGGAACATATGTATAAACTGGCGAATCAACACTCATGTATATAAGTGTATAATTATTAACACCTGCTGTGTGTTTACCCAGGTGGTTAGTAGCCAGTACCCAGAGGTCAAGTTCTCCATGGTCCACAAGAAAATCAACCTGGCTGACGACATGCTGGCCTGGGAGCACGAGCGCTTTGGGATTCGCCGGCTGCCGGCTTTCACTCTGTCCCATCTACCCTCACACCGCCTGGCTCAGCGCTCCAGCATCATGGACGTGCGGTCAGTGTCCCTCTCCTCTCGCCACGGAGCGGGAGAGCCCCCTGCTGGGTGGGTTCAATACTGGAAGTCTCTCAATCAACTAAAACAATTTAGCTTCCATTAAAGCTGCTATCGTCTGTGTGTTATGTGTTGAAGACCCACGTCTTCCCTTTTCTACAGATCTACAATTAGCGAATGCATTTTTAGATCCCTCCAAAGAGTCACATCATCCTGTCTAATTATTGTCTGCTTGCGTGTCCCTTGCTTTTTATCAGTTTGCCCCGTCTGTCCTGCATTGCTCAGTGTTTTTGACGTTTCCACCCCCTTTGTTTCTTGCAGGCCTCATGTAGATGTGAAGAAGCTCAGCAGGAACACCAAGGTGGTAGCAGAGGCTTTGGCCAGGTTCATCTACAACCTCACAGAGAAGGTACAAACAAATGGACAAAACCTGGCTGAAAAACGTCACACTCAACCTGTTTCATGCTTGTGATGTGATCTTTTGGCTGTTCTGTCACAGGGAGCCCCTGGAGACCTGCAGATATTCACTGAGCAAATGGTAAGTCACTGATGTTCGGTAGCAACAGAGGATTCTCTGTCCTTCACAGTCTTATGGTGACTCTTTAAGCAGGGTGTCTGTGTTTCTTATGCTTTGGGTCACCAGCAGGTGCAGGAGGAGCAGCTTTCAGCAGTGGTGGACTGGCTCACGGCGCAGCCCCGAGCCGCTCAGCTGGTGGACAAAGACAGCAGCGTGGTCTCCACTTTGGAGTATCACCTCGGCCGCTACCTCAAAGACGTCAAGAGACACTATGTCAAAGCGGACAAAAGGTGGAGCTTCCTGGAATGACTGATCCAGTGTTGTGATGTTTGTGATAAATTTTCTTCTAACGAGTTTATTGTCTCTTTGTCAGGGACCCAGAGTTTGTCTTCTATGACCAGCTCAAACAGACTATGAATGCTTACAGGTACACTTCAATGAGCTGCTGCCCCAGCGATGCTAAAGCAGCTCACTCTCATCTACTGTCACTTTCATAACTCACATTCCAAACAGAGATATGTGCTCTCACTGTGGTTTTGTGCTTTCAGAGTGAAACCTGCCATTTTTGACTTGCTGCTTGCTGTCTGCATTGCTGCTTACTTGGGGATGATGTATGTGGCCATCCAGGTACGTCGCACAGTTTCTAGCTCCTTAAGGAGAGGCCCCAGATTATGTTTGTCACGATTACATGGTGTGCTCATGTGAATACCGGCCCTAGTGCCAGCATAGCATTCTTACTTGATCCATCTTTGAAATCAGTCGCGTTTAAAATAGTTTGTGATGTCGTGTGTTCTCTCATTACAGAACTTTGGAGTCCTGTACAGTGTTGTCCGCAGGATCACCCAGCCCAAGACAAAGACCCACTAAAGCAACACAACACTTTTTTTTCCCTCCAGACCTCACCTTTTTCCTAAAATCAAAAAACTCTAGCCAGGAAGAACACAGCTGCTGTTCTTGCGATTGTTTTCAAACCAGCAGAATCACTTTCATTTCCATGATCCACAAACTATGATGTCAGATCCTGTCCTGCTGCCAGCTTAATCCACCTGCTCTCGTGGGCCAGATAATCAGGAAGCATTGTTCTCTCAGCAGATGTCTTATTTGTTTCAGATAATCCATTGCATTTGGAATATTTCATTACTCTCATGCGACACGTAAACCATCTGTCCACACCTTCGAGGTCTGGATGACAGCGAGAGTTTGTGATGTTGATGTAGCACTGATCGCTTTTCACTCCTGTTTCCAGTGTACGAGTGATTATTCTGCCAAACTGATGTCATGTTGTCTCGGGCAGCAGAGTTTAGCCCAGACGTCTTTTGTTGAAGGTGAGATTCACATTTCTGTTTTAATACAGCACTCACATTTCTATAAAGAAGGTGTTAGTCGCTGTAATCAGCCACCAGTAGTTTGAGGAAACTACAGGTTCAGACTCTGACGGTGTAGTTAGACTCTAGTGTTTAGAATAGTAAGGTCATGTCAGCATGGATATGCTGTGAGTGTTGTCTTAAAATCTAACCATGTGAACTTAACCTGTACAAGCTCAGTGAATAAAATTGTTAAAACACAAAGTTTACGCAAAAGACAAGTTGTCTAAATGAAATGTGAAGTAGAGTTTAGATAATCCTGATGGTAGTGAACTCGCTAAAAGAAATTTAAAGCTAAGTATCTTCGACCATTAATTATTGTGTGTATGAAACCTTCCGTTTGTCCACATTTTATATATGTAGGTACAGATTCTAGGCAGATTCCACCTTGATTTTCCTGTGTTTTGTCACTTTTTCTGTTGTTTGATTCGCTGTTACCGTGTGATGTGATTAGTCTGTTTTGTAACCTGGATGATTTGACGAAAAATGATGTTGGTGCAGTAACACAAGCTTGGATTAATAAGGATGCCAGATGAAAACCCGTTTAAATTGGCCGCTGTAGTGCTTCCTCGGCCTTGTCAGACCTGGTGTTAATGTTTCCTCTTCACGTGTTACTGCATGGCACCCTCCCCCGCCGCCATGGCAACGAGTACAGGATGGTTCTCATTTACAACACAAGGGAAAACTGTGTAGTACATAGAACTTTTTGAATTATTCAAACAGTTTACGTCTGTGCACTGAAATGAACTCTCCTCTGGCCTGAACTCTGTTTCACCTCATCCACAAAACTTGATCTTTGCAATGAAAATGATCTCAGATGTGATTGAAAATAAATCACAGAAGTCGTGTCTAGTTTACTGACTTTATTTTATGGGAAAAAAAATTTATTGATAGCATTGACTGAATGGTATTAAAGTTGTGTTACAAAAGAGCAGGTACATGTCTTCATCCAGATTTTACACAGAAGAAATGGGGCACACATTAAAATATTGAAATATTCCTTCCAGAAATTAATACAAATTTATACAATTTGATCAGCTAACAATAAATATAATGCTAATAAATTACAGTGCAATTTATAGGACGTACCTCCAGGGCTGCTGTTCTCATTGTCGCTTGGCACAATCAAAACATTAATGGACATGGTTTGTGTTATGACGGAGCGACGCCTGCGAGGCCGTTCAGTCCCAGCATCTGTCCCTGAACAACCACACGTCCAACACAGACTTTGCGGTGAGGCAGTTATCTCAGTGCTGCTGCTTTAGTGCTTAGTTCGCAAACACTGTGCCAAGTTTTTGTCGTCACTGTCGCATTTCCTGTGCTGACCTCGGTATGAAAAGGTGGAGTGATGTTATGATCGTACTGAACTCGCTGCAACGCGAGCGGCTGTTCTTGCTTTAAGCTCAGTTTGGAAACGCTGCTTTTCACTTTAACGTTAAATGTCAATTCTGTTCATTGACAGGATGGTCGTTGGACTGAACCGAGCTCCACATGCAGCATGTTTAAATACTGCCTCAAAATCTTGTGTTGGACGAAGTATGAGTATACGAAATGTCTACGTGTCCCTTTAATTCGGTTTCATCAGTTCTGGGTAGAATGGACCATGATTGATAATAGTGATATGTTACATGTGCAACTAAACAATATTTAATGTGCCGCTTGTAGAAAGTTGGAAAATTACATTAACTAAAGTTCAATTCAAGACTCCCCCAAACTGCTTACTGTACATCCGGTCTTCATAAAACGTCATCAAAGCAAAGTACTCGCTCAATCCCCAGATGCAAAAAGTCATATAAAGATTACTGATTGTCCACAAAGGCCAAATCTATCCAGAGAATTTAATAACAATAACACTGCTGTGTATATGTGCAAATCGATATTGTTTACAGTATGTTCTGTCACTCAACATGAGTAGTAGCTTAGCCATTCGTTCACAGCAGTGTTGTGCCGTACGACACAGTGGGCGAGAGACGTATCTAGACTGAACGTGCAGCCTTTCCACACATTTCCACACCAGTCACACCTGATCCAGACGACAAACGACCTCCCGTCTCTCATCAAACAACAAAAATACCAGCAAACTGCGTCACAGTTGAGCTGCCAGAACCTCAAGTGGGTCCCTTCCTGCCAGAACACGACGCTAGTGGAAGCAGTCAGCTTGGGCCCCGACGTCATCTCGCACAGTAACAGGTAACATACGGTACAGATGTGGGTCTACTACACTAAGATGGGTGTACGCCAGCATGGAGTCTTAAGACTGAATCTAGATGCTTGCAATGTGCTGTAGGTGAGCATTGGTCCCTGTGGAAATCTAATCTGATCAGACATCAGCGACTCAAACAGTACACAGCAGAAACACAACATGTCTGATATAAATACGATGCTCTAATTATAAAAACAGCCGCAATTTCTAAACAAATCAACAACTACAGCCTCGGTTACAACGTTAGCAACACTTCCTGAAATGAATGTGTTCATGGTAAATAAAACAAAGTGACATTTAGTCAGTTTCCGCTCCACTGACTTGTGGAAGACAAACAACAACAGAAGCGTCGCCTGCAGACAGACGACATCTGCAGCCTGTTCAAGCAGCACAAGCTGTTCATCGAAATCAAGAGCTTGAATTTGATCGAGAAGGTAGGAACGTTCTATTTTGTTTGGAGAAGCCACAGTCTTCACTATACACAGAAACACAGTGAAGCTATTTTACTTTTACTCGAGTAAAAGCTGGATCACAGCCCTTGAACTGCTGTAAAACTGTTCGTACTCGCGCATCAGCCTGATGTTTGTCAAAAATATATCTCAGACACCTCTATGACACTAGCTTGTAGTTTGTAATGTGTGTGTGTGTGTGTTTCGTGGCCACCGCTGCTTCTAAATTTCAAGCATTAGCTTCTTTGTTTGTGTGATAATTTCATAGCATCATTCCAAAGCCATTCCAGTGTCATGCATACCACAATGTGCACATACGCTTTGGAATCAGACTCGTTTTTCTCTTTACACAAGTTCTCGACTATTGTTCCACATTCGTCTGAACCCCAGAAGCCGCCGCAGCCTGTCGACAGCTTATAAATAACCAAATCCATATGTTTAAAGAAATGAAATCACGATGACACTGAAACCTGGTCAATTCAACTCTAGTCATTCGATGTCATTACTATAACCAGCTTGAGAGCCATCATGTCAGTGCAGATACAGATGCTTGGAGGAAAAATAATACAAAAAAGCTCTTCATATAGGAACGCCATGTGAAAAAGTAGCTGTGTCTGTTGATCAGCAGTACGTGAGACAAGTCGAGAGGTGAAATGTTGTGAACAAAAGGACTGTGAAGGCTCTGCTACTCTCCACATCCTGAAACCTAAAACATCACCAGGCTACTACGCACGGACTCCCCGGCATCGCTGCAGCTCAGAGAGAGCTGCACATAAGCAGCTACTGGACACAATTTAAGCCCAACTGGAAAGCAACAAAAACACAAAATGACACCTGAAAAACATTCACATTGCTCTAATAAAACAAAATGACAATGGTGAGATGTCCTACGATAAATATAAAAATAAAACCTCGCTGCAGCTGAACTTCATCCCTTTTCTTTCCTGACACTCTTCCCTTCAGCCACATTTGGAGCGTGTGTCGTGCCGGAAAGGTGTTATCAAGCTTGTACTTGCAGCCTTGCGCCAAGTGGTGGCGAGCTTGTCATAGATCCTTCTCCTTGGTGACCCCATTCTGCACGTGCTTCCTGCAAACAGAAAGAGGCGGCCTGTCAGGTGAGCAGCAGGTGTGAAACATTAACAGGTGGAGAGACATTAGTTACACTGATAAAGACCTTTGTGGGTTTCTACCCCAGAGAAGCTCCACAAGAGAGCTGCTGTTTCTGCGTCTAAGCCTGCCTTTCCTCGAGGAGGAGAAGCCAGTGGATGTAAAATTCTGTACCAACCTCAGCGTTTAGAGCTGAACTACATCAAGAAGCCAAGACTGTGAAATGTCAGATCAAGCCATGGAGCAGGTTTCAGTTGTGATGGTCAAAGGTTCTTGTGATAATCAGGTGATAGAGATACATGCGAAGCCACAGACACACGCAGGGCTACAGCTGCAGTCGTGTCAGCCTTCACAAGTTTCAGCAGGTGCCCATTATTTATGCCTCACAACATTCCAAGAGAAAGGACATCAACTACTACAATGAAAATCAAACACCTCCGCTCTCAGACTAAGTTATCGACAGGATCTGAAGGTGCTGCTCACCCCTGGGCAGAGTTGTGATTCCCAGCATCATCGTTTTCTGCCTGAGTGTCACGGCGCAGGCCAGCCGCTGCCTTGTTGACGTCTTCTTCTTCATACTCCCTGACATCATTCACCTCCTTCATCTTCAGCACCTTCACGACGAAAATCACGATGAACTAAAAAGGGTGGCATACAAAAATATTAGATGGCGTGATTATTGTGGCGTTAGAGCACCAAGAAAACCCTGCAGTCCTTCTGTATGTATCTGTGTTCGTCCTCACCAAGAACCAGTAGATGTTCATGAGCAGCAGCGCAAAGAGGAGAGCGTTGAAGAAGAAGTAGAAAGGGATGCTGGGCACAGACTGGATGCTGGACACGCATGTGGCGTACAGCACTTTGAGAGGAAACCAGTAGAGGCGGAACCAGAACCTGGAAGACACACAATGAAGACCATAGAATTATCATACATGGCTACTGCGCTCCAGGCAGAAATGATGGTGCTGAATAGAACAAGCGTGTGTGTTAGGACTCACCATGTAATACTGAAGCTGACGGAGCCCATGTTGGACAGAACGTCATTGAGCAGGTGATAGCTTCCCCCTCTGGACTTCAGGTAGACATTGACCTTGGTGAACTCCAGCTGGATGTCGTTGATGTCGTGAAGAAACAACACCAGGATGCCTACGTTGTGATATCTGAGGCAGGGACAGCATGCAGTGCAGGACTCGATTAGTTCCACTTGCTGTTATTAATAAGTACATCAATTAAAAACCATCCCAGCGGGCTGTGGTTTCCCTCACTCTCAATCTCCATCCATTACTTGCGTCATGCACTGTTCTGTGGGTCTGTTTTAAACTGTTGTCTGTTCTGTAATTATGTAAGAAGAAAATAATGGTCGATCCTGTGACAGCGTGTCTTGCAGCGTTGACAACTGAATGATGGGGCGCTTTGAAGTTACACCTGTGAAACACCTGGATAATGATAACTGTATTAGCCATCTGTCAGGTACCTGAATGCGTAGGAGAAGCTGATGAGTGCCAGCGTGATGATGTGGTGCACCACCATGACGGCAGAGTCCTTCCTCCATGCGTCCATGTAGATTGTAGCGTAGATGGAGTGTCCGTAGAAGCTGCCCTGGATCAGGTAGGCTATGGCGATGTCCGTAGGCACTGGCATACCCCTCTTCCAGTCTGGATTCACGTGATGAAGACAGGTTATGGTTTCACTTTACCATTAATGAATACGTCAGCTTTAGGGAGATGTCCAAAAACATCAGTAACAGACTGTAATAATAATAATAATAATAATAATAATATTAAAATAATCTGTAATATAATCATCGACGTCTGAACATGGGTATAAATCTATTTACATTTGTTTGAATGGTCAAAGCTTTTCTCCAAATCAATCTAATCATAAACTGGATTAGTGGAGCAACAAATGTAAACCAGACCACACCGATAAATAATGTAAATAATAAGCATATATAAGCATAAGTCATGACGGTCAGTAAAAATCCTGAATACAGCTTTTAATAAATGAGCACATGCCTTTATTGAAGAGAAAAAACTAACTGCATAATCTTTTATGTTGGCTCAGCAGGTTAACCGGCATTTAGCAGGTACAGTCTGCTGTCACACTAACATCTCAAACGATTTAATGGTCTGATGGACAGCGCTACTAGGCCGACTCTGAAGCCATAATCAGACAATGTCTCCGCTGGTGTTTGAGTACGGATAGCTTTTAATTTGTCTTTTTTTTGGGATTGTTTATTGATTCATTCATTGATTCATTATCAGTCCAGTAACAAAACACTGCGAAGAAGAGCTGCTAACGGAGCCTTTTTTCCCAGAGGGAATGAAGACGTGTCTCCTCATCTCTCCTGGATAAACACACTTGGCTGCTTTCACCAGTATTTTGATTTCACTTCACTTTCCACATTCTCTTACATACATGTATCTTCAGACCTTCGCTCTCTGTCAGTGTTTCTCTATTTCTTTTAATGCCTTTATTGAGGGCATAACATATAGACTTTATTTCTTCCTCTTTCATGAGGCATATGTGATTATGCATGAATATGAATATTCATCTATTTGAATATTCAAAGTAACTCAGATTCTAGGACTACACTCAGCTTCCTCCTATTTGATTGAATTAAAATGACTTCAGCTCCGTAAGAAGCCTGGGGGGGGGGGTCTGAGGACTGGAGGTAGGAATGTGGTTCTGCAACACTACTGTTAAATAAATATCCATTTAACTCTGCAATCGCTCAAGAATAATTAAACGTCTACATTCATCAATTCAGAAACAGTCCAAATAGATAGATGTTTACCATTACTTTGATTTATTCTGACGTAATTGAGCAGTGGAATCGATTCCATGTGATGCTAAGTTAATGTTCAGACTTACTGTGAAAGACAGAGGGCGGGTCATGAAAAAAGGAGTAGGAGCTAAAGAAGAGCAGATAGGTGGTGTAGGACCAGGACATGGTGTAGAAGACCAGCTTCCACGCGCTCTCCGGCATCTTGGCAGCATCTTTGGGCATCAGCCTGCACCAGCGTGATAGAGGCTAGAGAGAGAGAGACCACCGTCAGACACAGGAAGTCATGCTCAGAATGAATCTTGCTGTTTATCAAGTCAGATAGACGATGATTGTTAAGAGGCCTTTTGACACTTCCTTGTTTGAAATCAAAACAGAGGTGGTATGATATAGAGATGAAAATGTGTCTTTGTATTAAAACAGAACAGTTAAGACAAACTGAACCAGACCACGAGTGAACTTTGAATACTAAATGTCAGTTACATCACTGTGCCAGTGTTAGAATAACTTTCAGCTCATTGTTTACTTATTTATGCTAGAAAGTGTAAGACGACCCATCAGTGGTCTGTTGCCAGTGGTTCTAACAGTGTCAGGATACTGTTCAGATGCTACTTTACCCAGGGAGCAAATATCACCTTTGACATCCACATGGAGGATGCATCTTTTCTCTCTGCGTGTCTTTCACTCCCAGACCCGTGCAAATGGCTGCTCGCCCGCAACATGTCTGCTTATGGTTTCTTGTGTGAGCCGAAACAGAGGAAGTCAGAGAGAAAGTCCCCGATGCACTGAGCCTGATAAGGCGACCCCGCCCACCTGTTTACTGACAGGTCATGTTCAGCCTCCTTAACAATCTAGCTGCCTCGTCCCGGAGTAAGAGCAGAGCGTCTGAATCATAAAGTAATACATTAAGTAATATAAGTAATAAGAATGAAATGAAACACACAGAAGTTTAAATGGGTAAGACAGACGCATCAGTCAATCAGACAGGATAGCTGTGCCTAGACAGGAAACCAAACCCAGCTCAGTACCTCAAACAAAATCTCTCTCTCTGTCACACACGCACACACACAGTAAAATGTAAGAAGAGGCCGTGGGAGCTGTCAGCGTACATTCAATCAGCCACTAGTCTACAGGACATGATCCGACAAACCTCACTGACTGATTACAAGCCCGATTAATGAAATGTGTGTTTCATCCTTTTCTATGATTCTTTGCGGCTGTTTTCTGACTGACACACAATTAGGGCAGGAAGCTGCACAAAACACAACTAGCTGACGAATAGTCGACAGATACAGACACAGGAAGGGCAGTAGGCTCACGAGCTCCCAGGATGCTGCCGTCTGCTTGAGGCTGTGGTGGCGTAGGTGCTGGACTGTGGAGGCCTGTGGAGCCATCGCACCTAGTTCCAACTTTATTTCCATCTTTTCTTCTCGCTGTGTCTCCCCTCGTGTATTTATAGAAGCCAGCTGTCAGCACACTGCATACCCCCACGCATTCCATCACATGACCCCCCACCAATACACACAAGGGCATAAGTCTACGCACACTCGACACAAACAAAGGCTGAGATACAGCAGAGGCTGATACAGGTTACTGTGACCATCAACAACTGCCACTGCACCGCAACACTTACTGTGTATCACTGACATGATCTCTGTGCCAGTGTTTATAGTGAAATTAATAATGTAGGATTTGTTGGTGGTGCTGGGTGATACTGTGGTGAATAATCCTTCTGGAGCAGTACAGTACAGTCAGTCACAGTAGTAGCACAACGCTCGTTTTCTGTGGTCGAGTAAATGGTTGCGGGAACTAACTGTGTTTATAGACCTAGACACAAATGGATACGAGGCTGTGAGCAGATGAAACGTAAAACTTTTTGTTACATTGTGCAAAACAAAATTCAGCTGTAACTGTATCTAATAATCTGACCTCTGAGGGACTGTGCAGTGATTTGGCAGGTGTCAAGGCTGTGCATCTTCTACCCAAAGTTGCCTTGTTATTTATTTTATCTCCTAATTAGTACTTATGGCATCCGGCCACGGACTTAAGTGCAAGGCGTGCCACTAAATAAATCCCACAGCAGAAGGGCTGGCTGCTAGCACAAAGCCATTTAAGATGTTAGTTGGGAAAATGTGATTGTTGATGTTTTTCTCCCTCTGGCTGCTTTTAGACGGAGACAGTCCAGTTGCAGCCAAAAGCTCACAGCAGGGACACAATCTTTGTTTCAAATGCAGATCCTGTGATTGTATAACCGTCAGCCAACGGTTCCACTCTTGTCTCTCTGTGTGCCACCCAGCCCACCATCTCTCGGGTCCCATCCACCCACTACATCCGTCTACCTTCTAGCTTTCTGTGCCAGCCTACAGACTGTGGGTGTAGTGGGTCAAGGAAACAGGACACTGGAATCATGTATTTGTCCTCTGTCCGATAAATAACAGGGCCTTGATTTAAATTCAGCAGAGCCTACAGCCATTCAGCGTCTTCCCCGCTGGATAACTTCTTGTGTAGTATGACACATCGCAAGCTTGAAGCAGAAAACTTTTGAGAAGCCATGAAAAAATTCCACAACCATAATCAGAAAGGAAAAGACTCCATGTGCAAGATACTTAATTACACACGAGGGCCTCACTTAGCAACCACGCAGTGATGCTGGCCAAGCCCTGCAGTGTGGCTAAAGCTCCTTCCATCGCTGCTCCACTCGTCATTTTCTGTTTCCCTCTTCTTTGCAGCTGAACCTCTTACCTGCAGCTGGTCTCCCTTTCTGCCTTTAATGGCTGAAGATCCTCAGCCTGCCTGTCTGCCCATTCTGGAAGCAAGTGATGAGAGAGGATGAATGGACTCAGCCGCTCGTTGCATAAGGAGACAAACTGGGCCAGTGAGTCAGGATGCTGGCGTGTGAGCAGATCTGTTCAGTGAAGCTCGCTCTCACTCAGCTTTTTTCACTCCTTCAGCTCTGTCTAGCTATTGTCTGTCTGGCAACTGTATCTGTCTTTGGGTCTGACGTCACTCTGTCCATCTTGGTGTCAGGCCCTCTGCTCCCTCTGGCATCTTTTTCCAGACTGGAGGTGAATAGGATTTACAAAGACTTACGCAATGGATGGCCAAGGTGAGACTATTTATATATGCAAGTAAATAATATTTGTCTATGATGTTTGTTAAAGTAATTTCACTAACTGTTCTCTGTTATATCCTTCAATACATATTAATACTGTTTTACTGAAAAGATAAAATTGTAAAATGATGTCTGTCATTTTTATTTATTCCTGCAATGCATGCTGGGAGATGAGTCAGATTGTTATTTGCATGTGACTCCAGAGAAAAGACATTCTGAGTTAAACAATAAGCTCATCATCACACAAGAAAGACCGTCAGTCAGTGATCTTCAGCTTGAGACAATACACAGTAAACGATGGTATTGATATTTTCAGACATGAGCACTGTTCAAGTGTTCACTTAGCCTGGTTATATGAATTTATTTATGTATAGCATTCAGTAATCACGTCATAAGTCTGGTAAATAGCAGGTGAAAAGCTGTGCAAAGATCAAAAGAAAAGGATCCTAATTAGATGCACAGGCACATCAACAAAAGAACCACGTGAACTTACTGGACTAATAGAACATAGAACAGCATGTGGCGTTATTTGTCTTCCTGTGAGGATGTTTTTCCTCTGCTGGCCCACCACACATTGCTCCAGATGGCCAGCACACAATGCTGCTGGAGGCTGCCTCAACATGTGAACTTGATTTGACTAGAAACACACGATTTTATGGGACACTGTCACCACTGGGCAAAATAATTTGCAAACAAGTACGTGACTTGATGATCCACTTTACTGACATGCAGTGAGTTAACACACACACTCACGCACACAAGTCACTGTGGGACTGCGTTGGTAACCACGGTGACTTCTCAGACCTGTGGGGGCTTCTGTTTTAAAAGTATTATGTGGCTCTCACAAGGGGTCAAAATGACACTCAAGTGTATTTGTGGCTGTGTATGTATGTAAGTGAGAGAGAAAGAGAGCAGCCACACCTGTCTCGTCTATTAGATGAAGCCAGTGCAGGGATTAGCCCCATATTTGATTTTCAAATTGGCCCCTGGAGCGTCAAAGTAAATGCACAGCTGCAGCATTTCACAATTACGTGAGTAACATATACTTAAAGCTACACTTCCACCACTGAGAATGTTGTGAAGCGGCATTAGGGTTTTCACAATAACATGAGGTATCACAAGCTGATCAAACAGAGTGAGTGAGTCTCCTCCGTGACTGAGTTGCTCTGTACAACACATGGAGCAGTAGTGGGTTTCTAACGTCCAAACATCTGAGTTGTGCTTTAGGATACTTTCCACCAGAATATTGGTGTGGGATTCTGTAAAACAGGGCACAGGCAGCTATTCCTACAGTTATATCTTATTGCAAGGTGCTGTGAGACACTGTACGAGTCTTATTATCAGTTTTAGTCTTATTATCTTAAATCTTTAATATCTGCGCCTGTGTGCTGCTATTTCCTCTTTTAATGTAGCAAACACACTGTGAACAAAATAGTACATCAATGTGTGAAAACTGAAAACAGTCACATTTTAAAAGGTCACTTCTACATAAGCTACGCCTCAGTCAACTAAAGGACATTTATTCAGCTAAAACTACATGTAATATCGTGCCACAGTACAACAGTAAGAAAAACAAATAAATGACACGTTTTCATATTTGTTTTTGTGGAACGGTAATAGTATCAGAAAGAGACTGGAAAAACAAGACAGTGCAGCCTCAGTGAAATGAGAGGATATGCACTCAGGCTGACAGATAGAAGACATATGGCTGTCATCCATAATGCAGTACTCACCCCATAGGCAGCGCAAAGAACAGGGAGCTACGGTAACAGTGTAAATGCTGTGTGTGTGTTTCTGTGCGTTTAGCTTCTTTCATTCTATCATTCAATGACTAATCTGGATGTGTAATTTAACTTCAGGGTTGAGATTAGACAGTGGAATACATATATATATTGTACACATGTGTGCGGTTAATCAAACATTCTAATAAAACCCTTTAGAACCCTCACACCCAACCAGCAGATCTACTTAAACTGATCAAAACGATGAAATCATTCTTCTTATTGTACCTTTACTGTATCTAATTATTTCTGTCCAGTAGTTCTACAAATCAAACCAACGAGAATGAGAATGGATCAGATGATGGGTGGGGATAAGATGGAAAGAATTCAAGAGAATCAAAGAATGAAAGATTTGATGGCATTTTGCATAGTGATTTCTTGATTGAGATCATGCAGACAAGCCAGCCTCTCATTATCAAAAAGCCTTTGGACCTCACTGAACCACACATACTGTACAAACACTGCAGAAATGAGTTGCTGCGGTCACTGCACACTCGTACTTACACAATGACCTTGTGAGGAGAGACGACTGCCAAGTGTGAGGCCTACAGTCACACTGTGTTCTTGTCTAATAACGGCCTGTGTCTATCTGACGGATGATGAGTGAGACACAGAGCGAGAACGAGGTAGGAGAGTAAAAAGATCGGAAGACCTGCCAGTCAAGGCCTTACGGCGTGTTCCAGCTGACCAGGAGACTCGCACTCTCAGGCTGCAGGAGGAAGCTGATTTATGATCCTGCTTTGGCTGTGAATCAATACGTGGTAGAGCGCACACAAGCAGCAGCCTGTTTCTCACTGTAGTGGAATCATTGACAGGCCCTGTAATCCCTGTCTTCCATCTGACATTATAACACTTGCTCACTGTGTTAAAAGAGTCTCCTACAAACGCATTCATTAAATATAGAACAGATCAAATGTGGACAATTTTCAAACGCACCTGGAAGTTGCCGTGTCAGCTAATGTTTTTATTATGAGATGATTTGCCAACTGTTAGAATAGTCAAAAGTGGTGAAAACGCTGTGCATTCATTTGGAAAAGAAACACAAAGCAGCAGAATTATCCACGTATGCAACATGTAATCTATGCATACATAGCATTGCTGGTGTAAACAAATGCAACATATTTAGTCATACAACTATCAGAGCTACAACTTTAGGTTTCTGTGTGGGAAAAAGTGTGTCTGACAGATTTGTAATCCCTTAAGTGGGTTGTATTTATTATGTATGACGTGCTGAAGCACACACAGCAGATCATGTGTCCACTGACTGCAAAAGTGCTGCTTGCCTAAAAGGCCATGTGATGATGATTTACACAGTGGAGTCAGGACAGCAGACGAGGAGATGACTTTTAATGACCACACGTCAGAGCAACTGTTTGCAATCACAGTCAAAATTACAACAACATTCCACCTGAGTGGACGCTTTTGGTTGATAGGACAGCACTTCCCTCAGCCACAAATCCAGTATTAGGTTTCTCTCTGTGGCTCTAATGCACAAGAATGAGCAGCAGCTTAGTGAAAGGTGATCTGGGATCTCTGGTCTCTGGATGTGGTGCTGCTCGCTTTTATAAAGGCAGATAAGCTCTGCTACAAGGCTGTGGTTGGCAAACGCACTGCTGCTCTGCTCTTTGAGTGACTGCTGCAGCGTGAGCTACGGGAGGGTTGGACCAGAGTCTCCTCTGTGTCTACTGAACACTTCCAGTCATGCCACTTGTAACAGTTGGGCAGTGAACAAAATTGCACGTGCGGCAGCCCTGTTGTTTTAGCATTATGTACATGTTAATGACTGGCTGTTCCATGCTGAGCCCAGCTACAAACCCCCTGAGCCTCCTTCTTCTCTCCGTTCCTTCTTTCCCTGTCTGCCTTTGTTTATTGAGGCTCTCTGATCTGTCCATCCTCCCCCTGTGTCATCATTTAGCTTCTATGCTTTTCACGCTCTCTCCTCTGCAGTGCACAATTCATGCACCAGCAGATGAGCATCCACCAAACCCATGTGTCTGCAGAGTAACCTTAAAAAGAAAAAAAACAGGAAGTGCACTTGACTGTGCATGACATGGCATTTTGAATATTAGCAGTATTTAGTCTAACATCCCACATACATAATTAGTTTTAAACTATCCAAAAGATTTTCTGTGACATTTGCTACTAATGTGGTGGAGAAGCTTGAGATTGTAGGACATCTACTGGATAGCAGCAACAGGATGATGACTGAGGTAACAGGATGGAGACGTCACCGGTTGTATGTGCTACAGCACTGTGTTAAATGACTGTGCAGACGCGGACTGACTCAAAGCCAGAACAGATATACAGTATTCATTGTAATTTAATTGTGGAACTAAATCAGCTTAGGCTTATCTTGATTGGAAATTGACAGGTCTGTGATTTAAGTATAATTGCACCATGTTGTGAAATCATTAAATGTTAGTATGGCATTTATTGGTCATGTGTCGGGTGCCACTCACAGTAAACATAGGATTACACAGAGCTTTGTTCACTGATGTCCAAGCCAACATTTAATAAAAGATAACGTCTCATAAACCATAAACTAATTAAATACGTCAACTCCTAATTTATTGTGATCATTGTGCTCATACAATAGCTCAACCACTTTACAAACACACTCTGAACATCAGCAATCACTTACTTCAACGATCCAAATGTTGTGTTTAAACAAGACCTTAGAAAAGGCTGCTGTACTGTCCCGACAACCACCCAACCTCATGTGATGTAAAGCAGCAGGACTCGCAGCACGGCTGACCTAACACCGCGGCTCTGCTCATAACGTATGCACACAACAGGTTACACATGCACCGAAACAAACAAAGGTTCACCACATTCACTTCAACCTATTTTAAGAAGAGATCTCGTCATTGACAGCTCTCGCAACACTGAGACAACGTCATTCAATGCAGTAATTCACACACACATCCGAAGCCCATTTGCACTCGCTGTCCTGACCACATCAAGCTTCCCATATGGGGCCCAGCGCTACAGTAGCTGCCACAGCATCATCATCGCGCCATATATCACGCCGTATTGAGCCAGAGGCCCTATGCCGACGCACAGGGGCTCCTCACTGGCAACACCATCAGGGTGGAAGGTGGAGATAGGACGTGGATGGGTGGGGAGAATATAAAAGGTCTGGGCATGAGGCCAATCTGTCAGCGCATGAGCTGAGCATCTGGACTCTTATGTTGTGATTAGAAACAATAAAGTGATGCTTGGAGACATTTAAAGTGCTGTATTCTAATAATGTAGCATGACGTAACGTTTCATTGTCTCGTTTCCACAACGAAGCCACTGAAATAATGCAGTAATTCCAGTTTGAAACAGTAATGAGTGATACAATTAGCGATGACGATTTCCATCGCTCAGTCTTTGTTCGTTGAGTCTCAAAGATGTAAATCTGACAACACTGGATAGAACAACAACAGCTTCACTACTTCTACTCGCCGCACTTCACGAGTGACCATTTTCACAACCTGCCCACTTTTACAGCTCTCAGAAATGTCTACTCAAGGGCCTGTAACAGCAAGAGTCCATTAAGAACTACTGCATACAAATGAGCAGCAGAGCAGAGAGGTGGGATCTGTCTAACGCTGTCTACTGTAACCTCTATTCATGTGGTTGTTACTGTTGTCCACTCATGTGTTAGATTGCTTTCCATTAATAAACTAGCAAACGACAGTGACGTTTAAATGAACTAAAATTCAAATTGAGCATCACTACCGTACGACAGTCAGAGTCATACTACTAAGGTGTAATGGACGTTTATAGGCGCGTTTTAAATACACAAAGGAAAAGATGACTCCAAGTCTGTCAGGACAGGAATGTTCCAATGTGACAAATATCCAAGATGCAATGATTTCACAACGAAGAAACAAATATCCTTTAAAAAGAGTGTACCCGTCCTGACCCTGCTTGAACTTGCTGCCATGTTACATGACTCATAAGACCCAGATGAGCAGGGAAACGGTGCAGCAGCTGTGGCCCAGTAGACTGTTGGGCTGACATATTTTGGGTGAGGTTTCTGTTCCTCGTGACTTGTTGTTCTATTTTAGAATATAAGTGGTTTAAATATTTGTTTAATTCTGTTACTGAGTCACACCTTCTGCTTAGAGACGCTTCTCGCTGGCTGTTGTGTCTGCACAGTGAGCCTTCAGCAGACCCCTGGGACAGGACACTCCTGGGTGTTTGTAATTAGAGAGCAACTGCTAAGCCTCATTAACTAATGCGCGCATATACATTAGCTGTGACAACAACGAGGTTTAGGTTCTGGGCTGTCACTGTGTCTCACTCACCATAAACAGACTTTCCGTCAGTCCCCGCCTGACCTGCGTCCACAAAAAGGCGCAAAAGAAGAAGAGGGCGGCTTCGGTCCAGGTGATGTATGCGTTCTCCTGGAGGGTCCGCTTGGAGAGCTCCAGCCCGCAGTCGGCACAGTTCCTCCACGCGTTCCACATGACCGAAGAGGCTCTAGTGGTGAGGTCCAGGTATCCTGGCATGGGCTCCACGTCCACCGGCCCCGCGCCGCCGGTATGACTGCTCATTGTGGTGCGGCGCAGAGAACAAAAACGTGGGGAGCGATGCCAACGGAGGGACAGACGGAGCAGTGGGAGCAGCGCAGTCCAGACTGTGGCTAATCCGCCAACCAGCTAGCTAGCTCACCTGGAAATACTAAAACAAGCTTAAGTTACCTAACCAGCTTAACGTTACCTTCTTCGATAGCCTAATTCTTTGTTTTCTAAATTAAGACATTGGCCCAATCTTGGCGTAACGGACAGTTTTCTAGAAGACAGCGGGGCCCAGCAGGTCTGAGCACACACACACACACCGGCTGTGGCCGCTGTGGTGATCATACAAACCGATAATAATCGGGCTTTAGACGTTCAGGCTGAGCCCTCGGTCTCCGTCTGTTGGACGTTTGCTCCGATCATCCTTCCGCTAACGTACGCACACCGGGTCATCGGTGGCAGCGGAGCGTCCTGGTTAGCCGCCTAGCTACGTTCAGTCAGACGCACACAATAGTAAGAGGACCAACACTGGCAGCTTTTAAGCCAGCGCCCCGCTTGATTAAACCAACTTAAACGTGAAGGAGAACGGCCGCATCAACGAACTCCGCCTGGGTTGGAACGTTTCTGCCGGCGCACGCGGCCCCTGAGCCGCTATCCAGTACCGTCCGTTATTCGCCTTATATAACGACTATAACGCACACGAGTCAACGCTGGAGCACAGCAGCTTAACCCCCCACAGTATAAATATAAACGAATAAGCAGAGTTCTGTCCTGTGGGGACGCGTCTGGGAACCAAGGCGGACACAGCAGCTCCTGCGCCGCTGCTCAACGTCTCCAAAGCTGCGCTTTGACGAGCGGCTCAGCTTCGCGCGCTCCTGGTGACAATCAACTGGTCGGTAGAGAGAGCGCGCGCGCACGTTTACGCGAAACGGAGAAAAAGCACGAGGGGGTGTGACGTCATTAGGACCGCTACCTTCTTTTTGAACCCCTGTTGAGGATTAAAACGGATGATTTAAAGAGACAGTGCGCACGCTTTGACTGCAATTTAACATTTACGCCACAAAATGTGCCACAAAGCATCACTTTGCATTTTTATCCCGGTGTTAAATTGGTTTAATGACGTTCTAAGGGGCCCTGGGCAACACTGCCTACACCTATATAACAGTGATTGTGTTAATGAGCTTATTAGACCTTATCTTCCTGGCTTTAGCACACGGTACTGTAAAGTGAGTATCGAGGTAAAGCATTATATTGTTGCATTTAAAATGTGAATGTTTGCCTTTTTTAAAATCATACTTCGACAAAAGCAAACCAAACTTGTTTCTCTGACTTGATCAAACAACGCATTAGCGCATGTAAACGTATGAAAATAGCAGATATACCATAAAGGACTGGATGTCCTGTAACTTCCTACTTCTGAATTCAAACAGGGAACACGTGATTGTTTCAAGGCCTACAAACCTCTTGAAGAGCTTTGGCCATAATCACTGTGCATTTATTTTCTAGAAAGGTCTTCTTGCACCTGAGGAACGTCTGAAATTAGTAGCATCCTGTCCCAAAGTGAAAAACTAGTCCACTCGTTTGTTTATTTCAGACTGGGCAGCTGTAATTCTTTACGGAGATGTGCCAGTAACATCTTGAAAAGCCTCCAGTTTATCCAGAACGATTGATATCATCTTTCTACATTACCTTCTCTCCACTGGTTCCCCATAAGACTTAGAATACAGTCTAAAAACTTTACCCTTAGAAAGCATTTCACGATCACCTTTAAAGCCTCATAGCACCTGTCTAAATACAAGTATTCTCAGAAACCCAAGTCTGCTGGTTTAACAAATGTAAAACATTAAGCAAGCTCCTCTCCTGTGCAATCAGCTCCCAATACAGGTTCAGGAAGCAAACAGCATCTCTACTTGTAAGACAAGGCCAAAATATATATCACTTAATGAAAGTGTACATATACAGCCGGTACAAACAACTAAACAAGCACAGCAGATATTAAACATTTATTATAAGTTTAAAGGAATGCGGTCATTAAACATGTTTTGCCTTCCTTTCCATTATGAGAAACGAATACCAGACCAGGCAGGTTTCATCTACCCCATTAGGGAAATGATGATTAAGTTGAGGTGAACTAACATTGTCTTGAAAGTAAAAACATCTAAACAAATACAGGTGGATATGAGAGCAAATAAGAGAGAGTGTTCATTGTTGAGACATCTCAGCAGAAGTCATGTTGTTATGCTGTCGCAGTGGGAGCGTACTGCATTGTTAGTCTGTCAAACTCGTTCTCCTATAGAAAACCAAAGAGGAGAGAAAAATGATTAAAGCATATCATATGCGCAAGCTGCACTTTTCATGTTTTAAAATAGAATAACCCAGTTTAGAATACTTACGTCCCTCTTGTGCCATGTCGACATAATGTGTGACAAAGGCTACTCTCATTGGCTAAGCTCCAAGGACACCACTTACCCAACCATTAAAACAACCAGGTCATCTGATTACATTATAACAGAGTAAAGGTTATAAAGGGGAGGGAGCAAATGTGAGTAGATCTGTACAGCCTTGACCACAGGGTTAGAGGCTTCGCTCCTTAAGTATGTTTTGATTTGGGAAAATATGGCTTCAACAGAACGAGTCTAAAATAAAACATTGTGTTATAAGAGAGTCACCTTGGTTAAATAGTCCTTGAGGAATGGATGGGATCTGTGTGCATCTTTTAGCTGAGAGAGATATCGATTGGTTACCTGTGGAGAGAAATGCACATATGACACCAAAGTTAGAAGCTAAATAAATATTCAAATATCAAAAGCACATTACAAAAAAAAAAAAATGAATAGTTGTAGTTGTTGGGTCCTGTCAAATTAATGTGTATGAAGGCAATGAAACTTGTTTTCCAGTAAAACCTATCATCTACAATACAGGTTTCTAATAATTGTCAGATACAATTCTAGGTAACCTTGAAAGACACGTGTCAATCTGTGGTGATGACACTTTCCAATCACACCTTTGAGTCAATGGTCAACATTCTATTGCATTATTGCTAAGTTTATCAAAGGAAGATAATTGGGACTATCACATGAACTCTGACTTGTTGGTTGTATAAGCAGCAGATATGCTGAGAAGACTTTTAAACAAATAGCAAAGAAATACAATCAAGAAATCGCTTGGCTGGATGTTTTTCCTGCCTTTATCTATGCAAACAGAATGTTTGAGTGCATTTTCAACTCATAAGCACAAAGTGGTATTGGACTTTTAAAGTCCTCTGACTAAGAACCTGTTAAAAATTGCAAAACGTATGCAGTGTCCTTATTAACAACTGTGGGTGCAAAGTCTCACCTCAGGCGCTTTTCCCAGGTGCTGAGTCAGTACAATGAGATTGATCAGCGTCTCAGGGTGACTGCTATCCTGTAAGGATTGGACCAAATATAAACAAAATGAAATGATAAAATGAGAAATCACAGAAACAGTGTGGAAATATTTACTTGTTTACATAGTAGCAAAACCCTCATTCAAAGCACGATGATGAGTTTATATGCAAAACATGGTTACTAAGTTATTAAAGTTATCTGGATGAAAAGAACCTTCAGAAAACTGTCACAGAAGAGCCAATTTATTTGTAAGACATGACACGGGCCTGTCATAAAAAGTAGAGTAACTGTAAATAAGAAGACAACTGGGAAAGAGGAGCAGTTTTCAAAAACGCAGAGCAGAGCAGAGCAGTGGGAAGAATGAACACATAAAAGTAAAATAATAACACAACCAACATTTAAAATATTGGTTAGAAGATCTGTATATTTAATTTTGCATATCTATGGTTTTTATTCTGTTACTGTTAAACTGAGTACATAAAAACAGTGGGTGCTGCCATCTACTGTTACAATGCAGGACATTTATTTTTCAGTATGCATGTAAGCCATTTGTCTGTATTCCTTATATTTCCCGTAATACTTCACATACCTTTACGTGTGTGTCAGATCACTTGGGAATTGGTCGAAATGAAAAACTAACCAATCACTTGTCATCTAACCTTGTCAAGAGCCTCCTGTAGCACTCCTTCAGCCTCCTCCCACTTATTCTGAGCCATGTAACAGGCTGCCTGCCCATTAAGCAGCAGCAGCGTAGAGGAGTATTTGTCTGACATCTCCTGGAAAATGTAGTACGCATCCTGAAGCTTATCTCCACCCTGGAACGATGAGTATAATCAAATGTAAGCAACAAATAACATATTCCAAGTGTTAGTGATTGGGCTAACATCCAGAATTACAGTAAGGGCAATAGAAGTATAATGCAATCAAATCAAATCTGACTGTAGCTTCAGTTAATTTCAGTACAAGCTCAAAGGTGAGAACATGCTGACCAGGAGTTTAAATTAGCTGCTACACACAGACACATTATGACACTCTGATATGAACAGATTATATTTTTGATTAAAAGAATCACTGCCTTCTCACCACAGCAATATTAACCCAGGCTGTGGCAAGCTGAGTTAGAGTAGCATCCTCATCCTGTTCCTGCATCTTCTTCAGCTCTTTCCTGTTCATGAAATGAGAAAAATGTCATCACTGATAGGGGAACCCAGGCCAAACACTTACTTACTTACTGATAAATACGAACATCCATCCTGTGGATTTGAAGTTACTTTATAATGAAGAACTTGTCCACTATGAAATCCCATTGCTCATCATCATTACCTAACATTTTCCAAAACCACCTGGATGTTTGCTCAGCTGACTAAACAATCGAATGCAAATCACTTAATGATAATAGTTTTTTTGCATTGGGACATCAAATTACTCCCTACCTTGCAAGGTCCACGCGATCCAGACTGAGCAACACCTGAATGCTCATGGCCATGCTAAAAAGGATCAAAAGGTTTGGGTCAGTTTGGTTAGTTCTATATTTAATGCAAAACAATTTTACATCAGAAAGTGAGATGGAGTAGATGGAGCAGCTGAAACTTGAATTACCAAAGCAAATGGTGGAAGCCACAATTTGAAAGTCTAGTTTATGTTGATAGGTAGAGGATCTCTTTTCTTAATGCTTTCCATTTACATGCAACTGTGTTTTATAATTGTTTCTATTTGTAGGAAAAAAGAAGGTGAATTTTCTGTAACTGTAACCTTGTTACATACACACACATATGTCATCAAAATGCTTTATCCTCACTGAAAATGCAGTTTACCCTCAAAATTCTATCAATATGTGTACACTATATTGCCTATAAAGTATTGGCTCACCTGCCCTGACTTGCATATGAACTTAAGTGACATCTCATTCCTAATCCACAGGGTTCAATATGACGCCGGTCCACCCTTTGCAGCTATAACAGCTTCAACTCATCTAGGAAGTCTGTCCACATGGTTTAGGAGTGTGTTTATGGGAATCTGTCTTCCAGACGTGCATTTGTGAGGTCTCCGCTCTAATTCATCCCAAAGGTGTTCTGTCCGGTTGAGGTCAAGACTAGGCCAGTCAAGTTCATCCACACAAGACTCTGTCATCCATGTCTTTATGGACCTTGCTTTGGCCACTGATTCCCATTATTTGGATTGGTGAGCAAATACTTTTGGCAATATAGTGTATGTTACTCTGAGAGTATGACAACTCAATGCAAAAAACGACGACAAATAAATTGCTATTAACAAATTTGTGCTGTGGTCTTGTGAACTAAATCCACTCTTACCACTCGAGGCTTTCTCCTTGATGCAGAGTCCTGAGAGCAGCGTCCGTGTTCATCTCATGGTAATAGATGGAAGCAGCCATGAGGAGGAAAGCGGTGTTGGCAGCATCCACGCTCTTTGCCATCTTTTTATCTAGATCAGTAACAATAGCATCCCTACAAACAAAACCAAAGCAAAACATATTTTGGCTGGGTCTGTGAACTGTAGGCTATATTGGATCACATTATTAAACTCAATGTAAATTACCTTTTTGATTCACTGGACAAATACTCAGCAAACATGCGGACAGCCTGGAGTTCAGGTGGAGAACTGCCCTTGATGTCATCCAGGACAACAGCATACTTCCTCTGCAATGGCGCAAAACGTGAGAGTCAGAAAAGATTGTTAATAACCAAAGAAATGTACAACCTGACAATGCAGCTAATGCTACAGTAACTGCTAGAACGAAGCTAACCTTACCTGAGCAATATATGCTCTGTACAAAAACATGTCCCTTTCGGTCTCCTTCTCCGGTGACGACGGCTGCAAACAAAAATTGTAAAGTGTAGCAACAGAATAATAAAGTAGTGAAATAAATATTAGCTAGCTAACATCTGTAGCATTGTTGTACGGCTGGATGTTGGAGGTACCAAACAGCCAAGACACACTTTTTAATACATCCACAGGTTTGTATACGTGACCTACCTTCACCTTCTGGGCCTCGTTGATACATTGTTGATAAGAGCCAATGTAATATGCATTTTTCACATCGAAGAGTTCATCAACATCGCTCTGCTGCGCCGCCATCTTGACAACAGAACTTCCTGACACGTAGCAAAAATACGTCATCTTCCTGTTTGTTTTTTTTACCGGGGATTATGGGAACTGAAGTTCAACAAAACAACATACCGTGTGAAAGTATTGCGTGTACACCTTTGTGGAGTAATTTAAACTATTTGTTAAGAGAAACTATAATTTTACGGGTGTTTTATTTGAGATTAGTCAGATACAAAACATGTACATGCATAAACATGTTTACTTGGGCTTCGGGAATACAGGTGACTTCTATATTCTGACATTGGGTGGATTGCTTAGTAACGAATACATTTTTGAAAATGTCACTGATAATATCCAGTTCACAATAAATAACATCCACGCTTATTTTTCTCATACTTGCCTCAACCCTGATCTGCCACTAGAGGTCGCGCTAATTCAATGTCAGTTCTACAGGTGTCATCAGTGTATTTTATTATGGCAGAAGCAGCTATAGTGCAGAATATATTGACAGGCTTAGGTTATGACGTAGCGTCACGATTGTTGCCCCGACATGGGACGTGGGGCTGAAACCGACGGTGTGAGTCGGTGCTGTAAAGTTACCCCAGGGCTAAAACAACAATTCAAGGCTATTTTGACCTCGGGGATTCCTGTGTCCTCATTAAACAGACGACGAAGAACTTCCTCTGTTCACAAAACATCCGCTGGAAAAAAAACAAAAAAACTTTTCTCACGCACACTCAGCGACTCTGCTTTAATTAACGGAGATCACGGCACGCACACTGACAGGCTGATCTAATTACGAATAACAGAGTTTACACCGTGTCACATGTGTAGTTTAACGAGTCGATACATCGTTCTTTGCATGACAGAAAGGTTCCTGCTCATTGTTCCCTAAGCTGCATTTCCTCTGGGAAATGTGCAGCCTTGGGACTGGGAACTGGACAAGGATAATTACTGGAAGCCCTAATGGGGGCAGGGAGGCGCTGGCTGTGAAGGCGCCTTTCTTTGGGTTTGATTGGGCTGCGCCTTTCCTCGTTTCTCCTTCATTGGCCAAAGCCACGATCAATCTGTTCATTTCCAGATCCCCCTCAAGTTTGAAACTTTTTTTTTTTTACGAGGAGGCGGAATCGGGTTACAACAAACTCTTGTAACCGATCTCCCAGCAGCCGAGAGAAGAAGCCGCTCTTTCAATAATTCACACATCTGCGCCTGCTACACGAACACAAACACAAAGGGAGGCAGCGGCAGGAAGACGCGTTTTCAACGGACATACGGCAAAACACGCCGCGGAGTCGCTTCCCCCGAGTCGCCCACAATGAAGACCTGAGAGCTGAGGTCCAGACCGAGTTGTCATCTAGTTGGCTGAGCGCTGGGACAGAGGTGAGTCCGTCACGTCGAGCTCAACGGTCGAGCAGCGTGTAGTGAAACCCCCACGGCCTGCGGGTGGACCCTCCACCCCGGGGCCTGCCCGTCACCTCGGAGCAGCCGCTCCGCGCCCAGGTAGCAGCAGCGAACGCGAGGAGTCAAACGTGCGTTCGCTGGGCCACTCGAGCCCCGTTTGACAGTCGGAGCTAGCGGAAGTAACGGTCCGTCGGTCCGGACGTGATTCAGACGCGGCTGGCAGCGAACATGTTCCCACAGCGTCAGGCGGTTCCCTTCGGGGCGAACAAGCTGAGAGAAACCCGCCCGCGAACCACCGCACTGTCCCTAAAGAAACGGGACAACAAGAACAAAGGGTTCGACTGGAAACGTCTGTGCAGGGTTAAAGGTCACCGATGACCCCGCGTCCAGGCTGCAGAGGGTTAAACCGTTTCACTAAGGCTGATGTCTTGTAACACGCTGTGTTGACATGTAAGAAGCCTCTGGAACAAGGCTTCAGTGTGGATGAATGGCCTCACTGTGCAGCCAGGCTCTGGCAGGTAGACACATCATCTTGCAGCCTCCACACGCGTGTCAGATGCACGAAGGCCGTGGATGTGAGAGAGACTCGACTCGGCCCTCGGGTTAGCTCCATCACCGGTGACGTGATTGTGGCCCTTTTTTTAACTTACTCTTTGTTGATGGTGGCTGAGGAAAAGCTTGAATGAGCATCACGTGATAATCGTGAGATTTCACTTGGTCCTTGCAGAAACCTTTGCTTTCCGCAGGAAGACGACACCTAGTCACCAGCTCTGATAAATTCTTTTGTCAAACCAATTAACATCTTTCAGTTCCGTAGCTAATCGAAGAGTTTTGTGTGGTGTTGAGCCTGCGACCAGGTGCATCCTGTTTGCTTTAAACAACCTTCAGATGTGTCTAAAGCGACACATGCGCGTCCGCTCGAAGCTAATTTAATCCACTGAATCGACTTTGTTGGCCTCTAGGCAAGCTTTCCTTCAGATGACATGCCATTTAGTTTTGTCGGCGTAATGTCTTCTGGTTTCTAATACAGTGGAAGCCCTGATGACATTACCGAAGCTGAAAACCTTGTTCTTCAGCAAGGAGAGACGGATTTTATTGTACAGGAAGGCAGCGTTTGTATGTTTTCAGCCACTCGTATACAGAGATTATGACCATGGGCTGCAGTTAACGTCTTATAATTGTGAAATCGCTGTTACATGCAGCATTGTGTGTTGTGAGTATTCCCCTCCCTTTGAGTTTTAGACGGCTCACTGGGTGACTCATTTAAAGTGTCTCTGTGAACAGTGTGATGGGAATTCTTCACACATTTTCCCACCGTTTTCCAGGCTGACATTTCGGGACTCGCATGCCGAACCTTTTAGCATCTGAACCCTTTTACAGGAGGCGGCTTGTTTTGTTTTTGAGCTTTAAAGTGTTGGACAGGAACCATCCAAGCCTCATCATTAGGTTCAGGAAATTGTTATTCATTTTTCACTCTTTGCTGCCGTTATGTTGTATTAGAGATAAACAGATTAGCGAGTATGAACATCCATAACAAAAATAATCATTAATTACGGCCATAATATAATCAAGTTGGTGCCCAAAGCCTTGGGCAGCATGGAAATATAGTGGAATGGCAATACAGTACAATTAAAGTCCATTTGTTTTAGATTTCATCCATGGCTGGTTTTAATGACTATGTGCTTTTCTTCATTAATCATTGCTTTGTGCTCCACAAGTCATTGTTTCAGCACCAAATGATTCAGGGAGACAATAAATAATAATACACAATAATTGCCCAGCAGGACTAAGCAGAGGCTGATGAGCCTCATTTATGTATATTTCAGTGTAACTGTATCTGCAGCTCCCTTCCTCCCGGTGCCTTTTACAACAGGACAATGCCGTCACGTTGCCAGACATTCCCCATGCCGTGTTATTAACCGCCGCAGTAATGCCAGAGACACGGCTGTTCCTGCTGAGGAGAAGCCATGGCAACTTATTGACAAGACAAGAGAGGTGTTTGACCTGCTTTTACTAGGCTGCAAAGTTCAGTCGAGCACGCAGGTGGCATCCAGTTTCCCTGGAAACCTGAAACACTCCGAGCACGTGGCCTCGTCTGAAAGAGCAGAGCTGCATGACCTGCAAATATCATGGCATTGTTTGAAATGGAGAGAGTGAGCGATGGTGTTATCTGCCAATAGATTGGACTCATGAGCTTGAGTCGTGTATTAGTCAAAGTCGCGTCCTCTCATGTTGGTCCCCGCTGTTGTCACTGATCTCCAGCCGTGTTGTCGTTGAGCCGAGCTGGTGTTTGCCACTCCATTAACATACAGAGTTAACAAATGATCCTCTCTGGGCTTGAGGTGAGGAAAATGAGTCATAATGTGCCTTGCTCTTATGGTGGCCTTAATTAAAATGTCAAGGGCCCAGACATCGGTCATAGCTCAAGTACCATTTAGCACCTTAATTATGTCTTGCATTAGTTGCAGCGCTGTTAAGATGCTAATTATATTGTAAATAATATGTAATTACAACTTAGACATGGCAGCGAAGTGAAGTCAGTGAGTCTTGTGCGCTTTGTTCTGTCTTGTTCACTTTTCACAGACACGTTATTCCAAACCAGCTCCGTTGTAACCGTGAAGCAAGTACCCGCTTATGAGTTAAAGCTAGAACAAATGTTGTCCGTGCACGTGCCGTCGGCCTCTGGGCAGCGCAGCAGCTGCCGGGCTCCCGGTCTCATTATACATGCGTAACACGGACTGATGCTCCTAAAGGAACGGCACCAAACCGCAGCTACTGCATGTGCTCAGAGTCCAGCCTCCGTCCCGCCCCACATTCAACCTGTTGCACCATAGCAGCCTTCTCTTAGCCCCCGGTCTATTTTAGTCCAAAACGGCAGGCTGAATTATTAATCCTCAATCCATTATATGCCAATGTGTTAATTATTAATTGTTCAGCGGGCTCGGGCAGATCTGAGAGCACTCTTAAAGGGTTAGGCTGGGACATAGTGGCGGAGAAAAGGCACTGATTGCCTCCTTTCTCAGATGATGATGATCGTGTGGGAAGATGAGAAAGCGACAGCGGCACAAACCCACTCCCATCCATGTAGTATGTGACCATATGTCGCGTCTGGTCTCTACGCGTTTATGGCTAGAGAACATTACACAAACCACGTCAACATGCGAGATATGTACAGTTGTTAACACACGCGCATCGTTCCCAGCATCAGCTGTCTTATTAGCAGTCCGCGCCTCCTCTGTTATGCAACATCTCAAGATAGGAGCGAGACAAACACTACATAACTTGATGAAAGCTGAAACTGCAGCGTTGGGTTGTCCTGAAATGCTGCCGTTGATTCCCTAACAGTGGAGTGGCTGCAGCAGTACGGCACATGTGAGTGGCTGCTTGTCCTCTCTGAACACAAAGCACGGATATACCTTATATAACAACCCAGATTGTCTATTGTTTTTCTAATATGCGGATTGTGTCACACAGCTCGGAAGAATCCACGGAGAAAGACGTTTCCCCTACAAGAGCTCATTATAATGACATCCTCCATGCGTTTGGTCGTGATTAAGAACATTTTCTCTCGGGTGTCCACAGTTTCTGTGTCGTTTTGTTTTGCACTTTTGCTTTTATTTTAATCGAAACAGGCGGATGTTTTGTATTGTTTTAGTTGTGGGAGTTCAACCAAAAGGCAGCAAAGCAAACACAGTATGTTCAGATGTGTGTACAGTACATCGTCATCCAGTCCAGAACAGCTCTGCAATAAAAAGGACTTTTACGATACTTCTCGTGTGTAGTCCGTTGGCCCCATGTTGGAGAGGTGTTGGCTGGACTCCACTCAGCTGTACGTTATTGCCCACGTGTCATGCGTTTCTATTGTGCCACACCCACAGATGGTGGATTATACAAGTACTTATGCTAAACTGTCAAATTACCAACAGGTTTTAATTACCAGAGGCTGCTGAACACGGCGATGAATCGTCCTGCATTGAAGGAGTTTCCATTAGTGCTTTAACATCTGCTGTAATCATCTGCTCAAACTATGTTGTTGTGTGTTCGAAGCTGGAAAAGCAGTTTAGTTCATTTCCTCCGTTTGTTGCTGCAGGTTTCCGTCACAACTTGCAAACCGTAGATGTTTGATTCATCAGATTTGTGGCGGATTGAGCTCTTTCTTTCAGATTGAACTCTTCCTCTGTGCTTGTTTGGTTCGTAGGAATGTGTGATAGCATAAAACACGTCACACTAGTCAAAGACATTTTGCGAAGAGCAAATGTCAGAAATTCAGGTTTACCATTCGCCAGAGGGAATTTTCTGTTCTCTTTTGGTCCTGGTATATTAAAATATACAAAATATTCAGGAGATGATAAGGGATAGAAGGACTTCAGCTAGTCTCAAACTCTCATTTCCGCCGTGTAGGACTTTGACCTCTGGGTCATCATGATCGGGCTCTTGCTATTGTGAGAGACTTGTAAATTCTGACATAGAATATTAAGATTCTAAATACTGTATTACTATATTTTCAGTACAGCAGCAAGTATAATATATATATTATTACATAATTTTAAAAGCATATAATCAGGTTGTTTAAATTGTGCGTCATTTATGTGGAATATAGTTCGGAGTACACTCAGAAAAACCGAGCAGCTCTCAGTAGTAGGTTTCATCCTGAAGAAGACGACTTCCTCTGCTGATGTGTTGTCTCTTTCAGGGTCACAGTGCCCCAATATGTGTGACTAGTGATCCCTGAAGAGCATAAAAGTCGTGACATTTTCTGCTGCCATCAACCAATCACTTGAAGATGAAGTGTCATGGAAAGTTCTGCAATGTCTGCCAAAGCTTTTTTAGCAACTTGTGGTGGCCAAGCAGCGTAGAAAGGCCACTTTGTTGCTTTTCTCTTTATGCTGCCTGTTATCACTATCCACCACGCTGTCTAGATTGGCAGCCGGTATAAGACTAATGATATTTTGGGTGCTGTGTCCTCTGCGTATAAGACATGGTGGCATGGGATGGCGTGGGCGGAAGTCACAGGTGTATCAAATTGCCTTCCCCCTTTCTCACCTGTCACACCTCAGCTTTAGTTTGACTGATGACTGAGTGCAGTCACATCCTGGATCCTGCCCAACACCAATAAAAGAAGCCAAGAGGCAAAAACACATTGGTGTCAAGTAGCATGTGTGGAAGGTCTTTGCTGAGCATCTGCTTTTGGGCTCTGAGTTTGTGAGGCAATGAATATTTCACTTCAAATATGAAATAGTACAATTAATAAATGTGTGTAAAGTTATTATTTCAGGATAAATTAAAGTATTTGCTGTTCCTATTTTTTAAATTCTGAGGATTTTCTGCTCTCCCCCCACCCCAACAGGTCATTTATACTAAATTGTAATAGACATAACTAAATATTTTTATTTGACATTTCATTCATTTCATATTATTTGATTTAGATATAGCAAAAACAAATCCCCTCTGTTCCCACAAGTTCGGCACAAACTGAAATGTATCTGGGACAAAACATTTAAAGGCATTACAGGAAAGAGATTATGAACATCATAACCTTTTCCCTTAGTCATTCTTGGGACCCCACCTTGTGTCCCACTCCGCAGGTTGAGAGTAATTGAGCTAATCAGACTAGTAATTATAATCAACGTGTTAATTGGTAATGAAAATAATCATTATTTGCACCCACAGCATAAGAATGAATAATTTTGAGTGATGTTTTTATTTCTCAGCTCTGTTTGTCTATAAATAAAGTTGTTTGTGGCTCTAATCAGTTACAACATGCCTGTAGGCTTCAAGATGCAATGGCTGAGAGTTTGAGATTCTCTGCACCAGTCTTAAAGTTCCTGGCAATGGCCACATCCTAGAAACACTAAATCAAAATGACAACCTGTAGAAGTTGTCAGACGCCTTAACTGCCCTGAAAGCGAGAGGCCGAGAAAATGAAACCCTGATTGTAAAGGTTCAATCCAACTTCATCTGACTCTACTTCGACAATCCTCACAGGACGCCGGAGGACACGTATGTTATTCCTTCGCCATCACGGCCTCTTTTTACCTTTGCCCGGCTGTCGCACCGTCCTGACGGAGCTGTCAACACCTGCACCGGCGAGTCCCAGGGTACATTACCCAGTCTCCCTCACTGTCACAAGACATCCATCCACCGCTGCGTAGGGTCTGATTTCGTTTCCATGACTCATGTTTACTGAGCCTCTGCATACTTGTATGAATGAATGTATACTGCCTTGTTGTGATTGAGCTGATGATTCTGTAGCTTGTCTAACTGCCATAATTATGCCGGCGCGCTGCTAGCTGCTGCAATCTGTCTTTGTTTTTCATCTCATTTTCGGCGGCTCTGCCATCCAGGCCTGTTAGTAATGCGGGCGCATACACATGTGCAGATGTTGGGCTGTGTGATTTCTGCGTGCGGTGATGACTAAGGCTCGTGTGTTTCTCTAAACACTCAGCAGTATTTGCCGCTGCCATGTCTTGTTCTGCCTCAAATGCATTAAAATGTTGCCTCTGTGGCGAGGCTGTGTCTGGTGGCCAGGCTGTCCCCAGGCTCTAGACTTCACAGGCTATTTAGGTTTGACACTAAACACTCGCATTCTGCAGAAAAGAAAAGATTCCTGGACTGACAGCCTTTCATCTCTCTCAACACTTTCTGCCATATGGGCCACAGTAAGGATCTCTCTCCTCTAACAAGCAGGTCGGGGTTTGTCACGTTACTTTGTGCAGTCAGAAAAATGTCAGACAATCCAAGTATTTGTATTCAGGGGTATGAAGATGCCAGTTGTTGAGAGGTGACAGCCACAGCGTCTCTGATCCCTGATGAGAGCACAATGAGCGAGTACCACGAAACCGCCCTCCAGCCTCTGCACAGAGGTGGCGTCTCTCAATGTTCTGCTTCTGATGCTTTACATCCTGTGCGGAGGGGAGAGCGCTCGCTGCTGTGCCGCAGTAAGTCAGTCTGACCAGTGCGATTAGAGCGTGAGCAATGGTGTTCAGCCGCCGCTCTCATGGAAATGGGGATCTCATTCTCTTTCAGCCGGATCATTAGTGTCTTTCCTCTTGTTATTCGTTTCACACGCGTTGCATCAGAGCAGGGTTTTGTGTAACAAGCGCAGGTTGGCAAGTTTAGAGTTACAGTTATGGTGAAACAGTTGATGGGGCTCTGCCAGTATCCCTTGATCAGCACAGCTAGAGGCCCAGCGCCTGCAACAAGAGAGGGAGGAGAACTAGAGTCGGCACCAGGCGGTTCCGTGTGTAAACCACCGCTCGCTCAACGTGTGCCGTACGTTTGCCCGGTGTTTCAGGACTGATATGTAACACGCTCCTGTGCTTTTTCCCTCTGCTCCTGCGCCTCCTCTCTGGGAAGCATCCTGCTGACACGCTCTCCAAGGAGTCTTATTGATATTCTTGGAGAGGCATTGCAGACAGAGAGAGAGCAGGCGGTGGAGGAATGAAAGTCACACACACTGTATCAGCAGACGCTGCCTTTCACCAGCAACAACAGTGGACCCCGCCAGTCACCCAGCAGGTCTGTGTGACCACTCGGTTTGTCTGTGGCACTAATGGCACCTCTCCCGCTTTGGATTTTTATTATTCTCCAGCAGCTGGATGGGCAATTTGCCAGTCATACATATTTTCAGTTAAGCTTTAGGGTAACTTTCATGTGGAGGGATATTGTGTAAAGATTAATCACCTACTGTGATGTAATGGCCGCTCTGCCTTCATATAATTATGTAGGTTTCACTATAACTGTCACCTATTACAATATATTTAGCAGCACAGTAACAGGGAGGAAATCATCTGTTTTTATGTCTATTTTTATCTGCAGCTGGAGACGCGTACTTATTTGCGTATGTTTTTTATTTCTAAGGATCTTTGCAGTAGGGCCAGGTGTCTTTTTTTCCAGACTGATGTCAATGAATCTACTTACAGACACCAAAGTAAAACTTTCGTCTAATTGGATTTTTTGAAGAATGCATTTTGATTTGAATTTCTTAACTGCTCTTCACATAGATATTTCAGCCTGGACAGACGTTGCTGCTACTGTGGTTGGAAACACTGGACATATTTTGCATTCAGCTTCTGAAGTTTGTGGATTTTCTGGTCTTTTCTTGTACATAAATATATTTTGTTTTTTAAAAGCACAAGGCCTTGTGGCAGGCTGAAACCTGCATCTGGTGATGTTTTATAATGGTGGGAAATTCAATTTCTTTAAGGGGTTGGTTAAAAATAAATCTGCTTTGTGTTTGGAAGGTAGACGATGTGAAATTAAATGAAACCAAACTAATACAGTCACCTCCTCGTCACCTTTATTCATTCCCTGTGCTTGTGTTGTACAGCAGGTGCTGGAAATGGGTTTTTGTTGTCTGTTTACTCTCTTGCAGTTGCAGGTTATCCTTGGAGATTTGTGAAGGTTAGAGAGCGTTTGCACAGGAAAATAGATTCTTTTTTTTTTTTCTTTCAAAATCAACCTTGAAGAAGTGACCTGCAGAACTCATTGAGACGCGTTCTGTGAAATGATGATGCAGACCTGCCTCATTAGAACGGGGGAGACGGGAGGGGGCGGGGGAGTCGACGGCCCCTGTGACTCCCCCCGCTGTTGATGAGCCTCCGTCATGCGCGAAGCCTTTCGCCGATTCACTCGCGTCGGCACACGAACGGCGAAACACAAGGTTGAAAACTGAATCAGACATGCAGGCTGTCAGTCTCCTGCCTACTCTCTGGCCCACATGCTCACCTTGTTGTTGAGACGTCCAGATTAAATTGGTGGTGATCTAACCGACTTCACTCCTACGCGCGTAATGGCACATTCTTCGCTAACTACCTCGTAGGCTCTGAGCCAGAGGCTTCCTGGGACTAATTTGACAGCTGCCACGGCTCATTATCTGATAAAGGGGACAGTTCTTGGCCCTGCAGTTTAAACAGTAACTGTGTACATGCTATTTGCAATAACCTCACACGCTGCAGCCTGTCGGTGTAATGCGTTCGGCCACTTTTCTCTCTAATTGATGCTTTGTGAAGTAAAGCGTTAGCGGATGTCTAAGGAAGCTTTCTTCTCTTTTCTTTTTTCATTTTGCGCCTACTGGTGTTTTAACATTCAACATTCATGTACAAGCGTTTAACCTGTCTGCTCGTCTCTTTCTTCTCTCTGCGTCCTAGCAAAGACGTGATCATGGACTCCTTCAGCACCAAGAGTCTGGCCCTCCAGGCCCAGAAGAAGCTGATGAGCAAGATGGCCACCAAGAGCATGGCCAACCTCTTCATCGACGACACCAGCAGCGAAGTGCTGGATGAGCTGTACCGCGTCACCAAGGAGTACACCCGCAACCGCAAAGAGTCCCAGAAGATCATCAAGAACCTGATCAAGATGGTGGTGAAGCTGGGCGTGCTCTACAGGAACAACCAGTTCAACGGCGAGGAGCTGATCCTGGTGGAGAACTTCAGGTAGGCAGCCCGCCTCTTCCACGCTGCTGGTCCCTTTACCGGCGACACCGAAGGCAGATCAGTGGTTGTGCTCCTGACACGAGGGGCCGCTTACCTGAATGAGGAGTCATACAGCCATGCCGTGTGGCGATCAAAGCAAATTGAGCAAATCGATTTGTACATCGGTTTATATAGGTTCATTAAAATAGTAAAACTCTGCTGTAGGCATGTGGCATGACTGCGTAGTATGGAGAATGGTGATTATACTCATGGAGACGAATGGGTGTGAAGGGCAACGCTATTACTGACAGTTCCAAAGAACTCATAAGACAGCAGTTTCTATTTTTACCTACTTCTGCTGCTCCAGTCAGAATGAGACAGTGACAGCCTTTGCTTCCCCTGCTTGTCTCACAGGAAGAAAGTCCACACTCTGGCCATGACGGCGGTCAGCTTCCACCAGATCGAGTTCACCTTTGACCGCCGCGTGATGAGCGCCATTCTAAACGAGTGCCGCGAACTGCTGCACCAGGCCATCAAACGTCACCTGACGGCCAAGAGCCACTCGAGAGTCAACCACGTGTTCAATCACTTCGCCGACTGCGACTTCCTGGCAGCTCTGTACGGGCCTTCTGAGGTGTATCGCGCTCACCTGCAGAGGATCTGTAATGGGGTCAACAAGATGCTCGACGATGGGAACCTCTGACCTCCGTTTGCCTCGTCATCCGGCACCTTTACCTCCAGTCAGCCCTCGTGTAACAGCTTACAGGGTTTCCTTTTTTATTGTTTGACAAAAACGAGCATGTTTGTCATTGTTGGTTTGCATTTGCGTGTGCCTTTCAGATATTACTCTAACACTGAATTTCTCTTAGCTAGTTTGTCCAAAGTCTGTATCTTCTCCAGTCTAATTTTCAAATGAATGTATACTTTAATGCCTTCATCAGTATGAGCCTGTGCCTTTAAAATGTACTTATGTCACATTCCTTGAAGGGCGCTACTCCCGTTCTCTTAGTCAGAGACGTGATTCCAGGCCCAGGCCTTCTGTTAGATCTCCACTTGGTGCCTTTTTAATGGATTAAATGTTTTTGGAAACACCTGAAGAGAAACGAACGTGAATTTCCATCTTTTCCAAATACTAAGGATATAAGGAAGTGATTTTTTTTTTTTTTCGCCAAAAGTAGTGTTGCACTCGGTCCTGAAGCGCTGTAACATTGTAACCATGTGAAGCACAGCAGTTGAGTAATCCTGCTTGGCCTGCATTTAACCGCTCTCACCCTTATGCACTGAACTTTGCAGAGAGGCCAGGCTTTTGTTTAAAGGCAGCCATAAAGCCAGTTTTGCTTGTAATAGTCTGGTTTATAGCCACCAGAACAAAGATGAAGTGTTTGGGTCATAGAGGGACCATAAACATGAAGGAGTTTGATTGTACTGTGTTGTTCTGTGCTGACTCGGCTGCTCGTGTGCTCATCTGACTGCAAAAACGTCGGCTTTGCATCTATGCATGTCATAATGGCAGCAAGGGAGGGATGCGCAGGGATGCGCAGTGGCACCTGGTGCAGCGATGGCTCCGGTGTTTTACCGCAAGGGAGTAAAGCCCTGGAACAGGAACAGCCCCCGTCGGTGTAGACATAGGAGCCCGGGGTCATCCATGCCCAGGTTCGTCAGCGTTGGCTCAGGTTCATCCTAAAATCACAAAAACTGGTTTAAGTTTGTGACGCATCGGAACTAAAAACACCCCCCATGAGCAGCCAGATAAAAGACTGGACAACAGCCGCAGCTTAGTTGCTATGAAAAGAGCCGGGCCGGGCACAGAGATTAGAGCAGAGACAAACACAGTACCTGATTGTACTCTCCTATAGCAATTATAGCTCCCTGCTCTGGGCGGTATAATGGTCTGCGGCCACTCGATTTCACCACACAGAGGCTTCGTGTTATGTGATTGAGATATCGTCTGTTTGTGCGAAGCAGGTCCTTTAATGGACTGAAAGATGTTGTGTTTTCCTTATGAAGGAGCATATGAATCGTTACTACTACTCTCCAACCTCACATAATAGTTGTCTTTCCATTTTTTTCCCTCTATATGTTTTGTATCACAGCGCTTGTCTGGGAGATTGTTTTGTGCTGCGGCTTCATTTCGTATTCCGTGTGAGAGGGCGAGTGTGTGTGTGTGTGTGTGTGTGTGTGTGTGTGTGTGTGTATACACCTGTGAGAGAATTGGAAATTGAGCCGTGTAATAAGTGCTGTGCTTTTCCAGACAGGATTGCTGAAACTTTAACTTCATCCTCAGCTGCTCTGCCAAAGAAAAAAAAAGATTGTTAGTCAAAGCGTAGCTCTTTCCTAGAAACACTTAGCCACACTAATGACGATAATGCAGACGACGTTGGTGGCTGATGTGGTTTTCACTTTTTTCACCTTTTTCATTTTTAAACGAAATTCCTCAGTGTATTCTTATTATTTAGCCCCATTTGACTCTGACTGCATCATCTTTGGAGGCTTTAAACTAAATCCTTTTCCCAAGTCCCCTAAACAGTTGGCTTTAATTGTCTTTGGATGCCATTTTCTCCAATCCCTAAACATCTCAGGGTTAGTTTAAATCTCCTGGTTTAAAATCCACGACCATAGAAAGATTAAGAACCTCTACAGCTGCCACACTTCTTTGCATATATTTCATGTTGTACTTTTCAAATCCTGAAATGTTTTTATTTTCACTTATGTACATATGATTGTTTTGTGTATCGTATCCAGACACCACAAATATAATACAGTTTACTTTTTCAAAACAATACATTTCTGTCTTATTTTCTCTGTCCCCACTAGTATGTTGGATGCTGGAATTTTCTAGCCAGATCCGCAGGGTAATCTAAGTCTGTCTGACCAGGATTTAGTCCGTCCAATCCCCTCCCCCTGCTCCCGGCATTGTCAGGAAACCACAGAAGCAAACCCATCCGGCTGACCGACAATTCACGTTTGGGTCATTTCACAGTTGCACACAAAGGGTCAAAAGCAGAGCAGGGAATTAGCAAGAAAGACTTCCTGTCTCTGTGTTTGGAAACTGAAACCTTCAGCTTGTCTGCAGTTTAATTCAAAGAGTGGGATGAGTAACACTGTCAGTTTAGTTTGAGTTTCAGCTGGCACAGACTTTGCTGCTCCTCAGACTTTGGAATGAAAATTCGGGCTGTAGCACATCTGCAGAGCCTCCCTGCAGCTCACATAAAAGACTGCTGCAGAACCAAGTGTCCAATTATCCCCTAATGGTCATTATCTCCACGCGGCTCTCTTTTATTTAATTTTTTATTTTTGGGTAATGCACCCCTCGAGTTCAGAGGTTTATGTTATGACTAATCTGAGATGTGAGTACAGCTCAGTCATGTCTTATTTCTTTGTCGTTGACTCGAGCATGATGTCTAATAAAGTAAAACCATCCTGACATCAACTTTAACGATTCATCTCTGCCTGCCTTGTATCCTAATCTACTTATATGGCTACTATACTTATATTTTGAGGGGAAATAAAAGTCAAATCATACTTATTTTCCCTTTTCAGTGTCTGTCTAGCTCAAACTCTCTGAAAATTAAATTTTCAACATGACAGTCACGACTTGATTATCAGTGGATGTGAATGAGGGCTTTAATACATTTTGGTGGAGCCAGCTTCCATTGGGGCATAATTATCATTTCTACATAATGAAGTGACTACAAAGGAGCTGTCCTGCATCCCAAAGAAGGAGGGAGCTTAAAAGATGAAGCATGCAGAGGACCCATTACTCTTTCCACTCATGTTCAAGTGCAGATTACTGAGTTATGAATTGTGGTGCACGCTCACAACCTGACATAAACAGAGTTGAGCGAGGCCGCTGTAGCATCGCACTTTGCTCTGGGATCAAAAGTGGCAACGAGAAGTTTCTCCTGCCCGGCCAGAAAGGACGAACAGAGCTGGCTTTTCACGGTCCATCCCTACAAGGATACAGGCAGTTAGCTTTGGCATAACCCTGCGCAGTCTGGCTGCCTGTCAGTATGGGCACAAACACCCTAATGTTTGAGTTGTGGGTGGTGCAACAAAACAAACTACAGGGCATTGTGTTCAAACAGCAGGCGGTTCTCTGCACTCGTACGACATCACACGGCCACATCCTTACATTCTGTTTGGTCAGTGCCAGTGAAAAGGCCTCTTGGCCTTTGCCTCTTGCAAAGTGGTTTGCAGTCAAAGAAGAACACGCGAAGCGACGCGGCCGCTTTGCGTGACACCCGAAGCCCAGAGAAGCCGTAGTCCGGTTAAAAACGTGGTTGCGTTCAGGCGCCGTATTTGTTCTGTCTTTGTTCCCCGTTGCGATGGAAATCCAAGCGTTGAGGCGGACGTTCCAATCTGACGGCGGCGGCCGTACTTTCTAAATCTCATTACAGCTTGTGCAGGGCGTCAGAAGAGGAGCCCCTTTTACACCAGCCCTTTGCCGACCTTTTGAGCGCTTCCAAATTTCTTCTCTACACCAATCTCATGTAGGTTAGCTGGCAGAGCAGAGCAGAGCGAACGCTGCTTATTATGTATTACTTTGCTTTTGTAGTCCCTCCACATCGTTACTCATCCAGTATGCTTAAAGGTGCTCTCCCCCCTGGCAAGCACAGCTATGACAGTCAGCTTGGAAGTTAGAAGTCTTTCAAAACTCCTTTCCCCCCCTGTCTTCCTCCCCTTTCCTCTGTCTCTCTTTTACTCTTTCTCGGTGTCCCCGTGTCTCTCTCTTCCTCACTCGCTCTAGTCCTCAGAGAGCACCTGACTGACGTGTTGTTCAAGGATGAAAAGCACAGCGGAGGGGAATCCAAAAGCAAACAACATAAAAATATACATGAGAGGACGGGAAAGACAGCGCACAGACACACACGCGCGCGGAACTTAGTGCCGAAGCCCAGAGGATTATCACCAGTGCCACACCGGACACTTCGGGGAAGGCAGCATCTGCTCACTTCCATTTTTAATACCGCAAAAAAGAACACTGTGTTCTGAGGAAGCTTCTCATTTTCACTGTGTAAATACAGTGTCAGATACAGAACAGGGCTGTGTGAACACATGTAATCCTTCCAAACTTCACACTTCTGCTGTCCAGGTGGCTATAGAAAGTTCCCTCAAGTGCCCAGAGGCAATCACACTGTGACTAAAAGCCATTTTGCAGGGGGATTTTGACAGACACGGGGCCTTTTGCTTTTCAAAGCGCTGCTTTTACATCTATCTTTTACACCCAGTTATGTAAGGTGTTCAGTGGCAGGCTCTCGCTCTCTGATTCCGCCTGTCTGTGTCTCTGCTCGAGGAAACTCAACCAGGAAACCGTATCTGCAGTGGCAGCAGGGTTCAGCAAACACACACGTGCAGCTGAAGTGTCCCAGCTACGAGGCCGCGGACCAGGCCACGCGCTTTGTCCTGCTCCCAGCCGTTCCACCGATACGTCAAACCATTTCGGAAAAGCTGAAAAACAGCAAAAAGGTGACATTTCCCCAGCTTCAGCCCCCTACGGCCCGTTATTGTCCTTCAGCCACTCACACGCGCATTCAGCGCATTAATATAATGGACGCAGTAAAGGCAACCAGACTGGAGAGGGTGGCCAGCCTCAAATGGACAGCTTCTGTGACAGCCACTTATTATTCCACATTGACTTTAAAATGAGCAGTGATTGTGTGTTTCGCTGCCATGTTATTTATGGGCCTCACAAAGTGGGAGGCTGATTGGAGGAAAACGGAGGCTTTTAAGACACGTGAGCTCAACATCTCACACACACGTGCACACCAACACACATTCAGACATTTCTCACATGTGGGTAATTATAGGAACATAGTCATTTCTTTGCGAGGTTGTGTTAGTCTGACTAGTGACTAGTTCAACATCTCTAATGCGACAGTAAGTGTCCAGTTGGTTTTATTTAATCCGAAATAAACATACAGTATGTGGGAATGTAATAAGTAGCCATGTCTAAACAACGAACCAACAAACCGACTCCTCTCTTGCATTTAAGCTACGTGCACAAGCTCGACTAAATGTTATATTGATATACAAACATACAGAGACTTTTTCAACCAGCCCTGACAGGCTTTGGTTGTGTGCAGCAGGATGCCGTGAGTAAAAAGAAGCTCAAGGATTAACCGTGGCTCTTGTATTACTTCCACTCTTTGTAGTTTTTTTTATTTTTATCCAGACTAGTGGTCATTACAGGCTGACAGCAATCTGTCCACATGTAGGCAGGGATCTTCTTAGCCTGCAGATTACACCAGGCCTCTGTCTGTTTTCGCGCCCCACACATACCTGTATAGTTGACAATATCAGTGATGAATGAAGTCATATTTTAACAGGGCACCACCAGAGGAATAGATTGCTGTGCTGACTAACAGAATGACAGATGCTTTGAGTGTCTCGCTGCTGACTGACAGCGAACTGTCAGGGCTTTTTGTGTGGCTCTGCTGCCGTCTTTTCATTTTAGAGGCTGGCGGAGAGGGAGGGACCCATCCATGCATCGACAGCCGAGTGAAAAGGCGCCTAGGAGGCATATTCAGGCTTGTCAGACACAAGAAATCTAATCCAGACAGCCAAGAATTGGAATTTGAACGAGAATCCTGAAAATAGCAGCTGTCTCTGCATAATTGGGACAAATGAAAGTTGGATACGCTGCTGAAAATAAAACAAGACCACGATTGGGATGTAACTTGACACTATTTGCTGACAGTTACGATAAACTGGGGAGAGCCATGCCACAGGCAGGCTGTTGTTTGTAGCTCTGCAGCTTATAGTTTCTATCAAACCGGCGCCGATCTCTTATCTTGTAGGTCACAATTATGTGCCCCCTACTATTCCTCCTCTATCTCGTCCTGCTGCCACCCTCCCCTACTTCTTTAAACCCCCTCTGGTATCCTAAGCAGCATTTAATTTGAGAGGCTGAGCCAGGGAAGGAGTAATCAGATGAGGATGGAGGCAGGGGGAATCACGTGGGTACACATTGGCTAATGGGGGATTAATAACACTGGCGTCTTGATTGAAGTTTAGCTGCTCGTGCTGGCAAATGGGAGGTGGGGATGTGTGGAGGAAAAAAGAGTGAGAGAAAAAGGAGGCAAAGAGAAGGAGTTGTAAAGCAAGGACGATAAGCTGTTCGGATGAGAGTGGAGAGTAACAGAGACAAGAGACAGAGATGGGAAGAGGGAAATAGAGAGAGGGAGTTAGAGCAGTGAGAGGGAGTGGGAGGAAGAAAGAGCGAGGATAGGAGGCAGCGCAGTGCAGTGCGGGAGGAGAGAGAGAGAGAGAGAGAGAGATGTAGAGACAGGAAGCCTCCACCGCTACTGAGCCAGTGAGGCACAGGCAGGCACAGAGCGAAGACGGAGAGAGAGAGGCCCTCGGCATCTCCACGACCGGCCCAATGAGGGGGTGACGGGCTCAAGAGCACAGCAGCGAAGAAGGTAGTAGGAGGGGAAGCAGGAACCGCGGGAGAAGAGGAGAGGAACAGGCTGGGTGATAACATCAACACCAGGAAGAGCGTTCAGCGGGAGAAGGGGAGCGGGTGGGTGGGATCTGGGCCGAGGAGGGAACAAGCACATAAAAGTTTGGAAGACAAGGAAGCAGGAGGGAAGTGGAAAAGAGACTAAAGAAGGAGGAGGGAGAGTTTATGTTGATGGCAAAGATAGGAGGAGATTCGTGGAAAAAGAGGAGGAAGCTCCTCCCGTTCCTCTTCTGCTTCTCATTCTATCTGTGAGGTGGCTGGACAACATCCGTCACCATGTTCTCCGACAGCAGGACTTCAGCACCTGGGGAGCAGAAAGGCTTCAAGCCTCACGCCCCTCACTTCATCCCATGGCTGCGTAATAGTCTGAAGCCCCAGCACAGCAGTGACCTGGGGCTCAGTGGACCGTACAAATCTAACACTGAGGCCCGCAACAACATCTCCCCTCTGGAGAAAGCCAAAGGGATTGGACTCTTCTCCATCCAGGGAAGGGACCGGGCCAAGAAGGGGGAACTTCGGTGTAATGGCGTGGGGATGGGGAGGATGCTGCCAGTGGTGCTAAGGGGGCACCACATTCTGCCAGGGAGTCTGGGGAAGCAGAGGGAGGACAGTTCTGCCAGGTGGAGTCAGCCTGCAGAGCTGGACCCAGACCCCAACCTGCAGATTAGCCAAGCAGAAGGGCCACAGGGTCTAGTCAGCAGCTCAGCCTCCGCCCTGGACAAGCACAGTTTTGTGAGGAACAGCCTCCTTCAGGCCAAGCAGGACGGGACCGGCACCAAAGCGAGGACGTACGGGCCCCTAACGGGACCGTTCACTGAGGAGCCGCAGTGTAAGCTGCCTGTTGTGGTGTGCATGGAAGAGGGGAGGGGGAAGGTTTGGGACTATACCGGCCACACCACCCACGGTCAGAGAGTCCTCCATTCATCCAGCTGGCTCAGCGCAGACTCCCAGGGACTAATAGAGCGGCAGCAGGGGTTCGGCTCCAGGTTTAACTACATCAAGCAACAGAGCAGACTCTCTGAGAGCCAGAGAGACCTGACGGCGAGGGAGCCACCTGTGGACAGTTTCAGCGGGTCCCTCAATGGAGTCATCGTCTCCACAGAGGTTCCCCAGAGAGGCCTCGACTACACCAGAACTCTACGAGGGCCCAGGAAACCCAGACCTAGTTCAGAGCGCATCGCAGTCCTGGGCCAGAACCAGTCGTGGGTCCAGCACCGACCAAAGAGTGAAGGGCAGTCACAGAGGAGGAGGGAAGCTGGCTGCAGCATGAAGGTGGTTCACAAACAGATTAAATGCGTGGTGGACAACCTGGAGCAGGTCCTGACGGCGCTGAGGGACGTTCAGCAGGAAATGAAAGAGGTGAGATTCAAGCAGCTCAGCCACAAAACCACCACATTCTGTCCCTGGAAAGCGTAGGAACAGAGAACAGTCGCACATTAACCCAGGCTTATTTTCCTCGTGCAGGAAATGTTCATGCTTATGCTAACAAACCTGGAGGGCTCGGACTCTTACAGATAACAATGCAGGCTGCGAACGCACATCCTCAGCAGAATTTAACATGCATTAAAAAGTCAGCGGGAAGGCTGCACGAATCCACCACAGCCTGCAAAGTGCGTCTCCAACTCTTTTCTCTGGGCAGCTACCGCACCCATGCTCCGAGGAGCAGCCGCGGTGGTCGTCATGCCCCGTCTGCCTCATGCACGCAGAGGTTATTGAGATGATGTGTGACATTAAGCAAGCCTTTCCTCCTCTAACGTCCCCTCTCGTCTCCTCCTTCACTCTCCCTCCTTATGGACAGATGCTGCTCCAGGCACAGCTGGACGGCGTCCGATGCTTTTTATAATCCATTTATGTCTGAGCATCTCCGCCTCATATTTCTCATCCAGTAAAAGTGACACACAAATCTCGCCTCGTGGCATTTGATCTGTGTCTGCGGGGTCACAACTAAACCCGAGGTACTAACCTCATCATCCTCGCTGTGAGATTTGATGTGACAGTATTAATATAATACTGATGAAAGAGCACATAGCTACACAAAACGAAGGTGGGGAGGGGCAGGAGCAGGCAGACGCTGTGATAGAAAATCCCAAATTTTCACAACAGAGAAGGCAGATCAAAGGAAGATAAGGCACCAGAGAAGACTTTGGGAGCATATTTATTTCAAAGGCCTGTTTTATCATTCTGTTGCATGAGCATCAACCTTCAGTTTTATTTAATAATCAATCACCGTAATAAAACAGAATTGGAGTGAGCCTTTAAAGCATTTTAGACAGAGGCTATACAAATATTATAGCAACACTAAACATCTCCCTGTCATAATGGAAAAGGGGAAAAAAAACATCACAAAAGCAGTCGCACGCATAAACGCGATCTACTCCTCAGGCTTTTTGGCAGATCAAAAACTGCATCATGACTCAGAACGAGCAGAACAACAGCTGAGTTAACCTGGAAGAGGTGCGTGAAAGTTAAACGATGCTCTGGAACAAACGCGAGCACAGTGTGTGAGGAACCGACGGGTCCGAAAGCGTTGTTTTTAACAAACGCTCTTGGGAGCAGCGCATGAAAACCAGGGTCCTCTGCTCTTTTATCTCGTCGGATTCCTGACATTAACAAGCAGCACCTGCCCAGAGTCACTGGATGTGCACATACACACAGTACTTCAAAGTAACGTGAAATGCCTCACGCAAAGACCTACAGCGTTTAAAAAAAAGCAAAGCAAAAAGCAAATCAGGTCATCTTTTGACATCAGCGAGGATGTTGTTGAACACAGAGAACTAAACAATAATTCATCTGTTCCAGCAGGGGCTGAGGATTTATCTGTGCACACACAGCAGGTGGAGAGATGGGTCAAACATTTTCCCCGGTGTAATTTCCTCCCATCTCTCCAGCCTCTGTCACTTTGCCTTCCGAGCATCTGCGCTACGTGTGGACGCACGTAACACAGAGCAGATCATTGCAGGCTCTGCCCTGTAAATGTGTGCATTGAGCATCGCTGTTCAATGAGACGCGTAAGAAGGTAAATGACTCTGCATTTACTTTGCACAGTTTGCACAACTGTAATGTGCTGTTTTCTGGGCAGAGCTGAGCATTTTCAAGCCATTTTACTAAGTAGTACAAGCTCATGTGACACAGCTTAGGGCCATATATCTGCTGGGATCTAAATTATCATGCAGCCTAATGCAGCAAAATTAATTACCCACAAGTTTATCATTTAGGACTTTCATTTCTGTTATCTACTGTCAGTAGATTGTGCTGTGAGTAAAGAAACTATAGATTTTGGTCGTGCTTTGGCAGGAAAGGTTAACACATTTAGCCTTTCATCCTTGGTTTGGATCAAATGCTGTTGGATCCTACATTTCCCATAGTGCCTCTCAACAGTTGAAGCTGATTTATTAATCCAGCCACGGTAAACCTATAAATCTATCAAACGCACGCCTCTTGTTTGTAAAGCAGGACTTAGAACAAGGAGCTAATTTCACAAGGAGACGTGGGAGCCGTATTATCTTTCCCTGTTGTGTTTTCTAGGTGGTGCGGCAGATTGACTACCTAACGTCATCCATTGATCTGAATGAGGAGGAGCAGTGGGAGACCATAGGAGGTGATGGCACCAAGGCTCCCAGTGACAGCAGCTCAAGTTCAGGGTCCAGCTCCAGTAAGGTGACAGTGGGCAGCGCTCCCCGGGCGCCTTCAGAGCTTCAGGAGCCGCCGGGAAACGCAGACTCGTCCAGCACAGTCAGGAGGAATCAGCATAGTGTGCAGCTCTGCCCGATGAGCTCTGGGTTCTCATCAGAGAGGAGCCGAACTCTTCAGTCCACCTGTAGACTTGGCTCTTCTTCCAGGCATAGTGGACCATATCTTCCTTCATCAAAGTCGCCACAGCCTCAGGACCTCACCTCCCAAGACTGTTCTTTGTCTCCACAAAGACTCCCCCCTGTTCGACCTCCTACTCCGGGTCTCTCCCCTCTAACAGTAAACCTCCATCCACCCGGCAGCCCTGGTTCTCAGCCTCGCTCCCCTGTGGCTTCCCCCTCTATCAGGGTCAGCCCAGCTTCCTCTCCCTCCCGTCTGTCCACAAAGCCTCACCCACCTCCCGTCCTTAGTCCTTCTGTCATCATAGAGACCAAAGCTGGGTTTTACCAGACCCCCCAGAGCGACCACCCATCTGCTGGGCCACTCTCTCCATCATCGGCTCCGTCTGCCAGCTGCCCACCCACCGACTCAGAAGCTCAAACTGTGTCCGACGCCGTCCGAGAGCGAGCGTCCTCAGCAGGGTCTGCTCACGGAGCTCCACAGGTGCTCACGACCACTGTAGCCACAGCAAAACCACCTGCGGCGCAAGGCCGCAGAGGTCGCAAACCGCCCCCTTACCCCCACCACAGACTCGCCGAGCACACGAGGAAAGGGAAGGAGCCCCGCAAGGCTCCTCCATACCCAGAGAAGAGAAGGCTGCTCTCAACCACAGTGTGAGACAATGAGGCAGGAGGAGGAGGCAGATCAAAACAGAGCCATATTCACAGCACCAGCCACAAGTCTACAAGACTAGAGAGTGATGTAAGGCTCGCCAAGCTGAGCTCAGACCAAGTTTCCAAGGTGACAGGACGGAGAGGCGACTTGGGTGAGTATGTCAGGAAGGACAGCTCGGCTACGCAGACGTCCTTTTCCCTCTCACCTTAGATAAATCTCATGGGCGCGCGCGGCAAACGCACACAGGGCATCACAACATCTGTCTGGGTTATAGCTCTGGTAACAAGAGCTCCTTTACAGATGCTCACTCGCACCGAAGCTCTTAGACTCCCACAGACGGCACAGTTAAAGGGCAAAGGAGAGGGCCTAATTAGAGAAAAATATGTGGTAAATTGTAATTATCACAAGATGAAAAGACAAGGTAAGGTTTGATGCACTTCACCCCATACGGCTAAGCACGTCCACTCGCATGCACTTTGTCTGGGTTAGATAATTGCTGTCAGCAGCCATGATGCTATAATGAGAACTCAGTGCAGCTCAGACTACTTTGGCTCAGCGGTGTGAAAAGCCATTGCGGGGGAAGTAAAGCCAGAAATCTGTGATAGATCTGGGGACAAAAAGAGGTCCCACATTACGAGGAGAAGGCCAAGTAAGAAGTGAACAGGTCGAGGGTTCTGTGGACGGGGTCACCAGCCCAGCACTGGCCAATGCGTCACAGGAGACAGGGGGCAGCTGGCCATTCGCTGTATCCTTCACCGAGCCCCTGGTGTTACAAAATACCATCTCCTTCGCTGCCGCTGGTTTGACCGACCCGGCCACAGCCTCCATCTGTTCTCCTCCAAATGTCACGGGATGCAAAGAGCGCGAGACAGAGGATAACGAGGAGAACAGACACCTGACTGTTACATTAGTAGTAGTAGTACATTAGCAAATCTATTAACGGTTTGTTTATGTGTCTTCCCGTGTATCTGTCTTTAAGGACAGCGCTCGATGAATATTAGAGCTTTGTTTGTTTCTGCCTTTTACTGGAGAAGGCCCCATAATATCAGTTTAGCATGTTAGCATCCAAACACCAGCCAACAAAACAATGTGCAGCTTAAATCAATGCACATTAGGACAGAGGCGCTGGTCATAACAACATAATTAACACACTGAGGGGTGGTATTAAATATATCTGTGAGTGACAGGCGGCTTTGAGGTGTTGCTTGTTTCCAGCCATTTATTACATTTTCATTGTAAACTACGTCTTGTGGGTGAAAGTTTTACGTTCACTGGTCACAACTAGTTACAAGAGTCCAAAAAGGAACTGTTACAACTATTACACCGCATCATTAAGATACTGTGTATGTGCAAGGACTCAATCTAAGACCTGGGTCTGCAGGACTGGGTGCATGTTTCTCTCTGTTTACTTCACCATCTCTAGTGGTACCAGGTTGTAAACAATCGTTTTATGTGTCTAGGGTTTGGATGACAGCATAAAGGCAGCTCTGAGTCTCAGAGACAGCGTAAACACTGGTAAACAAAGACCTATTGTGCTACAGGGACATTACTCAATGGAACAACTATCTTGGGAAGAAAATGTCATTGTCGCCAAAAAACTAGAAATGATATTATCACAAACAGTTGCAACTTTGCTACAAATGCTTTAATTGTAGTAATCAAGTAATCAAGTCAAGTTTACCGTGAACTTGTTGAAACTTAGTTCAGTCACAATTCATGTTTCATAGCTGCATTTTATTTTTGAGTACAACTGTTAATAATAAATAATAATGATAAATGAACGAAACCCTCCTGATTCTTTAAACTACTCCCTTATGTGCCTCTGAGCTTTATCTCTGCAAAGCCTTTAAGGAGCTAAGGAGAAACCGTGGAAGCTTCTTATCTGCTGAAGTAATTTATCCAAGGACTATTTGAGTTAATTGAGCACATTAACAGGATAACTTTTAAATCAAATCTTTCATAATGTTTTTTTAATTGTTCCATGTGAACTTTCATTTGTAAACCAAGAAAATTGGGTTTTTCTACTCTACACATGAGAAGACTTTAAATTAGCAACATATTAGTGCTGGGGCTAAAATGACTGTAATTCTGCACAGATATGACAGGATAAAACTGCTCTCCACCACACTGGCTGTGGCCCAACACCGACAGTGCTCAGAATGTTTAATGCCTCTACGCTGGCACTCAAATTTCTGTCTTTTCATGTTTACCCTTTAACGAAGGCTGTGGGAGGTTCAACCAGATCATGACTGACATAACAAGACAAAAAACGGCGAGTTAGCGCCAGAACAGTGACAAAACGTCTTTATTGAACCATCCATCACATTTCATCCTGAATCAGAATAATCAAGTATTAGAAAAAGGAAACGTGTAAAATAAGTAACATCCTGTGTGTATGTGTGTTTTTATTCAGGGTCAGAATCTGGACGTGTTAATTTCCTGCTGCGATTTCAAGGGGAATGTCAGCAGTGACAAGGGGACACATTACTCTGCTGAGCATTTCCTCAACTCCAGACGATCAGACAGACAAGAGGAACTGAACAGGGTAAGAAAACCTTTAAAAAAAAGTAATCGGAAATAAATCTGACCACAAAATCAAATCAGCACAATCCCCCAATCTAAAATCAATCCTCAGAACTCATCCTCCAGACACTTGTGCAGATCTAAGAGGGCTGGATCGATGCAAGGAAGATAAAGGCGATCCTGCTCACTCCACAAGAGCAGAGAGGGACCAATAATAATGACGCGCTTCTGAACCTGCTCGATATCCCCCTGATCCACACATGTGCCACTAAAGGATGAAAGCAACAGCTAAGAAGAGCTCAACGCTACTGCATTCCTCTACATTCACTAGCAGCTAACAGCCGGTAACACAGCTTCTCACTAAATTTTGGAACGGAATTGAAAGTTGAATAAGAAAAACCTATTTAACAAATTAGGGAGTTGAGGGATGTTTGTGACAGTGCTGTGACAGCTACAGGTGCAATGAAAGCAGTGAGATTTCTTAAATAATTCAGGTTCCTCCTACTGAAGCCCCAAAACGTCCCAGACATTATTTTATCTTATCTTTGATCCGATACGATGACAGGATTTCTTTTATGAGGTAGAAGCGCTGCCATCTTCCAGGCTTCATACTTTACCTGCATTTTGTAACTGCAAGGGTTTTACAGTGCCATTACATTTACACACTTTATAGCCAAAAACGATGAAGTGGGTTTAATCAGATTATTCCCTAGACCGTTCTCTTAATAGCCGTATTGCTTGTGGCCAAGACGAGAACGAAACAAAAACCCCAAAATATAAAATTCCTGTACTAACTCACTGGATCAGATAGAGATAAACAGACAAAGAGATACAGGCAGAGACTGAGGCTCTTGTCTTAACAGCAGCTCAGAACAGAGCGACAGTAAGATGTAATAGATTGTGTGTGTGTGTGTGTGTGTGTGTGTGTGTGTGTGTGTGTGCAATGACGATATTGGGGATTACTCAGTTTCCTCTGAGGATTACACTTGATGGAGAAATCCCTTCCTACTCTAAATATGTTATCTATACTCTACACCAATCCTTTACACATTCAAATACATCCCGGGTGAATCAGAGAAGATTTATTCTCAGTAAATACATTTATTCTCTAGTCTCACAAAGTAAGAAACAACTATGGAATCATTTTATCTTGGGGCAGAATTTTAATTGTGTAATTATATTAAAAATCTGGATACTTTACTGTTTTGGGGTTTTTTTTTGGCCCAGGTAGCAGAAATCCGTCGCAGTAACAAAGTAGCAGATAATTAATTTACTGACGCATCCGTATCCATCCTTCACTGACTGTGCTGAGCTCCAGAGGTCCGACTCAGATCTCACCCTCTGATAGGTCAAAACAACACCAACGCCGTCAGACTTCAGCTACAGCTCGTCATGGCGTGTCCGTCCAATGACAGTCAGTTTGGAGAGCTGTGCACTGAACTTTCCATCAGTGTGGGTCACTAGAAGTGAAATTGGAGAAGATTACAATCACTGATGTTATTAAAAACAAGAAGCACCTGAAACCAGCCAGCATCATCTTACCGCAGAGCTGCAGAGGCAGCAGTTTGAGACCTGTAAGACCAGTCCAACTTGCAACTGAATATTGGCAAGTAAAACAACAGCAGCAAAAAAACTAAGCAAAAAACAAGCTGCAGACATAGACACCATCGACAGCTACAAGTTACGTCATCTATAGGCAACAAGTGCTACGACTGTAGTAGTTTTCTCATTAGAGGAGATGTTTGTGTTTAAAATGTAATAGTTTTGTTAAGTAGAGCATGAATTCTGCTGAATAAGGACGGCTTTAGTGCTCAAAGTGACCACAGGGGAAGAGAACAGCAGCACCTATGATCGCCTACGGATAATATTTGTGTATGTTACTGTATTAAATAACATACATTTGTCTATTAATAGACGTGAACTGGTAGGTGGTTGAGTGATTGTAGAGTCCAAATTTAAGTGACCATTGCATTGTGGTGGATAAAAAAGTAACTGAATAAGAATTCTGACCCATCTTACTGACCCAACATAAAGTTAATGCGATCTCAATTTGAGCTACACCAGCTTTTTGTTACACTCACTGCCTGCAGGTGGCAACTAATCCCATCTCCATATTTGTGGATTGCCAGTTACCAAGTGAGCTCACTCATGCGCTTTGCATCTAAAAAGACACGTACCTACTATAATACTATTAAGGAGTCAATGCGTGGAAAGTATGACTAATAGTTCTCTTTCCGGAGATGAGATTAGCCCCGAGTCTGTGATAGCTGATGTGTGGAGTCTGCAAGCTTCTGCACTACAGTGTCTAATCAGCTGAAAATAGCGGTTACAGTAAATTGCTGTTCGGTGAGACTTGTCAAATCCTGCTAATCACAGTCTGGAACTAAAGCCACAGTGGGGATTTGTTCAGAAACTGTATAACAACAAAAAATGCTACAGGGACAAATGACAACCCACTCACAGCTGGAGCATATGCTTTAGAAGAGAAATCAGCAGGGAAGTCTCAACGTGGCGGTGTGAGGGAGGGAGGCAGACAGAAAGGGAGAGAGACTGACATGACAAGCAGAGGGAGTTGATTGAATACTTAGAAATGTGTGTTTCTCACCTGTTGCGTCTTCGATGGTGAATTCCTCCGGCTTCAAAGGCACGTCGCTCTGTCCTGCCGCCGCTGTCTGCGACTGGAGGCGAACGGCAGCGGTGATGAAGACGAGGCGAGGAAACGAAACGAGGAGAAAGGAGACAAAAATAAGCAAAACAGGATGAGAGGCGGCACAAGAGAGGACAATTTTTATACAACAGATGGGCTGGGGAAGTAGGAGGATGTGACAACAAGGTCAAGTAGATGCTGTGCGTGGGTGGCAGGTGTGTTTGTTTGTGTATACGAGGTTATTCTTGTCCCGTCATTTAGTAGAGTTATTTTTCTCTGTGTTTGTCTTCTACTTTCAGGACACGGAGCCAGAGCAGGAGGAGGAAACATGTCCTCTCACTAATGACAGAGTGTCAGCACTGTCCTTGCTGGGGGAAAGAAGCGTGTCAAGGTGTGCTTCACTTCACTGATGACCACATCAGACAGGGCAGAGCACCGTAAAGTGACTGAACTCTGACTGCAGACATTAACGCTGCGGCGAAACATTATGTGCGAACACACAATGATTCTGAGTTTGACTTTTAGGAGAAATAAAGTTTTTGCATTACTTTGACTGGCTCAGCTTTAGTCTGTCAGAGTTGATACTATCTGGAATGCAGCTCAAACCATTGTTAGAGGCCAAAGGATCTAAAAATGTACAGGGGCATGTAGAGCATGTGAAGGGTTTCCATGGAGACATTAGTCAAGTATTAGCGGAGGGGTGCACGAGAGCCACATTCAAAGTGTATCTGTATTAGAACTGACGCATCATTTCTTTTAATTGGCAAATGTGTGTGAACAATTACACTGACAGAATTTTATTCTACTACCATTTTTACAAGTTTACAGTCTGCTTTCCCCCAGATTCATACCATTATGAACTCAAAGTATTTGGGTTCTGAAATGTTGATCATACAAAATGTCCATTTGGGCTTTTGTATACACGATGGCTGGATGCCACCATTTGCTGATTTTATTAAATTAAACTTGGCAGCGTCAGAAAAAACAATTCACCATTTACCCAAATTATATATATAGATAAATATATACAAAACAGTCACATCGGCACAAAGTGGACGACCAGCACCAGTTGACAACATAAAAACCAATTCATGTGAACAGGATGGACGACAGGGAAGAGAGTCGTGTTTCTTTATACTTACAAATGCGTTGGCATATGCAATTTTGGTTCCCTTTAGTTCAGCTTTGAACTGGGTGAAAAACAGGTATGATTTTCCCTGAGGCCTGGCACAAGTGGAGAAGAAATATTTATCAGCTTTAAGACATTTGCATGCATCCATCCACTTATTTGGTTGAACGGGAAAATACAAAGACTGCACGAAACACTGTTGTTTTATTTGTCCTCTCATAGCATCTGTGTTTCATTAATTACTACATTGAAAGATCAGCTCAGTGTAAACACAGAGATATTTTCTCACTGAGCTGCAGGAGAGTCTCTCCACCAGCAGCTCTGTATCCTCTGAGTGTGTGTATGTGTGTGCCTCACCTCCACACAGAGCAGGAAAACAGACTGTCATCATCACTCAGGCCCACACTCATCAGCCATTGCTGTTTGGCACAAAAACAGGAGAAGATTTATGATTAAAACCAGCTGGATTTAAAACTGAAGAACAGACTGGCAACGAACGAGAGAGACTCGCCTCATTGGTTCCCCCTTGTGAAGCATAAGTGAAAGAACATTCATACTCCCTCTGCAAAACAAAAGCACAGCAGAAATATTTATATATATGCCAATCAAACTGAAACTGTGATCAGTGCTGGCATCACCCTGCAGCATGACTACAAACATACAACCAGAGAGACTTAAAGATGCGAAATGAACATATTTTATGGATTGAGTGGCTGATAAATGATGAATTAATAAAGAACAAGGTCTAGAAGCTCAGGTCTGCAGAGCTCAGATCTCAACATCACGTCAGTCCAGTATTTAATGAAGAGACAAAACAACCGATGTGGCAAGTGGCAAAAGCTAATTTAAAATGGATTTTATTTCACATAAACTGAGCTTTTATACATATATGTATTGATTTGTTAGGTAAATACTGTTTCTAGTTGAGCTCAGCACTAATCCTGAAACCAGATCAAACAAACAGGTTGACTTTAAAAGTTCCTCATACCAACCCATCACTAGAAATACTGGTTCCCCGGATGAGCGACAACGGATGATTCTCTAAAAGCCTAAAAGCCTAAAAGCAGCCGATTAGTCGATGTTCCTGGAGTGTGTGTGGTTGCTGTTTATGTTTATTAACTGTGCAGCTGTTGCAAGAAAAACATTATCATCGACATTTCCTACTAAAACTTTTAAACTTCATATCGTTATTTGATTTGTGGTTTGATCGTGGTCTGTTGTAAGAGACTGTGTTTAGACAGACAGACGGACGGACGGACTTTTCATTTTGATTCCGTGTATCTGATTTCTCAGCCAATCACTGAAGCCGTTGTGGCAGCGACGTGTCAGCCTTTCACCGGCTGTTTCGTCATCATACTGCGACTAACTCTGTCAAGTAGAATGTAGTTTTTGCACTTTTCGTGCTTTAAAATGTTCCACATATCAAAAGCTACGGTCTTTAATGAAAGAAACATCTATTGCATGTAAATAAAAATTGATTCACGCCCAAGTAGTGTTACAATTGTCTCGTTTGCAAACTATTCAATAACAATGGAGCGAAACACAAACACAATACACACACGATGAGCTGCACAAACACACAGAGCATGACCAACGTCCAGAAGCATTAGTATGAATGAATTAAAACGCCGGCAGCTGTGCGACGTGAAAGATGAACTAACACGGAGACTTACAACCCGCTCGGTGAAAGTATGGACCACTCCCCCGGGCTTCACGTTAAACTCCACCGTCTTCGTCCGGTCGGGATCAGCAGAGACAAACGCTAAAATCAGCACAAACTCAAGCACGAACGCCAAGTTAAGAGCGCAGGACGTCTGCGGACCGGCCATGTCTCGCTCTCTGCGGCTGCTGTGTCGCTGTACGCCGCCGCCCGGTCGATTGTTGATGTCGTCACAGTCCTGCGTTCGGAGCAAACAAACGAAAACCAAACAAAAACAAGCGAGAACACACGCGCCTTCGTGTGTTGTTGCTTTATAGCGGACTGTAACTCATGTTCGGTAGTGCTGTAAATGCTGTCAGCTACAATAATGTTTACTGCAACAGTACCTTCCTTGGCCACACTGTGTAGCCCTGGTTCAGCCGGTTAAGTATGATTATTAATCAGCTCAGGACTGAGCGGCGCAATACACACAATTCCAGTTTGAGCTCATATGTCATAGTTTGGTGTTATGTGGTAAGAATATTTCAATGTTAACAAGGACTAATTTAAGACTTCGTCTATTTACATCTGCTGTTACTGCTTGATTATTAATAACTAAGGAATGAACGCAAACATTGATGCTGAACTATTTAAACACAGTATCTGGGTAGTGTGGTACCGTCACATTTAATTGCTCAGGTATGACGCGTATGTTAAATGCGACTAAGCTAACTAAGTTGCCGTGACAGCTTTCTTTAGCCAGTCTTAACAGCTTGGTTGTTTTGTACGATAATACATTACTTCCCCCAGGGTCTGTAGTTGTGTCTGAAAACTGAATGAGTGACTCTGAAGAGTCATCTTCTTACCCAGTTCTCCAAAACGACACACGAGCCTAATGTAACGTCCTCCGGTAACCTCTAGTGTACATCTACATTCCTCTTGTTCTAGATTTTGTGTTACATGAGACAAACGGACTCATGTTTGCTCCCGTGTGTCTGTCTGTCTATGTGTTTGCCATAAAGTCTGCTGTAAACGTAGCGAGGCAGGTGAACCGTATGAGAGGACACCCCTTAACACTCTCTGACACGTATGTGTAAAAGCCATAAAACAATATGAGCACTGACAACTAAATTCAGCACAAAAATAGCTGGAGGGTTTATGCTGACTAACACGTCTGCGCCTTTGTCTCCTCTCCTCCTCCTCCACAGTTTTCAGCCTCACCCTCACTGTCCAATTCCACTTCCCATCCCAAAAATAATACAGTAACAGGAATGATAACAGGCTGCATTTAGCAGACGACCCGTTGAGTATCATAACATTCATACAGCAGTTCCAGAAGGGAAACTGCAGGAGTCATTCTTCTATTTCAGCTAAAGAGCGTTGTTACATCTGTAATGATGAAATGGTCAGACGTGGGGAGGCCTTGTCCTGCTCAGGTAAACACTGCTTCCTCTTTCAGGATGTCTGACACTGATGTCTGATCCATCACTGGCACTGTGCAACTAAAAGTAGTTTCTTCTCCTTGCTATAAACAAACAGTGCTGCAAACAAAGTAAACACCGGCCCAGTATCCAGCCAGAGAAACAGGAAACAAGCAGTGAGTTGGCGGGAAATCATTTCACTAATGATGCAAGTTCATGTTCCAGACTTTGCACAAGCCACAGGGAGCATTCAAATGAATACTTCACTGTGTCAGCAGATACATATGTGCTGGTGTGCGAATGTTAATTTAACGCTTTTCATAGTGTTTAACAGCTGCTACAAAGATAAATCAGCTCAGCGGGTGAAATGGGAAAATATTTAAAAGTGTATGAGATAATGATCAGATTCTTCTGTCTTCTGGCTAAAACTTCAATTAAAGCAGCTTTATTATGAGTGTGTTGAAAAGGGTGGAATCTCTCTTAGAATAAGCTGGATCTACATTTTAAAGGAACACCAGGAGCACAAACGTTTCAGGGCTGAGCGTGAACATTTGTGTGTGTGTGCCAGAAACAACTGGCCACCATCATGTGTCACGACCTCGGTCTAGTCGCTTGGCCCTGGCGCTTGTTGACCAGGAGTCTCAGACAGTCGGACCTTTTGGCCACAGCCTCTCAGACGCTCAGCCCACGATAAGATGCTGCTGAGGTCAGCAGTTTACACTTTTTTTTCCTGGCTGTCTGCAGATCTGTGGAATTTCTCCCCTCCTCGTCATCTCAGCTCTGGTTGTCCAGCCAGCGAAGCAGGCTCATCGTGTCAGCCAGCCCTTAGCAAACAGCACCTGGAGCAACGGAAGAGGCTCTGGCCTGAGCCTCTGTCACACTCAGACTCACATCAGGGGCTTAAGCAGGGGCTCCCTGCCCAAAGAGGGACTGGGCTTCACACGAGACCATGTTTGGACACTGTGTAAAATAGTCAAATCAGGCCAAGCATGAAGTGGCCTCCAGCATGCGGTGACATTTTCTTAAATTTTCTTTTTTCCTGCCCCATCAATCATTTCTCAACCTCCCCAGAAATACTATGACCCCTCGTCTGTACAAACCATGTTGCCATAACATTAAACTTGTTGCTAAAATGCTTCTCAGCCATTATCAACGTAACGTAGCTACAGGCCTGTTTGAACAGAGCAGACAGAGCATACTCCATGACCTCAGCCTCCTTCCCTGCACATTCATCCAGTAAACATCCTGCTTCCGTTCTTCATCAGTTGCTGAAATCCTCTACTTGACAAAAAGTTTCTGTTGATGCGCAAAGACCTTCAGCGTTTCAACGGACACAACATTAGGTGAGTTATATGAAGGAAGAGGAGCATAGCACGTCACGCAAAATGAGTCCACGCCATTGAAAACCTGTATGCTGCTCAGCTGGTGAGTATTTGTGCCAGACAGTGGTACCATTCACAAATCCCTCCTAATGAATCTGGTGACAATGTGCAAACAGGGCGAGACGCTTGACACAGAGTCACTGCCAGGTGAATAAATGTTTTCCCAGCCATGTACAGCTCGCACCCACAGCAGGCTCATGGTTCTGACGATAATAAAGGAGCTAAGTGGAATCGTTTCAAATGTTCCTCTAAGGTGTGTTGTTCCGAAAACATTTAAGAATTTGACCGCTCAACAGTAAACGGGCAGTGGGATGACATCATGTGGTCAAATATTTGTCCAAATTATCCCAACACTTCTGCAGTCGCCATTCGTGTGTAGAGAGCAAAAAACAGGCATCAGGTGTCAATGGTAGACTTGTTTCTAAATGTTCACATCAAACTTTATTATTAAAGCTGATAAAGATTCAGGACATGTTTCAAACCTTCTCTCAAGTCAAAGACCTGGTTGAAAAGCTTTGTGAATCACATCAACAACCTTCCTCAAAGTCTTTACTTTTCTTAAAATCTGTTCAAACTTAATATTCTTACAAAACCGACAAGTTACCATCCAGCCTGGCATGGTGCCTGCTACAACATATATTATGAACACAAACAAAGGGAGGCATCCGTACATTAAGGTTATAAATATGCATCTGTGTGGTGAAACGCTGGTCTTCAGCCAGGTCAGCTTCTGCCAAAGCAAAGAACAGCGTTGAGCTTTAGTTTTGTCTCCGGGTCGTGAGGAGAAAAGGTTCTTTGACTTACGCAGTGATCCTGCAGTTTCTCGTCTGCACGTAGCTTCCTGTGAACATAATGTCGCAGCGCACCTCGTTGTTAGAAAAGTCGGACTCCGGGACGAGCTGAGAGGGGTTGACCGTCACCTGGACAGCAGCAGCATGAAGGTGGATGAGCACATGCAGATGTGAAATTTCAGACTGATTATTGTTGCTGGTGTGATTTATTATTGCACCACCTTCAGTACGTAGTTTCCAGGTGGGACATCGGTGATGTCGATCCACTGGCAGTCAATGTTTGCGTGATATGTGTCGTAGCAACCAGGACCGAGGCCCTGAGAGGAAGCAGACGTTTATTACGGTTCTGTTGGCTAAAGGAAAGAGTTCATCCGTCATTTTCTAAGTACGTGTGTGGCATAAAAACACAGCCGTAAATCATCTCGACAGATATTCATAAATAAAAGCTGAGCGCAGACCTGCGTGTGTGCCGTGCAGGCAAAGCGTCGGCGTATCCCTGGGTCGCATGACGTGTCCTCCAGACAGAAACTGGCCTTGTGTCCCTCAGCCACCTTCTGTCCAGTGGAGACGTCCAGCAGGTCGTAGTTGCTGAAAGCCTCCATGCTGTGGTAGTGTCTGGACAGAGGCAGCTCATATTCATGATTTATATATGGTTTCGTATTTCATTTCAAACAATCAACTAAGGAGACTGTGGACAGTTTCCCCCATTAACTCCCAGTGAAGAAAGAACAACAGTCTGCTCCACCTTTGACATGGATGGACGTGGAAGTGTGAACTCACTGGTGACAGCTGTGCCACTCCCACTCGTGTCTGGGTTTCACTGGAAGGAAATCTGCGGTTCCTTGATTCTTCACTCTCTGTGGGAACCGCAGCAGGACTCTGTAGTCCAGGTCACTCACACTCGGGTCGTAAGCAGACCTGAAACAACAGAGGTAAGGACAGACGCAGAAGGTTGCTGCATCTACGTCGCCGCACGCTGAGCTCCTCCGTCACTGACCATTAGACCCACGCTTTCCGTGGTTTACTGTTAAAGCGACTGGGCCGGCTTCTGGTCTCGCTTCGGTACTTTCTGCAGTCACCTCAGGAATCCTCTGACTTTATTTCACTTGGCAAAGTGGCTGCTCAGATCAGAGGAGAGAATCTCGGGCGGTTGCCACGTGTTTGCTGTAGCTTCCACACCGGGTGGAGGCCAACACGTCCTAATGTGGCAACGCACATACACAGCCCTACAAACAATCCACCGCACAGCACGGTGCCGATGTATCTGTGTTACTCATTAAACACTGCATAGCTCCCACCCACGCTGCAGGCAGGCAGTTCCTCATCATCAGACTAATGCAAGCAGTGTGACATGAAACAAAGAAAGGTACCTGGACAGACAGAACTCCTCAGCAGCGCAGCGCAGAGCATACATCTGCACTTTCTGGATGTAAGACGCAGCTTGGATGTAGTATGGGTCAGGAACCAAGTCGGGTACACCTGCAGAAGAATGACGAAGGAATACTGAAGGCCAATAGCATGAAGCTTAGTCAGCAGAGACGACGATAAATCTGACCGGTGATCAATCAACAAACAGAAACAACTGCACTCAGTCTGACATATGAGGCACTGTGTTAAACAGAACATCTTCATTTTATACCTGTAACAAACATAACGCTTCACCAGCCGCTTAATCTGAATAATGAACAGGGAACTTCGGACACTTTGTTCTGTCATAACTCACAGGCGTAATTTCACTGCTGGCAAAGTACTAATGACTCTCAATCAAGCATTTAATTTAAACTTTGCTCAGAGGCTCCTGGAGACATTAGTTCTGTCATTATGGTTCATTAACTTGGACTCTTATTAAAATGTGCATGAAGGAAAGGGTTGAGGGGGTATTTAAATGCCGCATGAACCGCTGGCTTCACAGATTTGAGACTAGACCGACTTTAGGGCTTTGTTACTTCTGAACTGTCTTTTCTAGACCACGCCGCCTCACCGTTGTGAAAGAACCTAGTGCCGTATCCCGGGCCTGGGATGCTCGCAGTGATCCTGTTCCTGCGGTCTGCTGTGTAAACGTTGTAGAAAACCGAGTTCCTGTGGTGAATACTGTGCGGGTCTCGTGGGTCTCTTGTGCTTGTAGTCCGTGTCGTGCTCGACCTTGGATGAGAAACGTGTACGTCCACGGCGTTACTTGCCAACGCAGTGGGGGAAACGTCAGGCGCCGAAGCGGCTCTGGTGAGCGAGTGCGCCCGTTGCGCACCACGAGCTTCGCTTAGACCGGGATGCTGCGCGTTGCGACGCGTCCCGCTATCCTCAGACATCATGCTCCATTCAGACGTGGCAGGCGACCGGACCGTCTCAGATTTTACGCGTCCCCCTCTGTTGCGCGTAAAGTCCAACGACGCTACCGAGGAAGCAACCGCTTGTTGCGCACCAGCGTCACTTCGGCCTCCCCGTGGGACTCCGCTGCCGGAGAACTCCTGGATGGTGGTGAGAGCGCTGCCATTAGAAGGAGTCTGGTGTGAACTGTGTCGCAAAACCTCTGCTTCTCCGGTGACGCGCGGCGGGGACTGACTGGATGCGCCTGCTCGCCCCAAGGATATTAAGTAGTGACTTGCATCTGAACCGAGGACTGACACGTTGATTTGATCGAGGTCGTCTCTACGAGCTTGAGCCGTGACTGCGTCTCCTATCTGGTCTCCAGATCTGGCTCTGGCGGATCTACTGGGCGCAAGAGAAGCGCTGGCACGGGTTAAAGTGTTTTTACTTGTTAGCAAGAGCTGGGTGCGTCTTCTGGCCTGTGCAAGTGGGCGATATTGAGTCCCCGTACTCAGTAAACTGTACCTCTGACCGTTATTCTCCCACTGAATCCGGTGTCTCCATGGTCCAACACGTGCGCTTGGTGGTTGCTGACCGGTCCCCAAACAGACCAGGACATCAATTAGACAGAGTGAAATCCACGCAAACTTCCCCATGACACCGGGCGATGGTGACTGTATCTGAAGAGCTGCAGGACTGAGACATTAACTGGGAGCATTGGAGCAGGGGAGACACGGGGCTGATGGAGGTGTTTACACGACACTTGCCTCCGTCACACAGTTACGCACAGCATCACCGCAGAGAGGCTGATGTCTGGAAAGCGTTTCAACTTCACAATCCGCCGCAAGGAGACGCCCTCTGCCTTTCTATTACCCAGTTAACCATGTCTGTGAATGAGTATTAACCAGTTCAACAACATCATCATCATCAACAACAACAACAATAACAACAACAACAATGTCTTAGGAGAGTGCGAAACAGACAGACCAAAGGTTTTCAAAGCCTCACGCTCATGTGTGATGAAATACCTTATTTGGCTTTTCAAGGTCTGGAGCTGAACCTACAGTATTTGATGAAAGGTTGCCAGTTGTCCTGAGGTGGGGGAGAGGCCCTCACCTTTACCCTCATTTGTTCCATTTATTCTTCGCCACCGGCTCAGAGCCCACAGCGACGTGCTGACAGACTGGCAGGCTGCAGGGCGATGCCAGCTGTGAGGCCAGGGTGACGAAGACAACAGTCACACCAAGCGTCAGAGGAGGTCAGAGGATATAAAACCTCTGCCAGCACCACAACCCAGCACTGAATGGCAAACACTCAGAGCTTTTCAAAAATCTGCATGAGTATAAACACATGAGTGAGTGTTAGGAACAAGAGTAAGAGAGTGAGCTGTGACACATATTCATAGGGTCTGGGTACAGTTGGCTCAGGAAGCCTGTAACCAGATGGGTGTCATTCCTCCAGGGTCAGCTGGTCTCTTGTTGCTTATGCACTTAAAAAACTCTCAGCCAGTGTCAGTCCAGGATGGAAACCACCATCGCTCCATCTGATACCATCAATGAACCTGACCACAGTTTGGATTTAAATAGATTTGGATTGAAGAGGACTGTTCACGTTATATAATTATCAGCTTCAGTAAAAAACAATATGTTTAACCTTGTTCATTATAACATGGGATCCTAAGTAGCTTTACTCCCTACTTCAGTGTTTAAGTATTTTTATCAAATATGTGTGTGTGTTTAGATCTATTTAACTAGACACAGATTACATGAACAACGTTTCCATGGGAACATTGAGGATGTTAGCAATCTATAACAAAAAAGTTCTTAATCCAAAACATGAATTCAATATAAAGAATCAGTCTAAAAAGTCCCTTCACCATGAGAGGTTTTACCTTTAAGTTAAAAAGTGAAGCTGGATGACAACAAAAAATTTGAATCTCAACCGAACGCACACTTAGACTGCAATGTTCTCCACGCGTAGAAAAACACTAACATGCTCCCTGGTGTTACACGAGGCTCTAAAGCAGAATGACTGATGTTACTGACTTATGTCAATAATGGATGTTTCAGTCACATGGAGCTGAGCAGCGGAGGAATGAGGTCACGTTTCTCCAGGAGGATGTCAGGAAAAGTCTCGTTTCCACTGTAAAGCATTCTGGGATAACAAAGACAGACATTCACACTCACGTGTCTGTGCTGACCCACAGCTAACAAACACAGGTATGTAGGGCAGGGGCTTAGCGTATTATTATGATGTATGCGTTTGTAGCGTCCAGGACAGAATAACAAATATTATGGTCTGGTATCTCGTGTTTTATCTGGTTCACGTTCGTCCTTGAACAGATCCGCAGAGCCGGCACACGCACTGCTGTCATTTTTAGCAGCAGGGGTAAAGCCTGGTTTGGTTTTTCCCTCATTCACCTGTTAGTGCGTCACAACAATCACCTCTTCATTTGCACATGACATGTTACTGTAACATGGGTCATGGTTATTTTTAAATCTTTTTCTAAAAGCAGGGCTTTAGAATTACATTAGGATCAGCTGTCATATAGAAAAGATATTGTGCACGTGCCTTCATCACATATTCAGACACACGAGTCTCACCGGACATTTACTTTGGAAACTAAACGTTCCTAAAGTTCTGTCGTGTGGTGCCCTGCTGTTCACCTTCAATTATAGTCCTAGATGCAGGACTACACCATCTACTCTGACTGAATAAGGAACTCCCTGAGGCAAAAAGACAAATCATCTGGCCTATTTATAGATGTGGAAACATAGATCAGCACGTGCCTCATGCACTGCAAATCCAACTCTAATAGCCTAAATCTTGTGGCGAGCCATTGACCTACTCAGGCATCTACTTGAGTCATATGAGGGCAGCTACTGCACATCTACGACGAAGCACAGATGGCTTTATAAGAGTTTATTCCCAAAATAGATTTTAACTAGAACGCTAAAATGGCAACGCACATAGCCAGACAATAAGCTTAAACTATTAAATTTCACACCAGGCAGGTCATGTGAAGCAGGTCTCGTTCAGGCTAAGCTGAAAGTCCCTGTCATTAATACCTGTAGCTCCCCACGTTTCAAAGCCAAGCAATATTTATGCACCACCCTTCAAAGCTGTCAGTGGTTGATGGTCAGACTTCAGCTTGCTTTACTTAGGGTATATACACCCACAGGAATATAGGAAAATAATTTCACCGCTGTATGAGTTAACGATAACAGTGTTATGGTACAGAAAAAAAAAAAAAAAAAAAAAAAAAAAAAAAAAAAAAAGAAAGAAAAAAGCTTGGGATAATAGTAAATAGAATGTAACCCTAACACCAAAATTTTGTTTTAAGGAAAAAAAAACAAACAAAAACAAAACCCACTACAGATGTAGTTAAAAAGTAAGTAACACATTTATTTGTAAGAGAATGTGATCGGCAAACAGTGGCCCAATACAAATAAGAGGTTTAACACAAGAGTAATAATAATGCCACTTCATGAAAAAGCAAAACAGTGTACTGATCGTCTGATTATGATCAAGACAATGATAATTTAACATGGATTCTATTTACAAAAAAAATTAAAAAAAAATAAAATCACGTCCTTGGAACTATTTACAGTCTGTACAGGGATGAAGACGACATCTTCCTGCTGCAAGACAAAAAAAAACAAAACAGGGTTATACAAAGTGTAGTTGTCATTTTCCTTAAAATGTACATTAAAGATTTGTGTAAAATAAATACTTTTGCTTCAGGATATGTTAGAAACCTCAACCATCATACCTATAAACGATTTAGCAGGCTGTTCTGAATGTTCTCATACACCTGGTTATAAAGCTCTTCTTTGGATTTTAGCCCATCCAGATACTCTGCAAAATACAAAGTTGACATTAAGCAGACCATCGGCAGCATCATCATTATCCAATAAATCTATTAATTACTAGATTTTTGAATAGTTCAATAATTAAAGGACAAATGAAAGCACCACAGATGAGAACGCACCAATATTCAAGCCACTGTCTTCCATCTCTCTCCTGTGCTTCAGGTACATGGGCCACACGTGACCATCAAACAGGCCAGGAGGATCAGGGACTGTGTACTGCCTTGTGCTGCAACATAAAAGGGGTTGATGTCTACAGCAGCATAAAAATGTGAGAAGCCAAACTGAAGTCAGTATTGTGGGTGCATTCACCTTCTTCTCCTTTTGCACTCCTCATAGGGAATCGAGATGTAATAGCACATATCAAAAATGTCCTGCAAGGGTCTAGAGGGGAAGATGCAAAAAGTAACGTCACCCAAAGCAGAGTAAATGAGAATAGTTATGCAACTGTCCACACCGAGTTATCTTTGCAGCATGACCATTATCACCAAGCAGCCACTTTTAAAGGAGAAGCTCTTTCCACTGAACCGCTTATCTTGAACTGCAGGACCAGCCCACGGCTGCATGCGTATGTGCCAATGCCGAAAGTACAAGTTCGTCATATGACCCTACAGAAGTTATGAACATCACATTCACAAGAACTATAACCAAGTATGTTCTTTTGGAAAACCTAGCCAGTTCCCATTAATGACACTGGCTACCATACCAAAAAGATCCACACAGGTCAGACAAACCAACATTTTTTCATTTTTTTTTTTTTTTTTAAAAATCAACTCTCCTCCCTTAAAGGACAAACGGGAACTCCTCCAGGCTGGCAAGAACAATTTCAAAAACCTGCTTACGCATAGTTGTACAGCAGGAAGCCCTCCACAATCAGGATGTGGATCTGCTCATCAGGGTTGGCCACATCAGAGGCAGCGGACAGAGCGACACCATGGGAACGGGCAAACTTCACTGGGTTCTCAATCCAGCCTTTGACTGTGCTGGTCATAGCCTCCATATCCAAAGATGTGATCACTATAGGACAAAATGGATAAAAAGATAGATGACGGAAAAGACAGGAGGAAGATTAGAATATACACAAATAATGTGAAATACTGGGAATATGTCAGTTCTTCAGAATTTAAAAAAAAAAAAATCTAATATTATTTGTGTTAACTAGTTCTATGTAGGCAATAGTGGAGGGTAGGTATGCCAATAGAAAAGGAGGTGTATGTAAACACAAGGTAAATAATGCATCACTGGCAGTCTTCTGTGAAGGCTTACCATCCCACTGTTTAAAGCCGTCCTCCCCGACATCTATCTGATCGGGTTTCTGAAATAACAGTCACCAATAAAATATTGCTGCAACCTCACAGCCCTGAATACTTGCAGATCCCACTTACACGCCAGACTATGAACAAATAGCAAACAAAAAAAAAAAAAAAAAGGAAGAGAAGCCGCAAAAGGCCATGCACACAAAACAAGCAGCTTTAATGGGAAAATGTTCAACACAGTACAGTGCTGAGATTAAGAAAATTAGATCAAAATTAAGAAATGCCGCAGACACCAAAGAAGTAAAGGCAAAGTTTGGGGGGATGTTGATAAATTAAAAGAATACAGGGAAACTATAACAATGGCCAAAGAGAAGAGGGACATGAACTAATGTGCACATGCATGAGAGCCATTATGGCAAACAGAGGGGGATGGGCTGTTACTGAGGGCAGGGCCCACATGCAGTTCATTAGGAAAAGAGAAGCAAACTAGAAATCAAAATTAACCAGTCATCTACTCGGTAAAACTCACCTTGAAAAAGTCATCCTGGTGCACGACACAGCAGTTGGGCAAAGTCTTGATGAGTTTATTGGTCAGGGTGGTTTTCCCACCATTAGTGACTCTAGAAAAATTAAAAACAAAATGTAACAGACAAAAGATACAGGACTTCTATACAACTACAAAGTTACCACAAACGGTTTAAATGATTTATCTGACAATGTCGTTTGCTTACATTTTATACATGAAACGTATTTGTGATTTGTATAAAAATAATAAACTTAAATAATTAGAAGAAACAGGAAAAGGTAAGAAAAGACCAGTTTAGTTACTGTGATCCTTCAGTAATTTAGAAATGATGCTGAATAAGACTCGCTCCATGTCCAACCATAAAAACCCATATTGAACAATAAATTGTTTTCTTGTAAGTACACAAACTCATTAACGCTGGCGGTGGCGTTAACCTGTCATTTGTGCTACTGGGGTTGAATCTCCCTCCACTTTCGCGAACTCTGGCGGTGAATTTTCAAATGTCCCGCTCGATTGACGACAACAAACCAGCGGCAGCGGAGGTGGCTTTTAAACCGGCCCGGCCCAGCGGTGCCTTTCTGGCGGGCAGCAGGTGAAACGTGTGGCCGGAGGGACAATAAGCCGCCGCCACGCGGAAAACGCACAGGTTGACTTAAGCGACGCTCATTTAAGTTGAGCATCCTGAATAATCAGGAGACTGGACCAAGTCTCCGCTACCGACCGTAGCAGAGTCCATAAAGAAACACACGTTAGCAAAGACAAGCCTGAAAACAAGAAGACGCGCTTACCCGCCAATTCCTATGATACACTTCATCTTCTCAACGTCCCAAAACAGTCCGGAGCACTTCCGCCCAAACGGTAACTAACGCAAAGCGAACTGAGATAAGAACTGTGCTCGCGGGTCTCAACTAACGTTTCATTGACAGAACGCGCCGGGCACCGCCTTTTATACGACACACGAGGCGTTGCGTCACCGCATACGTAGCAATGGGACGGTCTCGTGGTCGGACGAGCTCGTGCTCTTTTCCGTCTTTTCCACTCGTTCTACGTCCTTCTTGCCTGCAGCCAATCGGATCCCCTGGAGCTCCGTCTACCAGCCAATCAGAGCCCGCCAACCTGTGGCATTTCCATCCTCCGCAGCAGCTGTTGTGTCCATCACAGAGATGTATGATCTGCTCCCAGCTTCCAGCGGATGCACCTGATCACCCACCAGCGGTGGAAAGTTACCTTTAATGGTGTAGATGCATAAGCAAAACATGAACTCACATAATAAACATAACATAGTATTACAAGTTAAGTTAAGTTACCCGTCAAACTGGGTAAATAAGTGATGGACTGTTGATGGATTATATTAGGGGCATGTCAGCTGAAATAAAAGCAACAAGCTTCACAACTTTAACAAGGTTATTTTAACAATTTGATTCATTCATTCGTGTCACTACTCTCTTAAAACCTCACAGTGACACATTTTTGTATACGTATTTGTGTAATTTCTACATTTAAACTAGAAGCATGAGGGCTTCATTTAAAAGGACCCCCCCTATTTGGGACAGACGTAGGTTTAATCTACAAACAGGTGGTGCTCTGACACGTTCCATCTGGGGTAGCGTTCATAAGTGAGCACCATCACAGACAAAGTTGTATTGCGAATCATATTGAGTTATGTATTATAATAGGGGCCTCACTGTTCCAGTGTGTGGTATGCATGACTCTATTTGTGTGTAGTTGCAATGTGAATTCTGTCACAGCCTTCGGAGTCTAGGGGTCAGCAGTTGGGCCTCTGTCTCACTGGTGTTTAAGGAAGAGGGGCGTGATGCTCGGCTCCTGTGACGATATAACAGCGTTGCCGGACACAATAAATAAATACCCTAAAAATAACACACATATATAACATACACTAGCCTGTTTTTCCACTCGCCTGCCCGATCACGTAAACGCCAGAACGTGTGTTAGCAGATCAGTAGATGCTGCAAAGTTAAAAAAATCTGATTTTAAACACATCTGTAAACATCCTGCAGAATAAAGGTACATGTCAGTTCACTTCTTTATGAATATACAGAAAGCATGAAAGCTAACAAAACAGAGTTTGGGAGGAACAGTTTATTCAGTAATATTTACAAGGCAGAACCAAATATGATAGATCAGCTTTCCCGTTTATGGCAGGCAAAGATATTACACATCCTCATATATATTACATTGTGCTTTTAGAGACAAAATGAACATTGTGTTAGTTTGGGCTCTAACTCGACATAGAGGCCTCTATTTAACGACTACACTATACAGTACATTCATTCACTATTCTGACTTTCCTCTGAACATTTGGTTCAAATATAGGCACTCATCAAGAACCTTCCCTCAGGGGAGCAGGACATAATCTGTGATGACTACAACAAGCCAAATTAACTAACTAAAAAAAAGGGCAGAAATCCTGACGTTTTTTTAAAAGTCCACACGTGCAGCGTGTGTGACAGTCTGGTCCTCTGACCTCTGGCTGTGTCCTGTGGCTGCCTTGTTCCCTGTGTCTCCTTCCTGCTCTTGTGTTTCTTGTCTCCCTCGTTATCGGGGTCACCTGGTGTTTGTATTTAAGCTTTTTGTATTTCAGGGTGTCAGTGGTTCAGGTACTCCTGTCAGTTCTTCGTTTGTTCTGTCTGTTGTTTGCTTTCTTTTCCCTCCAGTTCGTGTCAGTGGATGTTCGTCTCGTGTTTCCTTGTCGTTCCTGGTGTCAGTCAGTGGTCTGCATTCTTTGAACTATATTCTAGCCAGTTTTTCATTCATGCTTGCTTCATATCTATTTGAGTCTAACACGTGTAGTTTGCTCAGTCAACTAGGTTTTCTGTTAGCTCTGGAATCCCTGACTGTCTTCCATCTGTGGCAGCAGAGATCCAGTTCAGCTTAGTCTGTCATATCTTCAAGCCTGTTCAGTGATTTGTTTGTATCCTTACTATCTGTGTCTACTCTCTAGTCCCTTTGTTGATTAAATGTCATTGAGTTGAAGTCTTGTCCTGTAGGTCGTGCTTGTGGGTCCCCACCGTCTTTTGAGGCTTTAGGCTCTGATCAGTGGCCTCTTAGCGTAAGAGAAGTGAGGGGAATGTAAGCCTGGCGCATTTAGGTCTCCACATGAGAGACACTCTGCAGCCCGTCAGTCTGGTCTGTGTTGGTTTTAGTCAGTGCTGTGCAGACTTCATCCATTATCTCATAAACGTTGCTTTTTGTGAGTTAGAGAGGTTAATGCACATAATATATTAAGCAGAAACACAGCATAAAGTGAATGTTATTTACAAAATCATGTTTGGGTTTTACATATGTTCTCATACAAGTTTCTCAGCAAATTCAACTGTAGTCTCTGCATTTTAAGCACAAGAAGACTGAGGCACATACACATGATGAGAGAACTATCAGATGGGGAAGAATCCCTAAAGTTACTGAGTGTACATTAAGACTCATGCTACAGCAGTTATGAGGCTAAACTAAAAATGAAGGCATCATATCAGGTGGAAACTGTCATTTACGCACTTATCAGTATCATTATAAATGTCAGACACTCAAGAACTTTAACTGATCTGTAACGTTGTTATACTCAATGTCTCTATATGTACTGTATATAATAATGTTTGTATTTTCTAGGCAGTTTAATTGATTTAGTGAGTTATTAACATGCTGTGGGTTTGTAGTAACACAGAGACAAGTATATAAACTTTAAACGGACATAAAGTTATGTCAGGTTTGAAGCATGATATCATGTGTTCCCGCGATTCTCAGGAAGATGGAACATTTGCAATGCGGGCTTCATAACTTTATAACTGTTACAAACTCATCAAGTCCAGCACAACAGCATCTCTCGTCCTGTGTCTTCTCGTTACACATAGAACCCTCAGGGGGGAGGAGCATCCCGATGGGTGGAATATGAGGAGGATGATGGAGAAGCATCCTTTCTGCTTCTTGTAAAAATAATGTTTACATACGTTTCATGCTCCAAACATCCATCACGCCCTGCATAAAGTAGAAGTACACATATTCTACATCATTCCCATCAGACACAGAGTCAACCTGCTGAGCCTAACACGCAAAACTGTCCTCAGTCATTTTCTTTTAATTGTCTTTAACGTATATGACAAAGACAGTTTGCTTTAAACAGATTTCAATGTATTTCATCATTGGTGTTTCAATTTGATGGTCACAGACAAAAGGTGCACATGATATATTATGGACAAAATATTGCTCCCACATAACCATTAACGCCTGTCTCCCACAAAAACACATCATTGTTTTTTCACTCAGCTAAAATTTGGATAAAATGTTAATATAAGTAAATTATATAGACTGTCTCAATAGACTGTGACTGTCTGTGCCGTCGGTCCATTTGGAACAGCGCCATCTTGTGGCAAGATATTGCATGTTACCTGTCAACGCGACGCTCTGTACTGCTCATTAGCCTTGATCGACAATCATTGACTTTGGCCTAAAAATGAGACGGAAGGCGTCACTCCAATATCTAAAATGTGGCCCATATGCTGCAGTACATGAAATGAAACCAGTACCTGTCAGACGTTTTAATCGGCTCCTTTGGGGCCGAGTGCTGCTGCTCCTGCTGCCTCTGCTCCTGCTCCATCCTGCACACATGAAGTTGTAGTAGAGTTACTTGTGCTGAAGTTAGGCCACTTACAGAATAATGTTAACATTCAACAAGAAACAATCCGTGTACTTTACCTTTCCCTTCGAGCTTTAATCCTTTCTTCGTCAAATCTGAAAATGAGTTAACGTTACAGTAAATCCTGCCGTTAAACTTATTTTACTTTTCATTAACTTTAGCGGTGATCTTATGTCACATCACCCGTGACCTTCTCTGACAGATGGCAGTAACATTTTTAAAACTGCAGGTTGCCAGTTGCAGCGGCGGCTCATCGCCTCCATCTTGTAGCCAGAGACACTTACTGCACCACACACTCTGGGACGTGGACGTGCTCCATCGGGACGAGCTCTGCCAGCTCATCCAGGCTGTGGACGTATTGGATCTTATTCATGAACTTCACACTGTAGAGGAAAAGACAACAACAGCACCTCAGTTACCACAGCTCTACAATATGTGCGTGGTTCACACTCCGGCACATTTCATTTTTTTAAAGCAGCATTCTACAGAGCACTGTCCAGTGCTGAGAAGCTGTTCTTGGTGTATTACCTGATGAAGGGCCTGGATATAGCCAGGACAGTTCGTATGAACCATGTAGGATGGGCGATGACAAGGGACTTTAGGTTCTTCCTCAATCTGCCATAACAACACAAGTGCGTCCAGTCAGAGGGTTAACGTCATCACGCTGGGTGTGGAGCAAGTTATGGCAAATATTTTTTATTCTTACTGTAAATATACACATTTAAACATGTTTTATACCTGGGAATGCATAATATGACAATAATATGACACCTTGTCAGTGGATGTTTGAATACATTCATATAATGTTTTCTGACCTTCTGTCAATCATCTGATAGCATTTCTTTAGCCAGCCGATCCCGGGCATCTTACTCCGAGGGGTGGCTCCATTCATGTAGATGATCAGGTAATCTTCAGCGACGAGCATCTCCAGGCTGCTCACCACATATCTGGGAGGGGAAAAGAAGAGCTTCGTTTGCAGCAAATACTCAGTGTGACTTTAAAGGACTGGGACTTAGCTGAACACGATGCGATGCCTAGATTTGCCTGAGCCTTGCGCCATGGCAGACTCACAGGAAGAGGTTCTCCATGATGTAGTGGTAGTCTGGGCAGCTGCTGTCAGGCAGGTAGCAGGCAGAGAACACGATGATGGCATTCAGGCCTTCCCCATAATAACCTGAGGGACGGAGAGGCTCTGCACTTCATTTACATAAAAACACTTCAACCTTTTTAAAAGCATCATATTAGTGCTGGCACATCTGACGTCGTTGTGTAATTGAATTCACACCACTTGACCTTTTGATTAATCGCAGCTACTCATCTGTACATACTGAACTATACAAATCCAGCCCCGTTCACTATTTTACTTTATTGGCCTGGTTGACTGTCTGATGACTGACCTCCATGTGTGATAACCCGGAGATATGGTCTGATGACCTGCATGTCGATACGATGCTCCTGTTCTCCAATGATCACTGTTCTCCACAGGCGTCCGTTGGCGGTCCCATCGCCATCCACTCCCTCTGAACCGTCACGAGGTCCGGCTTTGGCCGAGGCCACTGGGGTGTCATCTGCTCAAGCAGCCAGAATTTCTTTCAGTTTCTGCTCCACCACAACGATATATTATGTGTGCCACTGTATTTACATTTAAACTAGATTTAAGTCCAACTATATTCACGATTCTATACAGATCCAGCTCCAGCTTATGGCTTGGCAAACAAAAATGTTATAACTTTTATACTGTCCAAGCTAACAAAGTATTTTACATAGAAAAATATCTAATGATTTTTTTGCACCGCTGTGTCTTGTGCACATTTTTTTTCCAGGATAAGTTAATTTAGCTCGTACAAATTCGAAAAGCACAATGTTATTTACTTTTTTGAAACAAATTTAGTCTTTGAATATCTAACTTCTAGACTTTAAATCCACCTTGATGCCCATTGTCTAGACCTCTATTTTTGTTGGGAGACTAGAATCTAGAGTTATAGGGATTAAAACGGAGGACAGACGTGCGTGTGCATTTTTAATCCCAGACCTTCCCACTCAAGGTCGTTGCCATTGGTGATAAACTCCAGTGAATCTGTCTCGTCTGGTGTATCAATGTCATCCACGTTGATGTCCAGGTCGTCTGGCGTGTCTAGGAAGTCGTCTGACAGCAGAGAGCCTTCGCTCTGATCCAGGGAGAGGTTAATCTCCGGCGCAAGCAACGTGCGACGTTTATGGTGAGATGAGGACACGCCTCCTCCTCCAGGTGAGCTCACATGCAGGGAATTAGGGGGAGCTATAGCAGCAAGACCAGAAAAGCAGAGAAAAGACTCAGACTGAAGACACAGAGCAGGGGGTTCAGTAATGACCAACAGCTTTCAGTTGTTACTTACAGGCTCTGTCATCTGTCAAACCACAAGAAGGATCCATGTCTCCGTACTCCGGCAGTGGTCTGGAGGGAAACACACAGGTAGGCAGGATATAATATAAAGCATAGTCATAAAGCCAACAGGAGCCAAGACTGGATCCTAAACTTTTATTATTATGCCGATTCGTTCCCATTTTCCTGCTCATTGCTCTCCATTATAAAACAGTCTTCATTAATGCCTTTGCAGTAAAATGTAAGACTGTGATTAGGATGGTGCTCGATGGACCAGTCAAGGCGTGGATGTTGTCACTGAGCTGGCTAAGCACTAAAAAGAGCAGGATAGAGATGTAATTAACTTCTCTCTGGGGAGAAATGAAGATTACAGCAATGGCAAGACGAGTGTGAGGCACAGCAGAGAGGAGGAGGACGAGAAGTGGAGGAGAAAGATGAGGAATGACAGTGAGAAGGCAGCGCAGCTCGTTTCCCTCCATGCTGCATCTTGTTTACAGTTTACTCCCTGCACAGAAGGAGCAGCCGTGGGTCAAACTCTGCATGTGTTCAGTAAGAAAACAACGCGGAGCAGGCCGCACCTGCTTGTACGCGTGGTTTTGTTTGAATCGCAGCAACCACATCCAAGCACCGTGAAGCAGAGCAAGGGGCAGAGAGCTACAGCGCAGTGTTTTTCGTCTGAAAGCCAAACGCCTCATCCTCCCATCTGCAGGAGGAGAGCGTGACAGCGTGTGCTCCTCCTGGGCCACTAACGCGGTTACGGGTCGGAATCTATTCCCTGCTGAGATTAACAGCCCAGAGCTGTCTTTGTCACAAACTCAACAAAGCCCTTTTCATAAACATAGCACACTGATTATGTCTTTTGTTTTGTTTGTGACTGCATTGTCCTTCAGCTGCAAACATCAATATGAGGATGAAGCAGTGATGCTTACCTTTTGGAGAGATACAGTCAAAGCCGATCAGCTTTTAGACCTCCCACACCTTTGTCTATGGTTTGCTCACTCGTTCCCTGACAGTCTGCTGGCGTAACAATCTCTTCCCTAACCACAACCTGCCACCATTTTCCCGGTGATACTGTGTTGTTGCTCAGTGACTGCTGTGGCGTCACATGACGTAGCCTGAGACCATTTACAGACAGAGCTGCACCTGCTCCCTGGCTTCCTGCCTCTCCATCTGACGGAGGAGGAGGAAAGAAGGGAGGGAGGAGGAGACTGTCTTCACTCGCCTCGCCTGCCATTGATGCTCTTTCTCTGCCCACGAAGCTTTGTTTTTACACTGCAACAGTGATCTCATTGCAAACAATTTGTCCTACAAAACAACACAATAATTAAATGAAGGTTTATCGATTAGTGAATGATGACTAAAAAAGGGATCTCACCTTGGGAAGTCTTCATCCTGCCACTCGTCTTTCACTTCCATGTTCTCCATTCGTAGCGTTGCCTCTGTGGTGCCCATCCCTCAGAGAGGGGAGGCAGGGGCCTGCAGGTGTGAAGGGAAACATTTCATTTTCAGCGTCATTTAAACCAAGGAAGGAAAACTCACGCATGAAATGAGCTTAGTAACTAAACAGTCAGGGAAAGGAAGGTCGGCCGCACAGGGGCCTTTTTTTCTGAACATTTTCTCTCTTTTATCACAATTCATGGACTGAAGCCACAGCTGATCACATGTTTTAATCCCCCCCACCCACAGCAGCATATCTGAGAGGCATGTGACCAGTCAGACAGAGCCCACAGAGCTCAGCACACCTCAAAGTCAAATATTACGTCTGGGTGGAATTTACAACATTCAAAGTTAATCCTGCTACACTGCTTCCTTAATCCTGCTGCTCATGATATATGACTCCGTCACCAGTAGTGCTACCAGGAAACTCACTGCAGATCTAATGCATTTAGATCATCACCATGTCAAAAGAGCAGAATGATGACGGCAAAGAAAAATATCTTCTGTGGTGTAATGATTAGGAGGGAAGGAGCAGTTTATGTGGGTTTGGCAGTGACACTTGCAGCTGAGTAGCAACTGGAAAACAGCCAAGTCTTTCACAGAGGAAATAATTCATACTTGCAGGTCTTATGAATATAAAGGGAACAAAGTAAAGATAAGAGATTGCAGCCTGTGGTTTGGTCCGCAAACACGTGTTCTATTTGACCACAGAGGCTACCATTACTATTCTAGCATTAGAGACGATAACACTAGAGGAAAGCGAAGCACATGGTCAGCTCAGCAAACGTGGAAAACATAAAAGACAATAAATCATTAACATTAGATATTTGCTGCTTTATCATGTGTTTGACAGAATCAAGCATTTTAATACCTGGAAATGTCATGAAGGCAATGGTTTAAATCGACATGGTTGCACAGAACCAGATGTAAATTATGAAAAATGTCCATGTCTGTCCACTTTGTTTCATTTTATTGTTATTATGTTGCAAAAAAGATTTGTACCGGTGTTAAAATGAGCAGCACTTTAAATTCATGTAGACCAACGGTGTTTCTAGGTCATCCTAAATGGATCAGCCAGGAGGGAAATAAGGACTGGATCAAGCAATAGTGGACAGTAGAATACACAACGTTCAGTTAGTGGTTATACTCACATGAGCGATGTGATCCCCTAAAACCTGTCACTGGTACCTGTCCTTGCAAGTACTCCTGCTCCTCAACCCAAAGATCCGAGGGGACAAAGTCTTGATCCTCCACAGCAACAGAAAATCATGGGTCTGACTGAAATCTCTCTCCTTCCTCCCTGTCTTTCACTAATTCATATGCACGCACACTCATGCACAGACACAGACATACAGTGTCCTCAGTGTCAGACGCTCGCCAGCTGCAGGTGTCTAAAGACAGGGACCACCTCTGTGCTCCACTCCCCCTCGTCCTCCTCTGCCTTTGGCTACCTTTGTTGGGGAAAGACTGGCCGTGAAGAGAGAGCCGACAGGCTGCCCTTCAGCTCCTGCGTCCGCACCATCAAGACACAAAATTCCTTTAAAGAGAATGCATCTGCTCTGGCAGCGTGATCCAAGCAACCCAGATGCCCTCTACCCCTTTTCTCTGCCTGCGGTTAGAGGATCGTTTTTCCCACACCTCTCAGTCCAATCAAAGCCTTCTTCTTGTGTCCAAATCCCTCCATGGAAGCGTGTGTTTATTCCTTCAGGAGAAAAAGTAGCAGCAATCCCTGTGTGTCTTCACTCTATTAGAAAATCCTGCTGTGGTTTTCAGCGCTCTTCTAGGAGGCTGCTGTTCCCTGGCAACAGCATCTCGTCTCCCTCCATCCACAGACTTACCCTCCCTCTCTGTCTCCCCAACTCTCCCAACACATTAATTATTCAGTCCCTTACTTCACTTGTACCCAACCAATCATAGAAGTCTCACAGAGTCCCTGCAATGAATGCTGATTTACTCTACATTTGTCTGCAGAAGGGCTCTTTCTGAATTAGACATGTTGTGCCGCACAAGGTCGTCAGTGCCGTATTATCCATTTAATTATCATTTGCATGCGCACTGATAGCAAACAGCAGATATGGATACGACGTCCTATTGAAAAATGTTGGCAGCAGACTCGCTGCTTGGTAGTTGCACGTACTTTAGATTGTGTGTTTATCAGGAGCGCAAGCGTGACTGACATTCAGCAGATACCGCAGGAGAACATACAACAGAAGCAAGATAATTCAGTCTGCTTCCATCTTCGTTTAAACTGTCGCCATTCTCAAAGATATGACTACAATGTTTTTTTTATACCAGCGTATTTTGATTGATTTTATATAAGCCAACATTTTGTACAAAATAGAACATTTAATTTTCACACCATTCACTTAAGCGGCTGAGGATGGGTGAGTGAGTTTAGTTAGTTTGTATTGCGTCAAATAATAAAACTTTATTTTAGTATGCTTTAGTTTATTATTCTAGCAAACAAAATACAATGTAAAACAATTTTTTTTGAATTACTTAGTTAAACTTTACCCCCTCGAAAGAAGTGGTAAATACGGGGGATTGACCTGCGCATTTCCGGTGTAGGACTGCGTTTGTGGGGCCGTGAACTATCTTGACGCTAAGCTTCATCTTCGCTGCTTTCTGCCAGTACTCTATGCCAAGATGGCTGCAAGCAATTATTTCGGTTTCACACATGGTGCCGGTCCGCAATACAGGTAACGCAAGTATTCTAGGTTTATGTCATCGCGTCTGTTGAGTCGCACTTATCAGCCGGGGCTGTGTGTCGCCAGAGTCACGGCCCGCGGTGGGACTTTACTGCGTGCTGTTGCCACCACCGCTAGCTTGACCCGCTACTTGAGTTAGCTACGGGGAGCTAGCTGCGTCCGCAGGCCAGCGCTGCACGTCGCGCTCGGTGTTGTGTGAATCCCAGTCCGGCCACGGTAGCTCGGAAAGCTCCAAGCGATGGCTCAGCGGTTTAGCGCGTTGTGTACTTTAGCGTAAAGTACATTCTAGTAAGTGTCACACTGCCTGTGAAGTTAATGGAGCAGGCTGCAGCGGGGACGGGTGTTGCAGCTTAAGAGGAGAATGTAACCTGAACGTCCAGATACACAACCCCACAGTGCGAGACACACACAGACACACGCTGCCCACACCAACACCGGCCTCCAGTGACACAACAGAGTGTTTATTTCATTATCACTGCCCGTCGGAGGCGTGTGAAGGTCCGTCAGGCAGCTCCACAGACCTGACAAACAGGAGTGGTCTGATTTGTCTGATGTGTCTGCGTCGCATCCAGCCACTCACTCGCACTGCGCTGCATCCTGCTCTTCCTGGGTGGAAAGCAGTGACTCAATTTTAGTTGCATTTCAGTCACATTCACCTGTGACGTAGTGTACGTGGGGTCTTTAGGCTTCAATCAGATGGTCTCGTAATTTAATCTGCAAAGTGGCGTATTCAAATGTCCCCTTTTCATCCAAACTGTTATAAGAAGTCTGGAAAGAGAAGGTCTGCTTGTAGTGATGCTCACTGAGTTCAGTGTTTGTACTTGCTTGATATAGATATAATTTTCTTCCATGGTACAGAATTGACAGTAATAGGTAAACCAGCTAATGAAATACCTCCAGACTCCATATGATTGGCCACTTTGATACAAACAGATGCTCTACTCTGGCATGTAAGCCAAAATGTAGCTTGTAGGATGAGTAGCTTGAATTGTCTCTCGTTTACAGTATGTAATTACAGTTACGGTAGAACTGCAGCGTTAAGCTTTGTTCTCCATTTAGTTTAACCTTCAGAAGCTTTGTGGCTTTGGTGATGAGGAAGAGCCAGAGCTGACAAGTAGGTCAGATAAGGGACCAGCAAAATGCATTGATTTATGTTGTGTATTTTTGTCATCGGAGTATGTGGGAGGATGTCTATCTCAAATGTTTCATATTGAGCCTGTTCGTGCTGTGTAGCACATGTGTAATCTGTTTGGTGTTTGGTCTTGGGAATTCAGCCACTGCTCCGTCAATGTTCTCTAACATGTTCACCACATGTAGTCATGACATTAGATGTCTGTCAATTTTTATTAGGCTACTCGGTTTATTTACATACTTAGAAACACTTTACTGTAAACTGTGAACAATTGCACTGTAAGATCTAGACTATTTACATGATAAACTAGTAATTATCACACTGACCCCTTGAACCTCAATGCGTCATCATGTTTTAGAGCTTGTACACGTTCTTGCACAATCTGGCAATGAAGGATTAATGCAGAACCTGATAATTATCGACACTGTTTCTATTAAGTGCTGTGTGCACTCCAGCAAACATAAGAGACGAGGGAAAAGTCAGCATGGCTGCTCACGCACCCATAATCTGAAATGAGTGTGTGTTTAGGCTTTTTGAATGTAATGGTCCATGTTGAGGCTTGCTCCCTGGATAATGGTTGACATGAATGTCTCTTGAAGAGATCAGAAACGTACTTCCTTGGCTAACTTTAACTTTCTGTCTCTCCCCTTGCACTCAGTACTCAGCCTCCCCCAGCCTACTCCCACCCCTCCACAGCCAGTTACAGTGTCCAACAAGCTCCCGCTGTGGCTCATGCAGTGACCGCGTCCTACTCTCCAGCTCCAGTTCAGGCAGCCCGGCCTGTGGTCTCTGCCCCTTACCCTGCCTATCAGAGCCACCAGCCGCCCCCAGACTACACTTACAGGCAGCCAGATCCACCTGCCCCTCCACAGCCTAGCACCACACCACAGACGTACCAGGTGTATTCAGACACGGTCAGTCTCTCGGCTTCTCCTATCATTTCTGCTTTATTTCACCTTGGCTGTAGTTACTTAATTGTGCTGTTTTCTCTTGATTCAATCTTATAAACACAGCAATGCTATGGACGCCCTGCTGCTGTGACCACATATGACAATAAACAGTACTACCAGACTAGTATAGCTTCTGCTCAGAGGACACCTACAGAGAATTACTACCAGACAGGTGAGCCAGTATATTTTAGTCAGTATTAAGTCTAACAAAAATAATAAATTACATTTCTGACTCGTTATCTGCTTTGCTAGACTGTGCTCACATCTCATTCCTCCTACTAGTAGGCGTGAAGACTGCTTACAGTCCAGTGCCCACCACTGTCTACAGCCAACCTCCTCCCCAGAGGCAGGTAACAGCCCTGAAACCTTTGGCCCCCTCCAGCTCTGTGTCCACCAGCTACAACATCTACCCAGTATCCACCAGTGTCCAGCAGCCTCCAACGCCAATTTCATCCTACACCCTTGGTTCTTCCTTCAGCTCCACCGTTTCAGCCACCTCCTACTCCGGTAAGTCAGGGACAAAAAAGGAAAGCAGCGATTCGAGAATGGTAGAGCGAAGAAGCTAGTGCAATGTGCTCATACATCTTAAAATTAAAATTTAAATATAGTTAGTTTATTAGGCACAGCCAGCAGCTACAGGCTAAACAAACAGTTAATAAACAAATCCCCCTTCATGAAGGTGCTAATGCTCAGATCTGTTTTAGAGCAGCATTAATGTAATTGTATGGCCTTTATGGAGATTGTAGGCTGTGTTGTTGATGACCTGTATTGTACTAATAGTTGTTTTTCCTGTGTAATACTGTAATAAAATTTGCACATTACCTTACATGTAATGTTTGCTGCATTTGTTCTTTGTATTATTCCCCTTTAAGTCCAGGTCAATTCATTTAAATCTTTTTTAGGCCAGAAGCTGCCCTTTGTGAAATTAAAGTGCAGCTTAACGCTTGCATGACTGCGAATATGAGTATTCATATTTGACCCATCTCTTGAATGTGTTTATTTTTTTAACCGTGCTCTTCCCTCACTCTCTTACTCTGCTCTCTCACCCTCAGGCATTAGCTATCCCAGTTATGATTCAACTGGCTATACCTCCACATCCACCCCCTCCTATTACCAGCCAGCCCAGCAGACTCTCACTCATCCCCACCCTCCACCTCAACAGCCCCAGCAGCACCAGGCTCCCATCCAGCAACCACCCAAGCAGCTGACCAGCTCATCATGGAGCAACTCGGGCAGCAACATGGTGACGGCTCCAGCGGGGAACACATACAAAAAGCCCACTTTTCACCAGAGCAAGATGCAGAAGCCTAAAGGGCCTCCTAAGCAGCCGCAGCTCCATTACTGTGACATTTGCAAGATCAGCTGTGCAGGCCCTCAGGTAAGGAGTTACAGATGAGCCGAGGTTGAATCAACATGATTCTATTTTTCCACACATGCTTTATTTTAGTAATATTTTTTTGCCAGACATACCGGGAGCACCTTGAAGGCCAGAAGCATAAGAAAAAAGAGGCAGCTATGAAATGTGGGGGACAGACTGGGACCAGCAATGGGCCCAGAGGGGCACAGACTCAGTTGCGATGCGAGTTGTGTGATGTCTCCTGCACTGGAGTGGATGCCTATGCTGCCCATATCCGTGGGTCCAAACACCAGAAGGTTAGAACAACAGTAATGTATTTCTTATTTGGGTATTTGTTGTTGTAGTGTAGATGTCAATTTATTTTATTAGTAGATGCAACTTTGTACTCGTGTTCCTTCTGAGTTGCCAAGTTTAAAACTGAACCTGCCTGAGGGATTTGGAATGGGATTAAGTATCAGCGGCTTTAAGTTGTTCTCCCTCTTTGTTTGTTTCAACCTTGGAAAGGTGGTGAAACTTCACACTAAGCTGGGCAAACCTATACCTTCCACTGAGCCTGTGTTGGTGAGTTCTGCCCCAGTTGTCACAACGTCCACTGCTGGGAAACCTCCAGTGTCCACGTCCACTCCTGCTTCTGTCTCAGCCACTTCAGTTCCAACTGCGACACACAAACAGGTGGCAGTAAACCCTGTGGTGAAAACAACACTACCAGTCAAGAAACCAGCTGCTTCCAAAATAACTGTCATTTGTAAGTGTGACCGTTAGAGATGTTGTATTTTATGACATTTATTGTGAATATTTCCACTTTGGCCTTTTACTTCAGTTTTACAAACTGATAATGCAGCACGCGTCATAATTTAACGTCGCTCTTCTCCAAGGCTTCATCTCTCCACCAGTCACAGCAGTGCAATTTCAGCCAGTTATAAATCCTAGATTGTCTGTGAAACAAAATTAAATGTTAAACATATAAATGTCTTCCCTCTCTTACAGCCAGTAAACCAGCCAGCACTTCAGTAGCGACAGCAGTAACAACCTCAGCGCCACCAGTGTTGATGTCAGTGAAGGTGGAGGAGCCATTGCCGCAGAAGATGGAGCCTCATAGCGAGGATGAGGACGGTGACAGAGCTGGAGGCCAGGGAGACATCCAGCCAGTGGGACATGACTATGTAGAGGAGGTAGAGTGAACCGTAAACCAGCCACATTTGCTCTACTGGTGTTGCAGCGTGTGTTGTTCCAGTGTAGCGTCTGTAGGTGGCGCTTGGCTTACACTCATAGCACTCTTTGAATACTCTCTAGTATGATGAATATTGACTTGTAGTATTATAGTTTTAAATGCTACTACATCAGTGTGTCTTTCCGCATACTGTCTTTTTTTTAGGTTCGTAATGAAGACGGCAAAGTGATTCGATTCCACTGTAAACTATGTGAGTGCAGCTTCAATGACCCGAATGCTAAAGACATGCACCTGAAGGGACGAAGGCACAGACTGCAATACAAGGTGAGAATAAAAGAGTCACTGAGATGATTCCTGCCAAACCACACAATGCGTTTAGGATCAGGTTAAAGGTTAGTGGGGAAATGTTCTCCCTGACCATAACTTGCATACAATATCTTTCAAGGCTGCCATTCCGAGATGTGTTTTTAATGAGCTTGTGTCTCATGGAGAGAAAAAGACTGTTTGTTCTGTCCTTTGTAGAAGAAAGTAAACCCAGAGCTTCCTGTGGAGATCAAGCCCAGTAACCGAGCCAGGAAGCTGCAGGAGAGCAAACTGAAGAAGCAGAAACAGAAGGCGGTGCTGAAGAGGCAGCGAGACGATGAGCAACGCTGGCACATGGAAATGAGGTCAGACTCACCGTCATTTCCCACTCTGACGTTAACTTACACATGTTTTGCCGGTTGCCAGAAAATGGACAATAAGGGAAAAGATGAGGACGATGGACTCATACAAGTAATAATAGTAAACAGGAAGTCCTAAAGGTCTGACTGTTGACACTGATGCACGTACACATACGTTTACACATTTTCCTAACTCTCTTAACACTAGTTCGTGATTACGTCTATAATAAATGGAAACGAGACAAATCATGAATTGATTGACCTGATGATTTCATCCTGGCATCCAAAGGGATGACTTCAGCAGGTTTTTCTCTGTTAGTGATGTTTGGTTTTTGAATGGCTTCTGCTGCAGATTCAAACAAAATGCCAAAAAGTAGACTGATTTGTGTGTGTGATTGGTAAAGCATGGATTCAAAGCTGCCAGCAAAGTTTGGCTCCTGTGCACTTCATTGACACTCAGAAACTTTGGGAATGAATGACTTTTAACGAATGGCATTAATGGATCCCTTCTCCTGCAGGCGGTATGAGGAGGACATGTACTGGAGGAGGATGGAGGAGGAGCAGATGTACTGGGGGGAGCAGAGACGCAGAATGGTTCCTCCGCCCCTGATGAGCCGCCCTGGTATGCCAGTGCCCCCTCTGCTGGTGAGCGTTATTGTTTTTGTTTGTCCTGTGTACTATGGAAACTCTAAATTCAAAGATTGAGACTTCATGCTCAGCAAGATGATGCGTATTCTCTGGTTTCCTCTAGACATGTATGCGTCGACCTGACTCTCCTGATGATCGTCACATCATGGCTAAACACTCCACTATTTACCCAGTGGAAGAGGAGCTGCAGGCCGTTCAGAGGATTGTCTCCCACTCTGAAAGAGCCCTGAAACTGGTGTCAGATTCCCTGTTGGAGAAGGAGACGCCTGCTGCTGCTGCTGCTGCTGCTGCTGCTGCTGCTGCTTCTACAGCTGCTGCTGCTGCTGCTTCTACTGCTGCTACTGAGGGAGAGGAAAGAGGGTAAAAGAAAGATAAAGGCATAAATAAAAAACATGCACAAATAAAACGTTTATTACAGACCCTAGCGATCAACCCCACCAACCTGCTTAGTTGCCTGAGCAGGCAGCCACGGAGGACCTGTAGACCTCAAGCCTGTCTGTAATCTTAGCCTTTTTTCTCTGGACAGTACTGAGAACGCAGCCCGGCTGCTGAAAGGTGTGATGAGGGTGGGCATCCTGGCCAAAGGCCTGCTGCTTCGAGGGGACAGAAACGTGGAGCTCATCCTGCTTACTGCTAAGAAGCCCACTATCGCTTTACTGAAAAGTGTTGCCAAACAGCTTCCCAAAGAACTGGCGGTAAGAAAACGTCACAAACAATTTGTACTGTTGAATGATGAAATATTTTGACTGTGTGTGAGGTTAAGGCAGAGAGGAACTTGGTAGATTGGGAATTCACCACACCTGATACTCACATTTAACATTTAGTATGTAAAATCCTTAGGGAAATGTCTTCTTGACGCAATCAGTGTTTACAAAGGGGAAGTTTTTGTTTGACGCTCTCTTGCTCTTGTGACTTGTCATGAGAACATAACCAGTATTATACTGTAGTTATGTAACAAATGGAACAGAAAGCTTTTCCTCCCAAAGGTTTGTTACACAACAGAGCAACTATGATGCTATATGTTACAACAACAACAACTGCAGCCTCTTTTTAGCAGTTAACGTACAAAACCAGGAAACTCACTACACATACTTAGTTATTGGTTTATGGGTTTGTCTCATATGCTCTAGCAGTTGATTTATCATTTGTGAACATGTGTCTCCACAGCCAGACAAACAAAGCTTTTGTCCACACGTTTTACTTTGAGAGATGTGTCTGTAGTTTACTTTCAGTCTCTTTCAGTCTCTATCTTATGTCTAGGATTCATCCCTAACCGTAATCTTAATTTGTGTAAATTGTGGAGCTGGACACATTTTCCATGTTCACAAAATGATTAAACTGTGCCCCTAAGCTATAGAGAAAACCCATCTTTCTCTTTTTAATGAACTGTGATTTCCATTTAGGGTCCACAGAACAGAGTTGTGGTACTAAAGACAAGGATGTGCTGTGTTTAATTGTTCACTCTTCCTCCCTCCTGCTTTAGCGCTAATGAGTTATGTTAAAGGTGCTTTTCACTGATCTTTAGATTTACTGCCTGGTTATGACACCTGAATCCTACAGAGTGAGATTGGGCTTTTTTCTCAACTGCCCCCTTTTCTCCCACAAACCTTAATATTACAAAGGTACAGTAACACTGAGAAATACTTGAGTACTTGTTACTGAACCTATTGAAATGTCAGTAACTTTTAGAGAAACAAAAATAGGGTAAAGAATATGATGGTAAAATGGGTTTAACCTTGCCATACATGGCCGCTCCAGCCCCTACACGCCTCCTCCTCTGTAGGGAGTAATCACAAGTGTCCTTTTAACCGGCAGACATTTTCTGAAGATCAGTATGAGGTGCAGGCTCACCCCGAGGAGGCGAACATCGTGATAGTTTCAAGCAAGGAGCCCAAAATGCAGGTGACCATTTCTCTCACCTCGCCGCTGATGAGGGAGGACCCTGCTGCTGAGAAGGACAAGCAGGCAGGAGGAAAAGCGGCTGAGAAAGGTTAGAGAAGCCAAAGCTTTCAGTACCAGACTACCAAATGTTAGCAATGTGTGTAATGCACTTATCTATATATATATATATATATATATATACACTCCTTGCTCCACCCTTCCACCCATTAGCAACCCAAATTTTAGACTGAAGCTCTTAAATTACACAGAATGAAAGGTGGGACTTTAACTAAGCCCACGTTTATGCTTTTTTTTAACCCCTAAATTAAGAATGAACTGCCACATTCATTTTTCCAACCTTTTTCATGTCCCACATTGTTTGCAGTTACGCTAGACCCCAATTTATTTATTTACTTTCTACGACATGGGAATCAAAAGCCGGGCTCTCCGACCTTTCTGTGCCACTGAGGTGTGTGTTTATTGTATGAACACATGCTCAGCTAAAAACAGTTATTTTACACTGAAGTGTTGAGATAATGCCCAGGGATGGAAATGCTTGAATAGTGGATTAGTTAACAAATAAAGCAAATCAAAAGACCGATTCAAGAGACACTTTGTTCCTCTAGCATTTTTCACGATGAGACCTCTGAGGGGATTTTGAGGTCCAGCGACTTCCCATCTCCTTGTCTCTCATCCCTGCACCATGACATGGCATTATCCACGTCAAGGTGATGGAGTGTTGACTTTTTTTATTGCCTCACAATGATCAGCACTGAAACAACAGATGATATTGGTTAACCCACCTTGTATTCAGGAAATTGCTTAGTGATCATTGTGTAGCAAACACTCTTCCACCTGCTCCAGTAACTGTTAGCATTTTAATGTGTTTTTCCCATTTGGAAAACATGGTAGAAATGTTTTCTGTGCCTTTTTGAGTTTGTACATTTTGTTTGGGTTTGTTGATCAGTGCCCCTGATTCTGTATCAGCAGACCTAGACAAGCCAAAGACTGACACTTGTACACATACCACTAAGAATAGTACAATTTAAATGAAACGTAAAAGTTTACTGAACTTTTGTTGAGTTGTAAAACTGTCTTGTTCCTTGTGACTGTAGCTGCTACTGAGTCAAAGCCCTGTGATCTCAGAGGGATGATAAATGAGCCTCTGATTCTAAGTGGTATGGGAGTGCAGACTTCAAAAAGTGGCTTTGGTTTTGTTACGTGTTTCCCTTGTACCTCTAATAAGGGGTAAAAAACCTCTCTGTTGCTAAATTTATCGTAAATATGGAAGTGTGAAAACCCCCAAGGCTGGCCTTGAGACATATTGCCTCATCACATGCCTGAGTAGAGACGCTGAATGTTTTGGTCATTGGTCTTCCTTAAACAGCCCCTGGCAGACTTGAATTGTGTTTTTAATCGTCTAGGAAACATTTAACTAATTTATTTCCACACAGAAGAAGCATTGTATGGTATTTTACGGCTACTGTTTGGCTTTGTGGCATTGTCTTGTGTTTTACCTCATCCTCTTTTGTTTTGGATTTTGAAGTCAATATTTCTTAGTATGGCAGGTTCACAGTGTCAGTGGTCATGTAAACAGTGAAAATGTTCCTCTGATTGTTCTGAAGTGTTTCAACGTGACACCTCTTGCGTCATAAACAAACCTTTGGCTTCAGTCAGTGAGTTAACATGGAGACACTGTACCCCACCTACTATCAACTGGGTTTTTCTTGGCTGAAGTTTGAAGGTCTTTGCTGGTGTAATGCAGCTTCATGAACTTACTGTGAAGATGACAAAAAGCGTTGTCATTGTAGAGAAGTAAAGGAAGCGTTTACTTCATGCCAAATGGAGTGAATTTGGAAATGTATGGTATGAAACTCTACCTCCAGAAAAGTTGGAGACCAAGGTACGAGCAAAATATTTCCATAGTTTTTAGTCATGAGCAAAAATGTATTTTAATAGTTCAAGGGAATGTAGAGTTTGATGCCACACAATCAAAGTGTTTTTATATCACTTTGTCGCAGCACATAGACCAGTATTTACCCAAACAGAGGCTCTGGACCCAAGTCCTATGGGACTTTATGGCCACTGTTGACTGTAGATGGTCAAAGGACTAAGCTTGTAATAGACTTTGACAACATTTCCATATAACCATAAGGTAAGTTGGTGGCAATAATTAAAATCTCATTTATTGTTGGAAAATATTGTAGTTTTTATTGCATTTTAAAAAATGTGCCAACTTTTCTGGACGTGGATAAAGTAAAAGCTTAAACATAAAAACGTTACACTTATGGTGTAAAAGTGATGGTGTAAAGGAAACTGGATTTGGACATTTGGTTTTCTAATGAAAGACTCAAACCTCTTAATAAGAGTGATGAAACAGCGTTTTGAGAAATGACTGGCAATAAATCAGGAGATTAGTTGGTCATGAAATTAGCCTTGTCTAATAGGAAAACAGAAACAAAACTTATACCATTAACATTGTCTTTCTTCCGTTTCCAGATTCCCAAAATGTCATGATAGTCAGCAAACTGTGAACCAAGGCTGTGGTATAAAAGCCATAAAATACAGCGGGCAACCCCCTTATTTATGAAACAGTCTTGTCTGTCGGTGCCTTGCATTTCCTCCCTTTTTTACATGTACCTGTAACCCTCTGCTGAAGTATATCTGTAAAATATAAAAGGTCAGGGCCTGAATTAGCACAATGGGTTTGAGGGAAATGATGACATGTGTGGTGATAGTTAAGCCGGAGCATCCTATGGTTTATAGTCTCATTCTTTATCAGAAACATTATGTTTTGCAGTCGTTGTTGGAGTTTTGACTGTAAGTTGTGAGCTGGTGCATGTTCTGTCAACCAGGTGTGGCTGAAAAGGACCCTACTGATCTTCTGAATAAAAAGAAGTGTCTGGAATACCTGGCTGCTCTCCGTCATGCCAAGTGGTTCCAGGTAAATGCGTCGGCCTCATCAGAAGGTTTTTGATCCTTCTACCCTTGTCTGGATCAGTAATAACGGTGTTGGATCGACACATCTAAGCAAAAGCTGTGCTGTAATTTCTTGACGTGAGAGAGGATGTGTGTGTACAACTTCCCCCATTGGTCAATAACAGTGCAGTTGCGTATGTACAGTCAGTCAGCAGATGTTACAACCAATTCTGTTTCCTATACAAGAGACAAGATTATGAATCAAAAGCTTTATCACGATGAGGACATCGTCTTGTTTGTATTGGGCATCATTTTCACTTCCCAGTTTTAACAGTTCAAACCATGACTATTTCATTTCTTTGTATCTACTACCTGCTAAAGGCTCGTGCTAACGGGTTACAATCCTGTGTGATCATCATTCGAGTGCTGAGAGATTTATGTCAGCGGGTACCCACCTGGGGAAAGATGCCCAGCTGGGTAAGTGGCCCATCCACCTGTTAGCTGCTAATACAAAATATGATCCAGCAACACATAGCAGGTGAAGGACCAATCTCTGCCTGTTTCCTTCTCCGTGTTTCTACTTGCAGGCGATGGAGCTGCTGGTGGAAAAAGTGATCAGCAGCGCTACAGGTCCACTCAGCCCTGGGGAGGCCATGCGCAGAGTCCTGGAGTGCATCTCCACGAGCATCCTGCTACCAGGTCCGCCAACCTCACTGACACGCACGTGGATTATTTCATCTGAAGTGGCTTTTGAATGTTTGGCAACCATTTAAAAAGGGCATCTATTTAAACAAATGCGCCTGTCACACTTAAACATTTCTGGTAGCTGCTTGTGAAATCGTCACGTTAGTTGAAATGGTTTGATCTAGTTCCCAGATTAGTCTCAGCTAGGTTGGTTGACCGTCTTGCATGAACTACAAGAAGGTCTGGTAAAGTAAAATCATTAGTGGGACAGTCACTTCTGAGCACAGTTAATAGAACGACGCAGATGAGATTCTGTCCAACCTACACATCTGTAAGGTCACTGATTCGCACGTTTACGTTCACTGTTGGTTTCTTCTTGCATCAACCAGACGGACCAGGTTTGATGGACCCATGTGAGAAGGAGCCAACGGATGCTTTGGAGACTCTGACAGCCCAAGCTAGAGAGGACATTACTGCCAGTGCACAGGTACCTTTACACAGCATTTATAGAGTAGTCCGTGAGTGTTTGACTCTAGTCGACTGTTTTCTTACTGGCAGCAATCCGTACATGTCTGTGTTCTGTTCCCAGCATGCTCTGCGGCTGCTGGCGTTTCGTCAGATCCACAAGGTGCTCGGCATGGAGTCCCTGCCGGCATCCAAGTCGAGCGCACGCAACCGCAAGCGCCGGCGGGACGTCAGCGACACGGGGGAGGGAGAGGGGGAGGGCAAAAAAGACAAAAAGGAAGACGCAGGAAGTGCTTGACCTTCACCTGCAGGGCGTAGGGGTTTGCTAGTTTAGAGACTGGTAGAATGTTTACTTTAAGTTTCTTATGTGGACAACAATCTTAACATGCAGCTATACACATATGGATATAAACGACTAAACATGTTACATGTCTACCTTGAATTTAAGCCAGTAATGCGTTGCACAGGGGGACTGGAGTGAGAATTTAAAGCGCGGACCCTGCTGCAGGTTCAGTGTGCTTTAATGTGTGCAGAGATAGAAATCATGACAACTACGTCGTTTCACTTCAGTCCACCTTCAAGTTGGAAACTAACCCCTGATCATTATTTTGTCCACGCAGGAATGCAACACGACCACTTACAGTTGTATTGTTTTAATATGATTACCATTAAAACATCAGCACCTTAAGCTTTATTCCCAGCGTTTCTCTTTGAAGAGGAGCCTGAATTCTGCTGCTCTTTGGGCCAGTTTAGTTCCACCCTTCAACTCCTGAGGGAGGATTCTGTTAACTAACACTGGTGCACGACGTTTGTACGATGAAATGTGCTCAAAAACGAGAAGACGGAGATTTTTTGAGTTTCATATTTGCGGTACTGTGATGGTCCTTGTGCCTAAAATGACCTATTGGCGCTGTCGAGCTGAACCCTCCATCCTGACGTCCTTCCTAAACGCTTTCCTCCTGCTAAAGTCCCCACTAACTCTTTGTTGACATTTCTCTGATATTTTTCGAAAGTTCACTGGAGAGTAGAGAAGAGTGTCCGACCAAAGTTCCTGCAATCACGCCTTCAATACAAAGTCTCCGTTAAAATGCATCACTAAGGTTTTAGCCGCTTTGTCCCCCATGTGGTTTTCTGTGGAGGTCACACTGGAGAGCAGACCTGTCTCTGATGAGATGAGTCATCTTGCACAGTCCGTAGCATGCTGAGGATATGAAGCACTTACGAAACGACGATGTTACTGTATGCAGCCATAATTTAATCGTTTGAATAATATGCCTAGTAACCTTTCTTCTTCCAGAGTGTGGTTGGCAAAAGAGACACTTTAGTCACAAGATGGAATATCTACTGTAACGATCAGATGGTCATAGCCCTTCGACCTTCTTCCTTGTGCCTGCATCATGTTGTGTGTTACCGACAACCGAGTAAGATGAACATGTATGAGTTTATTTTTTGTGTGGTTCTTATTGTAATGATCTTGTTTCATAAAGATGTAGGACGAGGAAGGAACAGTTGCACAACTTTGGCTTAAAAGTTGACGTGTGAGACTTATTTTGTAGTTTGAATTTCTCATATATACACATATATGGTATGTTTGGCTTATTTTATTTCTGAAGGATGATACAATATTTTGTATTGTTCGGGCATCAAGTGTGAGCGTTGCCGTCTTTATTATTTGAATGTGTTTGTAGTGTTGCCTCAGATACAGGATTTATTAAAACACTTTTAAGCCATTTTGTCTCCACAGTTCTTTCTAAAAAAACCAAAAAAGGTTGCGCGTTAAAGGCGTCACTTCGTGCGTCGCCGCGTTCAGATGAACTGCGTTTTCCGAACTGTTGAGGAAGTGACTTGACAGGCGGACGGACGCCGGAGGAGCCGCCACACGTCCGGACGGATAAGGATCAAACCTCTGGCAGAACGTGGCAGGACGTGAAGTCGCCATGGTTTGGTTCGGAGCCGCTTCGCTGGGCCGGTTCTGAGCAGAAGGCTCCGCGGAGGCGCAGGTACTGAAACATTCATGCCGACAGGGCGTTGATGTGCGGGCTGCATCTCCAGCCCAGCGTCTGTCGGAGCCCACGTTCGGATATTTATAGACGGACGTGATGACATCTGCTCCGCGTTTATATGATCCGATGTTTGTCTTCCAGGCAGATTCACCCAACAGTCCTGCTCATGGCAAAGGTAAGTGACGCGAGACATGAAGCCTGAGATCAGACCAGTTGTTCTTGAATGAACTGTATCTTTGCATCATAATCGGTGAGCGGAGACACTAGTAGATGCATTATTTTGGGGATAACACAATATTTTGGGCTACTTAATTTGTATTAGTTCCTAAAACTATTCAAGGTAAAATAGACTTTTTAGAACCTTCACCTGAAGCATCTGCGCTGTGGGGAAATGGAAAACCCCTTATTTTAATGTAGTATTATAATATTTGCTGGCATGTAGCTTTAATAGTCCTTTCAAAGTTACATTAAATTGGAAAATTGGGAGCAATTTAGTAGTTTTTGCTGAATCCTTGGAGTTTGAATTCTTAGGAGATAAAACGAACTACATGAATCTGCAGCACAAACTAACTGTTTCCTGCTTTCTTAGCAAGAACTGTTCAAGTTGATCGTGTATCTGCTGAATAAAGCTTCCGTCACATACCGAACGTTGCACAGCTGCTTTTGACTGCAGACGGGCTGAGGTCCTCTTGTGTCTGTGCTTCCGTAGATGAGCTGGGCTGCCGGTACGCAGTGTGTAGCTAAGGGGGACCACAGGAAACCCAAAGCTGGAGAACTGGCCTTCCAGAAAGGAGACATCCTCACCGTTGTAGCCACAAGCGCAGTACGTTCATGCTGAATAGAAGCAGTAGTGGCATCGTTCACACAAACTGAGTCTTTTTTTCAACCTTTGCAGAGGAAGGGATATTGTAAGGCCAGACACAACGCCACAGGAGAGGAAGGGCTCATAAACGTCAGCAGTGTTCGTGAAAGGGAGGCCCTGCGTGTCGACCCCAGCCTCAGCCTCATGCCGTACGTCTTTGTTGTTTGAGCTGTGCACAGCCACCAAGTTTGACAAATGGTGTGACAGTGAGGTAAAGTCATGCTGAGTTTCTAATTTAAGCTGTTGTCTGGACCAGTTAAAGTGAAAAACCATCTTGCCCACACCACACTATGGGCTAACACAGATCAGCGCTGAGGAGCGTTAGTCACTCCAGCTTCCTTTTTTCCTCAGCTATTGCATGTTTCTGGCAATGCAAACAACTAGATTCTCCAGGATGTCTGCTACCCACTCGGGGTCCCCAACGGATATTGTGTGCTTCACCTTATGCTGTCTTTAAGCAGCTGGTTCCACGGGAAGATCTCTGGTCCAGAGGCGGTGGGTAAGCTGCAGCCGGCCGAGGATGGGCTCTTCCTGGTGCGGGAGTCCATCCGCCACCCAGGCGACTACGTGCTTTGTGTCAGCGTCTCCGGAGACGTCATTCACTACCGGGTGATTTATAAGGACAACAAACTGACCATTGACAACACGCAGTATTTCTACAACCTCATTGACATGATAGAGGTAAGTTTTAGTTTACTTTTTTCACACATTAGAAAAATAATATAGGCGACTTTCTGTGTGGAGTCTGCCTGTTCTCCCTGTGTCTGCGAGGCTTCTCTCCTCCGGGGTCTCCGGCTTCCTCCCACAGTCCAAAGACCTGCAGTTAGGCTGATTGGAAACTCTAAGTTGCCCGTAGGTGTGAGTGTGCGCGCGACTGGTTGTGCGTCTATATGTGGCCCTGTCCAGGGTGAACCCTGCCTCTCGCCCATAGCCAGCTGGGACAGGCTCCAGCACAACGACCCCTACGGGGAAGGAGCGGTAGAAGATCAGTGTCAATTTAAAATTCATCTGAACGGCAACGGTGGAATTTTAGGATCAACGTGTCAAAGGTCAAAACTGTCGCAAATGTTACAGGAGAAGAGAAGTGTTGGTAGGATTTGTAGTATGTGGATCATTAGTGTTAAAAGTTTAATGTCAACAGCGAAATGAACAAACAAACCCCACAGAGTAAAGCAGACCAGACGAGGCCCAGACTGTTCGTCAGGCTGAAAACTCATCAGTATATTTGACAGTAAGCGGAAAACGAGACCTTTTACGGTTTATCTGTCTCCGGCCCGTTTGTGTGCGGGTACTTGGAAGAAGACTCTTCAGAGACGGCAGCTCTCGCGCTGCAGTGTTTTATCAGTGAGCCACAGATGTGTCCAGGCCTGAGTCACAGGGAGGACGATCCTGGCGATGGGTTGGTCACTGCAGACCAGAGCTGATTCATGTGATGCATGGAACCTAGCGTGGGCTGCCTCTACACATTCTGGGTCACGCTGTACGTTGTTTGTCTCGTTGTTTTCCTGTCAAGCCGCAGCCCTGACCACAGCATTCAAATGACTTCCTGAGTACTGAGTGGGCGTTGTAGCAGTGCTCAGCTCTCAATGAGCTCACGGTGCTCACTAGAGCTAGAGTACAATATGTGCAGTTCACGTGCAGTTACGAGGAAAAAATCAAATTAGCATGACAGGAAATTAAAGCGTCCACACTAAACCACGTGTTTGTCGAGTTTTAATCTGTTCCCCTTTGCAGTTTTACTCAAAGAACAAGGGATCTATTGCTACAACGCTGCTGAAGCCCAAACGAAAGCAAGGAGCCAAGTCAGCAGAGTTGGAGCTATCGAAAGGTGGGTTCGAAGTTAAGACACGCGACCTGACAAACACTGCGTTTGTGTTTGCGCGACTTCGACGCCGGACTGAAAAATACAATGGCAAATTGACCTTAAATGCTGCCGCGTCTCTCCGCAGCTGGATGGCTACTGGACATTGCAAAGCTCACACTGGGAGAGAATATCGGAGAGGGGGAGTTCGGTGGTGAGGGCTTCTTCATTTTGTCCACTCTTTTATGCTGATTGTTCAGCTGATGAATGAGAGACTGTGTGTGCACCAGGAGATGTAAAATGCTGACCCCGTTACTAAGCTGTCGTTCTCAACTCCAGCTGTCTATGAGGGAAAATACATGGACCAGAGGGTGGCAGTAAAAACCATTAAATGTGACGTCACGGCTCAGGCCTTCCTACAGGAAACCACGGTCATGACGTGAGTGTCAGGATTTCTAATTCCAGACACGCGTCTGTTTCATACTTTAATTTAATGTGGACTCTCGCCCTCCAGGAAGCTCCAGCACAAAAACCTGGTGCGACTGTTGGGCGTCATTCTTCACAAAGGTCTTCTCATCGTCACAGAGCTCATGAGCAAGGTACAGTCCGTGCATCGCTGTTCTGAAAAGGCAGCGAGTGAATGAACTGTGCTCGCTTACGTAAACCATGACTAATCTAAAAGCCCGCATAGAAAACCAAACCTCACTGACCTGCGCTGTTCGACCGACATGAAATGATGTGTTGAGCTTCGCAGGAAACAGAATGAGAATAAAAGTACCTAGACAGCGGGTTTCTAGACAGTGGTCTGAGCGTGGAACCACACGTTTTACCCGAACCCACATCTTCGTGTCTTACAGGGGAACCTCGTTAACTTTCTCAGGACGAGGGGACGTTCGGTTGTGAAGTCGCCTCAGCTGCTTCGCTTTGCAATGTGAGTGACTGTCAGGAGACGGTCAGCAGCGTCCACGCTCCTGCCTCTTCACTTTGTGATGTGTCCAGCTGCACATGTAGTAGTTTGTGTGTCTGTGTGTTGGTGTGCAGTGATGTGTGTGAGGGGATGGAGTACCTGGAGTCCAAGAAGCTGGTTCACAGAGACCTAGCCGCCCGTAACGTCCTGGTTTCTGACGACAGCGTGGCCAAGGTCAGTGACTTTGGTCTGACCAAGGTGGACTCGAAGGTGTCGGATAACGCCAAACTGCCCATCAAATGGACGGCCCCCGAAGCGCTGAAGCAAGAGGTGGGTGCTGCGCTGAAGGTGTCTTCAGGTTCCAGGCTTGTGTACATGGCTGACGTTCGTATGTTCTCATGCAGAAATTCTCCACAAAGTCAGATGTTTGGAGTTACGGCGTTCTTCTGTGGGAGATCTTCTCATATGGTCGTCAGCCTTACCCCAAGATGGTACGTAGAACCGCGCGTGTGACGGGTTTGGCTGTGTTTTCTGCCTGAAGCCTGGCTGAGGTCATGCTCTGGACTCGTCTCATCTGAGTTTCATCGTAGAAGCATAAATGATTATTTCCCTACTGCACCTGATGGTGATTCGAATGTCACATTCAGTAAGTGGGACATTTCGCCGCCTGCCTATGACGGACGGTGATGATGTGCTTTCCTGTCAGCCCAAACTGGCAGAGAGGAGCCTGTTGGGTAACTCTGCTGCCGTGTCGTGTGAGGACTCTCTGTTACGTAGTCGGTGTGTCAGTGGAAGAACTGCAGGAGTCAGATTTGCCACCGGACCGACTTACTGGTTCTGAAACCGCTGCGAGGACAAAGGTTAAGCAGGGTGAAGAAGCTCACGGGTGCTAATAATAATGTCCTTTTTGGTCTCGGTAGCAAATGGAAGATACTTTTACCTGCCCCAGAGAGTTTTACCCTGAGGCCAGGACTATTTAAACCCAGCGACGTTTGCCACACTCGCAGGTAATCCCCGAGCAGCAGGGTGGTTTCTACCTTGGCTCAGTGGACAGGGAACGTCACAGAACGTCACTGTGTGTTTTGCACCTTTCATCGAGGAGAGTCCACATAATTTCCACCTAACGACGCCTTCTTGGTTGGTTTTAAAGTCTGCGCCTGTTGTCTACTGGCAGAGAAGTCAAAGCATAATAAAAATAATAAGATATAATCAGAAAACAAATGACACCCGTGTTCTATTTACTGAAAGGACCAATGAGAACCGGACGTGTTTTACTGTTCATAATGTGCATGGTTGTCTAATTGACTTCAGACTGATTCAGTGTGTTTTAAATGTCTAACCTTCCACCTCTCCCTCCTCCCTCGTTGCCTCCACGCAGTCTTTGGTGGAGGTGAAGGAGAGAGTGCAGGAGGGTTATCGCATGGACGCTCCGGAGGACTGTGCCCCCTGTGTTTACTCCATCATGCGGATTTGCTGGGAGCAGGAGCCCCGCAAAAGACCCACTTTCCACAAGCTGCGGGAGAAACTGGAGCGAGAGGCGGGAGCGCCCAGTCCGGCTCCTGGGTCCAAGCGACGGGGCGGGATCAGCTGATAGCTCTGGCTCCTGGGCGGCTGAGCAGACACTGTCGTGCTGATGTGCAGATGATTGAACGTCGGCGTTGGTGGCGTTGACCCAGGTTGACACACGTCACAAACTACTGCATGGATTGTCAGGAAACTTTACAGACACTTATGGTTGAATCAAACGGACTTTGACGATGTCCCGTGGCTTTAGGTGAAACCTGGCTGCATGGACGTGAGGTTTGGTGCAGACATTTCCCTCGGTGTGAATTCTGAGCACGTCATCAAACCTTAAATCGAACACACCTACATGTTGCTCAGATCAACGTGTGCCTAAGTACATCTCTGTTTCTGAGTCATGACACTATGCAGGTTAAATACCAGCGGCTCAACATCTTTAATATATTAATCCCTGACTGAAAATAGTTCCCAGTAAACGCTCTGTTTGTCTTTGCTTCATGTTTACAGATTGTGACAGGTTGTAGGAAGCTGTTTTGACCTTGTTCAAATCATTTTATATTAGCAGGGCCCAGCTTTCTGGAGACTGTCACGTTGTTTGGTATTTTCAGGCTCACAGTCTTATTCCTGTCATTGTGCAGGTTCTGCCATTTCCTGAAAGATGCACCGTATGTTTACATGAGCAGAAATGTCACGATAAGAGCTACAGGTTTTCTTATATGGTCATCACCATATGATCAACAGTGATGCAGTAATACAGATTATTTGTGTTTCATGTCAGGGAGAGATGAAAAATACTCGAAAGGAGGACGGAAGGAAAGATCCTTATTTTAAATTTAATCACAGATCACCCAAATCTGCTTGAATCCCAGCAATAATGCTCAGCAATATGTCACCGACTCAGGGCTTAATGTTAAGAATATTTTAATACTGCAGTATAGAAAGTAAAATAATTAATTCCCATGCTTCACAGAATGGTCAACATGTTTTGGGGGAGGATTTGTCTCTAAGCCTTCAATTTCTTCACCTAAAGATCAGTAGCTTGTTGCTCTTTATTAGTTCAGATGAAATTGGCAGGTATTTCATTTGTATAAATCAAACCTAGTACTGTACAGTAACTTAGGGTGGACTTTGATTCAATTCCTTCAAGCAAATTTGTTTTATAAGATGTAAACTATTGGAAACACAACATTTGTTATTACTTCTTTTCTTGTTTATTGGGATTTTGAGATTCTAGGTTACTTTGTGTTAGTCACTGTCCTCTTGGGATATCTCAAAACAAATTAAATCAAACTGTATTTGTATAACCCTGATTCACAAATTTTAAATTTGCCGTATCTGGCTGTAAAGTCTGAACAACAAAACCACATGTAGTCGGAAACACGTTCCATAAAAACCCTTAATGGGAAACAAATGAAAGCAATGTAAAGAAGGTCATTAGAGAAAGGATCCAATGTCCACAGAACAGATGCAGTAACAACCTGGTAATAGGTTCTGATTTATACGCTTGTGTTTTAAATTGATGTATTACAGCAGACGTTTCACAGTTTTCACCTTATCAGCTCATTTAATAGAGTTTCAGTGTTAAAGTCACATAAAACCAACCTCTGCTTTGCATTTATGTCATGTCAAATTAAAGATGTCATTTGATTTAAGTCTATGTAAGCCTGGTATTTGTCTCTGACCCAGGAGACACAACAGAATGGAGGCTTGATCCTCTGTCTCCTGTCTCATCATACAGTTTGAGCGAAGGCCCCCCATGATTTGTTTAGCACGCTGTGTTTTTCTTCAGCTCTCTAATGGGATGAGCAGCAATTTCCTGCACATAGATTTAGAAAGGAGCCGTATGTTAAAAAGCAGATAATAAAAGATTTACGCCGTGTGATGCACTAGCGAACCGTCCCTCTCATCCAGTGACGTCTGGACTCTGCTCCACCACTGCCCCTACCAGGGACAGTGTTTAGTTCCATCCCACAGATGTTCGATTTAAAGCTCTTCACATTAAAAGAATAGCTGCTGTTGTCTGTGTCCATTTAAGAAAAAGGCTGTGGACTGTCCGAGTCGTCGCTTCTCTGGCTGTGGACTTGTGGTCCGGTACCTGGCACTTCTGTTTCAGATAAATTCGCTAATGGCCTTTGAGCGGTTCAGCCAGTGCTACATCTGTCAGGCCCTGCAGTGTGAATACACATGGCACAGGCTAACCTGGTGGCGCTTATCTTGGTCTGTTTTAACTAGATTGCGGTCAGTTCCAAAGATCTTAGGTCAAGCAGGTCGGCTCGCTGACATGGCCATCCCCGTCTTCCTAGAAAACCCATACAGGCTTCTTGGAAAACTGCATCAGATGAGCAGCTGCTCGTAGCTGCGTTCATCTGCTGCAGAGCCAGTGTTTCTGACGTTTACCAGGGAAGCCTGTGTTTGCAATCGCCTTTCTTTCTGTTCACGTCATTGTGACTGTGAAAACAACGACACTCACTCTAAGGATTCTGGGAACAAGGGCAGCTTTCCAGTTAATGTAAATTCAAAGGTGATGTGCATTGATACAGGCCCTGAGCTCAGTGTGGGGTGTGTTTAGCTTAGATCCTCCTGCAGTAAGTAGGTCAGGCCCAGCAGAGTCTGACCACCAGAACAGGGAAAGAAAAAGAGGTTCTCACATGATCTCATGGTGTCTCCAAGTCTACAGCCATTGCCAACCTGTCTTCCTAATGGTTCCAGTCATCGTGTTCCTGTGTGCACCGCCTGCTCATTATTCTGCTACAGACAGTCATTATATCAGTTTACACAGCAGCTCAGGCTGAATCTGCACATGCTGCCTCTGTAAAAAGCTTACAGTGCAGGGGGAACAGCAATAATTCAATTATGAAAATAAGGTTAAGGGCATCCGTCTGTCCCCTCGGCAGCCTGGTGTTAACGCTGCTCGTTAGGTGAGCTGATTGACAGACTTGTGAAAAAAGGGAAAATGGGGACGGAATGGTTTGTTCTGACGCTCAAGTCATCTGAGCGACCAACGCCTAAAAATGAAATCACATTCAGCTTATTACTGAGCTTTTTGCCAACAAACTACTACAAACTGCTACTTACGAGTCTGTTTTGAGTGAAACGCATCAGGACATCATGTGGGAAGATGGAGCAGCGTTAAGGTTTCATGTGACAGATTTACTGTCAAACTTTTGTTTAGTTTTAAAGTTTGACAGTAAATGTCCTTGGCTCCAGCAGCTTCAGCGGTGCAGCACATTTACTTCCAAAAGGTAGGAAGTCACACGCCTCAAAGGTCAACCGTGCTACAAGCGCCTTAAACGGGACCTTTGTGGGTCCATCTGGGGCTGCTTCTTACAACAAACAGAAGCTTCTAACCAAAGCTGCTGCTCTTTGCACGAGTAAAGCTTTGATTCAGATTCAGATTGTATTAAACAAGTAAATTCTGGTCCTTGTAATGATCCCAGCCTGCGTTATTCCTCATTCCTGTTGTATTTATCCCAAAACAGAAGCCTCCATTTTCATCTGCAGTAAATGTCCTGAATGAGTGGAAGTTAATATATAATACAATACATTTTACAGTTAACATTTTACTGTAATATAAGATACAATAGTGGCAGCACGGTGGAGTGGTGGTCAGCATTGTCACCTCACAACGAGAAGGTCCCGGGTTTGATTCCCTGGAGTCTGTATGTTCTCCCTGTGTCTGTGTGGGTTCTCTCTCTCTCTCTGCCTTCCTCCCACAGTCCAAAGACATGGGCTGACTGGCAACTCTAAATGGCCTGTAGGTGTGTGAGTGGTTGTGCGTCTATATGTGGTAGAAGATGAATATATCAGAATCACATGAACCCACCTTCCCTCTCACACCAGCTCACCCTTGTCTCCTTCCTCCTCCTCCCTCAGTAAGCTGACACTGCGCATTTACACGTTAGCTGCTTTTACCTCTAATAGGATCAGGGGGACTTACGCTGTCATCTGATAAAACTAAGCAGCTTGATAACTACACTGCTCCTTCTTAACCAATTTATACTCAATTAGGATAAGAGAGAAACAACACAAAGACATAAATGTGTTAAAAACATCGTAACAGCTAAACAGCTATCTTAGACCAATATAGCTGTTCAAGCTCGTTGGCTGTGGGAAGCAGCCTACTTACTTGTTCTGCCTCATCCTGGTTTTAAATGTGTGCTTTGAGTTTGATTTGAGTTTAAGCAATGAATCATCATCATATATGTCATGTGTTCCTTTTTAGATCGTCGAGCCTTCCTCCTTGTTGACATCCTGTATTAAATCATTATCCTAATAAGATGATTTTACTCTGAGTAATCTATCAGATTTCTGTGAGATCTCTCTTGGGACTTGTGCGTATAATCAGTAAAGTTTGCCTTTAACTTGTTATTTTGTCCCAGGATTATATAAACCTGATTAACACAGTGAATGGCTTGAATCAGTGACGGAGATGAGGAGCCAGGCCACCTCCCATGCAACGGTCACGAAGAGGAAAACGCTGGTTGGATTGACTTTATTTACAGACCGCACACGAGAGAGAGACCAGTGAAGTAGCATGATGAGCAGCCAGTGACGGCTACACAGTGCTGGTCAGGAAGACGCTCTGAAAACTAGCGTGGCCTCTGTGGACTAGTTGATGCGTCCTCCTCCAACCTTCACGATACAGTTCAAGGAAAGTCAAAGGAGACGTGCATCAAACATAACGTGGATTCATTTGACCGAACAGTCACAAACAGAAACAAAACCAGTTTACAGATGTTATTATTGAATGTTGTGTGTGTGTGTGTGTGTGTGTGTCATATTCTTCAGTTAACGATGGAAACAGTTTTCACATCTTTGTCTAACTTTAGCTTTAGATAGAGGTCACAGGAAATCTCTTTAGCGTCTTTAGAGTCGCGGCTGATTTCGGTGACGCTAAGCTGATGTCAGCTCCGTTGCCTCCGCTGAGGTAAAGCTTCTGTGCTCCAGTGCACAAAGCAACAGCACATGAGCGATTGGTGCGACAAACTGATTCAGTGACGACAACCTGGGAGCTAAGAGCCTGTCGATTATTACTAGTGGCATTTCCTCATTGGGAAAAAAAAGTCATATTAGCTTCGAGTAAATTAATTCTGGTTAGAATTTACATCACTGGTTTGATATTAAGCAATTAATCTATTTCCAGTAAACCCAGAAAGCAGGTTTGTCCTCAAAAACAATAACGTGTACAGGCTTGGTGTCATTAGTATTTACACAACAGTCCAGTTATAAACTAATAATTCAGCCTCGTGCTGTGTGTATTTTCAGGTGTCTGGGCGTCTCACAGCAAACGTCAGTAAGTCTTTTGAAACAATACGTCTGTGAAGGCGTCTCGTCCGTGCTTCGTTAGCCTGGCCTAACGAGGGTGAGTGGAAATGGCATTTAAAACACTTATTTGAACAAGTGCCAATCACTCTTAAAGGGGACGGATTCCAATTAATGACCCTCTGCTAATCCCCTCGTTTCACCTCCTACGCCCCCTCAGCTTTGTCCACCTCTCCCTCGCTGGCTCTCTCCCTTCCACTCTCCTCTCTGAGCCCGAGTGCATGACGTGTCACCACGGTTGTTCAATGTAGTTTCACCTGGGTCTCTACTTACGTGCACTTTATGCAAAAAGTTCCTGTCAGGACTGTTGAGAATAGTTTTTGTTTTTTTTGAGAGATGCAAGTCGAGTAAAAACGGCCCGAGCGACGAAGCACACAGCAGATCCGTGAAGAGTGAAGTTGGAGCGTGAGCGGCGGAGAGGAACAGGTGGAGCCCTGGCTCCAGCAGCTTCAGCGGTGCAGCACATTTACTTCCAAAAGGTAGGAAGTCACACACCTCAAAGGTCAACCGTGCTACAAGCGCCTTAAACGGGACCTTTGTGGGTCCACCTGGGGCTGCTTCTTACAACAAACAGAAGCTTCTAACCAAAGCTGCTGCTCTTTGCACGAGTAAAGCTTTGATTCAGATTCAGATTGTATTAAACAAGTAAATTCTGGTCCTTGTAATGATCCCAGCCTGCGTTATTCCTCATTCCTGTTGTATTTATCCCAAAACAGAAGCCTTCATTTGTATTTCAAGCTTAAAGTGGTTTTGGTGGTTTTGTGTTTGTCCCTTTAAAGATGTGGATCCTTGCTCCGCTTGCTCTCTGCGCCCTCTTGAGAGTTATGAGAATTATAGAAGAGAATTGTGATGAACTGAATGAGAGAGTATTGGATTTCACTTTGGCAGAAATGTGTGTGACTTCCTGTTCTTGCGATGCACACTCAGCACAGTGTGGTTACACTTTGTGAGAGCTTAGTTTCAATCAGCACACACACTGGGGTAAACTGTCGACTCCCTGCTACGCTGCAGCAGATAATCGGTTTCCATGGAGGCAGATACGGGCAGAGTCATCTAAGGCAACCAGGTGGTCTCTGCCCTGCCACTCTACCTTTACTCCGTCACTTAAACTCCTTTCTCCTGACTGCAGGCCCGGGTGCGCTACCAGACGTTCGAATGCATTTATCACTGGATACCATGAGTGTGGTGGATGACAGCTGCCTCTCACCCAGCAACTTCCACGAAATGGGGAAAGGTGGGGGCATCGCTGCGGGCGGCCGCGTCCACAGCATCGATGTCATCCTGGGTTTCAGCAAAGACCAAGACCCCCTGCTCAGTCCGGCTGGGGCCCCAGGACCTCATAAATTGGACATTGACGTTCTGACGGAGCCTGGGAAGCAGCAGGAGCCCCCGTCACACCCGTCCTACAGTGGCCACCTTTCTTCTTTGAGAAACAGCAGCGCAGACCAGGGGGAACAGTACCATGGTGAGTCCATGAGTCCAGCGTTCGCATCTGTTAGCACGAGAACACGCGGTGGTTCTCCTTTTAGTTTCTTAAGGTCGTTCATACTCATCCAGTTCTTCAGACTTCAAGTTTGGCATTGGAGGAGGAAAGACTATGGGACATTTTCTGGCCTTAAAACATGGTCGAGGCTACTGGTCATACATCAGCACATCTTATCGGGCTGCAGTGGACGGACATTTGGAATTCATGCTGCTCTGATTAAACATCAGTGTGGCCACCAACACAGGTTCGATTTTGAGTCACATCAAACAGCACAAGCAACAGAGAGCGTGCACGGCATCACATGTCCGTGCTACTGAACGTGGGGCTTTATCTCTGTGAAGCGCGTGGGCTTAGAAATAAATCATTCCACAAGATGGTGTGAGGGGTGTGTGTGTCCCCAGGCTCAATCCCATCCCCTTGTGGAATTCCCCTAATCTTCTCTTCTGTGCAGATTAGATTGTACAGTAGTTCATTGGTTGTAGATATTGTCATCGCCTCAGAATCGAATTCATCGCGTTTAATCTGAAGCTATTTTCACAAGCGGGATCTGGCAGGTGGTGGCAGAAACAAAACGTACCGTCAACAGAAAGATGATTGTGCACTACGTTATTCAAAGTGAGCAGCAGACATTAGTTTTACTTGATTAACATACATCAACACTAATGACATCACCCCCTTTTGTATGTAACTACCCTGTGAAGTCACCCTGGGTCCCCTGAATGAGATGTTCTGCTGGCTGATAAACAGTGGGCAGCCTTCAGACTGGCGGCTGTGATGGGCTGACAAGCCAAGAGCTGGGCACTGAACCAGACCTGACCTCTGCCTTTGTCAGAGCCTGGCCTTTGTCATAGCTGCTTAATGAGAAGTAGATAAACGAACCCACAAAACCCCTCTTTGCCTTTGCCTCCGCTCCTGTTTGTCAGTTGAACGACCACGGTGACCCCCTGCTTCATCTCCATCAACACGGCCCATTATGTGAAACAAGTTCACATTTACATACATGTGCTTTCACTTCATTCACTGAAGCCGCCAAAGGGCAGAAAGGCTCTGAGAAGAATAACGTGTTTAACCTGGAATAGCGTTCTTTTCATTCTGGCTTTTAGAAAAACAAGTCATAAATGTGAATTTTATTGCAACTTGCATTTACACAGGATTCGGCTCCGTCCATCTTGAGATCGACGCCTTATCTAACTCATGTCTTACTACGCGAGTTCGGTCTAATCCTGGCTGACAGAAGCTCTCTTAGAGTTACCACTTCACGAAAACAACTGATCTCATCACCAGATCATCAAGTTTGTACACTGTTTAATTTAATTATGTCCGGTCTGGACAGCAGGGACGTCTTGGGCCTGTGGGCCGGCGAACGCAAGCCTTCGGGTCATTTTTAAGGTTTTGAATGCGTTAGATATTCTACTGTTTCACAGACTGTGGGTGATGCAGTGGAAACAATGATGTGATTTGTACTTCGGTCCATAAAAAGAAAGGAAGCACTTGTTTCTTTTTAAAGACAGTTTATGTTTGGAGAAGATAAACACTGGAAACAACTTGGCTAAATCCTATTAGGAATGTTTTTGGGCTTCATTGAAGTTCAGGGGATTGCTTGCTTCACTGACCTACAGTAGCCTATTGTTGCAGGTGTCAAACTAATGTCTGCTCTACTGGAAAGTGGTTCTACATTCTTTATTTCTTGGCTGTCCCCCTCCTCTAATCTTTAGCTTCGGTACTTTTTAATTGTAACTAATAAACTGTTTTTATAAGGCATCTGAAGGAAAAGACTAACTTCTGATCCGCTGTTTGCTCGCCAGACACCAGCTTATACACAAACAAGTGTGACGAGGACCTCAGCGAGTTGAGGAAGAGTGTAGACAGTGATGAAAGCAGGTCTCCGGAGCCAAGCAAAGAGGATCAGCCCAAGAAGAAACACAGACGCAACCGCACCACCTTCACGACCTACCAGCTGCATGAGCTGGAGCGCGCCTTCGAGAAGTCCCACTACCCGGACGTGTACAGCCGAGAGGAGCTGGCCATGAAGGTCAATCTCCCCGAAGTCCGGGTCCAGGTAAGCACAACAATTCTTATGGTTACAGTATTTTTCTCTTAGGCGTTGAAGCTTCAGGTGTTTATGTTGCTTTCTCACTCAACACCTGCTCATGAGTTAAATTGGTCTGTTTCCAAATCGTGCTGTGCACTAAAGGTCAGCAAAAAATATTCCTTTGGTCTTTGACTTGTCGGCATTCGAGTGAGAATAATGTACGACATAGTTACACAAGCTCAAACAGGACAGTGACAGGAACAGCACTGGAAAGAAGCAACTTATAATACCTTGGGTTTCCATTTCTCTGTGTATACTGGATTCGGAGGCTGGTAGCACTTGTACTAAAGCTCTAACTCAAACAGGTTATAATATATCTAAAATGAAATAATCTCAACAAAAGAATCTGATTGCAAATGTGACTAATAATTGCACACGCCCCGCAAACATCAAACTGATTCATGAAAACATTTTGATCTTGACGCCTGTTAGAAATGTGCAGGGTTATAATTTGAGTCTCTCGGTCCGTCCAGGTGTGGTTTCAGAACCGCAGAGCTAAGTGGCGTCGGCAGGAGAAAATTGACGCAAGCACCATGAAGCTCCACGACTCACCGATGCTGTCCTTCAATCGCCCAGCACCGGTTCACACCAGCATGGGCCCGATGACCAACTCCCTCCCTTTGGACCCCTGGCTGACCTCTCCCCTGTCCAGCGCCACACCTGTCCACAGCATTCCCGGGTTGATGGGTCCCACTCAAGGCCTGCAGGCCAGCTACCACAGCCACGGCTTCCTCAACTCCCCACCACACCCTCCTCATCCTCATCCCCACTCCCATCCTCATCCGTCCATGGGGCAGGGGATGCAGAGTATGGCTCCGCCTCCTTACCAGTGTGCAGCACCCTACCCTGATAAATACCCTCTGGAAGATGTGGACCAGCGCAGCTCTAGCATCGCTGCGCTAAGAATGAAAGCCAAGGAGCACATCCAGTCTATGGACAAGAGCTGGCCCCCCATGTGACTAGCAGACCTGGCAGTCCATGCGCGTGACCTCGGGAAAGGCCCATGTTGAGGTTGTTTGTTGGGTTCCAGCGTAACAGCCGCTAAGTCTAATGCTGTAAAAGGCTGCAGTGACATGTTTTTACCTGCAGAGCAAGAAAAGTGAATTTGAACTGTGAAAGCTGAGGGTTTTAAGACTTTTACTGGACTTTTTTTTTTACAGTTTTTCCTCATCTCAAGGATATGAAGCAGAACATGTGAACTCTACAGTTTGTGACATTCTTACATTTAACCTCTGATATTAATAATCGATCCCCACTGGAGAAATTCTCGTGGATAGGCAGCTACATTTAAAGCGCCACAGATTTAAGACTCAGTATCTTGTCCAGGGACACTTCAAGGAGCGGAAGCATCAGTCGCCATATACCTAAACAGCTTTTCTCGTCCCGTGTTCAGCATCCCCTCAGGTGCTGGGAATGCAAATACCTTCTTGGTGGCACATTGATGTAATCACTGCTCACACCCTAGGAGCTGCTGCACACAAATGTCCTCTGCCGTTAATAAACCGTTTCATAGAGATTTGTCCCGGTGATTAAACCTGCAAGTCTGAACAATTACAGATCTTCAGCTAGTAGCTGTGAACGTGGAAAAAATTGACCTTAATTAGAATAATTGCTGTGCTTGTCACCATCAGATTGACAAAACGCGACAATCTGTTGTATATTGTTGACTTTTTCCATTTCCGTTAGTATGTTTGTGTTTTTACTAATTAGTCCAATTGTCAAAATTTCATGGGTGAGCTAATCAGAGTCTCACTGGACTGGAACCACCGTACAAAGCAGCACAAGAAAGACACAATGTCTCCTATGACCGTAAACCCAGGAAATGCTTGCTGAGCGTTTGATTTGTAACACATACAAATGTTATCATATTATTTTTATTATTTCTTTGCTACTTAGTGGCAGTCACCCACTGTAGCTGATACTTTAAAGACTGAGGCCCCTGTCTTCATCTGAGGCTAAGCGGTATCTTTTAATCACAAACAATAAAAGACGTCACAGTCTCCTGGGATTGTACAGAGACCAGAAAATGTACCAAAAATAATCCTGCGCTGTTAAAACATGTTTGTGCTGAGATGCTTTAAAGAAGGTAGGAGGGAAGCACTAAAGGTTGAAGATGGCTAGTGAGCAGAGGAACCTCTTTTTGCTCGAGTGGCTGTTGGAGTAGAAAACCTGTTGGCAGCTCGGTGTTGGGTGGCTGCGTGTACGTGCAGGGCAGCAGAAAGAGCCCTATGTGATGCACCACCCCTCATAGTTTCGTCTTTGTTCGGCACAATTGATCCAAGTGTATCGTCTTTGTCTAAAGCTGAAGGGGGGAACCAGTCTCAGGCTGCACTAAATGGGCCCTTGTAACCATTTTGTCATGGAAGTTTTTTTTATTCATTCTCAATCAAAGGAGAAGAATCATGAATTGTAGCTGGTCATTAGTGACACAATACACAATGTATTTACCATCTGTTACAGAGTTAGGCTCTAGTTTCCTTAAGGTAAGGAAGAGCAGGCACAATTACAGTGGATTTATATGGACAGCAAAGCAAAAAAGATCAGTACTTTGGATATCAGTGTATTCAAAAAAAGAAAATCATATAAGAAGGAAGTTACGTGGTTGCTTTTTTGGGTTGGGTATGGAGTCAGCGGGAGAGAAAATCCTTCATCTTAAAGTGCAATTTCAGAATCTTTTTTTATATTTTTCTTGACGCTAATATCCCCACAACTTCCCGTGTTCTGCTCCAGTCTGCTGCTCGTCGTCTCTCTTCGATTTCTATTCCTTGTTTTTACCTTGTTTTAGTTATGTTTAGCCATCGTAATGGACACCAGAGCGTAGAGTAAAACCTTGCACATTACTTCTTTAGGAAGCTACATAAAGAATAAGCCAAAGGTTAGATAATGGACAAAACTGCACTAGATGTTTAACGGTTTTAGTTTTTTTATGTCAAAATGCACAGGAGGTGAATTCCTGTATGGCTGATGTTGTTTCTTACATGTCATAGTTACAGTATATCTGTCTTGGTGATATATTTGTTTGTTTGTTTTTTCTTTTTAATTTTGTCTGGATAATTGATGTTCATGTTCTGGAAAGAATGAAGATTTACTGAAAATAAATCTAGTTCGATAGAATATTTATCTCCTCTTCATTATGACCAATGTCGTCTGATATACATGGGTAGAGATTTCTGCTAACACTGCTGCCCCGCGTTTCTGACATAGACGTGCTCTTTCCCTCTCTTTCCCAATCCTCTCTGCTGTTTTGTGGTTTGGTGGCAGGGTGCCAGCCTGTTAGGAAGATGAGACGCCAATCAATCAGGGCTTCCCGGGAGGGGGGGGCTCTGACCACAGGGTCCAGCTTCTTAATTGCCCCCAGGCCGGTCGACAGCCTCAGCCGCCGCAGCACATGTTCACAGGGAGACCAGTGCCGCCGTGCTGGCTGTTCTCCTCAGCGCATGAATCACTACACTGGACAGATGGAGGCCTGGATGCACCGCGCTTTATGGGCCATATGGATAAACTAGTTGAAGTAGCAGAGAAAAGTTTTTGTTACACGACCATAAGTGATTCAGCAGAGCTTTACACAACACTGGTTTTACTCACAGGCACTGAGCTGTGTATTTCAAACCACCACTACCTGTGAAAACATGTCTAACAATATCAACATTCTATTTGGCAAAAAATCGGAGGCAAATGATTTGTAGTTCTTTCAGGTTGTGCCTCTTTTCTAATCCTACCAAAATTGTGTTTTTTTATGTTTACCTGAAAGTGGTGTTTTACATTTTATGATAGTAGCATTTTCTGACTAGAGGGTTTTGAAGCACTTTTACTACTTTCACTTTGTTTGATTGTTGTGCAATTATTCACAAAGAACTGAACAAACATGAAAAACAGGGAAATGCTTTGGATGAGAAAGGATGAAAGGAGCGACGGAGAATGTACGGAACTCAGAAAGGAAAAAGAGAAACATTAAGTACGAGATTAAGCTGGAGGAAAGTGTGGGAGTGAGTGTGATGAAGAGAGAGAGGAGGGGAAGAGAGAGAAGGGAGGGAAGGTGAGATGGTTGCTCATCAGAATTAATGATGTAGAAAATCCCCCAATTAGAGCGTTTTCCTGTGTTGCAGGATGAGTTCAGAGCGGGGTCCTCTGACAGCGCAGGGATTAGTACCCGGACTGGGCCGGGCTGAGCCGGGCCTGAACAGACACTAACTAAGTGCTGAACAGTTTGGCATTGCTCAGCTGGGGCCAGGTCGGGGTTATAACCGCAGCCAGGGGCCAGGGTAGGCATGCGTTGAGCCGGAGGGAGCGTCACACAGGAAGGCATGGGAAAAAGAGCAGCAGATCAGCATGAGCCAAAACCAGCCCAGTGCGATTTTAGGTGCAATTGCTCTTTATTGGACACTTTATCAACTCACTGAATTTCTCTACAGCAGCTACCTTTACAATTATTTTACAGTGTCTGAGTAAAAAATAATGATCATTAATTCAACAATGCATGTTGTGAGAGAAGAAATGTTTCCATGAAAAGGTTGTGCATGGTCTGTAACAATGCTTTGGTAGGTGGTACGTGTCAGAGTAACATCCACGTGGATGTCTGGACTCAAGGTTTCCAGCAAATGCCCAAATCATCACACTGCCTCTACTGGCTCGTCTTCTTCCCATAGTGCGTCCTGGTGCGACGCACCCGACCGTCCATAAGTGGGAAAGATGTGAGATTGAAATGAAACTCGGACTCCCCTCCACTACACAGTTCCAGCGTTCATTAACAACAACTGAGTCACTAATGAGTAATTGATTAATTGTGCAGTCTATTATTTCACTCCTGCACCCCAGTGGATCTGAAAGGGCCACGGCTGGAGTTAACAGTCTTGTTGGAAGGACGCGTTCCTTGGAAAGGATAATAAGGGAAAATAGCAGAATTAATTGGGTTTGATTAAGAGAGCTTTTCAATGGGACACAGCTTTTTCGCATGACATAATTGGAGGTCAGTTGGAGCAAGGTGGGGGGTGGGGGGTGTGGGGTTGTTGGTACCAGTGTTATGTGCGTGTGTCATTATACAGATACAGATAGTTAGACAGACTAATGCATAGAGTGTGTTTCTGTGAGTGTGTCTAATGTGGTCAGCAGAAAACACAGAGAACTTTACGTTTTAATAAACACAAAACATGTAAACAACCCACAATGTTTTTGTTGTACACCCTCCGCCACGCACACACACGTATAGCATATATTATCATTAAGCACGATCTCAAACGTGGGGGAGGCTTGCATCAGGTCTAAAAATACATCTGAACTGTCATAAACCACCAGGCTTCATACTTGATTAGATTATCACATATTTCGTCTTAAACCCGCAGCTATTTTTTCTGCAGAAGAGTTTTGTTGTTTTTCATAGAACAACATTGCAACACGAACCAGAAAATAGTTATTACACCATAGAATTATTGTATTATCAAAGGTATTAGACTGGAAAAAAGTGAGTGGAGGATTCACAGCGTTTCCTGCTCTATGCTATTGTGTACTCTCTAATCTGCTCCAACTTCGCAAAATAATCATAAACCCCAGAGTGTAATGGCGTCATTCTCCTGTGGATTAAGTCACTTACATCACTGAGCAGTTCATCAGAAGAGGCCACAGCTTTTTATTATTTCCTTTTAAATAGGTATTTACCCTTTACGGTGAAAACCCCCTGTAACACTCTGTGCCAAGCTTTTATTGTTATCAATCCCAATGTAATAAGTGTGAGTTTAGAATGTCATTTTACTCTAAGGTTCTCTTCAGTGTGTTCAACACCTTACATTGTGACATATACTTGTATATTTTATGAATAAAGTACATGTCACACCAAGTCTGCCAAGTTGGAAAATAGAACTATTACGCCCTCTATGTGTGAAAATTGGGGAGGACAGAAACCTTTCCCCTTATTTCACAGTATTTCACAAATGAACATGTGAAAGGAATAAAATAACCAGCAGTTCTATTAGTAGATAAATACCTGTACATTTTTAGTGTGACACGTCTTTGTATTTGTAACATCTGGTTTCCATCATCGCATCATCACCTGCTATTTTCATCCTCAACCTTGTCAGGGGTGAAGTGGCCAAACAGACAGTACATACATAACAGAGGTGTTTCAAGGCATTTACTTTAAAACAGAGCTTAAGTAAAGTAAATGCAAAAGTAAATATCTCAACTTTATGTACTGACATCACATCATTACATATAAAGAACAAAAACACCATAAAACTAATACTGTTTAATTGTTGTTTGTTATTTTGGAGTTTAGATTAGTTAATTAGTTAGTTAATAGATAAATGTATGAGGTACATTAGATTTTATATCTGCCCGTTTTACTAATCACATACCTACAGCAGTTGGTTTTTTATTACGCTATGTATAAAACCGTAGCGTTGTAGGTTGTGGGGAAATGGGAATAAAAATACACAAAACAGAACTGAAATACAAAGGGCTTAGGCCCTTTGAAGTATAGGTTATGGGCGGGGCCTGTACGTGAGGCCCCGCCCACCCACGCATCGCAGCCAGTACCACTGTTTTCGCTATGTCTGAACGGAAATGCTGAGCGGAAGAATCGTCAAGAGGCGGGAAGTCAAAAATGTGTGTGTTGTCTGAGTTGAAAAAGTATTTTACACGTTTATATATGTGTTATGTGTAACGTTAACGTCTCAACTCGAGCTAAGCGAGTGAAAGAAGAGTAATCACCTAAATGCGATTAACGATTCTAGCAAGTGTGTTTCACGTTAACGTTTGTTGACGGGAGTAGAAGCTAGCTCGTTGTTGTCGCTAGCGCATTAGCTAGCTAGCTGCAAGTTGTCTGTCAGGATGGCGGACAGGAGTCTTGTGCAGGAGCTGAAACGTTGGGCGACAGAGGAGTTCGGTCTTCCCCCGGATGGCCTGCCAAGTGACGGCTACTTTAAAACGTGGGTGCCACCTTCTCTCCGCTTGTCTACTGCCGGTTAAATGCAGGTCCTAACTAACGCTAATGTTGTTCTTCAGCCTCTGTGTTGGGACTGGAAATTCAATATGGAAATATGTCATCCAACACGTTTTCCAGCCGAAGTAAGTCTTTAGGTTATCTTGCTGTTTGTTAGCCTGTAGATCACTAACTTGTAGGCATCTCTACCCAGTATAAGCAACGTCTGGTAAATTAGCTAAGAAATTAAAGTTTCACCTCCCTTATCTTTGACTAAGCAAACATGTTTTCTTTTTCTTATTATTCCAGGAATGTGCGGATCATGCGTGGGAATCTGCAGTGGTATCCTTGGGTAAATGGTTTTCAATGAATGAATGAGGTCCACAGCATGAGCTGTCGTGACTATGTTTGTTATTCTCCTGTCTCTTTCCCTTAATCTGTCTATGCTCATTTCATGGCAAGATCAAACACATAGACCTTATGCTTTCTTTGAGTTCTTCTTTGTTCTTGGGATTCTCTCACTCTGTTACCAGTGAAATGGTCTCTGTGGTGAAAATACTTGTCTTGATATTGTTCAGTGGACACTGAACTCGCTTTGCCATCATTTCTGTTTGACATTTGTCTTTTCCTTGACATTGTTGTCAAGGTACAAAGTTCTTCAAGACAAAGAGGTAGGCTTCAGATTTCTTTCTGAAGTAATCTCACCAATGAAAATCAGAACATGTTTAATTCTTAGCATGAAAACCTTTTGCATTTATATGAAGTTGAAACAGGCTGAAGGCCAGAGTGAGGCAGCAAAGCAGAGAGACCTTCAGAGGGAGATTGAGCAGCTCAGAGCTGAAATCAATCACCTGGACTCTCAGATTAGTGGAGCAGAGGAACATCTGGCTACTCAAGGTGAGACCATTAGTAGATTCATTGTCTACCAATGTTTTTAGATTTCATGCGGTTATCAAGCAGTATTATTTTTGCTACCTTGTGTTAATGCTTTTTGCCAGTTTTAGGCAAATGTAGACAATTTTAAGACAATTTGTAGTGGGTGACACAGAAGTGTAGTTATTAGCACTGTTTCCTCAGAGGTAGAAGGACCTGAATTTGAATCCACTAGTCGGCAAGGCTCCTTTCTTTTTGGATTTTGCATATTTTATGTGTGCTTCATCTGTTTTTTTGCTCATCACAGAGCAGTCTATCAGCAATACCTGGGCCCAGGTGTCTGACACCCAGCGCAGAGAGCTGGTTCTACAGGCTTTCAAGGAGCACTGTGTCTCAGGTCGCAATCTGCTTTCTGCAGACACCCAGAAAATCCATGAACACTGCTGGGCACTGGAACAGATGGCCAAGTAGGGCAGAAAATTGAACCACAAAGTGAAACTGATCATTGTGAATTTTGATTTACACAATCTCATTAATCATGTTAAAGATGTATAGTTGAAAATAAGTTCTGGAATGTGTGTTGCAGGAAAGCAGAAATTGAAGTGTTGTTTGGTGATGGTGACAGTCTCAACCTCAAAGCTACAATGGAGGCACAAGTTCTGGTAGGAGCAGCTGCTTGAATCTGGTTTGTAAATTACGGTGTAGATCTTGTAATGAATGCTGTACGCGTGGATCTATGTATAGGACCGTTTTTCCATTGTACTTCAGCTGGTGGTCATATTAAGATAAACAACGAAAGACATAACTGTATCTCTGCTTTTTCCCCATCAGCGTGAGGTGAGAGAACTGTGTGATGACAGGGTCCACTTCTATCAGTCTTTACAAGAGAGTGAACTGAAAACGGCACACGCAGCCAAACAGTAAGGATTACAATGGATTTGCTATTAAAGAAGTATTCACCGGCAGTTTTTGACTATTTTCTGTTCTGAATGGATCGTCTCTGTTTCTTTTTACCTCGAAGCATGACTCGGGAACAAAGGACTGCAATGTTTCAGTACTGGTTGAGCACTGTGGAGGTTGGTTTAATTTGAACACATTTCACAAATTCTGTTGGATTTGTGTCCATTTACCAGCTTAACACATTAATTTATACTAACAATTTACTTCATCATCGTCATCATCAGAATTTCTTAGGTTGTTATCCTCCAAATCACATCCTCTCAGCATTACAGCATTTAGCTTCAAGAGAACAGAAGGAACTGGAGGACAAACTGGCTTCTCTGGATGTGACGAGGGATGTTACAGCTCTACAGTATGGCAAACATCCATGTTATTACCATTTCTTATCTTCTGTTAAAACAGTTAGACGTCCAAAGGCTTTAGTGTCACTGTAATTTCTGGAATAATAATTTCAGGTACCGCTACGAAAGGAATCACCTCCTGGACATGTCAACAGAAGAGCATAATGAATTGCCGCCAGTTAAGATCCTCTTACAGGTGCTCTGCGAACACTATAACATAAAATGTTCAGAACGGCAGAATAAAATATATTGGTTATATTCTCATTTGAATATTAATAATCACTTTTAAATGATAGCATTTCACTTGCATGTTGTTGCAGTCTGCTTGGGAAGACATACAGCACAGTTTAGTGGAACTGGTCCAAACTCGCTCTAGAGTTCAGCAGCTTAAAAACCAGCTGTTGTCTCGTAAGAATGAAGCTGAAGAAGAGGTGTCTGGTATTGCCGATGAGGTCAACAATGATACTTTGGCACTGTACGTCCACTCACTTATCTGCTTAAAGATTAAATAAGTCACAAACATTCTGCTAAATCATGAAATTCTTCTAAAGGCTGAAAGAGCACACAGTTAGGCCCAGGTGTATTTGGACAGTGGCAATTTTTAAAACACCACAATGTATTTAAAATAAAACAATCAAGATGTCATTGAAGGATTGATAGACAATGGATTTATTTTAAATTAATTGAATGAATTCATTGATGCAAGTCATAGTCCAAATACTACTGAGCATAGCTGTGAATAATAATTTGGAAAATGTTTTTATGTGGGCAAATAAAACCCCGTATTTATTAATTCATTATATTGTTGGCAGGTCAGCTTTAGAGCTGGAGCTCCAGTGTGTGATGCAGGCAGTAGCCCGTGATCACATAAGAGACTGGTGTATCCAGCTTGACCAGCAAGCCAGAAGTCGACAGGAGGCGCTCAGAAACCTCCGCAGCCAGTGGCAGAGCATCCTTGACTTCAGACAACTAGTTGTAAGACTGAATTGATAAGACGTCTTCTAAACTTTGCTAATGTGAATGTTCGGTCAAGCAGTGTCTTCTTTTGAATCTTTAATTTTGGTTTTCCAGATTCATTGGCTACGTGTCCTATTGGAGTGTTGAGTGGCCAACTCTTCATGAACTTGAAATGCAAAGATTTTAATATTTCTTTAACGCGTCAATAAAATTTTTTGTCTCTACAGGCTGTCAGACAGGAGCAGATAAGAGGTCTGATTAAAGGGAACTCCACAACTAAAAAAGAGTTAATACGTCTGCACACAGAGGTGACAATGTTCTCCATGTATCGCAGAAAAGAGTGTATTTACTAGATTTGATTGGCTCACTAGGTAAATTAAGCGATATAATCATTTTTGCATATCTTCTGACTGTTTCCATTCCTTTTGCCTTGTTTCAGTTACAGGAATTTGTCCAGAGTAAAGTGGTGCCACAGTTTGAAAATGTTACCTCTGCCGCCGGCAGTTTAAGAAACTCTGTTTCTAAGGAGGCCAAACAGCTGGCAACAGTTTCACTTCTTGCTCTGGACCGAAGGACTGTTGATGGGTATGAGAACATTACCGGCTGTAAACTCCTTTTATTTTATTTTATTTTATTTTTTTGTAGTTTGAAATGTGCAGTTTTCTTGCTCTTATTTCTGTTGCTTTAATGATAAATTATACATTTCCCAGTGTAATGTGTCAATTTCTTTTCCTGTTATTTCAGAATGCAAAGAATCCCTGCGTCATGGTTATCCATCCATCGACTGCAGTCTCCAACCTTCAACAGCTTGTGTCACAACCTGGCTTTCCCACTGTACAGGGTGAGTGTCTGCTCATAATTCCTTTCCACTGTAAGTGTTTCAGTCATCATTATGCCCTAAGTTTATTTATTACATCTTGTCGTTGAAGTGTTTGTATGTAGTAGTTTTTATGTCTTGCCTCCAGTGTAGTCGTCATCATTGTTACCACACTTTGTACCATTTATCATACCAGTTGAACAAAGCCTTTTTTGTGGAACCCTGTACGCCAAGGCTGTGACATTCACAGTATTTGCATAAAAGTTGTGCTAGCAGCCCTGACGGTTCCTATTTCTCTTTGAATTCCTCATACCCACTGGTTTTGTTGAGGTTTTGGGTTTTTATGTTTTGTTCTTTTTCTTCTTTCTCTGACACAAACTAATGTTCCTCTTTCCCACACCTAAGGCTCCAGAGGACTTGTGTTCCCATGTGCTCTCCCAGAAGCTTGAGTTGTGTTTTTTCCATCAGTTACTGCAACTTCACTCTGCTACTCTGTTGAAAATACAAAAGGAAGCAGAGCACCTCCATGCATCTGATCAAAAAGGTACTCGACAAACTGACCGACAGTTGGTCATGTTTAATTACATACAATAGTATGTATGTGGCTATTTTTACACATGCCGTGCATTATGTACAAAGCATCCTATTGTATAGCAATTTGTTATTTGGGCAAAACAGGTTTGTGTAACCATTAGTGTTGAAATGTGGAAATAATCTAATCACAGCTACTGATTTTCATCATCCTGTTTGTTAGCCCTACTGTCCAGGGTCAGCCAGGAAGATCAGAAGATTCTGAAATCTCTGCTTCCAAGAGTCAGAAGCCTCACCGAACGTTGTGCCCAGGGCCTTTCCTATGGGGACCAAGTCAAAACCGCCATCACTTACTGGTGAGTCCAAAGTAGATAACAATTGTGTTTTCACAGCCAGTGAAACTGTCTAAAAGATAGAAGGAGAATAGTCTTTCTTTTAGTCTGTATAAAGTATTTTCATAATTCTAATCACATCCTCCGTTGATCTGGCGATGTCCATCTCCTTAGATAAGAGACAAGTCTATTGTCTACTACCTTAAACCACATTATCAAGTGAAAGTAAACTTCATGGTTCAGACCATATATCAGTTTGACATACTGAACACTGAAAATTATCTGTGATTATATATGTAGCTAGTAAATCGTAAACATTGGTTTGAACCTTTACTTATGCAATTGTTTAGTATTTACAGATCTACATGAAAGAATATCTTACTTTTTAATTAACGGTGTTAAGGCTCCTTAACAGGTTCTCTTGTGTGTGTGTGTGTGTGTGTGTGTGTGTGTGTGTGTGTGTGTGTGTGTGTGTGTGTGTGTGTGTGTGTGTGTGTGTGTGTGTGTGTGTGTGTGTGTGTGTGTGTGTGTGTGTGTGTGTGTGTGTGTGTGTGTGTCCATACATGTAGGTGGGATAAACCTGCACAGCATGTTCTACCTGACATCATCAAAGGAGGACTCACTTTTCAGCAGTGGTTACAAAGGTGGAGACTTGCTGCCAAAGCCTCTTAAGCGACACATCACAGTTTAAAAACATAAAGGAGATTCTACTCAGCACCTTTCATTGAACTTAATCTGTTCATTTGATTAATACATTCTGCTGCACCTCATTTAAACAGATCTCATATTAATATTTTTTTATTATACTCAACTTATTACTTCCACTGAAAGTGCATAACTAAGGAACTTCTCGTAGCCACTAAACATGAGCAATGAATAAAATGTGTTTGAATGTAAAGATGGACCCTTTAGTACTGATTATCTTTAGGCCTCTTTTAAAGTATTTAGGTTGCTGCGTTTTGTACTAATTATTTGGTTTCGTTGTGTAGAAGTGTCCATGTTTTTCCTCTCTGCGTGATTTGTTTGCCTCAAGTAACATAATACTAATAAAGCTGTGTTGATGAAGGTTACCACAAATGGAAACCTTTAAGCACTGTTCAGCACATCAGGGTTGGTTGCACTGAAGTGAACTGAATTTAAGAAACCATAAGTCAGTTAGGCTGCATTGTAAACTGGAAGGAAATGCAGGAATCAAGTGAACCAGACAGTTTTTCATGGATGATGAAACGTTTGTACCACGTAATAAACTGACCAGTCTTTAGTCTGTTGGCATCACATTTGACGCTTGTCACATTTTGCTGCGTGATGCTGTGACCGCTGCTTTTTACTTGTGTTTCAGCAAACAGGTAGTTAGTTGCAACCCCACAGCGAAGTTGGACAGATTGTGGCCCAGTCACACCTGTACTGCTCTTAATGTTTCACCACATGACGTCAGTCACCAATAAATCATTTAAAAACAAACGCGCTGCCTAGGCCGTGTTAAAGTTGAGTCTCAGCGCCGGGCTCGTCGCTCCACAGACGGACAGGCTGCTGCAGCTGCTGATGTGCGCTAACGTTCATCTGCGTGGTTGTCGTGGCTACGCCGTGAAGTCGCCGCCGCCGTTTCGCGTGGACTAGCATTGTTTCTTTGTAGCAGTGGAGCGATCTGATTCCTGTGCGCTCAGCTCCTCCCATCGCTGCGGCTGCGCAGTGCAATTCTTCACTCCGTTTTTTTTTCTGGCTTTCACTGCTACTCTGGCTTCCGGACGCCAAGACAGACCGCTGCCGCCGAATTTAAAGAGACAGGAGGTAGTTATTTTAAATGCGATAAACGGGAACCATTGTCCCTTGGCTTATTTTCCGACGCTTCTTGCTTCAGCTTGTTTAATTCGATGGCGCCGTTGAATGAAAATCGTGGCAAGTAGCAGCTTGTCTGTCATCGCCCTCCACTCTACTGGATTTTCCGTCCCCTTTTCTGCGCTGAGCCGAGACTGTCCAACCAGGCAAAGTAGGGTTGCTCGCTGGCAGGCTGGCTTCCCGACCGAGAGGAAGGTTTGTCGGCTAGCCAACAACTGGAGGTAACACCGAAGCTTCCCTCTCAAGTTGTGCTAGAGGCTCCCAAGCCTCCCGTCGCCGGGATAATGGCGAAGATTCAGGCACACAGCACCGCGAAGCAAATAAACCAAATTCAAGACAAGCCTTACGTTATAACACAAAAGCAAGTGCAGCAGCAGCACTTCCAGAAACTGAAGGTAAGCAGACAACGGACACGACAGGGGAAAAGTCCCCGAGAGTCACAACCATTTTGTTTCTCTGATCAATGCAGCGTATTTGAGGCTTTTCTCTCTCTGCCCTGACGTCGAGAGTAGTGAAAGAGACGGCTGGCTAACGTTAGTTAGCTCGCTGGCCTATTAAAAGTAATTCATCGCTAAACAGCCGAACGTTGACATTAGGGCTTAGATGTGTTCGCTGCCTTTCACTAATGGTCGTCTGAGTGACAGTTAGCGCCGAGTTTTTTTATTTAGGCTGTGGGTACAAGCCGCTGCGAGCAGACGCTAACTCAAACCTCGGCTGTGGGAAGTTCCTCCTTGTTCGTTTTTCAGCCACCCTGAACAAAGTGGAGGACGTCAGCCAGGCTAGCAAAGAACGGCTATTTCTGTTCATTAGCAGCTCCGTTACACATGTCTTTGTTACCGCACTCTTGCAGTATTTCCGTCCAGTTTTCTCCAACCCCACACTGCGACCGAGCACTCGCTGCGACTATTGTATAGATTTTATGCGGGGAGGTGTTGTAAGTGTTGCCGGAGTTGATTCTCGGCAGTTGGCTGGCTCTTGGCTAATGTTAGCCACGACAACCCTGTTCAGATGTGGATTATTTCTGACAATGCTTTGTGCGGACTCACATTTGATCGTTCTCTAACCTAGCTTGGATGTTGTGTCCAACAAAAAGCCTCGGTCCACTGAAAAGCTGCTCGATGCTTCTTGTGTTTGCGCATTTATTTATTTATTAAGCGGCACTTGTGTAGCTAACTAGTGCATTTGTTGATACGGCACTTGGGAAGAACGCAAACACTGCCTATTGATAAGACCGGTGCTAAACATGTCGTTTTACTGTGAACCCCTGCAGATATTTGTCTTTGCACAGTAGTTTCACTGCATTTGATAGTAAGCCCCCTAATATAGGACACTTCTATGCATTTATTTGTTTAATCACTAGTATTCCTTTCATTAGCTCCAGCCACACGTTCAAAACGCTTCTTAAATATGATGGCATGAAAAGTCTGTATCTCTGAGGCCTTATCAATTGCAATGTAGGATGTTTGTCAAGAAGTTTCTCCACAGCCCCAAGTGACACAGATTATACTTTATTCTAATGTGGAGTGTTTGTGTGTCTTATGTTTTCTCTTTAGGTTGAAGATGCCTTGTCATATTTGGACCAAGTCAAAATTCGCTTTGCGAATGATCCTGGCATATACAACAAGTTTCTCGACATCATGAAGGAGTTCAAGTCTCAGAGGTATTTATGAGGTTACAAATGAAGAACAGGCACGTGTTCTGAACAGATGCATAAAACCTATGCTCATCACCAGGAGTCAGAAAGAATAGCTTTAGTTGTGTAATTTTGATGAGGCAGACTCACACACAGATGATCATAGTGAAGCACATGTGTGGAACTTGAATAACATTATCCGGAGATTAATCACGCATCTAAAGGCTTCTATCTATTAGTAATAAGTTGCACATAACACCCTACTTTATTTAGTGAAAGTATATACTGTCCTGAAATGTAAGTGTGCGGTGACTTTAGATTTAGAGTAGGATAGTCAGTAATACAGCTAAAACTTGAGACTGGGTGTCTTTGTGCAGCACACAACACATGAAGCTAATCTTCAGCTACATCTTTATGCATGTCTATTTTTTTTTCTCCCTTCTCCTGATTAGCATCGACACACCAGGGGTGATAAACCGTGTGTCACAACTTTTTCATGGACATCCGGATCTAGTCTTGGGCTTCAATGCCTTTCTCCCACCTGGGTATCGGATAGAGGTGCCCAAGAATGGAATAGCCTTCCTTCAGTCTCCGTTCACTGCACAGGTCTGTCTGAGCTGAAGTTAATACATTCGCAGAATCATTGCTTTTATGTTGAGACCTAAGACACTTTTAACAAGTTCACTATTGCAAACCTGTACTTGCTGTGGTGAGGACATAGTTTTACACTGACCTTTTCTAGTTTAACGAAAGTGTAAAGCTGTCAAAAGTGTTTATTGTATGTAAAAGACACTAATGGATACACTGCTGTTGGTAGACATCCATTTTTGGCAATGCTGAAATACTGTAATTACAGAATCTACTGTGATTTAAAATTGAATAGATGCAATGTGGTTGATGGGATTTTGTTATGTATTTGCACATTAATCAAAGTTTTCTCTCACAGTAACTTGAAAAAGATGCAAAGACCAGTTAGTTCTGTTGTTTGACCTTTGAAATTCCATAGATTTAATTTCACTAGTGACTGAACAATAAACATGAACAGTCTCTTCTACGTTGAGATTTGATGTCACAGTAGCTGTATCTCAGTAGTAGTTTTATAAGATGTAAATGACATGAAATGACATTTATGCTACACAGTGTGCTGCGTATACCTTTTGCCATTACATTGGAGAGTGTAAAACCTCAGAATGTGAAATACAATTCCCAGACTTGAAAGAAAATAGTTTTCCATCATCTGGCCCAGCATTTATTAGTAAATACCTCTCCCAGGATCTTAACTGCAGTAAACAATTTTCTTCATTAATGCTCCTGTAATCATCCTTCTCGGTTTCTTCTAGTGACTTTGATCTGACTCCGTGTTACTGACTCACATCTGTGCAGGTATCTCCAAGCCAGCAGGGGAAGAGTGTTGCCACCTCTGCAGTGCCCACAACCTCAGGTAGTACCTCTGCTACAAACATCGAAGCTGGATCTGCCCAGACAAGTGCGGTGAAGGTGGCCTCGTCAGAGTCCCTATCTTCCCCAACCTCAGCAGGACCTCCAGAGCCTCCAAGCAGACTTTCTCTTCCCTTAAGTGGCAGAGAGAGCCAGAATCAGGCAACCACCTCGTCTGTGTCCCCACCTGCATCAGAGACGAGTCCTGTAGAGTTTGACAGTGCCATTAGTTACGTAAACAAGATCAAAAACCGCTTTTTGGACCACCCAGAGATCTATAGAGCCTTCCTAGAAATTCTCCATACATATCAGGTACAGTAGACGTAAAATGTGATTTCAGTTGCTAATAATTTGCTTATGTAACATAAACTAGATTTTTTTTTTGGTTCAAGGTTACTGTTCAGTTAATCTAAGCAGAGTTGAGAGAATGTATGTTTATTTTAGTGAGCATGTGACTTTTCTGAAATGCTTTACTCTTTAAATAAGAACAAGCCAAGTAACTTGGGTTTCAACCACAGTCTGTTCCTCGGACGACAGTGACAGTTATGGTGTCTTGCAGTGACTACTGACCAATGTAGCCGGGTCAGATAATCTAATGACGCCACATCTGTGATCGCCATTTTTCTGACAACTCTCATTAGAAAGAGCAGTTGGAGGTGAAGGAGAGTCGAGGCACCCGAGGCAACAGTGGGATGACCGAAGATGAAGTGTTTTCCAAAGTTGCCAGTCTCTTTAAGGGACAAGAAGACCTGCTGGCTGAGTTTGGACAATTCCTGCCTGATGCCAAGAGATCACTGGTTAGTCAAACAAATAGAAGGATTAATTAAACAACTCACAGTCTAGTCAGTCTAAACAAAATCAACACACAGTTCAACTCAGAATGTTGTCATGATTATATTATTGTTTATTAATCATTTTGAGTGTGCGTCTATATAGGATTGCTTTTCCTGACATGATTGACATTATTCATTATTTTTATTGTATTTAATTGATTTGGCTTTAATAACGATACATTCAATATGTTTAGCTCTTGAACAGTTGAATATTACACAAAATACAGCCTTTTTCTGACCCTTAGTAGTTGAATTAGTTGATCGATTGAGGGGATCCTGAACTTTAGCTTTGTCTCATGTAGTTCACAGGGAGCTCACTGACAGGAGGAAAGGAGCCCCTGAAAAGGCCAGAAGAGGAGGATGCGATAACCAAGCAGAACAAAAAGAGACCCAGGCCCATACTACTGCAGCACGTTTCCCCACTGCTAAAGGCAAAGTCCCCCTTTAATAGAACTGCCTCAGCCAATGCAGTTTTGCATGTATCTATATTCCAATAGCCTTAATTCTTAATTATATTCTTTTATTATTTTCTTTTTTGTAGAAGAAAATGAAATATTCCTGTACCAAAGATCAGTCCTTTGCCTCAGTTGGAAAACATGGAGTTTTAAGAGAATTCTCTTTCTTTGATAAGGTGAGGCATCATTTTCCAGTGTAGCGATGCTGGTTCATACTGTTCTCATCACCCGCAGCCACAGTATTTTCTTACTTTCCCCTTTTTCCTCAGTTGCAGCCTTTGAGTGTTTTTTCATGCCTTTTGTAATGTGATTGCTCTAATTTCCCTGTCAACCCACCCAAGGTCCGTCGCCTGTTTAAAAGTCAGGAAGTATATGAGAACTTTCTTCGCTGCATCGCCTTGTTTAACCAGGAAGTAGTTTCAGGAGCTGAGCTGCTACAACTAGTCACTCCTTTCCTGGGGTGAGTGGATGAAGAGATGATTGTGTGAAATGACTGAATTAAAGTTGATGCACAGATGAATGTGTACAGTAGTTGCAAATACCCTGATAAAAGTCTGTCTATACGCCTATATCTGGTTTTAAAGAGGCTTTCTTGTACAAAATAATATAAATAATAATAATTATTATTTCACGAGGTACTTTTAGCTTCATTATGTAAGTTTAGATCTACATGGTGCTCTATGGCCTTTACAGTAGCATTATGACACGCCACACACATATGAGTAGGATTAGTCTGATGGGAATCGACACAGTTTTGGTTTGCTGTTGCTGTTTTGGTTTGTCTGTCATTAAAGATTTCATCCATCTCCTTCCAGGAAGTTTCCTGAACTCTATTCGCAGTTCAAGTCATTTCTGGGGGACAAAGAACTCTCTCATGCGGTGTCAGGGCTGTCAGATCGCTACATGGAAGGGGGAGGGGGCAGAGAGGTAGACTATGCCTCCTGCAAGCGCCTGGGGTCCAGCTACAGAGCACTGCCCAAGACCTACCAACAGCCTAAATGCAGTGGACGCACTGCCCTGTGCAAGGAGGTACGCCCACTGACATTTTCTTGCAAAGTCAGTCAGAAGCATGAAAGCAAAGACCGACACATTGATGCATAGGGAAAATCCTTTATTCTACACTGTCTGTATGTCTGCAGGTGTTGAACGACACCTGGGTGTCGTTCCCCTCCTGGTCAGAGGATTCGACCTTCGTCAGCTCGAAGAAGACTCCATATGAGGAACAGCTGCATCGTTGTGAGGATGAAAGATTTGAGGTGTGTACGTCGTTACAACTGTTGTACTTACTCTCTTTAAAGGTAGCCATCAAAACTTCGTCAGAAGTGTGTTTTGTGTCCCTGGTCTTGTACAAGAGGGGTAAGAAAAGCTATTATTGGGACAATATTTTAGGTTTATGCAGCCTTCCTAAAGCTCTGTGCCTCTACTTACAGTTGGACGTAGTTCTGGAGACAAACCTGGCCACCATCAGGGTCCTAGAGAGTGTTCAGAAGAAGCTGTCCCGACTTTCACCAGAGGACCAGGACCGATTCAGATTAGACGACTGCCTGGGTGGCACCTCTGAGGTCATCCAGCGCCGTGCTGTGTATCGTATATATGGAGACAAAGCCCCTGAGATCATCGAAGGTCTCAAAAGGAGTCCTGCCACCGCTGTGCCTGTGGTGCTGAAGAGGTCAGGCCACTTTCCCTTTTTGATGCTTTTTGTATCTATTTCATATTTACTGGCTAACTAAAAATTGAATGAAAGAAATTCAAAAGCTAGTCCTGTTTGATTGTATTTTCTGAGATCTCACTGCCTTCTGCAGTGACATCTGACATGTCTTGAAAATTTAAGCAAATTATAGCTTTTTTTAAATGGGGCACGAATTATCACAATCTTAATTACACACATTGTTGAAATGCTCAAATCATCTTTTAAATCAAAGCTGAATATAAAAATTAGACTTTTGCTTGCACTTAGAGAGCACATTGAATTTACCATAGCAGCAGGAAGGTTTATCCAAGTGGCAGTACGAAGGAAGCGTTGGTTTGCACACAGCATGAGAAAGATCCCTGTATCAACAAACAGTGATTTGTGTGTCAGCAACAGCTGTGTTAAAATGCTTGTTGTTAGGTGAGATGCAGTTTATGAATAACAAAGATAGTTTAGTCCCTACATTCAACTACGCTGACTCACATTAACGTGACATATTTTTTAACATGTAACTTGTCATTTTCTCCAGGTTAAAGGCCAAAGAGGAAGAGTGGAGAGAGGCCCAGCAGGGTTTCAATAAGATATGGAGGGAGCAGTATGAGAAGGCCTACCTGAAGTCCCTTGATCACCAAGGGGTCAACTTCAAACAAAATGACATGAAGGCCCTGCGTTCAAAGAGTCTTCTCAATGAGATTGAGAGCGTGTATGATGAGGTGAAGCTCTCTTCCTATCCTAGCTACTCAACACTTAAGTTTTCATAATATAAAATAATAAATAGATTATTTATATAGTATACAAGAAAATATTGAATAGTGTTCAACTCTTAATTTGAAAGTGTTAAATTGAAAGTAAACACCTTGGCTCAAAATGCAAGAAAATCAAGATCCCTCTAGACAATTAGGAAAATGTCGAGTTGATCTAAAGGAAAGCTGGTTAACTGTCACATAGTTTTTCAGACTTTTCTTTCCTGACATTTTCCTTCAACATCTTAAAAACGTCTTACTTTTCCTGCAATGATGATGTACATTTTTACATTTGTCTCAGCGCCAGGAGCAAAACACAGAAGAAGGTGGAGTTGGTCATCAGAGCCGTAACGGATCCGGTTCAGCCTCCTCCAGTGAACCTCACATGGTGTTTACATATGAGGACAAACAGATTTTAGAGGATGCTGCTTCGCTCATCATCTACCATGTGAAACGTCAACCCACCATCCATAAAGATGACAAGGATCACATCAAGCGCATCATCCAGCACTTTGTCCCAGATCTATTTTTCTCCCGCCGCGGCGACCTCAGTGATACCGAAGATTGGACAGATGAGGAGCCTGATCCAGAGGAGGGAGGAGAGAGAGGAGGAGCAGCACCAGGAGGAAATGGTAATTCTAATAATGCATCAGGACCCGCTGCAGCCACAGGAAGTCAGTCTCAACCAGCACAGTCACAGTCCCAGAGCCAGAACCAGTCCCAACTTCAGCAGCAGCTGAACGGTGAGTCAAGACGGAGGCGTGGCAGCCCAACCCAACCTGCAGACACAGAGACCTCGACCACCTCCAGTAGCACATCCCAGCCCGCAGGCACCGCCACATCCACCCCCGGAGCGACACCTACGGAAACGGGTTCAGGTGCAGGTGTAGAAAAGGTGGATTTGCGTGACCCAGAGGCAGAGCACCAGAAGGAGCTGGACGGCGTCTACAATCTTTTTTTTGTCAACAACAACTGGTATTTCTTCCTGCGGCTGCACCAGACTCTTTGTTCGCGGCTGCTGCGCGTCTACCGACAGGCAGAGCGACAGCTGCTGGAGCACCGGGCGGAGCAGAGCCGAGAGAGGCTGCTGATGGCTGAGGGAAGAAGGGAGAAAGCGTGTGACCTCGCCATGGAGCTACGCCTCAAACAGCCAAGTAGGTTGAGCTGCTGACTCTCAAAAATGTAGGTGTATGGAAATGAAACCTTCCTATCAAAACGTTTAACGTGAGAAAGCAGCTCCCAACATGGTTAAATAGGTTCAGTGTAGGATCAGAAGGTTTTAAATAAACCTACCAAATTACCAGCAAAATACTACTAGAGAGGTTTATTAAACGGTCACTGATCCACGATGTGAATCAAAATGTATTTTACCTAAATGTTTCTAATTGATATTCATCAGTTAAATAACTAAAATGCCACTTTTTTCATTTCAATTACTGTCGAGGTAAAAATGTTGAAAGGCTGTTGTCCCAAACGTGGTGTCTGTGTTTACCACAGGTGAGGTGGAGTTAGAGGAATATTACCCAGCCTTCCTGGACATGGTGCGCAGTCTCCTGGATGGCAACCTGGATTCTACCCAGTACGAAGACACGCTGAGGGAGATGTTCACCATCCACGCCTACATTGGTTTCACTATTGACAAGGTCATCCACAACATCATTCGACAGGTAAACAAAGTTTACGGTGTGTAATGTGTAACTTCCCATCTACTTCTTGTTCCTAATGGTCTACTTTCTGCTTCTTTTTCAGCTCCAGCACCTTGTAAGCGATGAGGTGTGTCTGCAGGTGGTGGATCTTTATCTGGCTGAGAGGAAGCGAGGAGCAGCAGGTGGAAACCTGTCCTCCCAGTGCGTTAGAGCTGCTTGGGAGACCAGCTACCAGTGGAAGGCTGAGAGAGTGATGGCTGAAGAGAACTGCTTTAAGGTGAACAGTTTACACCCCTGTGTTCTGGGTTAAGTGCAGTGAGCAGTCACTTTAGTCCAGGGAACTACAGCAGTGAAAACAGTCCCGTATTACTGTTCATTTTGATAATTAAACAAAAGCTTCACTATGGCTTGATTCTGGTTTTATTCAGCGGTGAAATAGTTGAGTAACTGATTGTTTTGCGTCATCAGGTGATGTTTATCCAAAGCAAGGGTCATGTGACGATGACAATTGAGCTGCTGGACACCGAGGAGGCCCAGGCTGACGACCCGCTGGACGTACAGGTAAACAAAGTTGGAAACTATTGCAAAGCTTTTCCACACGTTTCAGCTGAACGAGCTGAAGTTAAACTTTAACCAAATGGGATGGAACTTTATTCTGCTGCTTTTACGCTCTCCCTCTCCTAGTGCCTGTCAACTTACATGGAGCAGTTTGTAGGAACAGAGTCCAGCCTGTGTTCTCAAGCTGAAGGCTACTTCTTCAAGCCCGTATTTCTGCCCAGGTAGGACCATTGACCATTACTACACTAGTTACTCCTTCAGCAGTCACCTCAAACCGTGGCCTCTTTGTGTGACATGTTTATGTACAGTGCACCTAAAGAGTAATAATATCACTGGTTGGGCGGCGTCATCAAGACAAACACACATTATAATGTCACAAAATTTCAGACCCCTCCTCGTTCGGAAACAGTTTTGGATGCTTTGCTTTTGTTTACCTCACCAAGCATTAGACTCATTATGTGGATAAACGAAGGGGTGAGGGAGTAGATGGAATAGTCACACCTCTTCCAACCACTCCAGCTCCGTTTAAGTGGGCCATTAACTGTGCCCTTTCTAGTGGATGTGTTCTTTATTTTTCAGGGGACGGATGAAAGGGCAGTGTGATAAATTGAACACAAATTATGTTTATCCACATGCACATGTATATATTGCCTTTGGAATTTGAAAGTTTCTTGATAATTTGTGATTTTGTGGTTCACTAGCCTTTCTAATGTCTAACACGTTTGTCGCTATCAGGAACCTGCGACGTTTCCGCCGTTGGCAGGTGCGACAGGTGGAGGCCATGCGCTGCAGGAGAGAGTGGCACCGTCAGCTGGGCGTGGAAAACGCCGGAAGCCTGGACTGTCGATTTAAACTCAATACTCACAAAATGGTGTTCGTCATGAACTCCGAGGATTACATGTATCGCAGAGGAGCACTGGTCAAGGCCAGGAAGGTCAGGTTCAATTTTAAAGGTCAGGTTTGGAGAAGCTGTGCCTCTGTGGTTTTCTCTGACAGTCTTTCTTCTTCCTCCACAGTCTCAGCAAAGAGTGGCAGTGAGCCAGCATGAACGCTTTGACAAGTGGCATCAGGGCTGGCTGGCCAATCATGTTACGGCCTCAGCTGAACGCTCTGTGCAGAACTGGCTCATGGGAGAAGAGGCAGAAGACATGATCCCTTGCAAGACTACCTGCCTGTCGACTGAAGTGAAAGGGCAGGCGGTCAACAGATACCAAGTTCATTACAGCAGTAGCAAAGCCCCAGCCTCACCTTAGAGGCCTGCATAGTGATGGACATGCAGTATGTGCACACAGACGCACACCGAGGTAAATGCATGGACTTAAAGGACATTCATACACTAAACGCATACAGACATCTGGAGTCTCGCTCCTTCACATGTTCACTCATTCACTTCTACTCACGGATGAAGAAACTGGCAGAAAAGCAGTGAGGGAGTGAATGAGTGCACAGTGAGAGGAGTGGGGAAAAGGACCTCCACAGACATTGTTGTAATCAATGAGAGTGAACTCAGCCCTGCCCTGATTGATGGGACGAGTTGGACCCAACCGCACAAAAATATCCTTTGTATCCTCTTCATCATTCTAGCTTCTCTGGTGGCACTAAATTTAATAAGACTGAAGGACGGAGATTGTTGATCAGGTGAGAAGTTAAGAGATCATGAAATTTGTTTCAGAAATGTGAATGTGTTTCTTTTCTTTTTTTAAGTCAAGTGTAGTTTTTAGCTTCTAAAGCCAGAGAGCCTTCTGCTTGCTTCTTGGTTGGATTGTGCGTGTTTATACCGAGGGATAATGGTAAATGTGTGTATGTATGTGTATCCTGTTCTTCTCATTTTGTCTGTTTGTATGTCCGGTACAGGCTCCACAACTCGAGTAATGACATCATTACTGTATGTGCATATATACAACACTTTTATATATGCATCTACATGAGTTAATCAATACATCTAAAGTTCACATGGTTCTTTATAGTGTTTGCTGTCGGCCAACTATTGATGTTCGCGTTTCGTTTTTTGTATTTTTCCATTTTTGTTGTGTTGTAGCTAAACAAATTATCAAGAAGCAACTAGGAAACCTTAAAGTTAATTGGTTTATTATTGATGAAGCAGTCAGATTATGTATCACATTCATGATTTCACCAAATGTTTACTTTGCATTGTCTTTTTTTTGCATACTGACATTGAAAATAAAAGCAAAATATCAGTGTTAAAATAGAATGTATAACATTTATCCTGTATCAGTTATCATAAAATAAACAACCTAGTTGTGATCTTCTTAGATGTTGACTGGCAGGATGGGTTGACCAAAGTCTAATGTCATCTTCTGACATCGATGCATAAGTTTTATCACAGACTCAAATTAGCAAGTTTAAATTTGAACAATTGTCAGTTTCTTCTTTTGTTATTGTACATGGTGCTGAAATCACTGACTCTCACCAAAACGTTGACAGAGTAGGTGTTAGGAAAGATCATCACCAGCATGTGGAGTTGGGGAGTGTACTTCTTTATTTCTTAGCATTTTCTTTGTTTGCGTAAAGGTCAAGGGGATTACGTTTTGAAGCAAAGCCCATCTGCTTAGGCAGATCATCATATAGTTGTAAGTTCCAGAACAGCTACTACATGGCTTTCTAGTGAGGCTGTTTGGCCAGCTGTCGGTTAAACTCTTCATCTCGGCCACTTATTTTCTTCTGTAAGTGAAAGAAAATGTGCATTATGACAATGTCTTGGACGGCTGAAAATCCGCTGTGCTCTCCTGTGATTTTATGGGAGCGTCGTCTTTGCCAAGAAGTGAGATTTTCAGGATGATTCATTCAGCGGGTTGGCACGCTGAACAGAACAGCGTGAGACTCTCTACCCACCAGGGAAAAACACAGCAACAAAAATAACACCATCAAATCCTTTAATGCTGCCGTCATGTTTGGGTGAGTTCTTCGCCCTCTATTTGGATGGAGTTGTCACTTTTATCTGGACCTGCAGCGCTGTACGTAGGTAAGCACGAAGATGTGAAGCTAACGGTAATATTTCCTATCTGTACATGTTAAACTCTGAATCAACTTCTAAGACAAAGTTCAGCGCTGTTATTAGGCATGTAGGCGTATTGTTCCCTCTGTTGACGATGGTAGAAGTTTTTTAAATCAGTTTCTGTCTGGTTCATTGATCCCCTCACTGCCTGCCTGAGTTCAGTTAGCGATACATTGGGAATCTGCTACATACTGGTTTATCATGCATTGGACAGTGTGTTGGTGAATTGGACAACAGATTGTAGCATTAAAGTTTCCATTTGACATTGTGAACCCTGCAGGAAGCTGTAATCTTCTCTGTCCTCTACCAAACTTCACAGAACTGCATCAAAGCTGCACTAAAGGGGGAAGACGCACCAGACATCCACCAAACCCAGGGCAGCCTGCAGTAAAACCAGTGGGTCGGAGCAGGTTGCAACAGTTTGATGCTGAAGAATGGAGTCAAGAGGCAGAGTGAGTTTTAAAAATAATCATGGTTTATAAAACCCAGATATGACAGGATCACCAAAGTGTTTACAGGAATACAAATACCATCAGGAAAACCATCATAGAACAGTGTTATACACTCGACATGTACAAACTACTCTGTAAAAGGGACTCGGGGAGGATGGGTCGGACTGTAAGACATTTTTCTTTTTTGAAGTCTTTTAAAATCACATTTAGCCACAATGTATTTATTCTATTATCTTTTCTGTATCTTATCAAAGTAGAGCATCCATCTACCAAACCACAGGTACTAACGTTCAGCTAGATTAGAGAAAAACCACATCGAGAGAGGGGGAGGATGCACACATATCAAGCACGATAACGTTTGAGCAAGCAGTGAATGTGTTTCACCCATGATGAAAATGGAACGTCAGGGCTTTTCACCGTCATCATCTTATCGTCACAAACTGTACAAATAACCCTGTTTTTGTTGTGCCAGCGGCTTCCGCGTACTGAGCATCTGTGAACACACTCTGGCCTCCGATGAGGCAGCTGCCAGCCGAGGTCTGCTCCTGAGACGGGCTCAAGCAGATCTGGGGTCAGTTGACGGGTGCCTTGTCATGGTGCGGGTCTTCTCTGGACTGGGGCCGTTTCCTGTGACATCGATCTCCAGGACAGTTTACAACAGATGCAACATCCACGTTTTCATGCATGTTTAGAAATGTACAAAACACTGGGACAGCTTCATGACACGGAAACACGCCCCCACCTCCTGCACGAGCCCTGGACATAAACCCTCCCCCTCGAAATCACAAACGATACCAATCACATTTTACATTTCTATGGATTTTTTTCCCAGTTTTTATACAAACACATTTTCAACAGATTTATACATGAAAAAAAGTGCAGGATTGTGAACAATCAACAAAAAAAGCTCCTCATCACCTACAAAATACTGCCTGTCTGAGCAAAAATGGCAATGTATGAAATCAATCATTGTTCCAATGACTGCTAGTATACACATGTCCAATAAATTAAGATCTATGTACAATGTAAAAGTGAAGCAGCATGCAGACAGAACAACAGCTATTTTACACAACCATCTGCTGTAGTGTTGTGCTCTCCGACACAAAGCGAGTGTGAGTGTGTGTGTGTTTCATGTTTTACACCTGTGCGCACGTATAGGAGGTGTTCGGTGCTTCTTAGCGGACGGCGACGCTTCTCACCTAACGGATACAACTTTTTTTATACTTTCCAATAAACATCCAGCTCATTGCACACAGAAACTTCTCAGTCTGCCTTTGTGGCTTTTTGTTCTATGACTATCTGGCGACACCGTGTCCCCGTAGGGGCCAGAGCGAGGACGTTGAACAGGAAGAGATGTGTGAAACTGTTAAGTTTGTCACCAGCCTCAGCTTCTACCCTTCAAATTATAAGAGCTCTTTGGCTCTGAACTGTTCTGGATGTACATCGTTGTTACTTCTGAAGCATTTGATATTTTAAGTCAACTAAACAGAGAAGCAAGACTAAACAAACGTGGCCAATTTAGATTATTTAGGGGAAGGAAATCACACATTTTGACTGTCGAGGCATAAAGAAGCTTCTTATTTAACTGCCATTATGCGAGCTATCGATCACTATCTGAGCCGGGCGCCTTCTGTTCAACACTTCCAACTCACTGGGGGAAACCGCGGCTACATTGTCTCTGGCCCAAATGATGACAATCTGCTGTACTTTACTTAAATGGTAAAATTGGGTCTGTGGTGAAAACAGGCCCATTTAGCAACAGTGACATTTCATTAGAAGTCTCACGAGGAAGCAAAAGACAACAAGCAACCGCCTGCTACACTGACAGTAAACATCAGAGGTGAACAAACTGCATCCTCCTGCAGTTGTGACTGAACTAGAGCCCATTTGAACCCTGGCTCTGTGCTGTGAACAGCTGGCATATGCACTCAGCTAAACACAAGTAATAACAGTAATGCGACTAATTCTGCTCACGCGACTGGGATATCAGCTATAAATGAAATAACGCATTCAAACAAACGTCTGGCTCTGTGACCTTTGACTCTCTGGGGCAGGTTGGAGAGACACAGCTACTCTGGCAACATTCATTTAGAAGCGTAAAGCTTTGGCTTATTACAGCAATGTGCATAAGACACAGTGGCCAATTTATTACGTCCACCTGTAGGATCTCATGCAGTCAGCTGCTCTGCCATGGAGTCGGTCTCACAAGCTTAGAATTCCTCCATGTTTACTGAAATGCGTCACATTAAGAGGTTTCTAAGCAGTAGAAGTATCAACATGTATTTTAAAAAATGGAGGAATGATAGAATTCATGGCAGAGCTGCTGTCTCACACTCCAACACCCAGTAGCGAGGCTGGAGTGGGGAGTTTCAGCTATGAGCTCCTTAAACACATGGTACGAGTCTAACTGAAGCGAAAACATTCCAGATATTATAAAATACATTGTGTGAACACTCAACGTAGCCTTAACAGTATAAACACGCATCAAAGCATATTAAGATGATCACAACGCAACTTCCCAGACTAGAAATGTTTGAATGTCGTTGTTTCTTCTTGTTGTTTCCTGCAAATGCCTCCAGGGCTGTAGTTGTACACTGACGTCAACCAAAACAAACAAACAAACAAAGAAGTATAAAAAGAATCAACGAGTTGAAACCAGTTGATTAGTTGTGATATGCTGCGTTGTGAGTCCTTCCTCTGGTTTCTATTGATTAATATTTAGTCTTTTGTTTGGCTTTGACTTCTCCCTGTTGATCCTAGTAGAGTTAAAAAATACATGTAAACAGTAAACAGTCGTCTGGAGCCTCTCCTACATAAATACAGAAAAAAGTAAAGACAAGTCGAAAGAAACAGCTCAAAGAAGCAAAACGTACTAAGAACGTCCGTTTAAAAAGAAGAGGATAATCCCAGGGCAGCGTGGACTGTGTTTCCAGGCGTGTGCAGCTCGTTTCCAGTGATGTTTGTCCATCCGTCTGAGTGGCATCATCTCTCCTCCACTGTAGCGATGTTACGTCATGTATGTGCTTCATGGTGTGTTTGTGCAGTACAACGTGAATTCTATACTTATAAAGACCGAATATACTCACAAGCAAGTACAGATGAGGTAAGTTTCTCAAGGCGAGGGCAGATCCTCACTGATTAAAGGTTCACATGAAGGTTACGACACATAAGACTGAAATGGAGAAGGCCTGAGGTCCTTATAAGTATAGAGTGTGTGTGTGTGTGTGTGTGTGTGTGTGTGTGCGCGTGTGTGCTGACTCAGCTGAAGGCTTCATCGTCCGTGTCTTCAATTAGCACCTTTGTGTCCTTTTTCGATCTAGAAAAGAGCAGAACAAGCGTATGAGCCACAACATGTCAGATTCATGTCCATGACACAAAAGCTCCAAACCACTGATAGTATTTTTGTTGTTTGCGAGGCAGGTGGCAGGCTCGGCCGTCTTCCTTACTGTGAGGACGACAGCAGGGGGCGTCGCAGCGACAGGCTGTAGGACCTCTTCCACGTCTTCTTGCCTGAGCGGTTCCGGACGCCGTCCTCCTGATCCATCATCTGCTCCAGCAGCGTCTGGTCGTCGGCATTGAGCGGCGCCACTGAGATGTCCCTCACCGCACGGAACTCACCACAGTTATTCAGGTGTTCGTTCTCCAGACGGAAGAAGTTCCACACAAAGCGTCTGCAGGAAGCCAGAGGAGCAGGAGAAGGCATGACAGCGGCGGACGTCACTGGTGCTTGTGATATCTCCAGCTTTCCTTTACTTAAATGCGTCATGATGTCACACCCGCTTATTTCTCTCATTCTGCTTATATGAACAAAGGGCTTGTAGATTTCATATTAACAGATTAAAGTGTTATAGTCCCCACCATGTGTTTTATAGTCAGACTCTAAAGACGTTTGAATTGAAAAGATTTGTGTGAAAGACAGATTATTGATTATTAGTATTATTCTAAATGGATAAAACTGTGTGAACCCAGATCAGCGTGTGATCTGAACCCACCTGAAGACCTCGAGAGGAGCCAGCACAGTAGCTATGATGTCGCCCACAGAGTGGATCTTGGTCATTGTAGTCAGAGAGATCTGGATTGTCCAGGCGAAACGCAGGATCACGTCTTCTATGATGGCACAGTAGTAGTAGGCCTGACCACAGAGGAGACAGCGTTACTGTGTGTGTGTGTCTGTGTGTGTGTGTGAGTGAGTGTGTGTGTGTGTGTGACACTGGGTTGTACCTTGTGTGGATAAACAATTTCTTCTCGGAGGAAGGTGTTTTCTCCAGCTCCACGGTCAAACAGCCCCCAGTCCATACGCAGATCCCAGATCAGTGTGTACACGGAGCTGATGATCGAGAACACGATGAGCAGGTAGAAGAACATGTCGGCGTCCGAATGCTCTTGTTCTGGTAGAAACACATAAACACAAGTTAATTTCAGGCCAACGTTAATGTGATACATTGACCACTAGATGGAGCCTGACAGTCGCGTTAACACTACCTATGCTTGATTTCATCCTGGCAGCCACAGCTCAATTCCCATTTTCCACCAGGTCACAAAATGTTGATACATGATACAATCATCATAATAATAGAAACACAACAATGAGATATTATCGACCAGGTGAAACATCAAACTCTGTCGTAGTTTTTCCATTTTAGGGGCTGACAAGACGCCACAGAAGGATCCTTCAGCAAAAACGAAACTAAAGCAACGAATCATTCATCAATCATCAAAATAAGTCCTGTTGTCTCATTTTCACATACTAAGGTATAAATAAATAGAATAAATGAAAACACCCTGTACTTTATAAATATCGCTTCTTGCATCTGTGTCAGTCATTGGAAAATAGTTTTTTATAAAAACTCATCCTCACAGTCTTTGAAGAATAAGACTGGTTGGGGTTGGGGTCACCACGTTTGCGTGACGTCTTGACATGTACTGACATGGTGTTGATGAGTATTTAATCTGTGTTTGCTCCAGGTGCTGGTGTCAGCGTGTGATTAGTCAAACAGAGCAGCTCCTCCGTGTCCATATGTGTCTGATGTTTCAATCGGAGCACAGCAGCCACCAGACGTCATTTGTTACAGTCACTGCTCCGTCCTGCTCACAGCCACCGAGACGCCAGGGAGCAACGCAGGGACATAACAGAGAGCTACCGCTGAGCTATTGTGTCAACGGCTGCACCCATTGTGCCCTTGGCTTCTTCAGATAAGTTCCTAGGGCCTAGAGCGTTTCCAGAATGAACATAGTCCTGCACAATAGACTCCTTTCACTGGTGTGATTCCCTTGGCTCGTTTTTAACCCTTCACTTTCTGTTGTCCACCAGCTTGGTTAGCCGCCGGGTCATTAAGAGCTGACACGTGGTGAAAATGGACATTGATCAGACGCTCAGTAGAAGCTAACGTTGGTCACCGACACACGCTGCTAGTGATCTGTCTCTCTCTCGCTCACACACTGCGCATAGGCGCCTAAGGGGTTAAACACTATTACAGATACAGCACTTGAGCACTTGTTTTATTCAGTCGGCCCATTTCCCACTGATGGAAACAAGTTTAAAGCACGACCAGTCAGCCGCTGCCATTAGAGTAATTTCTCATCTGTTGCCATAGTAACACAATCCATCCTACGAAGCGGTGTCTGGCTGAATGGTTTCAGACGTCCCTCGGTTGTTAGCAGTTACACGAAGAGTCATTTTCCCCTCTACAGTCAAGTTAAAGTAGCATCTATGAAAATAAATCAGCACATTTTATCACCCAACCACTGCAGCACAATACATCTCAACAATGTCTGATGCCCTGATGCACAAATACTAATCAATCCAACTACGGTTCATAACAATCGGACATTGATAAAGCAATTTCATGTTGTAAACAGGGGTTTGAATACAGGATTTCTACGTGAGTGTTGAACATTTTTACATCGTCCACCACTGTATCCGACTTTCTCCAAATAATTGGAGAAAGTCCAAGCTTCAGCACCTTCATCAGTGAAGGTTAATTCAGGCCGTGTCTGGCTCCAGATGTGAATATGTTATCTGTAGCTGTACAGAGTCTGTTTGGCCTTAGAAGGGTGAGCTGGAGTTCAGGCAGAGGGATTTGACTGAGAGCAGTGGGTTTATCTTCACCGGTGATGTGTGAGTTTGATGGAGGTGCTACGATTCCTCTAAATAAATATATAAATGAGAGAGCAGTACATGAAATGAAGTTATAAAAACTGTCAGGTCTGGGCTCATCTCCATTCCAGTAGAGTCCAGCAGACCAGGTCTCCTCTCCTCTCTGTTTCCTCTCTTTTAGTCTTTCATGTTATCTCTCTCCTCTGTTCTAAATTTACTCACCCGTCACTGCAGTTTGACTCGTTTCCACCTCTCTGCACACAGGCAACGTCTCACTGAGACCAACGGGACTAATGTTTTCTTCCGTCTGGGTTATTTTAGCTGGGATTTTTGACACCATCAGTTCTTCTTCACTTGTCATGTTTGTAATTACCTGGTGTATCATGTGACTTCTCCCTCCGTTCCAAGCGTCTTTTGTCTTTCTATTAGAAGCTTTTTTTCGCAAGCTGCTCCTCACATGAGAAAAATCCCAAAGGCTTACATCAGCATTAGGCCTGTAACTCTTCTGCATCTAAAACAGCAATAAGTCTCAACCTGCTCCACATTAAGCTGAGCTCGTATTGATCCTGAGTAAAGTATCCGTTTCACTGCAAGGGTTTAAACGGCATCTTGCAGGTTTTGGGAACTAAACCAGGAAATCCTTCACCATCTCTTTAGTTACAGTTCGCTGAGCATCTGCTGAAATTACAGTTTGATGGCAGTAAGGTATTAGATTATATTTAACCGCAAATCCCAGCCAAAAAAAAGGTTGGGACTTTATTTGCTTAAACTGCATTACAGTTTGACCTGTAAACTCCATACAGGAGACTGTGGCTCAGAACCAGGAACAGTAGACACTGAGCACCACTTAGTCCTCTGCAGGGAAACTGATGGCTAATTTGTTCCACTTATAAGCAGTTTGATTTCCTGGAGCTAATCGCGTCCTGTTCCAGGAATGAGCACGGTGGCGAGGCGGTGAGGTCACACGGCCGCCATCAAGGCTGCGATGAGCTTATCAATGAGCGTGACACACGGACATCTGGAGCCCTGCCAGACGCTGACCATCACTGCACTGACACTCACAGCTGGATTCAGATGTGTGAACACAACACCACAGAGGTGTGTTGTCTGACAGATGTTGGGTAGCGACTTCCTGTCTAGACTAAAACGACACCAACTTTCTTCCTGCCTGTACTCACAGCACATTCTGACATAGTGCCATCATTCATCTATCAGGAGCTCTACAATTGACCAAAACATGAATTTTTGCCAAGATATAAATCTTTTCCCCACAGGCAGTTTCTTTAACCATCCATTCATAAACCTTGTGCGTGTCTGCCCTCCCTCCTCCTTAACCAGCGATCAGTCTTGGTCTCCATCATCATGCAGGATGAAAGAAAGCTTCACACAGAATAACACATGAAGAGAGGCCATTAGTCTGTGGGTCCACACGCTTCAGACCAGAGAGGAAAGGAGGATATGGTTTAATGGACGCCTTTCCTCCACAGCTGGACGGGAAGAGAGCAAGGTCTGCCTGCGTGTTTGCCTGCCTGCCTGCCGTCTGTCTCTCTGTCTGCCTGCCTGTCTGTCTCTCTGTCTCTCTGTCTCTCTGTCTCTCTGTCTCTCTGTCTGTTTGCCTGTCTGCCGTCTGTCTGGAGCATAGGAGGAAAACATCTTGATTTGATACTGGAACCGAATAAAGTAAATAACCAATGACAATTTAAAGGAGAGAGAAATAGGTTCATTGCTGACATTGGACTGGCAAATAAATATATGAAATAATGCTTTATTATTTATTATTATATTAAATGCTTTATACTTTCTTATTATTTATTATAACATTGTGGCCAAATGTTTGAGATGGAGAAATGAATCCTACGTCTACGTGATCAAGGAGTGTTACTATCTCTGAATGTGAACTCAGAATAATTACAGGCTAATTGTGACGCTGTCAGCAAGCGGGTGACTTTTTATCCACTCTCCTTTCCTCTGATTTTCCTCTTCAAACCTTTTTTCGGATAGATTTCTTCTTTCCCTTCCATTTTACTTCCCCTCTCCTCCTGCCGTCAGACCAAATGTCGGACCTTGTTTATTTGTGCCTGTGTTTCAGTGAAAAGCTCCAGGCTTTGGCAAAGAATCCAAGGCCTGCATCCTCCATTTGAAAGGTCAAGGTCATCCCCGCTTTTCTGAGCACACACGACTTGATTCAAAAGCCATGAAAGCCTGCGTGTTGTCGACCTGTACGTGCACATCAACGCTCACGCACTGAGCTTCGGCCTCAGTCCGGTTTGGATTCGGTCTGACTCAAATCGGCAGCTGAGAGGAACTGATGCCCAGGCTTCAACGTCTGAGTATCATACACATACTCTGTCTTACCGTTGTGTGTAGCATAGAGCGCCGCAAAGGTGACGACGAAGAAGGTGGTCGAATATTTCCCAGCATTCACCAGGTGAGGGAAAGCCCGCTTGGTGTCATGGTAACGCCTCAGACACTGGATGAAGCGCAGCCAGGCGGGCAGACACTGGATGATGGCGCGTAGACCGTACGAGTAACTGTGGCAAACGAAGTCAACGGCACCTAGAACAGAGAAGCATTAGTGATGGTCTCCTCCTCCGCCGCTACCCACTGTTATGGCGTCGCCACCTTCGCCTTTGCACAGAAAAGCTCGTCATTATGAGAGTCACACGCCGACCTCTTAGTGGCCGTACACTCTCACTCCATTAGCTTCATGTTAATTGGTTTTGTGGAGGCCCAGGTGCCAAGGAATTAAATTAAAAACATATTTATGTCGCATTTCCTGAGAAGAATCCTCTGCTGTCCGGCAGACGGCCAACTGTAGCCTGTTTACAACCGGAGGTGCGTTAAACGGTCATCTCAAGATTCAGTGCACCTGATGATAACTGCTCTTTAACAAGGTAATAATAATTTACTTCTGAGCATTAGCCCCCATCGTCTCACCTTTGTCTTTGGGTAGCAGGCCCTGCTTGTTGCTCCACTGCAGCTCGAATATGTAGAAACAAATGAGATACTCCAGGTCCATCAGAACAAACACCAGAGAGTTGAGCTGGTCGGCCAGCCAGAAGTCTGCGAACTCCACGCGGTGGAACGGAGCAGTGAACACACGAAACTGAAGGAGAAGCACCGGTGAAAAGCGTAATATAGACAGATGTTGAGGCCTCTACGTGACAGTGAAGAGCAACGAATAACAGCAGCAGCAGTAATGAAACCGTCTATTAATGGTCTGAAGCCACAAAGGGACAAAGCCTCCGCTACAGGATGCTGCCGTGAGTCACGCCACCGTGTGTGTCACCAGGTACACGACACAAGATTCAGTGTGTTGAATTTTGGCAGGAGCACAGTTATTGACCTCACTTGTAAAATGATACAGCCCAGCTCAACTCTTTCCATTTACGCCACCCCCTCCAGGCTACATCTGACATTCAGGAGCCACTTTCGCTCTCAGACTCACACGCTCAGAAGCAGGAACCCTCATGCTGCAAATGTCAAAGAATATTGATTTTCTTTACATGTATTAGCTCATTACACATTTTTCTCAACCTGTCAATCAAAATCAGTATCGATCAAGCGGCCGTCTTACTCATCGTCACTCTGAGTAGATGTCTCGAGGTTAAGCCTGCTGCCACCATGTGGTGAGGTTTTCATTTCCTGAGCAAACAGTACTGATCCAGCTTGTAGCTTTGCAGTTTAATGGGATTTTTGTCTTCTGTCAGCTGTTTATCGTTGCGTGACAACACATTGTCTGCATCAATAAAACGACCATTAATACTAAAAATCCTAAACGGTGGACTTGCTTGGTGCATGAGCCCACATGTCCAACAGCTCATTACAGCTCTAATTTCTGTGGAGGCCAATCAAGACTGACAGTAATTATGAAGCCACACCAGAGGAGGGCTGGGCAGAGCTGCTGGGACTGTGAGGAGCTGTGGACGGAAGACAAGATTTTGAGGAGGGGACTGCTGCTCACGGGGGGGAGGCTGGGAGGGACGAAGGGAGGAGAGCGTACGTGTGAGGAGAAAAGGGAGGAGGGCCCACGGAGCTGAGGGCATCGGCATACTGATAGATCAGTGCCTGTAATGATTGCACAGTCACAGCCTCCACCTCCCCTGAGACGAGGCTGCATCCTATTATCCTTCAACCCCCCGTCACACCTCGCTCCCCTCCCTCCCAGCCCTGTAGCGTGGCCTAGACAAAGACTGGAACAACATCGAGGGGTTGTAAACATGAGACTTTAGATAGATATCTGAATAGTACATGCAGTCTTTTTGTGTGAGACAGACATACGCACACTATTCACAACTCATTTTCAAAGACCATCAGCACGTGCGTAACATGTTCCAATGAATAACTCAGAGGACTGACCAGCAGCTTGAGAAGCCAGAAACGGGCTTTGTAGTAGCAGGTTTTGAAGGGGTTGATGAGGAAAAGCATAAAAAATCCGTAGAGGACGAGCGGGTTGATCTGCATGGGAAGGTGGATGTAGTCGGAGTACAGACAGGAGAGGATGCTGAGACACCACAACACGCCCAGGAAACCGGCAATCTGCAGGAAACAGGAGACGGGCGTCACAGTAAAACAGCCAGTCGACTAGTGTGAAGGTTGAGGATGAATAAAACCCTTGTATATGCTGAAACTCATCAAATTCCCTCATTGTGACCTTGTGGACACTTTGTGATTTTGTGTTCATCTGAGCTGCCAGAGAAACTATCAGCATATGAATAAAGAAATAAAATAATCTTTGGTCATGATTAAGCTTCGTAGGTTTTTCATTCTGCAAGACCAGGAATATTCTGTTACGCTGACCTCAAACAGATGCTGGTGAGAGAGGTTGTTTCGAGGGTTGATTTCAAAGATCAGGACGTGATTGACTCCGGCCTTCCTCCATCCATAAGTATTAATGCCCAACAGGAAGAGAAACTGGATCAACAGGAAGCCGCCTCGATAGATTCGCACCAGAGGCCACACGTTCTCGTTGGGGATGAACACAGCACCTGAAAAATAAACATCAGCGACCAAAGTATTATTTGACTGCTTTATCGCAAATAAATTGGAAAACATAAAGCCTCCCAATCAGGCTGATCGTTTATGATCATTAGGATTGTTCCATTGGCAAATTGCAGGACATAAATAATACAAAATGTCAAATATTGATTCAACTTACCAGAGAGAACAAAGGCGACTGCAAGAATGATGAAAAAGCCAAAGTAGAGACCGACGCGAAACGTTGTCCAGGCCAAAGCAGGCTGAACCAGCAAAGAAGGACACAGGATCATCGTTCTCACACACATATAAGACAAAATAAAAATGTGTACTTTGCTATGATGTCACTTTATTACACACGACTGTAAAGGAAGTGGACAGATCAATATTCATCCAGTAAACGTGAAGTCAGACATGACAGTAATTAATGTAGTAATAACAGATAATAAGATGAGATTTTAGAAAAATGTCTGTTCAACAGTGGAAAGGCTCTTTTAAAATCAATACTCGAGGCTCTTGTGCTGGCTTCCTCCCTCTTTGTGTCTCTTTCATGACAAGCTTCTCACCTTTTATCAAAAACACAATTACAGCGAGAAAAATCCAGAGATGATTCTTGCTGGGATCGTGAAATGACTAAATCGATGTGTCTTCTGCATTATAGCATCATTTTGGCCACTGTTCTTTGGACGTAGAGGCAGCATGTCTTACCTGAGCTGCCCCCAGCGGAGGAACTCTCAGCCTCTTCATGGCCTTCTGACGATCTCCTCCCTCCAGCTCCGTGGTCACCAGAGTCTGGACACAATTCAAGCACGTACGCTCAGTTTTTCCTGCACAGATTCGTTTCGTTTTCTACCAATGTCTCTGTTTGGTGTGAGCACCTCTGTCTCAGAGATGAGCTGGGTGATCTTCTTGCAGGTGTAGAAGGTCGCCACCTCCACATGAGCCACGCGCCAGTCAGCCCCGCGAGACGTGTCCAGGATCTTGTCATGTTTCTTTAGGATCTTACGGAAACCGGTGAAGTTCAGGTTCTGTTAAGATAAGAAGGAAACGGCTGTCACAGATCCACAGCAGCCAGACGGACTGAACGCGGTTGTTCTTATCCAGTGTGTGTGCGTGTGCTGGAACCTGATAGTTCTGGAGCAGGATGAGAATGAGGTAGAACTCGCTGAAGGCCAACTTCAGGTCCTTGATGTTGTGGTGTTTGCAGCGCTCCTCCTGCGACATGTTGAACATGGTTTTGCGTTTGCGCAGGCTGGGTGGTGCGACGCTCTCGCGTTGAGCGTCCAGGGACGACTGCAGCTCATTTTGCAGTGTGGCAAAGCGCCTCTGGGCTTCAGCGAGCTTTTCTACGGTGGACGAGAGAAGAACAGCATCTCAAGGTTTCTGTAAGACTGAACTACTCCTGTTGTTGCTGACCTTCACGCACCCACAAACATTCTTCAGATAACGCACATCGTGGCCTCTGGGAAAGCACACGTCCCTTCTTTGACATCTAAATTAGCAGCAGTGTGTCCAAGCAGTGCTCAGATGAACACAGCAGAAGGTGTCAGCATCTCAAACGCCTGCCACTAATCTGCGGATTACAAGGCCATTTCATCTTTATGAGCTTAACGAACCTGAAACACGAGGCAGGTGTAGATTTCCATTGATGGGAGTATTGGAGGGTTTGTTATTCCTTCTCAGCTTAGATAAATAGGTGAGTTGAAAGGCTCCCCACCAGCAGTAGGCAAAAATGCCTCTTCAGTGTGTGTTTAACGGTGACGCGTGCTGTCCTCCAGGCTGGATTTAAACCAAGGCATTAAACCAAGAGACAGCGCCTGGTAAATGAGCTTTACTGGTCCACCAGCAATTATTAATACCCCGTATGCTCGAAGGTCAAGCAGGCATGTGACAGCGATGTGTCGTCATTTCGAATGGGGACAAACGAGCCAGTGAACCTTGGCCCAGCGTTGACCTGCAGAGCCTGCAGTTACACCAACAGCCCCTAGAGGAAGCGCTGCCTTTCTCAGGACACGCGCAGGCTGCTCAGGCTGAAGGCAACCTTCTACCAGAATCCCAGAATATATCACAGCTTCTGTCTCAGGTTACACCGCACACACCCTCCCTGAAATACACACAGACAGGCCCGGCGGCCCAAACATGAGCAGCACTGACTGCTTCAAGAGGCCGAAATTAGACACAATGAGCTCAGTAAGTAAACTTTTAGGAAATCACTGTGAACCAACACATCTCAGAACATAGGATGAAGGAAATGTTGTTGGAGTCAGTTCTTAGGCCTAAACCCGTCAAATAAATACCTGAATAGAATGTGTTGACTTTCAGGAGCTCCTTCTCACAGGTCTGGAAAAATCTCTCCTCAAACTTAGCGTAGTACCTCTTCACCGTGTCTTCATCTGTGACTGAAGAAAGAAGAGCAGAGACACAATGAGGGTGGTTAGCAGGGAGCTGTTTCAAGTCATGGGTGACTCGTGGATACTTTTTAGATTCAGTTGCTCTTTGCGATTCAGTACAGTTGAAACAGTCTCGTATCGGACCCGCTCGGCCAATCACCCAAATCCCTGCGTAAGTTCACGGGCCCTGAGACAAACAGACTGACTTACAATCAGATCAGCAGCTTCCTCTCGTCTCTCGTCTGTCTGACAAACCCTGCTTGTCTTTTTCAGGGTCGGCCAATTCAATCAGCATTGATGCTCTGTCTCAAATAATAATTTAGGCGCTGGCAGGTGTCAGGTAGCCGCTGCCTCTGCCAGCCCACATACTTCCACACAAACACTGAAGAAATCTGAGCCGCTGCCTGTCGCTGAATAAAACTATTTTAAGAACATACACCTTCCATAAACATCTGGTTTTGCTAGATCAGTGTCACCAGACTCTAGATGTCAAACGAAGATATTCATCCTGAGCTGAATGAAAAGCGATGCAGGTTTGTTCTCATGATCCACAGTCAGATCAAATGTTGGTACCACCTTGTAAACATTGGCTATTATATAAAGTGAACCAAGGCAGAACTGCTGGATGTAGAAGCTCTTTATTCCAGGCAGTAATGGAAACAGACGCCCCGGGCAGCAGCCTGTCAATATCACTGCTCTATTCACTCAAACGCACACACAAGCCTGCGTTTGCAGCAGGATGCCGGACCCTGTGAAAAGGTGAAGAAATAAGTCGGGTTTACTGGGAAAAGCACGTGCATCTAGCATGATAATCAATTATGAGTTAATTAAAGTGTGTTCTGCAGGGAACAGCCTGAAAGCAGCCTGGAATGTACTGTAAAACGAGTCTATGGAGCAGAAAATACATGAAAGGATGTCAATGTAGAGCTTTGAGTGCATCAAACTAGTCCCCTTCATGTTTCCAAAACAGGATCATTACCATAATGACATCTTTTAAAATAGGAAAACACAATTTGCTAACGAGGATAAACTTCCCCAGAGAATCAGCAGTGACTTTATCTGGGTCAAAGCATAGTCTCAGAGACATACGTGGTAGTTATAGAAGAAAGCAGATCATCTAAATGCTAGATCAACAAGAACAGGCCATCAAAGCGACAGGGTTACTGAGGATTTATTTATTTGTGTTTATTTATCTGCATAAACGTGTATCGGTGATTGTGTCATGACAGAGTGATGAATGGCCCAACGCGGTTTTTAGGTGGACCTGTAGGTTAGCGGCAGCTCAGAGCAAAAGGTTACGCTGCTAACGGACAGCTGCGGTGAAAGGCCACAAAGTGCTGCCGTGTTTATCACACAAAGCGCTAGTTTTAAAATCAAACTATGTTCAAGGCATGAAAGTTTTAAAATCAGCACCTTCATCTTCAGAGACGCTGATTATGAACCGACTGAGCTTCCTCACAGGCAGCATCTCGACCAGTGCTGTGCCATTCAAGAGGAGGAAAACAGAAAAGCCAACATCAAACCGTGTTTAATTCTCCTTTTTGTGAAATCTCTGGTGGCATTTTCCCCAACGCCTGAAAGTGTGGACAACAGCGCTGTAGCCCGTTTAGAGAGACGTACGGACAGGCATGTTCCCCACCTGGAGACTGGCTGGACTGGCAGGAGTGTTCTGAGCCGCATCAAAGCGTAGACGTGACGGCACTTTGCAGGCAGGAGAGAGCTTCTGAAATGACCCTGCAGCCCGTCCTGTTTGTGTCCTGCTGACCTGGTGCACTACTGAACACACCAGTGCAGGCGTGTGCATGAACATCATGACTAAATGCACACGTGCTGTATGTGTGTGAGCTGTTTGATGTGTAGGAACAAAGCAGAGGCAGTTCATTGCAGTTTGCTGAGACTCTGTTGCTCCTGAAACATCGGCACAAATGAACGTCATTAATGTCTGATAATTAGGTTGTCTTGATTTCTGTCTCCTAATTTGATCTGTACCTGTGTCAACACATGAAGCTCAAATGTAAATGTGACAGCTGCTCCTCCAGCTGCGCGGTATGGGCTCTCATTACTGTATGCGTGCATGACAACAGACGCAGCTTCCAACAGTGCTGCCAAAGGAAATTAAAGGTAAATGAGAGTAGAGACAATAAACTAAAAGATAGGATATTTCCCCGTATTTTTAGGGTCAAGGTGATTTTCAGCAGCTTCTCTTTCCTTCAACTACAGTGTCAGCAGATACAAAAGGCCTTTATTCCCTCTCCTCCAGCCACGCAGGCCTCCTGCCCTCGTAGAGGAGGTCTCCCATTTATTTGATGGTGTGTGTGTTGGTGTGTACATGTGTGTGAGCCACAAGTCAAAGAGATCATGATAGAGCACCTCAGTGGGGAATAATAGTTCTGTCCCTGAAGGGCAGTGTTGTGATTTACAGCTCTGTTTACTCAGTGAGTGTGTGTGCGCATCTTTCTAAGGTTGTGTGAATACGTGTTAGTTCCACTAGCTTCGTTTAACATTTAGGGGTAATGGTTAGAATTCATTTAGGTTTGGGTGAAGGTTAAGTTTAGACCTTGGTGCTAGAGAACGCGTCTGAATAATAGGTGTCCTCACCGCTACAGCGAGAGCAGCATCTGTGCTTACTGTGAACAGTATTTTAGTATTTCTGTGCTGACATTTAGTTTTTTAATGAACGTTTACATACATGGAAAAACAGCTGGAGGCTGAAAGACGCTATAACAACTATCAGACATCAACTTTGTCTAAAGCTGAAGAGAAAATCAATACACGGTTGGATTAGATTTAGAAACACTGACTGCTCCTAAATACACTAGTTTATGGCCTAAAGCGAGACACTGCCAGCAGCTGTGAGGCCTCACATTTGGTCTGACACTGACCATCATCACTGCTGAAACAATCAAAGGCATAAATGCAAAAAAAATGTGTTGATTCACCCAACGACAAACTGAAAAAGGAAGAACTGATCAGCATTTACACTAAAATGCACCTTTTATTTCTAATGTGTTGCTTTGTTTGACATTTGACACATTTTAGCTATTGTACTAATTTATAACAAATATGACTATATTCAGCTTATGAATTACTAAATCAACACTAAATGAATGAATAGTGCCAACGACAGGCTTCTTAGCTGTGAGGTGTATAATTAGCACAGCAGCATGATAGTAAATCCAGGGCAGTGTGACGCGTTCTGTCTCTCTCCATCACTTTCCCAGACAAAGACTCTGGTAGCTAGAAAAACAACTCTTGACCTGCGGTATTCCCGGGCCCCTTCTCCCCGCTAACCCCCTTTTCTGTAGATTGTATAAATAAATGATGAGCCAGCTTCCCCAGAACCGCAGCAGAGACCCTGAGACCCTCCACACACACAACCCCCAGCTTTTTCTATTCCAATGCAGCCTTTCTGTGACTCTGCCCCATTAAAGGTGCACATAAATCCTTCAGTGCTGCTGTCAGTGAGAACCAAACACAAACACATACTATCACTCTGTATATCGTGGAGTGTGATACTAAGACCTAGACGATGTCACCTGTTATGTTGAGAAAGATAAAAAGACACTGAGAAGATGGAGAGAGATGATTTCCTCTGTGTGAAGATCACACCCAACATCACACACGTCTTACACCGGAGCACAGAGAGAAGACAGCAACTGTCTGTTCACAGTCCTCTAAAACACACAAACTGCATGTCCCCGATTTCAGATGCCATTTATTGTTTCTAATAGCGCCCTGCTGAGGGATATAAACTCTGTTCTGATAGCGTTGCTGTCAGGGGAGCTGAGGAGACCATTACATGATGATTGCTGCTGTATTAGCTTCGCCCGTCGCTTCCTCGCACACAGGTATAAATCACAGAGGCAAGGAAAGAGCTATAAATGAGAATCGGCTCATCTTAACTCTGAGCTAATATTAATCTGGAGAGACAAAAAGAGCGAGTGCATAAAAACAACATCAACATCCTCCAGTGCCAGATCAGGCAACACTAAAACCAGCCAACCCCCCCTTTTCCTCCATCTCGCCTTTTTTCTCACTTATTCCCATTCGACCCTCCAGCCACAATTAATTCTACCAATCATCTCTCTCATCGAGGCCAGGGGAGCATTAAGAATGCACACTCACTGGGCTAGACTGCCATCCTGGGAGGGCCGGGGGCAGGATGAGAGACTGCTGTGGCTCCCAATCCATTGTGTACTATTAATGCTGCCAGACTGCAAGCTAAGCACCTCCGAGAACGAAACTTCTCCCGTGTGAAGGAGAGAATCAAATCCTCAACACATTTCTGAGAAGTGTTAACACTGTCTCATGCATGTGAGGGTGGACGCATTGCAGACACAAAGTGAAGGACGGGGGGAGAGCGATGTGGACAGTATGTGGAGGCTTTACAACCGGCAGCCAAGTGAATACTTGATGAGAGGAGGAAAAGCCAGATGGGTTGTGAGATGATCCTGTGGACCAGAGGGAAAACTCAAAGTCACAGAGACAGTGGCTGATGGAGATGTAAATGAAAGCCACACGGTTAAATAATTACAAAGAAAACTTTCAATGTAGCTTATGTAGCAATTACCTGAGTGAGCGCTAACGGACCCGGACGTCAGGATGATGAAAGTGCACAAACGGGCAAAGTTTCTAAAGTAAACCAGGTCATGTTTGTTGCAATACACACTCTGTTTGGCCTAAAAGCAAAAAGGAGAAGAGTGTGTTTTTGAATACACACGAACTGCTTATGAACGTTAGGCCTGTCAAGCCCTGATGGCTCCTGTATCTTGTTAAGCTATGAGACAAAACCAATGTGCTGCCCCTGGGTATGGTCCAAACACACATGGCTATGAGGGAGGAGAGAGCAGAACTGGGACAAACAGTAGGTCCACAGCAAGGAAATGATGGCCACGTAAGAAAGAAATGTCAGAGTCATTCTGTCTCTATCAGCTCCCTCTTTCCTCCGCCTGTCGTTTTACTAAGCTGCTGCTGTGAAGCGTTATCTCTGACAGTCTGGCCAGACGCCGTTCTCCTCCCAGCCACCACACAGGGCCTTGAAGATCAGGGTAGCGTCTCGGCATCCCTCAATAGGTAGATACACACTGAGGGAAAAGGCAAAACTGATAACAGCGAGATACAGAAGTCGTGCCATTCATCTCATCGGAGGAAATGTTCAATCATTCCTCTCAAACATTGTCAGACATCTTAAGCCCCTTGGGAAGCAGGATATTCAGGACATTATAAAGTAAAACGACACGTCGTGAGGCTGTGTTCAGTTTGTTCTGTTTCTCATTTAAATGTGAATGTTTTAAAGCATTATTTTATACGATTATCTCATTTTCATAAAACAGTTTCCACACTTCCAATAACGCAGACATTATTCTTCTGGCAGCGTCTAATAAAGGACGTGGATGAGAATCGGTGCCTCAGTATGCAAACTCACACACGGTACACATCCCTTATACGAGACAATCTAATCATAGGAGATCAGGTCTGATATCGATATGAAAGGGAGCCGCTACTGTGGAGCCTCTAATGTGGGTATAAGGTAACTCCAAGACATTTCAGCGGAAATACTAACTATTTTTCAATATCCATGTTAATTAAATTCACAATGTGATTTTGTTGGTCATCTAGGCCTAATGAGAGACTGGACGTCATCAGCTTAGCATCAACTTGAGCCGGAGAGGAAACTGTGTTTGTGAGACTGTTTTCCGATCTGCTGACTGAAGGGTGACAGGGAGAATCACCGCTGACGGCTACTGACGACTACTGTTAATGAAAACTACACATATACTGGAACACACTACAGCTCTCTACTCGCCGGATAGTGATCAACTGCTTCCTTTTGTCCTGCCGCAAAGCTTTTGTCTCCTGTGGATGATAAAAGCGGAGAGAGAGCGAAACGTGTGAGGACCAGGAAGTGACAGCTTAACCCCATTTGTCAGGGCTTCTTTACATGGTCATGGCTCATCAAGCTAACAATAACTGCTGCCAGCATTACGCAAACATGATTGATATAAATCACCATCCAGCACATGGAGAAAAAGCCGCTTGGGAATGCTTGATGTCTCATTTCAGAGCTCTGTTGTCTCGCTTTACTGCCCCATGGTTGTCTCGTCATCATTTCTTCTTCAGCTGTTCTGGAGGCAGAATATATTTTTACCTCAGACCTCGCCCCTCTGCTTCGGCTTCCTCCTCGCCTTTCCTCTTCGCTAAGCTTCTTCTGTTGATCTATATGCATCCGAGTGGAAAAGAAATGCAGCATCCTGGGCTGAAAATACGCAGCATTTACTGGAAGCCATAGAGGAAGCCAGAAAGACTCTGTGTCCTGTTCTCTAAAGAAAAGTCAATAAGAGTAATAAAACAGGACCATATAGCGAAGGTGACAACAAAACAAAATAACAGCTGTGGAAAACTAAATGATGCTTTCTGCCACCCGACTGGTTGGTGCTAATGCTATAAATCCTATAATCTATGTATTGTAAACAATTACAAACACAAGCGGACGTGTACATTATCATCCAGTGAAATCACCTGTAGAACATAAGACAAAAGAAAATCTTTCATTCAACACTGGACTCAAATCTGACACTGCCATCGCGAGCAGAGCTGCGTTTGGTCGCCTATAATAACACACAACCACCTTGGAAGAAAATTGCTCTATTTCAGCATCTGAATGTGTGTGTGGGCACTTGTGCGCCTGCCTCGTGGTGCATTGGTGTCTGAGTGAGTATGCCCTGTCCCACTTTTGAGAGCTGGTTGGCTGGGAGTGACATTGTCATTATCGACAGCTCTCCCGCTCCCCTGGATCCTGTAGCTATTAGCAACGAACACCGGGAGTTGGCCTCTCCTCTGCTGCAGCCAATTGCTTTCACATGTCTGTGCGACGCTGTGTGCATGCATGCGAATGAGCAGGTGTTGCTTTCCCAGTGTGTGTGTGTGTGTGATAGAACATGATTGAATGTGTCTGTGTTGATTATTTGATAAAATGCAGCCCACTGTTCTCAATTTATCCTCACTTTATTCCTGTGCAGAGACAAATGTTTCGTAACCACATTATACCTCAGAAGGAAACACGCTAGTTTCATCCAAGGCGCGCTGACCAGAAAACTGCCAACCAGAGGGAAGCGGTCAGCATAAAAGAATCAATGGGTGTTGATTAGGCCCACTCAGTGCCTTTGTATTGCATGGCAAGCAACAGCCCTTTTTCTGTGCGCCTGGAAATCAATAGTCTGATCTCTGATGAGGCAAAGCTCAGGGAGCAGAAGAAAAGAGCAGCACACACCAGCTGACTGTGAAACGAGACCAAAACGCACCGGCCAGCGATAGATGGCCAAATAAGACAATTTCCTGGTCTTGAGCTGAACGCGTTCCTAGAAGCAAAACACAAGCAGCTTTGGGTTTAGCCCAGAGCCTGACGAGAGAAGCAAATACGCACTAAAACACTACTTTAATGTTTTGAGTGCGTTTGACGCTTCCATTCAATGAATTTACACCCAGAGGCAAGAAAGACAATGCCCTGCTCATGGGCACCTTGAGAAACAGCTTGGAGCGAACTCAGTTCCTCTGTCTAGACTGAATAGACCTCAGGTTTGACAATAGCCTAACCTTTAGGTTGACATCAACACTTTACATAGCAGAGCCAACGCTCCAGGCACTTGTTGGAGCCGTAACATGGAAACGCTTTCACATCGAAGGCCCCGCTGGGACAGCGTGCGTATAAAAAACTCCCCTACCTCCAGCCTGGCCTGGAATCTCTGAGCGTGTTTTAAGAAAATACCACGAAAGAAAATCTGTAGCAACTGATTTTATGACAATGTTCCTATGCAGAGCAAAGAACAAACTGAAATCATCATCATTTTCTTGTATATTGTTACAGAATCAACAATAAAAACATATTCAGATCTAGTATATATTGCAGGTATGTATGGATATGATGCTCATCATCATCATGTAGTAATCAGTGTCTTCTCGGTTACCATGGGAGCTAACATGCGGCAGATCACGGGTGTGTGCCTATTCACAACTAACCGTGCATATGCGTCCACGCGCCATAAAGACTCGCTGGTGGGCGGCGGTTAATCTGGACTGTGAAACAAACAGGGTGGACTGATGGGGAAGAGTCCGAGAGGAGTTCTGTGAAGCCCTCTGGACCGGAGAAGCGGCTTCCATTCAATTTCTCATATTTCCCTCAATTCACCCTCTCTTCTAGATTAATATTTTAGAAGACGCTAAGACCTTCTTCCATTCGCCACAGCAGCACTGCCCCTGATCACAGGCGCTAAGGCCTTCAAACAAATGACCCCTCTTAGTGGACACATACTTGTAGCTCTGCTGTGGCGGCGCGACCCACCCTTTTTCTGGCCGCCCCCCCGTTTGGTGATGGATGTGACAGGGACGCCATTGCGGCAGCTGGGTGCTCTATCTGGCTGATGGGTTATTCATTACAGCAGGCTTGAACTGTCCTTTAAGGGCCCTAAAATGCCACGGAGCAGGAGCAGCGCTGTGCTCAACATAAACCCCTTTGTTGTGAGTGATGTGGCAGCAGGAGCAGCCCTGCAGGACCCACGAGAACAGACCCTGCTGCTGTTACACAGCAAGATTCAGGTAACTGTCTGCACTATAACGCAGCGATAAAGCCACACTAACTTCCTCCTGCTGTACATTATGGGATTGTTATTCCCAGTAACAACTCACAGTGTTTCATTTACCGTGTCAGTTTAATATTTCTAACATTTTTCAGGAGCAGTACTTTTACTTGATGTAAACATTTTAAAAGTCAGCCTGCTGTTCTGCTGAATGGTGTTTTCTGTCTGCAACTAATAGGAAGGTTAATATTCTGCTTCAGGGCAAATGTCTGTTAATATTTGACAGGGAATGGACTCACAGGTTCACTGCTGGTGCTTAATGTGTCCTTAGTGACTCATCTGGCTTGTGTGTGTGCAACACATTCATATCTGAGTCTGTTTGAAGCTTTGTGTGCAGATCTGAGCTCCTCTGTGTGAACTGAATTGCAGCACTGTCAAAGGAAATGACATGTAATCCTCATGTGAGCAGGTTTTCATAAACATACACACGGAATAACAGATACACATTTCTTGCCTAATAACAAGATAAATGAAAAACAGACGGCGTCAAAGCTTAAAAGAAAACTTGTAGCAGTATTTGCTCGTACGGGGCTGGAGGCTGAAGATGTAACATCACCTGGGAGCAGACTTAAATGTTATTAAACTCAACACCAGACATTTAAATCTCCTACTGTATGAAACGCTTTCCCCCACTGTCTGTCTGCAGCTGTGTGGGCTGCCAGGTCAAAGGGTGATCACATGTGAGGGGACTTTGGCCTCAGGGCAAGCGGGAGCTGGACAGAGGCCAGGAAGTGTCGCAAGTGACAAATAAGACGTCTGCTCAGAAACGATGATACGCAGCTTGAGGTTCAAGACAATTTATCAGGGTCATTTGTCCCTTTAATGGCTCTTTGAAGAATGAATGACAAGCTATTAAAATGGGCCACATTCCTCCAAAATGCTTTGTTTTTAAATGAACCCTCCTCCTTAATGAGCCGAAAAGAAGAAAACATCGATTAAAGGAGGGTTTAGCTCCTCCTTTGAAATTCCTAATGAGACCTTGCATGTTTCTTTTGTGGTACATACATGTATGTGTGTCTGTTGCCTGGTAATGGGTTCAGCTGCTCAGCGCATTACCATGGATACAGCCAGATGTCAATCTAAAGAATTCTATTATGTCCCTCTGGAAAATGCTTAACAAGAAAATCCTTAGGGTGATTTCACGTCTTATTACACACATTAGCAAAAAAACCCCAAAAACCAACCCACAACCCTTCAGCCAGGATGCTTTATTGGAATAAACACTTTGGGCTATGTGCAGTACAATAAGAGTTCATCTGCTCATACATGCTCACGATTTGTTATCTGTCAAATATTAAAATATAATAAAGGAAGCAGCTCCACTTAAAAGGCTAAGAACTGTCACAGATTCCTGATAAATAGTAACGTAGCACACTACTGTAAGAATTATGATTTATTCTGGCAGTTTTTTATTAATTATTCCATATTGTCGTTTAAATATCTGATCTGATCGATGTCACACTTAGTCTGTCCAATCATCAGCCATAAATACAAATACAAAAAACGACTTTTATTAAAGTAATCACGCGAACAACAAACATGCAGATTTGTTGCATTTCAACACAATGTTGTGTGACACCCAGAGCTCCTGTGACCTTTTTTAACTGGGACCGATGGGGCTGGTTTTGGGGATATTTGTATTCTAATGCCATTCTAGTGTCGGTTAAAGGACACTGGGGACAAAACTGATCTTTCCCAGCTGTTGTATGTTTATGTGTGTGTGTGTGTGTGTGTGTATCACCCCATCTGACATGATGCGACAATGAATGACAACACCACACAAGGTGAAAGGTCAAATACTACTGGTGAAATGTTTCTGCTGTTGTTCGCCTACTGTCCACACACACACACACACACGCACGCACGCACGCACGCGCACGCACGCACGCACGCACACACACTCCATTCCTCATCCAGCTGAGGGGAGATGAAAGAGGCTGTAGCTTTGGTTGGAGGATGGGAGATGAGGAGAGAGCTGACGGGAGAATCGTTGGATGCTGGGGGAGTGAGAGCGGGTGTAGAGAGCGTAGGCAGACGCCAATAAGAGCCAGAGAGTTCAAAAAGATCCTTATCTGTGCCCATAACCACACTTACAAAACAAATGTGGCACCGCTGCATCATCTGTAATGATCTGAAATGTTTAGCACATTAGTCTGAATCTATGTCAGGGAATGGTTGTAATTATGTCGGTGACAGGAGAGAGACAGACCCAATGCTCAGGGAGGAATTTTGAGAAACACAGTGAAAAATGATCTTCTCTGCCGTTTATGAGACTGAAGGACTTGAGTATCCACATGATGGACAGTGTGACATTCCATACGTTAGATCTGGTATTGATTCACACAGTGCAGAAGCTTTAGAGACAACGGGGAGACGAGGTCCAAGCCTCAGTCCCCCAGGGCCAGACTGGAAGCGTCGTCGAGACGCTGCTAAAGCTGAACTGGTGCAACTGCTGGTGTAACGGCCCCTGAGAGTCTGTCTTTTTGAGACAAGGTCATTACTGCACACGAGAACAAAAGTTCTCTTAAAATGCAAACAAGCATGTGCAAAGACAGCCATAAGCGGGTGATACAGAAAAGACGAATAGAGAGCAAATGTAAATCAGTCTAAAGATGGATTTATCTATCAATTCATCTCTAGTTTGACAGTTTCCTTTATAAAGAAAATCGTGACATAAAGGATAAAAGCAAACATGGAGTAATGCAACAATGCAGCATTTCTACAGTAGCTGTGGTGCTTGAAGCTGAAAGCGTCACACTGAGGGGTTTCAGCTATGTTTAATCTGCAAAAACACTTTGGTAGAACACAATTTACATAATTGTAGCACTTATCACATCATCACACAGAAAGTGAATGGCGCCCCGCCCAGTGAGAGAACTGTTGTCACGGCAACTGAGGCAAGGGTTCATCAGGAGCATGTCACTGGCCTTGAGAGCCCGAGAGGCAGACGTAGCTGAGGTGAAGTCAGTACCTGGAGTTGAGGGAGAGTCATTGAGTATGGTCTGCAAAGACTGCAACGCAGCACAGGCAGGTGAAGTCAGATCAAACCATTCACAGATGCCACCGACGCTTGATGCTGCTTCATTCAGCTCACAGCAGATGATGAAGCAGGTTAGGAGCCACAGTTATGTTCCTATGTAAGTACAGCTCCGTTGTGGAGAACCATCTGCAGGTCTGTTTATGCTCTGCTGGCTGCTCAACTGACCACCGGGCACATTAAGTTTAAAGAGTTAATCTATTTTACGTCCACAGATGAATGGCTTCAGAGCTCTGGCATAAATCTCATTGTGTGTTTCTAAGCTCTTGTTCTCCGATGTTTATATTCCTGTTTCCTGTCTATGTCTCTATCTCCCTTTAGTTACGTTACACGTTAAGGTTACAATGTCATTTTATGTCTATTAAGGAAACAGAAATGTGGCTTTTATGTGCACGTCTGTGCCTCTAACCAGCAGCTGAAGATATTCACGGAATAGCAGCAAACTGGGGCCAAGCTCTCGGAGAGATGAGAACAAGCCCCCGCTCACAAACCATCTACCCCGTAGATGTCCAGGAGAATTTACAGAGAAACAAATACGCAGGCAGTCTGCTGAGCTCAGAGTCTGGAGCGCAGCCAGAACATGCGGCACTGAAGAGTGAACCACAGGGTGCAGCTAGTGGCCACATGACCAACATGTCCACTGTGTCAACCTTCCTGCTTTTAGTCTTAACAAACAAATATCATAGCAGTTAATTGGTGAATACTGCAAAAGGTTTTACCCTAAAGGTTTTACCTCTGTGACGAAGACCGTGTTGATCTCATCAGGTCTCTGTCAAATGTTTAAATGAATAATAATTAATTTCATTTTCCTAATTACATTGTTATGTAATCTAAATTTTCCTGAAGGGGGTAACACAATGAAAAATAAAATAAAATAAATTAATTAATAAAAAAGAGACAAACTGAGATGAAGTCCTACGGTGACAGAGTAAACGCAGGCAGAAACAGAGATTCAGACGAATCAGCGGACTGACAAAATACTCCACAGTGGAGTCTTACACTGTCGGTCACTTCGCCAAGGCCACTAACACAGTGAGTGATGGTTGTATCCAGGCAACTGGGCGGCAAGAATCAGCAGCCCGTATGTAACCACCGCCAACCAATCACAGGCATCATTTCCCACCTTAGCCAATCATAACTGATGTCAAGCAGCTGCTGCACAGCGGGGAGCTATTAACACAGCCAACCAGCTCAGGGCACACTCAGCTCGCCGGGCACCATCTGTGGATGTCACAGGTTAAAGCCCAACTGGTAGTCGACGGAGCAGTTCACCTGCCTGAGCTACGGGAAGAAGCACAGACTACAATATCAGCTCCAGGCCAACTATACAAGTTTTTTTTTTTTTTGATTCATTTTTTATGGGTCAGTTTGAATCTAAAACATTTCTATTACAGCATATTTTTGCCTTGAACATTGGCCATATTGTGTGTGTCTGTGCATGTCACACACGTCAGCCTAACGGTGGCTGACAGGCCCTGTGATGTTGAGCTCAGACTTTGTGTGTGATCCTCAGGTGCAGAGGAAGCAGAGTCTACAGGGAGATCTCATCTGCTCATTCTCATTCTGTCTCTCTCTGATCTTCTGAAAAGCTGCATAACAAGAAAAACATTAGCGATGCACAGAATCTAGTCTAACTCATCTGTAACTGTATTCAATAAACAACAGTCTCTCAGTTCGTTCCTTCCTGGACTCCTGATCCAGTTTTCATCATCTACAACCTTCCTTCAGGCACTTGTACTGTTGTGTTAACGTGCTAATAACCAGTATCACAGGTTATAGAAACAATTGGAAAAGGTTTTTCTCTGGAAATCAAGCCAGCAGTTTGACCTGTTCAGTGGTATGTGAAATGTTTACAGTTGGTTGGAAATAAGTGGAAATAGAGAAGAGCACAGCAGTCTGAAGGTTACAGACAGTGAAAGGTTTAATTAAACACCATGTCACACCTGACTGGACCGGTGCCATCCTTGAAGCCACGCTGCGCTTTTATATAAATGTTCTCTAGACCTTCACTTCCACCAGAAGCATCAAATATCCCAGTCTGTCTCTGCGCAGTCTGGTCCTGGTGTGAGGAGCCAGCTCACACGCTGCACTTTATCTGGAGCTGGGGCCATTAGGATTGGGTTGGAAACAGCAATTGAGTTACAAAGAGGCATATATTGTAATTGAACTGCACATTCAGGAGTCTCAAGGAGGAGTGTGTCTTTGTGTGGTCCTTGTGTGTTACTGTGCACGTGCCTCTGAGGTTTATAGATAGAAGATGCTGGACTCATAAAAACAAGATAAGTGTTGTGTCAATAGTCTAAGCTGAAGCCATTAATCTAAGCAGAGCACGGCCCAGGCTCCACTACTGTAACCGTGACTGACACAGCAAGAAGACGCTGCAGAGGTGGATGTAATTCAGTCTCCATCAGCCTGCTGAGCAGCTATGGGCTGGTTCTGAACTCATGGATTTGAATCCAGTCTCTTTTCTGCTCACAGCAAGGGAAATGAGAAAACTAGTGGTTTAACTGAGGGGGAAATTAGGATTTCAGTCAATGTAGACTAAATAAATAATAAGTAATTGTGGTGTGGCATCATGGATCACTGTAAAAAGCCAACAAGCTCATTTTAGCTAAAGTCCAACCAAATATTTCTTGTTTATAATTCATAGCCAGTGAGGAGTGATTTTCCACACTAAGGGTTTGACAGACGACCAAACGTGCCGTTATTAATGCCTGTTTATTGGTTTGCGCCTTAGTCAGCTCTGCGCGTGGATAATTAAGATGTTTATGCGCGTGTGTGCATTTGTGTGAAGATGTCCCTCAAGGCTGCCATGGTATTCTCACAACAGCAGCTGAAGCCTCTCGATAAGAGTCTCACCGAGCAGCTCCGCTTGGAGAACAAACGTAAGCAGAGGAGCGTTGAGGAAAACACACAGGACATGAAACAAGGGGGAACTCGTGAGTCAGGTCAGTTTCAGGAGCAGCTTCGACAAATCGTTTTAACGGTGCAACCCAATAGTAAGTCAAACGCCCCAGTTAGTTAAAATTCAGATTCATCTGGTCACATTTTATGGATATACATGAACAAATAAAAACAGAGCAAACAGAAGATGAGACTGAATAAAATACACTACAAAATGTAGTGACATGTCTCTGCTCACTGTTTAGCACCGTGGACGCCCTGCACCCAAACCTTAACCACAGCAGGCAATCGCTACAGTCTTTCACATTACTATGAAATGTCACAGCAGGTTTCGTTTACCCTCTGGATCTTCGGTTTCTATTTTCACTTGTAATGCTGCAGCTCTAACTTCTGGATGATCCATCGTTCTGCTCCTTCTACCTTTGCAACGCTGGCAGGGAGGAAGGAATCCAGTACTTGACTTCATTACATTAAGAACAATTTCCTGACTCAATCTGATTAGAAGCATACTGACCTTGCGGTGCTTGAGAGTCAAATCATTAACGTGATTTACATACAGGAAGTGCACTATTTATTCAAAGCAAGTCACAAAAATAGTACCAACACACCACACTAGCACTGTAATTATGATGTTGAGGCCATACATTAATATCAGCAAGTGCCAGGGCTCTGCTTCCCATTCATCCCCTTCAACAGCCCTGCAACTGGAGCCACAGTGGAGTCAGAGCGACGGTGGCTTGTATTTATGCAGAACAGACAGAAACCTTTAAAATGTCCCATGTCGCCTGAACCAGGCCAGGAGGTAATACACAGCTCACCTGACGAAGGCCTGGTCATCTCGGGTCGTCAGCTGAGCATATGGGGCCCTGTGGCACTGTACACACTCATTCTGATGTTATACAGGCCTGCTGATGTATGCAGTGGATGTCACGCTGTGTGGGATCAGGTGGCTTTTGCGGGACAGCATTAACATTCAACCTAACACTCCGTCTCTTAGTTCTGCATGTTCTGTGGCGTTCGTGTTTGGGGACCGAGTGCCACAGGAACAAAACAAAGCTCAAGTGATTCTGTTCTCGCTCACTGGTGCCATGGTAACCGTGATGGAGTAAGGTCAGCTCGCCTTTGTGGCTGCACTAAGACGGGGGAGAAAATAAGTTTTCAATCCTACAGTGCAATAATAAACACGGTGCCACACCCGCACTGACACACGTCTACACATCACTATGCATTCTGAGAATGTACTGTATCACAAGTGCTACAACACTGCACACAATACAATAACAACAAGTAGCCATCAATGAATTGAAGTCATCTCACGAGTCATTGTCATAAAAACTCTAACAAGAAATTTGCAGTAATCCTCTTACAAATGGCTGCAGCTCATACCACGGGAACAATAAGCTGCTCTCTGCTCAATTGAGCTGCATACTAATAGGGTGATTATGAGGCCTAATTATCAGATGGCACTTGTCAAGAAGAAGCCACGCAGTCAGCCCGAGGACAAAATGCAAAACAGACACAAACTGTTATTTCTGCTGAAAAGCCACTGAGGAGTCGAGTCTCTATTATACAGGCGCTGGTTCTGAGTCAAGAGTCCACTTCTTAAATGGCAGCGAGGCCTCATAACATACCATCAGACAAAAATGTAAAGTCCGTTGGTTGACATGAATGACGTTGAGCTGAGTGATGGGGAGCGTACTGTAAGTTATGCATCATATCTAAGTCCAATCCTTTCATTATGCTTCTCATATATACTGAAAACATAAAGCGCTCCCAAGCTCTGCTTCACCATTTGGCTGTTTTGGTGCTGTTCTTGTTAGGAAGTGACGAGTCATAAGCATCAGAATGGAGATTCTCCATATTTCCAATCTCGTACGCCACACTGTTAATAATTCAGCATTTAATATAAAAACAGACAGGCTGTCCAGGAGGGAACAATTGCTGTGAATTATTGATATCTCTCTCCTCTTGTCTCTGAATTAGAAGAGGCTGATTTATTGTGAATAAGAGGAGGGATTTTATTTGAACCAGTTTCTTCCGGCCCTTAACATCCCCTGCCCTCAAATGTATTGAACTTAAATTACGACTCGTTATTGCTGCCAAGCAGTTAAAGTGTGCACTGAATCCAAATTTATTGAATAAGCAAATGAAAGAGCTCTCGTGTTATTTTTGCCTTCAGGTCATTTTATTTTCACACATTTTCTGTGTGAGTAACAGTAACTCTTGGGAAAAGAGGCTCCCTGAGGCTTTTGCTTCCTTTCCTCCAATTACCAGCAATGTCACCTCTCTTTTTTCTTTGTGGCTTCCTCTCTCATTTTTCTGCCCTTCTCAGTGGCCACTGCCCCTCAGTCTCCACTATCGTATCATTTTTTTGTCTTCCTTTGAGTGTGTCTCTGTCATTTTGCCACAGGCCACACTGCAAAGAAATATATGAAATCACAGCAAAAACAAATATCCAGTAATCCACCTCTACGGCCCCCGCAAGGCCCGACGCAATCCCGACTCTGCTGCCTCCATCAAATATCAGCTGGAATTGATCTGTCTGCTCGCAGGTGTAGTGCTGAGGCTTGAAACTGTGTTGACTATCAGCTGATGTACAGAGATGAGATGATCGAAGGAGCTTCGTGTGACTGGCGCGTTTCCATCCCGTTTTCATGCCTCTGAGCCAATCTCGGGTTCCGGGCGTTTCTCCTGGGAGACGATGAAGGACACAGTGTCTTCTGCGACGCCTAACTCATACAGTATAACACACACACATACAGCCAACATACGGAGCTCATCAAGAGGACACACATGCATCTATATCATCACTGACTCGGTTTTACATTCCTCCAGTTCTAGTGTTTACGGCTAAGATGAGAGTGGACACGGTAATATTCCCTCGCTGTGCTCTAGTTCCACAACAGAAAATAGAACCGCTCCAGCATATGGCCCCGCTGTCATCACCTATAGCTCACACTCACACCCACAGCATCCTGCTCGTTGCGCGTCTGGGCAGCCGCGCCGCAGTTACTGGTAGGAGAGTCAGTGTGAGGAGATAAACACATCAAAACACAAGATCACAGGTCTCTCTGCGCTTCGCTCTACCCGTCCATCATCAGGGGTCGCTTTAACACCGCTGATCCTGATTCTCTGAATGCCACAGTCTGCATAAAGTCATGTTTTTGCATTCTGAACTCTTTAAACCAATGCCACAGAACAGTCTGCAATATCGCAGTGGATAAACGCAGACACACGAAGCCCGGACGATTTGATGGCAGATGTCCAAAGTTTGCCGATTGAGAACAATAACTTATTCATAAAGGATGTTAGATTATGGCTTGGAAGCCCTGCTAAGCTTATCAAATAAACCAACCCCCTGAGACCTTCACAGCCGACTAATCAACACAGACAGGTTTTATTGCATTAACATGCTTCCCATGCTGGGCTGCTGAGGTCACTGCTGATCATGTGTAATCATCTATAGTCTCTGTCTATTCAGCTTTTAATTGTGATGTGTTCATTTTGGAGAATATGCCCGAGCTGCTGCCTGACACCTTACTGTGCTTTAAATCCAGCATTAATCCACCCCCACCACACAAAGACGTCATCATTGCTTCCGTCCCTGCCCCAACCACCTCTGCTTCTGCTTAAATACTCCATTTACCAGTGGAAAAATGATCCTCTCAAGCTAATCTAAAGGTACCACCTCAGCTCATCCTCATCTGAACTGCTCCTCCTTTCTTAAGACAACAACAGTTGTCCATTGAAACCAAGCCATACCATACCTTCCCCTCCCGCCTTCTCTCCCCCTTTGCTCCAACTTCCCCCCTTTTCCTCCTCTCCTCCACTTCATTCAGGCGAGATCTAATTCACAGATGAATAATGGATGAATGATAGAGGGCTTTCATCTATCAAGGTTCTCTTTCTCTCTCTGTCTTTCTCTTGCAGGATGGCTGTAGTGCTAATGCAGGGCAAGATGCATTGGAGATGAGCCCAGGGACCTCCCACTCAGTCTGTTTGTCTGTCTGCCGCCTGAAGCATCTCTTTCTCTCTGGTTGTTTTTCTCTTTTAGAATGGTTACCGACAACCTTATTCAATTCATTAATTATTGCTTTCCAGCCTCTTTCCTGATCTTTTTAAAATTAAACTACAGGTAATTGAATCCCTCTATTGCTTCAGTTACCTTTCACCTTTTTCATCGTTCGTTACCTCGCTTCGATTAGTCCTGGAAAGAGTGAGCCCAGGTTTGTTCTGACCCTGACCCCCTGCTTCCCCCTCCTCTAATGCCCTTAGAGGCCCCATCACAAGACCAATCTCACAGTGAACGGCCTCTTCCTCTGCTGGAGAAGACTGATGCAGGCTTGAATCAACACTACTGTGCAACCTTTGCCACGGCGAAGAGTGTTTCTGGTATAACATTGAAGCCTTGGTCATTCTGAGCCATCAGACTCATCCTTCTCATTCATGACTGTGGCATATACTGTAAGTGTTGCTGCATTTTGAATATCCTTAACATCTGCCGTCTTGATGGCCTTAAGACGAAAGACAAAATAACCCAACCCCCCTCAACAATTAGTGTTTAGAAGCAAGTCGGAGCAGCAGCTTGTCAAAGAGCCTATCAATAATGCAGACAGGGGGGAGACCCTGGCTGCCTCACAACTGTCCTGCTGAACTCTCCTGCTTGTCTACCTGTCTGTCTGCCCGTCCATCTGTCTCTCTTCCTTTTGCTTATCTCATCTTCTGAGTGCCTGCCTGACCTCCTGCCAGCATATTTCTATCTTTCTAACTATGTAGGTTTATCTGTCTGGCTCCCTTTGGAGCCTGTAATACAGCTTCAGTGGGTGGCAAAGCTCAGCTTGGCTGGAAGCTACAGCACCTGTAGCAAACTGACACATAATACAAGGAATCTGCCTGTATAAGAGTGAAAATATTATTTTTGATCAGTAAGGAAATGCAGTATTTTTCACCATGGCATGAAATATCAGAAAACGATTTCATGCAGTGAGCAGAACACACGGTCACAACAGCTGTTTTCCCTTCGTATACGGTTGCAGAATAACAATCAGCACCGTCATACAAAGAGTAGCAGACTTCAGCCGCTCCTCAAAATGGCGGGCGAGCAAGTGTCATGGACAACTGCACAGAAAATCAGAAAAAGCTCCCTGAAAGGTGAGGCTGTGATTCAGGAGCGTATCTGCTACCACGTATGCCCCAACAGCCCCAAGGCCCAGAGACCAGTTCACACGCTCATTTAAACTGTGGCTCTACAGTAAACACCACTAGCCCAGCACTGTGCTGAGCAAACCACAGATCGACTGGTCAGGACTGTCACAGTCGCATTTCAGTCTGGCGAAAACTCACCACAAAAACCATACGATGTAAAGACATAAACAGCAAGCGTACACGCAAACGCAGGATGCTGTTAAAGCGGCGTGTTTATAATCCATTGTTCTTAGATCTCAGTAATAACCACCAGGCTAATTGAATTAGACTGTGGCATAACTCATGCTAATGTTGGGACAGGGAAAACAAGAGCTCTAACCAGCTGTTCTGTCTGTTGTCGTCCATGGGCTCTCTGCATTACAGCGACAGGCATGTTTTAATTACAATTACACAAGGACCAATGAGAAACCGGACGAGAACAAAGGAGCTTAACTAGAGGTTAAAGGTCATACAGAGCCATCACAATGTGCACGTGCTGCTGCATGTCTGTTGAGCCACAAGAGCTCAATTACAGCCCATCCACAATGTTTAAAGTGAACCATGACAGACGAGCACCGTCTGTGAGCAAGGTCTGTTAGAACAGCCACACGTCTCCCAGATAAACCTCACACACACGTATGCACGCAAGAAAAGACACAACATCAACCTGCTGTAACCCTGCTTTCATTACGGTTGGGGACCACGTGTTGCGACAGTCTCACCAGCCAAAAATACACAAGCAGAGGCCCTGACGGAGGCTTTGAAGCGCTGCCTGTTCTGTGCTGCCTCTCTCCCACACAGCTCTGTCAGGTGTAGCAGGCCTAGTTCTAATGCAGTAAACTGTCTCCCTTAGGCAAGGGAACATCTTCAGAATATCAAACCCAAACGGGCTAAAGACCAAGGAAGGGCACACAGAGAGAGAGAGAGGGAGAGAGAGAGAGAGAGAGAGGGATAGAGATGGAGAGAGAGAGAGAGAGGGATAGAGATGTAGAGAGAGAGAGAGAGAGGGAGAGAGGGATAGAGATGGGGAGAGAGAGAGGGAGAGACCCTTTTGACACTCCTCAAACTTATCATAATGACTTAGCATTAGTATGATTTTAAACTCAACAGTTTTAATCAACAATTTAATACAAATACTAAAAGTGTTGTGCACAAGCATAAAATCCATTAAAATTAATGTTTATAAAATACTAGGTGGCTTCAGTGAATTGGTAAATAATTAATTCCAATGCAGCAGCTGTGTGTGTGTGTGCACATCGCATGAAAATCAATCGAATTAGCTCAGTGGATGTGGAAAAAGTGCTGCAGTAAGCTAACATTTTATAACACCTGCTAATCTTGTTTCTTTTATGAAAAGTCATCAAATCACAGTCACAGAAGAAATCGTTTTGGAGGGTTCACTAACTCGGTTTGTTTCGTGTGTGGCTGTTTTCATGACGGGGGACGAACAGCTGCCTGATACCTTCACTTCAACAAACACTCCTTTAAATTTGTCTGCTTCTCTGATCGTGTAACATTTTGTGTGAAAAGCACACAAATCAATTTGATAGAGAGGCAAAATGATGAAACATCACAACAATAGCAGATGAGCGAGCAGACGCAGTACGATTTCCTACTGATTGATCGGTCCTGCCTCCGTTCATACAACACACTCACCTGTCTTGTCACAAGCTGACAGAGGCGCAGCAGTGACCCACGAGTCCCGAGCTGAGACAGGAAGTGATTTATCACCTACACTAAGCCCCCCTAGCAGCGCTAACAGCTTCTGGAGACAGCGCTCATCTGTAATCCCAGAATAAGACGGTATGCTGTTTATGAATGATCGATACCAACACAGACGCACAGACTTTAAATGTGCTCCACTCTGGGATTGTGTGCTACTCGATCGCTTTCATTCACTTCAGGTCCTCTCAGCTGGAACTGAGCTGAGGGGGTTGTGGTGTGTGTCCATGAGGCTTGTTCACCAACACCAAGATTTATCACTACTCAGTCACGTTGCTCGCGCTTTGGGCATGAGCACACGCGCGTCCAATCAAAACAGTTTTATGCAGCTGTATTTCGGGACAAACTCTATTTTTTCCACTGCACCACAGACGTCTGTAGTAACAGACAGAGCACGTCACCACATCATGAGGCATGTCTCAAGTCTGCAACTAAAGAAAGTTGTTTACTTCCACAAATAGGGATCTAAAATAAAACAAACGTTTTAGATTCTTTCCCTCATGACACAACACTTACAATCTAATGCCAGAGATTAATTATAGCCAGGGGCGTTCCTTATCTCTGCTGTGGAGAACAGCCCCACTCATCACTACCAGACGTCTGTAACAGACAGCTTCCACAGGGCAATTTCATGGAAGTCATGAATAACAGAACGCACCAAAACTTTCAACATCTCAGCTCCCTCTTCTCATGCGCTGTCTATTACTTGGAGCAAAGTGGGTGAGATCCTCGGGTAGAAGGTGATGGTTTTATCATCGCATTTGATCTGGTGGACTCAGAGATTGGAGGGGCGGCAGCATGTTCATAATGACTGTCTATTCTTAGCAGATGAAGGGCTGTTATTCCGGGGTTGCCCAAACAAGCTCAGAGCAGTGGGTCCATTACTGCGTCTACGTGGGGGGTGTCTGGGTTTGTTTATTCACGTTACAAGGCGCCTCCTTACCTTCTACGGACGGAGCCTGGTCCTGGGCAGCATACAGCATGTCCTTGAAAGCCTGATGAGGGAACACAACAGTGGTCAGATACTGTAAATGAACTGTGGGTTTATACAATCGTCACAGTTTGGCAGCAAGATCTGACAGTGAAGAACAAGAGTAAAGGGAAAAGAAATAAACTACTCCACCTTGAAACACATCAGGTTTATTAAGAGTGAGAAATATGCAGAAAAGCAGTCAGACTGTTAAATTATAGATCCCTCCTCCACTCAGGGATCGCGACTGTGATCTTATCTTCAGCCTAACGCATGCCTTCTTCTTATAAACTGATACTTATCACATTCTTGTTTTACTTGTTTCATTTCTGTACTACAGTATGAGCGATTACACAAATAGCAATAAACAAGTTCTACAGGAACTACAGTAACAAAGTGGAAAGTTTATAGGTACAGCTCATTACAGTTACTGCATATGTTGTTAGAGAGGCTGCGGTGTCTCTCTAATAAGATCGATTCTTGCACTTGAAGTCATGTGAGGTAATCAGATAAACATTTCTCTGCGTCTTACTTGATGTCAAGATGCATGACTAAACTTGAATGAAGCGCTGAATCACTGAGCTCAAAGCTCACAGAACTGAAATCTAAAGGTGTCAAATTGATTTGACGTATACTTCACGACATTTGAAGAAATCATTTTGTGCAGCTTTGACAAACTAAATGTTTTGTTTGTGCTTTATGAGATGCACATTAAACTGCTCCTGTGTGGGTGGAAAGCTTTTAAACTGCTCTGCATTAGCAGCAGCCTGCCTTGACTTAAGTTCCTCTGTGCCTTTCATGTACAATGATCTAGACACTGGAAGCTAATCTAAGAGGTGTATGTTTAATGTGAAAGTAGGTTTATATGTAACTTCTGATGAGGATCGCAGGAGATCAACTAAGCACACACAGCAGCAACCTCTGCCGAGCAAAATGCATCCCTCTCCAACTAATAGGTGGGAAATAGACATTCAGATTCCGACCAGGAGGCGTTCATTAAGATGGAAACATTGCCATGGTGATGGCACTAACGGGAAAGGGGGCTGGGTGGCTCTTAGGGGAATTGGGATAAAGCGGCAGGCTTGTCAGTAATCAGTGCTGAAACCTGTAGACAACTAAGCCAAGCCTAATGGGGCCTTCACTTTGAATGGCCGTGCATTAACGTGATGATGATAAATACCTTCTAGCTAACACGTGTGTAACATGAGCACTAGACCCGTGTCACTATGTCCGACTGGGGCCTACGCTGGAGTGGCCAGTCGATGGAACGCTGTCAATGGGATTCAATCCTTTAATCGCTGTGACATGTCGAGAGGAATCTAACCAAAATACTACGTGGTCAAATCTCTCCTCTAGCGTGGCTGAGATTGTTATTATGTGCTTCAGAAGTGTGAAGAGTTGTCTTCCTCACATACAAAGCCAATGGTGGATCACTTGAGTCACTCGCTCTTTATTTAAGTGGATCCCTGCATGTAGAAAGAGGAGCAGAGAGGATGGAGGACAGGCCAAAAGGAGGGGAGGAGGGGAGCACAGGGCAGGTCTGGTCGGGGACCAGATGTCTTCCCAGTGGGGGAGGAACGATGAGGTGAGGATGGAGCGAAGGAGGGACGTACAGAAAGGGTTCTCTGCAGCTGCCATGTCTGTTGTATCCATAATGCTTTTCCTGTCCAACATGAACTGCAGTTTAATTTCACACGGAATATCGATGTTCAGGACCCGTTTATATCTGTCACCATACAAAGCTCTGAGATGTAGAATACATCACCAAGATTAATTAAAGTTGGTTTCACATTTGAACAGGCATCCATCGCTCACGGAAATCACACAGGCACCTGTTTTCCTCTTCATGCTACAGCATCACAACGGCAGTTTGAAATGCAAATGTGAGACTCCACATGTACTTTCTCCTCCTCATCTAAGCTTACGGTGATTAGATGGCAGAGGTAAAGGCATAAGTGGCCTTGTTCACTCGCCCACACACACACGCCTCCCGCTCTCTATACACCTGTGCTCATCAAAACACAGTTATACAATAAACGCTTCACTTTCACACAACTGAACCTGCTGTAATACCTGCTTGTCTTTCTTTGTAAAAAAATCTTTCTGGAGAAATAGAACTAAGACAAATAAGGAAAATTCCGGCTGTTCCAATTCCAGTAGAAGTTCATAAAATGTTTACAGCAACTGTAAGCTCAGCACCTATTACATAGAAAGACAAACCCTTTCGTGTAAAATACACATCCCGTGGCCTTTGTCGAGAGCCTCTGAGGAGGACGGACACGTATCCCTCCATACCAAATAGCTATTTAGCATATAGGTTTATAACTACAATCCCCCAGGATTAAGCACACACCTAATCACTCAATCTATTTGTCAGTGTTTCCAAGCTGGGATGAAGTACCGTAATAACTACAGCCTCCACTTTGCCGCATCCCTCATCTGCATAGAAACTGGCTGACCAATCTGTACCGTTTTCCCACACAATGCTGTGCTGTAAAAAGGAGCGGAAGGAAAACTGGGCAGCAGGTTAATTAATCGACACCGCGCACAAAGGCGAGGATATCACTTCATCCGCAGTCAACGTGGATGTCTTGTTTCATGCAACACCCACCTGTCATGCTTTAGACTTCATGAGGCTGTGTGCGGTAAAATAATGTGTCAGTTTGTCATTTAGCAGACAGACAACGGAATTTCAACACAGCGGTTGTGTTGGCTGCAGACAGAACTGCACCGCTACACAAAATAAATGAATGACGGTCTGTGTGGGGGGCTGAACTGCAGTATATCTGTGCATTTTTCAACAAAGGGGTAATTTATTTTATAATATGCTCTGCCTAACTTCATAAAAGTCAAATGACTTTACTCTTTGACCGGAACTTTGTCTCTGAATTGTTCAAGAAGGCATCAAAGCTCTACCAGATATCTATTATCTATAGGTGTGAGCGCTATCTCTGCCCCTCCCACTGAGGTGGAGATGGCGTTTACAGAGGTCAGACAAACAACAAGCACACACAGGTGCAACAAATCTGTACGGAACCTGCTCATTTTCCCCTAAATTAAAAAACAATACATATACGATCATATGTTTGTACAGACAGGCTCAGAAAAAGCCTAAAACAGCTGATGAATTACTGCAGATCATAAATGACTCACTATGGTTACATCTGCAATGGATTTGTTTCTTTAGGTAGACGTAAAATCGATCTACACATTTAATATGCAACTAAAAACCAAAAATAAAACTAATCAATTCACAAAATCTATCAGTTGGATTAGTTCGATCAACCACTTATACACAAAATATGCAAATATTGCTTCTGTTGATAATACTGCTATACATATATTTTAAACATATCACATTTAAGCTTAAATGTAAATTTTATTTTAAATCAAATGTAATAAAATAATAAAAACACTGTAAACGCAGATGACAAAGATCTATCATCATCCATCTCAGGTCAGCGAGTGCCGACACAAAGACTGGAGGTGTAAAATGGCTGGTATGGCCATGCATCTGTCCCTCACTGTGCAGCAGTCTGCTCATACAAAGACAAACCCCACAAAGGCCGTGTTTGCAAGATAATAACCAGATTTGTCAAAAATCAAACCAAATAAAATCCTACTGTTGAGTTGTCCTTGTCCTACGTTTCAAATTTTCACTTCATTTATGATTGCTGAAGATGTTTTAGATGACAGCATATAATTATGTCACAATGGTCTGATCTAAGTCTTAATAATAATATTCAGAGCATGTTTCCAAAATAAAAGCAGCGCAATGAGCTTGTGTTGAGTCTGGAAGCAGGTTGCTGAGGAAGAGAACAGGGTCTTTGTCTATAATTCATAGAGCAAAATGGAATAGAGCAGCCTGACCTGTCACTGCATATCTCCGCAAAAGCTCTTAAAGTACAGCCAGCAAAGCATGGAGTGTGGAAATAAATGCTCTTCGTGTACAGTACAACATACAACAAAGACCATGTGTGCACACAAAGATCTCTCTGGCCACAGATTCCAGAAACCATGAAAATTCTCTTTAATAAGAAAATTATTACCAGAAATAAGGCACAAAAACAGCTACATTATAAAATATCATAAAACCACAGTATGTGCATCCACATTAAAAACAAGACCAGAGAGCAATGCCTGCAGTTTGTCTCACTGTCTAAAACACAAACTAATAAAATATATATAATAAATAAAGACAACATTGTAATGAGTACTGTATCAATTGTGCCCATGCTTGCTTTTCGAAGAAACGTGCAAAATGTTATTTATATAACATAAATAATATTATTTCTAGAATATTTAACTGTAATAGAAGGAACAACACGATTCTTCTACTCGTTTCAATAGAAAAGCAATGAACCTGTAAACTGCATTCAGTTTAATTTAGGTGTTGCAAACTCAGCAACAGCAGCGATAATAAACACTGAACGCTCTTAACAGCCGCAGTCGATTCCACCTCCATAAACAAAAGGACATCTCTTATCTTTGCCTCCGTTTATTGGCCTCAGGACACTGAAACCGAAAGTATTTTGCATCGTCAAACGAAAGACTGACCTAGCTTTTAATTTCCTTCACTTTTCAAGGAAACTGAATATTAACACGTTGTCCTCAAGGGTTATATTTCAAATTTAAACATGAATCTCACTTTACCTCATATTGAAGGTATTGTTTCCTCCACTCGGGAGTTATATGGGACGAAAGGTGCTCCGCAAATTTCATTTTGCCGAAAGAATTGTCCGCTCAGAGCTCCGTTAAGTCCTAGAGCGGCCGTCCCCTTCGCCGTCGACGCGACTTTTGTTATTTCAGTCAACTTGCTGGCTCAACATGCGGCGCGTCAGCCCCGCGCGCTCCGCTCGTCTTCACTCCACTTCTGGCTCGTCCCGGTCAGTGCACCCGGAGCAGGCCCCGTCCCACATACTAGGCTATTTCACGGCAGAGGCTGCTTAACAGGTGGTCGGGGGGCAGAATAACGGAGCCGGTGAAAGTGGCTCAGTGACTTTGCTCCGTCCCTCCCTGGGCAGGTCTGGGGACGCCGCGGTCCGCCATCGCACTGAGCCACAGCGACGCGTTTGCGTCAGCAGAGCGCGCACTGGCACCGAGCGTGGACGGGACCTCCTGTGAAAACTAGTTGGCGGTGCGTCACCTCCAGCGCAGAGGTTCAGGCCACAGAGCCGAGTTTGTGTCCAGGCGACGCAGTCAAGCCTCTGTTACAGTCGATGAGCCTGAAAGCTAATCAAATGGAAATAAGGTTAAATTCGCTATGTGGATTAGATAACTTTTACATTAATGTTGTTATATTCAACTACTTAAACTACATTCATCATATTGCATAGGCTTTATAATTAACCTTAACGCCTCTTCTGCCTTTATGTCCAGTTCGACTGATACGCTCACACTTTTTCTTCTGCTTATTTTTACAGTGTATCTGGAATCACTGGTGAAGTACAGAAACACGAAAGCTGCTTTATTTTGTGCATTTCGTATAAAGCTGTTTTAACTGGATACCAGGCCGCCACTACACGTTACTCCCCAAACGTCCTGCAAAGACAACGAGAAACACCTTAATCACAGTTGGACACCATAAGGCTGCAGAGTTGGTTTAGCGGCGTCATTTGCAGCAATAAACCATCGTCGCGCCAACAGCGACATCTGCAGACCGAACTGAGCTACGCGCCTTAAATGCGTCTGCAGTCGTTACACCTGCTTCCGTTTAAAGGCTTATTTTAAGCTGTAGTAAATAAAAATTAAAGTAGCGGTGGTGGATCCTCGCACATTTCTCGGACGTTTCTTTGTTCTCTATATCAAGGGAGCAGCTGGCGGAGGTGCAAACGGAACCTTTCTTGTTAGCAGAGCTGTTAGTCGGTGCTTTTAGTTGACGTACCAGAGACGGACCTGCTGGAGAAACAAATTCTGCTGTCACGGATTCGCAGCGTTAACAGATTACAGAATTTGCGAAATACTTTAATAATACGTACCAATTAGTTACTATATATTAAACACTACTCGCTGTTTGGCTTGTTGCGAATCTACATCGCTAGCCTTGTCTGACGCTACGTTATAAACAACAATAACAATGGCTTCTGGGTCGCCGTCGTCCTCTCCGGACACTGCGACTGGCTCAGGTACGGACCCTGCCCGGCCAGACACGGGAGAGCCCCTCGGTGGAGCCGGCTCGGACTCCGACTCGGACCTGGGTCTGAGTAAGTTTGATTGTAGCGCCATGGAAAAGGGGGACCCGCTGGAAGGCGAGGAGCTGGAGCGGGAGTTTGAGTCGGCAGCCGACCGCGTACGAGATCTGGTTCAGACGGCCAGCAGGGACCAGCTGCTGTACATGTACGCGCGCTACAAACAGGTGACTTCAGTGGCGCCGTGGCTAAAGGCCTAACTAACACACCGAATCCCTTTCCCTGCGGCTTTAGATGACAAAGCTGATGTAGGGAAATAGTCACTCTTGACCTTTGGTTGAGGTCCATATGTTTCCAGTTTGCGTTACTCGACCAGGTTTGAATTGGATCTGCTGAAAGACTTTCTTTTTCTGTGTTTACAGGCAAAAGTTGGAAAGTGCAATACACCAAAGGCTGGCTTCTTTGACTTTGAAGGTCAAAGGAAATGGTATGTTTTTGCTTTTATCTGGTGAGAGGGTTTCAGTGTACAATATACAAAAAGTAGTATAAAAGCCACAAGGTGTGTTTGAGAGAAGCAGTAGTTTGAATTACGCCTGATATTAGGCTTATTTGTAAATTATTTATGCAGAAATTAAAGTGTCCACCTGTAAATGAGGACAGTGGGGACTGTAGTCATAAGATCTGAATCTTTACAGGCAAGCCTGGAAGAACCTTGGAGACATGGATGCAGAACAGGCAATGCAGGAGTACATTTCCTTGGTCAATGTGTTAGACCCTGAAGGCAGCACAAAGGTAAACAGAGCCGTGCCAGTAATGGAAAGTAAAGCATCTGATCTTACTGTGACAAAAACACCATTTGCAACCATTTTATTTTGATCCATGGTTATTATTTGTTTTGGCTTTTGACATCTTACTTAGTTTGTGCCTCTCATTCTGTCCTCCCTAAAAGTCACTGTCGGTGAAACTTATCACCACGGCCACCAGGTGGTCATACTGGTCCAAGGTGAAAACCATTAAAACTGAGAATGCAGTGTGGAAACTCCACACTCCCCCAGTTAACTAATATTTGCATATTTGGTTTTAAAATCTGCCAAATTGCTCACTTTCATTTACATAGTACTTCATGCTTACAAGCATTACAGATATATTTTTCAAATATATCCATCCAGTCTTTTTTGTCCGTTCAAACTGCAATGAAATGTTTCGCCAGAGGAGGTCACTGTCAGTGTAGCGCTGGCTCTGTACATGTAGCATGTGCACTGCATGAAAAAATATTATTGTCTTTTTCAGTAGCTTGCATTTTACGATATGAATAATGCAATGAACTGTCGTAGCGTGGCAGCAGGGAAGTGCCTGTGGTTCTGTTGCATCAGTCCATTTACATGCTCACACACTCTTGTGTTGTCTTACAGTAGTGTAAGAAGACTTGTGTTACCACCAGCAGACAACAGAATAAGCATTTAGTTACTACAAATCTTTCTGCAGTTTACTATGTCTTTATTATTATTGTTGTTCACGTTGTGGTTGTTGTTATTCACTATATTAATGCCAGCGTTCTCAAAAGTATAACCTCTCAGCTCTAGTCTCGCAGTGTAGTTAAAAGTGAACCCTTATAAATCACACAATGGGGGAAATGTGTGCTCTGCATTTAACCCATCCTTAAGTGATTCCACACAGCAGTGCAACATACACACATACACACACTCTGAACAAACACCCGGAGCATCATTTATTAACATTTAATGTTAACATTCAAATTTTTTGATTATATTCCATGAAGTCTAAAACAAATAATTCACACTTTTAACACAGCACATTAAGAAGTAGTGAATAATTAATGAAGCAATAAAAGTTTGATTGCCTGACAAAATTAGTACTGTAAACTGTAAAATACTGCTGTGCAGCATTTCAGGTACTATAAATAAACAAAAAATACTATAGTATACAATGTAATGTTTTTAATTAAAGGATTGATTTAGAAGTCTGTGACTAACGTAGAAATACCATAATATAAATTTATTCATTGACGTCGCCTATTTTTAGTAACCCAAGTTCACAGTCACATAACACTGTAGAAGCAGAGAAAGGTTGTTTGTTCTTGAACTGAAAAATGAAGGAATGTATTTATGCGTACCTTAAAAATCTTGTAATCACTGCAGTGTACCATGTCTTTTCTTATTGTTCTCCATGTTACCTGTTACCTTATTATTTTCTTCTTTAACCTCATCTCAGTTGTAATTGACCATATCCCTCCTCTCGTTTTGTGCTTCTTCTATATTAATGCCACTTTAATAGTGTCACTGTCAACCACATGTCCCATCCTGACACATTCCTTTCTTCTCCACCATGCTGTGGGGCAATACTCGCTGACTCTGCCCCCCAACTGCACAATGCCAGGAGAGAGCCCATCAGACAGACTAGCAAATGCACAAATGCCCCCTGAAAAGAAGCTGATCGTATTAGAGTTAACGAACTGCAATAGCATGGCAGCAGCTATTCTTTTGTAAGCACAGTTAAAAAGTGGGAGTGCATAGACAGAGAAGCACGGGAGAGAATAATAGCCAGAATGTGACCTCTGTTCCTACCTCAATTGTTGAATAGACACTAGCTTTTTATTACATTATTCTGCAGAGGAGCAGGGCCAGTGCATCAGCGAATATTCTGAGTTTCTGAAGTGAATTAGGTTGTCCTAAAAGTGCATGCACAGTTGTTTTGCTTCGCTTGTCATGTTCCCCTCCACTTTCCCCATTTTCTGAAATCAGATTTGTGTGGGTTCTTTTGTGAGTCAAGGTTGGTCAGTGAAGAATAGGCTGGGTAATAAAGTCTTGGCTGAACCAAGTGTAATATGGAATTCCATGAAAACAGAAGATTAACAAGAGTCACAAATTAAAGATGCAATATATTTTATATTGTTCCCATGCTCATTTATTGCCAATGAGGTCATGTCTAAAGCTGCAGAGGCTTGTGTTTGAAAAGTACACATTTTTAACTTCTCTGCTATGCTTTAGCTTTGCAAAGGCTATAAGTAAAAGACTATAGGTACAGGCATTCATGGTGAGTAATGCAGCTCTTTTGTATTGCAAAGACCAAACACAAAAGGCCGATACCTTAGTTTATATGGTGCAGAGCTCTGTATTGTTTCTTTGTGAAAACACATATGTGGCTGTTTTCATTTGGCAGGAAAGGCGATCAGAAAGACGAACAGGCTTTGGAGGGGCAGCCGTCAGCTCTTTGTACCAGGAGGAGAAGATCAGGTACTTACACCCGTTGATGTGTCCATGCTTTGAGTCATGAGATTTGTCCATTCGTCCAGTTGCGAATCCACGTTTATTTGATGTCACCTCAGAGTCTGGTAATATTAACCACCGGCCTTCAAGCTGCATATGATTCTATTCAACACCAACGGTAACTGCAGTTGGAACCCGCAGACGTCATACAGTCCTGATTATGTTAATGAAATATATTCTCCATTTACTCCTACCTGGCAGGCTTACTCAAGCTTAAAAAGCTCATCTTCATTTCAATGAAAAAAGAGCTCTTTTGGAGATGAAAACGAGACGTGTAAATCCTGCAGGTTTTCCTCCTAAATGGCTGTATCTGATTAGTATGCACAGTCTTGGGAAGAGTACCCGCTTTTTAATTACGTTAGGATTCAGGGGCTTGTAGGGAGGGGGCTGATGAAGATGTGCTGGAAACAGCAGAGGGGAGTCAGGTACAGCAGGTTTCCCAGAGCGATGCTCCCCTTGGTGATAACCAGCAGCAACAACGCTCGGAGGATAATCGGGAAAAGGAAGTCATTACCGTGGCACATACACACACCTATGCACATCTGGGCACAAACAAACATACACTCGCAGCTATATGTTGATATGATTTCATCCGAATCCAGGCAGAACCTGCCAGAACTGTTACAATCACTGCTCTGCTGCATTTCAATTTCCTCTTTCTCACACAGACCAACTCCATATTAAACAGCTAAGCACCTGTTAACCAGATAGAGAGTTAATTGCATTGCTCGATCGCAGAGTGTGTGTGCGTGTGTGTGAGCGTGCGTGCGGAGACTGTATCGACAACAGCAGGATTGATTAGCAATATCCTTGTACTACTGACTTGATGAGTGTGTGATTGAGGACGCGCTCAAAGCTACATTTGTAATTTCTCCCACTGACCTTGGAAAAGAATTCTGAAAAACAGCAGAGGCTTTGCAGGACAGAGGCGTTTGACTCCTCATTGTTTCCTGCACGTCTGTGATGTGCAGCTGAGTTCAGAGTGTTAGGCCATGATACTGTAGGGGATGCAATGACATTGTGTGTGTGTGTGTGTGTGTGTGTGTGTGTGTGTGTGTGTGTGTGTGTGTGTGTGTGTGTGTGTGTGCGTGAGATGGATGGTGTCGCTGAGATGTTGATCAGTGAAGCTCAGGCCAGGTAGATGAGTGTTGTCCACCACTGTGGCCAGTTACGCCTGATGGATGAAGGACATATCTGCCAGTACACCAGGCTGGACACACACACGGAAGCGCACAATGCTCACACACATACAACACTTGTAGTACCCCAGCTGTTGTGATAGAGTAGCCTGTGACCTTCCCAGCATGCTTTGCAGCACTGTTGAAGTCATGTCGTTAATGGGACCCACATTAATCATATGTTTGTTTATGGCCTGTGCGCGTGTGTAGATTCGTGTGCACTGGGATCCAGACCACAGACTATAACAGTGTGAGGTTTTGTGTGTATTTCAATGGGAGCTCATTGTAGTGATGTGTACGTTATATGACTTTACAACTTTCCCTGCATACTTGGGAGGGTGTGGTGTGTACTTTTGCTTTATATAAGTGAGCATGTGTCATGCGCTCATCAGACCAGCCTTGTCTGACCATTGGCAAAAGACTGATGAGCTGGCCTATTGATTAGTTGCCGGGGGAGACGGATGACGGCCACACATTGGGGAGACTCGGGGTCAACGTGGCCATCAGACAAGGATGTGGGTGTGGCACTGCATGGAGACTCATGAATAAACATAGCGCTGGTAATCAGGAATATGTAAATGCATGTGCTCATACATAACCTGGGTGTGATAAAAGTGTAATGAGTTATTCATAATTCATCACAGACTGATGAGGAGAAAGCCCAGAGAGGGAGGGAAGAACAAGAACTGCAGGAAAGAGAAAGGATGTAGATGAAACGATAAAGAAAAGGAAGTACAGCAGTTCATTAAAGTACAAACGGCAGACAAAACTTTGTGTGTGGGTGTAGCTCACCCAGCTGTGTGTGGAGCAAGGCCTCACATCGTAGAACTTGGATCCCTGCGACTGGGGGAAATCAAAATGTCAGTCTTCATATCCAACCAAAGAAATTGTTTAGAACAATAGGTTAACATTTTTAGCAAACGTGGCATCATTTGATTCCTGTTGATTAGTCAGTAGTTGGACACAATTTATAACTATTAATCAAGTTTGATGACAGTCTCTGCCTTTTGGCTCAGTCAGAGACACGACTGTTGGTTTGACGTAACTGAGCTGTTCACCACGAGAGCATTCTCAACAGTCCCATTCTGGCTTTTAAGGCCCACTGCAGCAGGTCCACCAGGCGTCACAGGCAGCGCTGGGGACGACTGACTGCATCAGAATGGTAGAAGCAGTGGATATGTGGGGTTCCTGTCAGAAAACACAGCACTAAATTCAATTACCTGAATGGCCGGCATTGGAAAGTGGGAGGGAAAGGCGTAAAGCTCTAAATGAGATTTCCCTCCGTCTCCCCTCCCTCCACTACCACCACTGCATCCTTTCCCCCTCCCAGCTCTTACTTCTGTCCCCAATGCCAGAAGGTGATTAGAGACACAAAGATAAAATCAGAGCGCGGATGGTGTGTGTGTGTGGGGGGGTGTTCCCAAGAGATGACCCACGTGTAGTAGTTGCTTGTGTGTGACTTTTCGAAGTTTTTATCCGTGCACATAGTCATTTTTATTTGTTTTGAGATGTAATGTATATATTTACCCTGGACAATCTGGACCATTGAACAATAGCTTCTGGTGACAGCAACTTCTGAAAAAATGACTATGACTATTGCTTTAAACATCTGGATAATGAGCATTTTAAATAGATACGTGTTCAGTGTGTGAATTTGACAGTGAAATATTACCATTCATTAATATGTAAAAAAATATATTTGTTCAAATCTGTCCTCCCTACAAAGAAAATTCAACATTAGCCATTTGTGCTGTGAACGACATTTCTTACAGATATTGCTGTAAAATGTTGCCAAGCAAAATCATCCGATTCTTGTGATCATCCAAAAATGCAGTTGACTGTGTATTTTCCTGTCTTTCTCCTCCTGCACCACTCACAGAGAAGAGGATAAGAACATCTTTGACTACTGCAGAGAAAATAACATCGACCACATCAGCAAGGCCATCAACTCACAGAAAGTCGATGTCAATACTAAAGATGAAGAAGTAAGTGCAACACAGTGTACAAGAGACCACACTGCTGGAATGTCACAATGCATAGCACTGCTTCAACAGGCTTTTACCATGCGAACAAAAGTAGGAGACAAACGTTGACTACAGACCACAGAACACAACACTTTTCAAGGCCTACATCAGGATGCTTTTACTTTGCTGAGGTGTCTTTGGGCAATGACTAAGTTCATGCCAGCTTGTGTATGAGGGCAGCCGAAAACGATCAGTGAAGTACTATGAACGAAACCGGTGACTCCTTTGAGGCTGTTACATAACGGTTGCAGTGATCTGTAGTCGCTCGCATGGGAACTGCTCATCAGGCTGAGACGCATGTGAATTGTATGAGCACCTATTACCATCGCAGGGTGTTGTGTGAACCGATATCTGTTCATCTGTCCTTGATTCATTATCATTGGTGCCAAATGGCTCAGTCCCTGTCTCCGTTTCACCACAGCCGTTCTTCTGATAAGTAACCATTTGGCTGCTGAGTTCCCAGTTGAAGGCCAGATGGTCGAGGGCCCTCAGCACCAGAGAAAGCTTTGTCTGTCCACAGCCATTGTTGTTGCCTGCTCACATGCAGTGCACATCAGTCAGCAACAGAGGGCAGTGGTGGTATTTCACATCCTCATAACGCCTGACGTGCTCAGGCAGGGGGTGAGAGAAAGAGGCTCTGACCCAGCAGACATTCTGTGGGACTCATCATTCATGTAATTTCTACTTCCAGATGCTTTTGTAAACGTGTGTCATCATAACATATATGAAAGGAAGGTGCTTCTCAACTCCTTACTGGGGAAAGAGAAGACAAGTACCAATGTTCTTTTTCTTTACAGTTGAAGTCATATTTTCCATATTCACTCACCAAGGCCTGACCAGATGATGCAGTTTGATCTTAAAGTTAAACGTTTGCTTCCCAAAATACTGAGCATATTAAAAACACTGTACTGAACATTTATAGGACAACAAAGGTGTGTTTTTATATTGAAAATGATAAGCCATCACATTGTTTGACTAAGATTCAGCTAATCAAAGTGAAGATGTGGTGCCTGTATATATAAGTAGCCCCGTTGACCACCAGCTCCTCCAGATTCTCCACAGTGGAAGACATGAAGTGTGAGTAACATGCTCCCAGGTTGTCTGCAGAGTGAACCGTTTGTTTTTATGAACCAAAAGAGAAAAGATGTTGGCTAATTGCTTCCTTGTATGTTTAAATGTTTTTCTTATTTTTACAGTGTATTAAATCGCATGTGTAACCTTCCTGCATTTATTTCTCACCCTGATGAGACCCTTCAGTGCCCCCCCGCATTACAGACCATGAGGTGTCCTCTGCTTTGTGCAGCGATCTGCTGGACGCAGGAAACTTTGGTCCTCAGTGAAAATGTGGCCAGCAGTCAGCAGCAACACACCTGCAGGAGAGCCAGAAAGAAAAAGAGAGGGACAGACACAGAGTAACTTATTGGTATTCTGGCCTTGCTCATAAGTCTCCATTTTAACATGCAGCCACGGTGATCAATATGATTTAAGCAACAGAATTGGACTTGGAGTTTGCTTTACCTAATTGGCCTTCCTGAAAAATGAGCTTGTGTGGTTTTATTAGAACAAGGATCTTAGACCCAAAGGGAAGATGGTGTGCACGTGTGTGTGTGGAATAGAGTAGGGGGCTGCTTTTGTTTTGTGTCCCATCAGTCAAACCTTGCAGACCCTCTGCTGGTTTCTGCGTTTTTTAACCTGCGTTGCTTTTCCGCTTGTTACACACACTGGCGCACGCAGCAGCGCACATATGCCGTCACTCTGTCCGCACTGGCGCTAACACTGGTTCCTGGGTGTTTCCACAGGGCCGGGCTCTCCTGCACTGGGCCTGTGACAGAGGACACAAGGAGCTGGTGTCTCTATTACTGCAGCACAAAGCAGACATCAACAGCCAGGTGAGCTGCATGTCTGCCTGTGTCTCTTTCTGGGTTTTTCCAGGAAGGTTCACTGTTAACAGGTGATTTCAGCGGATTGTTTTCCTGCCAATCCGTGTTGTTGTCAGATTGTACTTTGATCAGTAATTGATCAGGAAATGTCTGTTGTGCCCCTCTTTGTCTGAAATTGTATGCACATCACTATATTTTCCTAGAATAGTTTAACTGACGTTATTAAATATAGATTGCCTCCATCCCTTTATCAGAATAGTTTATTCTCCAATTTTTATATCTCGATGATCATCTTTAATGAGCTTAAACGTGTTTAGTTCCCCAGTATTATGTTAATGTGCAAGACTGGAGCAGGAGTCCAGCTCGGCATTAAAGTTTAAATACGTGATGCTACTTGATTTGTGCATTAGGCGGTGGGGTGGTTAGCAGGCCTCACAGCGAGAAGGGTTCCAGTCCTGGGGCGACTTTTGTGGGTTCTCCCCGCTTCTCGCCCACAGACAGCTGGGACCCCAGTAGGGACAAGCAGCAGAAGATGACATGAGAAAGGTTGTTGTGGGTTTCTGTAACCGATTCCCACAGTAGAAATTGCTGAGTGACACAGTATAGGTTTGTGTGCGAGCAGCAGATATCTGTGTTTGTAATGGATTCATTTGAAGATGGCCTGTAACGCCGCACTACAAACATGCAAACCCAAGCCAAAATGGCATCTGCAGCATCCCTATTGCCCATCTCTTTTCTGCCACTATCCCTTCCAGAAGGTCACCTTTAATTCACTTTGTGCCACAGACAAATCCCCCAGGGTTTAAGCAGACAGAGTTAGCTGGTAGCTAGCTGTCTGTTTAGCCTCTCCAAGGTTTAGCTGCATCCAGGAGGCTTTAGCTTTGGCGGTAAGCTGGCTCAGCTGCACATCGGAGAAATTACTCCTCCTCACTGCCCAGTGGCACGACACAGTGTAGCTCACCGCTGCACGCCGAGGCTTTAACTGTGCGGCCGAATCAATTGGAAGTAATCAGGCAAATTGTTTTACGTTGCACAACCCACATAATCAGGACATTTCACAAATGACTTTCTGTTTTGTGGTCATGCGTGTCCTCTTTTGTTTTCAATGCAGCAGGGAGGGGCTGGATTTGTGGGGAACAGTTCATAAAAGACTTAACAGTGGGATAACTATGAAACACTTCACTGATGATTTAGGGCCATATCAAGATAATGACAGTAGAGCAGGGTTGATGTATAGACAGAGGCCTTGGTAACATGTAGCGTATTTACAGTATGTATCTATCATTGAAATCTAAATTGATTTCATCAGGTGCCAAGAGTTTCAGCAGTCAGAGTTAGTTTGCAAGCTGTACATACATCTCTTCTCAGGGGCTGCAGTACCGTTGGATGGCTCCTCATTTGTTCTTCACCATTTTGTCTGATCCAACTTCTATTTAAATTAAAACTCAAAAATGGAAGTTGCACAATAGTCTGAGTGAATATTTTTGATTATTTAAAATCATTTTAAGCTTCACTTTTTAGGCCAAATATATGCTCAATAGATTTAAAACTGCGAGCACAGACTTGCGTTATTTGGGCCACAGGAGCTTTCCATGTGCCTGCCGCTCAGGTGTCAGAGGAAACCGGCCTTGGAGGAGCCTAAACATGAAAGAAAGTGAACGTCTGCAGCCGAGTTACTGGGAGCAGATTTATGAGGTGGCAAAGAGGTGGCCGAGAGAAAAATATTGTCAGCTAAATCATACCACTCTGTCTCAATGCCAAATTATCTCGCTATGTAAAGCTTACAGAACGATATGCTTCTCATTAGAACTTGCTCGAACATCCTTTTGTGCTTTTTTTCTTGGAGTTAAATCAATAAGGGGAAACTAATGAAGGAAGAGCAGAAGGAAGGAAGGAAAAGTAACAGTTGTTTTTGTCTTATGCTGCTGTCATGCGAGAGAATGTGAGGTTGTGTGTTCATGTTGGGGTTTGCAGGCTATTAGAGCGGCCAGTAATCTCTCTTGACCTCCACCAACTGCAGAGCAACCGGTAAATAAAGATCAAACACGATTTATGCTTAATTTGTTGATTAAAAGGGGAGGGGAGCTTGAGAGTTGAAACAAAAAAAGTATTATTATGGCTTTGGCAGAGGAGGAAAATGGGTTGAAATTAATCAACTGATTGTTTTAGCGAATTGTTCCCAAACCCTGGTAACCTGCATTAAGGGCGCGTTTGATAGTTAATCCAGGATCAAGAAGGGGAGGGACAGCCGTAGGTAGCTGTGTGTGTTTGAATACACAGATCACAGTTCTGCCACCTGCTTACTGCAGATCACATCCTGGTGCTGTTAACACCTCCCCATCCTCACTGCCACAGGTGATCACATCCAGAGAATGTTACCAACAAAACGTAGTGTGGAATAGATGACGATAAAGCTTCAGTTTACTTTGACAAATTCAGAAACAGACACAGAAAATAAGGCATAATTACCTCATTTATCATGAGACGAGCAAAAAAAGATCCAGCAAGTGAAAACCCATTGGATGTAATTTAATAATGGTAATAAGTTACAGTTTTGTCTAAATAAATAAAATACCATGAGCAGGTTCAGCAAATTGAGTTGAATTTCTAGCACGTCTTAGGTCATTATGAGCAGCAGTCTAATTAAGTCTGACGTGCTCATCTCATATTTGATTTTAAAATAAATGTGGGCCTTGATGAAAACACTCTGGTATCAGGATTTCAACTTAAATGAGAGCAGGTTACTGCTATTACTCATTACTGATCTAATTCGCTTTATTATTTCTTATTTTCTCAAATTAATTTTCTTATATTTAAAGTATATTACATTTTATAGTATGTAAAGCTTTCTTGCCTGTGGGGGACATATATTTGAAAATGGACCTTCAAGAAATCTGACTACTCTTGTGATTATGATCGTTATAACAGTCATAATCTATTTATTTTCTTATGAATGTACATCCGTACAGTGCGGTGCTTCCCTGTGTGTCCGCTCTCACTGTGGTCGTTCTCTGTCCAGACGCTGTAATCCCACACCGTCAGATAATCCTCATCCCACACATGACTTTTATTTTACAGGTGGAAATCCCCAGCCCACCTCCAACCCGCCGACATTTCAAGTTGTTAGGCCAGAAAGAAAGGACGAGTTCAGCCTGGATAGCAGGATTTATGAGGGCAGGACTTTCTTTTTGTTCAGTTACGGCAGACCACGAAAAAGGTCAGAAATGCCCCTGAGTAGATTTAGAGTGATTAGTGAGAAGGTAGGTGACAGAGGCAGGATTAGGCTGACAAAGCGGAAGGACAGGTGAGATGCAGGTTAACACAACACTAACACAATCCCAGGAAGGAAACGTCGTCTCACATGCTTTTACTTGACTCGTTCCTGCATTTTTCTGCCTCTACATCTTTCTCTTTCCCTCTCTCCTCATCGGTCTCCCCTCCCCCCAGCTCCGGTCCCCTTCACTCCATCCCTCTCTGCCTCCGCCTCTACTTTGTATTAAAACAACATGATCCATGAGGAGGGGAGGGCGACTCGCAGCACCGCTAATTCTAATTAATCCAGCGTGGTAGCGCGGCCACGGCAGGCCCCAAAGCGCTCCCAGTCTATCAGATAGAAATTCATAACTTAATTGAGGTCAGAGCCTCGAGCCGGCTGAACAAAAGTCTCCAGCCAGGACCAGCAAGATCAATAGTAATAAATATCTGACTGGCGGCCTACAATCGGTGGCTAGAGAGCACACAACAAGTCTCGGGCGCATAGTTCATGTAAAACCTGAGCAGTGAGCGTACAACAGTTGGGACTGGTCGTGCTTATGGTGCGTGTTTGGTACAGAGACCAGCTCTGTGGATACACGTCTGTACGGATGCTCTGTGTCGCGCACTCTCAGGGTGTGGGCGTATCGGTTCGTTTCAATGCCAGTGGTGCAGGTGGGTTTGACGTAAGGCAGGACGTAAAAGGATATTTTACGTTACAGAGGTCGCAAACTGGCTGAACCAGCGATCACCTGTGCGGATGTGTCTGCTGCCGATATGCCGCGTGTGGCCTGATAAGCAGGTTTTTTGCAAACATTTGTAAAAGTGTTGTGATGTTGATGATGCTCTCGTAGTCAATCATACCTAAAGCGTAAATATTTACAAGCTCTTTGTTGACGACACTGTTTGACAGGTTTACCTTACAGAACGTCTCTGTCCTTACTCTACCTCTAGAGAAGCTAGAGCCATCCAGCCTAGTAAGTACGACCTAGTGAAACCTTATAAATCTATTGTTGTGTCAGTTAGTCAGCTCTTACAGCTGTTCATACATGTTTATATTAATAAAGTCTCGTCAACCCACTTTTCATGGAATTTGCAACATGTAGCGGCAGTTAAAGGAAGAATCATTTAGTAGTTTATTTTGCCTTTGGTCTTGTAGCTGTTGGCAGTGAAGCCTGGTTTTCTTTCACATGTCTGTGTCTTCTGCTGTGGTGTCAAATACTCGTATGATCAAAGTGCTAAAAGCAAATACACTGTGGTGGCTGATTGAAATTCTATGGTGGAGGCATTATTACACGTTTCTATCCCACCCCTTTCCCAGCACTGCCTCCCTATAACAAATGGCTCAGTCAGCCCAGTCATAACAAATTTCCAGCGAGCTTTGTCATAATTGTGCGTGTGCATGTGTGTTTGTGTGCATGTATGTGTAATTGTGCAACCTTTCCCCCAGAATATTTATTTTTACATATACAGATATTTACAGGTGCATGTTGCATACAAATACTTTAGTGTGCTCTTATTATACACAACTTTAATTGTTAAAAGTAGGAATTTCTTATTATTTTCACACAGTTTACAAAAATTATATTAGTGTCCATTGACTCTGTGAAGTTGAAGAATATTTGTAGCACTGCTTTACCTACAGTAAAATGGACGTGAGTTTGTTGTGTATGAACATAGATCTACAGTACAATAGATGGATACTGGGAACAGTGTAGTTTCCCAAAGCGACGTCCTCAGATGTCTCGCGCATCTGAGAACACACACACCTTGAAGAGGTATAATACCCGCGCAGAAAAGCCACTTGACAGTTTATACGGCGCAATGCAAGCTGCTTTTATACGAGCTGCACATTAGCTGGACCTGATGAAATGAAGGCTGTTGTTGCTGTGTTAAAAGCGCCTATCGGACACAGATACAGTTATGAATCTATAATATGAGCACTCAGAAAAGAGCCGGCGACTTGACAGTAATAGTGCTTCCTAAAGAGCCATTCCAGCAGGTAACAGTCCTCTTTGCCATCATCAGCTGTTGTTTCTTTCTTATTGGCCACTCACTGGGCCTTGCCTACACTCAACTATTTGATTTCCATCGTTCTTAACCGTCCACATAAATTGTCAGGAGCATTAAAGCTGTCCTCGACTGCTTCAGACAGAGGGGGGAGAAGAGAGTGAGAGAGTGAGAGCTGGATACAGACAGCGAGGGGAGGGGACTGGGGTGAGGAGAGAGAATAAACAAAGTAAGTGTTTTGCCTGCCATCAGTCTCCTGCAGTACTCAGCTTTATGAGTCCCTCACTCCAAATGCCTCAGCTGCAGCCCCCACAGCCCGGCCATTGATTTTCATATTACACTCTTTTATGTATTTATTTATTTCATATATTTCTTTTTAAACATCATCGATGAGGCGCGGGAGGACAGAAGGGGCCTCTGGTGATGTTAATTCTCGGCTTCAACCTTATCCTCCTCTCTGATGGCTTTAATGGAGGCTAAGGTGTCCCACGGGAACAAGCAGGCTAGGCAACATGAGGAGGGGAGGGATGGGTCCTGGGGACGAAGATGTGCCAGACGAGAGGGAGAGAGAAATAGAGAGGCCTCTTTTGTCTCTTCTGGCAGAAGAAATAAATATCAAAATGTATATGAGGGTGATGTGAATAAAAGGTTCAGCTTCCTAAATGTCCCTTTACTATTGAGCATAACCCACAGCTTTTTGCCTCCATGGGCTGCTGTACTGGACTTTAGGGCCTCCTCCAAGACAGCAGTAGCTGACACAATAAATAGACATAACCTCTGGCGTGTTACTGTTACCTGTTAGCTCTGAAACTCAGGCTCAACAAGGGCTTCCCTCCCAAACTGCTGATTGCAGGTGTGAGGAAGTAGGGCATCACCCGGGCTCCTGAAGGACAGTAGAGGAGGAGGTGTGAAGGGCAGCGGGTGTAACAGCCAGCTAATTTGACCGTGGGTGGCAGTGCTCACATGTCGAGTGGCAAGGTTACCCCTCCCTGCTGGGGAAGAGTGGCCCAGGTTAAATTAGGACTGGCCTCGGTCTTTTGATCCTGTTAACACAGGCACCTTGATGCACGCGCACACATCAGACAAACACTCAGAGAATCATAATTATGAAACTCAGGTGGGCTCATGAAATGCTCACAAACATTGCGTAAACATGGACATTCTGACGCAGCATGTGGCTGCTGACCTTGTAAAAGCTGTCACTTTCTTTTATTACTTTCAAGATAAATATGTGAGTTTGATGATATTGGAGACTTGAGATAAGTAAAAAAGGACAAGCAAGTGTGACAATAATATAATCTCAAAACACAGTGTTTTACACATTACCCATAATGAAGGGAGTTTTACAACAGTGACTGGCCGCAAAGAAAACCCTAAAGACTCATTATAGCTTGTCTTGAACAAGGGTCAGCGGTGAAATTAGTGATTTATACCTTTTGCTCTAAAAAAAAAAGTCTGTTCTGTGGTGTTAGTGGTACCACAGTGGCTCAAGTAGTTGAAGGTCCAGAACCCGTTGATGGACGGTCTTTCTTTCCTCCATTTTGCTCAGATCTGTGCTCTACGTTCTGATTGATGGCACCTGCTCATCATAATGCTATCTGCTACAATGTGCATGCCAATGATCCCAGTCGCTTATCGATTCACCTCTCATCTTCCCAACACACACCCTGGAGAATGATACACACACATGCACACAGACTTTTTTTTTTTGCTCTCCTTCCTCCGGCCACAGTCATTATAAAAGTCAGCAGCTGCTGCATGCATTGATCATAAATCATAATTGCTTGTCCATTTTTCCCCACTTGTTTAATGTTGCTGTCAGGGGCAGTAGGAGGGAGAAAAGGCGGAGGCGGGGAATGAAGATATGGAGAAAAGCCCAAAGAAAGTTTAGCAAGACACAGAAGGATGAGAAATAAAAAGAGAGCTGACTGAGGAATGAGGACGTAAAGGAGTTAGAAATTAAAGGCACAAAGAACATGATGGTCACAATAAAAATATAGCAGTAAAGCAGCAGGTATATCCAAAGCGGTGATGGCATCTTCAAATAATTATCCTGAATCTTCACAGCTTAGAAATCACATTTTCTAGTGTTTACTGTTTAAGACAGAGAAATATAAAAACCATCTCGGCTCAAACTCTTCTGATTGTATTGTTACGTAGCCAAGATGGCTGCCAGTCATCTTGGCTCAGGTTATGTTTTGGTACAGTGATTATACTAATGTCTCAAAATGATTGTAGTCCTAATTTATGGGTAGTAAATTCCTGCAGGTTGCCCCTTATGTCGTGTTTTCACTTACTCACAGTGGTCACTGATGTTTGCCAATAAGGTTGTGTCCATCTCGCGCCATTAGCATTGTTAATATTAAAAAGAGCCCCATCCCAATGGCTTTTATAGATTGGAACAGAAAATAATTGATTTACCAGCAGTGAAATATTACATGAATACTGAAGACAACTGGTAGTTGAAGTGGCAGGGCCTTTAGTCAACACAGAGTTGAGCATCTATGGGGACAGCACGTCTATCCACTCTCTCCACAGCTGGCGGTGGATTTGCCAGATTCCGAACTTCTCTTCTCTGGCTTGAACACAGACAGTCAGGATGAAATGCAACCAGACTGAAACCTAGTTTCTCGAGTGACCTCTGCGTCCTGTTTGCCTGTCTGAGTGAAGTTTCGGCTTCTGATACGCCCTTGATCCCTCCACTTAATGCTGGTGTAAACAGCTCGGCCTCAACATCTGGACCGTCCTGTTGTCTGGGGTCTGTCGTGTCAGAGTGACTGCGAAAACAAGTTCAACCACTTTCCAGAAATGAACCCATCATCCACGGCAGCCTCTATGTGAATTCATCTGCAGATAAGCAGAAAGACAGGGGCTTTAGTTGTTCCTGGTCGGCCTCGGTCTGACTTTGAGCCTGGACAATCCCACACTTCATTTTAGGATAATCTGACTTGGAGAAAGCCTTTGAGAGCTGGTTTCTTTTTGATAGACCAGAGTGAATCTACAAATAAATGCCCACAATCTCTGTCTGTCTGTTCGTAGCTCTGTTTCGCTTTTCCTTTGGATCAGTTGCAGACTAGTTACAGTAATAGTTTAATCTGTGTCGGCACAAAGCTAAAGACATAAGTCTGTGTGCCATATATCGTTGATCCTTGATTCATCTGTTTCGCGTTCATCCATCTTGCTTCACATCGTTTGTGTGGTAAAAATGATAGATTGGCGTGACTTAAACTCAGCAAAACTGCAATTGTACTAATAGACCAATCCCCATCCATGCTGCTCCTAAGCATATTGCTCCACCCCATTAGGGTGATGCACTACACAGTGCTGCATCTCTGCCGCTGATATTGTGCAAGGAGCTGCTTTATTGAGCACTCTGCTAACATCCAGGCCAGCATTTCTGCAATGCAAGGGGAAACTTTGGATGACATGTAAAAGCAGGGGCTCATAATGGGTGAGGAACAGGGTGCACCAGAGAAGGGGGGGGGGGGGGGGGGGGGGGGGGGCTGCAGGTATCGTGGTGGAGGGATGGGAAGGTGGGGAGGGTTGAGGAGTGAGTGTCTCTACCAGGCTGCTTCCAAAGCAAATGGAAGACAATCCAATTTCCTGTGATTCCATCAAGCCTGCGTCCTGGATCCGGGGGCATTAGGGAACGATGAGAGGACAGGCTGGTGACCCTGCACATGAACATGCAAGACGCATAAATGCTGCACACAAACACAGGCCTGCTGCGCATACTCACAGACATTTCATTGGTTCTGGTTTCTGGGTTCATCAAATAGTTGCTGGAAAATATTTTTCACAGATTTTAAGGTTGTAATTAAGATTATAAAACTATAATGAAGTCTGAACTAACAATCTGATCTGTTCAACACTTTATCCCTGTGTTTATTCCTATACACTGTTTCCATCACTGGAACCCAGCTGTAAAACTGTCACTGTAGATGTTTATCTTGCGTCTAACGGTGTCAGCTTTAATACAGTTCAGCTCACTGTGTCTGCAGTGCAGCACAGGTTGTGTTTTGACTCGCAGACAGTCAGCAGTGTTGTCTTGGGTTAACTGTGGCACACTTTCCACGCTGGTGGTGATTTGCATCTGTGCTCTGTGATCTACCCAGAGGGAATAGAAAGCTCTAATCCAATCAGCAGGTCCCTGAAGTGCTGCCCCTGAGAGAGAGAGAGAGAGAGACAACAATAGGATCACTCTGCACTGGGCCCAGCCAGGGAGTGGAGACAGGAAAGAAACCAGGAAGGAGGGATTGAACGCAAAGGGATTCAGACTGAAGAATCTACAGAAAAGAGCGAGGCAGGAAAAGAATCACTGGAAGAAGAAGCAATGGTGGTAATGAAAGTAAAGATGAGGGAGGTGTGGCTGGAGGAAAAGAGGTCAGGAGACACAGCAGAGGAAGAGCTGGAAGAAAGTAGAGGAAGTGCGTGGTCTGTTAGAAGGGCAAAGGTGGAAAGACTGATGAACGATTCACCGTTCCAGTTGTGGAAGTACTTCCTCCGCAGTGACATTTTATAGACCAGAGTGTCACAGTGGTCGCTGGCTTTTTCGTACTTGGCTCGACAGCGGCTCTTGTTCCGGAGAATGTAGGCAACAGTTGGACCATTTCTCATCGTTATGAGGCAGAAAGGCTGGAGCAGGGATTAAGAACGGAATCTCCTGTTGATGACGCCTGTCCTATATTGTGTCTTAATATGCCAACACACACACTCACTCCAAGCTTGTCCCCAATTCAACAGTTCTCACGTGAATAATATCTGAACTGATGTTGACTGTTGTAAGGACACACACACAGGAGACCACCCTCTGACACTGACTACCTCCATTGTCCCTGAGCTGCTTCCTGGCTAATGCTGGACATGTTTTAGTTTGGTACTTTGAACAAATCCATTAAGAAGACGAAAAGTCACAACAGACTGATCCCACTAATTACAGAAGTTCTTGTGTGACACACAGCCCCCCCACACACCCAGTACAATGAAAACACCCTCTGTCCACACCTAAGGTAGTTGGTATTCCTGGAGGTGAAAGTTTTTGTCGGCTCTTGGGAAGTTAAATCAAATGCTGGCACAGTGTTTTTTAAATCTCGTGTTATTCCTGCGTATTTTATTTTGCTCCAATAACAGTTCTGTTGAGTTAAGGACTTGTTTTTGCCTCTTCCAGGATAATGAAGGACAGACAGCGCTACATTATGGTAAGCAGGCTGCTCATATTAATCTTTGCGGTCCAAAATGGTGTGTACTCACTTTGTAAATTGCAGAATTTATTCATGCTTTGTGCTATAAAGCTTTGTGTAAGTGTATGTGTCTATTTTTCAAATGGTGGATATTTCATTGTCAAACAAAATTCTTCGCATTTATCGCAAACCAGCGTCATCATGATGTCAGCACACACACACACACTCACTGTTTTCTCTCTCTTTCATTCTCATCACCCGTCTGCAGTTGTTTTGCATGTTTCTGATTCCTCAGAGAAACGTGTGTGTGTAATAATCCCCTGGCCTCCCAGAGGAAATCAGCAGTGGTCCTTAGACTCCACTGACCCGCTCGTGCCCCAACACACGCGTCCCTGAGGGGCGGGTCCTCTGTCCTGCGAGCCTGTGTGTGCACGTGCGTTTGTTTATGTGGGGGTGTGCGTCGCTCCACCATCTGTCCCCCGAGCCTGGTGGTGTTGGGGTGGCCGCGCAGCGTCACACACACAAACACACGCGTACTGTAAGCACTCACCAGAGCAGGCCCCGAGGATGGCACATAAAAAGATGACTAATAAACATAAGCGATGAACTCCAAGAGACAAATAGCAGAGAATGAAAATTCATTCCCACCTCTCTTTGCACAGGGCCACAGTGGCTGGCAAGTGATTAATTGAGGGTTTACTGCTCACTATAAATTGTTCTACTCCTCCACGGCTCCCCTGAGGGCCGGCCACTTTTTACAGCTCAAGGCCCAGGCGAGACACCCACCGCCACGTTCACACACACATACACACTGCTGGCTAAATAAAACAATGCAAGCGTGGCTGGAAAAATAAGCCAAGCTTTGTTGGTTTGATTTGGCTGAAAGGCAAGCGATTCGTGTGGATACCGTACGCGGACACGCCTCCAGCACATTTAAACGGCCGCTCTCGTGTATCATCATATCTCATGCACACACACACTCACGCTCCTGCCAGACACCCCCGGGCTGGAGGTTAAAAGGCCCCTGTCAGTCAGTGCAGCTGCTGACATCAGCGATCGTGGCACAGAGTCTGCTCTTTAAATGAGCAAGCGGCCGATGTTGATGGAAGAGAAGAGCAGTAGAACAAGAGGCAAAGAGAGGTGGGATGGGGGCATGATGCTGGAGGGGCAAGAGATGCACCAGGAAAGCAGACTCACTAACTAGCTGTTTGAATGTCATCCATTCTACCTGCAGAAAGTTTGAAAGCTTGAATCGCTTTTCCTCCCTGTTATAAATTGTCCTGTTCACTCGTTTTTGTTTGTTTTTTTCATCTTCATAGCATCAGCTTGTGAGTTTGCCGACATTGTGGAGCTCCTGCTGAACGCTGGAGCCGACCCGTCCATCAAAGACATCGAGGGCTCTCTCCCTGAGGAGGTCACTGAGTCCAGTGCCATCTCCTCCCTCCTGCGTCAGTACACGGCTCCCAAAGGTTAGCTAACTCGCGCAGCACCCACCGGTCGCCATCCCGGTCCCAGTTTCACCTTAGTTCCACTTATGATCCTTCCTTGATCCCTGAAGAGACCTGGAATGCAGACGCCGTGTTTGATTTCATTTCCAAGGTGGATTTGAACTCACTGGCCTCAACTTCTCTGTGTTTCAACCATTATTCCTGTATTTTATTTCATCCAAATATCGGCCCAGTAGGGTAGAGTGATAATGATCATACTGGGATCAATTGAGATCTGACAACCATCTGAGTCTTTGCTCTATTGTAGCTGAATCTCAAATATCTTGTTGCGTAAGACATTTGCTGGCAAATCACTGGGCAGCGCCGCTCATTGATGGTAACAGAGGTGACAGTGTGGTTGAAGGTCTGATACGGAAACTCGAAGCTTTCCCATCCGCTTTGTTTATCAATGAACAGTGAAAAATTCAGGCAATTCGCAGCATCAGAATATTTATTGTTACAGAGATATAAAATGAGACTTTCTACATCACCCAGCTTCTTCTGCACCGGACTGAATCTGTCAGGCCTTTTCAGGATCAACCCTCTGTGACCATTTACATTATTGGAGATTTGTTCACGAGTCAGTTGTGTTACATTAAAGTGAATGCTTTAATAATTTGACACAAGTCATCATTAAAATCTTTGATCAATCTGCTTCCTCTGTTTTGTGTTTTAAAAAAAAACACTATACTTTCAGCATAATGTATGATTGATGCGAAGAGTAGCTCTGCTCTTTACAGAGAGAATAATCCAATAATTATTTTAGAGAAGATTTTTGATTACTTAAAAAAGTCATTTCAAAGTACAGTGAACCTTCATGGACTTGATATGCAACAGAAAGAAAACATAATTGAGTCCCATGTTCTTCGAACGCCTCTGATCAGCGCATTTTCACACAGAGCCTGCAAAGTCCACCAGATGAGTGGATACTAAATCTGGATCTTAGCTACAGCTTCATGAAGTTGCACTTTTTCTACACAGCAGTGGGGACAAAGCCGAATCCCTTACTCCCTAACAGTCATCCTGTCCTCGTTCCTCAGCTAGAACTGTGCTGTGACGCAGGCGTTGGGTAACTGGTCTCAGCAGATGATCGGCCCGGCATTGGTAGTCTCAACCAGGAGCCCCCACAGATTCAATTTCTAGCTTGACAGCTGTCGTACAGTGTCGCCGGTGCATTGAGAAGCAAGTGAGCCGTGCCGTACATGAGGGGAATTAAAATCTCTCCACGTGATCTCTGCATCTGCATCTGCATCCACGATGACTCCTTTCCTCCGTCACAAATCACGAGAGAGCAGGTCGCTTGTCCCACAAGTCTGAGCATTAACGCTAAAACGCTCTTCTGCAAAACTTTACTTATCTCCTTATGAATTTTGAAGATGAGCCTTACATGAGTTGAGAGGAAACCTTTTGAGTATTCAACTGGAGTCTGAGACATGATGTGCTACAATCCCACAAAGAGACACCCAGCGACCATCTCGCTGTTATGAATTCCATCCACATCCAGCCATTAGGCTCTTGGTGTATCTCTAAAGCCGGTTTTGGACCCGCGTTGTCTCCTCGTTGCTTCCTAAACCCCGTTATACAGGCTTGAGGTAAGAGAGGGTGACGGCAGTCGTGCTTCCCCCCAGACTCGTCTGCAAGACTCTGACACTAAGCCCATTATGCTTCCATTATGGGGCTTCAATTTTCCTCTGAGCTTTTTGCTTTTGACACTGCAGCCCCCACCCTCTCAAACCGCAGAGTCCCACACCCCCCAGACCCAGTGTGGTCCAGCCACTCTAAATATTCATGCGTCGTTTAGAGTCGTTACCTGCATTTACCAAAGTACTGTTTTGGCCAGTACTACGTTTGAGGACGTCCACGATGTCAGTTAGTATGTATGTAAGTATGTAACCTTTACTCTACAGTAGATTTTAAGAGACTTAGATAAGACAAATAATTAAAATATACAAAAATGAATGTTAAACTACTTTTATGTGGGAGAGCTTTTAGAGGATAGAGGTTTGAGTAGTGATCAGAGTTATTTAAAATAGGAGAATTATGGCTGAGAATCAGTTTGTACTGTAACAATAAATGATACGTATGAAGTATTTTCAAGTAAATTATACTGAGTAGAGAAAAGACATTGAACTCACAAGATGGAGACAAGAACTGTAACTCGCATGTTGATCGCATTGGACTAATATGTGTGAGAAATGATAAGATTGAATGGAAGAGTTGTAAAACCTGATTTCAGTGAGTCTGTGTTTTGTAGGATGAAGGGTCTCGTCCCTAAAACTCTTAACACCCCTTTCATTTTGTCCCGCCACCATCCTGCGCGGTGCTCTCATCTTTTACCTCTCCTGTCCCGCCTCGCTCCCGTGGAAGCTGTACAGTGCTGTTGCTTTTGCCAGCTCTTAATGCAACCCCTTTGCCACCCACACACACACACACTCACTCATCCTCCATCTGCTCTTTACGCAGCAGCACCCTCCCAGATGCATGCCGAGCGGCACGCTGGGAAGCCGACAGTAAGCAGAAATCCCTCTGCTGCTGAAACACTTCCCACTAATATCAGAGAAGCTCATTCACTGGCATCCAAGTGTGTGTGTGTGTGTGTAGTTTATGGTGATGAACAAGCATTTCTGCATCCAGCTGAGAGTCAGACAGTAAAAACTCAAGGCTGACAGCCTTTCATGTCTGTGTGAGTTGAATGTATATTAACCGGGACTATAATAGAGTCTGGCTCCACGCGTACGGCATCGCTGCGGCGTTGGCCGTATTCCCCCAGGCCTCTACATGCTGCTCCTTTGCTTACCTGTTACATGTACCTCGCTCAAATCTGCAGCACAACGATTTTTACACTAATACGTGGAGCCCACAACCTTGAGGATGTCATTGAGAGGCCTCTGTTTGACTCCGGCTCCTGTTCAAGGCTCACTCTGTCATCCTGCAGATCGTTGTTCACTGCAGGCAGCGTGGAGTCGTTTGGGAAGAAAAATGCCCTGTCTTGATGCTGGAAGATTGACTTTTGGCCAACATGAGTCCTATCCGTTTTGCATGTTAATTTATTCCCTTTCGCTTCGCATGATAAAAAAAACTGTTTCCTTCAGGAAGTTTGTAATAAAAGCCTTGCGATCGATGATAATGGCATTTGTGCTTGTGTTTGTCATCTTCGCAAAAGCAACAGTGGTGGAGTTTCCACAGATTTATTTGTATACTAGTGCTGTAAGTGGCGTGTAAATTATCCTAACTGTCTGTGTGGCTCTTTATCTTTGTAAGGCAACTACTATTAGAGCCTATCCATTAATGCCCATAGCCCAGCCAATCAATGCTTAAATAAAAATCAGCTCAATTTGTGGCGTTTTATGCAAACGTGCAAACGCCAACCAGGCTGACTCTCTGCTTTTTGTTTCTATGATGCAACAGGAATAACTAAAACACAACACAATCGATAACACTTAAATTTGGTTTAGGTTGGGCTGCTCTCAGACAAATGCTGCATGTTGCTGCATACAGATGAGAGTCATACAGATGTACACAGTAGTGTAATCTCATTATAATTCCATACATAGTTAGCCAACACTATAGTCACAGGGAATAAATCCACTGTAACCTGAGAATAAAAGAAAACACCTGAGCAGCCACACTGGAGCAGAGTCACGTCCTGTTTAATATGATGATCTGGAGCCAACATTCTTTAAAAATATACAGAATGTATTTTTATGCAAATGATATTTTGGGTGTTTTATGCTTTTTTAAAGAGATGGCACGAAGAGAAGGGAAAGCGACGTATCAAGGTTCCACGGCTGGAGGCAAACCGGCTCGTCGTGCTTAGCGGTCGGTGTCTTAAGCACCAGTTGGTTTAAGGTAGACTCAGATTCCATCAGACTTTATCACAGTGCTGTCATTTTAGGTGGACGATCTCTGTCTGATACACTACAGTACCAGTACTATTGCTATAAGACTAGGATGGTAAGATGCACCTGTAACCCGCAAGACTACAAAACTTTAAAAACGTATTTACGTTTCATTGTTTAGTCAAGATTGGGAAGGTGAGTAGGAGGATTGTTCCTTCTGACCCCGGTGGTTGAAAATCCGAGCTGCAGTCCTGCATGTAGTCCAGCTTGACTTATTGCCATTCAGGCGAACTGCCTCCTGAAGGGCCACATTCTCTCTGCCTGACCACAAAGCATATTCCCCCATATTTCACGAAGCACTCTACAATTAGTTAACAGCACAGGGATTAAGGATAGATTTGACAGTGCAGCACTGCAATCTGCTGCTGAGTCTCTTCAGCACTGAGAGGATCAGAGACGCGGCATCTGTTTCTCCACGTTTTATTGGAGCTCTCTCCTCCTCCTCTTTCTCTTCTCTCGTCATGTATCTTTCTTGTCACCCCCACCCTAGAGCGAGAGGAAAGCAGCATCAATCACTGTTAACTGACTGACCACTGTCTGTTGGTGGTACTAAATGGATCTCCACAATTGAATAGAGGCCCAAGTGTGTGGTAAATGCTCTCAATGGGTAAATGAATTTGCGGGTTAACTCGCTCTAAGAGCGATTACATAAGGCAAAATAATAAAACACCTACAGCAGATATTTTTCTTGTGATATATTGAAAACAAAGTTCATCTGAAAATCTTAATTCTCACATTTATCTCCGCCTTCCTGGTGTATGAAAGAGAAAAGCACCCGAGGGTAACCCAAAGACAATTCAGCTTTATTTTCCTCATATAGATTTGACTGTACACAGCTCATACCATTACACAGAAGGCATAAATGAATAATTTCAGTGCTCTCTTTTACATCTTTTTCAAAGACACATGGCAATAATAAATAGCGCTCATGAAACAAGACAATCAACACGTTTGTCAAACTGTACAAAATTTACAACAACAGTTAAGATGCAAACTTCTGAGGCAACACAGAACAAACAGACCTGTAGTGGTGTCATGGTCACACTAGAGATTACAGCCTGCAACACAGTTCATGTGTTTTGTACGAGGTACCAATGAAGCACTAGCTGACTGTCAGCTGGTTTTACAAGGGAGGATAGAGGAGCAACACGATAACTATGTCAGATATGCAGAACGTCCTTGTCCTTCCCCCGTGTTCCACCAGTTTTTCATTGATACCATGTATTCGTTAGATCATTGCTGTATTTTGTGGACTGCAATCAAAACTTTTCAAAGTTTTGATTTGCTAACTGGCTTTTACATGATGCTCGGGTAGAAAACGAACTTGGCAAATCTTCACGCAGATAAGATTTTATTTGCATCAAGGACTGACAGAAACAGGAGTAAGGAGACTAACATCCTGGTCCCTTGGATCAAACCCATTGCTGCGTTTGACGTGCTGTGATGAAGAGAATCCGACGTTGTGATGGAGTAAACATATCAGCTCAGCAGCCATGTTGGCTCCGATGCTGCCGCGGAGTATCAGCCCTGTGCGTGGGGAGGGGGGTTCTGGGGTAATCCCTCTGACATGGAGTGCGGCCTGTGGGAAAGCTGGCTGACAACACATCTGGGGGTCAGTAAGTAGGTTGATAGCAGGCAAAGCTCGAGCTCTGCTTGAATGAGTAGATTACCAAGAGAAGCCAGGATCCGAGGAAACACAAAGGCCAACACAAAGGGAATTTCGCCTGTGCTCCTGATAATACTTGTTGTTGTCTTGAATGCTGTCTTTTCACAAATCTGTGCATTCAGAAGAGCAGATGAATAATTTAGGTGCGTGATATATTGCTAGACGTTCCCCAGCTTTCTGAATAACACTGACAGACGTCTGCTCTCAGACTCTCAGCAGGTTTAACGCAAACGAGAACAAGTCCAGCACCTAGACACAGATAACAGAGACCTGCTGTGCAGCAAACAGTGTTTGGCCTCATTCAGACGGAAGACGCCTCAGCTTCTACGGACAGACAGACCGGCCATCTACTTCCTATGAACGCTTAAGCAACACATGGAAAAAAAAGCACGGTTTAAAAGTCACACTTGTGCCTCTGTTCTTGTAAATTCACCTCCCAATGAAACACTGTGTTTTTGCCTTGTGCATTTGTCTCTCCCCCTTTTCTCTCTTTTTTCCTCTGCGTTCCTGTCCATGTGTGTAGAAAAAGACGAGGAGAGTAAAGTGCATCGCCAATGTAAAGGCTTTGATTTGGCCAGACATCAGTCCTACTCATTTAAAATCAGAAGCATGCAGGTGCCTCCTGGATCTCAAAGGGACTTGGATCTAGATTGTAGCCCTAATGTTGTAGCTGTTAGACAGAGATGGGTTATTCAGGGGGACGAGACAATGTCGTCTCCCCTCTGAGCATAATCCACCGATTTATTGGAAGTCCGGTCTTGTTGTGAAAGAACAAAATCGAGTCGGGTGATGACAGAAATCGCTTGACACAGTGACGAATTGAATGTTCGGTGGAGTGGATATGTTCCGTTTTCTCCGGGTTACACATCTGGACCCAGCTGTTGCCTCGCTGTTACGACGGCTGAGGGACTGAGCGTCTTCTCTTCCTCCTGCACGTCACCCAGCATCATGAAACGAACCAGTCTCGGAGGGTGATCGAAAGAAACGTAAAAAGCCTTGTGAGTCAGTTTTGCTGGATCGCAGCTTCAATCTTCTCAAAACTGGGAATGGTCCATCTCGTCCAGCCACGAGCCAGGGCTGGTGGGGAAGTCTGGATATCCTGTACTGCTGCCGGTGGAGAGGTCTGAGGTGGGGCCGCCTGCCATGGCCCTCAGAGCCTGTCCCACCCCGCCGGCCCCGCCCTGCGCCACCAGACTGTCCATGTTGAAGCCCAGGTTGTTGAGGAGAGGAGTGTGGCCAGGCAGAGATGCTATGGAAGACGGCGACTGAGGGAGGCCGTAGGGGCTCGCTGCTCGGATGTCGTGGTATGGCTGTCCTGCCGCATCGACGGAGAACCCACCGTTCAGCACCCCGGCGTTGGTCACGTCCCCAACGCTCCCATAGAGCCCGTTGGTGTGGCCGAGGTCTGACAGGACCTGGTCATCTGTGGAGAAAAATGACGGCACGTGAGAACTGTGACACGCCGGCTGTTGTTATATTTCAGTAGAGTTAATTCACATTTATGTGCCAATGTTATTTGCATTTGATGCTCCAGAAGGAAAAGCCTTATCCTCTAACAAAAGTGGTTTACGTGCGTGTGTGTGTGTGTGTGTGTGTGTGTGTGTGTGTGATCGCCACAGAGCCTATTTCTTTTTTGCCTTCCCAATCCCTCTCACGGGTGTCTTCAATTACAACAAAGCCCCAGAGCGCTTTCTTTCTAATTGACTAAAAGCCTCACATGCTTTATAGAGTTTCTGTCACCATGTTTTCATTTCTCATAAAAATGGCCTTCTTTTTAAATGTGGCTGGAAGACTTTTATGACTACCCAGAACTGGTTTGCAAACATTAAATAACATGGGGATGTCCAAAATGTCGTTTGCGTCACGCTAAAGACCCTCTCTCTCGTCCAACAAACTCCATCACGGAGACAAACGCAGGCAGGAGGATGCGTCAGCGGCCTTGGGGAGTTGTGATGAGAATGCGAAATGAGACTGGCCTTTTGAATTTGCCTAAGAATGACAGCCCGCGTTAAACAACAAATGAATTGCCACAAAGACACAGTCAACTGCTGCGGCGCTTGTGTCATTTAGCAGCTTGTAGACTCCCTTAATTCCATTAATACGACTGCATGACTGACGTGTCCCTTCCAGGGGTCTTGCTTTGAGTGTTGCCTGCAGGTATTCACACAATAGATACCTCTGAAGCTGAGTTCGCTGTCGCTGAGCCCTGCGTCATCAGCTGAGCTTTCCTTCTCCACTTTGGTCCCCCCTCGGCTACGTTTGACACTTTTATAAAACTGAGTCCAGCGATGCCGACCCGCGTCCTTCTTCAGGCGTTTCTCCTTCGCTCGCCGGTTCTGGAACCAGACCTGACAGAAGCAAATGTGAGTTTTAATGATCTGATAAAAAGACACATCTACTGTAATAGTTCTAGAAAAATACTCATCCAACGACGTGTAATTTTTAGCATCTGAATTTTTTTATTCTAATTTTATTCAGTTTTAACAGTATTTCAGATTTTTACTAAATAGAAATTGTAATTATTGTTTTAATGTTTTAATTAAATAAAGTTAATGTCCTGACATCAAAGTAAATGCACCAACTATTTATTAAGAGCTATTTGTGGCATCTAATTCACTCTTTTACATTTTTAGGCTCCGCTTGTTCCAAAATGTGAAACCCTTGATAACAAAGTGTTTATTTTAAATAAATTTAACAAAACGAATCTGTTTAATTACATAAAAAATTTGTGTTGGTTAAAAGAAGCTCACTAACGGTAACAACAATAATCTTTTTGCTGCAGTAACAAACGGAGCTGCTTCATTTTGGGCGACTGGAGATAATGAGTGAGCGTAGTTTGAGTGAGAAGGGACAGAAGCTGCACCTGCACTACTCTCATGTCCAGTCCTGTCTCTGAGGAAAGCTGCTCTCTGACGTGGCGCGCCGGCTTCGGTGAGTTTTTGTAGGCACTTTTGAGGGTCTCCAGCTGCTTGGCGGTGATGGTGGTCCTCGGTCGCTTGGTCCCCGCCTCAGAATCATCTGAGAACACAATGACAAACGTGAGTGACTTGTTCCCACATTTGTCTCGTCACCTTAGCGGGCAGGGCCCCTCAGCCTTTGCGTGGGGCGTGGAGTGGGCTTGTATGGAAGTGTGTTATTGTCCTTGTGCATCTGGCCCACGTGCAGAGCAGAGGACATAAATCTAGTCAGTGCCATCGGAACAGCATTATTGGGGCTGCACCATATAAGAGCTTCACTTTACATAATCAATCAGAGATGCATGGAAATCTCCGAAGAGAGGGACAACATACACACCCAGACAACAAACAACATAGATCCTAGTCAGCAGGGATTTCACTCCATTACACAGCACGTGTTATGAGTCTGATATAACATCCAGACAGAATAGTTTACATTATAATAAATCATTTTTCCCACTGGATTTCAGGTGACTATCAGCTGTTTGTTACTTCGGACGCACACTCACCGTTTTGTTTCGCAGTCTCATAATCCACCTTGCACACCAGCCTCCCGTCCTCCATGAGGTAAAACTCGTCCCCAGTGGCCAGCTGTCGGCTGCATATGATGCAGGCGAAGCAGTGCAGGTGATACACAAAGTCCTGTGCCTTCCGCACAACCTGTGTTGGAGGGATCCCCTGTTGGCATGATGCACATTTTGTTCCAAAACGCCTGCGGGAAATCAAGAGAAGCAGAGCAGCCATTAGAAAACTGTATGCAAAACACCAGCAGGGTGGTCTGAGATCCTTCTATTTATATCAGCCGGACGGAGACGGTGAGACCTCCTGAGATTAAAATTTCACATGCTAGACAGCTATTTCTTCAACTGCAGCCAAGAATGATGACACAATGTCTGTGTTAATAGAAGCTCCAGCTGTTGTGGAGGGAAAAATCAGCACTGGAATGTATTTCTGTTAACGATAGACCTGTCCACAGGTTGATGGATGGAGAGGATCAATGCACTGTGTGGGGTGTGTGTGTTTGCATGTTTATGTGTTTGGAGATGAAGTGCTGTGAGCAAAACAGGTGGAGAGGGAGGCGAAGGAAATAGGAGGAAGATACGGACCAGAAAGGAGGAAGAGGAGGAGGAGGAGGAGGAGTGCACACAGTAAACGCACTTGAGGAGAACCAATAAAAATCAGACTCAGGAGAGGTTTTCAATCATACAACCTACCCACAGAGATGAAAAAAGCAAGGTGAAGCCTTCACATTCCTACTGGGAAACGTTCACTAGGGTATGTGTGTGTATGTTCTCCAGTCACAGTTTGAACATGCAAACGCCCCCCTGCTGTCCCCCGGGTCAACTAACACAGTTAGCTCTCAGTGAGACTCCAGAGCTCTCCAGGTCTCATTCAACCTTTGAGCATTAAAACCTTTCAAACATGATTTAGTAAAAAGCCCAGATCTGCTGATCCTGTTCTGGATAAAAGTCAAACTCAATTTTCTTGTGTAATGCCTCAGAAATCCAATCGTTGAACAAAAGAAAAGGAAAAAGAAAGAAAGAAAGAAAGAAAAAGAAGGAAAGAAAGAAAGAAAGACAGAAATGCTATGTTTGAGCTGTCATGACATTTTTTCTTTTCATGAGATAAAATTAAAATTTCAAATATCATGTAGACATTTTATCTAAATAAATACTGGATAAATAATGACATCGTTTCAAAAACGTCTGCGGAATTGAACAGTTTGGACAAAAACGCAACACTTTCCCAAACCCTCTACACAAATAGACGTAAACAAAAACGAATAGGTTCGTTACGGTGATGCCAATATTAATTTTCCAAATATGAAAAATCATTAAAATAACAGCTAAGGCCAACTACGCGCCTATACATTAAGACAAATTATCAGAACTACTGCGTCATCCGTGTGGTTAATACAACATGTGGGAAAATAAGAATAAAAGAAATAAATGCAACAATGTTGAAGTGAAAGGAACCAAGGTGAGAACTGTACTGACTTGAAGAAATCCTCCTTGCAGTAGACGCTTCCTGCTCGGGAGAAACATTTGTCCGCCAGCAGAGTCTGGCAGTCGGCGCACTTGAGACACTTTGAGTGCCAGTGTCTGTCCAGCACCTTCAGGATGAACTTGTCCAGGATGTGCTGACTACAGCCCGCACACTGAGGGATCTCTGCGGGACAACAGCACAACAGCAGGACACGAGGTCACTCATCGAGGCACAAGGCAACAAGCTCTGGTATTTGGATATATAGTATATGAAGTCTGTTAGAAGAATACTTATTTTGTTAACTAGTAGAAAAGGGAAACAATTAAAACGTAAAGCTGGATATTTAATTTCACACCTTATGAGTTCAACCCTACGGGAAACTACATTATTAAAAAAAACAATATATTAAATTATTGTTACAAAAAATGCCTCTAAGTTGGGTTATACGAAATTTAAATATACACAGTTATACATGTTTAGAAGAATCACTTGTCTCTCTCAAAAACTGAGTTGTCTTTTACATGGATTCAGTGTCTCTGTGTTTATTTTTATTTTTAATTAGCATGAATTTACTGCGCTACCAGATGCGAACACACGTGTTTAAGGTCTGTCTCTGTCCAAGGTGCTGGACTCAGGGCGTCCCCAGCACGTACGTTTTGACAAACACATTGATTTTCCCTAATTTCATTAACCAGTTCTGTTCTCCTAAATCTTGACCTCAGTTAATCTCTTAATGATTTTATAACGACTGCCTTGGAAGCAGCCACTGCTGTAAGGTGAGGCAGATGTTGGATGTAAATCAGGCTCAAGGCGAGATTAAACTTTAGGTTTTATGCAGCAGCAGCAGATCACGTGTCCGTTCAGCAACATGGACGCTTATATTAAATTGCTGCACAATCAAGAAGGTTAAATAAAAACAAGAATTAAATGTACCATAGCAAAAATATAAATTGTTACTATGAAATAAGAATAATTAATAAACTACATTTAAAAGTCGTGCGTGTAAAATTATAGACAATTAATTCACTATAAAATGTATGAATTTCAACACATTTAATAAAGAGCAAAGCGATCTTATCTTTCATCTTTCTCAGTCATTTGTGTAAACACTGCAACGTCGCGAATAAAAACACTCCCGGGCTTCTTTTAGTCAAACAGCCACATGATATCCGATAATGAAAAATCAATAGCGAGAAAAATGGCCAGAGTGAACGCTAGAAAACACACAAGCCGTTTCTTAGCTGCTTATTGTCGACAGAAAACGTCTCGGCCGTAAAATCATCTTAGTAAAAAAGCTCGACGTGCTTTAATCTCATCCCAGCAAATAGTCAAGACAAAGATCTCGGACGTCAACGCTTTCAGTTGCAGCTGTGGAAGAAACTGCCTGCGAGCAATGTGTTTGTTGTTCAATGCGTGTATTTCCGACAGCGTACACGTGTATTAATTTCCCCCGTAATAATCGCATCGATAATAATTGAATGTGTCTATTTTTCCATGTGTCAGAAGTTTTAAAGTAAAATCGTGTCTTCACATAAGCAGCGATAAATTCAGCGCAGCATTCCTGCACAGACAAGGATGTAATGAAGTGGAGGCTGCGCGTTTTAAAAAATGAAGCATCTTAAGGATGTGGGCATAAAGTGGTGGATGGAGCCGAGCGGGGACTTGTTGTGTACAGAGAAGTGGTGCTGAAAGGAAAGCAGCACGATTCTTGGCAACGACAGTGGGTTCACAGTCCAGCTCCTACGCGCGCGCGCCTGTGTGTGTGTGCGTGTGCGCGCGCCTGTGTGTGTGTGTGAGAGAGAGAGAAGCGTAAATTTTGGAGCCCTCCTCACATCTTTCTATCTGTTGCTACTACTTTTCCCCACATTCAGCCTCGTCATCGTCTCACGCAGGTAATAAAACCCATTTTTAAACATGTCCAACAACCAAAGCGGGTTTTGTTAGAAGAAACGTAGTTTGGCAGCCTTTAGGTTCCGTTGTCAAATGATTTGTGTTCGTTAAATGTGAGGTAAACACTTCAGAGCTCTGACTGATAGTCAGCGGGTCAAGGTTTGGGTGTAATTGCCCTGAGTCAGCAGAGCTGTGTCCGTGGTACGAAATGTTTTATTATTCCCGGAATAATCCAGGTTTAACTACAGGATGAAACGGGCTCTGCGGGGGACTGAGTGGCAGGATATTCACCAATCTTTTAATCTGCCTCGTTTTATAAAATTAAAGAGCATAAGCCGACCACACATGGGCTCCTCTTCCTTTAGTTACGTCTGTTTGCTGCAAAAATGTCGAGAGAATTTAAAATATAAAATGTCACATTGTATTTTGTTCTCAATCGAACAGACAGACGACAGTCGTTTGGTGCAAAGATGCTAAATATCATTTCTCTCTTTTTTTTTTACTTATTTATATGAGTCAGAAATAGACATGAGGTCTTTGATTATCGCTGTTTTGAGACCAAGGCAGCCTGGTAATTCTCTTGTAGATTTATCCCATTTTGCTGTGGATGTTTAGGAGAGGTGGCCTATTAGACGCGGTCCATCTGTACGTTTTACTAACCATACAAATAATTAGGTCAGAGTAGAAATATATCCCATTGCACTTCTATTTTGACTGGACGAGCAGATTATGAAGGGCCTGGCTCAGATTAACAAGGCGGGAGGAACAGATGTAAGGTAATTCTCGCTTTTGAAAAACAACGAGATTGTAATTAATAACCGTGATACACATTTCGATTGCTCTCAATAATTAATTGCCTAAATGAGTTCGTTTGCTTTAAAACCTCGCTAATTGTACAACACAAACCACGTGTAGAAAACTGAAGTGTGTTGGTTTGACCTCTGTAATGAGTGTCAGTCAAAGCCCAGCGTGTTTGTCTGATGGGTGATGACAACTGCGCCTGATCTCTTGACCACGCAGGCTCGTTTACAAATTAACAGCAGCCTGGGAAGCTCGCAGTAACACCAGCAACCTAACGGCAGGAGCAGCGGAGTTTGACGCCAAGGAGAACGAGTGAAATACCGCAGCTTTAACAGAGGTGTGGTGGACGTCTGCATGTGGCCTGAGGCGCACAGGCTGCGGCTGGTTGCTTTTTTGCTGGCTGAAGTCGGACCAGCCGGACACATCACCGGCCTGTACGTGACTATCTGATACCGCTCCGCTCGCCTGCCCTCGTCCTCTCGTGCTGGAACTAAGCCGCCGCAGCGCCGCGTTGCTCACGGGCTGGTAAGAACCGGGAGGTAAAGGAAATGGCTTACGTTGCAGTGGCACTCCGAGAATCTCCGGTAAACTCTTCACAGGACTCTCTGTCGGTAGGACCGCCGCACTTTGCATCATCGTGATCCAAACCGGGAGACAAACGCACGCGCATACACCCGCAACACGGTGGGCGCACTCCCCCGTCCTGGCGTGTGGAGGAAAAAAGTGACTGCTGCTGATGTTGGGGCCTTTCTCTGCTCTGCGGGGGGTCTCCCTCGCTGTCCCGCCAAGCCTCTATCCGTGCTATTTCTTTATTCCCGAGATGATGTCTGTGCTGAGCTGGGCTGTTTTGGAGTGGATCAGACAGGCTGCTCGATCCATTCAGCGCTGCAGGGGCGGTGGGCTGTGACGTCACCGCGGCAGAAGTTCACCGGGGGCCAATAGGAGCGCAGGGAGGGGGCGCCCCCTCCCCTCCAGACGGAAAGCATCTTCCATAGGTGTGCAAAGAGAGGAAGAGGCGTCTCACACGGTATATGAAAATGTCTCGGGAGAGGCGGGAGCTCGTTCATGTACAGACCATAAATAGTTCACTGCAGTGGCTCCCGGAGGGGCCCCGGGCCAGCAGGGCTCCTTCTGGGAAGGAGGAGGGGAGTCCCACACGGCCGGGAAGATAAGGATCGATTTCACGTTTGTTTCTCTATTTAGGCCTGTCTCCTCAAAATGTAACAGCACGACGCTTTAAAAAGAAAGGACACACACACCAGCGTTGGCAGCTTGAGATCTCTACGGATGAGGCCGAACTCCTTCGCTGCGTTACGTGGATTTTTCGTGTTGGCCTAAACCAATAGCTGGACAAGGTGATTTAAAATGCAAAGGTGCGCAACAGGGGAACAATTTAAGTTAACAAACTGTACATCGAACATCAAACATCTACAACTGAGTGAAATGATGCCAAACTAGTTTCACCGACGGCTGCGGGGCCAAACGACGTTAAATGACACATATCGAAGCAAAGTCACAAAACCTTCACCTGTTGGATCCGCGCACACTCCTGCCCGGCGGTGGCAGCGCCCATGCAGCTGCATCTCTGTCAGTGACAGGCAGGATTAGGAGTCTGGGCGCAGTGCTCCTGACACTGCTCATTTCAAAGCCCGTCGTCTGAGAGGGCTGCTCGGATGAGATATTCCCCCAGAGGGCCGCTAGTTCAGGCTAGATGAACTCAATCTTCGCTTCCAATTTATTTCAAGCGTGGAAAGAAAAGCGAACAGAGGCGCTTTCCCTCCACACACAGGTTGTTTCCGTCAGCAGCGTGAGGTCTGCGCGTAAAGCTCACATCGCATCCGGACACACGGTCAACTACAGCAAATCACCCCATGAAGCAAACGTTGAACGTTGTTATTGTTGAATTATGTCCCTCTGAGCCTTAATTCAGTTTGTTATTCAACAGCTGAAATGCTCTAAAATTTAAACGCAAACAACAACAACAACAACAACAATAATAATAATAATAATAATAATAATAATAATAATAATAATAATAATAATAATAATAATAATAATAATAATAATAATAATGTATTTTTGAGACATCCGGAACATTCACGTGTCTCCTGAAATAAAGGAAAATATGATTAGATGTCTTTTAAACCCCACGAATATGTCCTGTTAAAATTACTTTTTTTCTCTGCTGAATTGTACAAATTTATTCTTGCATCGTTTCCGTGTTGTCTTTTTCAAATCGCGGATGTTTATGATGAGGACGTACAATGTTTACGTACGACACAGACCCACAATCCCACAAGATCCCATAAGCTCTTCGCTTGTGTGGTTATTGTTTCACATGTAATTTAGGAAAATGAAAACACACATCAAGCTGATTAAAAAAGATTTATCCAGCCGATTCAAAGCTGCAGTCCCCAAACCATGTGCCCCCCATCCATGCCTCCGTCCATCCATCCATCCATCCATCCGTCCGTCCATCCATCCATCCATCCGTCCATCCATCCATCCATCCATCCATCCATCCATCCATCCATCCGTCCGTCCATCCATCCACCCATCGAATGCACGTGTGAATCCTCTGATCTTACTTTATTTTCATTACACACTTTTCCCTTCCAAGATCATCCAATTCATTCAACTATTCAATTAGTATGATTGTTGACCCTTCAGCTGCCCTGGAAAACAATGCAGATAAAATGCTCTTAACCTGTCAGCAAAGTGCAACACAATTAGAATAATTGATAGATGCAAAACAGAAGAGACACGAGCCTGCACATCTGGTTTATAGGACACTAAACGATGTCGCGCGTTTTTCCTCATGGAATGATACGTAAAGAAACGTGGGAACGTCTGGAGGAATTACAAAATAAGCCACGTACAGATTTACGATATTTTGAAGAACCGCCTAATTAAAAATCGCTGAAAATAATTGACACGAAGGGGGAAAAGCAAAAAATAATAAATAATTCTAGTAACAGACATTATGAGAAAGGTGAGATGAGTGATATCTGCTTAAGGTGCCACATTGGAAAGAAGCAGTAGAGGAAGCAGCTTTCGGGCAATAACTCAAACAGAGGGCGACTCCTCTGCCACCGTCGCTGACCCAGACACCTCTAATTAGATCTAATATTTCAGTGGACGACTTCATTGACATGTGCGACTCTCAGATCCATCACCGAGCAGAGAGCCACAAACACAGAAACCTTCCTCTGCAGCTTCCCCGCTGTGGGATTCATCAAGCCCTGTGTGTGTCACCTTCACGCAGCAAGGCCTGGTTGTAAAAGGCAAACACGTGAAACACTGAATTGACTGCATTTATTACGTCGGTGTGTGTAAATATGAAAGCTTCACACATTTGACCGGAATTAAATGTCAGCCGAGACCACAACAGCCAAAACATCTGTGTCTGCAAACAGCGCTTATAATTAAAATGTGCAGCCAGAATGACTGTGATGAGGCTTCCTGAACAAACTGTGACGTCCCTCTTTTCCTGCTGGATAAATACTCAACGCCGCCATGGGCACCTACCTACCGAGCCTTTCCCCTGCTCCTCCTCCTCCTCCTCCTCTGCCCGAGCTGTGCTTCAGCAGGACGCACCCGGACAAACAGCGGCAGCAGTCAGTCAGTCAGTGAGTCAGTCGACGCTTCGTCCGGCATCCACCGCCAAAAGCCCGTGAGAGCGGCGACCGTGTGACCAGCCGTGTGGTCCCAAGGCAGGAGAGGAACAGAGAGAGGGAGCGAGGCAGAAAGCGAGGGGAACCGCAGGAGAGCGCGCCGAGGAGAAAATTAAATTGCACTTGTGGGGCAAATTCTATTAGGGAATAGTTATTGTCTCCTGACAGCTCCTGTCCATTTGGGTAATTAGTAGAAGAGATTGGTTGAACAAACCAAATCTATTCCCGTCAGAAATGATATTTTCCAATTTCCTGATTGAACCTGAACCTGTCGCGCTAAGATGAGGCGGTAATTGGGCCATTTGACCCCAATAAGTAGAACCTCTGTTCAGACAAGAGCATTATTATTATTATTATTATTATTATTATTATTATTATTATTATTATTATTATTATTATTATTATTATTATTATTATTATTATTATTATTATTATTATTATTATTATTATTATTATTATTATTTATAAATGCTGCCAGATCCTCCTGGGACTCACTCCAGAACCCCATGACCTTGATCACATAAGCCTGAAAAGCAAACTAATGACAAGCAGCCTTTGTGGCAGCAGCTAGTTTAAATGTTCCTGTGTTATTTGTGTGGAACCCAGACGGTGACGACAACGTTTAATGCAGTTTTTCCTTCAGGACGCCAGAGGAAACCTCAGCCTGGTTCACTACATCACGTACAGGACGTCTCTATCAGAACTGGGCCAATTGTTTTTTTTCTTTTAGCATCAGCATTTGAATGAATATAAAATTAAATACTATATTGAGCTTTATACAATTAGAATTAAAAATAATCAAATAGCTCCAAACCTCATTTATGACTAACACTGACATTAAATGAAAACATATTAACGCCTCTATATTTTTGTGGGACAGTGAAAAGTGAATCTTTCCAGTTCAGTGACAGTGGCTGAGTGAATTATAACGGAGTGACTGACATGGGTTGGACGTTCTCCAGCTTCATAACCTGAGCACTTCCTGTAAGCTGGATATACCAACTCTGCAGGAGGGGTGAGACCAGAACCAGCAGAAGTAAAGGTCAGGTCTGTGCTGGAAATAAAACAGTCCAGCTGAGAATATTAGCGAGGCCTAAATGCAGTTGATAGTAGGAAGTTATTGATCCTCGGGTCCTTCCCTCCCTGCTGTCCACGCTTCTGCACTCTCTGCTGGACGCAGATGAACTGCGGCAACTCGCACTCAAACACAGGTCTCTTTCAAAAACAAAGTAAGCACATGCCAACGTGGGAGGGTGAACAACCAGAGAAGACAGAGGGCGACAGTACAGGAGATGAGCAGATGAGAAGATGAGCATCCACATGAAAGAGGGAACAATGAGATGGATCTGACCCTGCATGACTCCTGTCTTTAAGAGGCTGAACATTTAAAACTGCGCGAGCATCTGGGTTAGTTTGCTTGGGATATGTATATGGATGCCAAATATTAACCTCTTCTTTATAATTTATGCCCCCTCCCTGTGTCCACAACAGGAAGCTTTATAGTATTATTAAAGTCAGAAAGAGAGATGACAGAAAAATGCATCAAGCCCCTCCTGCATTTTAATATAATACTGGAGCGGTAATAAACATGGAGGCAGAGGAGCGACTATAAAAACCTACATTGTCTAATTTATGGAAGACAACAACAGGGCAGCAAGGTGAGGGTTTTACCCTTCACTCTGCATTTAAATAACAGCACAAAACACAACACACACAGAAAAGTTCAGAAGACAGCGATGCAGCGTTCCAGAGCCACAGGAACAGCTTTATTTCTCCACCTGGACTGATCATGCGCCTAAACATCCCACAGACGGATGCTTTCACTCAGAACCAGTGGTGTGTTCTCTGCTCTGCAGCAACAATAGTCGCATTAGGTTCGCTGTGTGTGTAAACTTGCTCGAACGGACTCTGCTCTGAATTCAGATGTGGAACGCAAACAGCTGTGAACGTGTCTTGATTTAGACGTGAAGCCGTTGTCCTCGGTGTGAACCTCACCCCGGCCTTGGCTGAGCTGCAGGCACATATTCCGTTGCTGCCAGAGTCCTCATTAACCACCATTAGTCCGTTCCAGCAATAAGAACGCAGCTCACTGAGGCTCATGGCACCTGATAAAGGGCTTCAGTGGAGTAAGCAGCACCAAGCGTTGCTGCCCCCAATCCAATAACAAACACAGGTAAACATTTAAACAGATTAAAAGCTCAGATGTGTTGAATAAAAATACAATTAGCAGTTCAGAAAATTCTCAGGTAAAAAACCATCAGTACACTGCATGACACATACCGACCACACAAGTCTGACAAGGGCAAAGAATTTCTGCTTGATAATAAAATCTGTCAGAGGATGCATCAGATACTTTTTGAACACCTAGAAGCTGTTGTTCTCAATCCTCATAATGTGTCAGTGAAGGCCTCATTCAAAGTATCTGAGAGTGTGATGAAGTCACTCGGCCGCAGCTGCTCGGCCTCCACTTTAATGTGTGTGTGAGTGCGAGAGAGGAATCGACTGCCTCCCAACTCTTTCGCCATCAAAAGCTGAAAACCTAGCTCAGATAAAGAGGTGGACTTGGGTTTGGGATGAGGTCAGTGCGCACGCATGTTGGGGGTGGAGGGGAAGCAGCAGGAGTCAAGGGAATTCACGCCCGTGTTCCAGGAATCACAAAGCTCAAGATCAAGCATTGGTTGTCCTTCAGATGGGCTTCTTGTAATCCGGACGTCATCAAATCCACCCATCCATCTATTCATCACACGCCTCTCCTCCTTTCATCCAGCCTCTCATGTCGCTGCCCCGAGGGTCTACTACTGCCTGTCCCCAGTGGAGCCCACCTCCAACTGTGTGAGGAGGGAAGAAGCCCCGCGAAAGCCGATTGCGTTTTAATAAAGTTTATTATCTGCAGGGAGCTAATCCTCAAGGGTAATCTCTCCCCTCTAGTCCTAAAGGAAAGCTGGATTACTCACTTGCTATAATCCCAATGAAATTGTTAGGATTTAGCTTGTGCTGCACAGCAGATGGCAACAGGCTTTTTCCTTCAACCTTGGGTGCTTTAACCTCCCATTTCTACATGCAGCAACCTGCTCCTACTTCCCTCATGTCCTGCTGGTCACGGACAAAACAACAACAACAAAATAAAACACACACAAACCTGTTATTCCCAAAGTTACAATTAACATCTGTGTGTCTCTGTAAACATAGTTATGTGATCAATTTCTTACCAGACCAGTGAAAGTGCAGAGTCCATATCAAAAATAATTTTATTGATTCAGACAGAAGAAAAACTCAGAGATTTCAGCAAAACATTGTGGACGACAAAACAAATCCCGCTTATTTTAAAAACCTTGTCCAGTGTTAACATGTGCTCTACTCCACATCACTTCATAAACAACCAGAGCAGCGGCTATGTGGACTCAGCACTGTGATGTAATGTTCAAACAGGTGATGCAACGTGCCGGTCGTGTCACAGTATCCATAGGAGGCCGTTAACCGTCAGGCAACAGCTTTGGAGGACTTTAGAAAGAGGAGACTGTTCGTTGCCATGGGCACAACTTGTGTTTTCAGCTTACTGTTAGACAGTAGAATGAAAGACGTCACACTGGTAAACCATCCCTAACTGCAGAAAAGCATCTGAAAATAGTTAACATGGCGCAGCCTTCCCCCTAAAATAGATTAGTTCAAATTAATTATTACACCGATTAAAAAAAGAAACTCCATCTCACAGTTAGTAAATTCATCGTTCAAGTGGTCAAACAGCAAAGCACAAACCCCACTAACACCAACACGTAGTAATATTCATCTATATGCACAGCTTTTCCACAGATGCCTCAAATGTTTGATGCCCTTTGGTTCAGGACAGACCTGCTTTCCCGCGCCGCAGCCGGAAGCGGTTTTTGAAGAACAGATACATGGCAAGAAGACACATCGAGGACAGGATGTAAAGAATGACGCACAGACTGATGTCAACTTTGGAGAATCCGATGCTCAGTACAGACATCCAGGGGGCCCTCTGGTTCAGCTCCTCAGCCAAGAACTGTCCCGCCAGCTCTCGCTTTTGTAGCCGCTTCCTCTGCGGCCCCACATCCAGCGCGTAGTCTGCTTCCACGGGCTGCAGGCCGACCATCCCGAGCCCGGTGTCCAGCTCCATTCCGAGCCCGAGCAAAGGCCCAGACTCCTGCTCCTCCTTCCTCTGTAAGGTGCGCCGTTTGACCCGGCTGGAGGCAGCCATGCGCAGCGCCTTCGCCTTGAAATGCTGGTTGACAAACGAGTCGAGATCCACGATGTCCTCCGGCACATCACGCATCCTCATTCCCACGATGCTCGGCCTTCTGTGGGCCCGCCACTGGCCCCGGCCTATGTTCAATTCAGGTTTCTCCCAGGGCGTTGGTTCGGACGTCTTACCGCCCATCTCACCTGCCGCTGCTTCTGCCTCCCCGACATCCTCCTCTTCATCGGCCACAGCTTCATCCTGCAGCTCCTCTCCCTCGTCCTCTTCTCCTTCCTCTCCTTGCACTGAGGACTGCGATGGCATCATGGAGTCTGGAGCTTCCCTCACTTTCCTCTCTGCGTGCTTTAGTCTTTGTTTCTCCAGGACCTGGCTTTCATCTTCGAGGTAGTCTGACGGGGATAGAGAGGCGACATAAGTTATGTATTTAAAAGCCAAGGAATCTGTTTGGGAAAAGCTGATGAAAACCGCTGCCTACCTGTGAGAATTCTGCTGGAGGAGAAGTACGACGGCAGGAAGAGGAGAACCTCCTTGTTATTCCACTTGTGATCCCCATTTGCATCCACTGTATGGCAGGCTGGACACATCTCTGGTGGAGGCCATTGGACTTTTGGGAAATTAGGGTCTTCACTTAATGCTCCTGATAAGCACAGACATAGAGTTACTGAAAAACGAACACATCTACACGTTTTCTGAAAAAACACTTTGTGTCCATTTGAGTTCCAGCACAGAGAAACAGACACATTTTAAGTTTCTTGAATGCCCCGTTTTACGCATACGGTGATGTCTGAGCTCCAGGAGGACCTGCCACTCATTACAGCCAATAACAGCAGGATGATCAGGGGAAATGCACATGGTCAGGAAACGTCAACTGGATCCAGACTCACTGCAGCTCGACGCCTCCAGGCCTTTGTGTCATCCATTGTTGTTTCTTTTATTATCCTTGTTGGTGCATTGACGTGCGGATGTAAGTACTTTGAGGAGTGGACGCAATCTGTGTTGAACCCATTTGCTCTTGTCACAGCGCTCATAAAAACTAAGTGCCTATATGCATATGTGTATGCGTGTGTTTAAGTGTGTATATGTAAATCATCTGTCTGTGTTTGTTTGCATGTAATCTAGCGATGGATATGTGCGTGTGTGCATGCGTGTGAATGTGTGACGGCCTAACAATGATCAGTGGGCTGCTGGGATGTCCCAGAGGGAGGGGTGGCGTAATAATAGCAGACACGCACACACACGCGACCCCTGTTTTGAGGCAGCAGACCTCAGAACGCTGGACCACCTGCCTTGTCCTTTTACACCCCTTTGAAAGCAAAGTCCAATCTCCAAATTGAACATGAGAGCAGCAGAAACCTCAGAGGGATCTGCCCCACTAATGAATTAGAAACTTTCGCCTTGAACATGTTTTCTTTTATGTGGCCACTGCCCATCAACACCCCTCGCCGCGCACACGCTCGCACTGCATCCGAGCCACGTTCGCAGGATTCACACAAACACGCGAACACAGTCCGCGCAAATGCATCTAAAACAAATACCTTGTTGTCACCGACAGGCTATTGTACGCGTGAGTGTTTGTGAGAGAGAGAGAGAGAGAGAAGAAAATAACAGGTCTGTCACTTTACAGCGCCGTCAATTTACGTCCTGCACCACCTCCATCCCTGCTCCCACCTCCTCCTCTGCCACTCAAGATTAATCTCAGTGCATGCATGTGTGTATGTAGTCTGCATACTGTACTTTACATAAAGGGTACATCAATTTTATTGTCCTGGATGTGTGTGTGTGTGTGTGGGGGAGGCTGTTACACATTTTACTGGGTAAGAGCACACGCATACACATGCACACACTAGATGCTTCCCATCTCTTGTCCTTATTCTAATCAGCTTGCCATGTTAGTGGCCGGGGTGACTTTAGTCGTACCACCCATACTGAGATTGCCACAGCGGCCTGTCACAGAGATGTCATCGCCGCTGGGCATACATATTCATTACATATAAATATGTATTGTTGAGCACGTCAAACTAGCTTTCTCAGCACTAATTCTGTAAGTGAGGATCAGCTACACTGCGTATGAAGCCACGAGCGCGGCTGATGGACTCATGGCTTCGGATTTGATAAAACAATGAAAAGGGTTTTGTGTGAAAAGCTGATCTGGTGTATTCACAATATTTGTTGAAAATAACATCTTATTTCTCACCTTCCAACACATTCTACATGGGAAACTGTACGACTCATGTGGAAGTGCTGCAGCCAGGCCTGACGCTCTGTACCAATGTGAATCAGCCTCAGCCTGTTGACACGTAGCAACAGGACTGGGCTGCCACCAGTCTTAATTCTGCTGCTGCGAGCGGGCTGAGGGCCCTGGGGCCTCTTTGTTGCCAGATAAATTAATTGTTTGTCTGCTTTACAAATAGCTGCTCTTTCATGCATGGCTGCTCCTGAAAGCAGGGGTGGGGAGGCCTGCTAAAGAGCTCCACTTTAGGCAGCGAGGAAAGGAGGGGCTGAGCGGAGGGAGGATGGAGCGCGCTCTCCTCAGGGAGACGCCGCCACTCACTGCTACTGTATAAACACAGACAAACCCTCCGCTCCTCCCTCTCACTCCTTCTGATCCACCTGACGTATCCCCTGTGGACCCCTACTCACGCTCCACAATGACGAACTCCTCCTGCCACACGCCACAACTTGACCCGTGTGTGTTCGAGAGAGAGAGAGAAGGGGGGTGGCCGAAGGGGACTCACGTGTGGCTTGTGTCATGGTGTTTTACCACCTGCTGTCACACAATACATTGAGAATTGTGTATGGTTTAGCGTGTGTGTGTGGGCAGAGAGGGCCGCATCCTGTGGGACCCATCCTCCGAGAATGCTGCGCTATTAATTGTCAAGCGGAGGATATGAGTCCCACGGGATGAGGAGTGGAAAAGGAGGGAGAGACACACGGGAAGATAAGACGAGGGGAAAGATGGATGCACGCAGGGCGGGGGTGGATGACGAGAGTCCTGCTGTTCTGGACACAAGCTGTCCCTGAGAGAGAAAAGAGGGAAGTCAACGCAAACAAAGGAGAGTGTTTTAACAAAGTGGGCTGTTAATGACAACCCCCTGCCTAATAAAATCACACGGAGACAAGACAAGGCAGGTGTTTAGCTCAAGACTGAAGCCGTGCATCATGCTGATACGGTGTAATCCAAACAGAAGGCTGGACCGGGGGTGTGGGGGGAACTAGGAGCAGAATTTGGGCAGATAAATAAGAGACTGCTGGAGCCTAAAGGGGGGGAACAGAGATGTGGAAAGGAATCTGTCTAAGGGTGTGAGAAGGACGCAAGTTAGTGGAGAGGGGTCAGGAGAAAATGGGCGACTAAGACGAGGTAACAGCTGGTGTCTGATCTGAGGATCCAGCCTTCATCCTCCCCTCAACCTCTCAGTCCTATGATGAGGAATAACTCAGCATGAAAAGTTAAAACATTTCCCCGTAACCAGCACAAGAGCGTGGAGCGAGGAAATGATGTCATGCAAAGAGGGCAGCGGTTTATTCAACGTTTCAGAGTTGGTTCGGATTCCAGTTGCACTTGGGCAGCTTTTAATGTCACAGCTGAAAAAAGAATCACTGAAAATGTTTATGCCAACTGTACCTGCCAGTCTGTTATTGACAACATTGTGTCGGGACCAGAGCCACATGACTGCTGACTGCGACGAGACCACCTCCATCACGCTCTCACTCGCCATGTTCTCAAAGTGCTCGGCACAGTCCCGGCAGCCAAAGAAGCTGCGAACGTAGCTCCTCATTGCGCTCAGCACCTCCCGTGGATCTGCAGAGGAGGGACATGAGGCCTGTTACTGACAGACTCCAGTCAGCTGTCCTAGCGTTGGTGGCGGCTGGACCACTGCCTATGGCTGCGAGGGTGCACCTCCTCATGGATTCCCACGATTATGTGGGCTGGGAGTCAGGGAGAGCTGGGTTAACCCCATACTGAGATGAATAATCTACAGTATGTCAATGGGATAACCCAATCTGGAGATTAAACGCTGGTAACTCTCTGTGTGAATGGTGGCCAGGCTGTTGTCTCAGTCCAACATATTTTCCTGGAGCGGTTTGCTTTTGTTCCCAACTTAGCGGGACCTTCAGATGAACTGTAGACAGTGTGTGTGTGTGTGTGTGTGTATTCATGCTCTTCATGAAGGATGAGCTTGTGTCGGGTGTGTCTCAACTTTTTCTATTGTGTTCACAGCTTTAATGTCGTGTGCGTATGCATTTTATGGTCGACGCTGTACTGGATGTGCGTATCCAACGGTTAAGCTGCTGGTCTGTGGGGGCCAGATGGACACCCCTACTGGCCAGTCCATCTGCAGGTCACATGATGGTCCGTAGACGTTGGGATTAATGTGTGCGAGTGTGCGTATGGGAGATTAACGTCCCTGCCCGGTTCTCAGGTCATCTGCCTGTTTTATTAACCACTCACATTCCACTAATCTAACATAATCCCCTTCCACACAGTCACAATTAGGCTCAATTTTAGCTGAGACAAAATGATGATGAAAAGTGGCAGGACAACTCAAAGAACTGACTTTTTCCTCTGCGCGTTTGTTGCATCATTTCTCTGTGAGGCGTCGAATCGGGTCAGTGTGGAATAAAAGCAGACCAGCAAACATTCATGGGCTAATTTGTTTACAAATCCTCACAAAGCCCACGTCCAGCCCCCGTTAGGGTTAGTGTGTGTGTGTGTGTGTGTGTGTGTGTGTGTGTGAGTGTGTACCTGTGCCTCCAGTGCTGTTGGCCTGCACAGTGAGAACATGGAAGAGAGTCCACACCCCACAGGGATAACGTCTGAGGTGGGGTTGTGAACCCTGACATCCCACCCACCTCTCCCCGTCAGGCAGCCCAGTGTTTGGAGCCTGCCGAAAACAGAAAAGTACAGTTGGAAAAAGCCTTTTAGTTTGTTTTACTGTCAACACATTTCACAAAACTAAATCCAACAACAATAATACAGTACCTGAAATATTACGTTTAGAACATAGCTTTTACACTGCAGGTCTAATCTATGCGTCTCAACTTCAGATCAGACTACATATACATGCAGTTGAATTGAGTTTGTGTTGCTTTGGGTATTAGTGTCATTTCACCCGTGTTCCCTTACAGTCCAAAGGCCAGCGCGCGTGAACTGGTGACTTTAATTGGCCTGTAGGTGTAAATACTGTATACGGCCTGTCCCGGGTGAAGGCGGCGTTAACAGGCCAGGTTGTTACGATAATGAATAGACGGAGGCTTCAAGTGTTTAGTCATTACATTTCTTCAGCGGGTTTGAAGACGCGTGTGCCACGGACTAAGACGTTGCTGAGAGACACTAATGTGCGGGTGGTTTTGGTGATTTCATCAGAGTAAGAAGAAAAACTCCATCGCTGTTACATGAATGGGACAAACTCCACGAATCCTGGGGAAAGCGAAGCCTCCTCAGCATCTTCCAACATGTTGTGACTTAATGAAAGCAGTTCCACGTAGTTTTCCTGATCAATGAGAAGTCAATCTCAGGTTAATGGCTCAGTCCTCCACTAATGAACAGAAGCCATTCAGATCTCTAACCACGAGCCTCGGTTGACTCCAACTACATATTTTCTCTGACATAAAGTCGTTTCTCTCGCTTCACTGTGTTGCCATCATCGGTTTGATTGACAGGGTTACTCACATGTCAATAGTAAAGATTTGGGGTGGGTGTGTGTCTACGTGGTCCATTTCCTCTCAGGCGAAGTCTATTCATACCTTCCCATTGATTCATTGATCCATTGATTCTCCTGCTAAAAGCTAATGATGTAAGTAAGTGACTGTTTCAATTTGCATGAGGCCGTATAGTGGAGGCACGCAGGCTTCATTCCAAAGACAACAGCACATAGATTTCCAGCTGCATGCGCTGGCACAGAGACAAGGACAAGCACATATTGAAATAAAAAATATGTTTTCATGCACTTGTGCTGTGTGTATTTCCAGACCACGCTGTGACACATCACTGACAGAACGGGCGTCAACTGATGAAGTGGCCAGATTGACAAGCGACCTTGTAGTTCAGGGGAACGGGGAGGATGCTGCTCGACGGACGTCCTCACATCAGTCAGGTCACCCTCCGTTCTCTGCAGCTCGTCCCTCCCGTCCTCTTCTTTTATTTCCCTTCAGGTGCCTGCCTGCTCAATTTGCATTCAATCGCTTCCTGATGTAAATGAATACGTTATTTGGAATATTGATGCATGAGGTCAGAGCTCTGCCTTTACTCACCTGTGCTGAATTATCCAGTATCTTTTTAAGTGCTTCGTAGTGGATCTCATCTCCCAGCTGACTCTGAAGCCAAAGGTTTACTGACTCCAACAACCTCATGACGATAGGACGACCTGGAAAGTACTGTAAACAAGAAACGAACCATGGTGATATATTATTCAATGCATGAATCTGTGGTTTTATGTCCTGACTGGTTAATTAGAGATTCAAACTAGATGCGTATACCTTCTCTGTTAATGTTATTAAAAATTAGATTTTTAAATTGAAAAAACGTTAAAAAAATGTAAAAAAATAAATTTAAATAAAGGCTTTTATCTGTAGGGTCATTTATGAACGTTTAATTTCCAGCATTTGTAACATTTTAAACTGTTTTCATGATGTGTTTGTCACTTTTTAGAGCTAAATGATTATTTTATTAGCCATGTAGCAGCGCTCACATTCATTCTCCGTGTCCAAATCAGTCAAAACCCATAACATTAGTTTAACTTGTCTTTGCTAATCCCCACGTTGTATCACATGAGAAATGTAAAGCCAACATTATCAGTTACCAACATGTTCTCAGTAATGTTGTGCCAATTCTGCACAAAAGTTGTGGTTTAAATGTTTTTCTTTCTCAGCATCTTTAGAACTTTTCCCTAAACACGACAATAGCCGAGCTTAAGAATTTTCCTTCATTAAGATCCATTTCCTAGCCCAACAGCAGCCACTTAATCACCGTCTACTTAGGCTTTGTCCTGATGCGTATTTACGTCTTGTCAAACCAGCGTTCCCATGGTAACACCCACCGCTGGGAGGAAACATGACACTGTAACTAGCAGAGGCAGACACACGAGGAGAACGAGGAAATCCCGCTGATGGGTCTCAGAGACCAGTGATGACAGAGTAAAGACAGACGCAGACAAACGTGTCTTTGCACACACACAACACTGACAATAGCAACAGCTGATGACTTCAGTGAACTGACTGTGGGAGAGAGAGGAGCTTTAAGACATTTCAGCTAAATGTGCTTCCTATTCTTACAGTAAGCCTCTGTGCATAATGACCGTGCTTCATTACAGGGATCAGACTTTTCCAGGACAAATAGTTCACTTCCATGGTAACTTAATGTTAAATTCCCTCTTAGGACAAAATAAGGTGAAGCATAGCGACATAATTGTGGTGAGCGTCAGAGACCAAACATCGAGATGGTGAGCGCCAGCATCGTCTAACATCTGGGCCTCTTGTGAGTCTTTTTCATTTGGCCTCCACCATCTGCTCGGCTAAACACACCTGCATACGCTGACGCACTCACACACACTTGCCTTTCAGTTGCTGGCTCAGATGTCTATTCATCGCCCGCTAACAGGATCTGTGTATTAAACGCTGACCACTTAACCAGACGCCCAGTGATCTGCTTAAACCTCCCCGTTCAAGGCTCAGGCCTGTGTTCTCCCTCCTGCAAACACGAGTGTTTCTGACTTGTTCACCTTTGACCTTTCATCAGCTTAGTCTGCAGAAAACAGTGTTTGGCATTCGTCTGTCCAGTAACGAACAGATGTGCGTTTAGTCATAATCTGTCCAATAATGGAGAATTGATTTCAGACATGACATAAAGTAGAACACACGCATCAGATTGCCCAGTCTTTTAAATTCTAATGAAAGTTTGCAAACCAATTGCCTGAAAAAACAACAACTCAGAACTATTACTATTAAACTATGACTTATTAACACACAAGATCAAGGGCCAGCAGCGGTTACGAGCAGGTGGAGACAGAAAGGTCAGTCTGCTGAGTTTTCTACATTAGGCACCGTTTTCTGCATGGCTGGATAATAGGGTTTAAATGTGCACAAACAACTTAAAACGAATACAACGCACAACATTTGCCAAACTGTTACTGAGGGAAGGAGGAGGAGCTTCACACAGACAGGAAGACTTCACTTTTATTCACCTTCTTAAAAATGAACAATAAGCCACTTCAGGAAGGATGAGTGTTTTTTCACTGCCACACACACACACACACACACACACACACACACACACACACACACACACACACACACGTCAAGAGCAGACAATGGCCTCTGCTGCTGCTGGAAAAGCTCATTAAACGGCCATATGAATTTAACCAGAGGAGAAAACGCAGGTGTTTCCCTCTAATGGGCTTAGCTCAGCATCACCAAAGCAACAGTATTCATCAGGACCGGACGTTGCCTAAAAGCCTAACAGGTTCAACTTTTAAAATGTACGACGGGAGCTGTCACCATCTGTTACTTGTGATCATTACTCTTCTTCGCACCCTCCTTGGTCCTTCAGCAGAGCACAACACTTATCAGATTAGCTTCCCTAAAAATTACACATTCATAGTTACTACCAGAGGTTCGAATTAAAACCTGTTCGCTGTCTACTAGAATACATTTTTCTCAGCTGTTTTCCCCACTTTAAATCTGTTTTACCGTCTCGAAAAACACTCGCCCCCCTCGTCTGGCGTTGCACCCCTACTGCCCCCAGCCCACTGAGCCAAGACAATCTCCTTCACCTCGGCAATATGTCATCCCTGATCCGATTAGTATCAGCAGCACTTGAGAAACCACAAGCTTCTTGTGGTGAGGGTCCCTAGAGGGAAGCATCTGTCGGCTGCAACAGGACAGACTGGGCCGGGCCTGGCGGAGAAGACGGGGCGAAGCCCCTTGGTATTAATCCAGCGCTGGGGGGTGGGGGGTCTGCAGACACGTGCCACCAGGAAATCAGGAAGAATAAACATGTAGTTGTTGTTTAGCCGTCACTGAGGACGAACCACAACTACATATATTCAAATGGGTCAACAAACATCCTTCATAATTACACTCACAGCTGGTCTGTAGAAAACAGTAAGATAATATTATGTTTGTGTAAAGCGTATCCATGGCCCTGGCGTGAGAAGGGTGAAGGCAGTTTCCTTTAGACAAACCCCCGTCTGTGATGCTTTGTTTTATTCCTCTGTCCCCCTGTCCCCTCTGGGCTGAACGGCTTCTTTCAAGAAAAGCAGGATAGACGCTTAATCCTTAAAAACCTCGCTGTAATGCTCTCACGCTTCCCAAGATCCACATTTTTAATCCGAAAATACATGTAGAGGATTCATAAAACCAACTTCACCCTGACAAGTCAGTAAATCTAGTAATATTACAACAGCGCACAAAAAAGGAAAAACAACACAACCCTGATGTCTGGGTTTGAATTGATACATATGAAGGGATGTAATTGTGGGATGATTGTTGATGGCAACAACAAACAGTTCATGGAATTACAATTCTTGGGGAGAGTGTAATCTTTGAGGACAGGGCACAAAGATGAATGAATGAGGTACAGCTTTTGTTGGCCTTAACAATAAACATGCAGCTCTTAAAACATTTATTTATAATATAGCAGACTTTTGATGATGTTGCCGCCTCTTCTTTTTTCTTCATGCTGAAAACGCAGATCCATGTGAAGACCTGGATTTTCACAGTTACCAGACTTTTTAAAAATCAAATCTGTATGTCAACAATCACTGAGGCACACCATCATGCAAGTAAACCCACCTTCTATGGTCTATAATTAACGAAGCAGCATGTTATGATTGAGGAAATGTGTCACCAGCATGAGACCGTGACAGATGCAACGTCGTGAGTCACTTTCAAACCAATCTAATCTCACGTCACGCCTCCATGAGTCACGTTCTGCAAGTTTAACAGTAAACATACACGAGTGCAGTCGAATGCAGACGCGTCCCAAACCAAACCTGCTACGCGTGTTACAGCAACTGCATCTACGAAGCTCGACTGACGGAAGGATTTGGCCCCTCTCTAGAGAGACTGTCGCACGTCGGGGTTAGCTGCAACAGTGACGCCTCCTCGACCACACAGCGGGTGGACAGGCTAAAAATACCAGTGGGACGTGCTGCTATTGACTAAACAAACTGGAGCTAATGGGAGGCCTCACTACTCCGTCACACGCACACATGGATGCACACAATGCCTCCCTAGAGAGTGAGACATAATCAGAGAGATTGGAAGCAGACCAGGGCAGTGAGACAACCTGGTGCTTAGCCAATGGGGGCGGGGCTAATAGGTCACCATCACCACTACACGTTCGCCAGGTTGGCGCACACACAGGAGGGAATAACGCAACGAGGGAGCACGGTGGAAAAAGTGAGCCGCGATGCAGAAGAAGGCAGGGAGAGGTGGAAAAGTTATTATTAAGTGTCAGCAACCAGGCAATGATGTAAAGGAAGAGAACAGCAAGAAGAAGACAAACAGGATGGAGATGAAAAAACTGTGGGGGGGGGGGTTTGCTTATCGACAGAGGACTGGTCCTTAAAAGTAGAGCTACAGCATGAGGAGGAGGAGGAGGAAAAGGAGGACTGGAGGTGGAGGCATCCCAGCCAGGTTTGTTAGTAAGCAAACTGTGTCTACATGAAGCCAGTGGGCGGCGACGAGGAGGATGCAGCCACGCTTCAATCCTCCTGGGAGGTCGACGACCCCCAGGAGAGACGCTGCGCTCCAGCTCAAAGCCACGCGCTACAGCTTTCAGCGGTCAAACGACATAATGCTCACACTGTGCTTGACTCAAAACAAACAAACAAAAATCATAAGATCATTCTCCAAAAGAATAAAACATGTCACGAAGCAGGAATCAGCATCTGGATGATGCAAAACAACAACAGAGACTGACAGTGAGAAACATTTTGCTGTCTCATTCTCCATCTAGTGGTGATGCAACAGAACTACATCTGTTAGAACAGGAAGGTGTCACAGGCTCAACACTGGCTTATTTCACCATGTTCTGCACTTTCCAACACAACATATTTAATAACTCTAGACATTGTTAAAGGCTTCGTCAAACAAGGTAAAACATGCTGCAACAGTAAATTACACCTCCAGACATGAAGTAAAGGAATATTTAGTTCTTTCGTTTTCTCTCACCTTGACCAGGACGGCGATGAACTTCTTCAGTGAAGTCAGAGCTTCATCTTTGATGACAGGATGAGCGGCCACCTCTACACGCAGGGAGTAGTGCAGCGCCGACTCCAGATCGGCCATGTACACCCTGGACCTGGGCACAGAATCACGCACACATCACGCAGGCGCCGCGCTGAGCAGAGGAAGACTGCGAATCTTCACTCGTACCTGTTGAAGGGTCTCCACGGCTCCTTGGTGTTGTTGGTGAGGACTTCTATGCTGATCGGTGGAGGCTTCCCTGACCGCACCACCCCCGGCAGCCTCTGGAGGGCGGAAGAGTAGAAAGTACGAGCCTCGAGTTTGCTGTGGGAGAAAAGCACAGGTGACAGACACTCAGCTGATCAACGTACACTATCTGACGGAAAGCACAACGATAGAGCTTTTTAGAATGGGATGCACTTGAGCTTAGTGTGTGACCACTAACTTTTGAGCACGTGTGCAACTACAGAGCCACAAACAAAATGCACAGCTTTTCCATTTTCACACTTTTGTTTCAGCAGCCTCGAGCCAATAAAAATGTTTTATGACCCGCGTTTCTCGTGGCCATATATTTTACACATTTACAGGAATGCATTTTAAATACGGAGCAGATGGTGCCAGAGATGTGCGGCACAGAGAGAGAGGGATGCCATGTGACCACCCTGCAACTGGAACCGCTCTCACACCCTCCCATCATTTTCCTTTTTCCCCACTTGTCATGGAGAGAGAGAGAGGCAGAGACTGTTTGGCAGAGCAAGCATTGTAACACCGGAACAGGATGGTAATGGGGAGGATGGATACTCTGGGCCCACGCTCACTCACACCAGCCCGAGACTCAATTACACCTGTGTGTCTGGTGGGAGTGTACAGATGTGGAGGGAGAACCATTCATCCAGCGATCCCCAGGGTCGGCAGGCGGGCGGGCGGGCATGCATTCACCTGGGACCAGCACACATTACATGCATGACGGATGCGAGACGCCCCTGCACACACTCTCTCTCTGTCTGCCGCGCATACACACGCACGCCGTGTTCTCCCAGGATCAATCAGACATTCAGCGATGATGGGAGGCCATCTGTCGCCGTGTGCGGCTGGGGCTTGTTTGGCAGGTGAAGCCAGAAAAGCAATGGCATTGTTTTCATGCAAGAAATTAAAAAACCTCCCCTCTGTACAGTGATGGAGATGAAGGGGGTGGGAAGGGGAGAGATGGAGGGTGAATAAATAAATCGGCAATAAATCATTTCCTTTTTGCATTTGTCAACTAAAAAGAGTCCTCTTTGCATGCCAAGTTATTGAAAGAGCCAAACAAAGAGGCAGAAACAGCAGATGAATTTGCAGGGTGAGGAATGATCAGCGTGGCTTTATGATGGTGAATAATGGGAGCGATTTTGATGCTCTGATCCCATTAAGGGGCCAGATGTTTAAATGTATTCAGATAATGAGCACACAACAAAGCTTTCTAGCAAAGTCGGTGCCTGTGGAACAATAGAAACTGGAGGAGGATAAACTTGGTGCAGCTGAGATGACGACGAGTCAAAGTCTGTGTAAAAAGTTTGAGTTGTTACGGATACGGATGGTCACTTTATTAGGTACACACTGGGTGTGGGTTTAAAAATGCAGCTTCTTTCACTCTGTGGCTTCAGACAGTCAGGAGTGGAAAACACCGTCCCACACGCAGCACAGGAAGTGATGCATCTCACCGTTTACACATGGTCCCTGTTACAGATGGGCTCAGTCTTACAGAGCACATGCGTCATCTCAGAGAAATGTAGACGTAGAAGCTGAAATCTGCTTCACTTCTTGGCTTTAAGTTCAATGCGAGTTCTAAAATAACAAACAGTACAAACACCTCACAGGCTGCTATGGATGCTCTCACATTCAACTGGGTCTTCCAACAGACAAACAAAGGCAAAGCCCAACAAAACCTTCATTTATAGAGGTTGTTAAACTACACACTATAAACCACGAAGCAATTACATTAGGGGAAGGTTTTATGCTCCACCCTCACCTGAAGTGGTGAAGGGTTAGTATCATGTTAACTGTCTCTTTGACTAAGCTAACAGCTCATCTACCTGACACCTCAAGGTAAATATAGACGCTTCGGTGAATAAACTATGAGAAAAGCATCGTGCACACGATACAGGCAAATACAAATCTAATCTTGAAACTAGAAACTTGAATACATACATGACAACGTTTGTTTAAACAGAACCAGCGGTTTCGGAAATGTTGATTGGTAAAATGTAGTTTTCATGTTTATCACTGGAAGTTAAAGACTCACACTTGAAGTCTGGTGAAGTTTCCTCCTGGATAATAAAGGTAGCAGGATGGAAACGCGGTCACTCCCAGGTGGGTCACCAGATCTTTCTCAGTGCTCAGGACTCTCCGCACAGCAATGTTCTCAAACTGTAGCAAGTCCAAGGTAACCTGAGAGCACAGTAAGCAAAAAGAATATGAATTTCATCACAGCACATTCAAACTCAAACCTTAACCAGAAGCTTAAGCTGATGGAGATTCAAGCGATTACCTCTCGGCCGATGTATGAATTGGCTTCTTCAAAGATCAGGGCCAGATGTTCAGCGCTGTTCGTCTCAAAGTGTCTGTCGACCTCTGCTTGGCTGGAGAGACAGGAGAGACATGGGCATCAGCTGCAACAAGCTGCATGGTGGAGAAACACTCAGAATGACCTATGGAAACACGACGCCCCTCGGGCTCTAAGAGGATTTTAAACTGACATCAGGCACATGCTTTCAGACTAAAAGGCGTGTATTGATTAAAGTTATGCTAATCTGTTGTGCTTCTAATAAATATGTTCAGTGCAGTTTTCCACAGCTCATGGAGCCCTGCAACATGAGAGCAACGTGGGCTTCTGCATCAGAGGTGATAAAGACAAGAGACACTGAGGAGAGCACGAAATACGGCACAGGCCCATTGCAGTGATTCAACATTTGACGCTTGAAACTGCCCTTGCGACTACCTGGTGGGCTCCAGTGGGGGGCAGGCAGGTGGCCAGAGATCCTTATGGGTTTCCAGTTTGTCTATGATCATGTGACGGAGACCAAGAACATCACGGGGGAAACCTGGGGGTGGAAAAGCCTTAGATCATCGTTATCTGATAAGGTGACGGTCAGTGTGCAACGTCTGTACGAAAGCAGACAGCGGAGGCCTGTAAGTGGCGAGCAGGCAAGTGCACAGTGATGCTGTACCTCTGATATTCGTTCCTTTCGAACCATCCTTGGAAAAAGCATGAAAGAACTGTGAAGTGAAAGAAAGGAGATCAGATGAGACAGCCCTCACACGAGACAGACACACACACACACACACACGACTTGCCCGCTTTGACCCTGAAATCCTTCCTGGTTAAAATGAGTCGCAGATGTTACGGCTCGATTGCGGCTTCGAACAGAAGGAGCTCTTTGTTTCATCGTATTTCACTGAATGACAGAGAGGAGCGACGGGACCGAGAGCACAGGCTTCAATAAACACTGCTGCTTACTGATCACATGCAGACGCAGACGTTTGAAGCAGCGTTTGTGCGAATGTGCTGACCATGCGAGTTCCCGTTAACACGCTACTGCATCAGGATCTGTCACAATCTCATCTAGACAAAAATAGGCTGATGCATAAAGACACAACTCTTCCCTTGACAGGAAAATACATTTGACTCAATAGCAATGGAAGTTTGTTTTAAGCCCAAACTGAGATCATTATCATTTCTATTCTGTAAAATGTGTTTATAAGAAGAAAACGTCCCAAGTTTTTCAGTCAATCCATTCACATTTTTACATGAGGGACATTTGTTCATTTTAAAATCTTCTAGAATTTCACCTTTCAGACCTTTCGTTTGCTTTCCAACAGTATTACACAAAGTAGAGCTGTCATATTTCTCTATTCATAATATTGGTCTCTTAAAACTTTGGTGAGTAAATTCACACACAAAAACAAAATCAAAAATGAGGAAGTGATTCATCAACTTTGTGTGGAACAGTTTTGTAACTTTATGCTGCTCCCTTGCCAGGAACCAACGTGCTCGCAGTAACTTTCACGCTGTGAAGGTGGTTCGATGCGATGAGACACGCTCTCCCTACCTTCAGAGAGGGATACCCTGAGATGCCGTATCGGGTGCAGACCTCCCTGTTGTCCTGAAGAGCACAGTCTACGGCGGCGAGGTCCAGCGCTGGCTTCCACTCTGACGCACACCAAACAAACGGAGACAGAGCCACGGTAAATATTTAGTGTTCTGTCTGCTGGACCGTGGATGGGGTCCCAAGTTGTCCCAGTGCCATTAATGCAAACATGAACTTCAGCACTACAGTACGGATGTGTTTAAACCAATACGCTGTCAGGAATCAGATGAGGAAACAACTCTACGTGCTGTTATTTTACATAACAGCTGATATGTCATCGTACTGACTTGCCCACAGGCTCCAGGCTGATACGATGCTGCGTTTTTCTTTTGCATTATTCTTACTATCTCCCAATGTGTCCCAGCAGCCTTCAGCTGAATCCCTGTGCTCCAAGGCTGGACGCTTGATCGCATGCCAGGTTATCCACTGTTGGCTGGGTGGGAAAGTGATCCACAGGACTGAAATACCCCATGACCGTGTCAGGCCTCCTGCCATCACTGGAAACTCTGCTCTGAATGTGTCAGGGCATCCTAATTATATTGATTCTCATGGCTCTGTGATAAGTTTTGTTGGCTCATGAGCTACGAAAACAAAACACAGTTGGGGGACAGAGCTTCAGTGTTGGACGGGAGGGAAAACACTTTCATTAGATCACATGCTCTAATTCACAGACAGCCCTGTGCTCTCACTGCCCCCATGCAAAGATTTAACTGTAGGGAGACTTATATCATCCAGCCTCGGCCAGAACAGCGTGAACATGACGATGTGCTGAGGTGAAGCACTGCGCAGCAAAAACACACATTAACCCCCAACCCCCACAAACAAGCTGCACACACGCAGCAGCAGCAGCTTCGTACCGACCTTTAATGTCTCTGGCCAGTTTTCTGTAAACCGGAGAAAAGGCGATGCAGTGTCCGCACCACGACGCGTAAAACTCCACAACTATAGCCGCCGTGGAGTTCACCAAAACCGCCTCCGCGTTCTGCGGCGTCAGCGACATGATCTGGTCCGACGTGGTGTACAGCCCGGCCCGCGCAGCCGACGGCAGGAGCAGGTAAAGGCACAGCCACAGCGCAGGATGGATCCGTGTTTGTCCAGCAAGCCGAGACGTGGCACGGCCGCAGCGCTGCGCCATCTTCGCAGTGCGAGCTACCGCCGCTGTTACCGTGGGTCTGAAACTTCCCACCTCTGTATCGCAAAACTTGGCTCAAGTTTTGCGCCCTCCCAGCGGATTCATGCGTCCTCCTCCCCCCGACGAGAGCCGCGAAGCAACGGCGGCGGTGACGAGGACACGCACCGTCATCACTTGTTAAACTTGATCAGATACGAAATCAAACGAAGAACTGGGGGCGAATTAAAGGGAAGCGGCAGCACAAGAAGTTCAGGAAGTAACATTTAGCGATTAGACCTGTTGATACAGCCCAGTAACAAATACACAGACTAACCAAGACAGTAAAGTACTGGAACAGCCAGGGAGCAGTGATAAACAAATATCCATACTGCTTATTTTTGTGGCTTTTACCTTCTCGTCAAAAGGAATAAGGTAGATCTCCATGGCAACGAAAATGCATAACAGGAAACGATTTAAATGGTTTAAATATTGTCTATACCCTCGTTGTCTAGTCGACATCTTTACTTTGTAGACGTCAGGATTAATACCGTAGATATTCTAGTGTATCTATGAGGCCAATTAAACATTTTATAAGAAACAAATCTTCACAATCATCTGAAAAGCTCAGTAGATTAATTCTTAATGTTGTGCTAAGGGACCTGAGCATCTATGTCACCTGTGACGTTTTAAAGAAGTTTACATCAAACATTTCTCTTTAGGTCTCACGTTGTAAACTTTGTGCACTTCCCTAATTTGTTGATCAGAAAACAAGACATAGGTTGACAGTCACGTTCACATTGAACGTATGGAGACATGGGACCACAACTGCACAAATGCTTGACCGCATTCACCACAACGCGACACCGGCCTCCAACCACATTCAACACATCATCCTGCTGCTGTGAGGAAGCATCTCCACACGTTATCTTGAGACGAAAGCCAGTGGCCTGCTCAGCTTCACAGGTCTGAACCAGAACACATCCCAGGACAGGCCAATCCTCTTACAAACCACCAGAGCTTTATTTACATCATTTTGTTAACAAATATATACTATGTACATATTTGCAAAGTAAACCGTGTTTATTTTACAACAATCAGTCCAGGTTACAGTAACAGTGGGTCAGATGTGATGGACAGTATATTTACACCCGTTAAGGAATAGTACAATTCCTCAAGTGCACTTAACGCACACTTACAGCACATTAATATAAATATTCATAAACATTTCAAAACATGACAAGAGGAATCTAGTCTGACTGGGTTAAGATAATTGAACCTTTTGTAGCTACGTTTCAATTCAGTTATTAGGATCAAACTCACTTTATTATAAAGTTTCTCTGTGTGAAGACGAACAACTCCACCCTACACCAAACAGCTTCCAGCTTCTTGAGTTATTTAATCTACATCATTGGTGGAAGCCGTTGGGCCTGCACATATAAAACCATGCATAAGAGCACGTACTGCATAGTTACAGTGGAGAACGGGACTTCCTCCTACATACAATCAGCTCAAGAAAACAATCAACAAAGCCTCACGTAAGCGGTTGTGCAGCACTACTCAGTCCACTGTCACAGTTACATATACCTACATCCAGTCCTACAGCATGGAGATTGTTATCAAATGTTTCTCTACATTATACAAGTTACAACATACATCTTAGCAACTGGTAAAACATTGGTGGTAGAAAAGCATTAAGTCCTCAGTTTAAGGTCACTTTAGCTCCAAACGCTTTAGCTCTGCCAGGATTAACACATGCCAGAATGAGTTTGTAGAGTTGGTTGGATCAAAGCAGGGCTGACAGCCGGGACCAAAGTGAGCCCTTGGACAGAGTCCTACGTGCCTCATCAGCTCAATGACTCACTCTGCACAGCCTGCGAGCTGGAGTGTCAACAAACTAGTTCCTGATACCGTTTATCAATAACATGTCTCAACTGTGTCTATATGCACAGAGGCAGGGCTGATGATGTGGACGAGAAGCAGGCAACGTTTAGAGTGAGTCAGCAAAAGCCATTAGCATTACAAGGTTTAAAAAAAAAAAAAAAAAAAAAAGAAGAAGAACAACAACAACAACACAACCCCACCCAACCCAAGAGTGATAAGGCAGAAACAATGAACCGGTTACAAGGAATCATTTGGGAAATGGTACAATATAGCAGTTAAAAAGACACAGAGAGAAAAGGTCCAAAGGATGTTGAGACATCAGCAAAGTTTGTTACAACTAACTCAAAGAGGCACTTAAACGGAAGAGTTAGGAGGGCGGCCTCTGCTGTCAGGCTACATTCTGAGGGCTGGGTTGAAGCTTTTACAGCCATGATGCTACACGAGATCTGGAACTTTTAACAGGATCGCTGACAGGAGAAGAAAAACCAAAACACAGGCTCAAGTGTTTTCTTATCGTAAGGCTCAAATCCAGCATTTCAGTACGGTTAAGAAATGTGATTATAAATATACTGTAGTCAGGCTGCTGCCAGTGTTTTGTGCCCCACTTCCACGTACTCACGTGTATTCTGAGCAGTTAGTGTGGTCACACTAACCTGCTGGACTTTCAGAGGTGATGCTGAACGTGTCCCACAATACAGCTGTATTTTAACTCTGTTATATCGTGTAGGTTCCAAACTTGATCTATAGTGAAGCTGTTGGCCAAGTGGACATTTGCAGCAGCAACTAAATCATTAAACACTGCAACTTTTAAATATTAAAATATTTCTGGATGTTTCAATACAATTCCTTTTCACATTTGCATTTCTTGTTGTGCTTAGAATTTCTTTACAGAAGTTAAAATTATCTTTGTGTTAACAAGATAATTTACAATTCTTAATGTTCACACTGTCTCTCTTCTAATTTAACGCTTTCACACAATAAATAATATAGTTAAGGAGGCATTTAGTATCTGGACTCCAATGCAGTATGGTCTCAAAAGAATTTAATCAGTGACAAACTTTCATTGTTTTAGGAAGTTGTTAAAAAAATAGATTTGAAATTAAATATGAAGTCAAACTGCTGACAGTTAGTTGGAACTTGAACTTTATACCGTTAGTTTCAATTACAGTGGGCTACAAAAAAACGTCTCACTGTCAAATTACTGTAAGACCATTCTGCATATTCGTATCGGCCTTTCTATTATATATAATTATTTACTTTAAGTACAAAATCTAACAACCTGTATTGGTTCCAGGTGTTTTATCATTCACTTCCCCGTGGAACAACCAAATTAGCAGCATTGATGTCCTTTTAATTCTAAACGATGGCACAATCCATCCAATCAAAACATCAAGTCATTCTCCAAATGGGACCAGTCCAGGAGTAGAGAGCTGACACTACATGGTGTTAAGGTTAAAGAAGGCTGGATTGCTGTAGAGCGGTTGTGTGTGAGACAAATCAGTAATTGCTACAAGATGTTTAAGCAAACTTAAACTAACAATGTAGAAGTAAGTAAGAGTTGTTCAGCTCAGAGCTTATGCTAAATCTGAAGGCATCGGACGGCTGCTGCCCGCACATCAGGTGGTGGAAGCAAACGCAGCAGTAGGTAGGTTCTGACTGAGACAGAGCTACGCATCGTTTTAAATCGAAGCATGAAAGGCGTCAGGAGAGAGGGTCTCTTCTAGTCCTTCTGTCATAGATGAACGTCAACGTGTTGGCAGTGTCCTTTAGCAGTGCGTCAAAGATGCTGTCTGCCAGCTGCATCTTGACAAACAGCTCGTCCTCGTCGTAGTTCACCCACTGGGCCTCCTCTTCGTGGAGTTCCTGAACCTGAGAGACAAACAGGGTTCACTTCTATATCACAGAGGCTAATACTAGCTGGTCCGTCTGTTGTGAACCAAGTAATTCAGGACAAAAGTGGCAATCTGATAGGAAAAACCCACTTCACACTACTAAACAAGTGGGTGTTCTGCCCAACTAACAGAAAATCTCATCTGCACTTTAAAATCCCGTCTATACACATGAATGACCTACCAGTATATGATCAACTCTGTCTCGCTTCTTTCTGCCAAATTTGAGCATCTTCTGCCAGTCAGTCTGGGGGTTTTGATCTTTTGCCAGACCATACAGTTTTAGTACTTCTGCTGCGATGAATTCCTGTTCAGCAGGAAATACAAACATAACGTATATCAAGCCATGACTAGGTTACTGTAAAGAAAGTCACTGGAAATTGGGAGAAAATATAGAACCAATTAATTAATAATTGTCGCCGTGTCTATGCATCAAACACAAAAATAACCATCTCTTGCCGTTGCTGTCCTGTCGTACTGTACCTGGGTCTTGGTGAGATCTCCTGGCACTTTTACTCTGTGGAAGAAAGACGACCTGACTCTCTGTGGTTTGACCCACTGAGGCTGATCAGTGTTAGGGTCTTCTGCAAAAATCTCTTGAAGGATCTCCCACGTCAGGTCATACACAGCCTGGGAACGATAAAGAAAGCCATTCATACCACTATTCAAACGTCTGATGATAAATAGAACTGAGACGGTACATTGGTTTCTCAGGTTTAGCAATATCATTTTAAAATAAAGATAAAATATCTGTCACTGTATGACAGTTGCATTATTATTTTTAAATTCAGTCTTTTGTCTGTTCTAAAATAAACACGTTGGAGTTTTAGGCTACTGAGAACAGAAATAAATAAATATTGAGAGGAATGTGCTGAATAATGTAAACTTGTCTGACATTTACCCTCTGATTGAAGGAAATAAAAGAGTCTTGATTTCAAACTGGGACGTCTTAGCGTTTGTTTTATGTCTTACACGTGCTTAACTCTTTTTTTACCTTTCTATAGCTGCGGATGGAGAGGGCCTCCTGGTCCTGGCCGCTGGCCTCTTTACCAAGATAATCTAGTGATGGTTTGGGGTTTGGCAGTTGTCCAAGGGGCAGTTCTCTCTCCATCCCCAGGCCATAGTTCTCCCAGATCTCCTGAGTGGCAGCATGAACCATCTTCTCCACCTCTGTGGCTGAGTGGGGCACCACCATCGCAGGCTGCTCAGGTAGCTTAGGAGGCAGGGAGAGAGGTAGCTCAGGTCTAGGTGGAGTCTTCACCTGATGATCTCCACCTGGTGCTGAGGTCAGGCCCCCCATTGGTGTCATGGCCGATGTGCCTGACCTCCCCAGTCCTCCTCCACCTAGTCTTGCCTCTTCCTCTTCCTGCCTCTGCTTCAACCTCTGCTGTTCCCTGCGGGAGCTGAGGCCGAAGTCCTCATCAAACCAGTCCTGATCATCACCTAAGTTGTCCAGGAGTTCACGATTCAGTTCCAGCTCCGCTAAGCGCTTGGCAAGCTCCTCTTGACCACTGGCCCCCAACACTGGACTCTCCTGCAATACAGGAAAATGTATAAATATACCCTCGTAAACGGTGGCAGTTCCCGTCCCATTCAAAGAAATCTTTTGCATAATCGTTCTCTAAAATGAGATTTTCAGCGAAGAGCACCAAGATCAATAAAGGCTGTCAACATAAAATTGGACTTTGGCTGAACATATCCCAATAAGCAAGGTTCTCCAGGTCAAATCAACAAGAATAGTTTGTCAGTTTGTTGCTGCATTTTCACACAAGAAAGAAATAATCAGAGGGCAATTCTATCAAATTAAATTTTCACATAAAACCTTATGTTACCACATTGTTAAAACATTTAAAATACACACTCACCGGTCGATTACAGAGCTCAGGAGAAGACAGCTCTTCTTTTTCTGCTGGTAGAAAGAAGGGTAGACCATCCTTCTGTTCCACTGATGGGAGCCACTCAATTTCATCAACATTTTCACAAATCAGGTCTTTACTCGTGAGGTTGGCCGCTTCTATCTTTTGCTCTTTGGCTTTTTTAATTTCAGCAAATTGTTTCACAGTGTCTTTTACAAAGTTGTTGAAGAGGGTGTCTGTAAATGTGGTCAGTAAATCTGCGTCCTTCTGTTCTCCCACATCATCCCTGATGATTGTGGTAAAATCAGCAGGAGTGAACTGGTGTTCAGACTCTTCTGTTTTACGCTTAATGATCTCCTGACTTTGCTTTTCCAGGCCACTCTTGTCCATCTCAGAGATGATGAGAGCAGCTGGTGCATCATCAAATATCAGCATTATGTCTTTGTTGTTTCCATTAGACATTGGCTGTTTAGATTCTTTGTGGTGCGAGTCGCTTTTCAGGATGGTCTGGCTCCTAGGAACCGAATCATCCGTCAGCTTTTTACTGTTGAAATCTTCATGAGCTGGTGGTTCCTTCTCACTCATTTGATTCCCTTGATTTTGAAATTTGTCGTCACCCGTTTTTGATTTATCCCCATCTTTTCCTGAAAAGTCATCAAAGAAAGAGTCCTCATCCTCTGTGGTGTCTGTGTAGTTTTCAAACTTATCTGGCAGGTGTGTGATCTTGTCTGGAGGAGCAAAAATGCCGTGGCACTCAACACACTCAAAATAAACCACCCCGTCATATGTGCCGTTGTTGCTTCCTTCTGACTTGTCTAACTCCACACCAGCCCAGAAGCCGTTAGCAAAGCTGGTTGGACCTTTGAATTTCAGAGTCCCGGGCTGAACACCACCAACAAGAACCCGATCACCAATGTTAAAACTTGGCATCTCATCTACAGCAGGAGAGAGAAGGGTCTGGGGAGAAACTGGTGGTGAATGGCTGGAATTAATCCTCTTATTGTCATGTTTGATGTCTTCTGTCTGCTTATCAAGAGATAGCAGTCGTCCAGACCAGTGGCTAGGTTCGCTTGAGCCAGAATGGTGACTCAGCTCCTCAGCTATCTCCTCCTCTATCTCGTCATCCTGGCTGTCATATGGTGTGGTCCTGGCAGGGAAGTCCTTTCTTGAACCCTTGATTTCATTTGGGGAGACTAAGATCTGAGACTTTGAACTGTGATGTTCTTCCTTTGGTGTTGAATCAACCGAAGACTCAAAGTCATCATGATAACCATCTGTTAAGAAAGAAGAGGCTTCAGATCCCTTTATTAGTACCTCCTGCTTCAAAAAGAAGGCTTCGGGATCAGACGAGAAGGACGAACTACCGAATTCAGAGCCACTGTGTGGATGTGATGAGGTTCTGTGGTCCATTGCTGATGATGACTGACTTGTAGGTTTTACAGCAGACTCTGCTTTTGATGCTTCCTTTAATTGTCCTTCACTCACAGAAGAAGAAACCTGCTTAGATGTAGACCGATTTTCTTGCGAGTTCAATCTGTCTTCGAGATTGAGAAGACGTTCAGAGTGCTGATCTTCCAACTTGGATCCTAACTGCTCCTCTAGACCACATACATCCCCAGGTCTAATCAGTGCCTTGGTTCCATCAGAGGGAGGTCCTAAAAGAGCCTCTGAGGTTGAACACACTGGGCTGGCACATGCTGGAGTTGGAGTTGCGGTTGGTTGATTTTCTTCAAACAATTCTTCAGGCACCAAGGTGGATATACTATGGTTTTGTTGAGGAGAGGTATCTAAGATAACAGGAGAATGTCACAATATTACTGAAACACCTCTATCAATACACGTTTTGCAATCAACATAACATAATGTTTTAATATAACATAATTAACATAATGTACTGTAATAATTACTCACTGGGGTCTAATGAAGCACCTGGGTAAGTTCTTTCGTAGATACTGTTGGCGTCAGACCTGTTAAAAATGAATCAATGATTTAAGTTGAAAACCAAGCCTTTCTAACGTATTTTAGAAGATCTGCAGTTGTTGTTTGGTACCTGTGAGCAGGTGGTTTAATACTGGACTGCTCTGCAGCTGAGGTAGAGTCTTCAGGCTGGGACGTATAAGGTGTTGTGACTGGCTCCTTGTTCAGTTCAGCCTTAGTTTTCTCAATTATATTATCATAGGTCTAAAAGTAAAGAGAGGAAACCTGAGTGTATTGGGTAGAGCTACATACACACACTAGTTTAAACATCCAAAAAACAACCACTTTACACACACACACACACACACACACACACACACACTTACCTCCAGCTGTCTCAGTAAATTGGCCTCCTGTGCCTTTAGACGCTCTTTGTGCCTCTTCTTCTGCTCTTTCTTCAGCTGGTAGGCCATAAACTTTCGTTTCCTGAGTTCTTCCTTCAGAGCTTTGATACGACTCTCTATGTCACTCTGGTCTGAAATGGGTTCTGAACACAAATTTAGATAATAAATCACAGTTAGAATGTGGAGCCAGTGCCAGGCCCCAGATTAGCGAAGGGTAATCCAACTTCAACTCATGCCTAGTTCTTTGGGGATTACTTTACATTTTCTTTAACAGGAATGTGTGAAGTTCAGTTTGTGCATGTTGCATTGTCTCGTGCACAATGAACAAACAGTATTACAAAGATTAAAGGTTTAAACGGTCGCCTGCAAGGCACAAAAACACTTCCAGCTCCAATACCAAGGTAGCTAACCTGCGTTCACATTTACTAAGTGCAATACATGGCGTTCTCTCCTACAAACACACACAAAGCAGGTTATGTATCAGAGAAGTGCTTGAATAATGTATTCCTGGCAGCATAATGTTATGCCTTGCTACACAGCGCCAGTAATATAGCTGCATCATGTCCTCTCTCTCTGCTTTTCCTCTTCTGTGAACTAGTAGGAACTATTGCATGTATATATCACAAAGCTGTTGTATTTTCAGTGTTTGTTGAGTCATTAGGTAACTCACCAGTCTGGGTGGCCATCAGGGAGTCAGTAGGCTGATTGCAGGGCTGGTTGCTGGTCCGGGTGGAGGAGCGAATCTGCATCTTTGTTTTGCTGCTGCCTTCTGAAGGAGAGGCAGAAGGGCTGTGGCTGCTTTTGAAAACAGGAGACTGGAAAGACCAAAGAGGAGGAGGGGAAGACAAAGCAATCAGACTTGCCATCAATACCATCAAATAGACTGTTAGAGACACCCATGGATTTATATTTCATACATTAAAATAGGGGGGGGAGAAAACTCCTTACTTGTCTGTGAGGTGACTGAGAAGTTGAAGAGAAGTCCTGAGTATAATTCACTGAGCTACTCTGGACAGAGGCCAAAGGTGTGTCAGGGACCGACACAGGCAGTTCTGAAAGTGGGTTTCCTGGTTGCTGACATTCCACTGCCTCTATGTGTATACTGGATTCTGGTGTCAATGAAGAACAGTCACCATCACTGACATGCTCTAAAAATAAAACACCATTTTATTCAAGTTGTTTCTGACTGTATACCCAAACAAATATGTCCTGTCACACTCCATTTATTCCAAAACCTATGTATTTACAACAGCTTCACCTTTCTCACTGTCAGTTCTGGGCTCTGAGCTCTGATGGTGACTGAGGCTGCTGCTAATGTCAGAGCTCTCCTTTTTCTCTGGAGTCTCTGGAACCTCAAGACCCTTGTCTTGAGACGTTTGCCTGTCCCATACAGCCAGGGCCTCTTTCTCAATCCTACAGACCACTGCCTCCTCCTGGTCCAGGCGCTGTTTCCACTTCAGCAGCTCCTCAGCATGCCGACGCCTGTGCACTAGCTGCTGCTCCCGCTTGGTCAGAAACCTTTAGGAGAAGAGAAAAGAACAGAATAAAAGATTGTGGATGGTCAGAGGATAAATGGATTAAAATATTAAAAAAAAAAAAAAAAAAGAGTAGTGAGGGACAAGAAAACCGGAAATAAATAATGAAGAACGAAAGGCATTTAGTATTAAGAACTGTTAAACAGAAGCACATAAACCAAAGTCACCTGGACCTTTATCACTGCAAACTCACCTCAAACATCTGTTTGACTATCAAATGCAAAAATCATCCAAATATAAGAGTATAGAAGCACCAATCAAATAAACAAAGTGATGGCATGTTATTCAGGAGAAAAGGAAGGTTATAGTGAGCAGGACAGTTTCAGTGAAGACATCGGATTCATGCACAGGACTATAAACCCAGGTTCAGACACACACACACAAAACAAACAAACTCTAATAATACCTTACAGTACTTCTTTAACAATCACAAATCCTTTTGTCTTGTGAACAAGAGTTTCTAAAATTGAAACCAAACGTATATTGAGCCACACTGTTTTTATCTAATGTGAAATGTATACAAAATGCAATCAGGTATGGCTGTTGTGTAATGTTGTCTCCCACAGCTATGGGTGCCATTATAGTGCAGAATTATTTAGCTTTGATCTAATTTAGTGGCCTTTCACTTGGCCTAATGCATACTGATGACAGGCCAGACACCGAAGAACCAAACGGGGTGGAGTTCTTTTAGTGCCTTCCCAAACCCTATTATTGCCAATGGCTATCTGTACTTATTATCCTATTCTATGCAACAGTTACCTAATAAAGAGAGGGCTAGTTGAGATATACTGGGCTCATTAAAGGGATAGGCCAATCCATCTCTGCACAAGTCCTCCACTGCCATGTCACAGTGTGGTTTAATCTCAAACCATTTCATATCCATAACTGGCTCAAGTTGAATTTGAAGTAAGTACACCGAGGGTACATGCACTGCAACTCATTCAGCATTCATTGAAAAAGCAGAAATAAAGAAGTGAAAGTTAAAAACTTAAACAGCACAGAGGTTGTGAAAACCCAGTTTGGAATCAGAGATTCCCTTTCGACAAGGAAGGCTGCTGTAAAATGAACCTAACCATTGATCTTCACACATTTACTAAGCTTTGTCAGTTTTTAATTTTGGTTCAACAATTATGAGTGAGTTTGTATTCATTTTCATCATAATAATATAACACTACAGCTATAAAAAAAATAGGTGAAGTCAAAGGATAAGCTTATTTCAGTACAGCAGCTTTCCACAGGCATTTTTCAAGCTTCAAATTCCTTCCTCCCAAAGTACAATGACGAAAGTTAAAAACCTCATGAAACCTCAAACAAACCCCAAACAAGCCAGCAGATTCAGTCACACGTCATTAACCACTACACACCCTCATCATCCCAGTGGGTGAACACAAGCATGTTCCATGGGGTGGGAGGTGAGGTAGGACAGAGCTAGGTGGAGGTGCTGGGTAAGAGGTAAAGATCAATCCGTACAGTACCTGACCAACTGGTTGTAGATAAAGAGCTGGAATTTAGGGTGGAGGTTGGGAAGACAGACACTGAGGGAGGCCCAGTGGTGGGCCGTGAACATAGAGAAGAAGTAGTGGACAGGGGAACAGTGTCTACAACACACAAGCACGCAACAGACAAAGTCAAGCGAGACACACAAACGTGGGTATGGACGCATACAATATGCACACACAAAATAATAAAGGGGAGGAAAATAACAACATTACAAAAACAAATAGATGCAGAGGATGAAAGACAGGTACAGAGAAAGGGAGAGAGAAGAGTGACATGAGCAAACGTGGCTTAATTGCACCCAAAGTGCCAATCTGTGAGGTTTCTAACAAAGATTTTGTTTTGAAACAGCTACGGTTTTCGGAAACATTTATAGTACTGTGTAGGCAAACGTGAGGGTTTGGGGAGCATCTTCACTACTAAAGTTAGGTAAGGTTAATAGGGTTAAATGATTCACCAGTTACTCTGATACTTGAAGTGAGTACAACTCTATTAGCTTGTAAAGCTACACAAAACAGCCTACAACCTTTTTAGCTATGATCAACAGGACAGTAGTGATGAAGTCAGACGACTGATAATTCAAGTCTGGCCTCAGTTTTAAAAACACCAGGAACACAATCCAATTAAGAGTGTGTTGTTAACTGTGTTGATAGTACAGACATTCACACAAACATTCACGACTGGCTTGTTATTTGTAGCTAAGTTGTAAATCCTAAAACCCAGGACAATTAACTCACTTGATGGAGCTGCCAGGTCATGAGGGGCTCTAAAACCTGACCAGTGGTTAAAACCTCAAAGCACCTACAGGAACTCCAAACGTGTATTAACTGGTCAGCACATGAGGAAATAAAACATGTGTTCCTCCTGTCAGGAAATTATTTTTCTACAATCTAAACGTTCAGTTTGAGGATTAGAGCTTTTCAACAGGTAACTACTGAAGTGAAATTTTAAAAAAGTGTATTAGAGTAAAGACAGTACCAGTCTAGTTTAGAAAGAGCAACATGGAGCATGCTTCCATTCACATCCACACCACAACAGTACCCGGTACTGTACTGTAAACGCTTACGTAATTTGGTAAAATGTATGATAAAACTATAGGCTAAATATATACAGTGCAACAATGCATTGAAAATAAATCCGTAACAGCAGGTACAAACCCAAGTATGTAAAAGAAAAACTGAGATATTGTGACTTGTAATATTTAGTTGGGAAAACTGAAGCAAATTAAAATATGACTGTGAATGAATTATACTGGTTGGAAATGAAGGCTTTACTTTTCATCCATGTGGGAGTGCATCTTCTTGAGCTTCTGCAGGATGCTGCTAGTCTCACTTCCAGAAATAGAGAGTGATGGAGAGGGGCTGCGATTATCATCGGCATGCCTCACGTTAGTGGAGGCCGGTTCTGACACCACCGTGTCTGGTACACGAGTCTGGAGAGGATTTAGTAGAGGAATTAATTACGCCAGTAAAATTTATCCTATAAGTCAAAACATGACAGCATGTTCTAGGAGTTATATACTTAATGTGTTAAAATGTATAAAACAATACTACTCAAATACGATCTCTTTTTCTGTACAGGCTGAGAAGTTGATCGCTGAGAGCACTACTTACTGGTGGTGCGTCACCCTCAGCACTCTTGAGACGCTCCTTCAATCGGAGTGTCGAGTTTCTCATCCGCTCAATCTCCTCCTGCTGCTTGAGTAACAGCTGCCTTTCCTTCATTGCTGCTTTATTAGCCTCTTGAAGTCGCTTGATCTCAGCCTGGAAAAATATATTGTAAAAGGAAAAAAAAAAGGTTATCATCACATTATAACCAAACAACTGAGACTTAATGCAATTATATTTCCACTGCCACTTACCTGCTCCTGTTGTAGCTTCAAGAGTAGGCCCCTCTGCTTCTTCCTGATTGGTGGCATTTTATCATCTTCTCCCTTATCCCTCAGCCTCTTTTTCTGGTGCTCTAGCCAGGCCAGCTCAGTTCTGGTCTTCTCCTTTAGAGCTTTTTGGCGAAGACGCAACAGCGAGCTCTGGTGCTGCAGCCGTACCTCTTCATCCTTCATGTACTGACGCACCATGTCCATAGTGAACTGGGAAAAACTGTCCTGTCCACCAGAAAAAGCACTTGCATCCTGAGGCAACAGGGAACAAAGGTGAAAGGTTTAGGCTGCTGTGTAAGAAGTAATCAAAAGAGGTGTCAAATGAAACAGGACAAGCTAAATTAGAAACGAATAATTAAGCATATGCAGGCGACTGATGCAAACATGCTCAATAAGAAACATCTAGTTGTGAAAAATAATTAATTTATATGATAAGTGGTTAACCTTCAAGATACTCTGTGCTCCTGGAACCAGTGATGTGTTGTGAGTTACTCCATCATCCTCTGATTCTTCATGGTGGCGGGTCTTTTTATCCATCGTTCCACGGCGATGCGCCTCAGACGGCAGAAGAGAACGAAAAGATTTCTCCTCAATGTCATCCTCTGTCATGGATTCATCAAACTTCAGAGAGTACTCTGTTGCTATTGAAGTGCCGAATCCTAGATGGCAAAAATACACAACCTCAGTACATTTTTGCTTATACGGTATGTCTATTAGAGATTTTAGGTTTGACAGATATAGAGGAAATACACAGAAAGTCATTCTGGACCTTTCTCATCTACTACAGAGGGAATGCTGTCACTGCAGAGGGAGTCGTTTCTTGCTCTGGGAATTTCCTCATCTATGGAGATGCTGCCTGGTGACTTCTCTGTCCTCCTGTCAGCTGCTACGTTCCTCAGTTTTCCCCCTTCTGCCTCTTTTTTCACGCTTTCTCTGTGTTCTGAGGAGACATGTGCTGGGCTTGGATGGCTACTAGAGTCTGTTCCACTGAAGAGAGGAGAAAAAGACGGCGCTTAAATAGGTCGGAGGACAAAAAAATCTAATACAAATCAGTGACGCATACGTTACAGTAGAGTGCTCACAGGTACCTAAGGTTGGGTGTTCTGCAGGACAGAGAGTCAGATTGAGTGAGGCTGTTCAGAGATGACAGGTGTTCCCCTGGTCTAGACCTTCCTTTTGACATCTCACTATGGAAGTTTTAAAAGCACACTCACATTAAGAACAGAGGTTAAACCGATCACATAAGTCGATGGTAATACATCAGGTCCATTACAAACTAAAGCACACAAACTTGTCTTTTATACCTGTCAGATTCAGCTTCACTGTGCTGTTCTTTCCTGCGGTCCAGACCAGTGGAATTGGTGGAAACAGGGCGGCCAACCAAAGCTCCTGCCATTTGTGATCTTGCCAATTCTGTCATCTGACAAACAAGAAAATATTGATCATTATATTATTGATCACCATTTCATGTGGTGAGTCTTACACTGGATATTATGCTTTCCTTCTTTGCATTACTGCTATTTCTTTACTGTAAGTCAACAATCAATCGGCTTTTGTTCTGAAATGAAGACACGATCTGTTTTCCAAGCAGAGAAGAAGGCGGTGATTACTAACCTCCTTGATGTGCCGAGCAGCATCAACTGTGTACTGTGCTGCCTCAGCCTGTTGACTCATCATCTTAGTAGTTGACTCCTGGAGGCCTTCCAACGTTTCTTTGTGATTTGCTGCCAAGCTTTCCTGCAATTCTATATGAGCCTGGATAAAATTACACACAGAAAGATAAGATTAATAGCTAAGAATTAAAAGGTCAGCGTTGGGTGAATAATTTACAAACGAAAATATAACGTTAGTGAAAGTAAACCAAGGAATGTTTGTGTGTATACCCTGGCTACTCTCTGCCTGTTTTGCTCCAGCTGTAATTGTTTCTCCAGGGCTTCTCTCTCAGCCTTGATCTTCAGCTCATTGAGGTCATGCTCATGTTGCTGTTGCTTGGCCTGCAGTGTCAAGGTTTATTAATCAGCTTAATTAGTGATTGATTATAACAGCTATTACTATAATATGAATTATGTTTATGTACAGTCGTACAAAACAACAGCATTTGTATTACTATCCCAAACAAAAACATCATATACCTTAAGCATTTGGGCCAATGACACGCTTTCCTGTTGAGCCATGGAAACGCCCATCAGCCTCTCCATGTTGTCAAGCTGTCTGACTGACTCCTCAATGGACTCCAGGTACTGGAGCTCTGCTGCCATACGCTGGTGTAGAACAGCAGGTGAGTACTGTAGTTCACCTGGGAGAAAGGGGTGACAAAATTTACTAACAGGATGAACTTGGTGAAGTGTAACACTTTGACATTAACCTGATTTTCAAATTTTTTGTAGTGATAGATAGTGTAACTTACCTGTAGTTCTGGTCTCTGTTCTGCCATAACGAGCTGCGCTGTCTGTGGTATTTGTCTCCAAAAGGCCACTTCTTTGGGGCTCCCTAGGGGATTCTGCTTGTAAAGGAGAACCAGGGCCTGGAGAGCCACAAGGAGAAGCCTGTTTGGGTCTGGCCCCTCTAAACTTCTTACCGTCCAGCCCCAAACTAGAAATAAAAAACAAAAGTAATGAAATGGTCTGTTGACTTATCTTACCTGAAACTAAAGGAGCTGAAATGGGAATTGTTGAATTCTTTATGGCAACATTAAGATAAGATCATTCTTTACTGAACGCACAGTTGGGGAATTCAATTGTTACCACAGCTACAAACAATTGCTCAGGTGGTAACATGATTGACCATAACACACACCAACAAAGATATTTGATTAAAATAAAACCAATTCAAAACAGCATTTTAACATTCAGTACTAGAAGGACCCTTTAAATCCTGGATGTATTGCAGCCCCTACACCTGGTTGACCGCTCTCAAAAGCAGAACAGGCTGATCACATTATAAAGTCTGAGGTAGCAGAACTGCTGTCAGAGGCCGTGAACATAAATGGCTACATTGTACTGCTCAGAGATGATTGGAGAAGAGTATGTCTAAGCAGATCAGAATACATTCTACTTCCCCATTAAGCTGGACTGTGGCAAAGCAGAGTCATTTAGTATGCAGTACAGCAAAATCATGTAGTACTGATGTCTTCATCACTATTACTACAACAGCAGTGCCATACAACTCAGAATCATCCAAAACGCATTTTTAATCACTGTAATAAACACAAATTTAAACAAACAAAACGTTGCACCAACAAGACCATGACACGCTGGCATCTGGGCTTCAGAGTACCAAAGAAGATCCAAATATCACCACTGAATGATAGGATTGAAACGTTCCTTTTCTTTACCAAAGCGCGACTGCTGTGGTGAAGCTGGCTGACCCACCAGGCTACAGGTCCTCAGCACAAACAAACTGTCAAACTGCAGCCTTCTGTGGTCGGCACTACTGGGGCGATTAAACTCTTGGGTCGCTAACAGAGAGGCAACTCAGAGGACTGTTTGTCCTGGCAGCCTCTACTTCAGCGGTCACTAACAGGCGGACCGCGGTCCGGATCCGGACCCAGAAGCTGTCCCATACGGACCCGGAGCTACAGACCAAACGGAACGTTTTGATTCAGAATCTAGCGGAGCACTTTACTTTTAATCGGCGCGGCTATTGTGATCTTTACGGTAGTTATTTGGTGAAGGCCAATTGAATGTGCGTTAACCACGTGACTTCACTTAGCCAATCGATTCTGTGGATCATAGGCGCTAAATTTTACGACTCAAGAGCACCTGCAGCTAAAAGAAAGTTCGAGGTTGCAAAGGAATTAACAAACACATACGGCGATAACAGTTGCGTGTAGCTAGCGACAACAAAGGGAGAGACAGACGATAGAAGCTACAAAAGCTCAAGAACAGACACAAGGGTTGGATCAAACGGCCGCAGACAGACGATACCTCCCAGCACTGAGTCCTGTACGTGGGTTAAATATATGAGGGGAAGAAGATGAGCCTCCAAAACTGTTCAGTTGTTAGGATATGTTCAGGTTTTTCTTACCAGTTAAATTGGTTGAGACTTTTGATTCAAATTGTAAAATATATTTTTTATACCTTTCCTTTATTTCCTTTAAGTTAAGCTCTTATTTGAACATTTGTGTTCTTGCTTATTTTGAAAATCAGCCCTGCTTTTATTTCATGAATTAGATTACATTGTAAATATATGTTCAGTTGGAGTTTCAGTTTGTCAAAAGGTTTTTGAATTGTACTGAATTAATTTGATTTGACAGTGAAGTACTGATTACATGCAGGCTACTTAATATATCACAGTAAATAGTTAGACATTATAATCTTCTGGACCTTTGCTTCCAAAAAATGTGCGTAACCGGACCTCTTTAAATTTTAGTTGAATACCCCTGCTCTACTTCAACCGCGCAACCCCTCAGCAGGGTTTTTAATTGGTCTGATGAGATAAATTTACCATTGGATATTTACTGTATACACACTAAACTGAGGTTTTTGAGAGGCTGGAACAACTAACGAGAGCTGGTGAAGAAAGGACCCATTCTTCCTTTAGTGAACTTACTTTGAGCTAGAAAAACTTGAGAATAGAAACAAGGAAATAAAACCATGCTATGACCCCAAATGAAACCGCTATAGATCCCATATCCAGGGCAGTCTAAAAACCAAACACTGTCACTATTCTATGGCTACTGACAACCAGAAAGGAGGGAGTACCAAACTGGATGAGTAGGTCATTTGAACTTTTGCACACTAGTCATTCACATTTGACACCATTGTCCATATTGGCAGTTTAAAGTTTCTTCTTGACTGATACACACTCAAACAGGAACCTTGAATGTGACAGTGTTTTCTTTTACGCCACCACTAAACCAAACATAACAAGCCCTCTATCAAATGCAGTGCTTCCATTAGTCTCATTATCTACTGGTCAAATGCAACTAAGACTATTTTGTGTAAAGTATCTCTTTATACTACAATAAATAGTAAATACATTTCAAATAGAAACAAAACGTACAAGTGGTGGTTTGTATGTCGATTTAGACAGTGTGCCTACATTTTGTGCCAGTTCCCTTACTACTCTCAGTAAGGAGCATCAGTACTAGTTGAATCATTTATTGTGACATCCTGTCTTAATGTACTCTGCAAAAGATCCTTACCTTTGGTGAGACTGTCCTGAAGATTCCCCTAAAGTTTCACTAGAGTGAACACTCTTGGCTTGGCTGTGAGCAGAACTTTTATCCGAACCTCTCCTCTTGGAGTTAGAGGACAGTACCTCTGAAGGAGGTGAGCAGGAACTTCTCTGCTCTTCTACCAAAGTTGCATCACTCTGGTCTGATGCTGTGCCTGCAGAGGAACAACATAATATAATATAGTGCATTAAAAGGAACATTTAAGTGCAAAATAATATGTGCCAATACCAAGAACATTCCAGTTTATGGTGTTTTGAGGCTCAATCTTCAGAACCATTAAATGTAGTAAGAAAACATAAATGATCACCTTGTTTTCTTGTAGAGTGCTTGGAGAGGGGTGACGAACCAGACACAGAACCAGAAGACAGGTGTGGTGAATGAACAGATGAGTGAAACGATGAATGCTGGGAACTGACACCGTCTGTACTTTTCTCATAAGGAGATCTCCTCAACAGCTCCTCGAATTTCATACTGGTGGAGAGCAAGAAACATTATAAAACTACAAAAACACTGGCCAACAAACAAGCACAAATTGTCTTGTCATTAATCTAAAACACCAGCAGGAAAAATAGGTCACTGACGTTGAAGCCAGACCTGTCAGCATAAACATCCTTTCTGTGTGCCATCAACGCCACCCAGTGGTGACTTAAAAGACACACTTTTGTCCCCTTACCTGGGTGAATTGGAGGTTCTCTTCAACTGACCACTAGATGTGCTGCTATGTAATGAAACAAAGTCATCTTCGTACACTGCTGCATCAGCCGGTATATTTCCAGAGTGCAAATAATGAGCGGAGGGAGAGTTCCTCTCGGAGTTTGCTTCACTCACTATACAAGGTGGAGAAAAATGAAAAAAAAATATTTATAAGACTACTATGTACTACTTATGAAACTCTTATGAAATAAAAGAACTAACCTTTAATATGGCCATGGAGGCGCTTCGTGAAAATGTTGATTACACTTAAAGGGCTTCCTTTGTTTAGCTCTTCCCAGGCTGCTTTACTCTTGTCCGGCTGAATGAAGGCGGGGCTGAGGGCAGAGCACCTTGCTGCCTCCTTTTGAAAGTCAGAAAGACGCTGGAAATCTGTTCTTTGACCACTGCACGAGTCCAGTGTCTCCACGCAACCTGGTGCTCTAGTTATACAACTGCTGAAGGGGTGGGCAGGGCTTGACTCTTCTTCAGAAAAACTGCCTTCACTCAGCAGGGGACCTTCACTGATCGAATCTGCACTTGAGTCATGATTAGCAACTTGATTTTCACCCTCGCCATATTCTTCTCTTAGTGCCAGTTTATTCATGCGCTCAACCTTTTGAAAACCATTTACTAGCTTTCTTCCGTCTTGTGTGTAACTGTTAGCAATGGGCCCTGCTTCATCAGATGTTTGTGGGTTAGTCAAATTAGTACGCGTGCCCTTTGTTTCATCCTGTTCTCTGGGGGCATACAAACTTCCTGCTCCCGGGAGAGCGTCATTGTACGAAGTATAACCCGTGCTAGTCAAAATCCTATGGATCCTAAATGTCACATCATTATTTTCCACTGCGGCCCTTTCTGTCCAGCGTGCATCATCAAGTTTAGAATAAGAAGGTCCAGGTGCCAAAATAGTATCGATGTCCATTGAAGTTGCTGTACCATAGTTGATCCCGTCCCCAACAAGCCTCAGTGCCTGACTCTCTATACGATTAGAGAGGGATGTGGCTGTGGCCTTGAGGGCCTCAATGCGAGACATCTTAGGACGTGACCGGTTTAAAGATGCTGATGTTGACCTCTGGCTTTGCCTGATGTCATTGGAGGCCACTGCTGTCTCCAGTCTTAGAAGTTGAGACAAGAGATGGTCACCAGAAGGGACTGGGACACTGTTGCTGGGACCAGTTTTAGTTCGAACAGCTGGGCTAACATGGTCAGGATGAAGCCAAGAGGAACCTACACCATCCAGATCAATCCTATAAGAGCAAAATAAAGAAAAAGTTAAATAGTTTGCTTTTAAACAATATTTAAATCTAAAGATATCCAAGTGTACTGACATACAGCATTATACACACTCATCTTTATCTCCAGTCAGTTATCTAACATGTCCCTTCATGTATCTAAAATAAAAGCAGTGCTAGTAACACTGTCCTAGAGCAGTTTTGTTTCAAATTTGATAAAAATGGCAAAAAATGCTTGAAGGGTACTTCTAAAAAAATGTTTTTTAAATCATGTGAGAACAAACAGTAACTGTTTGATGCAGTCATATGATTCCCCGTTTTGTTTTTCAGTATTTCTAGGGAATACAAACATGTGCGCACTCGCAGAACGTTATGGCTGGTAAATCTGGGATCATTAATGAGCATCACAGGCAGTTTGTGTGTACCTGGATAATGGAGGAGGGGGCAGGTCATTCAAGGACCTATCACTGCTCGAAGGGCTCTGTGGCACCTCAAATCTTTTATTTTCCTTGTCTGATTCTCCTGAGGGCTGGTAAATTGGTCCCTGTGACAGAACACATTAAGACATATTAATCACATATGAATAAATTTATTGGTGAACTAATTTACTCATATATTATACAGTACCATTTGACCATCAGGAGCAAGAGGTTGTGTAGGTATGGCAGGATCATCAAGCTGGGCCTCCCCCAAGAGCAGTTTGTTGTAGGTCTCCTGTAGTCTCTTTTGTACAGGGGCCACAGAGGCCTCACAGGGAAGGGTCACTGTTTTAGCAACTTCTCTTTGCTTCCTGTAGAGTTCCTGTAACCTCTGGTGTCTCTTCTCTGCCTCCTCCTTCAGTGCCCTCTTCTCTTCTGCCTGATGTCTCTTTCGTTCTTCTTGTTGCCGGGCAATGTACTCACGAACTGTATCTGCATCATAGTGTCGCTTTTTGTGCCCAGCATCAGCCCCGTTGCCCGGCTCTAGTCGGTGTTTAGTGGGGCTGGCGCTACGGCAGCCCCTTGAAGAGCTCCCTGCTGTTCCAGTAGTTCTCCAAGAGGAAACTGATGTCCTTGTTCTTGACCCAGATCCACCTCTTCCTCTTCTACCACCGCTTCCACTGCGGTATCTTTGTCGAGCCCTCTCCTCATTCTCGGCTGCTTTACATTCTAGCTGCAGGTCATCGAGTATCCCCTGAATATCTGATGATAACAGGTTTGTGCTTCTACCCACAGCGGGTGGGGTGTGGCGTTTGGTTTTATCCTTGAACGCAGTGGAAGGCTTTTCTGTACTGTAGTGGGACTGCCGGTTTGATTCTGAACCGGAGCGATGACGGGAAACTGGTGGACAAAGGAAACCAACTTGATTATTGAAAAATACACACAATAAAAATCGCTTCCTCTAAATACATGTGATGCTTAAAAATTAAACCAACTACAGAAAATAATTTCTTGTCATTACACTTAATCAGCAGTAGGAGTGTGTGACCAGTCCTTGCATCTTAAATATAAATGGCATAAACAGACTTACTGCCACCGTGCAAAAACACTAACTCTAACAATTCACAGCATTAGATTTACTACAGTCCAAAGCTAAGCCCAGACAGAATACACATACTAAATGAGGATAGAGGGGAGTGGGGGTTGGGGTCTAGTCATGGCAACTCTAATCTGGGCCAAATTGAAAATTCCCAACTAGATTTTATACTGTCTAATCCAGACAGTGTTTTTTTTCAGAACATGGCTGCAGTGAGGCTCATTGCATTTCCCTGCCACACTCTGCCAAGCCCCAGAGTACATGCTGCCTGCACTGGGGGCGACCTCTAGAAATCAGGTCACATATAAATGTGCATCCAACCAGAAGAGCCAGTCAGCCTCTATTTCTTACGGTCAGTGGTACCCAAGCAGAGCTAGCAAAGACAGCCTGCAACAGCAGCCATAAGGTCTTTATTAATATTCCTTTGGCTGACTCAATTGTCAATCCTACCATCAAACTGTGGAGCCCAGACACATAAACCCATATATATTGCCTGGGCTAATGAATACAAACTGCTGCATCACTATGCATATCACCAGATTCCTACACAGTGCTATTAAGAAGAGCTCATTTGGGTTATTACTTCTCTCAATACATCTATTAACTATATTTCAAATAACAGCCCCCCCCCCCCCAGGCGGAAACTACTGCTGCATTTCACAAGTAAAAATTTACATATTGAAGTTGTGCAAGAATGGGTCAACTTCTGACTTCTGTCCACATCCATCTAAGTTTTACCCTCTGAGACCAGGTAATACAGTATTTAAACAGAGTTTACTGTTAAGCCCTCATAAAATGAGGCTGAATACAATACAAAAGTGTAAGAAAATGAGTCTTCATGGCCCACCTGTACCACTCAGTGCGTCAGCTGGGTGAGGTCTGTCCCCTTCACTGTGTTGCTTGGGAACTGGTCCCAGCACCGTCTTTACTAACTTCTGACCATCTCGCCATGACGCAGGACTAATCACTGCACAAAACAAAAAGAAGAAATACATTAGATGCTGCCAGTGAAAAGTACTGCAATTAAATATAGTTTACACTGACTTGATGGAATATGAACACAGTGTTTATACAAATACCACCAGCAGGTTTTAGATATTGGTTTTAGAGAGTCATCTTTCACCGCCTCACCCGATTGACACACAAAACAAATGACAAACCCATGGACGACATTCACTTTTACACATGCCAATCTCTGCTGTTCATCTGTCTGCCACCATTATTGTACAACGTAAATACAATTCAATTTGTGGTGCTCAAAGTGTGTGTTTCTATACTACGAAAAATCTCAAGAGCACTATCCAAGGTGACAATATTCAGCCAGAGTTCCTGTTAATGAAGCTGTGCAACCACTAACCAAGCAGCTGTTTCCACTGGTTAGATGAGCCAACTGAACCTGGCCACAGATTTCAGAGAGATATTTATAGTACAAGCGCAGCGTGGAAGAGACACCAGCCAAACATGAAAGGCAACATAAGTTGAAAGACACCAGTCAAAGACAAAATTATTGCTAAGAAGCAAACTCTCTGTCAATATGCATGCTGAACATTACACGTCTAAAAGTGTTAAAAGTACCTAGTAATATTAATGCAACTCTGTCTTTAAAAGAAGGGGAAGAGAAGAGTTTCTGCAGCTGTTAAAGGTCTGCCATGATCAGATTATGACAGTATGTAGCTATCATTCCTCTGTGTGTTGTGTGTCTGAACCTTACATGCTGGTCACAAAGCTGCATGTTATGCAAACTGGACACTGCTTCAAGGTTCAACACTTACACAATGCTACATCAACTGAGAAAAACCTAACTACAAAGAACACACAAAGTTTCACAGTTTAGGAGTGTATGCTCTGACCCATAATTAATCAATTAAAAATAGATCAGACAGTGGGTTATCTCTCACACGTGATTATCATACCTGGTTTTGCATTTAGGTCAGAGGTAGCGGCAGCTTTGTGGACCTTTCTGACTGGCTTAGGGGGTCTTCTCTCTTTGGATTTGTCTGCTCGCTGTTCGCTGTGTTGCTGATGCCTGGATCTCGTGCTCTCTGTACACACGACACACAAAACAACGATATCATCTGTCATATGGCTGATGATAAAAAATGCTAAGAATAAGCTTAAAACACCAACATAATATTGTAGCCATTTCAGAACAAATAATGAATGACACCACAAAAAAAGAGTCCTTACCAGAAATCTGTTGTGACAAGTCTCTGTAGATTTCTCTGCTAAGGTTATGAAAGTCCTCCTCCTTCCATATTTTCCCATCAGGAGTCTGAATCTTTGTCTCAGTACTATTGAAACCTAAGAGGTAAAGAACTGGACATATAAGCTCCAAAATAGTTTTTCCTTACTAAACAACAGTGAGTTATGACTTCAAATATAATTAATTAAATAAACAAATACCTTTGTAGATAGGTGCAGATGGTGCAGCTGCTACTTTCCGTATTTTGGCTGTGGGCATTTTACTTAAGCTAGCGGCGTTGCTCCCAGCACCTGTCCTTATAGGATGTTCCAGACAACCCAGCAGCTTTTCTTTCTCTGCAGCCTCCTCCAAATGTTGCCTCTGCCTTCGAATACGCTCTTTGAGCTTCTCCAATTTATCATCAGGCTGGTGCCGTCTTAGGTTCTCCAACCGCTGAGAAGCTGAGCCAGGGCTTGTGGAAGGCGTACTCTCACCTCTGCGTATGCAGCCTGGGGCTACACCTGGGCTTGACTCTTGGTTGTTCATGCCAAGTTGTGCTTCTTGAAAAGTGCTTTCCAGCTCAGCCCCCTCCACTGCAGGGCCTCTTAAACCTGTGAGATGTGACTGGTTTCCAACAGTTCTCAGGGCATCCAGGGCTTGTCGATCATTGAGGTAGTGGACCTCGGTGCTTTCCACAACCGAGGAGCGTGTGCTATCCTGGTCCCTGTCTGTCTGTCTGTCTCTGGTGTCCCTCTGGTAGACCAGCTGGCTGAGCATAGGATCTAGAGGTGGAGATGAGGGGTCCAAAGACCCTGGCACTGACTGTAGACTGTAGGGCTCCAGCTGAGAGGATGGAGGGGTGGCCTCTCTGGACACAAACCAGATTAGATTGGATCAGGAAGAGGATCAAGATTTACTTTTAATTTGAATGAGTGTACAGACCCACATTTATGGGGTAGTGATGCTGTTATGGAGCATGGAGAATATTTTGTAAGTTTTGTAAATTATGTAATGCGTAAAGAAATAATTCACATTGTGTTTACAGGCACAAGCATGAGTTAAAAAAGAAACAGTTTTTGTCTCAACTAAAATAATTTTATCAAGTCAATGATGATAATGTAGTTCACTGACAGGATGTGGAAAGATCATACGTTGTTTTTTGTTACATGAAGATCTATGTGTCACTTTGCATTAGATATATGACTGCCGTTAGCGGCATGACTGCGTGGCACATTTGACTGTGAGAACCATTAGACAACTCTGCAAGTCCTACTTACATAATAAACAGTCTACAGACTAGTTAAGGGAATGATAACACTAATCATTTGCACTTGGATATGTGGACAGATGATTAATGCAAAACTGGTTTTGTCTGTGTCACATTGAGTTACACAAATACCTGGAGCTGAGTGAGTGTTGTGTATCTAAATGGAACTGTAACGTTAACCTCACAACAAGCTGAATACACTTTTAGCTTACTATCATATACAAATACAGCAATGCATACCAAGGTAGACAGGGAAGGATTGTACCTGTATGAGACCAGTGGTTCCCTGAACTCCACGCTGTTGTTCCTGCGGACATTGTTGTCCTGCGTGGAATTTCTTAGTGGGCTGCGTGAGCTGCCCTTTTCCTGGCTCTGATGACTATGGCTCCTGTGCTTTGAAGACCCCCCAATATCATCAGCTTGATGTCCATCTGGTGACATGAAGAGCAATATTAAAATGACCGCAGATACTACAAAGAATTTAACTCATGAAGATGCCAAAAGCCTACCCCTACAGGCGACTATCCTTGAAGATTTCTTCTTGGGGGGATCCAAAACAGAATCTAAGAGAACCCCTGTCCCTGGAGTTGCCTCCAGGCGGTTTTCTATATGTCGTAACTACACAAATAAAATATACTAATTGGGTGGATGAACATGACAATTTCTTCACATGTAAATTTTATCCCATATAAACTCAAATACTTTCATGGAAATGACATTGTAAATTGGCAGTTCCAAGTGTACTTACCGCAGTCTTGGACTGAGTCAAACTTTTCCATGCTGCTTTAAGGTCTAACACAAAGGCAGAGAACAAAGCCCATTACAACAAGCTGGGAAGAACATCTTTCTAAGTAAACAAGTCACATAACTGATTTAAACAGTGAATTTTAGAATTCAAACAAAACAATCCTAACATAATTTTACTGTTACACACCAGTATTGTGATCAGGAAGCTGCTGAGCAGAGCTTTTAAGTGACACCTCAGTCCTCCTAGTGCTTCTCATGTCTCTCCGTCACCTGAGGGCAAGAAATGGACACAGACAAATAATGAAAACCAGTACTGAGCAAATTTGTATTAGCCTTCTACTATTCCACTATGCCCGATCAGGACTCAAAATGCAGTGACATTCCAAGAAAGAAGAAAAATGTGAACTGAAACTAATTGAAGGAATCACAAACAGAAAGACAAAGTATCAGGCACTTTCACATATGAAAATCATTTCAAGAATCAAGAAAAAGTCTACACTACACTACACTGCACTGTCATATAAAAATCTATGATACATTGTGCGGTATAAGCTAAGCTGAAATGACAGCTGGTTGACAGTAGACATATTCCACTGTGCCATTTAAAACTGGTTCTACAGCAGCACATTCCTCATTAGACTTCAATGAGGAAGAGAAAACATACCTAGGTTCGTCACACTTCAGTCATGTGATGCTTACAAAAACACCTGTGATGACAGAATACCGTCTCTGTTCCTACCTAGATATTACTGTTCTACATGCAAAACAACAAGCAAACCAAGAAAATCATATGGTAAACCAACATAACAAACACAGAAGAACCCCACAAAAATGCACATGTATTACTCTATACCTTCATTAGTAAACCATTAAAATGTAAGAGGTCTAGTTTAATTTATTAACTGGATGTCTTGCACAAAAATCTGGCAGGAAAGCACAAAAGTGGTTGTAACGTACTATATTATTTTCGTTGTATCGTTAACTGGCTCAAAGAAGGAACTGGGTTTCCAGAACTAAAAGTTGCATAAAGCAGTATTTCATGATATGTGACACGACTCATCACTTTAGAACAAATCCAGTGTTAGTAACTAAACAGTGTAAGACAACATTTCCGTTAATGTTCTTAGCCAGACGATTCTTTAAAGGTAAAAGATACTTGTCGAGCGGTCCTGTATCGCTGCAGGAGTGAACCCAGACGTTTCAACAATTCAATTTCCATAAAGTTTTCGTTTATAAACTAAATTGTACAAAATCACCAGAAGTAGAAGCCACCAGGTACCTATCTTGAGAAGAATCGGCGATATAATGCTACCGTTAAATAATATTTCCCATGAAGAACAAGTAAAATCAATTGACGCAAATAAACGCCACGAAAAGCCAAAGATGGCGCAACTGAGCCGGACCCTGCTGACTACAGCGCTGCCGGCAGCCGGGGCTCCGTGGTGCCGCTTACTGCCTCACTTTTTACAAAAACACTCCAGGAGAGGCTCGTTACGTTGCATTTTAGTTGCTGACCACTTGTGTCACCAATGCGCAAAACGCAGCCACATCACACCACCAGCCGTCGCGGAAAGAAGAAATAATGTGCCGTGATCAACTTTACATGGTTCCGTTGACCGTAACTTCAACACCACACAACGATTCATCATAATCAGCCCTGCGTTTATTTGTTCTTGTCACTTTATTGACCCGGAAAAGGCAGTGGCAAAAATTACATTTAGCGGCATTTTATAAAACGTGGGCTGCGTGAAATAAGCAGATTTAGAGTTACAAGGAAAATACATCCCATAGCAAGACAATAGCCATTCAACCGCTAGTTGAGGTTAGTTACTGTAGGACAAATAAAATCGTAAGTGGTGGCATTCTAGCTGTAAATGCCAGATTAGATCTATTGTTGTAAAGTCAAATCTACGGCATAAATATTGTCTACGAATTACGTCTACGTTCTAACAGCACAATCCATGTTTAATCTCGAACAGCTACTCTCAGGTGTAAACTAGCAAACACACGGCTACCATTTTCCATCATGTATTACTTAAGCAGTCGCCTCTTTTCAATGACTGTATTCATTTTAAGCCAGTTGTTTTACATCCGACATGTCTGCAAGTATTTCTAGTGCAATTTTGGATGACTACGGATGATTACAGAATGTCTGCGGTCCAGAGAGTAGCCGGAGCCGCCAACTCGAGAGTTAATGGCAACGCTAACTGACAGCAAAGTCCTGGATTAACTTGGTAAACACCCGTTCGTCGAAACAATACATACCTTTAGGGAAACGATCCGGGGTGTCTAGATGTCCACATTCATGCTGACGTCTTCATGATAAGAAAATCCCAACTTCTTCGAAGTTCTCCCCTAGTTTCGTTCAGCTGTCTGTTTGCTAACGTTAGCGTTAGCCAGCTAACGTTAGCAAACCGATGTTAGCAAGCGGTTGTGTGAACTAGGCTAGTAACTTTTTCTGACAACATGGGGCCATTGTTATCGTCTCGGCGATAGTCCACACAAACAAGATATTCAGGTCAGCGAGAGATTCGCAGGAAGAAATGTCACTACCCGCCTCCAACGCTGCCTTTCCCGGGTCAATGTTGATGTTTCTCAACAGCGAAACTGGACGTAACCAAGAGGAATAGGTAACGGATAGTAAAATATCGCGAGAACTGACCACGTCAAACGTTGATAAAGCCCCACCCCTTTCCATGCGCACACGCGCAGATAAAACAGGACTAAATATAAGTTTCATTTCATTTAATTAGTTACAGGTTTGCAATCTGATGTTATTTTTATAATGACAATCCCGAACCTTAAAGACCACGAATTAGTTGGAATCACCGAGCGCAAATTGAACAGGGTATAATGGAACTACAACCGTAAGTTGTGGGTGCGGGTTGTTTGCTTATTGATGTATGGGCCTTCACTGCCACCCAGCGTCGAGATTATGCATCACAGCAGAGCGTCTGTTGGAACACGCCGCCCTCGGCAGCTATCGCGCCTGCATCCAATCAGCCAATTAAAGTTATTAATCAGCGGAAGATATTGCTTCATTTTCGTATTCGAGTAATGCTGCTGTGGATTGAGTTACAATTGCTTTTTATCACCTGTAATAACAAGTGAAGTCTACGTTGTAAAAATGAAATAGTTTGATGGTGTGTGTTGGGGGGGGGGTGCTCACCGCTTACAGGTGAGTCATAAATAAATAAACCGCAGTCTAACAGCCTGTTATGACCAAGGAGGCAGAGATTATGGCTGCTTGTTTGACCATGCAGAACGCAACAGGTACAGTCAACTGCCGCCGCTGCTGAGCACAGAGTGGCTTGATGCTCACTCGGAGGTTGTACATGTGGTTGTACTTCATCATTTCGAGCAAGTCATCCAACATAACCGCACCCGTAGTGGCACTGTGTGTTTTTCAGAAGGATGAAAGGTAAGAGGAGAAGAGGAAACTGCTTCGATTCTGTCTGGCCACTGACCTGAGCACGTCTCTCTCCCTCTCCCTCTCTCTCTCTCTCTCTCCCTCTCTCTCTCTCTCTCTCTCCCTCTCTCTCTCTCTTCCTCTCTCTCTCCCTCTCTCTCTCTCCCTCTCTCTCTCTCTCTCCCTCTCTCTCCCTCTCCCTCTCTCTCTCTCTCTCTCTCCCTCTCTCTTTCTCTCTCTCTCCCTCTCTCTCTCTCTCTCCCTCTCTCTCCCTCTCCCTCTCTCTCTCTCTCTCCCTCTCTCTTTCTCTCTCTCTCCCTCTCTCTCTCTCCCTCTCTCTCCCTCTCCCTCTCTCTCTCTCTCTCTCTCTCTCTCTCTCTCTCTCTCTCTCTCCCTCTCAGGCGGTAGTAGTGAGCTCCGGCCGACGTCTCTGCTACCACGTTTCCAGTCTCTGTGGAAAGGTGAACGAAATGGAACGAACTTCCTGCTTTGTAGGTAAGGAACTCAGTGTTTCCACACAGGTGGTTCTTTAAAGCCCCGTCGCTGTGTCCGACTAGCAACTACAGCTTTATTCACAGAGCACGTCTGTGTGCGTGTCGTGGTAAATTGGATCGAAGGGCAGATTTTGGACGTGTCTGTCGTCTGTCGCGTTTTGGGGTTTGCCCAGAATTGAAATAATATATTTCGTCTGTTTGCCTGTAAAACAAAGCTGCTCCGTGTGCAGGAGATGACAGGGCAGACGCGAGTTTCTTTTCTAAGCAGCAGTTTTTAAACTCCACGCACCTTGGCTTGTTGAATACTTCATTATCCTCCAATTTAGTGAGTGTGACAGGGCACTACTCTCTACTCTGGCTTTCACCAATGCCACAGGCTGAGAGGACAGCAGAGCGAGTCACTTTCAAATCTTCATATACAGGCTATTCAGAGTGTTGCTTGGGTTATGTTAATTAATAAGTGGGTCCAAAACAGATAATGATCAAATTAAAGGGGCAGGAAAAGAGATCTGAGGAATCCACCAAAAGGAACAGAATCAAGGCATCTGATGCAGTGAACAGACGGGAAGTGTGTGATGAAGATGTTAATGCAGTTTTAAAAGCGGAAAGGTTGCGACTTGCTTGTACCGTTCACTGTTCAGCTCGGCTGCTTCGAGAGATGGCTCAACTGTTCAGCATTTGTGTTAAGCAGTTGGTTAAACACTGTTTCCTGAAAGTGCAGCCCTGAAACTGACCTCGTGCTGTGTTGTACAATGCTGTTCAGTGGGGGAACCAGCAAGGAGATCAGCTTTGAGCTGCAACGAAATAAACTAATTATACTTTTTGTATGAGGGCAAATTGGCCATTGCTTGGCTCAGTCCTGCCTCTCTGGAGTGCCTTGTTAATTATTTCATCACATTAATACTTCGCACTTACCACCCCCAATCTAGTTTGACTATATTTTGCTGTTTTGTCTGTGGTTTCTTGTCAAGTGCTCTCTCCTTGGAAGGGGTGCAAATTTGTTTTCATGGAGTATAAATTAGTGTCTTTCGCCTGCACAACACTGAACATTACTGCACCTCTTGAACTGATTCTTACGGCAAACAAGCATCATTATTTAGAAAGACAAATAGTCATATATTTAATGGCTTCAAAATGCAAAGTGTCTTTTGTTGCTACATATCAATTTTCTTTCTGCACGCAAGTAAAAATAAGCTTTGAAAAGAACCTTTGATTCTGAATAATAATTCAAAAAGGCAAAATCAGTTGAGAAAAGCAAAGCAAGCTACTAAAAGCTGTATTTGCAGAGATGACTGTAACGTAGGTCAGATGTTCATATTGCTTCCAGTTCTAAGCCTCATTGGTATGATCAGATCCAGTCTGCGATGGCAGATGTCATTTTAAATACTGCACGTTTCTGGTTGAGTTTCTGCTGTGATCTTAGACTAGTGAGCGCTAACAGACGACAGGCCTGTAGCTGGGATCAAGCCCTGTATTTCAGTGGCAATCCCTCCAACCACTCACATATCATTTGTTGTAGTCTTCATGGTTTTCTGCAGCCACATAGGCCTCATTGATGTTTGTCACTCAGTCTTTCAGCAGAGGTAGGTGCAGCAGCTTCAGTTACAGCAGCAGCTGACAAAGTGGACATCATGGTTTTTTGCTTATTCAGAGTCGACTTCATCCTGCAGTTGTTCTGTGTGTATGTATGTATGTATGCACATTTGCCACTGGACAGACTTGTGTGTTGTCATATATGAGGCATCTAATCATATATCATATATGTCACATCTCATAGTGCAGCCTAAGCTATTAAATCTCTGAGATATAAACACACATTCCAAGCAGTACTTTGATTTATCTGTGTCAGCAGCCATCTTGTTCTGATTGTTATGCAGCACAGTGACCCTGCATTGTTATATATTCCTATTATACTATGTGACTGTATAGGCCTTGAGGCACTGGCTTTAGCTGATAAACTTTGCTGAATCCAACATCTAAGCGTGTAATGTATGTACATACGAGAGTCACGGTATTCGCCCCTTTGTTTGCTTCAGAGTACGTTGTGCTGAATACAGGAACAGAAAAGTTGGTCCTGTAGGTAATGATTGATGGTTTTCTAATGGCAGTGGTTTGGCTACTTGATATTTTCACCTTTTGAAAATTTTATGTTCATGCAATCTCACAGGTTTAGCCTGAAACCTGCAGCATCTATAATGCATCACTTCACAGGGCTGTTCCCCTGAGGCCAAGCTTTACCCTCCAATGACTGCACCTATAGTAGTATGGTGGACTCATTAACGCCCTTGATCATCAATGATGTGTCAATGGTGTTGTGTAATAGACTTCTCAGGAATCACAGCAGTACTGTAGGATTCGTTCGAGAAATGTCTTTTCCTCGTACCTGGCTGCAGTTAAAGGCCAAAAAGTTGACTGACTTCTTAGTTATTAAAGAAAACAAGCACAGAGAAGCTATAACAGCGTCAGGAGTTAAACACGCTGGTTCTTTCAATAGCTTGTCAAACCCACTGATAGCATGTACGGTATTCAGTGTTACTTAGTTGAAATAAACACTCATCTACTGAATAAATACAAGATGTGATATCAGGAGTTGAGCTACTGTCTCTGTTTTCACTCACATGTCTCCTACTCAGGCTTTGAACAAGTAAATCAATTTGGTGTTTATGGCACAATAGTTACATAATGATTATATGAAACTTTAATAAACCCTGCAGGGAAATTGGGGTGTTATTGTCATAGCGTAAATAATCGTAGTGGTAGTGTACGGAAAAGAACTGCGAAATAAAAATTGCATACATGAACTTAATGTTAAGTGTAAAGCACCGTAATATCAACAGGGTCCCAGAAATATAGCAGAGACCCTGGGCTGTATGGAAATATTTATACCAGGTTGATGCACGAATATGTACGTGATAGATTTACAGACGTAAAATATATCGATGAAAAACTAAAGAGGACAAGAACAGAAGAGAGTGTATCCACCGTGTACATGAAGTCTGAGCAAAATGTACTTAGTTTACATGGACACATTAGCAGAAGATGTTACATCTGCACAGAATAACTGTCGGATGTGTTATCAAAGCCATAGCATGTCCACAAACACCTTGGATTTTCAGACACTGCTAAAAATTAAGCATAGTATGAGTAGCAGAAAATAAAAGGTCTAACATGTGGCCATTTGCTTGAATGTGGTCTTTTCTTTGTGTCTTTATTACCAGAACCTATTACTTCAGATGCTACAGCCAGAAATGTGTAATATACTTTTGCATATTTGCTTCCTCGGTTTGATTACTGAAATGCCCCACAGTGGGTAATAGAAAGCTATAAATTTAACAGAGTTGTTGGCACAGTGTATTGCACTCTGTATAATTCAGAACAGAAATATTCATTGGCTGTGTTTCACAGAGAGCCTGCTCTCAAAATGAGATGGTTACTGAGCTGCAGAAAATGAGACTTGTCGTTGAAAGGATTCTTACTTATCGTGCATATGTCCATTGGCTTTAATATGTGCAGCAGGCTAACGTGTCAGGGTTGCTTGTCGTTGACCGAGCTGCTGGTTTTCCTGTTTTACACTAAGCAAACAAAGGACATAGTGTCAACAAAATGAGTGAGAGGGAACTAAAACTACTTTGACCCAGTGGAGTCACCTGAATGATGCTCAGGGTCCTCTGTGTGCTGTACATCGTGACTTGTTACTGCTAGAGCTTTGGCCCTGCTGTATGCTCCCATTCTGACTTTTAATGCAGCATATAAATAAAATATTTAGCTTATAGTACCTGTCAAACTTGTTGTCTTACTCGCTTCATCTTATAAAGAAACACATGTCGAGAATTGTATTTAATGTGATCCTTACTGACCTGGATATCTTCTGTATTTTGCTAATAGCACCTGATTTCCTTTTTAAGCCAGTGACTATTAGTGTTGGTTCAGGTGATATAACACTTTCTGACACATGTTTGGCCACTCGCTGGGCTGAGATCCAGCTTGAGGAGAGACGGGTGAAATATGACGTGTAATCAGCTCGTTGCATGGACCAGCAGATGTGAAAAGGTTTCTCGCCTGCCATAGCCTCTGCTTCACTCCTCATTAGCAACCTTGCAGACACCTGGCCGTCCAGCTAAAACCATAAAATAATAATTTGGCTCTCTTTTTACCGAGGCTTCCATTATTTAGAGTCTTTTTATCCAACCGGTTAATGACTGAGAAGTCACCACACAATTGAGTGTAAACACAGTAGATGCTTGAGATAATTACGGTCTAAAACTAAAAGCTCAGAGACTAAGGCTAATCTACAACAAACCCTCTGAAAGCTAATTGGGAGAATTTGACCAAGCCCCAGTCAACTTGAATGGCAGCACGGTTTGGATAATTGCGTAGAGCAACCACAGCAGAGTCTGGAGACATGTGGACACGGTTTGATGTTCGACTCTGTGTAGTGTGGGTGTTTTTTAGAGCTTTGTGGCTGAGGTATGTTCTCGGGTTTGTGGTTTTAATAATGTTCCTGGTAATGGCCACATCTCAGAGGAGAATTAGATAAATGACTTTCAGCCACTAATGGCACTAATTATTTTGTTTCCTGATCACAAAACATTCTTTTCAGCCTTTTCAAACTCTTCTTGTCTCAAGATCAACTCCCATGAGTGTAAAGCTAGCACGAATAGCTGGTAAGCAGGGAAACCAGCTCTCTCCAAACATGATCAAACCACACTTGATACAGACTTGATATCTGTTTGTATTGATTGTTATTACTGCACCTAAATCCCACGGATGGAAATGAAGCACCAGAAACCTGCTGACATTCCCATTTGGCCAGTTTGAAAACATAATTGGAGAAATGGGCTCATGGTCATTTACAGACTAAGCTCTCTCTGCCAGGGACTGCATGGTCCCACCTACTCGTATATCTATCTGCACATGTCTTTCAGCCGTATTTCACTTCATGCACATCATTTTAGAGTGTTCAGGAAAGCTGTGGATAACAGATAGAGGGCAGGACTCCTTACCTTATATTCATTACGCAGCCAGAATTAAAACTACCTAAGGAGCGATGGCTCTTCAGTCACATACCTGCAGCGCAGTCTTTGTGTCATTAATCCCGCAGAGAGGGAGAACATTTAGGTGTCATTCATAAAATACAGACACGTTACAGATTGAATGCTGTAGTGTTGAAGAGCTTTATGTTAAAGCTGCTGACTTTTGACAAGGGACGGCATTTTAATCAATAAGGCCGCTAATTGCATTTGTTTTATATGTAGAGGCCCTTTTACCTGAATAGAAGCCACAGTTCTCTGAGGGTGGCTTTATAATCCATCACCGTATCGGTGGCGCACAGAGCTGGTCCTTCTCATGACTGGTATTCCCAATAACGATCACTTTACTTTAGTTGTTAGCTAAGATCACTTATAATCGCAGCGTAAGTGTCATGACCATTCGCTGGCAGCAGTCCGATGAATGGCTCTGTCATTATAGCACAGTGTCAGACAGTAGGACGTCAGCGTCTTGCCTAGTCTGAAACCACGCTGCTCCTCGAGAAGATGATTCGAAAATTACTTTCCCTGTTGTTGTTCTTGTCAAATCCTAATTGTGCTATTAGGAACAGCACTGGCATATTATATGATTATTTGTTGAGTGGTGTGTTCTACCTTATCTAATTGGTTCTGATGCTTTATGGACGGGTCATATTTTAAAGTAATCGCCCCACTGGGATATGTGAATATATCCATAGCTACACAGAAGCTGGATCTCTTCAGGCAATGGCTGCATCTGTAAATGAGAATGTTTACAGTATGTAGCAGGGGTGAAGACCTGATCTACACATTTTCCAAACATTTCTGTATTCATATCTAGTTCTGCTGTATGTATGGGTTCAGATGCTTTCTACGCCCATTAATACTAAATGAAGTGTATCTGACTTGTTCATGTTCAAATAAGAAGTGAAACCACTAGTTTGCTAAATAAAGTCGCGTTAACATATTTTCTGCCTCTCCATTCCCCTTCCTCTCTGCTTCTTTCTTTCTGCAGCACTATGCTGATTTCCCAGGCAGCTTTCCCACCATGTTGGAACTGGGCTCCTGTTCGGTCAGCTCTAAGTCTCTGACAGGGGACCATAATGCCGTGGGGCTACGGGGACCCTCAGCAGGACCGGAGCGCCCCGTGGAAGGCCTGGCTTTGGGGGCGGTGTGTGGCAGCAGCACCCCTAGACGTCACATCCTCTACCCGTCCCCAGTGGACTGCGAGAGTTGGCAGAAGCATCGTACAGGACTGGCTGGAGGGTCCAGCCTGTATTCTGAGTCCCACTCCCTCCTGGAGCCCCAGAGTCTGTCAGCCAGCTATGACACCCTCTACCTCCCGCACGGGTCGGACTGTGCTCCCCCCTTACACCCCAACCGCCTTGGCCTCTCTCTGGACGTGGCCTCGACTTTTGACGTTGGAGGTGGGATGCTAGGGGCGGACGGAGATTTGGCGGTCAGTCCCAACGTGATCAAGAGACGCCGGGGTGGCCTGATAGAGCAAAAGGACATTGTCAAAGCCCACCAGGCCCATAAGATACACAGCACACCACAGGCACGACGAAAGGAGTGGGAGTGAGTATAGTCTGTCACGAACCCTGCACGTATACAGTCAGTATATCAACGTTTTCTTCCAAGAAGATGTTTGTGTCAGTACTCAAGAATATCACACAGCATATAAAGCAGAAAAGCTGCATTACTGTTTTATTTGAAAAACATCTCCTACTCACCAAGGTCCAGAACATCCCAGTAGTGTTCACCACACTGTTTCCTAAAAATGAAATGTCTGTGCCGCTGAACGGACACTAGGTTAGACTTATATGGCACTGATTTATGCAGATGCAACTAAAAGTAATTGATTTTGTGTGGAGTCTCGTTTAATGGTGCTGTTACTCTGGTTATTGTGAAGTAAGAAACCTGGGGCAGCTAATTAAAATGTGGATTAATGATGCATACGTTTAAAAATAGTTGCCTTCAGATTTTACACATAAGTATTGTCAAATAGACAAATCATCCTTGAGTCACACAGAAATTTGTCCCCTCGATAATTTGCAGTAGTTATTTACACAGTGGGTGCTGGTAAGACGGGGAGCTCCACTGAAATTACCAGCATTGTGGAAACAAACAGTGAATGTGGGTCAGCGATTTTGTCCGACAAGGAGCAAGGCTGTTTCCAAAATGTCAGACTTTTGCTACAAATGTGCAGCCGGTGAAAGTGGGACGTGCAGTCTGGTCCTGTGGCGCAGTAAGCGAGGGGAGAGCTGCGCTTTGTCGAAGTAGCACCGTCAGCTCGAAGACACACCTGCTAGCGCAGCGTCGTGTCCGAGAGAAGCTTCGTGCCATTAATTGTGGAAGAAATGCTTCAAATGTTGGGTTTGGAGTTTGAATTATTGCTGGGTGAGTTTATGCTGCAGCTGACTGCAGGTCTGTAAGCTGTTCAGAACAGCCTGGAGTGACACACACACGGCTACGAGCAGCTCCATGGCCAAGTGTCGCCCTCATTACTCGACGCTTACAGAAAGCCTCCCCAGCTCTGGAGTAATATTCTTTAGATTTGATGTGTCATATAAAGTGAAGTGAAGTATTAGGAGCAATGAAGTTTGTGACCGAACTGACAAGAATGTGAAAGTACTTCCACCCGTCCCTGTGTGTGTATTTACTAGTTTCCTGCCCTGCGGTGATGTGGAATTTCTAGGTGATTATGGTGGTAATGCTCCCCTCGGTTTCTCTGCTGAAGCTGGGACTTAGTGGCGTTCACACCCTCTGGGCCCCCCCCCCTCCTCACAACAGGCACAGGATGCCACATCCCATACTGAACCACGTCCATCGTTGAAGAGAGGGGCTTAAGGGAGCGTGACATTAGCGAGGGAGGGGAGATGGGAGGTGGAGAGGAGGATGTACAATGAGGACAGGGGAAGAAACGAAACATGAATTAGAAATAAGAGGAATCCTTTTGAATGAGAACTTGAATTTGACATTTAAATCCGTGTGACAGTGGGGTTGATGTGGTTGATTATTGGCTCATCCTTCCTGTAGAGACGTTTGGTCATGGACTAGATAAGTGTTCTCTGCCCTGCCTAATACAATTACTACAATAAAACACGTCAGGTCTGACAATGACCAGAGTGAGTCAGAATGCGTTACAACCTTGAACATCCAACTCTCAGGGCCACTTAGCAGCAAACCCACAGCCACCTGACAGGAGGATGGAAAACGAGAAGCTGCACCTGAGCCAAACGTTGCACCTGCTTGTGTTTTCAGAGGACGCTTGGCTGATTTCAGACCAGTGGGAACTAGACGCGTTATTTAAAAGACAGCTTTTGTCAGTATGGGCCAAGATGTGAACGTGGTCTATAATTCAACCTCCAGGTGCTGATAAAATGCCCAACAAAGTAGCAGCGGGTTTAATTTGCAAACAAAGCAGTTAAGCGCTGCTTTTACAGGCCAGTTGACAGGCTTGTGTATGTCTGTGTCTTTTGTATGTTGCACATCTGTAGCATCTGACACAGTCTGGATGAAGGAATGCTCCCGGAGGTGCTTGATGAAATAACAGTGTTCCGAGCCGGTGTTAATGAGGCCCTAATAGCAGTAATCAGCCTGAACCCATCTAGCATCTCAACTGCTCACTCATAGAGGAAACCACTCAGATGCTTTGCTCTGGCTTGACCATGATGCTGTGTGATTTGTGTTCAAAGAATAAAAACGACTGTGGACTGTGTTGTACTGCCAAGACATCATGAAAACCAATTTCTAAACCTAGACCCAATCTATTTGGCAGGTTTTTAAATATTAACTACACTTTGAAGTTCTGTGCGTTTAACAACAGTAGTCTGAGTTTAATTCTTGACGGTGGTATTTTTAAGCTCCGAAGAGCCGCGGAGTACAGGTATAAACTATGTTAATGGAAACCTCCACGCTTACACGGCTGGTCATCAGTGGATCTACTTGGTTACGCTCATTTGCACACAGACTCTGTGCGTGAAGGAAGACCTGCTGGCTGCGTGGGACTCACACTTAAATTAAATGTTGCAAATCAGACATTGGAGGCAGTTAAAGTAGTTCCACTAATTAATGGCAGCATACGCGAATTGCATGAGTCATTTCACTGAACATGGAAATGAGCAAACTTTAGAAAGAGCTCAGACTATGCAGCAAAAGCACAAGGCAGATATCCAAGCTGCAGTGGGACGACGTGGTTGGATTAGGCCTCGTCTGTGAGGCATTACTCCATTGCTTTCATTCCTTCTTCCCAGAACAGTGTCACACCTGAATGTGTTTGTCTCTGTGTCTTTATCACAGATGTCTGAGTGATGATGGAATAACTACTCCTCAGTCTCTGGATGCTGGAATTGCACAGTATTTACTTTATTTATTTAGTCATAAACAAAAGCTAAAAATGCAAACCTCATTGCAAGAATCTACTTTATGAAATGTTGCTGTTATTTGAACTGCTCTGAGACGTCTTGTTGGATTTGCCAGGCTCTGGCATTGAAGACGCATTGAGTGATTCATGTCAAACTTCACAAGTGTTGCATTTGAAGCCAGCCTCAGCTGAAACGCAGCAGCAGGCCGTCTTTGCTGCGTCGTCGCTGCTGTATTGGTTTTATCCTCAGCGGGGGTGTTTTCTGACTCGGACACACTGTATAATTCTTGTTTTTCTGATCACAACCTGACTGGAACACACTGGCTGTGCCTCTGGCCATCCATAAAGCATCTACTCCATTCCGCTGCTCATAGCTGTAGTTGGAAAATTGCCTGTTTATAGCAGAGCAAGTGTTTTGATTCTGTAGACACCAGTCATAAGCCTCATTATTTATCTCCCACTACCAAGAACAAAGAGCAGAAAACACATTTGTTTGTTTTCGGTTCAGGGTTTTTGTTTTATTGGAAGTCTGTGGCCTCTGAATGTGATGTAAGGCCATAACCGAATTATTATTTTCAGCCCAGCTAGTGGCCTTATTATCCCTAGAGGCTCCAGGACTAACACTTAGTTCTGTCTGCAGCCGCTCGGTCCAGGCTGAAATATCTCAGCAACTGTTAGAAGGAATGACAGTGATGATCAGAGGATGATTCGTACTGATGCCATGAAGATCAACAATCAGGTGATGAGGCATTTGTTGGAATTCATTCAGATAGTGTAAAGTGTAACGTGCGCTTTTGTATTTTCCGTCCTTCCTTCCTATCTGCACTCTGTTGCCCTCAGGACCTCACACATCAGTTTATTCTCAACCTGCTGAATCGTGTTGTGAACCGTTAGGCCGCCGCAGCTTCGGCTGTCAAGTCTGTTTGTCTTTCCAAAGGTTTGGGATTGATGCTTCAGACAAAGACACAACTGGACAACAAGGCCCAAACGTTCGGACAGTCCGTTTTTCAAGTTTTCCTTAAGAGGCTGATTTCACGGGTTAATTTGATGCCACATTCATCTATTTGTTTTGTTTCACTCAATGTTCTGATAAGTCAACTAAGCTCAGCCAGAGGTCAGTGGATGATTTGTATAAAGGCCATCACAGCTTCTTCCATCAATATTTTACTACTGAAGCTTTGACATTGTATTGGCTTTGACCCTTTCTAATTATGTCGACACACAACTGAGCGGGAATCTGTCTCTCTCCCCGTATGAGTCTCACTCGCCATCATTATTGTCTCCCTGCCAGCGTCAGACAGACACCCAGCGCAGCGTAAATGTCAGGGCGCTTTGTCATTAATGAATTATTAATGATAACACGCTGAAAAGCCAATTTCTGTAGCACAAAACCAAGTGTCTGTCAAACAACATGCAGAAAGGAGAAGGCGTGTTGTTGAGAGATAATGTGTGTGGAGGGAAAATTGTCAAATTGTTTGTTCTCACTCACACTGCTGATGTTTTATTGTAATCACAGCTGGCATATTTGCTTCATGACATGTGTTTAGGTAGGAGGGCTCCTCATTAAATGATAAAAATCATATACTGCTCTACCGTCCTGCCTCCGTCTCCCTGTGCTTGGTGACAAAATACTGTCAGCTGACGCTACTGATGAGCGTCACAGAGACGGGGAGAGATCTTGACTTTCTGAGATGTGCGATGATGGAGTTTTGCTCTGGGGTTTAACATGATGGCACTGAATGGATGGGAGAGAGTTTAAGAGTGCAGGCAAAGGGCACAGACAGAAATGTGGAGGAGAAAAGTGCTTGAAACTTGTTTGAATGATTTAGAGTAAAGCGGTTGATCAGTTCAGTCAACACTTTATCACTAACTACGTATTGACATGTTTGAGTTCACAGCTCAGCACCATCAGATGTCTCATATTTCATCTCACAGCAGCATATTATCTCGCTCCCTTGTTCCACATTCATTATTACGCCTTAAATGCTACTACCATGCATCTCTGGGCTCGTGCCCCGCTTTACTGTCACCAGCTATGTCTCCTGAGGGAACCCTGTGAAATACGGCCTCTGCTCCACCCATTCAACACCACATGACGGCGGCAAGCTCTCATTTACTAGTGCACACAGTCAAAAGGTCACACGCACAGAGTAAGCACGACAGGCTACCAGACAGTATATGTACATGTATGTACTGATACTATAGCTCATGTTGACTGTGGCTTCTGAAAACAGACATAAACAGCACACAGTTAGTTAAACGGAGTCTGAACACTGATTACGAAATCCATCATTTATTGATCTAGACACATCCTCCATCAGCTTCCGTCTCCAAATACTGCTCTTTGATTAAAGCACATTGATAAGCAGATCAGGCAGATTGATGTTAGGTACCAGCTTTATGTTCAGTTCAGTTAAAGATGCCTCGTTGTTCTTCAGGAAGGAAGGAAGGAAACACAGGAAGCAGCGACCTGCCAGCCTGTTGCACCTGCATGTGGACACAGACAGATAAACCACCGCTGTAATGATGTTTGGTAAAATAGAAACATCCTGTTGATTTATTAATTTGTAAATTGTTGCTTTCACAGTTATTATATAATTTATGTCAGGAATTACATTTGTCATAAGTCCTTCACGCTTCTTCGTATTCCAGTTTGCTATCGCCCGACAAGGCTTTAGTGTTTTTGTATCTGTGTATGTGCAGGGAGGTGGTGTCTATGTGTCACACGCTCAAACACTGAAACTAGCTGTTCTTCATTGGACATTAAAGTCCTTACACGCTGAGGAGGATGAATGTGCATCCTTGAATCCACTCCCCATGTTTTCAAAGCTCCAGATTTAAATATCAAAGATGATTTTGCTGTGCTCTGACAGCTCAATGCTGTTAGCTTATTTGAAGAAATAATTCCTTTGATAGTGCCACAGGATTTCTTTCAGCCACTGATACTTTCAAGTCTAATGAGCCTTGGATTTGCCTGATTTGCCTTTTTTGCCCCATAATACATTTCAATAAAGTGTTGGGTGGCACGAGACCATCACTATAAAACACGCAGTGGTTTTTTCGGAGGCTAATATGAAGGCAAATATGTGCCTGAATAAAACCTAAACCACAGGGGCTGCAGCTGTATAACTTATGTATTGCTCCAGGAAGAAGTAGTATGACAGATCGGCAGAAGGATGCTGGGTAAGCAAACCGCTTTGTCATCAATATCCAACACAGCAGCAATGTGAGACTTCAGCGTCATGTCTGTGACCTCTAGCGGAGCTGCTGAGAACTGCTGACGGCGCAGCAGGCTCATGCATACATTCATGTGTCTGGCCCGTTAAGGAATCATTTGTCTGTGGTTGTGATCGGTCTGTTGTCTCATACGAGGCATCAAAATCCAGCTGGAGGCCTTCAGCAGGAAGCGGAATGATTAGAACAGAGGATTATTCATGCGGTCGACGCCTCCAAAGATTGAAAGCTTTTTGGGTTGAACGTGGCCCTGTCCTCCCCACAATGGAAGCCATGCACAAGCCCTGACAGTGGGGAGCGAGACTTTTCATCTGTTAAATGTTTTTATCAGCCCACCAGAGGGCATTCATAATCCACAGTAATCACTGCTGCTGCTGTCCAGCTGGTCTGCACAGTATGGTTCTCAAAACCAAGCAGCTGCCACTTAAGAAGCCAGTAGGTATAGATGTGGGGATGTGACGTGAACAATCCAGCACAACAGACCTGCAACATCAATCACAAACGCATTTAACCATATTTAACTCCAGTTTGGGTTTGGTCACGTTGTGCAGTCTTGTCTTTCTCTCCCTCGTAGCCATTTGCTTGTCTCAGCAGCCCCGTCGCCTCTGTAGTTAATTTACAGCTGCGTGTTGACCGTATGGATTTGTTGGACTCGAGCCTCAGAAACTAATGGATGGTAAGTCGCTGTAGCGCAGAGCCCTCACTGATGAGCAGCTTCTGATTAAACCACCTGCTTCCTCTGCAAAGTGACATTAAGATGTTTAATTTCCAGTTTTTTATATGTTTGTTTGGAGTAAGAAATGTTCAAATCTTATTTTCAGTCTTCAAAGAAATTATATTTTGTAGTTTGCATTAAAAATGCAGTAAGATTTTAGAAAAACGTCTGGGGAGGCAAAGCAGGTCCTGACCGGTGTCCTGTCCATCATAGGTCTCCTCCAACTCTGTCTTTTCTACATGCAGTACTTCTATTTGCCACGAGGTGGCAACAATCGCTCAGCAACGTTATTTCACTCCCCTCTGGACAATTTAGAACCACTGCGCAGCCTGAAGCGTGTTTAAGGACGTATCATGCAACATTATTATTAGTGCAGGCGTGAATTAGTGTCAGACTGGCATATGAGCCACTACTGGCCTTTTATCAAATATTATACCACGGCTGCAAATGTCAGCTCCGTGATGGGGGCTCTCAGATACATTAACATTAACCCAGACTGTTCCACCGGCCATGAGGTCGCTTTTCATTAACTGTATAATTATTAACTTCAATATTAAGTGTTCAACTAAACCTGGTGAAAAAAGCTGTTGTTTTTTTTTCTGAAAGGACAGACAACACAGTCCACTGTTGCCAGCTCATCATAACCTGTCATATGTATTTTTGACCATTAGATGAGATGTCGTGACATGATTGTGTGTTTGTCAAGCGATGAGCTAAGGTTTGTGGCTGACTGGGCTCGTGTGTTGTTGAAGACTGCATTGCAGTGTTTTATCAGCTGCTCAACCTTTCTTGTCCTGTGTGAATGATTTTCTTAAATCAGGTCAGAATGGAGTTAATGCGTTACCAAGCAGAAATGAAGACACAGAGCGATTAGTCTTGTTACTGGAAACTACTACAACTTAGTCGCACAGTCTTGAACACTCTTCTCCTCAGATTCCTTTAAGGATGTTGAGGTTTTATCAGGTTCATGACTGCAGCAGATGTTTCAGTGATCAACTGTTGCTCCGACACTTCTAAACTAGGACCTGGTGAAACCAGGTTAACAACGCACTTGTAGAGAGTTATTTGTTTGGAGACAACGGCCATAACTCGACTTCCCGCTGGGAACCATGATTTATGTGGGTTATTTCATAAAATCTCAGGTTACGGCGACAGATTCACGAGGCTGAGAATAGGGGGGCATGTCAGTTCAGTTGCTAGGAAACAAGTAGGAAGACAACGCTGGAAGGCAGAAATCTGGGTTGGATAGAGAGAAGGAAGGGAGAGGGCAAGGCAGCTGGAGAGGAGGGTGAGAGAGAGAGAAGGGGACGGGAGAGAAACTGTGCCGCAGGGTAAATGTTTCATCATATTTCCTTCAGGCACTGATCAAGGCCAAGAAAAAAAGCAACAGTGCTGCTATTTCCACGCTGTGTTATTACAAAGAGAGGACTATTGATTCTGACAAACCCACTTGTAATTATTCTGTTTTCTACAGTAACCTCACAAACGCTTCACCAGTGTAAAGCCCGGAAATTTAAATGGTGTTTCTCGCACAGCTCTTCATTAACACACGCAAACACACAAAAGTCTTCTCATGTTCCAACCATTACCATCTCAATGAAGCTAAATATAGTCCAGTCCCCCGGCTCCTTCATCTCGCCACATCAATGGGTCTGGCTTTGTCGTCTGTCTGTCCTGTGTTCGCTCCGAGCTTTTCTGTGTCCTGTAGGAATCGGTTCGGGGGCACACTGACCTGGCACCGTGGTCGTTTGGGGGAAATTCTATAGTTGTAATATGTGCTTTTGAAGATTCGTCGCCACGTCACGTGCTTTGTTTCTCACCAGTCCATGAATATTGTACTTTATGTGGGAAATAACATAACTTTATTTCATTCCACATGTACAGTAGGTGATTTTTCAACACATAGAGCTGATTGTAATGAAAATAAACATGTTGACTTAGGAAACTGGCCTTAGGATTGTAATGAACTGGGCCTCCTGAAAAATCACAGGGTGAAATCCTGCCTGATCCGTCTGCAGTCTTTGACATACTGGACATGATTCGCATTTATTGATCGGTCTGCCAAGGGATTTCTCATATGATGGGAGTTTAAACTATTTTAAGATGCTGATGATATGACATTACCGGGTAAATGTTGCAGCAAACACCACAAATGTTTTGCCGGTGAAGATTCTGTTGTTGCTATAGAAACTATAGCAGTGACAGCCTGAAAACCGTCTTGACCAGCCTGTCAAGAGTCACAAAAACTTTCAAGTGGCTGTAGGTCCTGCGGTGCAGTATGTCAGATGGTGCCACAGACTCTTTGAAAGTGAAATACATTCCATATGATAATTGCATTAAGCAAGTAAATGGAATTATGTAGATATAAAAACAAACCAGTGGGTAGTTTAATAAATAAGTCATGTTTGGATCTTACTACTTGAGTGTGTTCTGATCTGCTCTTTGATACTTTGCACAATAAAAGCGCCTCCCATCACAGTCAAAGAGTGCGTTCTCCATGCTGATGAAAATGTGTTGACACGACTCAGACAGACACAGATTCCTCATGACGTCTCTTTGTCTGTCTGACAGCAGCGTGGAAATACTGGGCCTCACCACATTAACTGGCAGCACTTGGACTCCAATTACACAAATTACAGGAAGACAAACTAAAAACACGAGTAGTCAGGGCTACTGTATGTGTAATAATTAGATTTGAACAAAGTTCATCTTTCTTTTTTTTTATTTGCTCAGTCAAAATGGATGCAAAGGGTTAATCTGCACTGTAAACTCCATCTTGCATCCACATGACCAAATGACACAGCTTATAAAAACACCCAATATGCACTAAATCCGTTTTAAGAAATGCTTGGGTGCTTTGCTTTTAACATCCAACATCGAATTTCAAACCAATTTTGATAGTAAGGAATAAGAACCATTGAAATGAATGCATTTCAACATAAAAACTTTAATTTCACTAATAGGAGTGTGACAGGACACAGACACAGACGGATGCCCTTGTCTCAATAACATGTGTCCTTTTGTCTATTTGGACAGAAATGGGCTGAACACAACAACATGTATCAAAAGAAAGTTCACAGATCCTTGAGAAAAAACAGGTGAATTCAACTCTGATATGTTGGCAGCTGAAGTAGGAATCTGTTCAGACGTTCCCACATCAACTAAACAACTAAGCATGTGTGACGTGACTACGTTGGCTGAATTAACATGTGATGCTCACACGACCATGACCAGGAGCTTATTTAAATGGAGCAAAGAATAATGGCCGGGTTTCAGGTACGAGCCTGGCAGGTACAGTGTGTCCGTTCACACAGGCTATTTTTGAATTACAATCTTTGTTCACATCTCAGTCCTGTGGCACCGAGTCCCATTACCAGAGAAGAGACTGTCACACTGCTGTCACAACACCTGTAACCTTGGTAACTCGGCCTTCTTTGGACAGAGTTTTGCAAGCTCAGCAAGTCTTACAGCGAGAAGATGTCTAGTGTCAAGTTAGATGTCAGTTGTCCAGCAAGGTTTATGTCTACAGGTATTAATTCATCTTTTGAGTTTGTCAAAGGGATGATAAACTCAATAAATGAAGGACAATAATAACAATCGTAACGGTCTTTAATGTAATGGGATGTCAGCGCATTTCAGTTTCACAAAGCAAAAAGCATCATGTTATTAGGTCTTTGCCGTTTTGCAGCCATTGTTTCAGTAGATCGATTTTTATTAGACTTGATTCAGTAGAAGAGAGATGAAGATGGTTTACTCTTCCAATCTTCCAACACCTATTTAAACGCAATTCACCCCATAACACTCAGCCAGAAAAGCTGTGGCTGCTGCGTCACGCTCCCTTCCTGGCACAGCAAGCAAATACATTTATATATAGTCTGTGTACACGCAGTGGTAAAAGTGGAAGATCCGAAGTCGCAGATAGTTCCCACTGTTTCTTTGCATAGCAAATGGGGACGATTGTTATAGAAATGTGCATCTTCTCCCCATTTTAATGAGACGATGTCATAGTTCTGTCTGCTGTTCTATTTTTAATTAACATAAGCTCTGATGAGTGAAGGGCCACACATCATTGATCACCGGCTTCAGCACCATAATTAATTACCCATCAGTGTCAACATTGTGGTTCATCCTTTTGTGGTTCCTCTTGTCTTTGACTACCAGGTTACGCTCTCTCTCTGTTTAATACATAATGTGGGAGGTGATGAATTTTATTTTAGGCTTTGATGTTTTTTGCATACAGGGTTTCATTGCATCATTTAACATTTTACTTTTTTACTGACAACAAATGCCCTCAAAAGAAAATACCTTCAGACTTCTGTTCCCCAGGGGTTTTACTAAGCTGGATATCACTCCTGTCACTAGAGTATGTCTCAAATATCAAGTTGTAAATATAGTTGTTGTTTTTTACAGAAGGCAAATTTTTCAGAAGCCGGGCACTGCAACCTCGTCGAACAGGACTAAATATACCGATCACGCCTCATTGTGTCCACTGACGGGTGAAGTGAATAACACTGATTATCTCTTCATCTTCCCGCTTGTTAGTTGTCTTCTGGGGCGTTACGGCTCAGTGCAGTGGTCAAGGCTCAGTAGCAAAGCCTGGCTCGTGTGGTCTGATCCAACAGGTAGCTGCTGATGCTGGTTCTGAAATGAAGGCGTCAGAATACATAGTGCATCGCGGTCTGTTGGCCACAGAGGAGCCAGCGTGCCCGCGCTGACCTCGTCTACCTGTGACCGCTCCAACAACGGGCACGTGAGCATCAGAACTGGACCATCTGGTCTGATGCTCCACATTTCACAGATCTGGATCCCATCGAGCATCTCTGGGATCTCATTCTGACAGACCTTCTCAAACTAGTGGATGGAAGGCCTCTGTGAACAGCCATCGACAGGTCTGAGAGAGAAAGCCTTGCTCCAGGGTTGTCGAAGCTGTATCAAGTGCCTCTGTCTGTATTCAGTTCCTCTCATTTTCCCTCTGTTGTGACAAACCTCCTTGTCCCTGCTGCTGAGAGGTTTCCCCGTCGCAGCCATCACTGTCCCTCACCACAGCGTTGATATTGGCCAGATAATAAATAAGGTCTAGTCTCTATCAGACAAATATTGGCGTCTGTCCCAGCTGTCATTAGGCGCTCACCACTACACCAAGGTGGCTGGTCTTGACATCATAAAGGGAGAGACAAAACACAAGTTAACACATGAGGAGCTATTTAAACCGGCTACATACTAAAGTACCTGCAGTGATGGGAAACTAGAGAGGACTGGTTCTGGTTGTAGAAAGAGTTAGTGGTTATTGTTTAATCCACAGGTGTGAGTGATTTTGAAATGTGTCCCATTAATGTAACAGGTGTCCATGACTTTTTTTAGGAAACCATAGTAAACGGTGTAAATATGTTCAATACTTATGTATGTGCAACAACAAAAACGCAGGACTGTGTGTGTCCGTGTGTGATTATTGGTATACTGTGATTGTATACTCAGAGGTCAGTACGTGGATCTCAGTGTGGTTGGTTGGCACAGAAGAGGCAGGTATCTAGTGCGCGGGTAGGACGCGCAGAGGTGAGGAGAGGTGTGTTGATCCTGTCGCATTAGGAGACGCTGTTGTCTTCTCCCCGCCTGCTTTTCGCGGCGCTGTGAAAAGGCAGACGCTCCTTTCACCATCCCGCTGCAGACAAGACGGATTGTTGTTTGGTTTCGGCTCGTTGTTGACAGCCTGGTTTTGTTCGCGCAGCTTCACGGAAAATATTGTGGAAAACGGCAAAGTTTTTTTGTGTAGTTTTTTTCCACCGCGCTCCTGCGCACGCAGTAGGATGGCGTTCTTGTGGTAGGTGGTCGTCACAGAAGAGGAGCGGAGACGGGACTGATGTGCTCTGAATGTCTCAGTGGGCTGTTGCTGCGTTTCTTCTTAAAACCCGTGGATCAACCTGTTCCCCCGCTTTTCGCTCAGGGGTCTGAGGATGGCTGAAGACGTGACCTGTTGCAGCGTGTCTATAAGCTGTTAGTGTGGGGATCGACACATTCCAGCGACATGAGTCCGCTTCCACGGCGTTTTTTGAAACACTTGGGCTGAATGAAGCAGAATTGAATTACTTTTTGGATACGTGCCCTGTTTTACGCAGAGCATACTTGAAAGGCGCGGGGGACGAGATGCTGCCCTGAACTCATCACCAACGGAAAAATTATCCCACAATTGCTTTGAACTGAATTAGAAGTTTGGAAACCGGCGTTTTTCCGTTGAAAGGCGATGAGCGGCTAGATCTTCGAGCTTCGCCGCTGTCACACGGAGCGTCGCACCGCGCCCTGCTTTCTAGTGTAACCTCCTTTTCTCTCCTGTCTCTTCCCTCCCGTGTGGTTTGACTTTGACAGAATGGCCCGGTTTGGAGACGACGTGCCGGGCTTGTTGAGCTCTGGAGACGGGGGGTCCGACCGCAACCGAAACCGAGATGGGGCGGCCGTGTCCACAGGTGGCATCTCCCCAGCCTTCAAGCAGACCAAAGCGCAGCGTGCCCGCACCATGGCCTTGTATAACCCCATCCCGGTCAGAGAGAACTGCTTCACCGTCAACAGGTCCCTGTTCATCTTTGGGGAGGACAACGTGGTCAGGAAGTACGCCAAGAAAATCACGGAGTGGCCATATCCTTTTCTGCTTCTCTGTCAAAATGAAGCCATTTGAAAGTGAAATGTGCAAACACTCCACTATTCAGGAGTAAAGTGCAAAAGGTGGGTAAAGCGCGCTCAGCAAACAACCACGCATATTCTGTCTATGTCAAACAAACTTGCACAATTCTGCACCACGTATTCTTCATGTTTCACTATTCTTCAACTTTTATGAATAATGAATTTCAGCACCACGGACAGCGTCACTTCAACGTAAAAACTACGGATTTACTTCATTTTTGATTAACCATCAATAGAAGTAAATCCAATGTGGTTCCACTCAGATGGATATTAGGAGTTATGGAAGTACAGGGCACTAAAATATACCTTTCAGCCTGCATGCGCACAATTTCACTATTAAATAGAGAAAACATCCCAAAGTGGATGAACTCCACGTGTCAGACTGACACAAGCTTCATTACAGCTACGTCTAGAAATGCTGCAGATGAGGAGCAGGCGGTGTCGGTAGACCTGAGTCTGGAAAGTAGATCAGAACAACACGGGTATGGTCCTCAGCGTGTTGAAGGCCTGCTGTTGTCATCCTGACGCTGGTGGTTGTGTACAGTAAATTCTTTATAAACTCAGTTGTCAAGTAACAGATTTCTTTGGGTATTTCTATGCTATGAAGCCAGTCTGGTTGTGGTTCTAACTCTTTAAATGTGTTTATGTCACTGTAACTAAAACCTTTCTTAGGCTGGACAAAACATTTCATTTGAGGATAAGTTCATGTTCAGTTATACTGTATGTGTCACCATCAGCTTTAATATTGCATTGAACTGGCTTAATCTGCTTTCCATAGAATGTGTTTATTATACAATGTTCATTATTGCTATTACATTATTGAAAAGGGAGACGGTGCTTTTCTGCTAATGTCCAATTGGAGCCGTGTGTGTGCTGCTGTTGTGCAGCTCACCAGGTGTCTGGGCCAGGTGTGGCCTCTTCGCCGCTATTGTTGGGCTCCATTCAACAGCTTCCTGACTGACTGACTGGCCTACTGCTGGTTTGAAAAACCCAGCAAACAGAACGAGTGTGCTTCTGTTGCGGATCGCAGCCTATTGTTGTTTTCTGTGTCCGCTGAGGTGAATGAAAATAGAAACGGGATGAATTTCAATCAACAGCTGAGGAAAAAGGGCTGAAATGTGTGTGTGTGTGTGTGTGTGTGTGTGTGTGTGTGTGTGTGTGTGTGTGTGTGTGTGTGTGTAAGTGGTGTTTCAGCCCTGGAGTGCTAGGATAATAACCAGTGGTGATAATAAAGCCGTACTCTGCAGCAAGAGTCCAGTTATAATCCAGATAATATTTGCTCTGTGAGGAAAAGGAAAATATTCAGGCTGAATTACCCACAGGTTAATGTGCTGTTGTGGAGGGAGTGTCTCATTACATCTAACGAGCTCCACTGTATCTGATTAACAGACATTAACAGTAATGATGTCTGATCACTGTGTCATATGCTATTACAACTAGTCATTATTCACTGAGTCATACTATATTATACTGTTTTGACAGGTGTGATCTTGAGCTGCATGGTTCTATGTTGTGTTGATTCTGATGAATCATGTTTGTGAAGGTTCTCACACAGCAAATACACATAGAAGGACAAGTATGAGTTTATTGTTTTTACTACACGAGTGTTAGCAGTATGGCTGAGCATTGTTTAGCTCTTTATCTGAAGTGAGCGCTAAATGTACACAAGATGCAACCCAGGACACGACCAGTAGGGGCAGTGTCACAAAATCAGCAGCAACGTTTATGTTGCTATGAAGGAAGAAGGATCAGTTAAGAGCAGTGACTGTGTTGTGAAGAGCAGTCGAGTGCTGCCTTATGCTGCCGTTTCCATTGTGCAGAATTGAATTTTATGAGTAAAGCCAGGGTCCTCTAGGCTCTAGTCTGCCCCCTAGTGGAGTCAGTTTTCATCCCTACACACAAAGCAAGAAGGCCAAACTGAAACAAGACTCTTGGTAATGACCTGCACTGGAAGGAATATTTCTCTAATCTGACGTACGGTCATTAAGGCGAAGAGAAGATCAACACCAAGCATTCAAGCATATTTAACATTTATCTGTGCCCAGACAACGTCAGCAGCTTTACTGTTACTGTACACTAACATGACCTACAGGTATTTTTATGCCTTATTCCAAATTGAGAAATTTAGCTAAATATGAAAATATTTTTTGTCCAAAACAACCCAAACATACAGAGTAGTACAGGAACAGAAAGCATACGAGCTGTCACACGCCCTGCAGGACGTCGAGCTTAAAGGTCAGCCTGTGGTTTACCAGCTGATGACCCATTCAGAAATATGTTTGCCCGCCACAGCGTGTTTTCATATTTCTGTGAGTAAATATTTTCTGATGCACCTTTATACAGGCTAATAGCGTTAAGGGGATGATTAAATGCGTTGGAGCACGTACGCGTGAGCGCACCGTCGATGGAGGCTTAACGAGGCCTGGCAGGGAGGCAGAGGCAAGGCTAATGAAGCACACAGCCTGAGCTGAGTGTGGAGAACTGGCAGCTGCTCCTCTCGTCTGATCCCCACTGGGATCCCCCACAGCGGGAAGTTTCCCATTGAGAAGGTACACCTCTTAATAATTGATTGGTGGACCTAATAGAATTTGTTTATTTAGAACACACATAAATATCCTCTATATAGTTAAACTCAGTTTGGAGATATGCAGGGACCTTTCTAAAATACCACGTTTCATGATTCAGACGCATTCAGGTTGTCAGATTGGTAATTTAATGAAGTGAGCCTTTTAGGCTGTTAATGCAGCGCGTAAGCCTCTAGAGTCAGTTTAAACTTCAAAGAGAACGTCCCTTAATTCCCCTTTAACTAAATTTCATCCTTGCATGAAGAGAGGAAACAGGAAATGACCAAAGCGATGACTCTTGTGGTGGTTTTCCATTTTAGCTTTGCTGATTAGAGGGAATTCAGTTGATTGATTTAACAGAAAATACCCGACCCCAAACATATGAGCGATGAGATATGTTTCAGCCTCCTGTTGTCTTTGGTTAAGCCCGGCTGTGTGGGTACCTGGACTGTGGTTGTGTGTGTATCATGGTGTCAACGCTGTTAAGCTGTGGTTGCATTCAGGTCTCAGGGATCAGCAAAGTGAACTATGGTTAAATCCATTCAGCTGATAACATCTGAATTCTTAGTTCAGATTGAAGTTGTAGTGTATCAGTGTTTTTATTCCTTTGGCTTAAAGTGGGTTAATTTGACGCCAGCTAATGATTCAAGTCTTGGCTCTTGTCTGTGTTTACGAGCGCGTGCTTACAAACACACAGATAATTCACAGATTTCCCATAAGCTCCACTCAGATGGCTGTCATTCGTCTCCGGTTTTCTTTTCCATGTAGCAGCGATCTTGGGGGCTTGGATCCAATCTGGGCTTGAGCGTGTTCACAGATGCACAGGGCATCACACTCTGTCTCCATGTCTATTTTTACACGCACGTTTCAGGAGTTGAGGGTGCCAGCGTCACGGTGACTCACGAGATGCCTCGCTGATAAACCCAGTAGACGACCCATGATCCACGTCACACCAGCTGACACCCAGAACAGCGCGGTGGAGGCGAAGCTTAGGACAGATTCTCATTTCTAGTCTGTGATGATGTCAGTATTAAATTTCACAACATTACATAGAGAGAGTTTATAAACTGAGTCTGAGGGTGGAGCTGGTCAGGAAATACCAGTTGTTTGACTTTAGGTGTGATGTTTGGGGTCTCTTGGGTTCAAAGCACTTCACTAATTACATCAATACATCAATAAGGTGACTCATTAAAACAATGACCATCTTCAGAAGGAGCGTCGCTTGTTTTGATGAAGACCTGGATGCTTGGATTCTGGTTTTACTTTTGGCTCACTGTCGCTGCTCCTGTAGAGCAGTTTGGAGCAGGCAGTCACAGTCAGGTGGCGAACACAACAGAACATTTGGGAAGATCAAGAGACATAAAACAGAGCGAAAAGAGAGTGAATATGGAGGCAAACTCATTGGGCCAAAGATACAGATGTTTAAACACGTAGCAACAGCTGGTGTCGCATCAGTGTTGTGTCTGCAGAGCTCATCCTCCGTCAGGTAGAGTTTTTAATTAGCCTGACACGCAGCATCGGGTTGTATCCTCAGTGTGTGTGTAACCACAGATCAGTTCAGCTGCCCAGTAACTGTCTTGTAGCATTGACTTTTGGCTGTTGCCGTGGATACCTCTCCTCTCTCTCCGTCTGTGGCCTCGTCTCATCCCCACCCTCCTCTTGTTTGTAGTGTGGTGTCTTTGAGGGAATGTAGGGTGTGGCTCCACTGAGGTTAAACTGAGGCCAGCTATTGGAAATATGAACAAGCGTTCATGATCTGCTGGCGACTGCTGTGGCTTTGCATTGCGCTGTTTATTCAGCTTGTTGCTCACTCTCCTGGGTACAGCTGTCAGTCTTATCTAGTCTCATTGCCTCCTCCTCACCCACCTGCTTTACAAGCTCCAGGCTCTGCACACCCATCGTCTTCTCCTCCCCTGATCAGCCTTCACCCTCCTGTATTACTTTTTCCTGTGTCATTCTTCTCTGTTATCTCCCCGCCTCCCCCCTTTCCTTCCGCTCTCCCTCGCTGTCTCCCCTCTGCAGATTTAAGCCCTCTTCCTTCCTACCTCGTCTGCACAGAGCCAGGAGAGAGGGGACTGCCCACGCAGAGCATTAGATAAAGAGCACATTTCTGGCTTAGCTCAGCCCCAGAGTGCCAAGAGTTGCACGGACAGGTCCCGTGGAACAGGCTGTTAAAGTTGTAGTAAGACTGACCCCTTTCCCAGGATCACGCCTGAGGCCCACGCACCTTCCTCTGTTTGTGGTTGTCTCAGATAAGGTGCAGCCTGTGCCTGGTCGTGCCTGCAGCCCAAGGGCTGATACTGTAGCATGACAGGTTAATTCCGTTTTATACAGAGGAATGGACGCTAGCCCTGTAATCACAGTACCGCTGGGCTTCACTCACTGTAATTAACCGACTCATTAATTCTTTCACATCCTGGGAATCTGGTCGCTCTCTTGGTTGTAGATATTGTAGCACGGTGTTCAGTGTTGTGTTTTAACACGCGCTTCTTATGCTCTGGTAGTTGGAGCACATCACTGTGACCTAGAAACCTGTTTCTGATTGCCATTCTCTGAATAATTAGCCTTACTTGAACACATTGATTTATTGTCAACAAATGAAAAACAAATCATTTACTCTGTCTTGCGCATGTCTTCTTACACAGTTCACTGTATAAACACAACTTTCCCTTCCAAGCTCCATTAACTGATTCATCAGAGCCTGAACAAACTTAACTCTGTATAGGGCCATGTTGCGTAGTGGATTTATTTTAGGTTTGTGACACACACATTGTTGGACACAGACACTGCTGCAGCTTATGGCTAAACTACAGCATTTAGTGTGTCCAGTCTTGGGTCGACTGGTCAACAAAAGCTTGGTCCTTAACTCCGTGCTCCCACTCCTTTTGAGTACATGATCCTCGCCACCATCATTGCAAACTGTATCGTCCTGGCTCTGGAGCAGCACCTTCCTGGAGAGGACAAAACCCCCATGTCCAAGAGACTGGTGAGAGCCTCATATGTGGACACCACAGCGTAACATTCTCTGATTGGTTCTCTTATTGATAAAACACAAGCACAGCATCTGCGTGTGACGCGCTTCCTATGCTTTCTAACAGGAGAAAACGGAGCCTTACTTCATCGGGATGTTCTGTTTTGAGGCTGGAATAAAGATCATCGCGCTGGGCTTCGTATTTCATAAAGGCTCCTACCTCAGGAATGGCTGGAACATCATGGACTTCATTGTGGTTCTCAGTGGGTGAGTTGATCACTGTGTGTGTGTGTCCATTATAAATTCAAGTTCCCGTGCTCTGTTTTTTCAACGCAGCTTCCTGTTTTTTCTACCCGACTGCGTCCTCGTTCCTTATTGGTCGGCAACACATACACCCTGGAAATCTATTTTTGGATTTACACTTATAAATCACGTCTGAATAGGGATCAGCAAGCAGAAGGCCACACAGGGAGCTACTGTAAATAAAGGTTGTTAGCTGAATGACTGGGAATCCTTTCAGATATTAATGATGGTCATACATCAAGCTTAATCATCTGCACATATCGTAAATATTTCCTGATTCCTAGAGACTGATTTAGACTGTGGAGGTGTACCTAATAAAGTGGCCAGACACTACAGGCCTCTTCCTGTGGTCTCCATGTGAGTAACCTACTGTCTCATGCTGCTCTTCAGCTGAGGATCAGTGTATGATGTCATCCTGCAGATTTCTAAATACCTCTGTGGGTACAAAGCCAGCGGGTCAGTGACGGGCCACCATGTTCAGATAAGTCATTCATCCTTCTGCTCACATAGATGTGTCCACACTGTAGATTCCTTTTAGTCACATTGAGCTAAAGTCACTTCAGTTTGTACAGTTTTTCCAGATCGCTGGTTGGGGAGGTCTTACGTTAGCTCTGTGGTCTGTAGGGAAAGATGTCGGCACCTGGTCTCACAGCAGAGAAGCTTTGAAGGAGGAACCTGATGAGACCGCAGATTAACCTCCACACCTCCGTCTCAAACACTCACGCACGCACACAGATGCAGTGTTAATCAGTTGCAGCAGAAGTAAGTAGGTTCTTAGAGAATTCGACTTGTTCAATTTCTGGCTGTTCAATTATTGATGAGTTGAGCTCAGGCTTTTTTAACGATAGTCTGCTCACTGCTGGAGAGAGGAACGAGCCGTAGGGAACAGAGGGGAACGTGGGAGGGTGGCCGAAGGAGAAGCATGGGGGCACGGCGCACTGTGAGAGTGTCCCGTCTCCGTGGCCCGTTAATCAGTCCGCGTTTGCCTCCGCTGCGGAGGCTTCAGCCCCACGGCAAGACCAAGATGTAGAAGCTTAATTAAAAGACGGTGAGACGGACAAGTGTTAATGGATTGTTCTCATCACAGCTGCCTGAACAGGGACACAGACCAAAGATCAGACTTTACCTTCCGGTAAGCTGTGTGTATTGAGCGGCAGTAATGATGCGTAGGCTTCTACAAAAAATACAGCTGCATGTTTTACAAAACTGGTACTTTGGTAAAGGAGCTGCCAATTGTGATATACTGAAATACTCTTCCAGGTCTCCATTTATTAATATTCCACACGACGAAGCGAGCTTCTGATAGATCTCTCTAAATTATCATTCTGGCCACAGAAAAAGATAAATTAGTAAAAGTGTTCCCGTTCTGTCTCTGTCCCCGCTCTCTCTCTCTTTTATTGTGTGGGACAAGCACAGAGACACCGTCACTCACATGCAGACCATCATTCATGATTTGCAGCCTTATTAGAGATCAGTTGATAATCTCAGATGAATCACCAGAACAGTCTTATCAGGCAGCAGTTAGGAGGCCTCTACCTACAGCATTCACACCCAGTGGGCAGGTACAATGAAGCAATATGAGCTTAACATCCTCTCTTCTCTCGATATTATTCTGCTGTTATGTGCTATAATCTATAGAATCATTATGAATTGGTAGATTAGATACATTTAGATTAGATTGGGTAGATGATTAGTGGACACCCTGATTTAGTTGGTTCAATGCCCGTCTAGTAAACAGGAGTCCCAGCAAGTTCCAGCAGTGGCTTTGTTTCAAACGGCTTTTCAGCTTTTACATATGATGCTCTGTTAAGACTCCTTGTTAAGGGGAACAGGAAAAGAAAAACCCCAACGTATTTGCTGACTGTGATTAATTGCTTGGTGTCCTTGACTGGACAGACAGACTCAGTATGTGCAGTAAGACATTGCCTGGGCAGTAAGTGATAACGTCTTTGAGGCTTTTAATGCTCATTCTTTGCTGAGATGTATTGATTTGACTCACGTGACTGTTGAGCTCACTTTTGAAGGTTTACAGTCTGAGTCAGGCGGGAAACTGTGCTGTGGAAAATTCTGCCCGCGGAGGCATAATGCACGACTGTTCGCTCAGACTACCAACCTCTCCTCAGTGGATGCCCCTGACTCACTCATCGTTATGTGTGAACATGTGTAATTATGGAAGCGTTTGCTAACAGTGTTAACGCTGGAGGCCATGATTACCTCAGCAAGCTGCCTTGGCGCTTCAAGATGGCCTGCACTACACAGAGAGAGCGAGTGGGAGGGAGCTAGGAAAAAGCAGATGGTACTTGCTGTTTCCTTAAAGGCTGTGATCGTGTGGCTGAGTGCTGTTGTGACTGAAATTAGAATAGAGGGGCTGCCGGTTTTCTCGGGCTATCACGCAGTAAAGTTGCTAAAATGGCAAACTGTGGAGCAGAGAGCACAGAGGAAATGATAACCAGGAAAGCAACACAACGAAGGGGGAAGAAAGAAAAGAATAGAGGGGAGAGAATAGAGAGCTAGAGGAGGAAATGAGAAGGATGACTACTAATTGGCACCTTGGCAGTCTAATTCGCTGGCAAGCCCTCCATTAGACTGGCAACAGTTGGCAGAGGGAGACGCCCACCAAGGGTTTATGTCACCACTTTGTGCCAGACACTCGGGGGGATGGGAGACATGGAAATAGCCCAACTTGGAGTTGATGAGAGTAAAGATGATGAGACGCGGGGAAAGGAGCATTTCAACGGACTCCACACGGTCATTTACTCACAATTACATTCAACTAAATCTGCTGATGAGCTGGTCCAGGTCCGTGTCCCTCTGCAGTTACCTGAAATATAAGCATCAGACAGTCATCAGCTGAAAGAAGCTGAGAAGAAAAGGTCTCCTCACGCTTATAAAAGGAAACAAAGGAGAGAAAAACATGCTGTGATTAGATGACTCACAAACCTTTGATCCAGATCACATGTTTTATAAATAAATGACATTGTTCATGGCTGATGCAGAGTCTGTATCTGCGCTTTATGCCGGATACAAGTCACTTAACTTTAGAACTCATGCCAAACATAACAAAACATCGTAATCTGCTTTTTTCTTCTTCTTCTCCAAATCTAAAGCTGAGTTCAACCATTTGTGTGATATTACAGCCCATCCATGAACCCGTCCCAGTGTGTGTGTGTGTGTGTGTGTGTGTGTGTGTGTGTGCGTGCGTGCGCGTGCGTGCGTGCGTGTGCGTGTCACACTACTGCACGTCTCTGAGCCAGTAGGGCCGTCTGTCTGTTTGGCAGTTGTGCTCCTCTTAGAACCAGCTCTATGAGACACACACATGAACCTGTCCTCTCAATCTTATTTTCCATCTGTTATCTGATCGATTGATGAGTTCAGACACAGCAGGGGTGGATATGTCCCCCTGAGCTGTTACCGTGGTGACGCTGGACCCCACCCCAGGTCAGGCTGTCGCTGGCTCGCATCCTGCTCCCTCTCTGGTCAGCGTCTCTGCGATCAGACCAGAGTGGGACAGATCTGTCCCATTCTTTTCTCATGGGTTGATGGTTGAATGTATTTATACACCTGCTCTTAGCGTTGGTTAGTGTGTGTATGACCAATGAATGAAAGGACAGGAGACTGGTTCAATGAGGCTTTGAAATGCATTGCATTTGACACAATATGTCCTTGAATGAGATGAAGCAATAGTAATGGTATTCAAATGGCGTCCAAGTAAAAATGGTGATTTAGCTGTGGTGCTAATTTAAGGCAGGGAGTAATGATGCTGGTGTCGGAGGAATTGACAGTCGAACAAGCTGTGTCCCTGTATAATCTCTCACCATTCTTTCTGTCATTGGAAGGGGGCGGAGGGGATGTGAAACCAAACCTGTGAGGGTCTTCATCAGTCCAGGGTAGTATCTGATCAGAGAAGATGAGCCGCTACGCTGAGATGAAAGCTATTCAGACGTTAGCAGAAATTCACGTCAGGAACATTAAACATGTTAAACCCGATGAATGAAACACAGACAGACTCTTTCTACAGCTCAGGCGGAGTTAAGAATTATTAAGATGTTTTTGTTTTAATGGATTCATATCAGTATTGGTCCTAAAGTAGAAACAGCAGGAGGTCCAGGAATTCTGTTACAGTGGGTGAGTTCATTTTGTTACGATTACGATGCCTGCTGGGGTCTGTCAGGATCAACCCTCAGTTGTCGACAAGAGAAAACCGTTACTCTGCAAATACACGGTTGTATAAAGCCCAGGAGCGGAGTCTCAGGTAGAGCTAACTGAGAGGAACGTAGGACCTAATCATTCTCAACACCCATGTCTGTTGTCTTTACCTCGAAACCGGCCAATGGTGTTGAACAAGTACCTCTCACAAGCACGAGGTAGAGCATTTTCGTTCAAAGCAGTAGTAAATGTTTACTGTCTCCATGATCCAAAAACACTTCTGACGTGTTAATCTCCGCTCTTCAAAGTTGTGTTAACCCCAGTGTGGGCTTCCCGTGTTTCCTACATGTGAGTGAATGCTTCTAACCCTCTGAATAGCAGCACATGTACTGATTCCATTTTGCTGGAACAACAATTTGTTCTCCACGAAGAAAAAAAGATGGTGACAGGAGAGACAGAGATAATAAATGCAGGTAATTGTGACAGATTATAGTTTTAATAGTTTGTGTGGATTCAAAACATTTTAATTGGATTTTGTACAAACAGATGGTGGAGGGACATGTAGCTCTGGAAAGAATGTTCGTCCTTAGAGAGCTTGAAGGCAGTGTCATTATAATAGAACGTGAGATGATGATGTAATTTTCATTATTGATTTTCTACTGTATGTAAACTTTTCTGACCTAGAAAGAAAGTTGGCATTCCAGCAAATCAGCTCTGCACAAAATTAACATCACTCTCTCTCTTTTCCAGCAGATGGCTAATAAATTATTTACCCAAATAAATTATTCAGACTGGCCAAAGAGCAAATATTTAGTTAACCTATACATAAACCAATATGTGGACTGACACAAAGCCAGAGTGTTAATATCAGGAACCAACCCTTTTGATCTTGCATAACAACCTCAGGATGTAATGTGTGACTGTTAGGGGCTCGCTGTGCGCGTTTAATAGAGAAGAAGCAGGACAGATGAGGGGGGAGTTAAAAACGAGAGAGCACACTGTGGGAGGCAGAGAGGCTTAGATCAACGAATGCAACCGGAGCAGCGCTGTAGGAGTTGCTCCACACAATTCCTTATTCTGTCAAGACAATCTGCTGCGCACACGCTCGCACACACCACCCACTGCACTGTGGGCCATCAAAGAAGCTATTTTAATTGATCGTGCCTGTAGGTATTAAAACATCCGTTTGTTTGACTGCCCGCTTCCTTGCGAAGATCAGGGTCACGAGAAATTCATACGTATATATATCGTGATTATTATTGTCGCATCAATGCAGCTTCTGGTACTGTATGTTATGGAAGTACATAGTTTTAGCATCAGCATCAGTCCAGTCTGTGTCTGACGAGCTCTCACGTATGTTTATCGACGTACACATATGGTCCCTGTTTTGGTCATTATTGCTTTCCAGCGTAGGTTCACTGTTTCATGGTATGTTCTCTTGCTTAGTGCTGCTGAATTCTCTCCCGCTGATGCAATCTATTGCAAACCACACAGCTGGATTATACACACTAAAATATTAATGACTATATATGGTTTGGTGTATTAGATTTGATTGGGTGGAAAACCTCCCTGGAGACACAAGTGAAGCTCATTTTTTAAAGTCCAGTTATCGCCTCCAGTGAGACCAAGGAGTAATCATTCCAACGACTTAGAAAACAGACGTTTTGTCATTGCAGGTAATTTAACGGCATTGCAGGAAAACATTGTGAACAGCCTAATTTCATTCACAGCGAGGGAGCCTTATCCAGGAATGAGTTACTGTGGATGTGGCTCAGTGGGCGACCACACCACCACCGAACCCCAGCTTCAGCTGCCATAGAGTAGCATCCCAGGAAAAGCCACGATCAGGACGACTGGGAGTCTCCACAGACGGATTCGGTCTCAGCACCGGTTGTCCTGTCAGTTCATGTGAGCTTTTCAGCTCGCAGCGCTATACGTGCACGCGCAGGTCATCAGAGGTCGCCTTAAAGCCTCTAAACTGAAGAGCATGGAGTGTAGTGCAATTAATATCATCACAATAGTCAGGTCCATTTACGAGAGCGACATGAAGCATAAGTCACAACGTTATCAGTGTCACCGCATGATGCCTGTCGTGGCGGATTTGTCACGCAGAGAGGAGTTGTCACTTCTGCAGGGTCTGTCATTGTTACTCACTTATCATGGCTGACAATTCGGACCAGCTCACTTCACTACGACGCGTCTGTCACAGATATGTGCAGCATGAAGGGACGTGACGGCTGCTGGTGACTTGATTAACCCGCAGTCTCACGAGACACCTACTCTGCGTTCTTATCGTAAAATAGATCTAAAGGCAGGAAACAATCTTCCTGCAACGCGCTGGTGACTCTCATCAACCTTCACCTTCTGGTCTCATGTAGAGGCCATGTAGAGGACAGACCAGACCAGGACAGACTTGATATTTAGTGCAATACAGACAAACCAAATCACGTCCATTAAAGCAACGGGTTTTGGGAGTTTGCCGTTACTTGAACAGTATGAGTACGGCTTTAACCTCCGAGTGCTGGGGACTAAATGAGCCCATTTCACATCCTCCATAAAAACTAAGGAGCAGCAACGACTGACCAATGGTCTGGAGAAATATGTAGATGAAGTGAGTGGGGAACAAATCTATAAAAAGGAGCGAAGGAGACCGAAGAGTGTTAGTGACGAGATGCTGAAAAGGAGACATGGGTAAAAAAAAGCATCCAAAGTGAAATAATCAGAGGTGTGAAACTCACGACGACGCTGCTATTCTCGTGCTTGTGTGGATGATGCTGACTTATTTAAGTCTCTGTTTCTTCACTTAATTAATTAGATGATGTTGGAATAATTCTCACATGTAACTGGGTCGCTGCTGCTGGTATGTGTGTAATGAATGTCTGAATGACTTCACGTAGGATTGTTCTGAGCACTGAAGCACATATGAATCTTGTATTTACACAATTTCGCCTCCTTTGTTGTCTCTGCTCTACTTCAAGTACTTTCACAATGTATGGATTTTAGTCAGTGTTATTTAAAGCACAGAGAATCAATGCTGATCAACCAAAAATGCAAGTATTGGCCTAGAAAAATCAACATGAGCGGTGTAGGTGTCATTATTTAGCTGCGTGCACTGGTACAGTCAGTCGCCGTTGAAGGATGTTGTGAGTGTCTCTTTTTGGTCAAAACACATTGTCAAGCCATCTTTCACTGTTGCACCTCTCACTCAGTCGGCTTCAGGTGAAATGTGTGAAAAATAAAAATGTGTTCTGTTCAGCGGAAAATGGTAAAACAAAGAGTCAACGTTTGTAAGTGCAACTGGAAAAGAAGGTGAAGAAATGCTGGAGAAGGAGGGAGATGAGGACAAACAGAGCAGGGTGGGATGAGGGGAAATCAGCAGACGATGCTTTTATTTTCCTCATCGAAGGCCACTGAGGGATATTTACAGGATGTTGGGAATAGAGGAGGCAAAACAAGGCAAAGTAAACATGGATCTCCTGAAGGACTCTGGCTTTGTTTAGCGGGTTGATGCGTTTGTGCCGTTTGTCTCTCTCCAGCCTACAGGAGTCCTGCCTTCCGCTGATGGAGCTGCTTTCTTTGTTCTCTTCCTAAATAGCAGTTGTCACATCCCACACAAGGAAACAGCCAGAAGCCCCGTACGCTGTGTTATCTGCAGGCTGGGGACCCTTGTGTCCTCACAGCTGAATATTCCAGCGCGTGTGTGACGGCTTCGGTGCGGCTCATCGTGTGAAGCCCCTGTTTGACATAGCTCCACTCGGATAATAAAGCTTGAAACCGTAGCAGTAACAGTGACGACTCTGCTCTTTCTCTGCTCTTCGCCAGTCGTCTGCCATCAGAGTTTGGTCCTTGTCAAACACATTTTTCCTGCTTTTAAGTTCGAGGACAAAATGTTCACTTGCTGCCTAATGTATCCTCCCGTGAATGAATGAGTGAATGATGGAGAGATAATCAGTGTCGCTTACTTCCTGTGTCAGTGGTCAGAATGTGAAGCCTGATCGGCGTATGCCTGCACGTTTCCAGGATCCTGGCTGCAGCAGGTGCACACATGAACATCTCAGTGGACCTGAGGACTTTGAGGGCAGTCAGAGTCCTGCGACCCCTCAAACTGGTCTCGGGGATCCCAAGTAGGTACAAATACGACAACAGTAGTGTTTTATGGCAGTGATCGAAGTTTGTTTTAGCTCAACCTCTGTGCTCTGCCTCCAGGTCTGCAGATAGTCCTGAAGTCGATAATGAAGGCCATGGTTCCTCTGCTGCAGATCGGCCTGCTGCTGTTTTTTGCCATTCTCATGTTTGCCATCATTGGCCTGGAGTTTTACAGCGGCAAACTACACAGCACCTGCACAGCACAGTCTGGAATACTAGGTACGGATCACTGATTAGCTTTATCACACAAAAACAGCACGAGGGTCTTACTTTCGGTTTATGGATAACTGACGTTCATGGACATATCACTAATACATGGACACAGGTATGAACAAAGCCAAACTGGCAGCTTTGTCCTGTATAATTAAACACACCACAAAGCTTCATTGTCCAGCCGCAGTTGTCATTAACCTGCAGGCAGATGCTGACAGACTGAAGCTGAAAGGAATGTCTTCTGCCACTGTTCCCTTGTTTTTATAAAGTCCCTCAGCCTCCCTCATTCTTACTCAAGGACAGAGAATAATGCAGCTCATGCAGGTGTGAAGTGTTGACATGTAACAACCTGCGTTTCTGTTCAGAAAACGAGACAGTGGACTCGACCGAGCTTGATTTCCCGTGTGGCACACATCCGTGTCCCCCCAACTACAACTGCAACGATACCTGGATCGGCCCAAATGATGGCATCACGCAGTTTGACAACATCCTGTTTGCTGTTCTCACCGTCTTCCAGTGTATCACCATGGAGGGATGGACCACTGTACTCTACAATGTAAGACAGCCCCCTCTGCATGAAGCTGCGGCCTGAACAGAGATGCGACTGCCCACACACTAGTTATGAAATCTCAGAGAAACGTAACCATGAATAAATAACCTATATTTATAAATATTTATGGATATAAAAATAATCGTGGCTTGTTTCCTCCTGACATATACCAGAAATTGAATGTGTGTATTGTAACATAAATCTGGCAGAAAACTAAAGGGGCCTAAACTAATATTTAGTCAGTGGCACCATTAGCTAATCTGATGGAGCTGTTCCCTGCTTTACCATCCAACAAATCAAGTTGAATTATGGTCACCAAGCAGGATTACACAGGTCTTCAGCATGTAGCATGTAGCTTACCTCCACTTAACACATCTGAACGAAACACAACGATGCTCACCGTAAAAAGCTGATATGATAAAACAGCAATTAAAAAGCTCCACAAGGTCAGAAATGACACGTTTCCCAGAGGGTTTTGTTTTTATTGTTTGTGTTATGCAAGAGCAATATATTTGCATTATATTAAGATTTGCATGTGATTGGTTTTATCAGATGAATAGGAGAACAGGTGAATAGAAAGCGACTTTAGTTTTTATCTGTTTTCTTTTTTCAGATTGCTAGAGCAGCTATTGTCAACACACACACACGTGTAATCTGTGGTTGGCTGCTTGTGCTTTCAGCTTTTATTGAGATGGAGGAAGGCAGATGATTTGCCACAACGATTGTACAGTATTATGTTGTCTACGGTGATGCTGTACTGATGACCGAGGAGGAGCAGATGAGAAACAGGGATGACTGCAACTACTCACCTACAGTAGAGTCCACGGTATCAGCAAACGCTAATGAAGCCAAGTCCTGGAGAATAAATGTGTTTACGTTTGTCATGCAGCGTACGTGAGCAGAAAAATCCGTATCTTCTATTGTTTCTCCAGCCGAGGTAGTATCTCATAGTAGAGATGTGGTTACCTTCTATTTTGGCATCAGCGGCTCAGTGAATGCCTCCACTCCTCCACACTGAGTGTTTCAGGATCGATACACCTAATGTGACTCTTGCTTTAACCCTCAGCAGCCAATTTAACACCTACACTTGAGTGTTTCTGGATCCCAGTGACACCGTGAGTCAAGTCAGCTTAAGCCTCACATGATATTCCATTTAGAGTTTACAACTTTGCTTGTGTGTGTGCGTGCGCTGCAGACTGACGATGCCTTGGGCCCCAGCTGGAACTGGCTCTACTTCATCCCCCTGATCATCATCGGGTCCTTTTTTGTCCTCAACCTGGTGCTGGGAGTCCTCTCTGGGTAAACTCAGCTTTTACCTTTAAACTGATTCAGTCATAAAGATTTGCAGTATAAGGCTTTTGATCATAAAAGTATATTTAATATACAGCATATGTATCAGCTTTTTATTTTTGGGACGTTGTACTTTATTGTCCATCTTCAACTTCTTATAAACATTTCTGTCCAGGGGACAAATCGCTGGCTGAGGCGTCATGTCATACCATGAATAATTCAACAGAAAACCTTGTGTGGAATGTATTTATTGTTGGACTAGTCGGTGTAATCAGAGATCCTCTTCACGTTCGCAGGTGTGACTGTGTTCAAGACATGACCCATATTAGAGACAGATTGCTCACGGCTTTTTATGAATTACCCACAGCACACTGCTTCTCCGGTTTGATGGGTCTGCACTGAAACTCACTTCACGTGTTGTCTCTGTGTTGGGGATGATCAATAATGTCAAGCTTTAATATACGGGTGTGGTTTTCATTACATATGTATTTTCTTTGTTGCCCAGCTAGTGGCACCCAACGCTTGACTTTATGATTTAAAAGGATTACTTATCCATGTCATGGCACCTTAAAGTGCCTTGTCTTACGGAGCCAGCAGCATTTTGGTTTCATGTATCATTCAAAGGTCAAAACAAACCCTGTTACTTCCCCAGGCCACGAGTCCCTGTACGGGCAAAGAGTTAATAATGTGGTTTGATGTGCTTCCTCAGAGAATTTGCCAAGGAGCGAGAGAGGGTGGAAAACCGCAGGGCCTTCATGAAACTGAGACGCCAGCAGCAAATTGAGAGGGAGCTGAACGGTTATCGAGCGTGGATCGACAGAGCAGGTGGCTTTACTCCCAGTCCGAGTCCAGGGAGACCTGAGATTTGGCTCTCGTTGAGAATAGAAAAATCAATATTTCCCTTTGTGCTTTAATCCTGTCAGTTGTGGAACAGAGGACTATGTGATGCAATCGTAGTCTGTCAACTGTTTGTTGAACCACAATGAGCTGTAAATGTAGCCACGAGCGATGCCAGTACATCTGTCTGTCTGAGCCTCTTCTGCTGCTTTCTCACGTCTTATCGCTCCTTGTGCTTTCCAGAGGAGGTGATGCTTGCTGAGGAGAATAAGAATCCAGGGCCCTCCGCGCTCGACGGTAGGAGTTTTCCCATGTTCACTGAATACATGGCCTTTCTCTCAGGCTTCCTATTGCTTTACATTCAGTTTCAAGCTGGCACATGTGCTGCGTAAAAGCTGTTTAGCCAGGTGCTGCTTATTTGTGTGAATTTAGGGCTGACGCACATTTACAGTAAGACACAGATCTGAGTGGAGAAGAAGAGTTACATTCAGTTTGATCTCATTCAATGGAGGCGTAAAACTATGTATATAATAATCACATGTAAACAGAGCAATTCATGGAGTCCAGGTTGGAGCTGCCTACACGCTGTTCACCTGTTTCGCACCTTTACGTCGCTTCAACCATTTCTCACACACAGCAGTTAACAGCACTACTTTCCTCTAGACATGAACACGCGAGTATCTGTTCTGACCCTCTCACCTCTACTGTGACCTTTCCTCCTCGCTAAAGCAGCAGAGCTTTGATTAAATGTTGATTGATTGACAGCTCTCAGAAGGCTCCCAGAGTGGAGCACGGGTGGTGGCTACGGTGAGAATGATCCTCTTTTCTGCTCTCTCCCTCTACAAACTCACCAGTGTTTGCTGAACACACACACACACACACACACACAGAGTGTCACACATTCCCTGTATGAACACAGAAAAACCAAAGGTACAGTATGAGTCTATTCACAGACAACATAAATCGCCTGATGGTCCTCGGCTGCTGTGCTGGGCAGCTCTGATAGCTTTGATTAAGGAGGAAGGGGGTTGAGCTGCGGTTGCCGTAGCTACCACTGATCTGAAAGGCAGCGTGTGCATGTGTGTGTGTGTTGACGGGACTCAGTGTTCCTGCCTTTAGCAAACACTCCTGTGTGCGTGTGCAAATATGGCAAACGCTGGCCACAAGATGGATTCAGTAATCACACGTTAGAGTGAGACAGCACATCAGGGCACGTCGCCACGCTCACGCCAGCATGTGCACACTGCTCGTGAACGACAGCTCTTGAGCTCTACATGTGAGCCATGCATGGATTGTTGACGTGGCCTTGGAGCATGGTTGGTCATAACGAACATCAGGCGCCTGGCATTCAGTTCATTTACCGCAGCATTAACAACCACATTGTTCCCTCTCAGCTACAACCTCAAGGTCCACGCTGGGACGTCTTCCCGTCATTTGCTTCAACCATTATCTCCTCAGTGCTTCATCACAGCTTCCATATTGCCTGCGTCAACCTATGGGTTGTTATAATAAACCACAAGCAATAAGTCAGTTTAGTGATTCATTTGGATGTGACAACTCTCACTGCAGTCATGTTGCCCGAACGTCCGCCTTGTGTTGGTGCTTTCTGTGCTTCCGTTATCATCATCGTGTGTCCACAGTGCTGAAGAGGGCCACAACCATCAAGAGGCGAGGCATGGATGTGCTGCATCAAGGGCAACCAGGGGAGGAGCAATATGGTGACATCTCCTCCGTGGGTGAGTGAGAGTCCATGTGAGCTCTGCTGCGCTCCTTCGTAAGCATCTTTCACATTTCCTCTCTACCTCTCTTCTAGGCATCCCCATGCCCAGAGCAAGCATCCGAAGCGCCAAGCGAGGTCCGACGGCCTACTTCCGTCGGAAGGAGCGTCTCCTGCGCATCTCCATCCGCCGAGTGGTGAAGACACACACGTTCTACTGGACGGTGCTCGGCCTAGTGGCGCTCAACACGCTGTGTGTGGCCATCGTCCATCACAACCAGCCGCTCTGGCTGTCCAACTTTCTCTGTGAGTCGCATTAATGAAATAACGACCAGCGTTCAGACAGTTAACATTGCTTTGTTTTTCAAAATGCTATAGCTTGTGTTTGCTTCTGTTCCAGACTACGCAGAGTTCCTGTTTCTGGCTCTGTTCCTGACCGAGATGTTTTTGAAGATGTACAGCTTGGGCCCACGTCTCTACTTCCACTCGTCCTTTAACTGTTTTGACTGCAGTGTCAGTACAGAGTCTCTGTGTGGCAGTTACTCAGCCTGCTCTCTCCTCCAGTGTTTTAACTAAAGGTCAGATGCTTCGTATCTCCTTAGGTAATCGTCGGCAGCATCTTTGAAGTCCTGTGGGGTTTCTTCAGGCCTGGCACTTCTTTTGGCATCAGCGTTCTGCGAGCACTTCGTCTGCTGAGGATCTTCAAGATCACCAAGTTAGACCCTTTGTTGATCCTTTGCCATCTGTTGGTGTCTTTAACGTGCATGCATAAATAAAAGAGCAATGTGAAGTCAAACAAACATTTGCTTTCTTTCCTGATAACCTGGCCTTCTGTGCATTGTGAAGGTACTGGGCGTCTCTGAGGAACCTGGTTGTCTCTCTGATGAACTCCATGAAGTCCATCATATCGCTTATTTTTCTCCTCTTCCTCTTCATCGTTGTTTTCGCACTCCTGGGCATGCAGCTCTTCGGTGGCAGGTAACAACCACCTACTGTAGAGGCCTGTGCGGTTCGCCTTCCCAATCCATAAGGAAAGGAGAGAAAACATCAGGAAATCTAATCATCCGGGCCGAAAATACGGACTTGGCCTCTGTAGACATTTGGTTGTATGCTCATTCACATACCAAAGGGCTAAAGTGGTTTTAAAACAAGCAAATCGAGGTAGAGAAGCGAGACCTTCAGTATGAGCTGGTCTCTACATTATACAGTAGATCACGCAGGAACATGTAACTTGTCAGATGAGAAGCATGTATTGCTGCTTTAAAAAAAACCTTCACATCTGTTCGACAGGTTCATCTTTGAAGACTACACCCCGACAAACTTTGACACCTTTCCTGCGGCGATCATGACCGTCTTTCAGGTCTGTACTGTACTTCACCCAAGCCCACTAAAGCAAATCCCAGTGTGGAGTACGGGGAGTGTAAGTACTGAGTTCATAGGTGAGTGGAGAACGTCGTGTTTTCTCAGATCCTGACGGGAGAGGACTGGAACGAGGTGATGTACAACGGCATTCGTTCTCAGGGGGGAGTAAAGTCTGGCATGTGGTCCTCCATCTACTTCATCGTGCTCACTCTGTTTGGAAACTGTATCTTTTGTTGCTCGTGCCTGTACTTTAGGGGCCAAGTGTAACCGCGTACCTCCACTTACGCTGAGGTGCCTTAGTACAGATTTATTGTGACTTTTGACAATTATTTGACAATATTCAGAGTTTCACTCTAACTAAATTTAAGCCCCAGTGTCCTAAATTTGCAAACCTTTTGACATTTTGGCGCTAAGCAGATCAAACATCGTGCAGTATGCTTGTGGGAGCTTGAGAGCTCAGGGTGTGTGTTTGGATAATGTCACAGACCAGCTGAGCTCAGAGGTGGACAGAGCTGTAGTTTTACAGCTAAATTAAAACCTGAGATTCTATTCACAACAGCCTACTGTTGCAGATATCATGTTTTTAAGCAGGAAGCTGTGAGTCATTGTTTTGCCTTTTCTGCTTGTCATGGCACATGCACAGAATGAAGGGGGTAAAGACGTAGCTCCAGGCTTTGTATCTGCTGGTCGGTCTGAGGCTGAGCTGCTGCTGTCAGTCCTTAACTCAGCTGTGATCAGACACTCTGCTGAATGTCTTCTTGGCCATTGCTGTGGATAACCTTGCAAATGCACAAGAACTTACCAAGGTAAAACGTTTTACAGTAATTCTGTAGCTGTTAGAACGACGTCCGTCTCTCTACCTGTTTCTCTTTTCATCGCTTTGCTTCCGTTTCATTGTTCAAACGTACGTATGACATGGTTGTTCTCCTGCCTTTTGCTCTTCTCCTCTTTTGTTCAGGATGAGGAGGAAGCAGAGGCGGCATTCAACCAGAAGCATGCTCTCCAGAAGGCGAAGGAGGTTGGACCATTATCCTCCTTCATGTCTTCAGAGTACGTACTGTAGTGACTGACCCCCTCCACTTCGACTTTCTCTCTCTGGCTCTTCCTCCCTCTTTTCTTGTTCATCAGTGTTGCTGTAGAACTAGTCCACGGTGCCAACACTTACCATGTTGCTTTAGCCTCCAGGAAATCCCAAGTATCATTTGGTGCAGTAGCTTTGAACTACTAATCAAATGCAGAGTTAGTCAGGGAGGCTAAGGGTCATAGACGCTGCTCTGTAAGTGTTTGTAGCACTTAGATGTAACTTGGGGCCTGTTTAGAGAACCAGTATCTGCTGTTGTCCCACTGGAGACCCACTGACATGTGTTTACTGAAAGGTCTCCGATCTAGCCCTGTAATTTGCTCCAAATTAAAGTTTCTGTCTCCTTGGTTACCGGGTCCACATCAGGGTGGGAGGAGGATTGTCGTCATGGAGACAGGGTTAGTCAGTGTCCGAATTAACATGGTGTGTGCATTAGCGTAATGAATGTCTGTATCCAGAGCCTGGGTGTCTTTGCTGGAAGTAAAATAAAGTGCGCGGAGGCTTCAGCGAGTTAAAGTCTTCTCCACTGTGAAAAATGTCATTCTCAACGAAATGTGACCTTGTTTCCTCATTGCCCAGGTTTCCCGTTTAAACAGTAGCTTGTTTCTCTCAGGGACTGATTGCCGTCGTAGCTGGTGGAAGTGCATGTGCATGCACAAGAGTGGGGAGCTCTGGCTCAGTATGCACGCCTTGTATTGAGAAACCAGCAGTTTGTTGCATGGGCATGTGGAAGATTTCACAAGATAATGTTGTTGTTGTTATGACATTTCTTGCCTGCTATTGTTGGGATGTGTTTATCGTCAGAAAACGTACTCAGGTGTAACAACATGTGCCTAAAGACAAGGAAGCTGGAGATTAGTGACGCTGTAGTGAGCTCAGGGTCAGGCTCTTGTCAGATTCCATAGAACGGGTTGGAGTAGCACAGGTTGTCGGCACCGGCATCTGTATTCAGAGGGGACACTGAACTTTAAGCATTTCTGGTCTCGTCTCCGATGTCAGCTGGACCTGCCCTCGCTGACCTTGAAGAAACGTGCATGAGCGCTTCTGCTCCATCCGTGATACAGATGCAGCATGTTAGAAGCTGATGATGATTTACGTTGGGAATGCATGCGTCGGGTCAGCATGATCAACGGAAGAAAAGCAGGCTCACTGAGAAAGCTACGGCCCCGTGGCTTCAGTGTGTGCGCACGCTTTCTTCCGCTGTGAAATCTTTAATGCTAGTGTGTGAGTGCTCTGAGGTGGCGGTGGTTGTCAGAGCTGCATCCCAGTGGTGGCGCTTCTGTTCGGCGGGTATTTAAATATGTACCTATCCCCTGTTTGTTTGCTGATGGAGCCCATCTCTGTGTTTTCTTCCTGTTTCCATGCGTTAGCTCAGACCGTCCAACGTCTGAATCTACTGAAAATGTCTGTTTATCAATGTTGTGCTTACTGTTGATGCTATGAATGTTGTTTCATTGTTTCTAATACTGCTGCCATCTTGTTTGTCAGTGTGCCGCTTGACTCCAATGGAGACACACACCAACTCATCAAGTCCATCGAGTTCGGTCACTGTTAAAACCTCAAAACTAAGCCTCGGAAAAAAAATGATGAATGCATATCAGAATAAACAAATATTGCAAAATGATTATTGATCAACAGTATCAATTACATAAGAATTTAATGACTCGTCTGTGCAGGCAGGCATGTGAGGGAGATGTTTGCCATTCGGTGAATAACAAATCCAGAAGAGCTGGTTAACGCCACAAACCCTCTGAATATTCCTGATACTGGTCTTCGCGTTTTATTCGAGGAATGTTTGTTGTGTGTCTCCTGGCCTGTTTTGTCTCTGCTCACAAAAGCACTAATGTCTTGTTTTCAACCAATCGCTCATTGGTAACACGGACCACGCAAGAGTCCACGCTCCAGTAAGTAAAACAGTCTGTTCAGCTCTCTGAATCTCACTAACGTCTGCTTGCTTTTCTCTGAATGGGCCAACGCTGCAGTCTCATCCTGTGTAGCATTCTGTTCACACTCTGTCCTGTACTTCCAAACTCTCCAGTCTTATTTAACTCCACATTTTTATATCTACTCCACTGATTTCTTTCTGCATTTTCCTCCTTTTTGTTCTTAACTCACACAACACACAAGTCCCGGCTTGGTCAGTTTATCACCTCACATCGTCATCGAGCCAGTAAATTGCTTCATGTTGATATGAAATCTTTCTCTGTTGTTCATAAACAGCCTGAACGTCAGAGCCAAGCACTTGCTTTTCATATTGATATTCATTTTTCTGCACAAACATTTTGATTGCTAATTTGATTTTCATTAAACCAAGACTGAACCTAGAAATTAGAATTCTCAGTCCATCACGTCCCATTTAAAAATTATAATTTGAATTTAATTTGCCTTTTGGTAGAGTAAATAAACAGCATGCTGATCAAATTATTTCTGGCCTGTGTCCTTTATTAACAGCACTAGCTAAAATGAAATCTTAAATCACCCTCTATAATTAACATGGTGCTAAGTAATAAGTCATTTTGACATGTTATCATCTCTTTCTGTTCACAGGGGGAGCCGGAGGAGGCGGCCCTACCTGTACAGGAAAAGAGCCATTCACCGCAGCCGGCCTACATACTCCTGCTCCCTGGAGGAGGCCCAGGGTAGCATGAGGGAGGGCCGCCCACCTCCACCACTCAACCCCTCTAACTCTTTCATGTCCAGGAGAGAGAGGAGAAAAAGGATGACCATGTCAGTGTGGGAACAGAGGACCAGCCAGCTGCGCAGACACCGGCAGATGTCCAGCCGAGAGATCCTGTTCAGCAGCCCCAGTGAGGACAAGGACGGGCCTGCGAAACCCCAAACCCAGCACGGACATCCGTCGTCACTGCACCGCAAGGCAATGCAGCACTCGCTGTCTGGGAGTCTGAAGCATCTGGCAGACCCGCTGACCTCCCCGGCCAAGAACCAGGCTTCAGGCTCCTGCGAGTCCAAAGACATGCCTCTGAATGCCACACTTTCTGGTGGCATACCTGAACCCCCGATGTCAGTGCTGGGTCCTACAGATGCACCTCTATCTGACTCTGCTGCCTCTGTGACGGTGCCAGAACCTCCTGAGTCAGAGCCTGCCTCAGAGGGCAGAAAGCTGTGCGTAAGTCAGAGTCACAACACCATCTGTGAGCGGCGGAGCCCCAGGCTGAACGGCGAGCGCCAGCACAGGCCCGTGAAGAAGTTCAGGCCACCAGATAATGTTGATGCGCTGACTCCTGAGATGGGAGGCCATGGTGGCATCAAGGGGAGACGGGCGTTGCATCATCAGGGTGGTGCCAAGAGTCAGGGATCATCTCCAATGAACGGAAGGCACCTGGCAAGTCGCTCGTCCAGCAGCGAGATAAAGAGAAGCCCAGGGAATGCGGAGGAGAAGGAAGTGGAGAACAAAAACACAGAAGAGGAGGCTAAACGTGATGACAGCAGGTGAGACATCAGCCAACTAGTTGTTTGTTAAAGGGGTTCACACATTGGTAGCAGCGGCTGTCACTCTGCATCTACAGACAAGGTGACCAGAACGAGCAGGGGGACGCGAAGCCGTCAGACAGCCAGAGCCACACCGGTGACCATGGTCAGAAGCTGGAGGAGCCTCTTCAGCAGTGTGACACGGCTGTGGACAACAGCAGCGAGAGGGTGTTAGTGGAAGAGCAGGATAAATCCCAGCTCAGCTCCGGCGTGGTCATCGACGTCCCCAACGCTCAGTCGTGTCTGGAGCTCTCCACAATCACAGGTACTGGCACAGCGTGTTAGAAAAGCACTGCCCTGCACACGTCCCTGGGAAAGGATTTGCGTTTAAGGCTTTATCGTCGCTTAAGCCTGTTCCCATAGTTTCCATGTTAACACTCTCACTTCATCAGCTCTCTCTGGACGTTTCCTCTTCTCCTACTTCCTCTCCTGCAGTCAACAGAAAGGACCCTGAAACCTGTAAGTCGGAGAAGGAGGAGGCAGAGGAGACGAGTCCTGTCAGCACCGTGACCCCGAACAGCATGTTCATCTTCAAACCTGACAACCCGTAAGTTCTTATCACTCGTGCGTCTCCTGGGAAACTGGTTGTTTTTGCTGTGACACTCTTCACCGTCTGATCAGTGTGATTCAGTTTGTTGAGCAGCATCCATGTCGTTTAACCCCGTCGGCCTCTTCCTGTCCTGGACGCGGCACCTGACATCTGGCTGCTCTGCTCTCCCTCAGGGTGCGTCGAGCCTGTCACTACATAGTGAACCTCAGGTACTTTGAGATGTCCATTCTGCTGGTAATAGCTGCCAGTAGCATAGCACTGGCCGCTGAGGATCCTGTGACCACGTCGTCTGAGCGGAATAAGGTTTGTTCCTAATGTCGTTGTGCCATTAACAGCAGCAGCTTAACAGAAACGACTGCTGCTGCTTTGGTTACCATCAGTCAGTCTTTATCTGTGCCCCGGGTCTCATAGCTGCCTTAATTTACACTAAGCAGAAAAGTACCAGGGAAAAAACATCCCTTAAATTGTTTTGTAGGAAGCTGCTAATGTGACTTAATGACAGGCAATTAAAGCAATAATGAGCGTGATGATGCCTGAAACACAGTGAACCAGGTTGTTTTTGGAAGAATGAAGCTAATTAAAGACTGAAGGTAAACGACAAGCAGAAGGACTGTTCCCTTTTTTATTGAATGCATTGTATTTGTTGTGGGGTCTTTGACCGAGTGTCTGTCTCCTGTAGGTTCTCCGTTATTTTGATTACGTGTTCACTGGAGTCTTCACATTTGAAATGATTATAAAGGTGAGTTTACTGATGCTCAGAGATGGTGGAACATGTAAATGTGTTTCATTTAGTTTTATTCGTTCCTATTAACCACGTTTAAAACTCTTAAACTCTCACTTTGAAGCTCTTATCTTGTAACTTGCAGATTCCTGAACCGCTGCTTTATGTCTATGGGATGAATGCTCATTAGATTTAGGTTTTCAAGAGCTGGATCTTGAATTAACGATGCTACAGGACTGATTTCGTTGCACAACCTCTCCTTGACCTTAGATGATCGACCAGGGTCTGATCCTGCATGATGGCTCCTACTTCAGAGACCTGTGGAACATCCTGGACTTCATCGTCGTGATGGGAGCACTGGTGGCTTTCGCCCTCACGTCAGTAAAACGTTTTCACGTTGACTAAACATACAGCTCAGTATGTCTAAGCATCCGTGTCTATTTGTATCTGTTGGCACCGTTTTCATTTGGTTTATACCTGTTGATACGTTTCGTGTCTCTCTCTCCGGTTTTCCCATCTGTGGTGCTCATGTGGGAACGGCCTGCAGCAATGTGATGGGGTAAATGTTTATTTCTCTCGGAATTAACCATCTTTAAATGTACGTTATCGGGAGCAGTAGAGTAAACGTCACAATGGGTAAATAAATAGCAACGTCGTTGTCTCAACTGTAACACTAGTGGCTCTGCTCTGTGTGAACTTTACATCCTGTTCATCTGTGCAGAAACAACAAAGGGAGAGACATTAAAACCATCAAATCTCTGAGAGTGTTGCGTGTCCTCCGACCACTGAAGACCATCAAGAGGCTTCCTAAGCTCAAGGTCAGAGATGCTCCTTCTCATAGTGGTGATGTTTCCACGTTTGATTTGTTCAGGTCTGTCAATTTCTCAACAAGCCTGTGTTGTTGGATGGCAAACAATAAGAGCTGTTTATGTGCTGTTTTGCAGGTGTACCAACCTAACCTGTTGATGTGGTTTCTCTCAGGCATCAACTGCTCAATGAAATATGAGCACATGAATTAATAAAAGCTTTATTCTGCATGCAGACAATGTGGTGAATGAAATCGTGTGTTGTTTGACCTTCCCCTCATGGTTCCCCCCGCAGGGCCTCTGACCTGCCTCCTTTTCACTCAGCTCAGCTTCCTCTCTTCCAGGCTGTTTTCGACTGCGTGGTCACGTCTCTGAAAAACGTCTTCAACATCCTGATTGTCTACAAACTTTTCATGTTCATCTTCGCCGTCATCGCTGTGCAGCTTTTCAAAGGGAAGTTTTTCTACTGCACCGACAGCTCCAAGGACACGGAGAAGGACTGCCAGTAATGCGTTTACTTCTTAGAGCGCTTCGCTCTCGCTGGCTCGTTACGTACACATCTAACTGCCTTTGTGTCTTTCTGAGGGGTTACTACATTGACTACGCGAAGGACAAGAAAGAGGTGAAGCGACGGGAGTGGAAGAGGCACGACTTTCACTACGACAACGTCATCTGGGCCCTGCTCACCCTCTTCACCGTGTCCACCGGAGAGGGGTGGCCTCAGTGAGTGTCTCATCCTGTCCAAGAAGACCCATCCTGCTTATCAGTTAAATTTTAGGATGCTCATTAGTTTTGATGAGCATTATACCCTTTTAACATCCATCTTGTTCCTCCGTAATGGTCAAATCTAACCTTTGATGAAGGAAAGATAATGGATGTGATCAATTTAACAACGATTTTGCCTTTCATTATGTCAATATAAGGTTACAACAATATTTCACTGACAGCTTTTGTGGGTTTGTACTGTTCCAGCCCTCGGTAATGGCCAGTAATTGGCATTTCAACCCCGCCCTGGTGGAAAAATATTTGACACAAAATGAAGCAAAAAAAGGAAATGGTTGTGTCTTAGTTTCGATCCAGCTCCTGCTTCTTCAGGGAAGCGCTGGCGGATGCCTGCTCATGTGGGAACGGTCTAATCCCCACTTCCCGTGACTCTGTTCCTCTAGGGTCTTGCAACACTCCGTAGACGTGACGGAGGAGGACAGAGGCCCGAGCCACGGCAACAGGATGGAGATGTCCATCTTCTACGTTATCTACTTTGTGGTCTTTCCTTTCTTCTTCGTCAACATCTTCGTGGCTCTCATCATCATCACCTTCCAGGAACAAGGGGACAAGATGATGGAGGAGTGCAGCCTGGAGAAGAATGAGGTGAGGGAATGAAGGATGAGACACTTCCTCTCTGATGATGATGGGACATCAGTAGAGGTGGGAGTGACGTTGCTCATTAGAACAATGACATAAAGAGTTTTCCACCCTGTTTGTCCACTCTTCATTAAATGTAGTTTGTGCATCAGCTTGTTTACGCGTCTTGCTCTTTGCTGCTCTTGTTTCGTGTCTTTCAGAGGGCGTGCATAGACTTTGCCATCAGCGCCAAGCCTCTGACCCGTTACATGCCCCAGAACCGACACACGTTCCAGTACCGACTGTGGCATTTTGTGGTGTCGCCTTCTTTTGAGTACACCGTCCTGGCCATGATAGCGCTTAACACCATTGTGCTGATGATGAAGGTGAGAAAACCCGACAGAGAACGGAACAAAGACCCAAACGGCACAGTGACCGGTGCTAACTCCACCTCTGTTCTTCCGCTCTTCTGACTTGTTCCCACATCGAAAACGCATCTGGTGTTGCTCCGTGTCTGCTTATTCTGTTTTTAGCTTAGAGCTGAGCCTGTCGGACGGTGAGACAGGCCGACACAGGTGACTCAGCCTGGATTAAATATTGATTGAAAATGTCCGGGGGCAGCTATTTAGCAGGACCTCATTAACTGTGGCTGCTGCCCCCAGAGGAATGGCTCCTTTTATAGTGCGACAGATGGTAGGTGCCCAGACTGAGGCACTATTTATGGGTCTGGAGGAATCTTCCATCTTCCATCAACCTGTAGCTCTGAAAGGGTGCAGGCCTGAAGCTCACAGTGATGTGACAGGTGTCATAGGGTTCGTCTGCAGTGAATTGATTAGGGAATATTCAGCTTTTTATTGCAGTAGTTTAACCTGTGCTGCCTTTCTGTTTCAGTATTACTCTGCCCCGCTGACGTATGACACAGTACTCAAACAACTGAACACAGCCTTCACTGTGCTCTTCTCTGTCGAGTGCGTCCTCAAGATCTTGGCCTTCGGTTTTCTGGTGAGAGGAAAGCACAACTCAGCAACTCCTACATCCTCTTTAGCGACTCTAAGCATCTTCCCTGTTTTTACAGAACTATTTCCGAGACACTTGGAACATTTTTGACTTCATCACTGTCTTGGGTAGCATCACAGAGATCGTGGTGGACTTGCGGGTAATAACTGAGGGATTTAGAGAGTGTCTCTCTGCGCGTTGATGGTTTCTCGTAGACATGAATTCTGTTTTCCTCTCCTTCCAGTCTGATAAGTTTAACATGAGCTTCCTGAAGCTGTTCCGAGCTGCTCGGCTAATCAAGCTCCTGAGGCAAGGTTACACCATCCGGATCCTTCTGTGGACGTTCGTGCAGTCCTTCAAGGCTTTGCCCTACGTGTGCCTGCTCATCGCCATGCTCTTCTTCATCTATGCCATCATCGGCATGCAGGTTAGAAGCAGACAAGAGACTTGATGAGCGTCTCTCCTTCAGCAGGACTCAAAGCGGCCCCAGAAGTCGTTCACGTGTTTTTTTTGTATTTGTGGGAATCAGGTGTTTGGAAACATCAAACTGAACGAAGAGACTCACATTAACCGGCACAACAACTTCAAGACCTTCTCTGGAGCCCTGATGCTGCTATTCAGGTAGAACTGAAAACAGTCACATTATTTGCCGCATCTGGCCTTAGCTTATGTTAAGGACGTTAAACACAACGACTTTCTAGATGCCTTTTATACGTGAGTCTACGTGCGCTTGTTTGTGTACAACGTGCGTGTCCAGGAGTGCCACAGGGGAATCGTGGCAGGAGATCATGCTGTCGTGTCTGGGAGGTCGGCATTGTGAGGTGGACCCGTCGCTTTCTGCTGAACACGAAGGCACCTGTGGCTCTGATTTTGCCTATTTCTACTTTGTCTCCTTCATCTTCTTTAGCTCGTTCCTGGTAAGACAAGGGAAGCAGAGCGTGGATCATGCACCTTTGCTGTTTTCTAGTTTAAAATTTCCACGTTTATTGAAACGTGTGGATGTCAGAGCTTGTCCTTGTTTGTACTCTGCCCAGATGCTGAACCTGTTTGTGGCTGTGATCATGGATAACTTTGAGTATCTGACCAGAGACTCGTCCATCCTCGGACCCCACCACCTGGATGAGTTTGTGCGGATCTGGGGGGAGTATGATCGGGCTGCATGGTCAGTGTTTCAACACCGTCTCTACCCTTTAAACGCGTAGTAAGGTAGTACAGTACATCATTTGAATAATTTGGTATTTACCGTTGCTGATGCCAGCGAGTGCAGTTAAGCAACAAAACTAGATCTTACCGTCATGAAACCTGCTCACAGCCAGAGTCGACTGTAGAGAATAAAATGATCCTTTGCAGTTTCTGTGACTCGTGTTATAAGTGGAATACTGTCGTGGATAAGTAAAAACAAACTGACGCCTATACAATTACCGTGAATCCTAATTCGTTATGACATATTTTTCTGTTTCTTGCTTCTTGTTGCTGGGACAAACACTGTCTAAAACGTCTAAAAGATATTTTGCGGCGTCTGAGCAGTTGACACTTGCCAGTAGCCCTTACTACAACTATTATTACTGCTTTCGCCTTAAAAGGCTGTGATGGATAATTTTGCTGTTGAACTCAACCAGACGACTGAGCTTTCCTTTATCACACCCTGCCTCTCGAGTCTGTAATCACACAATCACACAAACTAAAGACATGTATGTCCTTTCCAGTGGTAGGATCCACTATAAGGAGATGTACAAAGTTGTACGCACTATCTCGCCTCCCCTGGGCTTTGGAAAGAACTGCCCGCACAGGGTGGCCTGCAAGGTTTGGTTTCCCCATGTCAACATCCCCTGCCTCTACCTCTTTCATGTGGGACCTGACTTCCTCCTATTCCTCGTTTCCTTCCCTCCTCCTACTTTCACCGCTTGCTTGACCGTTAGGGGTGTGTTACTCAGGTCAAAGAATGACGACACTCCAGCCTCAGGGTACTAAGGCACAGGACTTCACCCATTCTCGCAGACCTGTGACTAAACAGACACGCTTCTGATTGAAGCCCTTTTCTGAACGCGTAAAGCTGTCGGTGCAGTTGTGAAGCAGTTTGGGGGAAGCCTGGATCTTTCTACCTCCAGGATCTGGCTAAGAGATTTTTTTTTCACAATGTACTGTAAGTATTTCATACTAGCACCAGATCCAGTGAGGCTGTCATTCCTTTGCTCATCCTGTCCCAGGTTTTCTTTTCCCGGATTTCTATGCCCTGTTTGCAGCATAGAAAGAATACAACCTGTTTTAGTTATCCTGCTTACTCTCTCCCTCGTGTGTATGCCTTAGAATAATCCTTTCTCTTTTATCTTCTCCGTTATTTTACCCTTTTCTCCCCTCTTGTGCTCTTTTCCTCCTCCGTGCCATGGGAACACACTTCCCCATGACTCCTCCCTTATTTAAACTCCTCCGACGCCATCCTTCTCCCTGCCTTCCATCCTCTCCTCCTCCCTTCCTCTTCTTCATGGCTACCTGGCGCCCCCAGTGGTCGTATCCATTACACTGACATGTATGAGATGTTGACCAACATGTCACCACCTCTAGGCCTGGGCAAGAAATGCCCCTCCAAGGTGGCATATAAGGTAGATTAACCACTGGAGACTAGCGGGCACCGCCTTGGTTCTAACCAATGAGGATAAGCTCGTTTGCTCTTCTTTCTGTTGGTTATATGACGCAGTCTTGCTTGTTGAACCACTCCCAGTGTTTTTCGGTGGCAGCTGTATAGTGCTACATTAATGATTTGCCTGCTTTGCTTTGCATCTCGGCAGACAGATAAGACTTGACATGAAATTCTTGGTGGACTTTTATTTTTCCAAGCTCGATAGAAGACCAACACGAGAAAGTTGTTAAACATCTACATGCTCAATCTTGTCCTTTTTGTGGATGTGTGCTGTACAACGTTATGGTGTCTTTCGTGCGTCTCTGTTTCTTACATTTCTGTCTGCATGTGCCTCCTGCCACAGCCCAGTCTGACATCTGTGTTTAATGTTATGTGGGAAATGTGTTTGTGTGTGCGCCTGCCAGCATGCGCCGTCGCAGATGACTGATGTTCTCTTACTGCCCAGCGTCTTGTGTGAGTTTTATCCTCTTTTATAAAACCAGATAGAAAGCACACGTGTTTATTCCAGAAGGACAACAGGGGCCGTGCGTTCACTGGAGTTTGTACATTTTTGTTTTCTAATCTCAAGGTAACCAAGACAAAATGTGACCTATTATTCTTGCATTTATTGAAAATATTTTTTGTTGTGAAAGACTTACATGCCTGTCCTCTTTGTCCTCCTGGAGTGATGCGAACTGTATGTCTTGATAGTTGTGAACTGTGACCCAGAAAGGCCATGGTTGCTCATAAAGGTCAGGATTTCATTATAACATTAGAAACTCACTTCTAGTTATACTGTACTTTGAAAACCCTTAGTGGATGTTTGCAGTCGTGTCAGCTCTGAGCTGCTCACCTGTCTCTAATGAGCTGTGGTCTAGGTAATTGATCAGGAGTCATTATGAGCCACTGCAGCTTGTCTGGGCTTGTGTAGTTGTTTCTCTGTTTGCTGTTGTGCTGGGTTCTGTGTGACGTTGCTGTTTTCTCCGCTGTCACCAGCGACTAGTCCTCATGAACATGCCCGTGGACGACGACATGTCCGTGCACTTCACCTCCACCCTCATGGCCCTTATACGGACTGCCCTCGAGGTCAAGATAGCCAGAGGTTAGAGCACATGTTGGAACGTTTCTAACGTGCATTTAATGCCAAGCATCTAATAATTTGACTCATATGTCTCCTCGTGTCTGTTTTGGTTGTTTCTCACCAGGAGGGGAGGACAGAAATCAGATGGACCTGGACCTGCAGAAGGAAATCAGCGTCATCTGGCCGCATCTCTCGCAGAAGACGCTGGACCTGCTGGTTCCCATTCATAAAGGTGTTGTGTGCCTTTACACTGCAAAAGTCAAACATGTAGACGCTAGAAAGGAGCTGCTAGATGATCCTGGTCAGGTGAGATCCTGCGTGTGGCTTGACAGTCTCTGCTTCCTCCTTCTCAGCAAGTGACCTGACTGTAGGGAAGATCTATGCTGCCATGATGATCATGGACTACTACAAGCAGAGCAAGGCCAAGAAGCTCAGACAGCAGCTGGAGGAGCAGGTACTTTCTGTGACATTTTGCCTTCGCTGCTCGTTTCTGTTTAAGGAGTGTGTCTGTGGCTTGTTTCAATGCGTCTGTGTCTTTTCATCTTCGTAGAAACACGCACCTATGTTTCAGCGTATGGACGCCTCCTCCCTGCCCCAAGAAATCCTATGCAACGCCAAGTCCCTGTCGTTCCTCCAGCACAGTGCTGGATCAGCGCTGTAAATACTCAACTTCCCATCTTTCATACACTTATCCTCTTTATGCTGGTTGCAAGTGTTTGTGGTGGCACAAAGATTAAAAGTTACGTCTTTCATCTATACTGTTCATATTTATGACCAATAATAGTAAGTCCTGTACATACATCATTGCTGCACTTTCAGCACCAGGGGAGGTTTCGTGGCTCTCAGCCCCATCTCTCCCCAAGAGATGTTTATGCAGCCGGCGTCTCGCTCCAGGGATGAGAAGGTCGAGGGGGAGGACGGCGACTACTGTTCAGCCTATCACCCGTACCAGCGCCCACATCAGCACCGCCGCCATTTACACACACTGGTAACGGCAGCGTTGGCAGTCTCCAGTGTCAGCAGTAAAGCAATGACGTAACGCTTTCCTTTCCTTCTGTGGTGTTTGTGTAGGTGCCGGACGTCGTAGAGTACAACCAAATGATGCAGCAAGCCAGACAGGAGCCAGCAGTGACTAAATCCCCTCAGCGCACGGCATCTATCAGAGCATCCTCCATGCCCAGACTCGCTGTTGATCCACAGGTGAATGGAAAGATTATTCTCATCAGTTTTCATTGCACAGTAAATCTTGCTTTATTTACAATAAGTAGTAAATTCTCTCTGGTTTCTGCACGTTTTTATTTGTGTGTGTTTTTTTATCATGTATGTTTGCAGCCTGGCATGTCAGCCGACAGTAACCTGATGAAACGCTCCTTCTCCACCATCGGAGATCAGTGTGTGAACGGTCTCTGGCAGGAACAACACTCTCTGGAGAGAGTCAGTCCTGAGGGCACATACAGGCCTCGTCAGAGGAGCTACCGAGGTCACGTCATTATTATTATGTAGTTATTGCAGTTTTAATGTAACGTTTGAAGACTAGTTTCTTCTGTGTACTGGGGAAAGTTCTCTCAAGAAAAAACGAAACATACTCATTAAATATTAGCATAGCACTGTTTTATTGAGTACAGATAATGTTTTTTGGGGGGTATGATCTCTGATATGTATATGGTGAAAACAGCATTGAATTAATTAGATATTGTAGCGTTTTCAAACCACTGAATTCTACACAACTTTCAGGTCCAAAAATCAACCACAGAGAAACGTGTAGTCATGAGAGAGGTCGATCGAAGGAACGACGCCACCTGCTGTCCCCTGACGTGTCTCGATGCAACTCAGAGGAGCGAAGCCGAAGCCGGGACCCTTCGAGCGAGAGGAGACGGTCCCCTTCACCCAATGAAGGGGGTGTTCACACTTTACAGAGACAGGTGGGAGTCAACAGGGCTGAAAGTATGCCGCTAAGCACCAGCTCAAACCCAAGTAGTTCTGGAAACTAAACAGTAATTGGAGAGGTGATCCCCAGCAGCGTCTCGTTTGCTCTTGTTGTATTTGCAGGTGAATGCATCAGGCAGCCCTGCTCACTCAGACTCCAGTACTCCTCGTAATCGACGCCAGCTACCCCAGACGCCCTCTCGCCCGCGGCCTTACATCTCCTATTCCCCTCTGGTCTGCCAAGCCCATCCCCCTCCCACAACAGCAACCTCCTCTGAGGGTCAGACCCAGCCTCAGGATGGGACTATTGGCTCCACGGAGTCCTCATGGAAGGTTGAAAAGGAAAGCGTGGCCAGATCTGGAGGTCAAGGGTCATCTGGGGGTCAGGCTTCAGGACCAAGTCATCAGGCTTCTCACCACTACATCTCAGAGCCCTACCTCCCATTCCATGAGGATGTTAGCAGTGGCGAGGCAGGCGACGGGCCGGAGACGCTCACGTTCGAGACTGCCATCGCAACCAGTCTGGGACGGGCCAACGCCATCAGCTCTGCCCCACAGCTCAGACACTCATGGCAGGTTCCCAATGGCCATTTGCGGAAGCACTTGGGCCAAGCGAGTCCAGCAGGAGCCAAGGAGCTGCTAAGTGACACAGACGAGGACGATCACTGCTAAAACCCAGAGAGGAAGAGGATACACAGAGTGACTGGGCATCTCAGCTCCGATGGCACCACGAGGTCGTGGGAAACTGCATCCTCAGCAACAGTAGCATAACAGTCAGCACCGAGCACCACTGCTGTTTATCTGGATACTTGGATGTCTGTCTGCAACGAGTCTCTTGTGTGTTTGTTTACATGTGCGCTCTGAAAAGAGAAAATCTGCCAAATCAAAATAAAAGCCGAGACTGACAGCACCAAAAGTAGCTCCGCCCGTTGCCAAACCTCCCCACACAACTGAGTTTTGTTTGTTATACGAGCAAACGGCGGTGAGGTGTTGAGCCAAGGCATCCAATCCCTTGAACCCAACACACTGACATACAAGTGCTTTGTGTAGGTGAACGTAAAGGTAGCATGTATAAATGTCACACCGTGAATGTATTTTAGCTTCGGCTGTTACAGTCGGCTCACGAGAGAAGGTCACCGTTGTCTGTCCTGTGCGTAGTTAGAGTAGCAGTGAGACTGAGGACGATTCAGCCAAATTTAGCCGGTTTACAACTGGCAGCCAGCCATTTGCAATAGTTCCTGTTTATCCACATGCACGGGCATTAAACATCCACAGCGATGAGTGGCCAGTCACCTTTCTGCCCTGGGAGACAACAGGAGTGTGCAGAGAACAGAGTTTTTAACTCAGGATAGTGGATCAGAGGTTTTGTTATGTATTAACTCTTATTGCTCTTTCGTTCTTGGACCTGCTGTACAGTAAACACCACATGCTCGTCTTCACCTTTCCCCCGTCGGTCAGTCGCACGGATGCGATTTGGGGATTTCACACAGCCGCTGGTGTTTTGTGAGACAGTTTGGGTGAAGCCTTGGACGTCTATTGTGTGGTTAACCACCGCCGCTGTTGTGTTTGAAAGCTGACTAAAGCCATTTCCTTCCTGTACATAGAGCTGAGGATGTGTCTTCTTCAGGATGTGTTGCCTTCTGTCACGTAATGATTGGTGAGAAATGTCCTTCAGACATGCTGATGCAACTGCGTTTCACACCGCGGAGGCTTTTCTACAAGAGGAATCACAGCAGCATAGTTTGTGTCTTTGTTTACCACCGCTTCCATCGCACTGAAGCGCTTTCTGTGCTCGAGGAAATTGCCGCATGCATGAGCAGAAAAGACGTGTGGAGGATGTTTCTTAGAGCTGTCTGGTTTTTAACACATCTGATGCCAACTGGGGTTTTTGCTATTAAAATAATTCCAACGCATCAGGCAGGGAAATGTTTACGCTTTTAGATTTAACTCAGTATGTTACAACAATTAAACATTTGCTGTTTCCCCTAAAAATATGACGTATACTTATATCATGTGCTGCTATGTTGATCTAATATGTTGAGTTTGTTTTTGAAATGTGAACACAGGAGTTAGCAGCTGGAGCCAGCGCTGACGACAAGGCTCACTTTATATAACACACTGGTTAAGGCTCCTGCCTGCTGTTCATAGAGTTTAGTATGTGCAGCCTAGGATTTAAACTTGATCTGTGCAGAACGGACTAACCTGTGGAAATCTCTGTCAAGTCTGGATTTACATGTAGATAGAGAAGCTTTCTGGTATATAGGAAAAGATGTACAAAATAAACCCATGTTTAATTCATTCGTTTCTATTTCCTTTGAATCATGATGCCTGTCTGCGACTTTAACAAAAGAACTGTTTACGGATCACTTGTCATGATTGTATTGGGCGATATGTTCATGTACTTAATTTGTGCTTTAAGGTAGCGAGTCCATAAGTTAAATAAACACCTAAAGGACCGTATGGCAACGAACACGTTTAAGAAGATCTCTGATTCCCAACTTTGCTTCGAGCCTGGTCTCACGTCATGTTTGAAATATCTCCCAAACGCAGACATGAAAGGAAGGATGTGATTGTGTGTGTGTGCTCACGTATTCCCCAAAGCCACAGGTGCAACAGATTTTAGGGAGAAGCCGAGCAGGGATATAGGTGAGATCTCCTGCTTGTTGAGAGGACAGAACCTAAGCCGCGTCAGAGTCCTAGTCCCGTGATGTCTTCATACATATTCAGTTAAATCTGTCAGTATTAGAAAAAGAAACGACTAAAAGTGTAGATGATGTTTAGAATGATTTAGCTGTTGTGTCTTATAGTGACCGGTATAAATATTTAGTTTCTGTAATAGTTTCTAAGATGAACCAAGATGACACTTTGCATGTATTCTGCTGTGAACAACTCTTGTTACATCAAGTTTTTAATCACTGACACTGTGGAGGTAAGATTCTAGCTGCCGTTAGTATGTTGACCCTTTAAAGCCATTTGTGTCATATTTGATACACAACTTGCTGAGAGAAAACCTGAATTTTCAATACCTTACCAACATTTGTTTTTGTATCCAAAAATAGATTTTCTGGTAATTCTTTGACGTGTCTGGCTTTAAAGGGTTAAGTGACAGCAGCACGTCACAAACCTTGTCTTCTTAACACTGCTACACACGTCTCACAACCTGTTAGCTCCACTCAGCGACAGTAAACACCTCCTGCTTATTAACCTGCATCACACACGGTGCTTTATCACAGTCGTCGGTTGGTTTCCTTGGTTTTTTTTCAAGACAAACAAAACAACGGGGTAGAAATTAAAGTGTAGACACTTGGTCCATCAGTAGAACAGGTGGTTGAAATGTGTAATTATTAACATACTGTATTTGTTCCTGTGTGTTACAAATTAGAAACTGCTGTAAAGCAGGGAGTGTCTCAGCTGCTTTGAGCTTTTCAGCCACTCCGTCTTATTGTTGCTTGCAGATTACAGACTTGGGAGACGCTGGTCGTTCTTTGCTGTGTGTAAAATTCTTCCTGGTCTGTCTGAGAGGTTTCCTCCTGCTGATCTGTTTAGACGTACAACTGACTGGGGCAGAGCCTCTTCCTGTCCGTCTGGAGCAACAACTCTGCGCTTTATGGCAGACATTTCAGGGAGTAGCTCCTTCACCACACAAACCCAGCTTCACCTCACAGGCCTCCTCGGGCAGCAGCCGCTCACTCCTCTGGTCCTCATGTCACATTCCTCACCTGGGCCACAGTTCTCCCCTCCTGGCCCCGGACAACAGAGGAGGATGGGCTCGAGGTGAAGGGCAATGGCAAGTGGAGGAAAACAGACGATGATGCCTTCATTGATTAATTTGTTGCAGAGTTTACAGTAGCAGTAGATTCATTCTATTAAATATACAGAACTGGAGGAACTAGACCTAGATTCCAGGCACCTGTCTCCTGCCTGGACCTTCTGCAGTAGTCTGTTGCAGAAGACTACTCAGGCTTCTGCCTGAGGGTGGACGTGGTGACATGGAGCGTACAGCAGACAGAGGTCGGGAGGCTTTTGAAGCCTGCGTGAGCTTCACTACATGTCAGACGCGTGGTCAGCCCCACAGCCAGTGGCATCACTCCTCTGGGGGGGTTGAGTCCAGCTCCTCTGGGAGTGTTTCAACAAGACTAACAACCACGAGCATCACAGTTGGAGGAGACGTTTATCTGACGCCATGCAGGCTGCTGTTGTGGTGCTGCTGCTACTGAGCTGCGTAAGTGCGTCACCTTGAATATTATTTCAGAGCATTTAATGGCGTCGGGATAATTTTAAGTTTTGTCTTTGAAGTACTGGTGTTTTTTTTTATATTTAATTGTACGTGTTACAGGTCCTTCGTTAGGACTTTTTATTATGTTTGCATTTCTTTCTATTAAATCTATTGCCAGTGAATTGCTCACATTATTTTGCTGCTTGTAAACCTATATTGAAACGTGTTTATTATTTGCTTGTTTACTGAATTGCTTTGTTGAATATATCCCTCTTTTATAGCTATAAGCAAATAATCTGGGAGAGAAAAAAATGATAGACCATTAAGAAGGGAAGGCAAAAACTGAAACAACTGAAAAGTTGTCATGCATGGATCCAATTGATTTGTTTTTAAAAAAAAATGTTAAAGTAACCCTGAGCCCATACTGTAAGTGTAGGACTCTAATTTCTGACGCCCCCTGGTGGCAGGGTTTAAAATAAACGGAAGAAAAAGCATTCACTTCATTGGTGGTTAATGAGACGACACAACACACTGCCACCAACACTAATCTATTATTATTCGGTTTTTACAGATTTTTTTATTAGGAATATTGTTTTCCTTTCTGGAAAACCGTCCTTTAACGCTCTCTCCTAGAAATTCTCTCTCTCTCTCTGTTTGCCGATGGAAAAACCAGGAGGTGATTTTTTTTACATGTTAGTGTGAATTTATGGTCCTTCATGATATTTATCCTGAGAAGCAGGATGTCTCTCTGTGGAAACCACACAGGAAAGATTCATCTACAAAAAGAACGTTTTCTTGTGTCTAGCAGAAACATTTTTCGAATCAGTTTATGTGCCTATATATATTCTTTTATCACCATGTGGCCCTGGAGAGGGTGAGCAGTTCAGATGAGGGGTGGATGGAAACAGTATGTTACTGAAGGTTTACTGGACATCTGCTTATTTACCTTTCACAGGAGGCTGGAGCTGAGATAACCATTCAGCCTGAGAGCAGAGCATCATCCACAGCAGAAAATCACGCTGAAGGCCTTACTGTGACGACGCCAAGGCCAGAGACTCTGAGCAAGACACCTCCTGCTACGCATAACGAAGATGGAGACGCCTCACCTGCAGTGACCTCACACACCAACACGGACACCCAGACCCAACAAATCACTGTATGTAAGGAATCGGTTGAAGGGGGCACCGAGGATCCACAGGATGTGTCTCTGAATGGAAATGAGTCGACGTCTAATTTACACTCGGACATATTAGAAACAAAGAATCAAACATGGAGCACAGAGAACGGTGTGACAACCAGAACTCATTCTGTCAAAGAACCGCAGCCTGAACAAAAACACACGCTGGACGTTACGGCTGAAGGGGGCTTTAACAAAGACGACAAAACTTCAGGGGTCACTTCAAGCCCCAACACCCCAACTCAAAAGGTCACGTCTGAAAGGTCAGGCCTTTTAGTTTACTTGGCCACCAGCAGGTTCCGTTCAGCCGAACAGGAAGTCGCACAGACAGGGAAACAGGAGGCAACACAGACTCTGGTTCCACCTGTAGGTTCAGCAGCTCCATTAGTCCAAAAGGCAGGAGGAGAAAGTGAATCACTAAAGGACGCCACACCTGAACCAAGCCCAACACCAAACCCAGCTGTTATAACTACCACACTACAAAGTGGACAAGCGTCAGATAGCAGCGCTTCACCAGGTGACGTGCAAGAAAAAGAGGGAGAGCCGCTGTCAGACAAGGAGCGTGACCGCGAGGCAGGTGGATACGAGATACATCCCAGAGCCGACATGGGAAAAGGCCGCCGTAATGAATCCGAGGCCAACCAGCCACCTGCAAACACGGCCGCACATCACACACCACTCAGACCTGGGAGCAGAGGTCAGAGGGTAAGAGGCTGATAACTTTATGCTGTAATCAACAGTCAACTGTCAAATCCACTTTGTGGCATTTAGAGGCTGGTACTTTCAGGATATTTTAAACATTCCTCACTCAGTAATGCAAGAGAACATCAGTAACTCTGAATTTCGTCACCCTGAACTTTTCCTCAGGGACTGCCGGGTCCACCTGGGCTTCCAGGACCACCGGGACCTAAAGGAGACAAAGTATGTGCTAGATTATATATCTACGTTATATGCCCAAACTCATATTCTTAAAGTCAGATTGTGTGTGTGTGTGTGTTGCTTGCTTGACTCCTTCTTCCTCTTCTGCCAAGACGGCTTAATGCGTCCTGTAGTTGAATTAAAGGATTCTTATTCAATTTTCTCAGGGCTATCAAGGCATCATGGGCAGGACTGGACGCACAGGATACAGCGGCCCCGTCGGTCCTCCTGGGATACCTGCCATAATCGTATTTAAAACCTCTGAAGAAGAATGGGAGGCTTTTAAGGTGAACTGCTGCTGCGATCTACACCAGGCCAAACTCCCGCTACGTACTGTACTATGTAATGTACTAGTATGTTTAAGGGCCATTTGTGATGTTTTTGAATGTTTGCAGAAAAAGAAATTCTACAAAACGTTAGTGTCTTCATGGCCGGTAGGTGATTTCTATGCAATATTTTTTTTCCTTTAAAAAAATTCTGCACAGCCACTAAACAGTATTTCAGTATAAGAACATTCTGTATTATTGATTTTTCAAAGGTCAATGTGTAAATACTGATACCATATGTGAATGTACTGAGTACAGGCAGCGGTTTGTCCACACACGTTGTGTTTAAGGTTAAAAACTCTGTTTTCCTCTTCAGAAACTTAAAGGGCCTCCAGGGCCTCTTGGGCCTCCAGGGCCCGATGGACCAATTGTAGGTGGACTTACTTTACTTTAAAGGCTTCATGATGGCAAAACTAAATGCAAAGCACATTCTAAGGGTTCCTGTGGCTCCTATTTTTATATTCCAGGGGTTGCCTGGATTTCCTGGAAAGCAAGGACAAAAGGGACTTAAAGGGAAAATTGTGAGTTTTGCACGGAAAGTTTTATTTGCTAACTTTGCAGTACCTTGCAAAATTACCCACACCCTTTAAACCTGTCCACAACTTGTGAAGTTACAACCACAGATGGATTTTAAGCCACAGACTGACACAGAAGACTGAGAAGTGAAAGGATGATAATGATAAATGAGTAAATAAATATCTGAAGTGTTTGTATTCAGGCCTGAAGGTACAACTGCAGGTCTTTGGGGGTATGTTTCTACCAGCTGCACATGCAGAGAGTGAATTGTTTTTGCATTATTTTGTTTATTCGTCTTTGCAAAAATTGATGGAAAAGTGTCTGTGAATGGCAGTAATCAAGTCTTTCCACAGATGCCCAATTGGATTTAGGTCTGGACTTCAAGTGGACCAGCCTAACACATGAAGATGCTTTGATCTAAACCAAAGCTTCACCTCGTGCTTTGAAGCATGAAGCCGTATTGTGTCATACATTCAATCCCCCTGAAACGGATGTGTTTTGTCATGTTAATATAGACGTGGTTGTACATGCTGTATATTTAATTTGGATCTAGGGCCATGCTGGGCCACATGGGATGCCTGGTCCTGAGGGCCGACCAGGAAAGGATGGGGCCCCTGGAAAAGATGCTGAGCCTGGTCCACCAGGTTTAACTGGAGAGCAGGTAATGCTGTTGTGTATGTTTTATGGGAAATAAATACATAGAGACTTACATGTGTGGTCATGTTTGACACATTTAAGTTGTGCTTGTCCTGTTAGGGTCCCAGAGGCTACAGAGGAGAAAAGGGCATCAAAGGGGATCTGGGTGAGTTGGTAAGAGTGGCAAAGACTTTTATAGGGATCTATTATTATGGAGCCCCCAGTTTATATAGTGATGGTCTAAACGATCAGCCCCATGAGACTATTAGAGGTTTCTGACAATTCTGCCCAACATTCACGTCATTCACAACACGTCTGAGGTTGTGGCGTTTTCTGTTCCTGACGACTTGTTAGTAAATGCGAATGGTACATAGCTTTGTCACTGTGCTCCGTGGTCGCTTCTTTTTTCATGGTTTCCCTGACTGGTAGGGTTATGAGGGAGAAGCTGGACCACAGGGAAACAGGGGACGAAAGGGAGGAAAGGTCAGCGTCCAGCCTACACAATGTCTGCGGAGGAGAACTGCTTCTGTATTCTACATTTTAATGCAATTAATGTGTGTAACCAGGGAAATGAAGGCGTCAGAGGCCTTGCTGGGATCCCTGGTTACAGAGTGAGTAAGGCTGACCTGACTATTTAATGATGCCTTATCGTAAGTTCAGTTCAATTCTAATACACAAGAACTTATCTTGTGATGAAAATAATAATTACTTCTTATATTAAACTGACCATTACCATGATTCATAGTTTATGAACTAGATAATATAACTGTTATGTCCCAGCAGCTGAACTGTGCTGTGTTAACAGGGAATGCCTGGACCAAGGGGACCACTTGGTTTCCCAGGACCATCAGGACCCGCGGTCAGTGACAGGGACGTCGCTAGGTGACACTTACCCATGAATACTGTGTATTACATCTGGACACATTACTGTTTTGATGGTTTTCAGGGAGAGATCGGTGCTCTAGGCTTTAGTGGGCCACCAGGCCCACCTGTAAGTTACACAGCTCAGTAGAATTCATCCCATTGTTTAATCTGGATTAAATACTAATGCTGTTATTCTCCTCAGGGCAAACTAGGCCCCACAGGGGTAAAAGGTGCAGAAGGAATTAAGGGGCCACCGGTAAGTCAACTACTCTTCAATCAAGTTATAATCCAAACACACTGATGAAAATGAAACGTCAACAGGGTCATCAAGGCGAAGTGGGCGCCAGAGGACCAGCCGGACCGCAGGTGATGGCCCAGCGATGAACGAGCATCTGGCTGAGAATCAACACAAACATGTCATTTACTTTACATTTGCTGAACATGTGTTGCAGGGAGAGCCTGGACCTGGTGGAACTACTGGACTTCCTGGTGTCCGGGGCCCCCAGGTGCAGCAAAAGCCATAACAGCACTGAGTTAGACTTAACCTGGTCAGAATCAGAGACAGAGTGAAGTACCGGTAGATTTTTTGTAGCTGGAAGGTGAACCTGTACTGCAGACATGTGCAGGTCATGAACATGATGAATGAACTTGCTGTTCATGTTTTGTTTCTTGGTTCCATTCTTTAGTTGCTTGACTGGAGATGTTGTGTGTGTATCAACATATCAGTCATACTTCACTGATTTTTCAAAGAGCTTTTTAAACAGGGCAACCCAGGACCAGATGGAGCCTCAGGCCATAAAGGCGACGCTGTGAGTATGTTTAAAGAAAAAGATTGAAATGCTGCATTAGGTTGCAAATATAATTCGTGACTTTCTATGTTACTTGCCTGTTGTAAGGGTGATCCAGGAGATGAAGGGGACATAGGAGAACCTGGTCCTCCTGGACTTTTTGTAAGTCGCTGGGGCCAAAGCGTAATTACCAGAGGAGAAAAAATAGACATCCTGTGATGAATTTTTCTTGATGGAGCATTAATTAATGCTTATTTATTGTCTTTACAGGGGCCCAGTGGGAATCCAGGAAAACCTGGACCCTCAGGTGATCCCGTAAGATTACTATTAACTGCAGCTAAAGTGGTTACAGACAGTAGACCAGAGGGAAACATACAGCTGTCTTACTCCTATTATAACATAATTCCTGCAGTCGTCTGCTGTTTGTCTGAGCGTACAGTACATGTGTGTGTTCACCTGTGTGTGTTCATCAGGGAGCTAAAGCCAGACAGGGTGACAAAGGTGACACAGGTTTTAGGGGTGACCTGGTGAGTTTGAGCCTCCCTGTGTGTCTGCTCTGTAGATGGTTGACTGACAAGATAAGTGAATCATGTGTTTGTGTGCAGGGACCTCCAGGGCCCTCAGGTAAACGGGGACTTAAGGGACAACGAGGCCCATCAGGTCTTGAGGGACTTCAAGGATCGGTGGGGCCCCCTGGACCTCCTGGACCTATTGTGAGTGACGTAAACAATGAAAGACTTGTTTAATGCTATAGCTATTGTTACATTTTGCTTTGACTTGTTATTATTTTAGGGGCTTGATGGTGTCATGGGGGAGCAAGGAAAGCAGGGAAACGATGGAGCAAAGGTTGGAAGGTTGTGGGAATGAAATCCAGAATGTCTGAATTTGAAAATGTGTACATTTTGTAAAACTGTGCACTTGTGTGTGCATGTTGTTGTAGGGAGATCGGGGACCAACTGGTATTCAAGGAGCCCCAGGGCCTAGAGGTGATAAGGTACAGTAGGTTTCAAAGATGTGTGGAGATGAAGTCTGGTGAAATAATATTACAATGCAACAGGACATGGTGTTTTCTGTAACACCTAAATGCTCATCAATCCAGATTCTGGTATTTTTTCTTGTCAAAGGGTCGAGAAGGTCGAACAGGATTTTCTGGACTACCTGGTCCTTTAGTGAGTATGAGTGATGGGATACACTCATTCTAAATGTTGATCTAAAGCCACACTAAATATGTTCTTGTGTTTTCTGTTTGCAGGGGGAAATGGGGAAACCTGGAGAGATAGGACATGAAGGAGAGCCTGGTATTAAGGTTCCTATTGGGGTTAAACTACTTATTCTGTTTCTAAGTCACTGTAACATTAATGCTGAATAGTATGATAGAACACTCAGCAGTTATACTTATGTTATATTATACTTCTGTGTTTGTTATAAAAATAATGAATCTTGAACAACTTGTGACAACCAGAACAATTGAGTGCGTATGTAAACTGTTTGTGCAGGGAATGACCGGATTTTCAGGAGCTACAGGCCCTAAAGGCCTGAAGGTGATCACTCACACTTTCATTCACACTTAACAATGTTTAGCGCTTTTGTTTGAGATCCAGATGTCTTTGACACCAGTCTGCTTATCATTCACTGCCATTGCTTGTTTGCCATTTTAGGGATTTCAAGGTCCTTTGGGGATCAAAGGACGTGAAGGAGCCTTTGGGGCCCTGGTAAGGACAATACTCATGTCTTCATGTATCTGCAGCTTTGGCCATGATGCAGGATAAACTTCTCTACAAAATGTTGTGTAGTGATTTTTCCAAATCTGAGAGCAGTATGTATAAAAAGCCACGAAACACTTACTACTTCCACTAAAGGTCAGCCGTAAGATCACTTCCGTGTTCTCTTTTTTAAGCCAGTGGTTTCTGTTTCTTAGCGATATGTTATAAACTAGGGTTGTCTTTCTATCAGGGACCCACTGGTATAAATGGGATGATTGGGGACAGTGGACCCCCAGGACCTAAAGTGAGTTTATCATTTTTTAATAAGCTGCTTGCATTCGCAGAGTAAATGATTACTACTGTGGTTAATACCTTTCCCAGGGTTTATCTGGAAAGACAGGAGATCCTGGCTTCCAAGGGCCTGTAGGGAGGAGTGTAAGTATTCAGCATTTTTCTCGTCTACTTCTCAGCTTAACTGAGTGACATTCGTGATGGTGTAAATGTGAATGATGGAGATTTTTGAGATATTAAATGAAATAGTTTTAAATCTTAGGGAGAAACTGGCAGCAGAGGGGTGAAGGGGTCACCAGGAAAGCCAGGAGTGAGAGTATGTTCCACACTAACGCCTCTTAAGAGCCTAAAACACAAAGATACAACATTTCATGTTTGTTAACACAAAGTTCCTGATGAGTCATTAAATATATCAGAGCCTAATAACAGGCAGAGTAAAGAAGCGTCCGCTTGTTTCAGGGGGTTAAAGGTAAAGAAGGTCCCAGTGGTCTTCCAGGAAGTGAAGGACTAAAGGTGTGAGTTGTTTCACAGCGTCACACAGTGTTTAGTCAGTGTTTTAACTTTTTCCTGTTTTAACGACATGCTTTCATTTAACCCATTGTACCTTGGTGTGAAGGGAAAGAGAGGTGAAGAAGGACCGAAGGGAAAACAAGGGCCCTCAGTAAGTCAACTGAGTTCTGTTTACAGTATCAGTGCCGCTTTAATCGCTGTTTCATGGAGGATATCAGAGAACAGTCTTTTCCTTACGGACGTTGGGTCTTGCCGTGTTGCAGGGAGAGATGGGTGTGCCTGGACCTCGTGGATACAGAGGATCTCCTGTAAGATCTTTTTCAGTGAATAATGAAACATACATTTGACGTAAATAACTGCACTGTTTTACACAGTACACTTATATTTAAACGGTGTGTACCTACTGTTTTGAGCTGACTATCAAGTGGCTCTTTTGCATCGCGTCCTTTCTCCTCCAGGGCATTGAGGGTAACATTGGACCTTGGGGTGTGGTTGGACCCCGTGGACCTCCAGGTGAGAAGGGTCCGCCGGGTCCGACTGGCCCTCGTGGAGTCACAGGCTACTCTGTAAGTTGCTTTTCATGGTTTAGTCAGATATATTGATATTGCACTGCCAGTGGCCTAATTCAGTGAGGTTAATGGAAATAAGCTTGGCGCTCACCACCTGACTGTCACGATGAGTCCACCATGGGTCTGGTCTGTCCTGTCCGTACTTAGTCACACTTACTTTTACTTTTTGCTGACATCAAACTTTTATGGATCAGCTGTTAAAAAAGCTTTGAACCGAACAGCTAACAAAAGTTTCTTTGATTCCGAGCCAGCCTGATTTGACCAGGACTGGTATCAGTCCACCCATGGCATTGTAGATCAAACTGGCCAATCAGGCCTAGGTTTAGATTAGAGTAGATTTTCATGGTCTATGCCGTGTTTCCTAATCAGAAGTGGCGTTTTCATAGATTTATCTATACACTGCATACACAGAGTCATAGACTACTGGAATCATAAGAAACTGCACCTCAAAATAACCTGTAAAGCATGGACTGAAACATAACTAATTATATAGCATTGTACAATGTGCAGTATATTATCGTATATGAGTTGAATACTCACACATCATTTGAAAATGCTTAGGGTGCAGATGGAAGTCAAGGTCCAACTGGAGCAGCCGGTGTGAAAGGAGAGAAGGTGAAGCTCTTTTTCTTTTTCAGATACATGTAGCTGCGCCTGATGTTTAAATGCTGTAACCAGGAGCATCATAGAGCGTTTTATTGAAGCACTGCAGCCTAACACCCAGTTTGTCTCTATGTTGTTATCTGCAGGGATCCACGGGGGTTTTGGGGCAGGAGGGAATTCCTGGTCTCGATGGTGAGGAGGTAGATTGATTGGATTCTGTTGGTCACCAATTTGCTATCCATCTTTTTTCATTGATTTCATTTTATTCAAAAGGGAAAAAAACATACGGTTAGATGCATGTGTTGGAGTAACACATTCTATTTCTTTGCAGGGCCTGGTTGGACTGAGTGGCCCTGAGGGGTCAGCTGGACAAAATGGCACATTTGTGAGTAAATACCAGTTTGTAAATCTGCAGATTCATTATCAAATCCAAGAATAAATATTACAAACTGTAAAAGCATACATGTATGCACACACCTTGCAGGGGGATAAAGGAAACACTGGACCTACTGGACAAAAAGGACCAAAAGGAGCTGAAGGCGAAAGAGGAAATCAAGGGCCACAGGGAGCAAACGGGCCACCAGGGAAGCAGGTTATTTTACAGGCAATGTCGTCTGGATCTTCACATCTTAAAATGTGTTTATGTTCTGAAATTAGCACCTTAAAAACCTTTAGGTCAGTCGTAATCATCCTAAAGACATGTTCTGGATGTTTGCGATACCTAAATAAGCACTGCAGGTCATTTGTCTACCGCTTTTGCAGGGATACAGAGGTGCACCAGGAGGCAGAGGACAGCAGGGGGTTGCAGGGCTCAAGGTCAGTGATGACTAAAGTTAAAACTACTGGATATTGACAATTTAATGCTGATGCAAAGTCTTGCTTTCACAGGGCGAGTCAGGCATTAGAGGGTCGTCTGGTCGCCCTGGACAGTTTGGACCAGGAGGCAACACTGGAAGAGACGGAGGCAAAGGCGGGAAGGGACTCCAAGGACAAGCTGTCAGTCACTGCTCTGTATCTAGGCAACACAAATCACAATTTATAACAGTTAACATGCTCTGACATATTTCTGATTTATACAGTATCTCCTTCTTCTCATTTCAGGGCCCTCCTGGTAGTATAGGCCCCCCTGGACAAACTGGACCATCAGCACCAGTGCGTTTTATGTCACATAGTTTGACACGTTGATGGGCCTGATAGAATTCATTAGAATAAACTGAGTTCTAGTAAACATCTAGACATCACAACTTGCTTGTTATCAACAAGGTATAAGATGCAGTATGTAAATAGAGTTTGGGTGGGAAACTGATCATGGCAGTGTTTTATTTGGACGGTAATGTTTAGGTTTTCATTATGGGTTATTTAATTTATCTGATATATTACACACATCTGGATCCTGTGTTGTGCAGGGGTTGCCAGGTGAAACAGGAGTTGACGGTCAAGCTGGAATTCCTGGACCAAAGGTATAAGTGTAATGGTCTCAGTGGTGGAAATGTGGTCTAACCAGTTACAGTTGCTGTGCGTTTGTGCACTTCAGGGTGGTCGTGGTGAGAAGGGCAAGTCTGGTCCTCCTGGCATCAAAGGAAACATAGTGAGATTTCATTATGTGTTGCTCCCTGTGGCGATCATCAATTCAGTGCTCTGTGTGTGTGTCACAGGACACAGTGATGTCATGTGTTTGCTTACCCCTCTGTAATTCCAGGGCATGAGAGGTCTTAAGGGGTCAGTAGGGGAAACTGGAACACGAGGCACACTGGTAAAAAAACATTGTTCAAACTGTGCTGCTTTCAAGTTACAGTTTTCAGTCTGTGTAATTCGAACACTCTCGGATATGGTCTCATCTACATGGGTAGTTGTGTTAATATACTTTTTAGGGCACAGTAGGGAAGAAAGGCTTCATTGGCTCACCAGGTGCCAAAGGTGGACCTGGACCTGCAGGTCCTTCTGGGCTTCCTGGAACAAAAGGAATTCAGGGGCCAAAGGTAAAGCAACACCAGCATTAAACTCGGCTAATGTTCAGACTGGAAACACCTTCTCTTCTCTTTCTAAAGGGAAAAAGTGCAACGCCTGGAATGAAGGGAAGCAAAGGAGCCCCTGGAAAGAATGTGAGTATTTTTATGGAATATGAATATTAGAAAAGATGCTCCGCTTCTCCATCTGTCAGCTAGAAATTAGAGAATTTAAACTTGCAAGTACTCAACGTCTTGTCTCTTTGACTTGCATTTTGTACAGCACTTAATTCACACGCAATCTAGGTGAAGGTACAGACAGTATCGTATGTTCTCAGCATATTTGTTTTGTAGGGAGCTGAAGGCCCACCAGGGAAACCAGGACCTGCAGGGAGACCTGGGAAAGCTGTGAGTTCTCTTTAAATGAATACATAACAAATTATGTCACTAAAAGTTTTAAAGGGTTTTAAGTAAAACAGCAGATGATGACTGGTCTCTTGTTTGGTGATCGTTTCTTAGGGTCTGAGTGGTTTGGACGGGTTGCTGGGAGTTCAGGGCAATGAAGGCGACCCGGTGAGAAAGACTGACCTTACTTTAATGTTTTATTCTGTCAGTCCACCTTGGACTAGAGTAAATCTCCCCATGGTCTCATCAAAGGGCGATGATGGTTTCAGAGGAGCCCCTGGAACACCTGGCAAGGCTGGCAAGATGGTGAGTTCGTTAAAACATCACAATGCATATTATTGCTTGATTTCTGTTGTTCTGCTCAATAATGAACATTTGATGCTCTAGGGGGAACCAGGGCCTCAGGGGATCAGGGGAAATGCTGGAGCACAAGGACTAAAGGTACACAAATACGTCATTCGTGCATTTAAATGAGATGTAATATAGTCATAGCCATAAATGATCTAAATATCTAGACATGTGTCTCTGCGTCTTGAAGGGAAAAGCTGGACTGGAAGGAGTGCAGGGACCTCCTGGACCAGTTGGGCCACAGGTGCACAAGTTTGTCTAAAGCACTGCAGACATGTCATAAACCCAGCGTAACATCTGCATCTTTACTGATACAGGGTATTCCAGGACTGAGAGGGGAGAAGGGTGAATCTGGACGTCTCGGTACAAAGGTGAGACCGGTCCATCCCTCCTTATTATAACATTAATAACATGCGACCTTAAAGAGAGAATTTAGAGAACAGTGTTGTCCCAAAAGACATAAAGTAGCTGCAAAGCTTATGACGCTTGTGGAACTCAGTCATGATTGTTGAGGGAGCAGCTTGTAAGTTATTCGTTTTCTTTGTAGGGTCTCCTGGGTGACATGGGTGTGCTGGGACCGGTTGGCCTACTAGGGCTAAAGGTGGGTTGTTATTATTGTGAATACAAGTTAAATTAAACAATTACGTATACATTCATTTTAGTCATCATTTTTATTTTAGGGAAGCCCTGGTTTGCAAGGGCTAAACGGCCAAACAGGCCGTAAAGGGAAGCAGGCAAGTTCAGTTAGATTTTCTCTGTTTTTACAATTGCTAGCGGTGAATTTACCAGATTGTCCATTTGTGGCAGGGGGACGCTGGTCCACGTGGCCCGTCTGGGAGAAAGGGTTTACTCGGACACCGTGTATGTTGCTTTTATCATCATCATACTTTCTGCTGTTCAGTAGAGGTTAGAGAAATATTTTGCTCAATGAATCAATTCTGTCTTTATTACAGGGCGAGCGTGGGATAAAGGTCAGACACGTTATTACATTTCTATTTTTGTGGGTCTGGATCTTTTTAGTTTGTGTAGGATGTTTATGCTTTCATCTGTACTTTTTCTATCTCACTGTGTTTGGACCTTTCCAGGGAGTGAAAGGTTTCCAAGGCTCTAGAGGAACAAAGGGAGTAAAGGGACAGCGTGGACTTCCAGTAAGACGTTTAGCATTTCAGCTAATTTAAATGCAACACACTGTAAAAATGTAAAACAAAGTCCTTTCATTCACAGGGAAAACCAGGTGCAGCAGGCAGATTCAGACCCATACAGAGATTAAAACCAGGTCAGAGGAAGAGGTCTGAAACAGGAGCCAGAGCAGAGTCTGAGCTGAATCATGTGCCAAGATTCAAAGAAACCTCCAAGCTCCAAAAGCAAAACGTGTGTACAAGCCTTCTTCATATGGACATTATCTCCACATTCAGCCTAAATCACGTTCAAGATGCTGATGTTTCATAACTGGCTGAGTTTGTCTGAATAAATTCATCTGCAGCAGCGAATGGTGTCAAAAAGATGGACTCAAGAGAAAGAGGCAGAGGAATCCATCATGCGACCACAAGGAACCAAAGACGATCCTGCCACCACCTGCTACGAGCTGGGACTAATACACCCTCGTCTGAATGATGGTGAGGGTCTTAAAGGGCTTCAAACATCACACACTTGTGTGAATCTGGTACTGAAGGGCACCGCCTGCACATGTCTAACACAGCTCACCTTTCAGGGTACTTTTACGTGGATCCTAACCAGGGCTGCTCCTGCGATGCTCTGAAGGTGTTCTGTAACTTCACAGCAGGAGGAACGACGTGCTTTAGCCCCTCAACAACACAGGTACGATCAGCGAGCTGGCGAAACTGTGGTTGCTGTAAATGTTACGTACTCAACTAAAGTAATGCCTTTTTTGTAGATTACATTTCGATGGGAACCAGAGAAGCAGCTGTCAGGAAGGTCTGTCCAGTGGGTTAGTGAGCAACAAGATGGAAACAAGGTACCGGCTCACTGACAGACTGACCTAACAAAGGTGCCTGTTGGTTCAGAGCTGGGATTAATTGCTTTTTGTCTCTAATAGTTTGACTACGCTGGTGTGGATGTTGTCCAGCTGAGGTTCCTGCGGTTACACAGCCGCACATCTTTCCAACACATGACTCTCAGCTGCGCAGGAAATCAGTGCAGTACAGCTAATTCAGCCAACAGGATTATCCACGTCCTGGGAGACTGTGGCAAAGAGGTTGATTCACGCGTTATGACCGTGCTCAGAAAGGAATATGAGGTAAGCAGCAAGCAAAATTAGTTTAAAGTGTTTAAAGTCCCAGTACAGCAGTGGAATGTTTGGTGACGAGCAACGGGCATCACTAGCCTGGCAGCATAGACTGAAAGCTCTAGCAGGCATTTGGGAGTAAATGGGAGTAAATGAATATGAATCAAACCCTGAAATTCATAAATCTCACTGTACTGTCACACATTCAACGTCCAGGCGTTGTCTTGTTTTGAGTTGAGTTGAGTTGTTATGAGACGTTGTGTGTTCTCCTCTCCTCGCGCAGGTGGAGGTGGTTGTGAGGGTTTGGGGGAACACAGAGTTGCATCGAGGTGATATGGACTTACTTCCTGTCAGAGACCTGGGTGCAGACATGAAGAGACTAACTCCTCAGGTCCCTGAGATCAATGCTGTTCTGGGTCCCCTCTGCTTTTTGTAAGTGTTTGTGCATGCACTGTGTAAATATCTTCACTTAAGTACAGCATTATGTGCTGCCCAGCAGTTTACATTAAAGGTTCACCCAGTGTTTACTTACTACTACTGTCCTATGATTTTGTATTAGTATTTATTATATATTTGCCTAAAATGTAGCACGGTCAATATGAGACTGTATAAATCGTTACTGAATGGTTGTATCGCACCAAATGTTCTAATGAAATGAAAACTTTTTTGTATTTTAAATGGTTGCAGCCTGCAGTGCTATCAAAATAAAAGGATGATCTGAAACACGTTTTATTTGTATGAGGACTGTCTACACCAGATATAGATGCTGAACTAAAAGGTTAAAACAACTTTAAATGTATAAGGAAGTTGTAGTGGTGTGTCAGGGTTAAAACAGTGGTCTTTTGTCAGAATGAGTCTCTAACGAGGCAGATAAATATGGCTCAGTCACAAGGCCTCTCCGACAACCTACAAAGCATTGTCCCAGTGTTGTGTGTCTAAATGCATGAAGACATCCCACCACTGTCAGAAATTCCCTCACGGTACTTTTGTCCATCATGTGTAACACAGGCTGGAAGCAAATCTGCGGTTTCATGAGCCCTCAGCTGAACACATTTAGTAACTGACTAAATGTGTCTTAGTGGGAAATTATATTTGTCACACAGTATTAAATAAATGTGACGGATTTCGAAATTCCCCCCTCACGGTACCTTTACTAGCTCTGGTTTTCTGTGTGGAGGATTTCGAGCAGGGTAATTTGTCTATGCAAAGGACAGTAAATGGATTTTCTCTTTCAGGAAACTAAGGACATTGTTATCAGTCTTACCTGCGACCTAACAGCTGGTTGGGTTTGGTTTGGTTTCATTTTGGGTATAAGTCTAATTTGACCTGCTTCCAGAGACGACTTAACAAGACGAAGTTGTCCTTTAAGTTCGTTTGGTTTGCGTGTGGTTCCCGCAAAGCGTTTGTATGACGAGGATGACGTAGCGTCTGGTGACAGCGGCTGTGACGTCAGAAGGAGGAGAGAACATGGGCCAATCAGCGTGGACTCGGGTGCTCTCGCCTCCTCCGTGTTTACTGGGAGGAGGTAAAAGCAGCTCTGGCTGCTGTCGTTTAAAAAGTCGCACGGCTGGTTTTCCGCACACCGACGTCCGATGCGGAATAGGAGCTCACCCGCCTGCTAAAGTGAGTAAACGCGTCAGCGCACACCGTCATATTGTTATCGCTAACAGACTGACCTGTGGTGGATGCTAGCCTGCCGCTAAGCTAAGCGTCTGTCCATCAGTCTGTCCTACGGGCTGCTATCAGCGGTGGATCTGCTGCGTCTCCGTGTCATGGGAGATTGATTTTGCTGCCAACTGTGGTTTCTTTGTCTGCCAGTTAAAATACTTAGCTGCGTTTCCGCGTAATTACTGTGACCATCAGGTGTCACCGGGACACGCTGCCTTTGTTTCTTAGCTGACTGTATGTTGAGGATGGAGAGTGGAGGTGACGGTGCCCTCCGGTCCCGCTGCGCAGCCTCTCCGAAGACGCCCACCTCCAGCGACCCAGCCGGCTGTGGGAACGGGGAATGTAAAGGCAACGGAGGCCATCACGTCACCGACAATGGTAAGAAAGTGTGTGTTGACTCAACCACACTTCCCTTGTTTTGAGTCAGTTTCCTTGGGCGTGTTGCTCAGGGTGTGAAACCATGTGATGATGTGTTGCTTTCAGTGACCTTTATGACCTATGAACAGTTCATGTGGTTAACAATGGTCAGAAGTGATAGTTGCTGCCTTCCGCTGTAGCGCATGGTGTTGACTGCCTCTTCCTAATGATGCAGTCAAGAAGCAATAGGCTCATGGTAAACAACGGCTAAAAACGCATGAGCTCTGCTAATATTTATGATGAAAATATCAAGGTTTGTAGTAGAGAAGGTCTAGGGAATGAAATATTTATAAATAGAAGCCCATAAAACGTCCAATCTTGAACTCTGCTGCTTTCTTTGTTGACCTGTTGTTATCAGACAGGTACATTTCTCCTGATGCTTGTCAGTGTTTGTGTTAACGATCTCACTAATTAAACAACCTTTCCAGACAGCTGCCCAACCAAAAAACCCATTGTGAACTTAAGAACAAGCAGACACATTTGCTTAACTCGTCAGACAAGGAGCTGTCATAGGTGTGTCTGTTTTTGGAATTTGAAAGAGTCAAAGTAATTTGTCCTTCCCATAGTAGTCTGTCAAGTGTTTGTGTTACAGTTGCTGTATATTAAAACAGATGTAAATTCTATGTGAACCATAAGCTATTTGTTTTTTTCATGTGCCATACACTCAGAGGTTATCTCTTACAATGTTTGACATGGTGTGAATTGATGTTTACTTATATGCGGTCAAAGTTCTGTTGAAACGAGGTAACCTGGCAACTGGGGGCTTTTACTCTTTCCTCTTTTTTGGGTCTGTCCAAAGAGTAGGCATTTATTTTGATGTGCAGTATGAAGATTTAACAGCTGCATGTTGACATTTCTTAAATTGCACCTTTTTCACTGTCTAATTTCAGGAAAAACTGAAGTGGAACATGTGATCAGCAAAAAGATACAACTGAAAAGAAAAGCGGAGGTTAGTGTCCCAGTAATTAAGACTTGTCAAGGGGAAATGCAAATGGGGCAATGTTGAATTTCCTCCTATTGAGAAATGATTTTGTCATCCTGCTCTTAATCACTTTACAAGTACATTATGTTGTGTTGACACATGTCCTACTTGCATATGTTGGTGTTCTGTTTCATTGCTCAGTATCTGAAGTCTGACCTAATGCGCCAGCTTGACAGTCAGTTCACGGACTTCGTGGACAGTCTTATTGAGGAGTCGGCCAGCCTGGAGCCTGCTCATGTAGCCGCTGTCTTCTCACCTCCACTCTCAGACAAGGAGAAGAGTAAACTCAGGTATTACCTTTCAGACTGCTTTAAATTGGTTTATAGGGATTCGAGGACATTTGCTTTCAATCAATTTCTGGACATTTTCTGTTTTCCTTTAGGCCTTTGCGGCCTCCTCATGGTGAAGGAAAGCTCTTCGTTAGTCGCAGGTCTCTCTTGGAGTGAGTTAGATCTCTTCACTTTGTAAATGTCATCCCGGTATATAGACTCTAATCACCTGTTTGTTTCCACAGTGAGCTTTTTGAAGTGAATCACATCAGGACGATTTACCACATGTTTATTGCGTTGCTCATTCTCTTTATCCTCAGCACACTTGTGGTAGATTTCCTCGATGAAGGCAGGTAATGTGTGTCCTTTCCAAACCTTTTCAGTCAGATAACTTGACATATTTCTTTTGGTTTTGTTGATTAAACACTTAAACCAATCTTAAACTGGCCAAGACCAGTGCATTAAATTTCTTCATCGTTTTCCCCTTTGCTGTAGGTTGGTGCTGGACTTTGACCTGCTGGTCTATGCGTTCGGACAGTTCCCCCTGGTGGTGTGCACATGGATGTGCATGTTTCTCTCTGTCTTGCTAATTCCTTACACCTTGTTCCACCTGTGGTCACATACCCTGTCTGCATCTTATAGTCACCCCAGGTTTTACAGTTTGCTGTTTGGCTCTGTGTTTGTGATCTACCAAGCTCTGGGTTTGGGATTCCTGCCTACTTATGTGGCAGTGACCAACAGTTTGCCTCCTGCATCTTGCTTTATCGTCATCATGGAACAGGTAGATGAACATTAAAACCGAAGAACACTTGGAAACACAAACTCTGTGGTTAAAGTACTAATAGATGCAGTGTTCGTTTTGTCTAATTGCAGGTGCGTCTAATGATGAAGTCGTACTCCTTTGTCAGAGAAAATGTAGAGAGGGTTGTGACCTGGTCTAAAGACAAGACAAGTATGTTATCTTATGGCTATGCCACACATTCATAATGTGTATGGTATGTGTCATGCGTATTATGGTATATGTATGTAACTGATTGACAAACAGCCTTTATTGTGATCTACAGGTTCTGGCCCTGTGGTCCCTCAGGTTTCTCAATATCTCTACTTCCTGTTTGCTCCCACACTAATCTACAGAGACAAGTACCCAAGGTAAATCGTTTTCGTTGGCATTTCCACTATCAAACAGTTCTCTTGCATAAAATAGAGCATGTGTGATCACGTGTTGTATCTTCCTGCAGGAACCCAGTGATCAGGTGGGGTTATGTGGCTACAAAGTTGCTTCAGGTGCCAAATTCTTTCACATTTTAAGGCAGATTTTATCAACGTTGCAGTTAAATCTTAATAGGTTCTGACGGTTCCAACTATTTCCATCCCACAGGTACTGGGCTGTCTGTTTTATGCCTACTACGTGTTTGTGCGGCTGTGCATCCCTCAGTTCCGCAGCATCCGTCTGCAGCTGTTTGACCTGAAGGCCATGGTTCTTTGTGTCTTTAACTCCATCTTGCCAGGTAAGATCAATCTGTGAACCCCGGTCTTTCCTGCCAGGAGATGAGCACTACTCTTTACCTTCAACAGCTACGGTTGTGATGTATTTTCTTTCTCTCGTTGCAGGAGTGTTGGTTCTCTTCCTGGGATTCTTTGCCTTCCTTCACTGTTGGCTCAACGCATTCGCTGAGATGCTCCGCTTTGCTGATAGGATGTTTTACAAGGTGATGCACTTCTGCTTTCACCTTTAGTCATCTACGACAGAATTAAAATGTAAAATATATTGATGTATACAAATTTATCCATGCCTCACAGGATTGGTGGAATTCAACATCTTTTGCCAATTACTACCGCACTTGGAATGTGGTGGTCCATGATTGGCTGTACTACTATGTGTACCGGGACTTCCTGTGGGTGAGTTTTTTTTTTTTTTTTTTTTATTAAAACAGAGCAGAACTTAAAGCCACAGCGATTTCTACTGTATATATGCACGTCAGGTGTATTCATTACCTGTTTTCCTATGATAATATGACGTGTAAGGTAACGTGTTCTGTGATCTTTGTGCTGTGCCGTTCCAGATGTCTCAGAAGCGCTTCAGACCAGCAGCCATGCTGTTTGTATTTACGGTGTCTGCAGTGGTTCATGAATACATCCTTGCCATTTGCTTTGGCTTCTTCTATCCAGTGCTTTTCTGCCTCTTTATGTGCTTTGGAAGTAAGACAAACTACATGTACTCACTCTAATGCTGCTACATATACGTTGTCTTTTTTACATTCATCTTATTATGCTTTCAACCTTTCTTTCTTCATTGTCTCAGTGATGTTCAACTTCATTCTGCATGACCAAAGGAAAGGTCCCATCTGGAACATTATTATGTGGACATCGCTCTTCCTGGGACAGGGGGTCATTATCTGCTTGTACTCACAGGAGTGGTATGCCCAGCGCTACTGTCCACTGAAGGAGGTAGTAATGTATTAGGTGTATTTTGGCCTGTATGAGTACAGTGTGTTTTGAAGACATAATTTCAGCTTCATTTGTTGGTGTTTTCGTTTTAGCCTTCCTTTCTAGACTTACTGAAGCCTCGCTCCTGGAGCTGTCAGAGAGGTTTGATGGCGGACTGATTGCGATCTACGCTTTGGCTGCTGTCGAGGACCTCTACTGATCAGTATACTGTAAATGGGACCAATTATCTTCATGACTTTTGTCTTTTTTTTTTCTTTAGCTGAATAACGATCATGAGTGATTGTCAGTCAGTGCAAGTAGTAAGTCAAATGTTCTTATTCTAACAGCAAAGACACAATAATGCCTTATTTTTTCTGTTTTCAAATACAGCCCCGTAATAAGATAACGGGTTCAAATTAGACCATTTTATTTTTATGTACTATTTATTTTTCAAGTTCCCAAAATGTTTGCCTCGATCAACTGTGAAACCAAAACCTTAACAATATAGAATAGTCATCTTCACATATGAAGTAATGGTAATTATTTACAAATGTTTGCAGCTGCTACTCTGTCATAAATGACACTTGGTACGTAGAGTGAAACAGCTATTTGTTATTTATTTTTTACTGCTGATGAGAATTATCATGAAAAATGGCCATTCTTTTTGTCATGATCTACTGTATGAAGAAAGTCTTATTGATTGTCTGTGTAATATAACTTTCATTACAGTCAATGCAAAGAAACAAATAAGGTGGCATTTAAAATTGTAGAAAATTTCTTTTATATTATCGTCACAGAGCTTTAAAAGTCCTTTCACAATAGTGAAGTTGGTTGTTCTGTATGGAGTCAATAGATTCTTTGACTGCTGAATGTATTATTGCGAATCCAATGTGTATCTTCTATTATAACGAACAGTTCTTGTAAGTCTCATTCAAGAATATGTTTGTCTAGAGCCAGTTTTGGCAGATGTTTACAGTGGTTTCAACGACACAGTAAAATCACTAAAGAACAAATATCATTGTACAACAGTTGCAGCTGGCTGCATCTCAATCAATCAGTTTGAGACAGTTATAATCTCTATGATAAAGGGCTACAGTTAAGACACCTAGTACATTGAATGACAGTGTGTTTTATTGTCTAAATCATACAACTACATATTGTATGCCAGCAATATTTGTGCCAAACGAATGAGATGTTTACTGTATATGAGCAGTGTGCTTTAGTTGTTGAGATGTAATGTTTTGTTTTATTTAGAGGATTTTGCTAAATCAATCATTGCACTGTTGATGTTGCCAATTTGTACATGTTTGAATGTACAAATTCAAAGGAGACTGAATTTACACTTGAAAATGACGAGACGCACAATAGGAAGAATAACCAGCAGTGAACTCAGCACATATAAAATGTGGCCACTGGGTGGCGCGGTTTTAAAAGTTTTTACTTTGTTTTTCTTCTACATGTGTTGAGTTATTTACAAAATGATTACAAAACAGCAGTTATAACAACTCGTTTTTAAAATAGGCAAACAATTAATAATATTCAGTCGTACACAGTACTAAGTTTGAACTCCATATTTTTCTGTAGTACTATTTTTTTCATCATGTCATTGAAATGATCTTAATAAGCGTAAAGCTTCTATAGTTGAAAACAGACAAGGAAACGTTTTATCTTTACTGCGTTTGTTGTTTGTTGATCACATTTTAAGCCTTGAAACTTGCGTCAGGTGGCAGTTTTAGGACGGATAGGTTCTGTTTTGGGGTGTTAACAAATGCCTCATACTTCGCTTCAAGTCGAGTCATGTTGAAGTATGAAAACTATTAATAATAATATGTGTGTTTTATTTTTTATTCAACGCCATCTTTTATGTCACATATGATACCTGCTGTGATTTGTAAAACCACAACATGTACTGTTCGAACTAGAGTATCTGCATTTTCAGATCTGTACAGCCTATACTTATTATAATTATAATAAAAACAACAACAACCATAATAATAAATCAACAAAGTTGTGGTACCATAATTCTAGTAGCTACAGGTAATTCCAGTAAACTACTGAAGCAGGATTTACGGATAACGGATTTAGCTGCTTTTCTCCAGGATTCCGGTACCAGGGGGGTCCACTGGGTCCCGGTACCAGGGGGGTCCATTGGGTCCGCCGGAACCGGTGCCTGGGCATCGCTCGGCGCTCGCAGTGTTGCTGCCGTAGAGGTGGAGGATCGCAGCGAACCCCCACATCTCTGTTCTGCGGTAAAGATGGCGGCGTCAGAGGGGGCGCGCAGCGGCCGGACAACGACTAGATGAGGCTGAAAAGCTTCCGATTTGCGCGAATCTCGCTGTCGGGCTTCGTGAATTTCTGCTCGCATATCGTCTGGACTTGAGGAATAGAGCCGATCGTTGTCACACGGCCGGGGTGTGATTATATTGTTAAAGGTAGGGTGGGTGGGTTTCCCTGAGAACTGCTAACGGGAGCTAACGGGCTAGGATAGCAAGTTAGCGTTAGCTCGGTGGTGAAGAGCGGGGAGGGGATCGAGGAGAGCTGTTCGGGACAGGCCGCTCCAGCTTGGGGGAATGTGAACCAGAGGTGCACAGGGGCAGTTGTTCGCATCGTCCCGCACGTCCGTACATCAAACTACCGGGATGGGACAGCAGGTCGGCCGCGTCGGGGAGGGCACAGCGACCGGACTCCAGCCGCCACAGCCACACGCGTCCCAGCCACACCAGGGCAAGGGGAACCGGGGGACCGGCGCCGGGAGGAGACCCCGAGACCCCGGCAGCAGCACCGGGACTCCGCCAGGCAAGACTGCTGCAGTCAACGTGCCCGACCCTGGGATCAACATATTCACAAAGCATTCAGGTGAGTCGACCCTGGGTTGTTGGGGAAGGTGTGAGTGAAGGGCTCGGACCTGGATGTGCTAGCCGCGTCCATGCTAGTATGACAACGACGCGTTAGCGGAAATAGCCCCGCACAGCAGCGTTAGCCTCTCACATATTCCACTGTGTTGTCTGTGTGTGGTACTAATCTCTGACACAGCGCTGCGTTAGGAAGGAGTCTGACCCAGGGAGAGCTCGGCTCCGGCGGCTGCTTTCTCTTGAAGCCCCCCTGTGTGATACTTGGGTGGGTAAACAGTGACGCTTGCCCCCTCGTCGACTACCAGGTCCCCAGCATTAGTTCGCTATGGCAGCCACAGAGGCTCACATTACAATACCCAGTGGTTTTCACAGTCCGTCACAGCCTCTGTCAGACGATGTCTAGCGTTACAGGCTGACTGCACAGACTCACCGGGAAGTCTGCGAATTATTCAAGTGGTTTGTTTGACTGTGGTCACATTCATACAAACGTCTGAGTCGCTTTGATTTGATTTTAACACATCGTAACTTCGATCAGTGAAATCATCCCACAGCTCGTGTTTTATGGACATCTTGTGTTTAGGTAAAGACAGAGATGACGCCAGACTGAACTGATGGAAGCTTTCCCATCACTGGTGTTCCTGCCTCTCTCAGCCTGTGTTGGCGGCGTTCCCTCGCATCCCAGCCCTGATGTGTGTGTTTGGGACATGCTGCTCAGAAAGCTTTGTCTCTCACTCGCGTCTATCCTCTACTGGATGATCACCTCAGATTTGCTGCCCACATTTGACACTGTTGGTGTAACTTGCCTTGTTCCCGCTGCCGTTCTAGACCCAACATCATAAAAACACAACGGGCAGCAGTAATGCGCACGGGAAAAGCATCTGGGAATGGGAAGCATTTTCACTTCCTGACTGTTGCGAATCAACGCGTCCTCAGGTTGAAGTACAGGCACAGACAGGCCTGCGAAGTGCAGCGCCTCTCGCTGTCTGCGCTGTGCCGTCCTCTCCTGCGCCGGGTCAGGACTGGCCTTTTTATAGCAGTCAGTCACACAGCGACTGTGCAGAGAGCCTGCTACTCTTCAAAGCACACAATAATAGAACAAAGACTCTAAAGTGAGAAAGCTCGGGACTATGCACTCAGTCTTCTACACTGTCAGGCTGTGTTCTCATCTGCAGTCTGCGATAATGATGGCGTATTGTCTTTTGGATGAGTTTCGACATAGGCTGATTTAAGTGTCTGTGTCTATTGGATAGTTTTAGCGTTTGTCAGCTGTTTCACAGGCTGAATTTTGTGTCAAATAATTAAAGTTAAATATTGATTTAATAGTAATTTACTTAGTTCGCGTATATTGTGTGATGAACTGTTTCAGTGAAGACGCAGTAAGTTGGACGTATGAACAGTTGCTCTAGTGTCGTTATTAGTCATCCATTGGCTGAAAAGGCTCTGCGTGATTTCTATACACGTTCCTACTGAATGATATCAGAGATCAGCGTATTGAAGTGTCTTTTGAATACCTCAGCAGACTGGCATACTTACGATACACTGATGAGAATAAAACCTTCTTCTCGTGTAACTGAAAGGTGCCACTCTGTGAGGAATGCGCGTTTGTTGCGGCATGACTATCAGGTGAGTGTTGGTGGGAGTCATGTGCTTCTAGCAGAGTTTTTATCAGTGTTCCTGAAACCACTGAGTCATTTTCAGGAGACACACGAAGAGGCTGAGGGGTATTGGTATAAACTGGCCGGTGTCTGTACCGACCCTCTTCAAGTCTCCTGTCTGTAGTTTCTGTTGATGCTGTCTCCTTATTTTTTGTGCGGTCCTCAGATCATTACTAATTTAGAAGACCTTTAGACGTTGAGGTAAAGGGTGCGACTCCTGTGTGCCGTTTCAACAGAAGGCATCTAGACAGCCCCTTCTCTCATTATTGGTTGAAGGGCAGAATTTGTGAATCAGTGGCAGCCACATATTGATGGTTCCACCCCTAAAAGCCCTGTCAGGACTTCAGAGATCTCCTCGTCTGCACCGGCTTTGTCTGATACACGCACTGCAGTGGCATCTTTAACTGTTGATCTGATTCAGAGGCGTGAATTTGTGAGAAACTGGCCTCGGTGATGACGTCCTTCTTGCACGGCTGCACTGCAGTTTGTTTGTCGCATTACATGTTTTGTATTTTGTCAAAGCTAATCTGGATGCTTTATGTGATTAATGAGTTCACAGTATAAAGAAGTAGTACAAGGTTTCTGAAGATACGTTTTACAAAGTCAACAATGAAGTAGGCTGATCTATTTTTACTTATTTTGCTCAGATCATTGAAAGTGGGGCAGATGAGTGGATCCGAATATTTTTTGGCAGCCTTACTGTTAGTGAATTTTGAGCCACATCCATTATGCCTCAAGAGCAGCACAATTAAAGCTGCCCACAGGAGAAAATAGATGCCTGGGTCTAGGATCCAAGGACATAAGCTGATTTGCATCATGGATGAAATTTGATTAGAGACAAATCCACTTTTCTGTGGACTCCACGTGCTGAAAACCCAACAACCAGGATAAACAGCACAGCAGACACTTCAGTATCTGGGGTAAATCAAGTTTCAGACACTCCAGAGGCTATGGGTGAGATTTTAATTGGATTTAATAGATAATATCCTGGGGCAAAGATTGTGTGTTGATTTAAAAACATGTTAATTAATCCTAGTGACAGCCAATAACCACTAGGAGGAGCCGTGGTCACAAATCCCGTGGTATTAAAACTGACTCAAATTGTAAAAAAGATCAGATCATTGTGACACACAAGGCATAAATAGGTTTGATTAGACAACAAAGATTGTTTGGCACCTTCTAACGTGGCCGATGTCAGAGGACCTTGTAATGGGTGTGTGTTAAATAATGCATGTCTTCCTGTGCCGTCATCCTCTCACCCAGCCTGCCTGTCCTCTGATGCTCAGCCTGAGCCGCTGCTGTGTGTTTAATTGAATATGTCTATATGTTGTGACTATGTAATCTAATATGCTTGCCTACGTGTTTAAAGAAACTGTGTAATGACTGGCCGTTTTAAGATACTGAACAGAAGCGAAGTTCCCAGGAACGAAGATTTTGTGTCATTGTGACTTTGTGTTCTCGAACCACAACTCCCAGTTGCAGCCTTGAGCCTTTGCATCTGCTTCCAGTAAACCTTGTGCGTGTCCTAAAACCACAGTCCTGGTTTTTATTCCTTGGCTCCAACTCTCTTCCAGCTTATATTATTAAAGAGTGTGGATTAATCAAAGCAGTGGGTGATGCTGTGCAGACGGTAAAACCATTCCTTGCATCTGTTGGCTTAAAAACACCAAATGTTTTAAACTTCATGCAAAGGTCCTGCCAAACCGTTGTAGTGTCTTTTGGTTAAATCTGAGTTTTCACTCTCTGGCTGTAATGGTGCAGCAGGAAAAAGAATTCAATATGTTTAGAGAGAGGGGACAGTATCTGTGCCAAGCCCGTTAAGTACTGATTTGCTTCCAGGACCAGTTCTCTATTGCTGGCATTATCACTGCCGCTTATCTTCTGAGCTGCAGACTGGAGACTTGGCTTGGAAATGCTCACTTGCCCACACTTACTGTAAACACTGACATGAACGTTCAGCCAAGTACAGATTGGTAGTTTCTGTCTTTTTAGTGAAGATGTGATGTGGGGCAGCTGTTTTAAAGGATTATCTGGGACATCCTGCTTCTTTAGTCGTCCGCTAGCTGACCAGTCTCTGTGGCTCCGATAGCCACACATACCCCCACGTGATTATCCCGAGAAGACGCTTCCAGATGGTGTTGATTTTGATGATTTTAGTGGTCTGGTCACAGAAGGGACACATTTCAGTCTCCGTTCATTTATTTCATAAGGCAGCTTCCACCTACACCCTGTCACAGTGTCGCCACCACACATGAGGCTTGGAAGAGGTGTGTTCACAGCTACATACCTCTCTACCTGTGGCCTGCAATGTCATCTAAACTTACCTCAGCCAAACATTTTACATAACCCACAACCTAGATGCATATTTATTGCATCATGCATTCGACCAGAGCGGTAGATCTGCAGTGAGGACAGTGCCTTAACACCTCTTGTACTCAGCCATCCCGAACTTCCACTCTGTGTAATTTTGTGTGAATTCTTGGCTTCCTCCGTACAGAAAAATACACTTTCTTTTTGTCTTGGGAACTGAAGACTGAAGTAAAATAACTTGTTCCAAAAGCACATTTGACTCATTACATCACATGAACTGAAGAGCATTTTTAAACAGAGGCGACACATCGTCAGAAATCCTGTGTGAAAACCGTTGTAGTTTGAGTAATGTTACTGTCACTCACCCTCTCTGCTGTCGCGTGAAGGAGCACTTAGCTGTGTTACCAGCACTTAGACCCATTATTAACCCAGAACAAGCCCTGAGAGGGGCAGGGCAGGCTGAGCTGTGGGTTGGGGCTTTATTCCTCCACATTCCAGGATGATCTGCTGGCCCTGACTGGTGTGTGTCCACTCCCTAATTGGCCCGTTTCCATGTAGATGGAAGACACGTCTGTACAGACAAAGCTGAGTTGGCCACGTTCACAGGGTTTCCTGAGTGGGCACAAGACAAACGTGCTGAAGAACTGATTGGATGTTTTAGACTGGTACCCAAAGAGTGTTGCTGTATGATCCAAGTGAAGTACACACACAGACACACACACACGCTTACAATGTGCTGTTAATGAGGCTATTGTCTTTTGTCCAGTCCTCTGGAAAAACAACTGACTACTCTCCTCTCCAGTCTTGGCTTCTCTGGGCTGTCACCGGATGAGTTGACCTCTTGCTCTGCAGAATTAAAAATGCCATTCAATAAATAGAACAACAAAGTGATTCCTCCGCCAGAACGCTCAGTTCAGTCAGTTTTATTAGCGACGTTCTGCACTGAAGGCTTTATTAATGCTATACCCCTCAGCTCAGTGGGTGTGTTTGCTCAATCGTTCTTCTCTTAGGCACAATATCCAGTTATTTTCAGTTGTTTATGTCTCAGTCATGAACATATTGAGTGTTTTTAATGAATCCTTTCAAAATCACATTTCTATTTTATGTAACATGTACATTAGCCAGCTGTTTTAACTTGCCTGTCTCTAAAATGAACCAACACATACACATAATATGTAGCACAGATTTACATCTGTACTGAGAAGGACACAAATGACAAGAATGGAGGATTCATCAGTATCTGACGTTTTGAAGGTGTCCGACAGAAGCCAAGCCACCTGACATAGACTGATTTGGTTCTAAAGTGAAAATAACTGGATCTAACTGGAGTTTTCATGTTTCCCAACCTCAAAACGTCGTTGCAGTAACTGACCACATCCTAAAATGCCCCGACAGATGTTGAATAGTGGAGTCATAAATGATATGCCCATATTAACATGTTTATGAGACAGCTGTTGCAGCATGATTTACCAGTGATTCAATGATTATGGGATGTCGCGTAGACGCTGGTGCGGGATTACAACACACCGTAGATCGGCGTAAACCAGTTTCTCGGTCTTCCGTCCTCGTTTTTTTGCCGAGTTGTGGACGTCTGTAACTCCCTTTACGCTTCCTCTGTGTGTACACCTCAGGATCTGCTTTATGCTTATGCAGTGCCTTGAATGTGTGTCTCATCCGTGTCATTGTGTCTGGGTTTGTTAGGGCTTCCTGCAGGCGGCCGGCCGCTCGTCTCTCCGCCACCATCACTGTGTGCTGTGTGAGTTATTTCTGGATGTCATGCTGCTATGTTTTGTTCTCCAGCAGTTAAAAATACACACTTACCTCACTGGTTGTGGGCTTTGGATATGGTCTGTATTGTTTTTGATTAGGCCATGTAAGTGTTTTTGTGCTGTTTAACACTCACAAGTGAAAAATGTCCAGACACACCGAGGCTCAAATGGTCATACAGACAGCTGCAGGGGAAGCACAATGGCGGCGGGACAGGCCGTGATATACTGTCACCATGGATGTGTGTGCATGCAACGCGTGTGCTGTGGGACCAGGGTCACCTCTGTCCCAGCTGTCTGAGGGGTTACAAGCTTGTCGTGCCCCTCAGACCCTCTCAGTTCCCCTCAACACAAAGCCGTAGTTTCTCCACAGCCCACATGTGCTGCGACGCACACACTGAGGCACCCGGGCGGACACACGACAAACCCCATGCAGGCATCTGCTCCTTCAATCAAACGTATCAGTGCAGAGGGTTTGTGCTGGGCCAAGCATAACGGCAACAGTTAAGAATTTAGAAGAGATGTTAGAGTCGAGACAGGTTTATTCAAACTCATGCTATAAAAACAGTTTCATCTACTTAGGTTAGTTGATTCGGGCCTAATCGAGACAAATATGTACGACATCTCTATTTTATAAAAAAACAATGCTGAGAAGAGTGATGTGATTTGTGGCCATGTAAGAAGAGCAGCTCTGACAGTTGGTTCAGCCTGGATAGAGCAGTTGCACACACACAGAGGAAAAGAACGGCTCAACAGGACCTCTCCTCCCCCTGGGGGGGAACAGGACCAGCCATCTGCTGTTAGCCGGGCACACGCGCGCAGAAACATCACATTCAGCTCAGCTTTCCTCCGTAGCATGCACCCTGCCCCCCAGCTTCTGTCTATACACGCGTCCCTCTCCACACGCCATTATTCCTCTCTGCCACGTTTCGCCCCTTGTACAGTGTCTTAAGTCGCCACAGTCAGTCATGGATGTCTGTGCTCTCAACATGGACCCTGGGAATTGTGACTCCTTCAAAGCTAGTTAGGAGCTCACAGCAGGAGGCTGCTAGTCACTACAGGGATTTCAGCAGTGTAGGTGGCGTGAGTAAGAACCTCGTCTGGAGGGCTCGTTCAAGGAGATGGCTTAGCGGACTAGTTTGTGCTACTCGGCATCCGTCGGCTCAGTCTACGTAGACACAGTAAGGCTTTTACGCAACTTCTCAGAGTCAGCACAGAGGAAAGCCTCAGTGTTTCTTAGGACACCTGGAGCGGTTGCCTACCAAAGAAGATGTACTGGGAACTATGGCTGAGCCAAGTCACAGCCAGCGCCGCGCGACAGTGTATGCTGCTTCAGAGTAAAGGTGGGCAAGTCCTCGTGTGTGGCTCTTGTGTCAGTGTTTGATAAGTAAGGATTGTGTTTGTGATTTCAGTGTGCGTGTTACAGTTTGAACATTACATTGGTCTGGACTGACAGCTGTTACAAAAGGAAGAATCAGTTTTATCAGCAGGTTCTTTCTTTGAGCTTTTAGCTCTTTGTGATCATGTGTTGTTGGATGCAGGAAGAAACGCTTTCCTTGTTGTCACAGTGCTTCCATTTTGCCATTTTCTGTACAAATCTCAATTCATAGCAGTCAAATAGGAATAAAAATGGAATTTAAATGTGCTATAGTAAAGCTAAAATTACTGCACTGGCAATGCACTCGTATGTTTTAGGCTGTATGCAGACATGTTATGTGTATAAAGCCACGTTATATTAATACCTGTCACTGTAATGCAATCAAACAGAATTACAACATGAACCACAGCTTGCAAAACAACAACAGAGGTAATGCCTCCCTGAGCGTTTTAGCGTAAATAGATTGTGTTTGATGTTCTTTTAGACAAAACAACCAAGTTAGAAAATACCTGCTACACAACATAACGTAGCTTCAAGTGTTGGACGTGCTATTCTCTCCTTTACCGTGTCACCCTCCTCCTCTTTCGCTCAGCAGCTGTCCAGACATGCAGTGACATATTGGCTACACATGTACTCGTTCTTGCCTGTGGGTGTGTTTCAGGTGTTTGAGGTAATCTTTCATTCTTTAATATGCTTGGGTGGTGTGGCTCCTCCCTGTTGCTCCCTATATATACACACAACCACACTCTCGCCTCAGATCTCACCTGGCTCAGCCTGGACCTAAATTGCAGTTTTCCTAAGTGAGGCCACTGGTCAAGTGATGCCTCTGAGGTGCTTGCAGGCAAGCGGCAGTTTTGAGGAAGAGTGGGCGGCTCTGAGCGGCCGTCATCGCCAGACAGGGTTCCGACGTGGAACCAAGCTTGGACAGACAGGTCTGCAGGCTCGATGGACTCATATTAAGATCAAACTGAAAAGGGACAGCTAATCGTTAGCTTGTGCAAAGAGGGATCATTCGTTAACAAACTGCCTGTTTAGTATTTTTTCTGTCCGCCAGTGTGACTTTGATTCTTTATGTTTACTGCTGATCTGATGTTGCTGGTTGTTTTTGTGTCTGGTCTCGTAGTTCTTTGTCAGTCTCCCTAACACTTGCGCCTTCCTTCCCTCCAGAAGCTCTGCACCGGCCATTCGGCCTGGACTCTGCAGCACTGACGGAGGCGGTGCGCTGGAGCTCCAAGGAGAACCTACTTGGGGCAGCTGAGAGCGACCCCAACCTCTTTGTTGCGCTTTATGACTTTGTTGCCAGCGGAGACAACACACTCAGCATCACCAAAGGTAAACACAGTTTCCACAGTATTTCCTTTGAATAAGTGTAAATGTGCTGTATAGTTAGCAGATTTTTTTGTCTGGTAACTGCCTCGTATCGGAAAATTCAAGTCATGCGTTCATGCGATGAATGAAGATTTGAAGCTTTTAGTGATGATGCATACGCCATCAACAAAGGTTGTCAACCACGCCTTGTACTGTTGATGATCAACAGAACAGAATGTCTCTTTAGGCGTAGCAAGGATTCATCACATGCCAGTGACAGGCAGGTCAGCAACAGTTAGAAATACTGGTTTTTATCAATAGATATCACAGGAATGTGTGTCAATAGAACTTATCTAGCTACTGTAGTTGCAGCTTCTTATGACCTCAGCAGGTGTCAGGCCTTCAGCTATGTTTTCCTTTGTCCTCCCACACACATCACATCCATCTTTCATATTTACTTTAAGCCGTTACGACACCAGTGAGTCAAATGCATTAATACTTCATTATACATTACACCACCTGCAATACGAGGGAGGTTTGGAAACGATGTCAACGCTTGGCTACTGAGCAGACACACGGGGTAAAACATCAGTGATCTTGTGCTAGGTCTGAATCCTAATCCAGTCCGAAGCCCTTCTCTCAACCAACTCCCCCAGAGTAATGAGTCTAAAATATCCTCATTACGTTATCCAGAGAAAACCAGGCTTGTGTCGCCGCCCTGTTTAAGGCATTAAACCTGGAAGAGCGTGTTAATTGTGCATCGTTGAAAGGCTTCCCCCCGCAGCTTTTATGGAAATGGTGTTTAGCCCCTGACTCATGGAGCTCATCTCAGAGTTTTGCCCACATGCTTGCACATGTGTACTGTCAGGCTCCATTTCACTTTTCCCGTCTGTCCCAGGGTTCGCTGTGTCACATGGAAGCACACCATCATCGCTGTCTAATTCACAATTTGCTCAACTGTGATAACAGCTGGGTCTCACGGCAGGTGGAGGCTGATCACGTAGACAGACTTAGCAGGAGCGTGTCTGCAGCTATTCAGCGTCTCCTCTCTGTGCCAGGCCAAGCCAGGCTAGGCCAGACTAGGGCTCCTCTTCAGGCACACATGGCTCCTTGTGGCAGATGCAGTCAGTGTTTCCATTCTAGCACAAGTTAGAGACACAGACGACAGACGCAGTGGAGACTGGTGGGCTGGATGTGGATAACCATATCTGTTTAATGTATCTCTGTGGACCTGGTTAGCGGTTACGTGTTATTATGCTGTGAGTTTTTGCTTCCAGTGCCATCTCATTAGGAAAGGCTACTGCTACTTTGTAATTTGCCCTCTGATGCCCCCGTTCTGTACTGTACAGTTCAGTAATTAGAATACTATAACTAGTATTTCAACAGATGAGGCTTATGCAGTTTTCCAGCTTGACCAGTTCCTGGACCAGAATATCATTTTGTCACCATTACCTGATGGAATCTGACCAATCAACACAGACCCCTTGCATTAGCATAGCATAGGGCAGTTTCCTGTGAACAACCACTAAAGGGTGACAGACCACGTAGTCATCCAAGCCGCTGAAAAAGGCAAGGGCGTGGAAAACTATGCGTGTGTACATTTTAAGTGTGGATGGTGTGACATGTCAGTGAAGTGGGTGTGTGGGTGAAGTGCAGAGGGAGTGAAGTGATGGATCCTTCTTGGATCTCAGCCATCCTCCTTCCAAGTGGCAGGACTGATCATTGCTCCGTTCAGTGTTGTTTCATGCACTGATAGGTCCCCCCTCCCTCCGGTCTCCTACACATCAGCCTCTGTGTTCCCTCACGTCTGCAGCACTGACGTCACAGAGACAACAGAGCAAGTCGCTACATGCCTGGTTTTGCCTGGCCTTCTATGTCAGCTATGCAGTTTACCCTCCCTCACTCTTCCATAGCATTTGATGTAGTTTCAACATTAGGAGCGTCATATGTGACCTAATGAAACTGCTCTATGTATGGATTGGAGAGGGAGTCATTTAATCAGATGTTTCAACTTCTGTACACCTTTGTATAACAGCTAGCCAGCCGCCCAGACCTTATTTAATGGGCACACGATTGTGAGAAAATGTTGTACACTCGAGTATCTCTGTTACATGTTGCGATACTTTATGGATTGGTCTGACACATTCCTCCTCCTGTGTCCAGGTGAGAAGCTTTGTGTGCTGGGCTACAATCAGAATGGAGAGTGGAGTGAAGTGCGCTCCAAGAACGGCCAGGGCTGGGTGCCCTCCAACTACATCACACCAGTCAACAGTCTGGAGAAGCATAGTTGGTACCATGGGCCTGTGTCTCGCAGCGCCGCCGAGTACCTGCTCTCATCCCTGATCAATGGGAGTTTTCTGGTTCGGGAAAGCGAGAGCAGCCCAGGACAGCTGTCCATATCATTACGCTATGAGGGGAGAGTCTACCACTATAGGATCAACACAGGCTCTGATGGAAAGGTAGACAGATGAATGCTTTAGGATGACTGTCACTGTTGACCCTTTCCTAGCTGCATATGTAAACCTTCTCATTGTTTCCCCCGACTTCCCTGTCAGGTCTACGTAACCTCTGAGAGCCGCTTTGCCACCCTTGCTGAGCTGGTCCACCACCACTCCACTGTAGCCGATGGCCTAGTCACCACACTGCACTATCCAGCTCCCAAATGTAACAAACCCACAGTATACGGTGTGTCACCAATCCACGACAAGTGGGAGATGGAGCGCACAGACATCACCATGAAGCACAAGTTGGGTGGAGGCCAGTATGGGGAGGTGTACGTGGGAGTGTGGAAAAAGTACAACTTCACAGTGGCGGTCAAGACCCTCAAGGTTAGAGGGTCCTCTTGCATTGTTCTAAGTATCCAGTTGGGATGTATAACCATTGTCTCACATTACCACCTGCAGGCCCATTTTGGTATTACATGAAATATCCTCTTTTCTTTTTCAGGAGGACACCATGGAAGTTGAAGAGTTTCTGAAGGAGGCAGCAGTTATGAAGGAGGTTAAACACCCGAACCTTGTTCAGCTACTGGGTCAGCACTTGATTGTTTAATATGATTCATGAACTCCCATCTTTAAAATGTAGTTTATTTATATTTGGTACAAGACATTCACGCCTTTTGCCAGCTTTTGCAGAAAAACTCACACTTGTTGATGCCTGTATTCCATGCAGGTGTGTGTACACTGGAGCCTCCATTCTACATCGTAACAGAGTACATGCCACATGGCAATCTACTGGACTACTTGAGGGAGTGTGACAAGGAAGAGGTGAATGCTGTGGTTCTTCTCTACATGGCCACACAGATCTCGTCTGCCATGGAGTATCTGGAAAAGATGAACTTCATACACAGGTGAGGGAAGGACCTTGGTGTTTCTGAAATTAGGAGGTAGAACCTTTGATGACGTGAGCCTCGTTGTTATTTCAGCCTTGAGTCCCTTTCTCAGTTTCAGTCTGTTTCCCTCCCAATTGCTTCACTCCACAGGGATCTTGCAGCAAGGAATTGCCTGGTTGGGGAGAATCATGTTGTAAAAGTTGCAGACTTTGGTCTGAGCAGGTTGATGACTGGTGACACCTACACTGCCCACGCTGGAGCTAAGTTCCCAATCAAATGGACTGCACCCGAAAGCCTGGCTTACAACACCTTCTCCATCAAGTCAGATGTCTGGGGTGAGCAAACAAGGCAGCCTTTGATCCCTTGTAGCTTATTTTCAACGTACACATGTTTGACAATAGCTATTGTTCCTTCCCTACAGCTTTTGGGGTGCTCCTGTGGGAAATTGCCACCTATGGCATGTCTCCATACCCTGGTATTGATCTTTCTCAGGTCTATGACCTCTTGGAGAAAGGCTATCGCATGGAGCAGCCAGAGGGATGCCCACCCAAAGTCTATGAGCTCATGAAAGCATGTGAGTAGGCTTACCTAACGCTTACTTTTTTACTTGACAGCATAGGTTTGACAAAATGTTCTCGTTCCTTTCTGTGTAAATAAGATATTTTAGACTTTTAAAAAGCTGTTTCTCTGGCGCTTATTCACATTAATGTATACCATGTTTCTGTTTCTATCAGGTTGGCAGTGGAGTCCCTTAGATCGACCTTCCTTTTCAGAGATCCACCAAGCCTTTGAAACAATGTTCCATGACTCCAGCATCTCTGAAGGTACAGTAACAAGCGAACGTGTCATCCAGACGTTTATGTGCATATTTTAAATCTGAAAACTTTCCCCAACGAGGATGTGTCAATGAAGCAACAAATAATACTAACTTGCTCATGTGAAGTAGAACTAGTTTAACACTAGATGTACAGTTGGTGTCAAGCTGCCTCTAAGCTGTGCATCGTCTTCTTTGTACATTGCAGAGGTAGCAGAGGAGCTCTGTAAGACGGCCTCCTCTGGTCACTGCGCTCCATTGCACTCTTTCAGTCATGACATGCCTCAGTTGCCTTTCAAATCTCGGACTGCTCACAAGCACACAGAAAACAAGGAAAACATTGAGGGAGGACTGGACGGGCGCACCGACCACGGCACGCACAGTCACTCAGGTACCGCCACCCATGACTACCTTACTGTCAGCCAGTCAAGTGCACAGCATTCTGATTCTGCAGGTATGTCAGCGGACACCAACTCAGGGAGTCCTCTGCAGCGCCGCCAAGCCCGCCGTCTGAAGAGGGACGGGGTCATTTTCCTTAGCAACTGACCGCTGGTCGTTAGAACTGTGCTTTTTTTAAAAACGGATAGTCCTCACATAACAGTTCCAGGAATTTTAGTAAATAGTAATTAATTTTCAGTATTCATTCATGGAATTTCATTGGTCATGAAAAAGAAAACACCAGCCGAAGCACGTTAAAAGCATACTAACACTAAATTGTTAATTATTAAGTATAAATCCAAAGAAATAAAACGTACTGAGCTTTGTAATTTTACATTCCTCAACTAAATATATGATACATATGTAAAAGTGTCCTTATGTTATGACCTTATGTTAACGCTCACTAACCCTATAATTAAATTAAACCTTACATTGTCTGTTGTTTGTTATTACATATTTATTATTTATTTTAATGTTCAAATAAACCTTTGTTCGTGTGTGTGTTTTGAGCGCTCATTTGTGTTTGTATATTGTTTTTTTGTTGTCACTGGCTATTTTGTAGATTTTTTTTTTTTGTTGTGTGTTTTTATTCGTAAGGTAATAGAACAATGTTTTATGAAAGCCAGGAAATGTCACAAATATTTTGACAAGCCGTAAAAAGCGTTTTCATGGAAAGAATTCAAGATGACAGTGATTGGGTTAAACTGGACGAAGAAGTGTGAAAAATAAAGATGATTAACACAATTTGTGTTCTTTAAACATTTACATTTCTGGCTGTGGTTCAGAACATCAAGCAGTTCATCCATTAATCACTGACGTCTGTGAAGATTCACAGTCATCCAGACAACTGGATGTTTTTTTAGTTGCCGTGGCTCAACTTCCAAACATTGCCTGGTTTGATCCCAGTAATTAATATAATTCTGCTCCTGTTATTCACTGGGATGGGTTTGACCATAATTGTTGCATAAGTCCATGAATGTTTGATTTATAGTTTTTTTTTTGCGTAACGTTATCTGTTTATTTAAGGGTTAGCAGGCTTTAGAAAAATTCCCTGCAAAGTTACACAACCGCCTTTCCAGCAGAGTCTATTTTGTGTCTCTTGTTATCATCAACTCCCAGGGAGATATTTGCGAACCCATCTTCTTCAAGAGCCTCACTGAATTAATGTTTGATTGGCAGGTCATCGATTTTTTTTTTTTAATCCTTTTTCCTGAAATGCTTTTTCCTTACTCAAGTCTCCGGGGAGGAGAGAACAGCTTTTAGAGAGAAAGTGAATGGCCCACTAGATTACATCACATAACTAGGAATGAGGAAGCTGAAGGAGGTTATGTGTTAATACCTGTCTGTTGGAAGATATTGAGCAACCTTCTGTTGTTTTAAATAGTTTCTCTCTTCTCTTTTCAGCCTGGGCGTCGTCTTTGCTGGGAGGCGACAGCCGATCAGGAAGCTCCCCAGCTCTGCCCAGAAAACAGCAGCCACGAGATAAATCTCCAAGCAGCCTCTTAGAGGATGCACAAGATGTGGGGATATTTACACGAGATCGCAAGACTGGCTTCTTCAGTTCCTTCATAAAGAAAAAATCTTCCTCCTCTTCGTCCTCCCCATCCTCTCAACTTCAACAAAACCTCCCGACTCCACCCAAGAGGAGCAGTTCTTTCCGGGAGATGGAGACACAGCCTCATAAGAAATACGAGCCCACTGCTGATTTCAGTGCTCCTCCTCCTTTGCCCCAGACAGACAGTATTGGGGGCTTCTCAGCTTCTCCTTCCCACTCCCATGGGGAACCCCCCCAGGCCCAGGCACGCTGCTGTGGGGCTGCTTTTGGACAGAAACCCTCTGGTGGTGGCCTTGGTTCACAGGTGACGAGTGGGAGCAGCTGGGGAGGGCTGGCTGGCTTTTTTACACCTAGGCTCATTAAAAAGACACTGGGGCTACGGACAGGAAAGACAGCCTCTTCGGAGGAGAGTGGAAGTCTGATTGGTGGGTCTAAACCTTTCCCTAGGTCCAATTCTACCTCCTCCATGTCCGCTGGGCTGCCAGATCTAGAGCGTATGGCTCTTACTTTACCCAGGAACCGCAGTGCGAAACCCCCTTTGGAAAGAACTGCATCCACAACCTCCCAGCCAGAGAATGGCGCTGCACGGCCCTCAGACACTCTGAGGAGGATGGATGAGGGAACTGCACAGATCAGGGAAAGGCCCAAAGCTAAGTTGCTACCGCGGGGCACTGCTGTAGGGGTGAGGGCACCGGGGGTTGGGGGGGAGCTGGGGGAATCGGATAGTCTGTCTCGGGTCAGGGAGGGTAGAGAGGAGAGCGGGGGAGGACTGGACAGGCAGCAGAGTTGGTCCTCGCCCTCCAAGACTTCGAGTGCTACATCAGCTGTAGCGCCAACCCACAACCACAAAGTTCCAGTCCTGATCTCCCCAACACTGAAGCACAGTCCAGCTGACGTGCACCTCGTTGGATTAGACTCTCAGGGGAACCGCTTCAAACTGCTGTCTGAGCACCAAGCAGACCGGGACAGGCCACGACTTGTGAAACCCAAATGTGCTCCTCCTCCCCCTCCCAATCTGCGCAGCCTACAACACTCCTACAGCGGTGACGGGGAGGAGCAGATGGGAGGAGCACCTGTGGAAGTGAACGGGGACACGTTAAAAGGTCACAGGTCAGGGCGATTGTCAGGAGGAACGACGACGGGCAGACCGTCAGTGCCACCACCACAAGTGCCTCCTGCACCTTCCTCCTCCTTTTCGTCTTCTTGTTCCGCTACCAACAGCACGACTCCTACCAAAATGGCCAACGGAGCCACCACCTCATCCTCGCACACAGCACCATCTGCTGGTTCTAAAGTGGCACTGAGGCGAACCAGACAGCAGGCAGAGAGGGTGCCCCTGGAGCGGGTCGGCCGCGAGGCCCTGCTAGAGTGCGCCGAATGCCTGAGCAGCGCCCTCCAAGCCACCGAAAGCCCATCCAGCAGCCAGGTGCTGGACGCTGGCCACCAGCTGCTAGACTGCTGCTCAGGTTACGTGGACTGCATCCCTCAGATGAGGAACAAGTTTGCCTTCCGAGAGGCGGTGGGGAAGCTGGAGCTCAGCCTGCAGGAACTGAGGGCCTCATCCTCAGGAGGGCTCAGCAGTGCAGGGTCTAACACTGTATTGGACAATCTGCACAGCTGTATAAGGGAGATAAGTGATTTAGTACAGAGGTAGCCGCATTCAAACCTAACGACACATCGCTTCCCTTTTTTACGTTTCGTGTCGTATGTTCAGCTTTTGGGGGACAAAATGAGATGAAACTCTTAAAGTACCTCAGAGAAATCACCACAAAATGTATCCTTTTATTGTTTACAAACAACAGTTTTATTAAAAGCCAGTGTGGACACTAACGTTGCTCTGACCTGTACATAAACGACATGTTCATACCAAACTAAATGAGGTCAAACCATGAAATGTTGTGCTGCAAGTCTCCATGTGGCTGGGATGACGAAGGCCTCTTTTTAAATGAATGTCAAGTGCATCGGCTGTGTGTAGCCAGTGAATAGAATAGGTAAAGCTCACCCTGCTTCTCTGTTAGTGTGTCCAATCGCTGAGCGAGGATGCTGGTGGTCGTGCCCAGCCTTACTGACAACACTAGACAGCTGATTCACTGGCCTAAGCTCAAGCAGTGTTTCACACATATGTGCTCAGCGTCTCGTTATTGAGTGACCATAAGCCATTTTTAAAGCCATTGTAATCTAAAGGATTGGTAACGCATCATTTAGTGTGATTCAAGGTTCCTGGGTCTCAATTACACACTTTTAGCTGCGTGCATTGTTTAGTATTTCACTAGTTGGACAAAATTATGATTTTTTTTCCCCCCTGGCTGTTTTTTTAATATGGGAAGTAAGTTTTTGACACTAATTTTTATCAAGTCTCTTGACAGTGACATTCCCACAGGTTGAGACCACTGAGAAGTGAAGTGATCATTTACGGCATTTACACTTCTTCTTAGGCAAGCGTGTAAATAAGCATACGTGAAACTGCGAGTGTTTTACTAGAGATAGGCCTGAAAATCTAAGAAGAGAACTTCATACAAATCTGTTTTACCCTTGATGACACAGAAGCGTAGCTAACTGCCTCTGGGTGTGTTTTCATATGCGTGAGCCTTGACTACACACCTTAACCCAGTGCCACATAAGAGGGGAAGCCCCCAGTCCCCTACAGCGTTTCAATATTTACTTCCACTCATCCTTGCACACTACATTTCCTCCTTTTGCGTTTGAGCATAAAGTGAGAGCGGTAGAGAGGGAGAGCACAGAGTGGCGCATGAGCAGGTGAATTGGGACAGTATTTCTATAAGTGTCCTTCCGAGTATGGACAGCACTGGATTCCCTGTAGCCTTGTCATGGCCTCAGTGCCTCAGATTCTTCAGTGTGTGAACACTGCGAACATGCAGAGGCCTACCACACTACATTAATCCCACAGTACTGATCTCTCAACAAACAAACTGCAGTATGTCTTCAGCACATGAGCGATTTGTACATTGCGTGGTTCAAAGAAAATGCTTTTTAGAATGTCTATGTATGAACTTGAATTTTAAATTATTCTTTTTTATTGAAAGCACAGACCTATTTTGAGAGAAAAGTTATATAAATATTTGATTTATTTCATATCCAAGAAACAAGATTTATGTGTGGTCACAGCATAAGGAGCGATGTTTTTGACTGAAGAGAGATCTATTTCAAGACTGAGGCCCATCCACCCAGATCTGAATATCTGTATTATGAATGTATTATCCTTCAGTTCTGAATCCGGTCGAATGTTCTTCTGCACGATTCTTCAATCTCTTAAGGTGCCATTTTGATTTTAATGTATTTGTCTTTGGCCCACTGTTCTAATTTTGTTATACTCAACCCAGAAATGGCTGCTCTGTTTTTAGAAAACAAACTGTACAGTGCACACGGTGTCCACGTTTCTGTTTTTCTTCGTTTGCTTTGGCTCATGTACACTGGATAAGGCCTCAGACACATTGATTGGTTGACACGTTGGATTTAAACACCATAAAACTAAATCTGTAAACACTGCAGGTCTGAAACACTTTGGGCACGTCTGTTAATGACACATGGATTGTCAGATTAAAACCTCTCGTCAGCTTGTTTTGTGGCAATTTTCACATCCTTTCAATGTTATTGTGAATAAGTATATTCATCCTATTTCTGGCCGGACAGGATGCATCAAGACAAACTGATGGTTCATTTCTATTCACTGTGAGTTTCAAATGTCATGGACTTTTTTTTATGTTTCTTGGTGCCTTTTTGTGAACAAATGATTTCTGTACACTAAACTATCACTACAATAAATCACGGGATGGCAGAGTTTTAAGTTCATTCAAACATTCAAGCGAAATCGTTACTTTGCCATGTAACTGAGACAGCTCAACGCGACCACATACATTTTTACCAACCTTTAGATGCAAACTTGAAGGTGAAAGGTGCACTTTGTCTATTCAGATGGTGTATTATTGGCTTTTCACACTGTTGATAAAGCCACACTTGCTCTTTTATAGACACGTGAGTCTGCTACTACACTAAGCTCTGCGTTGTTTCTACTCTGGCCTGAGCACCAGTTTGCCTAGTGCAGAAAACAAATCCTTATCAAAGAGTGGAAGAAAACGTGCATCACTGCAGTATCATACACAGACTCGGTCTCGACACGATGCAGTGTTCAATGTCAGTAAAATGGTTCTGTACCCATAGACAAGTTTTTTTCTTTTTTTAATTTGTACGTGAACCAATACTGAACTGAACCACAATATTAAAAATCAGTCTTTTGCGCAGTTTTCGCTTATGTCGCCTACATGTCTTCTGCTTTTTCTCCTGTCTCCTTCTGAGGTGATGTGTATACATCCTTATACCAAAGGCCACGTCTTCTGTACAAGTGCAATGTCAGCCAACACACACACCATGATGAAATATGTGAATCTAAACAGGGATGACAGATGTTAACATTAACTTTTTTTATTGTATGAGATCTATATTTTGTGTTGTTTTTTTTTATTTAAAGCTCACATTATATTACTGTGAAGTTCTGCTTATCAGTGTTAAGCCTATTGTAAATAATAAAGATATTGATGAATATTGTTTTGTTTTCTAGTCTTTTTATTTTGTGCTGTTTACACAGAGTATGTTAGACATTAGTCTCTTGAGCCTTAAAAACACGTTGTTGGTCAATCAGTTAAATGTGAGTCTTGCCGGGCACAGTTCCAGTTATTCTGCATTTAATGTTTGCTGATGCATGGCTTCATTTCGCTACTAGAGTGTTTTGGTAGAAGCACTGTGCTAAGTTCCACTTAAACTGAGCTACGTGGTTAACGATAAGTGGATAAGTTGTCATTGTGTTGTGCAAGTGGTGTGAATGTTTTGAAAAAACTAAAACACGTGCAATGTAATATTAAGATGATTAACTGTTGTGTGCAACAAGCTCATGTTTTCTGCTTCACATCTTGAAGCAACCTCTGTCTGTCCTTCCATGTCCTCTGATGTGTTTTGGGGGCAAAACCATCTGCAGTTTTTTGGCAGCACTGCTCCTCAAGTCCTTTGTTGTCGTCCACTCTTCAGTCTGTCTTCAGTTTGTTCTTCTCTTTCTCTAGTATGTCTGTGGAGATTCTCCGTCACCATCCTCAGTCTCTTTCCCTAGTACTTTATTTCCATGCACCAGCTTACGACTCCCCTGCCTCCAGTGTCTTGTATTTCATCTTATCCTGCTGTATCGGCTCTGCCACGTTTTCTCGCTGGTTCTGTTTTCAGGCTCTTTCTTCACCAGCTGTGACCTGTGAGAGTCTTTCCCCTTTTTGCAGCTGCAGGATTTTGTTTTCCGTATGGCACAGCTGCTTTTAGGCCACTGCTCTCAACTTTTAGACGCTGCTCTTGTTGCTTCGAGCTCTAGGACCTTCCCTCCTAATTGGCCTGGAGACAATGAGTAAAGTGTGAGATTTGTGACTTAGGGAACACGATGGTGTCCTGAAATGCCTTTTCCCTCTTCTTTCCTACTACTCGTCTAGTTGTCTACTTTGTTTATGCATCACTATTACGTGTGTATAACACCTTTACAAAGCATTACTCACCATTTTGTTGTCGGTGTAACCATGTCACTCACATTTTAGTACATCAGGAGAGCATGTTTGGTTCTTAACCTTAAACACGTGTGTACAGGTAAATACTTCTCCGCCGATGCATGTGTGGAACATCAGATATTACAGGTGCTACACTAATAAACGCGTGTGCGCTCATCCTGTGCGTCCTGGCTGCTGTGTTGGGGAGCCGGGCTGGCGCAGATCTCTGGGTGGCTGGGGCGCAGCATCCCAGGGAGCAGCAGCCGTCTGCCTGTGACGCCTGCCCGGCCCATATCCGACTCCTCCCCATCCGTAGACTATTGTAAAGATGGCGTCCATCATGGAAGGGCCGCTAAGCAAGTGGACTAACGTCATGAAGGGCTGGCAGTATCGTTGGTTTGTGCTGGACTACAACGCAGGCCTGCTGTCCTACTACACGGTACGTCCAGCGCCCACTGTGTGTCAGTGCGGAACCGAACCGACTGTGGCAGTTGCCGCTGGCTGCCAGAACGAGCTGGGATCGAGGCCTTGTGTTTGTCAGGAGTTGGGAGTCTCAGCTGGCACAAAGAGGCGCGTCTCTGCGGTGACAGACCGGCACGTGAACCAATGGCAACGGTCTTCCGACATCAACTGACCAATCCGGACGGGCGTTTTTTTTTACACACATTCTTTAATGTGGCTAGCTAGCTAGCTCAAAGCAGAGACACACCGACCCGTAGACTCGGTGTTGTGCATATTCTACAAAATCCCTCCGGTAAGAAAGGATGGCGTTGATGTTGTCTGCGACATATTCGGCCATTTATAACGTGTAGTTAAACACGATCCCGACACCCGCCGGTGTGCTAGCCAAAGAGCTAGTACACCCCGCGCAGGGTGGACGGGAGCTGGTTACACTTCTGACAGAGCCCCCGGCAAAGATTTCACGGTGACAGCCACGAGAGTTGTGTTTAACGCAGGAGACGCGGTTGGAAGTGGTGACTGCTTAACTGTTGCCCTTCAAGTAATTGTCCAAAAACGCGACGCTTTTCAGAAAGTTGACAGAGTTGTCACACCAGCAAGTTATCAACTTAAGGAGTGATGTCAGTTAGTCGGCAGTTGAGCTAACAACGCGCAGCAAATAACAGCCTAACACAAGGGTTTTAAAGCCTGGTGTGTGTCTGGTGATACGCTACAATAAACCAGCTATTACTGTTTGTCAAGAGTCGCTGAAGCCCTGTAAGAATTTGCTGGAGGGTGTAGTGTAATTGCTAGTCCACACACGGAATGTGATCTGTCAGTAGTCTTTGAAACACAAAACGTAAGTAGCATTAACAGCGAGTTAAAATCTACTTAGAGTCAGAGCTGTCTTTAATCTGTGCAGGGGTTTAAAGCAATACTTGTTCAATTAAAACACATTTGTAACGTCCCATGCTCTGCTTGTTGCATCACATACGTCTTTTTCTCTTGTTATTTTCCAGTCAAAGGACAAGATGATGCGCGGATCCAGAAGAGGCTGTGTGCGACTCAGGGTCAGTCTCTGCTTATTCTGACTGCTTGGCCTACTTCTCAGCTTTAGGAAGACTTTATGAAGGGAATTATGGTTCAGTGCAGTCCAAAGCACTTCAGCAGCTGCCTTATGTCAGACACAGTTTGCTCTGTCAGTGCATTATTTCTGAAACAGGATTTTGAAGCATACATTAAATGCAACCTTGACCTAAGTTACAGGAAGATACTCTGACCTTATCATCTGTGTGAAATATAATGCATTTATGAATTGCCTGATTGTTTTTGACTGAGTTTACCATGGTTTCTGCAGAGACATCTCTATTGTTTCACTAACGTAGCTGCTTGTTTTACTGTTGAGCCATGGCCACTAGATGGCATGAGGAGTACTATGACATGTTTACACCGAGAGGAAGAAGATTTCCTTACCGGGTGGTTCTCAAGCAACTGGAACTTTGTTAATTCTGAAAATAAGAGATCTCAACTCTGGAGAGTATTTTGCATCTGTAGAGAAGTGAGCAATGGACCAGAAGTAATATGTAGGATTGCACTGGCTTAAGTTGACCTGTTACAGAACACTTCCCTTTGGGGGAGAAACTGAAAGCCTCCTTAGTCCCTGTTCCTCTACCTCTGCCTAACCTAAGGATGTCGTGTCCACAATGTTGTGTGAGGGTCATAACAAAATACTGGACATTTCCGTGAGTTTTAACAAACCACGGTGATGGTTACAGCCACTTGTTTCAGCACTGAATGCATTTCTCAGCTTCATACGAATGTTGCCTTCAATATGACCAAAGAGGGGCAGTATCTGCTGAACCAAAAAAAAAGATCCAGCACCTTTTTACTAGTAATTATAATGACAAGAATGAATGTTGTTTATAATTGGGCTGAAAATGCAACACACGTCAATTGCAGAAATTATAAACACATTAATCAAATCTATCAATCAAATCTAATTTAGAATGTTGCCAATGATACAAGTGACTCTGATGTGAAACATTTTCAGTTAAACAAAATGAAATCAAAGCTTTTGCCTCCAGTTCCTCATTCCTGTTTTGCATATTGTCCTGGTGTTGTGTAGTGTCACACTAAGAGTGGTGTTAGTTTAGATACTGAACTGTGTTGCCCCATGTGTGTCGATATTTGCTCACATATTGTCTACAATAGATTTTATGAGCCTGTACTTTGTTGTAAATTAAATGTTTCTCAGGCATTGGGTCATGTGTTTAAACACTGACTGCCAGGGCAGGGACTACATATTAATTACACTCCATTTGCACTGATAAACACATTATCACAACAACAATCTTTTTTCAGTGGGCATTTGTTTCTGATAAATGCATTGTGCTTACTTCTTTGCAACAACTTTCCACAGGTTCTGGCATTAGATTTTATATAAATAAAGGTGAAATGAGCCTGATCGCTAATACTGGGCTTCTTCTATCATTCCTCCATATGCAGTTTTTGTTATTTTGAGGGTTTCTGTGTTAGACTCAGCTGCTCGGAGTCACATGCCTTGTTTCTGTTGCTAGGAGCGAATGCCCCAGCCAGCAGGCCCTGTCTCTGTAGTTTGCTGCTGGTCCCCTGTGTCTGTTTCTCTCCACCCTTTTGTGCCTTTCTCCTCCTTTGGTTTCCCAAATCCCACCTCCTCATTTTCTACCCCTCCCTTCTTCATTCCCATGTTCCAAAAGGCTGCGCTAGTATGTCTGTGTTTGTGTGTGTGTGTGAGAGAGAGAGGGAGGAAAATACAGTGCGACCATGGGAAGGGGATGATGACGACTCAGAATATACAGCATGTGTAGAGGAGGCAGTTGACTTGCTCAGATAATTTACAGGAGTCGTAACTAGGGGGCTGCAGGAACATGTGGAATACATGAGAATAGACAGTGGAGTGTGACGTGGCCTGCTGTCTGACTGCCTCCCTCCCTCCCTCCCTCCCTCCTTCTGTTTGCCCAGGGAGCTGTGATCGGCATTGATGACGAGGACGACAGCACATTCACCATCACTGTGGACCAGAAGACTTTCCATTTCCAAGGTGAGATGTCCCCCTTTAAGGCTTCTTTATTCATTCCCCGTTCCCTCTTCTCTGTGCTGCCATTAGCAGCTTATTTTCTATGAAATCTTTTTTGCATCCACCTCTGCTGTTCACTTGCTCCCTTATCTCGCTCTCTCTCTCTCTCTCTCCCCCCTCTCCCTCCTCTTTCCCTCCCCACCTTTTAAAGACTTGGATTGCTCTGCTCTCATACCAGGAAACACATGCACACAGGCATCTACACCATGCCATATTCTTTCCTCCCACCCTGTGGAATCTCTGGGAGGTTGGACGCTCATGCATTTCTGTAGATAAACAACATTTAGAGTTCTCTGGATCTGGTTTTGGGGTTTTTTCTTCAGCCCTCTCGACTGTGGCTGAGGAGGAAGATTGCTGCTTGTGTGTCTCTGCAGTTGAGCCTCTAGGAGTAATAAAGGAATACTGCTGAGCTGGAAGCTGAGCTCAGGTCTCTTCTGGTTGCTGCCGCTGTTTGGCCTTTGCTACTCCGCTGCCGCAGCTTGCAATCTGACGACCAAGTGATTCCATAGGGAGAGGATTGGCTGCCAGCAACGGCATCGCCCCCCTTCCGTCCTGCCAGTCCTCCTTTTCTTTTTGACAGGGAGCTGTCCAGCACAGAACACTGCAGACCTCCTTTTTACTCTTTACTTCACCAGGTCTTTAAATTGTACTTTTCCACCTTTTCTACATTTGTCTTTCCATCGGTCCATTTGTACACCCCCCCCCCCACACACACTTCACCACCAACACCCTTTTTCCACATCCCTCTTGAGGGTCACCACCACAGTCCATGGACCCCCTGCCCCTCTCACCTCCTCCATGCCCTCTCCCATGTCTGTGTTCCGAAGCTGTATGCTGTGGTTCTACAAACGCAAGGGTAAGGAGAACATCTCACGGTCCACACGCATGCCGTGCCCGGGCAGAAGGATCTAGGAGGCGTTGTTTGTTTGTCTTCTGGGATGTACCGTCGGGTGGAGCCGCGTGTTCCGTCAGGCTCTGGTGTTACGGCTTGTTGTCAAGGTTCAAGGACAGTTCAGAGCAGTGTGAAGAAGGCTGCGTGGTGGCAGTGAGCTTTGAGGAATTACTAAGGAGAGTGTGCAGTGTTCTGTAACAATCCCGTATTTGTACAGTAGGTGTGTCATTTATGTCGCTGATTGTTGTCCTCTCGTTCTCTGGTTTAGTTTTTTTTGGGATGATTTCCTTCAGTTCATAATAATTCTTGAATTCATAACATGTCACTGTCTTGTTCTGGAACTTTCTGAGCCACAGTTAATCGTGGTCTGCTGTTACGTCTCAGTGGCTTAAAGGTGAATACGTTTTGTTCACTTCTGCTTGGCTCTTATCTGAAGCACCTGAACCCGAGAGTGATACCAGAGAAGGATCGAGGGAATGTAGATGCTGTTCTTATGTACCAAGATTAAATAATGCAGTTGAGCCATAATTAGTTCTGGCAAGTTGTCTCATTAAAAGGTGAACAATAATGATGATGTTTGTGTAGTAAATAGGGTCAATTCATTTTACCAATAATTACTAGGCTTCTGAAATACCATAGACATTTCTTTTGACCAATGGCAGTTAAATATTCAGGTGTACTGGCAGCGTGTTTCCATGTGTGAAAAACATCCTTGCGCGGGACCTTCATTCTTGTGCGATACGCCTGCTTTTGTTTGAGAAAAAACTGTGGAAGAGGTCTGTGCCCCTGAGGAGCCCCGGATCATCTCCTGTATCAGCAGCGGAGGAACTGGCAGGGTTAGCTTTAAATATGTGAACATGAGATTCTGGAAACATCAGCCGTAAACCTGGGCGTCAGGAAATGCACAGGATGTGGGGCAGAACGCGATTTCTCTGTTGCTGTAAAACGATCCTGGTCCAAGCTTGTTACCCACTCGGTCTCACAGGACTCGACAGTGTCGGAATGTGCTCGTGTAAGCTGAATGCTACTGTGCCTCGGTCTTAAAGATGGGTAGAGCATAACCGCTGCTCATGAAGACACAAAGGTGCAGAGCAATGCATAACATTTCCTTCATTATCTCAGAGTGATACCTCTCCTTCCAGAACAGTCCAGTCACAGCTTGAAGTGCAGCTCTGTACCTGTTCCTCAACGTGCCGGTCCGGAGTGCAGCTCTGTACTGTCCTTCTATTTAGAGAACCATCCATTATTCATCAGGCCCTCTCCCCCGGCGGTGCATCAGAGTTGCCTGAGAGCCCTTTCGCCTCCCCCTTTCCTCTGTTCCCCCCTCTCTGCTCTTATCGGCCTCCTCTTATCTACAGTAGCATCACTCTGACCATGTTTTCTCCTTCGTCTCTGTCACAGTGTCACGGCTGCGCGGGCTCAGCAGTTCAGGATGACAGCCCCCTCATGTTCTCACTCTGTCCCCTGCCTTTTAGTTTGATGTGTCTTCCTTCTCTCTGATTCTTTTGCTTTTTTTTTGCTTTAATTATTTGTGTGTTCTTTCTGGTCTTCATCAAGTTGTGGGTTAAAAAGATGCTCTCCTGTGACAGTCAGTTTACATTTTGCTACAGAGTTCAGCTGAATCATACTATAACTAATATATTTAAGATGCTGCTTATTGATCCAGACTATTTCCACTGCTTCACAGATTGAAGTAGGCATTTCAGTAGCTCCAGCATTACAGTATTGACAGGTAGACGCCCAGACCTATTGCATTTATTAGAAGATTTCATGCGGGGGAAGGAAGTGGAGGTTAAGGATAAATTACTCACAGGGGTGTTTTGGAGAAAAGATGAGGATGTACTCAGGTTTGAGATACCAGGAGACCACCAGGCCACTGGTGCTGTTTGCTTAGTGTGTGGTAACTGTATGTGCTGGATACAGATAGTCCGTCTGTCTTGTCTCCAATAGCCTTATCTCCACCTTAGAGCTCTGTAAGTCCAGTAAAAGAGTAAATGATCGTATGTATATTCAGTTCCCCAACTAGTCCACAAGAAAGGACTTTTTGTAACGCACATGTGGTGATAGGCAGCGCAGACGCATGACGGGTTGTCAAGCTGCCAAAGATGCCGCTAAAAAAGGCTTTCAGGCCTGCAGAGGAGTTAAACTATGTCAGTCACCAGACTGATGTCTCACTGTTGGCCAGGTGTCATTGATGATGACCTGGACCTGCGTATTTTTTGTTAATTTAAGCTGATGCGAGCTGAGCAGAAAACGTGTAATGATTGGTCTCATTTTGAACGAACATAGTTAAATATTGAAAATGAAGGCATTCAAGAAGCTTGGACACACGGATCAGCATCATCTCCTTAACTTTGTGTACTTTTTTGTGCCACAACGGCTCTGAAATCATTTGTCTACACTAAATAAACACAAATAGCTGATTGTTTACACTTAACTTCATAATGGAGGCTCATGGCCACACAGTCCATGTCATGGCTTTCAGCGTGCTCGTGACTAACACTATAGATCTGTAGAGCAAACCAACTGCTCACACCTTCTTAGAATTGTGAACATGTCAACCACAGTTGAGGACAAGTACTGGACAGTGTTTATTGAATGGCCTTGCTACTGCCCCTCTCCTGTCATGCTAAACAACATTAGCCTCAGTAATCTGTTCCTCTGGAGAGTCTGTTTGGCTGCGGGAAAGTAAGAGGTAGCGTCTGAGTGGATTGGCCTGAGCCTCGGTTTCCTTTTAATGTCTTTAAAAGCTTTTCTTCTGTGGCACTGCTCAGCCTCTGTGCTAGCGCAGCCATTCATCTGCTGCTCTGTCTTGTTTCCAGCCTAATGAAAAATGACTCTTATGCAGGATGTAGTTTGTCAGCCAGTTCAGTTGCATACCATTTGTCTTATTAAGTTCTTGTTTCACAGTTTGAAAGTGATTCTGGCTGAGGTGGCCTCCATCCACCTACACACCAGAGCAGAGAAATGAGTCTACCTTTCGTGGTGGCCTATGGGTCCCGTTCAGTCCAGACCCTGCTGTAGCAGAGGACAATCTAATCCCTTTACTGCCTGCATCACATAGCATGCATGGGCAGTGTGTGTAGACGTCAGGGCATGTGTCGGGTCAGTACTTTGCTGTGGGGGGCAGCCTCACCTTGCTGCGTTCCACTGAGCAGTGCAGCTTTAGATCCGGTTCGCTGAGAATCCACCCAAAACTGAAGCTAACACCATAGATGTCCTTTAACCTTTTGTTAAATTCAGACAGGTTGGCTGTAAGTTGTGTAGGTTGAGTGCTGTGTAAGTCACAGCACCGTCAGCCAGCTCCGTAAAGATACGGCCCAAAAGGCAGGACCTGGTCTCTTTCCGTCTCTGAAAGGGGCTGGAGCTCAGTGCTTTTACTTCTTCTTTCGTGTTTATTTGTTTAACAACCGGTGACGTCTATAAATCATTGAATTGCCTGTAGGATCTGTGTGATTGTTGGAAATGCAACAGGGGTATGTAGATTACATTTACTTGGCTGTTAATGTATATGTTAAACAGGAAGCTACAGTCAGGAGATGTTTGACTTTGTTACTGCTGCAACTCTGCTCCAGTCTTTGGGCCATGTAAGTGGCAGCTGGCAGGTATGAGCGTGTGTCCATCTCTGCATCAAACGCTTCCAAACATTAGCCCTCTTCCTTTGAAGCAACGTCATAATTTAAGCTGTCGTGTGAAATCTTTCTGGATTTAATTTGCAGTCTGCAGATCTTCTATCAATATCTACATGGTTTTATTGTCTAATTAGATGTTATTGTTTTATCCATCTTATTTTGTGTACTGTGCTTTTTACTTCTACTGCAGAAAACGCCTATAGTAATAAAGCGTGTTTCTCATGCACAAGTAATAAGATGTAAATAAGATTTCTTTTTGTCTAGACATGTTGTCTGGGTGGATACAGGGTTTCCATGGCTGCGTCATCACTACTCATGTCGTTTCAGTGATGCGTGCCGGTGTCAGTACTGTTCCACATGGCTGGTGCTGGTGTCTGTATGGAAAACATGGCTCACCGGGTGTGTGTGTGTCTGTCCTCAGCTCGAGATGCAGATGAGAGGGAGAAGTGGATCCACGCCTTAGAGGGGACTATCCTCCGGCACACCCTCCAACTGCAGGTATGTGAATGTTAAACCTTTTCTACGCACATGTATGAATAATCCTGCTTCACTTTGTAACGCCTGGGTCAGTCAGAAGCCTAAAAGGTGATATATGAGCAAATTTGTGACCCTTCAGGTAAAGGTGTGTGATTTATTTATTTTTTCTTTTTAATTGAATGTCAGATTTTGACGGGATTTGACCGCCACTCAGGTGTTTTTAAGCTTGTGTCTGCAGAGCTGCTGAGTCAGTGCCGATTCTTGTCAGGATAAACCGGAGAGAATGGTGACGTCATGTCATCATGAATGGAGCGTGTCACTGCAGCAGTGACTGGTTATGGCTGGTTATGGCGATCAGGCTTTTACATTTTATGCCAAGACCTTGCGACTCCTGCCCTCCAGTTTTTGTCTGCCCAGTCCTCCTCCTCTACACCAAATCTCCCTCTCGTCATCATCTGCATGCAGTTTGTTTCCACCCGTCTCCTCCTCCTTTAACCCTTTTCGTTTCACCCTCCCTTCTGTCCTCATCTGCCTTCGCTCCCTCTGTAGCAAATCCTTCTGATGTGCTACGTGTGCCTGCTCACTCAGGGCGCACACATACACACACTCATGCGGTGTTGGTGCGTTGCTGTCGTAGGAACATGTGATCCAGCAATAGCCAATCAAAGAAGTGCTTGCTTGATGAACCAAACATCTGCCTCCGCTGCCTCAGCCAATCGGTGTTTATGTTCATACTTGTCCCTGTCGGTCCTTGATGCTGTTTTGTGTGTGTTTCTTTTGCCTGCGTGAGAGGAAGTGAGGCTTTCCTGCCAGGGGAGGGTCCTGGATTAACTCAGCTCAGTCTGCTTTGTACCAAATGCTCCGCTGATAACTTGCCAAAGGATATACGTAGCCAGACTAGCTGCCCTGCTAACAGAGAGACTGAAGGTTGCTGTGGTTTATCCAGGCAGACCGCAGTGGAGAGCAAGAGGAGTTTACACCGGTAGGAGGAGGAGGAGGAGGAGGAGGAGGAGGAGGAGGAGGAGGAGGAGCAGGAGAGGGGAGGAGGAAAGAACACACGCTAACTTCACCAGATCCGCTGGTATGTTGCTGTAGGGAGGGAGAACAGAATCAGAGAAAGGGTCTTGTGTCAGGCTAAGCCCTGATGCAGAATGTCCATTGGAGCGAGGCACCTAGTAAGTAAAGCTCACGAAAACACAAACATCACTGCAGTAAGAACTTTAACGGCTGCCGTGCGCCGCTGGGGCAGCAACATTTTAAAGTGGGTCACACTGCGTGAAAAGACAAATAGCAACGGGAGGGAGGGGGAGGCAGCCGTGGTGTTGCTGTGTAGCGTCTGGGAGGGTTTAGTGGCTTTGTGAATGTTTGGTGTGAGACTTCGCTGGCTGGTCTAAAATATTCCCACTATGTCACAATCACTCGACTCTGTGTGTGACGGTAGCGGTTTAGACTTGTGGGAATATTTCAGGAGCAGAAGTGACGCGTTGGTACAGTGGCTGTTCATAAAGCAACCACATGCCGCTGACTGTCTGCTCCAACAAATCTGCCGTGTCTGTAAAGGGAACAACGACACATCTCCCCTATTGTGTGTGTGTTGCTGTCTAAACATGAGAATCGATGTGTAGAAATAGAGACTATTTCTCTGCCTGGTTCGGTTTTCACCTCGTCAGCTTCATCAGCGTGTTTCGCTCATACAGTCGCTTCACAGCTAAACATGGACAATGTGAGATTATAATGAATGACTGTGTTATATTTAATATGTAGTTTAAGGCCTTGGCCAACATGGTGCCTGTATTAATGATCATGACGTTGTGCCTTCCTGTGTGACTGATAAACTGAGGTGTTTTTCAAGTGTAAGATGAGTCAGTGACCAGTCGGTGGCTTTGCTGTGACTGTGCTGATCTCACCAGGCTGAATCTCAGCATTTACTGGTCTGAATAAACATTTTAGGTTTTTGCTCAGGCCCTCCTGGAGCCAGCTATATAATTTTTTTTTTAAGTGAAAGGACCTTTGATCCTTTGAGGAAGTTTGCCCAGTTAGCTGTAGGCTTCATGGCTGCTGAGCTAGACTTTGTTCTCTGTAAATCTAGGATGTTTCTACATTTTAAATGTTAGGTCATAGGTGCTAGCAGCTTCTCAATAGGTTTGACTGTCAATGGCTTTTCTTCACATTCCTGTGAGGTCGTCTTTAGCAGGAAGAAAAGCCCCGTCACACTCAGGAAACAACAGGACTATGCAACGCAGCAAATCCAAAGCAGCGGTAGCACAGTTTGATAACGGCTTGATTTACTAACACGACTGCGTTTGTGTTTGCTGTTTGTCTGCGTAGCACTGACACACGCTGCGTTAGTCATGTAGCTGATTTGTCTGGCTTGACGTTCAGTGACATTGTGGTGTCACTGCTGCTGATTGTCCTCTCTACCTACAGGCTGCGCCGCTAACTATGAGGAGGCTTTTAAAGGAGGTCTGTTTCTGCGCACATACAGACGCCTGCCCCGTTTCAGTGTCAACCAAATGTTGGTGGTTAGTTGGGTGAACTAGCAGATAAAGTGGGACCTGTTCTGCCTATAGTCTAGTGATTATATTTTAATGGACATTATATAGACTTCACTTTTCTGTTAGTAGCTCGGTTTTGTCGAACTTTGAGCTCCCTGATTTGAAGCCTGTCTGGTAGACACACAGCCCTGTCACACACTCCAGCCTCTACACCATAATAATGTCCCCCAGTGCAGCACGTTGCTGGAAGATTCTCCTGAACTGTTGATGTTTCTCTCCACCATTTTGTGTAACTGTTTAGAAAGCCCACACTGCCAGGACATGGTTTTTATGATTAATGTGTGACTACTGTACATGGCCTGGATTATTAGTAGAGTCGGTGAACTTTATTTTGATCTATAAATACTTCCGCAGCATGGATCCGTTTAAGGCTTTTACACTAATGCTCTGTGTGTTTTGTTTTTTTGTCTGGAGGAGGCAGAGACAGGATTTGTTCCCAGTGTTCAAGACTTTGATAAGAAACTAGCTGAAGCTGACGCTTACCTACAGATTCTGATCGACCAGCTGAAGGTAGGGTTTGATGAACTGTACAAACGTTTCATATATGCCTGTTTTACACTGTATTATCATTTTATATAGATTTTAAAAATGTCTGTCTGCCCCTCTTAAAACTCAGAATCCTGAAGGACTAGAATGTATCGTATGCGTTTCTGGGCTTTATTGACTCTGTGTTTACTTCTTTACTGGTTCCGTAACAAAGCAGAAGTGACTAAAATAAGATTTGTCATAGTAAAGTGACAAAGCAAAACATATATTTCATTAAATTTCCTGGGGAGGATGTGAATTCAAACTGTGAGATCGTCAGCAGATTGACACGGTTTGGGTGTTTTATTGACATGGAGAGTTCGTAGTAGGGCCAAATACGTGCTCTCCAGTGTTAGACACAGCAAGTTGCCATCAGTTAGCATCCAAAAATATGTGTGCTTACAGTTCCTGCATACATCTCAGTTTTTTGTAGGAGCGAGTCGCACATACAATACAGGAAGCTAGAATGATGCAGGGAGTTTTGGTACTACAGGTGGATGCATCGCTAGACAGAGGCCATGTGTTACTACTGGTCACTATTAATGTTTTTATATCCAGCCTAGGAACACTGAACAGCAGACGCTGATGCGCCAGCACATCATCCTTTTTAATTTTTGTTTATTTAAATTGTCTTTGCAGTTGTTTTAGGCTTTGAGTGATGCCGCGTGTGCTCAGTGGATGTTAGATCAGCTTGTGCTGCTTGTGTTGTTGTACACACACTTTCATCAATGCAGGATCTGTGTTTTATTGGTGAGCAGAGCAGGCTGCTTACCGCTGCATTATCCAAAGCTACATCTGCACACAATCACCATGTGTTTATTTCTATACTCATTTGACTGCAGATCCTTCTTAGCTCATCCTTTTTTCCTTTCATCTCTTGTTCCCTGTCACTGTCATGCAGCTCTTTGATGAGAAGATCAAGGATTGCAAAGAGGATGAATCGCGCAGAGTGAGTACCAGCAGACCCACTCAGTCCTTGTGTCTCGATTCTCTGGTCCAGTGTTTTACTTGTCATTAGAGTTGTAGCGTATGTAGTCGTGTTAACTGCAGTCTTATTATGCCATACAGGTGGTTAGAAAGCAGGGGGTTTTTTTTGGAGAGAGAAGTTTCAGGGTATTTTGACCACCAGCTATGGCTTCACTTCATCGCCGAGCTTGCTCATTTTGACGTGTCTGTCACTGGGACGACATTTCAGGAAAACTAACGCTGTTACAGTTGGAAATTCTTGCGAAGTTGAATCTGTTACATCAGCACCTGTAGTTAGCGTTTACACTTTTCTTCTCTTTTTTGCAGAAAATTGAGAATTTGAAAGACACTACTTGTGTAAGTCAGAACAACACACATTTTCCTGTTTGTGTTTCAAGCCTTTCTGTCATTTCCTGAATGATCATTGTTTTTCTCTTCTTTCTTTCAGAGTATGGTAGAGTCCATCAAGCATTGCATTGTGCTGCTGCAAATAGCCAAGGTAAACGCAACACAAATGCGTGTTTCTGACGTCTGTGCAGTCACTAACTGGGACACAGGTTGATAAGGGCGTAGCCAAGTATTTGTTTCATCACATTCAACCCTTTCAAGGGAAAATGAGCAACTGTTTTACCATGTGATGAAAGGATTACTGTGTGTGGTGAGCTGGTGAATATTATGGGGCTCCATGTAATGAGAGAGGGCTACATCTCTGCTCTGTGCAGCACAGATGCTTAGGATGCTTGATTAAATGATTCCTGACCCCCTTCCTACACGTATAGCCTAACATTGTCTTCTCAAAATTTTAAGGACCAAAGTAACGAACAGCAACACGCAAACGGACTTATAGTAAGTTTGACATCCTCTGTCCTTGACAAAACTCAAATCAAACAACCTGCTAACTTTCTTTTCTCGTTTTAATTTACTCTCCACTGTAGAGGAGCTGGTGAATGATCTCTGTAGTGCATGTTGTCTGATTTGGATATAATCTCTGCCTCAGGCTCTTTACCACACTGTCCTCCTCATTAATTTCTCTATTTCATCTGAGATTTAAATGTGTTTTGCGGTGGTGGGGAACTGTTCTTTTATTTTTCAAGATGCTCAATGTGTCTGTGTGTGCGGACGTTGCTGCAGAATGTCCCATATATACATGGACTGTACATGTAGACGCGTCTTTGCATGCCTGTATATGAGCGAATGCTGCTCTTCATTTCACCCACTAATTAAAGTTGGCTAATTCACCATTGATCTGTGGTGACCATGCTGCCTGCTTATTGAACCACTGAACACTAATGGCTGAAGAGTCATTTCACCTTTCTGTAGGCGTCCAGCCTTTCGGTGGTTATGGAAGGAGATTTGCATGATGTAATTGCAAAACATTACATTACTGATATATTTAGTGTGGGTTTTTAGATGAATTCATTGTACTCATTGTAAGAGCTCGTTTAAGGATACTTCACAGTAGAGAGGCAGCCCAAGTCAAATAGTTCCTCATGAGGAACATTTTCATGTTTTGTTTTATTTTCCTCGATGTCATAGCTTGTTGTCGTTACTTTCTGCTGTCAGTTAAATGTTGGAGCATCTGCGAATCCCAAAGACAATTGTTCTGTATTTCCACCCAGCCATTAATTTGAAACAACTGAGACTGGGATTTATATTTAACGTAATTATCTTTAAGATGGTGGAGTGGAAGGTTGAAAAACGTTCCCTCATGCTTTGGGGAAGGAGCCGCCACGTAACGTGGACACTGTGCTGTTATGAACTAACACACGGAAAACCTTGTGTGGTTCTTGAGGCAGGAATCCCACAGAGGCCGTAGGGCTCATAGACTTCCACTGCTCTTATGACTGACTTAATCTCCCAGTCATTAAGTACAGTATTATGTGGTATAAATAGCACAGCATAAGCTCCATCTACGAATCTACACAAGAGCTTCATACACCATGAGCTCGGTGCTCACGATACTTTAAATCGAAATCTGTCGTTTATAAGATCGAGACCGTAAGTAAATGCACTAAACCCCTTGTCTGAAACACAAACACTAGTAGCACGTATGGTTGACCTTGCGATGTAGGAACTGCTGTAAAATGCAGGAAACTTTTCACCAGAGCACACTGCTGGCCTGTTCAATATCTGTCTGGCAGATAATTGATATGCCTTGACTGGTTTCTGCTCGCTCAGCTTTCTCTGCTGCTTTAACAAAAATCATGACACAGTGGTGGTCGTCGTTTTAGCTGCATTTCTTTGTTCTCCTCCCTCCTTTGCTTTACTTCCTTGTTGTAAGTGGGAGGATCCTACCTCGAAAGACCAGTATTTCTGTAATGTCTACAGTTAGAAGCTCTCTCCTCTCTAGGCGATGCATTGGGTAGTGCTGAAGGAAGGAAGGGGGATTTCCATAGGAGAGAAGTGTGAATAGGCGACATGTGAAGCCGAGATGACCTCTATTACAGCTTTCTTAGTTCGCATTAGCGGTTTGTTGCAGCCCCTGCTCTTCTTTCATTGTGCTCACCTCCTGCTCAGTTTATGGCCCTGCAGCGCAGCGTTCGCATGTACCTTGGCTAATGTTTATTCACCCTTACAGCCTAATGTCAGGGCACAATCATGGGACTGGATGACTGTCCCTCCCCCTGTTAGTTTTAAATGACTTGATTTGCACTGAGAAGGAGCTGCAGACATCACTAGCTCCAGGTCAGGTTTGGATAATGTGATGAGGCTCTAACTACCCTGTGTCCCTGAGGGTAAGTTGTTGAGGAACTTGTTAGTCTGTTAGTCTTTCTACCTGTTTTGCTGGCGCCTTTGGCCTCACTGCTCCCAGCTGGCTTCTTTTTTATGTATGGGCTTTTTTATGTATCTCATGCCTGTATTCAAATACATTGGGCACTGATTGAAGCAGGCAGCTGCAGATAAGAAAGTCTCTACTGGTTTTAACCACAGGGAAATCAAAAGCCACAGACGCTACACATTTACTGTGCAGCCCAGTGGAGTTAATTAACTCCTTTTTACACCAGAAGGTTGCTCAAAGTTCAAGAGATGCTGTTAGTTATTGTGTAAAACTGCTGCTGGTGTCTGGATTTCAGGTGGAGCCGCTGCTTTCGTATTGATTAGATTATTGAAATGTGGTAACGCCACTTTTTCCAGGAAATGGAGTGAAAGGAAATTGATCTGTGATGCTGCGTGGTGCATATATTATTTCACGGTTCATGTTGTAGCGCTGAGCTGATCTATACCCAAAGGTTGCGATGACATCAGACTTGATGCTGTTTCATTGTGGGCAGCGTATTGCCACATTTAGTTTTACATGTGGTTACATGTATCTTCTGTCTTGACAGTTAAACCCTGTATGCAGGCATTTTGCTGTAAAATGACACCGGGTGTAGGTTTCGCAAACAGTTCAGCCTGTTAGACAGCATTTTAAATTGGTAAGCAGGCAGTGGTGTGACTGTGTGCTCTTCTTAGAGTGGCTGGTGTCCCTCTGAGGCAGCTGGTTGTGTTGATGGCAGTGTTGTTTTTGTTTCTTTCCTCTAGAGCACTATTAACCCGGTGGATGGGATCTACCAGCCCCCTCTGGACACTCCAGTAGTCAACACCACGATGCCAACGCAGACCACGCCACCCACAGGTACCAGCCATCTTTCATTTACCTTTAGATGTATGTGTGTGTCTGTTATGTGACACATCTGACCTAGACACCCAGGGGTGGCACCAGCTCCCCCTGCTGGTCATTGTTAGATTTTCTTCCATTTTGCGTTTGCGCGGTGTGCAATGCAGTTGTTGAGCAAAAAAATTGATTTCAGTGTGAATTTTGAGACTGTGGAGTCGCTAAAGTTGTTGTGACAATACTGATACTCTTGAGTTGTAGCTAGAGCTCCTGGTGCTTTTTACTTGTGTTTGCGTGCTCATATATTGTTTTTGACTGTAAGGAAGTGTTAGTGTTCTGTTAAGGCAGGTTCTTGTTGTCAGATGGGTTTGACTGCCCTGTGTATAAATGAGCTGCACCAAGCATGCCATTGTAATTTCAGTTTCTTATTGGACTGTAGTCCTGGTCTCCGGTGCAGCATCTTGGCACTGCTTGACATGTAATGTGCTCTGGATTGGTTTCACAGCTTCAGTGCTAATTCGTGTGCTCTCTGTTTTTGCTAAAGACACTTCTCAGGTGTGTAAATCAGACCAACGACCTTCCACTTTACCTGTAGGTCCCGTCGTCACGGTGATGGGCAGTCTGCAGACCCCAACTCCCAACAGCACAGGTGAAAGTTTAGTCCGGCAGTCCGCTATACAGCGAAACATGTCTGAGAATTAGTTTGACCTCTGCCTAAAATAATCTCTTGCTGCCTTGTTTCTGTTCTGTGTGAGACTGTGTTTTGAAAATAACACATTGTTACACATTATTGAAAATAACTGCAGAAACAAAATGGAGATTGGTCCAGACAAGTATGCGCTGCGTTGTTCTTTTATTTACATGCTACATCAGTTCAGAATAAGAAGTTAAATGGATGAGCTAAAGTATTAATACTACATTATTCTTCACTGAGCATCTCCAACCTCAAGTGCTGTGTCCATGAGCGTAAGGTAACTTAAAAGCAAGGGAAAGCTGAGGTTCCTGCCTTTTGGTCTTCGGTGCTGAGGCAGCGATATTAAAATGCTGTGCTGAGCACTAAGGAGGCAGGCTGCATGCCTGAGAGCACTATCAATATGTTTTGCAGAGCAAGCTGTCACTATGTTAAAGACAGCTTGATATTAGTGTACGCAGTCTGCTGCACCAGGTTCAGCAACGAGTGCTCACAATGATGATTTGATCATTTTGGCAGGTTTACTGATTGAATGAAGGAGCTGTATTTATTAGATGAACCCCTTTAAGAGAGAAGCATTGCAACAGGCACGTAATGTCTTTTCTTTGTTGCTCTGTCAGGGAGTGGCCCGTCAGGCCCCAGCAGCGGCGTCGCTTCCCCGGCTCACCTCCCCCTCCCCTCACACTCGGTACCAGACTTCTCTTACTCCTCCAGCGAGGATGAGTTCTACGATGCTGACGAGTTCAGCAGCACTTCCCCCAAACACTGCATAGAGTGAGTATAGTGTTACTGTTGGGCTAGCGTCCCACACTGCAAACCGTGAGTAAATAGCTTTAGAGCCTGAAAGCAACACAGACTGTAAATATAGAATTATTATTTAATAAAGCACAGTTGACCCCATTTCTTTCCTTAACTGTCCTGCTTCTTGTACCCTGTCTCTTGCTTGTGCCCCCAGTCAATCAGGGGCTCCAGCTGCCTCCACCCTCACTAATGAAGAAACGACGCTGAAGCGACCAGACACCACCGAGTCGCTCAACTCGTCCATGTCCAACGGTACCACAGACACAGGTAACATCAAAGACACACTTTGATTAGTTTTCACTGACCGTTTTTGCTTTTGCATAATATTGATCATCTGAGGAATTTTATCATGGTAAAACCTAAGGAATGACATAATGCTAACATATGAGAGCTCTGCTGATGTCCTCAGACCAGTTTGACAGCCATGATGACCGCGATGATGATGGTGAGGGCGAGTCTGTGGAGGAGCACAAGAGCGTCATCATGCATCTGCTCTCTCAAGTTCGTTTGGGCATGGACCTCACGAAGGTGAAGACCTCTGAGCAGCATTGGCTCTTTGTGTCTGACTCTGTCCCTTTGTTCTGTGGCCTGTCTCTCAGCCCACATGTTTGATAGTTATCTGCAGTTACAGTTCTCCTAATCCGTTCCTTATATTTCACAGGTGGTCTTGCCTACGTTCATCCTGGAGAGGAGATCTTTGTTAGAAATGTACGCCGACTTCTTTGCACATCCCGACCTATTTGTTAGGTATGTACCATTACAACAACGTTTCTGTTCTGCAGAGAAAAATCATGTCAACTATAAACACTCCTTTATCTGCGTTCCACTAGTATCAGTGAGCAGGCGGACCCCCGGGAGCGCATGGTTCAGGTGGTGAGATGGTACCTGTCCGCTTTCCATGCAGGCAGGAAAGGCTCCGTAGCCAAGAAACCTTACAACCCAATACTAGGAGAGGTTTTCTACTGCCACTGGGATCTGCCCAGTGAGTCAGATGAGCCTCCCCAGCACACGGTGAGATCACGTACCAGTACAGCCAAGATCATCATCACAAGCCGTGTCTTGGCTACTCTGGCTCGTTTTTCACAGTTCTACCTGGTTAAACAAATAAATGTAACTGGGGTTAAAATACGTGCTACAGTTGTAAATCCCTCTTCTTCTCCAGGAGACCGTATCAGATGGTCCAGTTCCTTGGTCGTCATCAAACAGTGTGTGTTTTGTGGCAGAGCAGGTCTCTCACCACCCTCCCAGTGAGCATCTTCTTCTTTCCAGTCATTACATTACACAGCGCTGCTGAAACCCCACTGGCATGCAGGCCCAGGAAAACTACAATGGATAATTCCTTATTTCTTCTTTCTGTAGTCTCTGCATTCTACGCGGAGTGTTTAAGTAAAAAGATCCAGTTCAACGCACACATCTGGACTAAATCGAAGTTCTTAGGCATGTCGATAGGCGTCCACAACATTGGCCAAGGTAAAGAACTAAATGGCCAAATGTATGTGTTCCCCCATTGTACGACTGATTGTAATAATGACTTGCTCTTCTTTGTTTTAGGTTGTGTGACCTGTTTGGAGCACGATGAACACTACATCCTCACCTTTCCTAACGGATATGGCAGGTATGTGTTACTGCCTTCTTGCGCTTGTCTGTTTTGTGTGGTGTTGACGTTTTGCTCCAATGACGTGAGCCCGTCTGTCCAGGTCCATTCTGACTGTGCCGTGGGTGGAGCTTGGTGGCGAGTGCAACATCTCCTGCTCCAAGTCGGGCTACAGTGCTAACATTGTGTTCCACACCAAACCCTTCTATGGAGGAAAAAAGCACAGGATAACTGCTGAGATTCTGTGAGTTTAACGTGGAATAGAGTTTGAAAATGGATCACATGTCCTGTTTTAATACTAAAGTTCGCCACATTTCTGTTGCAGCTCACCAAATGATAAGAAGTCTTTCTGCTCCATTGAAGGGGAATGGAATGGAATCATGTTTGCCAAGTGGGCAACCGGAGTGAGTCCTTCATTATCTGAAAGAAAACAACATTTACAGTAGGCAAGGATTGACATTTCAGTAATTGTGTGGATTGTGTGTTTCTAGGAGAACACAGTGTTCATAGACACTAAGAAGATGGGTATCATTAAGAAAAAAGTGAGAAAGCTCGAAGACCAGCTTGATTTCGAGTCCCGAAGGTGAGAGAACAAACCTGAACCGTCTTTCAAACCAGATAAAACAGAAACCAAGCTGTGCGTTTACGCATTTGACTTTAAACCCTTTGATTCATCAGGTTGTGGAAGGATGTAACGTTGAATCTAAAGCTGAAAGATATCGATGCAGCAACAGAAGCTAAACACCGGCTGGAGGAGAAACAGAGGGCAGAGGCAAGAGAGAGGAAGGAGAAGGAGCAGCAGTGGGAGACCAGGGTGAGCCTTTCACGTCACTGTCCATCTGCTTTAACGGTCAACAATCAAAAATACTTCTGCTGATAGTGTGTCGTGAATTCTTCTTGTTGTGTTTCTGCAGCTATTCCATGAGGACGGTGAGTGCTGGGTCTATGATGAGCCTCTACTAAAGAGATTAGCCTCTCAGAGGCACTGAAGATTACACACACTCTCCAACACATATGCATAAAGACCTGCACACAAGAAAGAGTCTTTATAAGAACTCTTTTGCAAACCTCTTCTTGTCCAAGCCTTGGAATGACGGATGATTGAACATGTACACTGCTTTGCATCTGACTGTAAAACAATATGAAAATGAATGAAATCAAATGGAGAAAGCATCAAAGATGTAACCTGAAAATTAGTAAAGCTCCACCTTTTTTGGCCAATCTCACTTCCACCGCCACCCATACCCACCACCTGGCAGCGCACAGAAGACACGAGAGAGTCGCCCGTCGTCGCTCGCCTCTGTGCATCGGCTCTTCAACGGCACCACAGGATGAGCCACAGCACTTGTTGCTTCACTTCACACATGGTTTTAACCGGGGGGTAAAGGGGTGTGTGGTTGATGGTGTTTAAATCAAATAAACCTTGATAATAAACAAATGAGCTCTACATCTCAGGGAATCTGGTGACTGAGGACAGAACGCTGCTGCCCCCTCTGAGGGTCTGACAGACTTATAACGGTGGACGGATCCATCTTTAAGGGGCAGGGGAGAAATTCTTTGCTTGCCTGCAACTAGTTATAACTTTATATATAGATATACATATGATGGGATATACAAATATATATTCTTTTTTAATTTTATTTGTTTGGCAATAGTGTAAAATATCTGAGCATACGACCTTGATTGCTTTGCATCTCTAGAAGTCATTTCATCTACCCCTGATGTTCTGTTCCTGTTTCAAACTTGCCACCTATTTGGTCCTTCACGTTATTTTGTGTTATCCAGAAACAAAGCCCTGTTTAAGCCATACATCTGAACACACCAGTTGGAAGAGTTGTGAAATATGGAATATATGCAATATAGAGAGGAATTATTTACATAACCAGAGAACAAAGATCCATTGTACCAAAAAGGGTTTGGAGAAAAGGCTGAAGGGACTTTGATCTGGACAGAGAACAAACACTCATCTCAAAATGTTTCCATGCTATCTGAAGGCATTTATGAACAAATTGTTGTTTACATACTTGTGTCTTTCTGGATTTCTGCCCATGACTCAAGTCTGTGAAATCTGTCTCTTGCGCTCCACATCACATGTCCTCATTTCCTCTCCAAACCCTGTGGCCTGTAGCTGATCGGCGTACAGCTCGGTCTCACGTTGTCCCAGTGAGGAGAGAGGGATTAAAAAAGAGTAGACCAGACCAGAGTAGACGTTTGAAACGCTGCTGCAGTTTCATAGTGCTGCTAGAGTCCAGACTGTGTTTTGTCAGTTCCGGTTTTCATGTAATCGTTGTTTATTTTATTCAAGATAAGAACCACATGGAGGGCAATATTTATCCTAATCTACACATCTGCTTTTTGCACCATCAGTTATTCTCTTATTTACAGCTTCATAGGTGGGAGCGAAATGCTATGATATTTGGATGAGATGCCGAAATAAACTGTTTTGACCTGAAAATGACCAAGAATATCTCAGTCCTGTAGTGGGCTCTTGTCTTTGTGAAATTATGATACGATTATCATCTCCTACATATTTAGTTATCGTATTAACATCTGGAGACACCACAGCTGTTGAATTAAATCCTCATTTAAATGACAAATACCTTTAGAACCAAGCCAATTTTTATTTATAAGTTTAAAGCAGTTACTTTTTTCCTTTTGTCTTTGTCAATGATATTGCGAGGCCTAGCCACACATTTTACTATGACTCTGCTAGAGAGCGATCGAAACAAATGTATTTTTCTTTAAAGATTGTATCAGACTCTCCTCTTTATTGATGCACAATATTAAATCTCTATGAGCTTATTCCTGCACAGTTCTGTCACGTTATTCCAGATTCCAAGTGGCGCTGAATGTCATTGTTTCATCTTTATTTAGAACAAAATTCCAAACAAATTCCAAACGTTCCTCCACCGTTTGTTTGCAGGTTGGTCGTCGTTAAACTAAATAAGTGATGTGGACGCAATGTGCGCTTTTTCGCATAAACAGCAGTTTTTTAAATTCTTAATATATATTATTGAACTCTTCGTGGAAACTTCAGACATAAATAATTATTTTATACTTATATATTATTATACTTGCCGGGGACCTTTTTTAATTGATTAATAAAAACGGGCGTCTGTGGTTGACTATTTAACTGTGTAGCCGTTAAAGTTGCGTCGACAACACCGCGATAATACTTGTTAGAAAACTCAACTCGCACGTGAAGGGGCGCTGGTCGTCGACTATATTTCCCATCATCCTCTGCGACATCTCGTATAAAAGCGCTCTGCAACTTCTGTCCTCCCTCTTTCCGCCGGCTTCCCTGCAGGTAATCCAGCTTGTCCTTGTGTGGCGCGTTGTGCTCTCTCTGGGCAGTTGCGTCTTTATGACATTCTCTGGTCTGGTCGTCGTGTAGTTTGCTCTATGCGCATTTTATTGGGTATTTTGAACCGGCGCCTGTAGCGCTAGCGGAGTTGGCGCATGCTAGCTGCAGCAGGCCTCGACCACGTGTTGAGCAGACTAGCAGCACAGCTAAAGGCGTCGTTTCCCCCATGGCTACATGATGATATCTGTTGGTAGGGACATCTGAGTGAATGTGACTGAACGCCAACGTTTCTGACTGCATGGGGCGAACGCCTGTGCTCCAAAGCCGGGCTTCAGCTCTCAGTTCACCCAGTCTTCAGAGTAACTCCTCGCATATTCTGTTAAAGTCTTTATTTGCTTACAGGCCTGTCGAGAGTGCTTCTGAAAAATGAAGGACACTAAATGGTAGGTGGACACGTGGCTGGGTAGTTGATGTAGAACATTAAGTAGAGCGGTGTCTAATTTACTCTATCGATCTCTAAGTCTCTGCATTGACCATCCACCTGGAGGGGAGCAGTGGGCAGCAGCACCCGAGGCGCATGGAGCGTCTTGCCCCAGGACAACTAGTCTCCTGCGCCGATGCTCCACCGATGAGTTGCCACGTTTCTGTAAGTGGAACAGCTAAAATGGTTTTGTTCTGAATTGGCAGTCAGTGATGACGAAGTTGTAAGAGTAGTGGACAGAAGTGATTTCTGACTAACTTCAAACTGAGACAACCTTAATGAAACTCTGCTTTTCTGTTGACATTATTAGTCTTTACCTAAAACGTGTTCGTTACAGGTCTAAGATGAAGAATGATGGTCCACCTGGTTGGAAGGTGAGGATCAGTTTAGCTGAGAGAAATGGAGGCTTCCTGGGGTTTTGGCATCGAGTAGCTCATGATCTAAATTTGACTTGAATAATTCAAACACCAAGCAACGTTTGGCTCCACAGCTGCTTTGTGGGCCGGATGAAGACATTTAAACCCATTCTGTACATTTTGGTCTGGTTAAGTTGAATCACCCCGGAGAAGCATCCATGGCTTCACCTCGTACACGCTCTGTGCTGCTGTGATGACTCCTATTTGCTACTCTTGACGAGCTGGATGACGATACTCTTCAACCACCATGTTTGATTATCTGAGGCACAGATATCTGAAAGTTAAGATTCATGTTACCTGTCAGGTTACTCACGTTGCCATTGTTCCTGCAGGTGTCATTTGACTACAGCTACTGAATGGAACAGCAGAGCAGGTAAATGTCTGCATGCTCTGAGTGATAATTGACCTGAACTGTATATGATGATTTTTGTTTAAAACAATGGGAATCTCTCTGAATAAGAGTGAAAGACACATTTCCTCTGATGCAGTAGTTTTTCAACAGACACGTGTATGTGTCTCTGTATTGCCTCTAATTATTTACTTGTCTTACAGATGGTCCTCTGCCTTGAAGCTGGTGTTCCAGGGATGATTAAATGGCAGGTTGGTATGAGCTATGAATTAATTAGAATTAGTAGGTCCAGTGCAGTGATGATTGCATAGTTCAGCAGATAAACTGTGAAGAAAAAAGGAGAAAAGTCTTTCGCTCCTATCTGATGCAATGGCCTCAAGCAGTAGTAATTTAATTTGTGATGGAAGTTATTTTTAATAAGACGGTTTTTGTTTTAGATGCTGACTTCCAAACGCAGGCATGTCCTGGTTGACTCTTCACATCTGCAGGTAAGGCTCATTTCTCAAGGTTTATTGCTGTACAACAAATGTTCAGATGTGATGAGGGAGAATCAGGTCTCTGATCTAGTTGAGGATATGTCTTTTGTATTCTGATCTGGCTCAACATTGGACAAAGCCTTTAAAGCACTTATCAAACAGTGACTTACATAAATCTCTTCTGTTTGGCAGTAACTTTGATTCAGCAGCCATTGCCGAAGATGTTGCTTGATCATGGTGAGTGAAACTGGAGGCCGATTAATGCTTCAGACCAAAGTGGTGAGTGGGATGACAAACCTTCAGACTTGCATAAATCACAAGTTAACATTAAAGATCAATTTGCAAAGCCGTATCTCAGGTTTGTCTGAACCTCATCGGTCATGGAGCTTATCTGTTGGGATGTTTGTAAGAAATTATCTGGCCAGTGTGATGACACAATTTAACACTGACTTGACAATGAAGTCCTATCATATTAGCTCTAGCTGACCTGGTCAGTTCAGAAGCCTCACACTTTGTATTACATGTAAATATTCAGCTTATTCTTTTTGTTTTTTATTCTTCAGTGCACTCTGAGGCCAGTCTACCATAGAAGGCTCGGCTGAGGTAAGAGTGCAAAGACTTGAAAAAGTGCTAAGACTTCTCATGGGTCCAATGATGTCTTGACAAATGTCTGACCTGAACATTTATGTGGAAGTTTATGTTCCTGAGCAACCCAGCTAAAAAAATACTAATCAGTTGGTGATAGATTTGTAATAAGCTGATGTTCTCTTGTTGCAGGAAATGGACAGTTGGCGTTTGGTGAGTGTCCTTGGATGTATGAACGTTGCCTTCAGGGCTGTTTGGCAGCTCCTTTTAAACTGACCACTCGACCAGTGATGAAGAAATTCTGCCAGATGATTGTTCTTGATTATAACCTTTACCGTTCCATTTTATTCTGAGGTAGTGGGGTCAGTAAGCTTGTTTTGGGGGCTTTTTATCATCCCCTACCCCTTGTAATCAAAGAAATTTCTTACAGTGCATTGGTTCTTCCTGTGGAAGCCTGGTGGGCCGATGTTACAGACTTGGGAATGGAAAATGGCAGGTTGGTGTGAGCTATGAATTAATTGGCATTAGCGGGTCCAGTGCAGTGATGATTGCATAGTTCAGCAGATAATACTGAAGAAAAAAGGAGAAATGTCTTTCGCTCCTATCTGATGCAATGGCCTTTTCCAGTGTTTTTTTTTTTAATTTGTGATGGATTAATTTTGATAGTACTGTTTTTGTTTTTTAGATGGTGACTTCTTCAAAAAACCAAGGTGTAGAAATTCAACAGCTGTTACAAGTCTATATATTGAGTGAAAACCTACCAATCACTCATCCTGCTGGCGGGAGCAGAACCTCTACTCTGTTTGTCCAGAGCATGTGCCCTAATGATGGATCTGCCAAATGTTTGTACTTGAAACCTTGTCAATAAATATTAGTAATACCACACTGTTTGGTGTCCTTGGCACAGAATAACTACCATAGTAGAAACTGGTCAACGAGTAAATGTTGGCGCATTTTGAAATGTGACCTGTTAAACACACGTTGAATTATTGCTCGAGGTTTTATGGTCATGAAGACGATGGGTTAAAAATCATCTGTGAAACTGACAGTGAAAAGCTCTTACTGGCAGCATTAGCCTCCGCTTTTCAGTCACAGTACTGGACTCATCGGAGGCGCTTTTGCTAAATAAACCAGTTTTGCGCTTGGTCAGTGGGTTTTAAGTCTACGGGCCGTTATGACGCGCGAGGGTTCGCGGTTAACGTGTGACGCACGTCCAGTTTGTAGGACGCACAGATGAACCGGTTTGCATCCCTCCAGTTTGCGCCACCGTCGTATAGTCACGTGACCCACACGTCGCGGCGTCACTACGTCCGCTGCTCGCACGCGCAGCACGGCCCCTTCGTGGAGGCGGAAAGCCCACGCAGAGCAGACGCCTGGTGTAAATAAATGGGGCAGAACTGGGACGCGTCGCGCTCTCGCCTCGACCGCGTCGGAACAGCCTCATCCCCGATGTTTGTGCGGTGCTTTCTGGTTCTGCTCTGGGCTCGGTCCGCAGATGCCGACTTGTTCCGGTTCGACAGCATTTCCAATGTGTCCACTTACTATTTTAATTACATTTATTGTAACCTATGGGAGGGGGAGTGTCAGCCCAACCAAGACGACGCCACTCAGCAAGGTAACAAGACCGGTTTTATGTAACTCAGCAGCGTTCTCGTCACAAGCTATTGTCATTTGCAGCCTCTGTGGTTTACATAGTACAGTATTATATATAGATGTATAAATATATATGTTCCTCAGTTTGATGTAGACATGAACTGATTCATTTTTGATCCCCTTGGGGCGAGCAGTTCCCACCAGAGACCTGTGGGCAGGTTTTCCTCAGGACTACATCAGCCTGCTGCATCAGTGGTACTGTAGCCTGGGCCAGTGCTGCGAGTCTGGAGACTGCAGGATAACCAACAACATAACAGGCAGGCGCTGCACACACACAGCAGATGGAAAGCAGGTTTTATTGCTCGTTGCCTCGACTGTGAATAGGATATGTCCGTCACCAAGGACATGTTAGATTTTGAACGTTCATGTGCAGGTATTATTCCAAGACTGTACTTTAAAGGTGCGTCCTCTCTTTTGTACACGTGCAGGTCTGGCAAGGGATCTTCAGACAAAGCTTCATGGGCAGCACTTGGCTGAGTCTGTGGTTCTGAAAGCCATCCAGGGGTTTATCAAAAATCCCGAGTCCAACAAGCCCCTCACCCTCTCCTTCCATGGCTGGTCTGGCACCGGCAAGAACTTTGTGGCTCGAATCGTTGCCGATAACTTATATCGTGACGGGGTGAAGAGCGAGTGTGTACGTCTGTTCATTGCTCCGTTCCACTTCCCTCATGCCAGACTGGTGGACACGTACAAGGTAAAGCATACAGAGCCTACTTGGCTTGGACTTAGTTTTTCTGTTCCAGAAACATGCAGATAGATGGTAATCTGTTTGTGATTCGGTCTGAACAGACTGACTCATTGATCCTACAAATACTGACATGTATGGCTTTTTGGAACCTGGCGTTTGTCCAACCAGGGCACAGATGCCAACATGGACCCGCAATCATTGCATAAGTAGCAAAATGATATTGACACAGCATTATTACATAAATAAATCCCAATTTGACAGAGTGTAGCACACAGGATAACCTTTAAACGGATACTATCAGAATCTGTAAATGTGGACTCTGGAATTTAAACATATTTGCTGTGAAACAGGCATAGTATAAAACAGACCATTCATTAAAAAAGCACTCATTTTAGTTGACGCTGGCACCAAAGTGTTCTGGTTACTATAGCAACTATAATTAACTTTAAATCTGAAAGATGATCATCACATTTTTGAACCACACCCAAAACCTTAAATGAAAACGTCATATATTCAAAGTGAATTTTGACCCTGGAGCCTCTGCTTCCCTTTGTGACCAGGGCCAGCTGAGGGAAGCCATCCGAGACATGGTGTTGCGCTGCCCCCAGACTCTGTTCATCTTCGACGAGGCTGAGAAGCTTCACCCAGGCCTCATTGATGCCATCAAGCCCTACATGGATCACTATGACAACGTAGATGGGGTCAGCTACCGCAGAGCCATCTTTCTCTTCCTCAGGTTGGTTCTTAACTCAGGAGGTTGTTATAGTACAATAATGAAGCACGAAATATACTGTAGACGGAACCTGTGATTACTAAAACATCATAACATAATTAATAATTACATGCTACATAGAGCACAATCAGTTTGATCAAACTAAATATTCATATAAATTCTTTACTCTGTTGCATTCTTAATTGCATTGATGCAGATCCTCCAAACATTTTACATATTTTCCGTGCTCATCATGTTTTTCCACTTTCCGTAGTAATATTGGCGGCGCAGCAATCAATGATGTAGCGTTGGACTTCTGGCACTCTGGTCAAAATCGAGAGGACATTGGAATGGAAGACCTGGAGCATCGACTGCGATCTGAAACAATGGAGTCTCAGGGTATGCAGCAGTGCTTCAGGTTTCTCTCTGGACGTTTATTACAATGTTCCTTGCTATTCGTGCTTTTTAAACACCAGTGGTTGGGGTCAGTAGGGGATTAAATCCAGAAGATCCAGTAGAAAGCAGTTGCGTGAAAGCTGCACGTAGCTGTGTTTGGGAGTTTCTAAATGCGTTTCTGTGTTGTTTGGTTTTCCAGGTGGGTTTGCCCAGAGTGAACTGATGTCTGGCCACCTAATTGACTTCTTTGTGCCCTTCCTGCCTCTGGAGTATCGCCACATCAAGCTCTGTGCACGAGACGCCTACGCAGCCCGAGGCCTAGAGACGGATGAGGCTACCCTGGATGAGGTGGCCAAAGCAATGCTTTATGTCCCCAAAGAGGAGAGACTATTCTCAGCTCAGGGATGCAAGTCCATACCTCAGAGGATCAACTTCTTTCTACCCTAAAAGTAGGCACAGACACAGAGAGAGACCTGGAGGAGGTGTAAGCTTGCTTTACCAGTCCATCTGGATACAGAGCCACAGAGGAGGTGTCTTCTCTGCTTTGCCCTATGTCCTCTACTCCCCCAGACATAACCAGGTCCCTTCGAGAGGGCCAGGCGCCAGGCCAGCTCCTGTATTAAAGGGAAGAGCAGCGTGGCTCACCCTGATATCCAGAGCGCTGCAGGAAACATGCGCATGACAGATGGTCAACATGTGGAGCTGCCAGGTTTGAGTCCTCACAGTGTCAAGAACTAAAGATGATGCTACTTTTTTTTTTTTTCGATCATGCCACATTATTTATGTCTGTTTACCTTTACCACAGTTTGAGGTACGCTGTTATTTATATCTAGAAAAGATCTTGATTCATGTGTCTGCACCTTGTGCTTATGGTAGCACTGATTATTTATTGTCATCATTAGTGCCACATTTGAACATGTTACTATACCACATTTTTTTATTTTTTTTATCAAGTATTATAACTTGATACTTGCTGGTTTTGTAAGACATTAATGTGACTTGTGGTGTGAACAGTATGGAGTGTTTAACAGCCAACCACACTGGAGAAATGTGCTACTTGAAATGGAAAAATGTGCAAGGGACCGTGTTTTAAATGCTTGAATCTACTTTTAAGGGCAGATCTTCTTTGTGTTAAAGAAAATCTGGTTGTGCTGTGTTTTGCGTTATTCCTCGAGTCACAAGTAAAATCTGGGAAAAAAAATGTCAGATATTATTTTAAATAAAAAATAAATACCTGCTGAAAAATAACTTGTAGCCTTATTGTTGTTAATTAATTACACATGTATAATAATTGCTAAATGTGTAAATGTCCGGCAACTCTAACTCAAAGGCCATTTTAGTGTATACTGGGTTTCATTTAGATAAGTAACCTTCCACAATGTGCTTGTGTGTTTTCTCAAACAAGTTTTACAAACCTGAAACGATGTCTAGGTCTATTGTATGTGGAATGTTTCACACAGACCTTAATTTACACATAACACACTTAACATACATAAACGTGGAGATAAAAACCAGTTCAGGCTGTTCCGCTTGGCTCTTTTCAAATGGAAAATGTTCTTTCATCCTGTAATTGTCCATTTTGTAGTAGTCTGGTTGGAAAAACAAGCCTCCGTCTTTAACAGACGCCGCACGGTCCCTAATAATCTGGTGAGTTGAGGTTTAGCTACTTTTTACCTTCTTATCGGTTCTGATTTGATCTATTAAGGGAAAACGTAAGTTTCCATTTAACCGTTGGACGGAAACTACTTTGGCTTTTTATCTATTTAAATGCTTGCTCATAACATTGATTTTATAATGATCCATTATTACTCATTTTTACACAACTCACTCACGGCGCATCACCCATCTCTGGGAGTGTATAAAGCAAACGCGTGGTCTGCTCCTATTGGCTATAGGGACAACTCGTCTAAACATTCAGTCCTCTTATTGGCTGGCAGCGATAACGCTTCCTTATTGAGGTTTGAAGCCAACGTCCAATCAGAGTTAGACATCTGTTCCGAGCCGAGAGGAGCGCAGCAGCGGCGCCTCAGCGTTTTCATTGTAACATCACTGTATGAGAAACTGGACTGACAGCAGCGGTGCTGCTCGGTGGACCTACGTTAAAGGGACTTATTAGTATTTATAGGAAGTCGTTTTCAGTTGGCAGGGGCCTCCGCTCGTCACAATGTCCGCCCTGTCGCTGCTTTTGATGGCCGTGTCGGCTGCGTCTGTGCTGGCAGAGTCCACAGTGTATTACCGAGAGCAATTTGAAGATGGGGGTGAGGTCCTTCACGCACAATGACTCTTGAATTTGTCCAAGTGCTCGTGTTATTTGTTGAAACGGTCCCGTATTGACGGGTGCGAATCAGTGCGAGAGACGTCCGTGATTCTCAGCGTAGGATGAATGGTTTTGTCTCCATTTCTGTCTACTGCTCGGCTGGAAATGCATTTATTCCACCCGTTTATGTCTGACCCTTCTCTGTCCCCTCCCTTCTCTCCATCCTCTCCATTCCCCCATCGTTCATCAGACCATGTCTGTCCCCCACCCCCTGCTGCACATTGTACCCACAGTCACCATCCTCCGTCACATTCTACTGTCATACAGGGTAGAAAGTGACACAGCCACATAATGCAACTCATTCCTAGTGCACCTGCACTGATGCATTGCCAGAGGTGGATTTGCAGCACATGACTCTTGTTACTGTGACTTGTTTGTCCAGATGCCTGGAACAGTCGCTGGGTGGAATCCAAACACAAGTCAGACTACGGCAAGTTTGTCCTGACTGCGGGGAAGTTCTATGGAGATGCAGAGAAGGACAAAGGTAAGTGGAAGAGTCGCGTCTTATATTTGCATCGTAGCTCTGAGCAAGATGGTTGACGCCAGCACAGGACTGCTCTTAAATAGTGTTTAGCACATTGGATGTTTGAGTGCAGCCCGTTTGGAGGACGGAGGTTTAGAACTGGCTGACACCAGGTCAAATGCATTTAAACCAACCTGTGCCTATGTCGAGCCACCGTGGGCAGACGGTGCCGTCTTACTGTTACACGCTGCAGCTGTGACACTGTCTGTGCTGCAGGTCTGCAGACGAGCCAGGACGCCCGCTTCTATGCCATGTCGGCCCGTTTTGATGACTTCACCAACCAGGGCCAGCCGCTCGTCATCCAGTTCAGTGTGAAACATGAGCAGAGCATTGACTGTGGTGGTGGCTACATTAAACTCTTCCCCTCTGAGCTCAACCAGGAGGAAATGCATGGAGACTCTGTCTACAACATCATGTTTGGTAAGTCTGGTTGGTTTTTGTGGATTTCAAAGCTGTTGGGCATATTAATGTGTTATTGATAGTTTTTGGACAAATATACAGGCAAACCTTAAGCCAAATAAGATTTGGATTCTTAGGGAAAAGTTGTTAGGAGATATAAACACATTGTTTTGATGTTTAATTAGATTTGCTGACAGCAAGGGAAGATTTTAGTGACTAGGGTCATCTTTCCAACACCTTCAAGCCCAAAATTCTTCTGTCCACAATGATGCCTCTTATACATTGTCTTATTACATTACATTGCATAACATAACATTCCCATTGCATCCATTGCTTTTACCTTAGGTTAATTTCACTCTTTACACAGGACTTAATTCTTTTTTTGTTCTTTTTGTGTTTTTGATCAGGTCCTGATATTTGTGGCCCTGGCACAAAGAAAGTTCATGTCATCTTCAACTACAAAGGCAAGAACCATCTGATCAACAAGGATATCAGATGCAAGGTGAGTTATGAATAAAGAGTTCTTGTTTTTACATTTAATTGACAAGTCATTAATATTTCTATTCCACCCCCAGGATGATGAATACACACACTTATACACACTGATTGTCAACCCTGACAACACTTACGAAGTCAAAATCGACAATAAGAAGGTCGAGTCTGGCAACCTGGAGGACGACTGGGATTTCCTGCCTCCCAAAAAAATTAAGGATCCTGAAGCCAAAAAGCCAGAGGACTGGGACGACAAAGAGAAGATTCCTGACCCTGATGATAAGAAACCAGAGGTCAGTATTCAATAAGCCATCCAAGCAGCTGGTCTGTGTTTTACAGTCCTTTTATTTACTTTAACAACGTGGATTCAGTTTATTTCAATAAAACTCAATTCTGTCTTCTTCATGTCAACGTAAACATATTTCCATCTGTGCATGCCTTGGGTAGGACTGGGACAAACCTGAGAACACCCCAGATCCTGATGCTAAGAAGCCTGATGACTGGGACGATGAGATGGATGGAGAGTGGGAGCCACCTATGGTCACTAACCCTGATTACAAGGTGAGCGACAAATACATTACACTTGATATATACATGTCCGTCATCAGGTTAATTCTGCTTTAAAGCGAATAAAATAAAAATAAATCACCTGAGAGCGACGAATAAGGGGATGATTTGTGTAAGTCATTAGACTCTGCAGAGACTCTCCAGAAAAACTGGTGTGTTTTCTTGTTCACAGGGTGAGTGGAAACCAAGAGAGATCGACAATCCTGCCTACAAAGGCAAGTGGATCCACCCTGAGATTGACAACCCAGAGTACACAGCTGACTCCGAGATCTATAAATACGACAGCATTGGTGTGATTGGACTGGACCTGTGGCAGGTGAGAAGCTACTGCTGCTTTTTGGGTTATTTAGTTTCTTATAAAGTTGTAACAGGTTTTAATTTGCTTGTTGTAAATTAGAAATTCACAGTTTTATCAAATTAATTCTAAACAGGTAGACAATAATAACAACTATCATTATGTTTACATTTTTTAGGAAACAATTCAAAGTTAAATACGACTGTATTAACTGTTGTCAGTTAATTAAACCCGTTTAAAGATGCTGTGGGAAAAAAAGGAAATATTTTTCTTTGAATTTTTATGGAATTTGTTCCTTCATTTTTATTGTAGGTGAAGTCTGGTACCATCTTTGACAACTTCCTGATCACAAATGACCCGAAACTGGCAGAGGAAGTTGGCAACGACACGTGGGGTAAAACTAAGGTGAGCCCAGAAGCACTGTACTAGCACTTATGGGCACACTCTAATACCTATTCCTGCTCAGTATAACATTAACTTAATTAAGTTATAACTTGTATTGTTTGTTTAAATTTGGTCTCCAGGATGCAGAGAAAAAAATGAAAGAAAGCCAAGAGGAAGAGGAGAGGAAGAAACGTGAGGAGGAGGACAAGAAGAGGCGAGAAGAAGCAAAGGATGAAGAGGAAGGAAAAGAGGAAGAGGAGGAAGATGAAGAAGATGAGGAGGAGGAGGAGGGAGAGGAGCAGGAAGATGAAGAGGAAGATGAAGGCACAGACTCTAATCTCAGGGATGAGTTATAAACTCCTTAGTGTAACTGCTCAGAAAAGAATTAGTCTGTGTCAGTGAGCCATCAGAACAATGCTGGAGACTGAGATGATGGACTCTATGACTGACCCTGGCGTGAGGTTGGGCTTTCATTAGTTTTTGTTTACAAAGTGAGAGAATTGGTGAAAGGGGCAATTACTGTTTAGTTAATTATTATTATTGTTGTTGTTGTTAATAATAATATTATTATTATTATGATGATGATGATTACATAAGGAATAATAGGAAGATGAGATAATGAATGTCAGGACAATATAATATGTTTTTGTTTGTTTGTATCCAGTGAAAAAAAATCTGGGTTTGTATGATGTAGTGAAGCTAAACATTATATTTGGTATGTGGATGATAACATGTAACTGTTTTGTTTACCTCACGTGTTTTGTCATATTATTTGGTGTCATGTCATTTTTTTCTGTTTTGTTTTTGTCATCTTTTTGTAGTCGGCCATCATTAATGTGGCCGACTACAAAATGGTTCCTCCGGGTTAGTGGACATGTGCAGATGCTTCAGAATCTAACAGGCACAGGGACAAAAACAAGCGCAACACTATGTATCGGGCAGCCTGTGCTCCGTAGGATGATGATGGGGGTGGAATCAAGTCCTGTGCGTACCTTTGTACTGTAAATGAACACTTTTTCACTTCAGTGCACATACTGTGGTCCCGTGTGTCATAATAAGCCGTACCTGAGCTCAGATGTACATTAAGAGCCCTCCAGTAGCAGGAAAGCTTCCATCCGTTTGCTATGCTTCAAATTAGGTCCACTCCTAGTTGGTGTACACACAACCAGCTTCCTTGTTTCTGTCTGCACTGATTTACCCAACGCCGGCCGAACAGCCCGAAACCGGATCCTTTTGTAAAAGAACACGTTTTGTACTAATGGTAGGAACTGAAGTGGGAAAATTTCATGTTGCTGTATTAAAAAAATGACAGGTGTTCTTGTCAAATAAAATATTAGCAGTGCCCTTTGAAATGACGTCTTCTGTGCTGTTTTTATAGATGTCATATGAGGGTGACATACTTATTTAGTGGAATTTGACGCAAACTTTACTTAATTTTACTCTACATACAGTTAATGAAAGGGGACAAACTTCATGTCTGAGAACACGTAAAGTATTTATTGAAAATAAAACGTGCAGATGATGACGGTGTTTAAACGCGGTGTTGCTCCGTAGTTAATCCATAATAACACGTCATCGTGTTTGAACACTTGAAGTCCTTTGCGTTTCCTGGGCAGTGGGTCGTGGGCCGGACCGCGTCCCGGGCCGCTGCTCCGCTGCTCCGGTGCCGGGTTTTTCAGCGGCCTCTGTGTGTGTCTGGCAGCAGCGCAGCTTGAAAGCAGTGGGAAGCAGAAACACTATGGCTGCCAGTCTGTCTCTCACTCAGGTAACCCCGTCTCACAACTCTAATCTAACGGCGGCGAGCGTGAAGTGGCGTCTGTCCGTCCTGCTCGGAGTCATTCCGGGAGTGTTAGTAAGACCGGGCCGGTGGAAACGCGACCGTGGCCTCGCTCCTCGTTCCGCTGTTCGGAACTTTAGTCCTGCTGTGACTGGGAAAAGTTTCTGCCTAATCTCTTTGGGGACTGCGTAAGGGCGTAGCTAGCTAGCTAGCCTGATAGCTAACAGCCAGTTTGTGTGCAGACTTGGGCTGTTGTTGAGCCGCTTGGTCAAACTTGAGCCAAGCCCCGCATCGCGTCGGGGCTTCGTGTGTTTCTAATCAGGGCTGTGCCGCCTGGTTCTGCTGGGGGCTTGTGAGTTCGGGCTAAAGACGTGGGAATACAAGGCACCCATGTGTGAATCTGACGTGCTTTTACTGGGATGTTTCTGCTGGTTTAAGCTCTGCTAACAGTGTTTTCCACTAAACGTGCAACTGGACTACTTTGTGTTTTTTTGTTGCTGTGCGTTATGTGGTGCTTATACTAAATGTGCTGCTATTGTTAGAAAGGAGCAGGGTTCAGAGACTGTCTTGCTGTTTCTCTCTGGACAGCGTCAACTGTTAGCCTGTTAGCCTTTCTGGCTTCACTGTGTAAGAAGTGCTAACAGATGTTCTGAAATCAGAAAGAGGATGCGATACCAACGTTAGCATCATCGCTGTCATACTGTCAGTCTGCTGTTGGCTAAAGTACAATGTGCTGTTTGCGTGGAAGCCTGTTTGTACATAGATGAGTTATTTAGCAGGCAGCAGTCCGGTGTAATAAGTAGTTGACAGTACACACCTGTCACCTGAGCCCGTGTTGCCTCTAACAACAGCTGTGTGCCATCATCACACCCTGGGTCAGATGAGTTTGAAAAACAACCGGGGTCTGTCCGTGTTGGGGCCCTTCACCAGCATCTCTGTGTTTGATTCCCGGTGATGATTTGCAGCGTTGGGTTTTCCAGAACGAGGCTTGGCCAGTGTCTCTCGCTGTCAGCTGCACTTTTCAATTGTAAAGCTGGGGGTTGATTGAGGGCTGTTTTGTCACTGCTTCGTTAAAGAGTCACCAGTACAATGGCCACAGTGTTACAGCCACCAACCACCAGGCACGTTATTGTGTATCAGTAGATAAAGTTGCGTTGGCCTGACACAGATAAGTGTTATCGCTATAAAGGGACGACGCTGACAAATGATCACGCTGATCACAGACTCTGCTTTTCGTTTTAATCTTCCTTCCTGTCTGTGTACAACTGGACTTTGCATGTCTCTCTGTGGACAAAGTCAGAGGCTGCTCTGGCCACCGATAGCGTGGCCACTCCCCAGATTATTCACCGTTCAAACAGTTACTGTCCACGTCTTTCCTGCCGCGCTGCACCTGTAGTCTGAAAAACACTTCAACTTGTTGTCAGTTTCAGCTACGTGAAGAGGGAACTGCTGGTTCTCTTCCTGTTCAGCCCAGCAGTGGACAGTTGTACTAACAGAGGAAAGGGGGGGTCGACAGGGAGGAAATGAGAACGACAGAAGGTCGGCATAGTCTGTGGAGTGTCGCCCTGTTGTAACCATGTGAAGACGAACAGCTTTGAGAGGTTTAGCCTGTATCCTGACGTTACACAACTCGCAAGTTATTACTCATGTGCAATTCAGCAAAACCCCGTTCGTCAAGTGTCTCTAATTAGGAACCTTTGCTGTGCTGTTATGTAGCCTGTGCTGCTGTTGCGTGTGTAAACAGTTTGTATTGGAGGGAAAATGCAAACAAAAACGTCTTGATGATGATACATTTGTTAAGGATCAGTCTTTTCCTAATTAATTTTTTGACAGCTGCCTTGGCTCAGTGGATGACACACTTATGAGGAGCCGGCGCACACTTGTTGATTATTTTAGTGCATTGTGGACAAAGTTAATGGAGAATTTTGTCTTGTTTAACAGCTCTCCAGTGGAAACCCGATCTATGACAAATACTATCGACAGGTATGAGACCTTTCACATTTTAGACATTGTAGAGAAGCTCATGGTGAACCTGTTACTTTTGTTTGACGCAGTCATTTGACACTCTAATTTGACATGAAACACATTTGTATTTTCTTTTTTATTTTTTTATCTAAATTCCAAACTGGCTTTAGCTGCTTTAATAAACAGTCAGTTGCGTTGCTGTGCTCTATACTATCAGTTCCAGTCTTAGTGTCCAGTAACGGAAGTATGTATGAATTAATAATGTTTCCCTTTGCCCAACATGTCAAGGGACCTCACTGTGAGCCTCATGAAAGAGCAGCGGCAGATCAAATGACAAGCTAATACGACTGCTGAGAAACCAGCTTTGCTTTATTATCGTCATTCATTTTAAGAGGCTCAGACTCTCCCACTGAGAAATTCTCTGGTCTTTATTTCATCTTCTTTTGGTCAGAGCTAGGAAGGCACTTATTAGCTGTTCTTAAATCCAAACACTGTAAACACAAAAAGAAATGCAGTGCATTAGCAGTAACAATGTTGCCATAAGCTCTTAATTGCTGTGTGTTTTTGTGAAGGTTGATCCGACTGGTAGTGGGTGGGTGGCAGCAGCTGATGCAGCTCTGTTCCTGAAGAGGTCGGGCTTGGCTGACCTGGTCCTGGGCAAGGTGAGCAGCACATCAGCCCAGAAGCAACACCTGAGTATTCTTTTTATACATTTTAATTTGATGGTAACATACTATAAATGTGTCTGTAGATTTGGGATTTGGCAGATTCTGAGAGAAAGGGTTCTCTCAACAAACAGGTACCAATATGTAGTGGAGTTTTGTTATGATGAGTTTACTGTTCTGCATGCATGGAGTGGTTGTAACAGTTTTGTTATGAACTGTTTCCCTCAGCAATTCTTCATAGCATTGCGGTTGGTAGCTTGTGCTCAAAATGGCCTGGAGGTGGCACTAAAGAGTCTCAACGTGGCTGTTCCTCCACCCAAATTTGTAAGTCTGCAGACTCCAACACAGGCTCAATCTACACCTCTCCCTTTAAAGTCGCTTTTAGAGCTGCTATACTCAACCATCAGAAGGACTTTTAATAAAAGCTGTCTCACTCCCGTCGTGTTTCAAACGAGGAGAAACTATTGCTTGCGTTTGTTTTTAATGCCCCGTTTTGTTGCTCTCCAGCATGACACAAGCAGCCCGCTGTTAGCAGGAGGAGTGTCTGTTGACATGCCCTGGGTTGTCAAGGTAGGGCACTGACAAATTTGTTATCTTTATGTCTCATGATCTGTGTTTATTGTAAATTACCTTGACATTGTTACATTCCCTGTAAAATAACAACAGACAAACATCATTCTTAAACATGTTATCCATAGTTGAGTGTGGTGTCCAGTAATACAAATATATGAAATAGACGTTTACAGCCGTGCTGCATCAGTACTGTTTGTTCATAAACCAGGAATGCCTATAACGTGTAACAAGATTATGTATTATTATTGAATGACTGCACCAGGAACACAGGCATGAATGCTCAGCCTCTAATCATTCTATATCTATGCTCTTTGTCTTCATTCCAGCCCGAGGAAAAGATGAAATTTGATTCTATCTTTGACAGTCTGGGTCCAGTAGGAGGAATGCTAACAGGAGACAAGGTCAAGCCCGTCCTGCTCAACTCCAAGCTGCCAGTGGACATCCTCGGCAGGGTATGAGCCTCTAACAGGGCAGCAGAAACATTGAAAAAATCCTACACACAGAGTGGTAAAATAAACCACACAGGAATTATGTGCTTTTCAAAAAACCCACGAGTAACCAGGCAGCTGCTGCAGAAACACAAGTAGCTCATTAAAGATTACACTATCAAACAAAAACGTTAAAATTAACGGGCGATCTTCAAACCTTTCATATGTAAAAGCCCAAATGATGATATGGTTAAAAGCATTTAGCATCAATCAGAGAGGAAGTGGCGTTAAGCAGTGAGTCAGTGCTTTCAGTGTCTCTGTCATTGTCACACAGTTTAATGTTAATTAAACCTCTGTGTTGAAGGTGTGGGAGCTCAGTGATCTTGACAGAGATGGCATGCTGGACAGAGATGAGTTTTCTGTGGTAAGAAATGAGTCAATTCTACAGACAGACTGTAACTGTGGCCTGCTTGGCTTCATTCTAAGAGTCTCAGCTCTATTGGACAGATATTTAACTGTGTACTGTTTCCTTCAGTTGCTCACAATCAGCCCAATGAGGCATTTTCAGTAGACGTAATTATTGAATGTTTCATTATTGAATGTTATTGAATGTTTCTCCAAATGTGTGCCTAATAAAAACACTGAAGCTAATCCATCTGTGACACGTGGAAGAAGTGTGAAGACTGAGCTACAGGATCGTTTATTGGTAATTGTGTTTTGTCATTGATTTCTTTTTCTGCTGCCTTTTGCCAGGCCATGTATCTGGTCTACCGAGCTCTGGAGGGGGAGCCTGTTCCCATGTCCCTGCCCCCCCCCCTGGTTCCACCCTCCAAAAGGAAAAAACCCTCAGTGCCTCCTGTGATGCCCCTGTTACCCTCGCCCCCATCAGCCAAAGACAGTCGCTCCTCCCACGCTGGCTCTAAGACCATGCTCCACCCCCCTAAACCTGTCCCTGCTCCTGCTCCTGCCCCAGCACCAGTCCCAGCACCAGCACCAGTCCCAGTCCCAGCACCAGTCCCAGCACCAGCAGCTGCCCCTGTGAGTACACCACCTGCCTCTCTGCGCGTCCAGTTGTGTATTTTACTTTCCTCTGGTATAGCAGCAGCAACAGAAATTAAAAATGATTTCAAACTGGTTAGTTCAGTGTGTTTTTCAAAAGAACAAGGTGAAAGACAATGTGAAGGTAAGTGAGATTTGGGTTTGCTGTTGTAGAGCTGTGGTGAAACGGCTGTAATGCTTGTGTTAATGTCTGCTTTTTTGCCTGTGTAGTGGGTGGTTTCGCCACCAGACAAAGCTAAATACGATGAGCTGTTCAACAAGACGGATGGAGACATGGATGGACTGGTGTCTGGCCCTGAAGTCAGAGATATCTTCCTCAAGACTGGGCTGCCCTCTGCCACACTAGCACGAATCTGGTAAGAGACATCAAAGCTCTCTCCTAGCACACTTGATTTCATTCTTTCCTAGCGGTGACTGCAGTAGACGATGTCAATATTAATATTTATCACAATATTAATGATGTATAAAGAAAAAAACTACAGTGCAAGCTTTCACATCCAGTTGCAGGAAATAGATTTTTATTTTCACGTGGCCTGTGTCCTTCTGTGTTTCCATCACTCCAGAACACAATCACCAGTCAGGCCATCAAACACACTCTGCCTGAGGTGTAGATCATTATTCTCTTATGCAACAAGTCCTTTGTTCTTTCAGGGAGCTCTGTGACATTGGCGATATAGGGAAACTGACCCGAGAACAGTTTGCTCTGGCTCTTCATCTTATCAATCAGAAGCTGAGCAAAGGCCTGGACCCTCCTCAGAGCCTGTCTCCAGAGATGATTCCTCCATCAGACAGACAAAACCTAAAGCAGGTGAGTCATTAGAAATGTCTGGATTCTTTTTGTTCAGCATCTAAATATGGCGTGTTTGAAAATAAATGCATATTTGTCATTTGAAACTCGATTCAGAACTAATGCATCAATATTTGACTAATGTATTTTTGACTTTGTTGCTTTTCCTTGTGTTCATACTTTGTCTACATGTGCTGTGGGACAAGCCTGAGTGTGTTTCGGGGTTGTTCACTGAGCCTAGTCTGAGTTCAGTATTAGCCATTTTAATAGCTTTCCTCTTTTAAGCATCTTTTTTTAATGCTGTTTATTGTAGAAAACTGAGAGATGTGAGGTTCTTCTAAGCAGCCTTCTTGGGAAAAGGTCATTTTTCAATATAACTCAATAAAACCTAGTCAGACAAACCCCAAATCTTTACATTTTTAGTATCCCCTCAGTCTCACCACCCTCAAGTCAGTCTCCCTCCTACAGTAGTGGTGCCTGTAGTATCTGCATCCGTGCAGTTTCAGTGACGATGTCAGTGTAGCACTGTTAATGTGTGCTGACGTATGATTGCTTTTTGTTGAAAGTATGCATGATTTTTTCACCAGCATCTGATTTTGATGTTCTCTGTGGTGTTGGCACAGGTTATATACTCAGTTTCTGAGAGCATTTAGCGTAGAGTAGAGCTAGATTAGAGAGCATCATTTATATTCATCCCTTAATTGCCCTCTGCCTTGCTTCCTCTTCAGAACAACATGGTCAACCTTGCAGCTGACTTTTCTGCCATCAAGGAGCTGGACTCTCTCAGTAACGAGATAGTTGAGTTACAGAGGTAATCATTTGTTTTCAAATTGATTTAAAGCTTAAAAGTTGCATGTTTTGATGCAGGTTCCAGTTTTTCTTTGTATCTATTTGATTTTATCAAACAGAAATCTGTAATGTAACAGTACTAGAACCATACTGAACTAGACTAGAATATTTAACGGTACAGTGTCTGTGACTCCAGTACTGACCAGCAGGATGTTTCATTTGAAACTGAATATTTATGTGATTTGGTGTCAGACGTTATGTTTATGTTTATGTTATGTCTGACTGTCCTGTCTTATTTTTATATTAGAAGCCATTTTCTGTTTATCATCTATAGATTAAGCAAATTTACTGCTGGTGTGAGCTGAGTTTAATGTGGGTTTGGTTGGATTTAACCATGGTTACACTCTCTGTTTTTTTGCTAAGTGGTGGGTGTTCAAACACTTGTGGCAACAGATGGTTGGATGGCAATAATGTGGAAAAAAACACATGTTAAACAGAGCGTGAAATACACATCATGTGGACCCTTCCCTTGATTGACTTGGATTTTAATGCACAGCTCCAGATTCCATCTAACGGAATATCTTTAATATTCTGTTAATTTCTTCCGTTTATACTGACATTAACTAGAATCTTAATCCAATTCAACCACACTGATTTAGGTCGAACAAATCTTCCTTGATAGTTGCTCAGTTTTTTAAATAAAAAAAAAACATAACAGTTGCTATGAATTATTTTAACTTCCCTGTTCACAAAAGCTGAAAATGAGAAGTGAAAAAGCAGCCTTCCACCCCTACAGCCTACTTTTCATTACATATCTGCACAAACGCACACAAGCTGTCAGCTGTTTGAAGTTGGAAGGAAGGTTAAGACGAAAAGTGACTGTTAGAGAGCAGAGGTTCAGAGGCAGCAGATAGAGAGGAAGGATGATGCATGTTTGCAACTGCTTCAAAATGTGGCAGCAGCCTCCTTCCCAGGATGAGGAGGATGCTAATGATGCCAGGTAAGAGTAGATGAGGACGACTCTTTGTTTAAAGGGAACTGTGTGTTTTGATGTGAAAGCAGAGTGTGTGTTGCGTTTGAAAGCTGTTATTTTTAGTCGGTGTCGATGACTCAGGATGCGCATTGAAGTCAATGAGTCGTTTTATAAGTTCAGTTTCTAAAACTGAAGCTAAACTACCTGAACAACAAATGTACATAACGCATATGATACATTTGTCTACCAGTGGAAAAATGTAAAGTCTTTCCACCTCCTGCATATGAAACACATCTGAACGAGGTTGTCATGTACTTTCGTATTTGTACATTGCGTATCCTCCAACCCTCCCCCTTCTTTTGTGGGTCCAACAGAGAGTTGAGAGGATGAGCACACAGACAGCACTAACCATAGATGTTGTAGTCTGGCTCATCATCAGTCCTCCCACCTCTCTCTCCTCCTCCTTCTAGCTTCAAAGCAGCCATCTGCTTCTCACTCCTAATCTCCCACACATTTGACTGAACAAGCACATGCTCACTTTCTCCAGCTCTCATCACGCTCACAGTGCTGTACGTCTGCAGTACATCTCAAACACACACGCTCCGCTTCTCGTTCGTCACTCGTGCACCTTCTGTAACTCTCCATCCTGTGGAGTTGGGGTTATAGGACGTCATGGTTGTTCAGGGAGAGGACGTGGTGGTGGTCCAGGGGCAGGGTGGAGAACGCTCGGCAGACAGCTGGCTCGGGTTGGGTGGGCTTGGAGTACCAGCTCTGCCATCTCTTGCCTTAGTGGCTAAATACTCCTGTTTGCTGTGCTGGTCCCCCAGGGAGAAGAGCACCGTGGAAGAGGAGATCAAGGAAAAGGAGGAGGCCATCAGAGTGCGCAACAGTGAAGTGCAGGTAAGACTCTGTGTCTGTTTGTCTGTGAGCTGGTGTCTGTTCCCAGTACAGTGGACACTGGAGAATGAATGTCACACCTTCTGTGCTTTCTTGTTTGTGTAATTAGTGAGTAGTGCTGGTTCTGGAATAGGAATAAATCCAAAACATGCGGTGGAATGTGTGCGTGCTGAAGCAGGTGCTTACTTTTGTTGAGATGAACATACTGGGTGTGCCGATCAATAAGACATTTGACCGATGTTCGACACTCGTTCAGATGCAGTTAATGCTGCTCCGCGAGGGAGAGGTTGGTGTCCTCGTGTAGGCGTGTCTGTCTCCTCTGAGCCTGACAGATAGACTCTATTTTGGGAGCTGATGACTTTCAGGGCTAGTCTGCATTGCCATCCGTTATTCAGTCTGAAGTCAGTTTGTGAGGGTGTGTTTCGCGCTGGTGTAGCTGAATTTCTCAGCTGCACTGCAGGGTGCAGCTGTAGTGTTTGTCCATGGGCATTAAGTGCTTTGTCTTGGTTGTAGTGATTTCCAGCTATGCCTGTTTAGAGCGGGCAGTGAGAATTACATTTTTGAGGAGTGGATGTGAAAGTCAGCCCACCTGTGTACAGTCAGTCACAGTGTAGAGGAGGACGAATAGGCTGCAGATACACACTGTGTCATTTGTTGTCTGAAATTGATCCAAACAAAAGGTCAATATGCAGCCTGCTTTATTTGTGTTTTCCTATTAGCAGCTTCATCAATCACACAAAGGTGCCACTGCATTAAATCCAGCCTGCTAGTTTACAGTTGTGGTGAAGGGTGGCCAGCATTGCTACATAGAACCTTTATTTGTGCTCTTTGATGCCAGTCAAAGGACATACAAGCCCAATTTCATCTGGTTTACAGGACTTACAAGATGAGGTAGCGAAGGAGAATGAAGAGCTGCAGCGGCTACAGACTCAGCGACTCAAAGTCCAGGAGGCCTTGGAAGAACTGGATCAGCAGAAAACCTCCCTAGAGGAGCAGCTGACTCACATTCGCCAACAGACCAGCCAAGAAACCCAGCTGGTAGAGTTTTCTTTTTACAGCCCCACTAATGTCAGTGCTGGAGACTTTTGTCTTCTAAAAGATGACAATATTCGATGACTCATAGTAATCCCGTAATTATCCTAGATCTCATCGCTGCAGTCAGAGCATGAGGAACAGGAACAAAAAATATGTCAATTTGAAGAGGAGCTGGTCCAGGCCCGAGAGGAGCTCCTCGCTCTGCAGGAGGAAAGCAGGAGACTACAGGAGAAAGTCCAGGCTGCTCAGGAGCAGCTCACACCTCTGCAGGAGTCTGTGCGAGACTCCTTCACACAGGTTGCACAGGTCAGATAGTTTGCATGTGTCACCCACATGAAGTTTGTTTTAGTTTTTTTTTTTAGCACGAACCACAGTGTAAATGTAATTGCAGAGATTCCGCTTTCATTTTGTCCTTCTCTCAGGTTCAGCAGAAACTGGACGACCTTCGTGTGGAGGAACGGTCTGTGACTGCACAGCTCAGCTGGAAGAGAGCCCTTGAGGACAGCTCGCCTGTCATGGTTAATGGCTCGGCAGGCCCCACAGCAGACATGCACCAGGCGGACCCCTTCCAGCAGGACCTCTTCCAGGACGACCAGCCTAAAGAACTGATGGAGGAACAACTGGCCGCTGTCTGCATTCCTCAGAGAAAACAATCAGATCAGAAAGAGAAAGGAGTGAATGAGAAGGAAGACGGAGAAGAGGAGGAGGAGAGTCCAAATCTAGACGAAGAAAAGCAGAAACCCGATGCGTTGGATGATCTCTATACTAGTTTAGCTTCCACTGATATATACAATAGTCTGTCAGTGCTCACCAAGCCACAGGAGAACACTGTTAGGGTAATAAACACAACTCCTTCATACATCAGCCCTGAAGGAAAATTATTTCATATTAGCGCTGTGTTGTTATAGTTATGGTTTATGACAGTTACAGTTCCACACTTTTGCACCCACCAAGCATCTGACAGCAGTTTTCGTTTGGCGTGATCACAGTTTTGTCTAAATAACTCCCTGCGCTGTCCTCGTCCTCAGGAACAAAATAGCCCTGTGCTCGACACCTCCTCGGATGTAGCAGATGATTCAGAGGAATCGTCTAAAGAGAGCCCGTTAAAGGTAGTTAAGTAAACACTGCAGTGTTATTTAACCAAACTAACTTCCCAAAGTTTACAATACCTCTGCATAATGTGTGTAACGTGGACATCAGTTACTGGAGTTTTCACGCTTGTCATCTCACTATTCACCAGATTGCATCGCCAGAGCTGGAGAGAAGACATGAGCTGTTGGAGTCCCCAGAGGCAACGGCTTCCTCGTTACCACCTCAAGTGGGCCCTCGCACAAAGCCGCCCCAGACCAGCCCCCCCTCCCTGCCTGAGATGGATTTCTTTCATTCAGACCCCTTTACTGACCGTAAGTCACTGTGAGCCCAGTGTCTCCCACATTTAAAGTTGCAGTCAATGATCAAAGCGGTCTGATTTATTTTTTTTAGATGATCCTTTCAAAGACGATCCCTTTGCAAAAGCCAATGTTGCAGGTGAATTCTCCAAGTCAGACCCTTACCATGCTAAAGAAATGCACCATTGTGTTGTGTGTGATATCTAACAGCTGTATCAACACGTGTCTGCATTATGAAATCTTTGTATTCTGTGTCTGTAACTGAAAATCAGATCCCTTCGGAGGAGATCCGTTCAAAGGCACAGATCCCTTTGCTTCAGACTCTTTCTTCACACACACCTCCAGCACCCAGTTTTCCTCAGAGGACCCTTTCTCTGCCTCAGCTGACCCGTTTGGTACTACTCCTGGCATACCGGAACCAGACCTGTTCGCAGCCAAACCGAACGACACAGCAGCTGTAACAGCAGCTTGTCCTGATCCCTTTGTATCTAAATCTACTAATCCAGCTTCAGCAACCAAGGATCCGTTCAGCTCCACAGGCAGCAGCGTGGATGACGCTGACCCGTTCAGAGGCAAAGTGAACGCCACAACAGACGCAGATCCTTTCGGTTCTCAGGACGGAGGGGCAGATCCGTTCAGCTCCTCCCCACCAGGTTCTGATCTGGCAGTGGTGAGTAGGCCTTGTGACTTCTGGCTTTATTGGCTATTTCTTACCGTAAAAAAATAAGATGAAAACATTAAACATCTGTCACAAATGTTTCTTTAACTGAAAAATGTTTGATTTCACTGTGAGGCCTTAATGTAATGAAAAACTAAATGATCTGTGAGTTTAAGTGAGTTTTATTTACCATACACAGTTAAACCATTGTACATATGCCAGATAGAGTATTTATGTAGTTCTTTTTCTTCTTCAGGACACTGCTGTCGTCAATGACCCGTTTGCTCCAGGTGGTACTACAGTGAGCACCAGCTCAGATCCAGGTACAGCTTGTGGTATGGCACCATCCTGTGGAGCCAGAGGCCACTGCACCTGTTCGAAGCATTGTACTTGCGGTATACGAAGCACTGCCGACTTCAAGCTGTGTGTTCAGTCACTTTGTGCTCATGTGTTTCAGATCCGTTTGCTGCTGTGTTTGGTAACGAATCATTTGGAGGGGGCTTTGCAGATTTCAGTTCCTTGGCAAAGGTAATTTGTCAGAGATCAGTGGCTTCAAATACACTGTGCTGCAGTGTCATATTCAGGTCATAAATAATGGTGGTGGTTTAGAGGGCGGAAGTAGAAACACACTTCTGTAAAACCAGAACAAGAATTGACTCAAGTTGGAAGAGTCTCTGGGTGTTGGTGAGAATTTTGTGGGTTGTCAGAGGAAACAGCTGGAACATGTGTATTAGATTTTCCCCTTGGTTGATTTTTCTATCAGCATACAGTCATACACGGTTTATATCACGGAGGGAACCACGCGTCTTAAAGCTCAGTGAAAATGTCTGGATCTCCTGTCGTTTGCGTTTGCATATAGCTGACTGTAGTTGATTTGCCGTTAACCTTCTTTTTCAGTCAAGTGGTACTGATCATTTCGGGATCAATAATAAGAACCTTTTCCAGGAAGACGGTCAGTCTGCCAGTGCAGATGTGCCCCCTGCACTGCCCCCAAAGACGGGCACACCAACTAGACCCCCTCCACCACCTCCAGGTCAGTGTTTGTTGTTGAATGTGGTGCGCATCACTTGGTGAGAGCTGCGTTTGACACAGGAGGATTTAATAGTTTAAAGTAAAACATGTCTGTGTACTGTACGTCTGCCTGTCTGTACCTCACCTGTCCAGGTAAGAGATCGTCCCTGTCCAGAACTGAGTCCTCGGACTCCTTCCATCGACGAGGGCACTTGCTCCCACATGCTCCAGGAGACTTCTCCTCCTCCTCCTCTTCCCTGCCTGCCAAGGATCCTTTAGCTGACCCCTTCGCCCCCTCCTCCCCTCCTCGCCACAACATACGGGAAGCTGACGGATTTGCCAGCTTTGACAAAGTGAGCACCTCCCTCTCGCCCTCTCCCTCACCTCCTCCTGACTCTCAGTAGACATCTTCTCTGTTTTTCTGCTCATAAATCACATGTAGATGTTCAATGAGGTTACGACAACCAACCAAAACGTGTCAGCTTTGTTCATCGCTCCATCCGTTGCCCGTAAAATGCCCAGAAAATGAACAGATCTTCTTATGTAAATCAAGTATTCCAGGTTTTGATAATTGTTGGATAACTTAGGTTAAGTTGGACTATGTTCACATTCAATTCAGACTCAATTACACTCTGACAATGTGGCCACTCTCAGATTGGAAACAATATTCAAAGTCTGTATCTGTCAATGGTACCGAGTAGGCGATGAAATATAAAAAGACCTTAAGACGCACAAAGTGAACGTAGCCGGGAACTGACTTCATGCATCTGCTGGTATATTTTCCAGCTGCTCCTTTTAATTATCACACTTTGTTGCTTGACATTCTTTTGCTGACACATTTAATGATGAGGAGGATGAGGTTACAGTGAATGAATACATTTTACTGGATTAGTTATGATGCTAAAGTGTTACTCGTATAACATATTGGTAGGTATAGACACAGGTTGTGGCAGAAGCTAAACTATGTGGTTCATATTTATTGGCGGTGAATGGAGACATAACGAGCTGCTTGTGTTTGGTTTTTGGTGCCATCCCAACTCAGCAACCTGACATTACATCCTTTGAACGTGGAGGGTTATTCCGAAACAAAAAACAATCTGCACGCTGCTGTTTCTTTGCTGCTTCTCAGTAAAGGTCAGCTGATGACATACGTCACAGTAAGGTGCATAACTTGGGTTAGAGTTGTGCCTGCTGCATCATAATCAAGTTGCCATTTCACTCTGTTATTTTTTTACCTAAGACCGTTAACGTTTTCTATAAAAATGGTTGCGACTGATCTACACAACAGACGCCTTTTTAATAATTACTGCATGTAGTAAATTCCCATTAGAGATTATAACAGCTGTGTTGTTAATTCATTTATTAACTCGCTTAACAACAAGATTAAAATTCAGAATTAAAATATTCTGAAAATGAAATGTTGTAGCTCACAGCTGAAAAGATTAACATAAATGATTTAAATTGGTAACAGCATTAATCATCCTTTGTAATATTTCATAATCAAATGTACTGTCACGCTTGGATTTGGGATGGATGACTAAAGATGGTGTTGATTCTAGTGCTTGTGCATGTCCCTGTTGATCTGCATGTTTGATTGACTTACTCTCACCCACTCGTCCCACTGCCTCCGCTGTTCCTTAAATCATTTTTCTTTCCCTGTGCACATGCTGCCATTTATTTTTCCACACACCCTTACAACCATTCATCCATTCGTTCCTTCCTTCCCTAACTTCAGCCCTCGTCTAGTCAGCAGTGTGTTGCGCAGGAACAGACGGCCTGTATTCCCTCTGTGTGTCTTGTCAAATGTAAATAAACTGTTAAATCAAGGGCTCAATCTCTGGCCTCTATGTGCATAAATGACATCACTGTCTGCAGAGAAATCTCTACGCTTTAAAGGACCAGCTTTGTTTTGCATTTCCAATTCATTTATTCTCACCATCCTCATCACAAGATGTGAGTTTTTTTTGTTGACTAGCCTTTTCCAAAGCCATTGTAAATGCAGGGTTCTTCCTACGCTTTGAGCAGCCTGCCTGTGGTGTCGAGGTCTGAAGACTCCCAGGTCATGGGTTAACGTGCTGCAGTAGCTTCAACCCATCAGCTAGAATTTAAGATAAACTGATTATTTGACAGAACCACATCAAAGGACAAATGGTCATAATGAATGGTTTCCCAAAATTCAGGAATAAATGGCATGAGTCCTGGTGCTGTGTATGTCACTGATGTCTGATTCTTACATGGTCTAAATGCATGTTTTCTGCTTCGTCCATGACGTTTCCCAGTACGTTGCATGTTTTGCGTGCACACGGATCACCTGCTCTGTAGACCTGTCCCTGAACGTTGTTAATGTTGCCTGCTTCTCTGCATGGGTGAATTCACAGCAGGTGGTCTGCGATGTCTCTGTCGTTCAGAGTAATGTTGACACAAGTCTGCTCTGTCATCATTTGCCAGTGTGCAGTAAGTTCCCTTTTGTTGTTGTCATCGTTACAGACCTTTTAAAACAGGATGTGACTCGTGGAAATGGACACAGGGTTTATGCTATTATCCCATTTACGTGAAAGCTGTAACAATCCTGTCGAGGGACAAAGCTGATTTTCTGCTCTTCCTCACAAACTGGTTGAGTTTTAGTAAGAGACGTAAAATAGACCCTTTACATCTCTAAGGAGAAGTTTTCTGGAGAACATTTTGTTGCCCTCTCTGCTTAAATTCTTGAAAGTCACATCGTTGTGAGAGTTTTGCTCCGTTTTTGACGTTGCCTCTCTAAGCGTTTCATTGTTTTTGTATAAATACGTCTTGTCCAGCGCCGGTATCGTGCTTGAACCCTTCCTAGAGGTCGTCAGCATTTATCTAGTCGCATTAGCATGTGGCCTGACACGCTGTTACTGATGTGTATAGGCTTGTTAAGATCTACTGGCCCTTGTTGCGTTGAGTTAGTATTTTAGATGGTTTCACTAAAGCCCCTGTTGTATGGTCTTAGTTTGGCTTTGTGGGGTCCAGTTATTTCTAATAGGAGGCGGCTTTACGCAAAACAGTTTTAACTATGAACATGTGTTTCTGTGTTTGTGTGCCCTGTTTTTGCATCTGTATCTGCTTTCTTTCCATGTCTGTGTTCATGGAGTAGTATCCAACAGAGGAAGATATGATAGAGTGGGCAAAGCGCGAGAGCGAGCGAGAGGAAAAGGAGCGACTTGCCAGGCTCACCCAGCAGGAACAAGAGGACCTGGAGCTGGCCATCGCTCTCAGCAAGTCTGAACTGTCCTGAGCAGTCGTTCGTCGCTCCGCTCGGCCTAGAAAGCACCAAAGCAAAGCAGGGACTGCACAGGACTGATTGAGCAGCACCTGCAGACCCCATGAAGACTTTTTTTTTTTATAGAATAAATGGATCTGAATCTTTCTCACCAGACTGTGTTCACTGTTCACGTTTCCCACTCTGTCGGTCGCTGTGGTTTTGTTTAAGGACGAGGACCAAGATGGAGAGTTTGTTCTGAAAACCTAATGCAGTGAACATGAATTTAGAGATTGTCTAGTGTTAAACCCGTCTACCAAGGCTACCAAGGCTGCCACGCTAACTCCTAAGAATGTAATTTATTAACAGTTTGTCCTGTGTTTATCCACTAATCAAACACTACACATCCACTCATGTCAAATCTCTCTGGCTTCTTAATTCATGTTGAGGATTTTCATTGGAAAATGTGTTCAGGCTTATTTTAAAAGGCCCCAAATGCTCAAGTTTCTCTGTGAAAACTGATTTTGGAGCCAGTGAACAAAATCTGAGCTTGTGTCTTTACTGTACTACTTCTCAAATACACCTTGTACCTTCCAGCCTGCACGGGGCAAAGGGCAGGCCGTGTTTTTGTTTCTTTAAATTTCAGGACAAGGTAACAGATTTCATTCTTTCTACTTGTGACATGTGACAAACCCAATACAGCTGTGACGTTCAGCCTCTAGAAGTTCTGCGAAATGTTCTTCGCTCATATAATTTTTAATGCTTAAAGGAAATTAACATTATAAATGTTAATTAGCATTAATCTGAGACACACTAGTCTGTGTAAAACCGAATATGTTTTTTCTGTTGCCTGGAGGCTTATTCTCTGCTAATTATGAAGATTTTGTGGCTAAAAATGTGATAATAATCCAGATGGGTTCAGATATTTAATTCCGAGTTGAACAGTGGCTTAACCCACGTCGCCTGCTCGGTTTGTCTGAATTTTGATTTAATCCAGACTGAGCCACATCCTCCTGACAGCGACCAGACATGGCAGCATAATGTTTAGTCAGACTTGGGTGGATGTGCAACTGGAAACGGTTTCTTTTATATTTTGAAAAGGCTCCTCAAGTCTCAGGTGCCTCCGTCGGTGCTGCTTTTGTCTGGAAGCGTTTTCCATGTGGCCACTCTGCGTATTTAACTTGCAAAGCGCCTGCTGGAGAAACGCATCCTGTTCCTGTTACCACTCGGACACTCGGCTCTGGTCGTTTTCTGCTGCTGACAGTGGAAGCGCTGGAGGCCTCATGTCTGACTAAACCATGCAGGTCCAGGTCTAGTCCAGGTCCTGACCTTGTTGTTTTTGTTTAGACTGAGCAGCAGTCGGGTGTTTCTTTTGCTTGTGCACGTGCTTCTCACGTGAACCGTCTCAGTTCGCGTTTATTGTAAATACAAGAAAACCGGCGTCGTCTTTCTGCTCTTCACCTCAGCAGCTCAGTCTTCTCCTCATCCTACGCTTTCATTGTCTCCTTCGAAGGCCACCGCATGCATTAATGTCATTGAATGGAGTCCTTGCCGCTCACGTTTCCCCTGCTCTCTCCCATAAAGGCTTTTTAAAATCTCAAGCTAATTGTATTTTATTTTGAATTTTCTAACATGTAATAAAGATCAATACTGGGAGATTGGTCAGAGAACATGTAACACATTCAGTTGTACCAGAATAAATACTAAACTTGTAGTTTTGCAATTCTTGCTTTTTTTAATTACTGAAGTAAACACCACCCGCTGCTTTACAGGGAATTCCACCAATTTTACACAAGTTTGCTAAAGACACACTCGTGTAATGGCTTCGTTCAGGGTTTGGGGGAGTTTTGCGAAGCATCAGCGTCAGTTTCGTTACTTTTGCTTTACTTCATGTTAACTATTGGGTTTGGGATGTAATATATAAAGTACAACTTCCAACCTAAACTAGAAAAAGAAAAGCTGATAAAAATCACCTTTCAGTCATTTGGTGCAGACTCCCCCCAATGCTCGTACGAAGGAATATCGAGTTGCTGCTGTAATGTGGAGGACTTTAGGACTCCAGCAGCTGCTTTCCCCTGCATTTCAGTAAGAAGGCCATTATGTGGTGACGACAGCAGCACACCTTTCCACGTCAGGGAGGAGGAGGAGGACACTCAGCAGCAGCTCTGCCTTCGTTCGTGTCAGTGTGAGCTGCTCCTCTCCTGCCTGCCTGCGACTCCATCCATGCCCGCTGCGTAAACCGGCTCTCGTCCAGGGAATTCCTGCTGTTTCGCCAGATCCCAGCGCCGTGGGATGAGTTTTACGTGGAGACGAAGCATGAAGAAAAGTGAAAGCAGAAAGTGAGTAGAGGACAAATGCTTCTGTCGGTGCGTGTCCTGGTCCTGTCAGAGCTTGTCTCATTTCAGAGATAATCCAGACGCACTTTAGCGGGATCGTAATGTGTTTGGGCTTTGACAGACCCTGCGTAGACCTGCTTTATAGACACATCACAGAGCCACAGGAAACTTTGCACCACTGAGTCAGGAGGAACGACACAGCAGATAAGCCTTTACCTGCTGTTGTTTATTAAATGTGTTGCAGGATGTGGTTTGACAACATACATTCCTTTCTTCCTGTTTTTTACTGACTTGCCTTGTGAAGGGATCTTACCTCATTTATGACATTACCTAATTAAATAAGCCCATGATGATAAATCATTTATCACCCAGACTCTCAGTTTCACACTTGCAGGATTCCAACATCTTCTCACTGTGGTGACATCTATTCTAACTTTCTCTCTAAATTGACCTTTGACTTCTCCACAGAGACGCCAAGCTGGTTCCAGACACCCCAGACAACCCGGACTCACCGAGCCGGTACAGTCACATTGTGCTCACAGTCTTTTAGTCTCACGGTCACAAAGACAAGTCAAACCCTTGTGCTGCTCCAAGTGCAAATCACATGTTTATTAATAACCTGTAACACAGTTTGTTGTCGTTGTTAATCCACGCGTGCTGAAGCGTATTTCTTCTCACAGGTTGTCCATCATTAACAGTCCAGATCTGGATCCAGTCATCACAGACTTCAGGTTAGTGTGCAAACAAAAATCATCTGAATATGATACATTCAGGTAAACACACACACCAACCACATACTCAGCATTAAAGGTCATCAAAAGGTCAGCAGCATAAACACAGCTTCCCCTGTTGTTCACCATATGAATTATTCAGATAGAGAACCTGAGAATAATGTCGCTGTCAAGTTATGATGACTGACTTATTCGTGTTATCTTTCAAAGCAAGTAAAGATTTACAGGGAGTCTTAGGACAGGGAGAAATCTGGTTCACTATCAGACTAATTTAACTCACTTTTAATACACTACCTAGTTAGTAATTGGAGAAATGGCATCCATAAATCATTGCTGGGCTATAATCCAGGCTGGGAGTGTCTGCGTGTATCACTTCTGTTTTTCTTTAGCTCTCCTTTCAGCTGGGCTTGGTCTCTAGAGATCAGCATCTTTTCTCTAAACAGCCTCAATTCTGTCCCACTGCTTCAGGTTACAGCTGCCGGACAATGACGACGCTCGGGAATCAACAAATCCATCCAACGGGTAAGAAAGTGGCGTCAGCCCGCGTCAGCATCGTCATTGTGGAGCAGAAAAGTTGTCATGGTGACTGAATTTGCTACAGCATCTTTAGCTTCTTTTGTACATTAAAAAGCAGATTAATCTGAAGACTATAAAAGGTTTGAAATGGCTGCATCGCTACACCCACTAATCCTTGTTTTTCACTTGCCACCATGGTGAATATCAAATTATCTCAGAGAGGCTGCTCTGTCTATAAGGACAGAGGAATTCCCCTCATATTTGTTGGGGGTGGGGGCAAAATACCAATGTAGCAAACACGACGGGACATAAACAGTCACGAGTGTGATCCTTATGCTTTCTGTGCTATAGAGCTGAGTTTTTCTGGTGGATTCAGGTCTGTTGACTTTTACCAACCAGAGAAGCTTCCGGTCGACAAAACAACAGTCAGTAGGTGATTGACAGACAGTTAATCGGTTTCATAGTCAAACCAAACACTTCCCTGTTTTAGCTCCGTACAGTCTGGAGTTTGAAAGAATCCCTTATGTTCATAGTTTGTGGCACTGGATAGTAGATCCTTTCATCACAAGGCGCTGGTTCGGGTGCAGTTAAACGTTACCAGTGACTGTTGCCTGCTTGAAGTTAGTCAACCAGCGTTAATAGCAGCAGGCTTCACGTGGTGGTTTTCTGTTTCCGAGCTGCATCTGCGTCTTCTGTCTGTGGCGTGTGGTGGCTGCAGGGCTCGGTCTGGGCTGCTGCAGCAGACCCGCTCGGCCCAGCAGACCCGCTCTGCTCACCTGAGTCACAGGAGCCTCATGACTGTAACATGTTACTGATATTGTGTTCGTGGGCGTCGGCCTCGGCGACTGTAAACCAATGGGAGCGGAGGCTGCAGTGTGTGATGGTGAGAAGAGGCAGTGTGCTCTCCCCTTATGTGTGATAGTCATCCCAATCTTATTAAGCTCTGTAGTTGCTGCTGTGTCCTTCCTCCTCCTCCTCCTCTCCCGCCCTCTCTCCTTCATTCTCCCTCTCTCTCCCTCTCGCTCTCTGCTCCTCTGCTGTTGTTGCTGCTGCTGCTACAGAAAGCGACACAGACCATTACACCGCACTGCTGGAAAGGCCCCGAGCTCACATTCACTTCTGCTATTTAGAGTCTCTGTCCTTCTCTCACGCACACACACACATTTTGCTAGATGAAAATGTCCGGGGAGGAACTGTCAAACGGGTAAGACGCTCGGCTGCGGCAGCATGTTGGGGTGCGTGTGTGTGTCTGTCGTTCGTCTGGTGTCGTGCTCTGTTGTGTGCTTTCGTGGAGCCATCGTGTGAACAGAAGTGATTTGACTCTGGCTGTTCACCAAAGCATGTGGACGAACTTGCTCTGCAGTGGAGCCCGGTGAGGCCTCCTGATGTCCACCGGCGGGAAGGAGCCAACCGGAGCTGATGAACTTGTGCTTCGTCACACCGTGTGTGTGTGAGCGCATGAAGTGGTGTGTGTATGACCAGTGTGTGGTGCTAAGTGGTTTTGTCTTGGTCTTTGTGCACTTTCACCTGATAATGATCGCTGTAGTGCGAGTGGCTCCCTGGAGTAATAAAGCCAGAATTCCTGACTTGCTGCTCGAAATTCAATTAAATTATGGGCACAGCATGTGGAATGCACATCCTGAACTTCGGCCTGTCCCGGGTCTGGCTGTCATGCCTCCTCTTTTGTCATACAGCTGCATTTAAAGGACAATGTGCTGTACTGTGTGACAGCCTGAGAGCTACTTTCATTGCTTTGTGTCCTCAGGCATCACATTGTCTTTAAGGTGAAGGGAATCTTGTTTCCAGTCAGTCAGAACCAGTTGAGGTGGTTTTAAGTTAAGGCACTGATTGTTAGTCTAAACAGCAAGATAGCAAATGTACTTGTGTACTTGTCTTAGCATCATGTAACACACTGGTCATATTAAGCCTTGATGTGACCCCACATGTAGCTGCTGGTTCTGGTGGGTTTGGGCTCAGTTAGTGGCCACAGAGTGTGACAACTCTTAATAATTAATAGTTTAGTTCTAATGTATTATTAGTCTTTTTGTGGTCACTGTTAACTTTGTTGACCTGTTGTTAATCTTACTTTAACTGCAAATGAACACGAACCCACCTGAACCTACAAACGGAGCCTGTTTTTCTGACAGCAGCCGCCTTTTTGCGAGTTTCTCCTGCTTTCAGGAAACTCAGCCTGCTGCCGGTCATATGTTAACACAGGAGTCACCCGCATGTCATTACCCAGGGAGTGTGAGCGACAGAGAGACGGGCCTGTTTCTAATGGGCAGTAAAGTGAATACTGTCCCGTCATTGTTGGCATTGGTTGTAAAGACGCTGACTGCGTCTCAGCTGCTGAACGTAACTGGGGAACAATCATCGTGCTCATGTGACCGGTGAGGCGGCCTGCAGCTACTTTCACAAGGCTTCTAGCTGACACAGCACTTAAAAAATATATGTGACGCAGCCAACGAGTCCCAATGTAGCTGAAGAGGACGGCGTCAGCGCAGCAGTCCTGTCACCCATTAGTGTTTTTTCAATTCATTTCTTCTGCTCATTCTAGTTACTGTTACTATTTTCCTCACACCCTGAAGGAAGAGAATGAAACACATCTCCGTCGGTGCTGCTACAATGCGCTACACACCCGCCACGTGAAGGTCACATGCTCCGTGCAATAAACTCACACAATAAGGCTGTGAACATGAGCTGACACAAAGTCCCACCATGAGGCGTCCGTTCTTGGACTTTAATCAGAGCTGGAGTGCGAACATCTACACCAGCAGAGCCGTCTGTCCGGTCAGCTGGCTTGTCTGGCCTCCAGTGGCTGCTTTGCTTCTCCGGTGAAGTGGAGGAGTTGGATTTAATACAGCAAGACACCTGAGAGCAAGACGTCTGATGTAGGTCAATGTTCTTATTGCTGGGACAGGAAGAGGATCATTTTCCATATGAGACACAGAGGAAACGCTTAAAGGGAATGTTTGTGTTAGCAGACTGTAAAATACTTGATCAGACATGATGCCAGATGTTGTGTCGTATGATGTACTCAGATCAGAAATGCTGCGCCCACTCAGGCGTTTTCACCCTGGTCTGCCTCCCCAGGTGCTCGCGGTCGGACCTGTCTCTGGCTCTGGAGGACTGCATGGCTGCCCTGGACATGTTTCTGCAAAACGACTTTGAGGAGGCTCAGGCCCGGCTCAGATGCAGGTACAGCAGGACGGCAACCTCAACCTCCCGGGCTAACAACGAACACGTTTTCATTTCATTTTCATTTCAACGACACTTCATTCACCTGTTTAGTCTGTTTCATTAGTGTTATCTCATTTAAAAACGTAGGAAGGTAGTAGAAGGATAATAATAATATCAAGCCAGTGTTAACCTGGCGAATCAGGCTGTAATGGTTTGATAATAACCAGGTGATAAGTGGAAAGATTTACGTGGTGATAAGGGAACGAGGTCGTTGTTACAGTAACAAGGGTTTTACAAAAAAAGTAAGAGTTTTCAACGTGATCGTGAGAAGCGTGTAACACGGTGTCTAACAAGGGAAAACGTAGGATTCATTGTTTTGGTGCCTTCATTAGCACAGGAAGTGAGATGATGTCAGGCTGTGCTTCCCCTTTAAACCTGGAAACCGTCACAGCCAGCTGAGCCATCAGCTTTGTTGCCTGCCAGTAAGGCTGTAGGTCTGACATGACCATTTCCATTCACACACACCCTGCCCCCGTCATCAGGTTACTGCGCTGCTCGCTGCTCGTTCTCTGCTTTATTATTTGTCATGTGACACTATTATCCTTTTCTCTGTCTCTCCTCGTTGGGCCTTACAACCACTCCTGAGCCCAGCTGCGTCTGTGCCAGCGGTCATACGTAGAGAAAGAAGCACCACTTCCTGTCATTGTACTTAGCTCAGACTTGATGATGCGGTCTTTTATTGTGACGCTACATAATTAGCTCTTTTCCTTTGCTAATGCCTGAGTTTGGCAGCCTGGCGTCTAGTTTCTCTGTATGAGGTATCAAGCCTTGAGTCCCTGACGTGAACATGAACAGACGTTCCCACTGTTTTTACATTTAACTCCAGATGGTTGGATCTGACAGTAAGTAAGGAGTAAGACAGTATGAGCATCTGATATCAGTGCATATATATATAACACATCAGCTAATACATAACATAAGCCTAGAATATATTAATATGCACTTTATTGGTTGGATGTTGTCAAAACATGGCTTTGCTCATACGAACCCCACAGACCGTCCACTTTGCTCTGAAATGTCCTGCTTTTCCTTGGGTCCGTCCTTCCTCCTGCTGTTCTGACGCCACCAGGTGGAGGAGCGAGGGTCAACCAGAGGCTCTGCAGGACACGGGTTCTTAGATGTGGCTCCTTTCAGCGGGCATAGAAAGACAGCGTGAAGCACTGTGGGCTTCATGATCTCAGACTAATACAGAGTTTAATGTCTCAGATCCACATGGTGGAGAAGTAATGGAAATGCTGCGCACATGTCTCATGAGAGGTGGGATGTCAACCACTGCAGCATCCACCGTCGCCACGGTGATGATGAACCGCATAAACTGACTAACATATTGAAGGAGGCTTTCATGCTGATGCTTTGCTAATTCTGTCTAGTGACTAGAACTGAGGGTGATATTTAAATTACTGCCCTCTGCTATTTGGGCTACAGCTGTGTACATTGTGTATTTCTGTGAGCTGCACTTAAGCATCCAAAGCAGACTCGTTCGTAACCCTGAGAAAATGTGCTTGTGAGCTTTGTTTCTCATCCAGCAGCGGGGTTTGTCTGCCAGCTCCTTGTTGGTACACGCCACCAAACCAAGCACAACCAACACACTGCAATCCTTCATTCTCCTCTCATGGTGCAGGAGGGGTTTGCTGAAGCTACAATAAAACAGATTTTCAACTAATATTCAGATTTTTGCACTCACACCAACAGATGATGTATTTACCCAGTGAACCTTTCACCAGTGCTGCACTTCCTTATTGTTAGTCACTCGTGCAGAACTAAACACAAAGCGTGACACACGTGGAAAGTACACGGCTCCTCCCATGCATCACGGAATACAGTGGTGAAAAATGCAGGAAACCTGGCTTCAGTCCTGTTAAACGTAGTCGTAGTCATATTGTTCTGTGATGTATTTACCACTGGAGAGTGGGTTCACCTCACAGTTTGAGCCTGATGCAGTGGAAAAGTGATCAGAGCTCCTGCTCTTCCTGGTTTGTGCTAAGTTGCTGTTGTCTGTTTAGTCGCCACAGCTCACATGAGTCCGAGGACTTTCACCTCTGCCTGTACATGGTATTTATGTCTATCCCCATCAGATGCGCTACATAAAAAAATGAAGTACATTTAATTACAGTCAGTGTATGTTTACCTGCGTTAAGGCTCCATGTCCATCGTTTTGAAAACCTGTTCATGCAAATATGGTTGTGTTTAGAAATCTCAGGTATGCAGCTGGAGCACATTTCTCTCAACACACCCCTGTTTTTAAGTATTTGCGCACTACACACACAAACAGACAATACAGAGCTAAATACAGAGCTAAATACACAATACATCAAATTGTTTCCAGCAGCGGTGACTGCAGTAGCACAGTGCATTAACAGGACTTTAGTGGGGTTTTGTTTTTCTTAACTTAGTTAATACTTGTTACTCTCTAAATTTTCGTTGTACATGTGACAGTGACATTAAAGATCTATTCTATTCTATTCTATTCTATTCTATTCTATTCTATTCTATTCTATTCTATTCTATTCTATTCTATTCTATTCAAAGAGCACATCTGCTGGAAAAATGTGTGTGTGACATTTTGTCCCTGTCCCTGAGCTTTTATTGCTTCTTCGTAGCGTTAGAACCAGTGAGAAAACACCAGCTGCGCTGTAAAACACGGCTGCTGGTATAAATAGAGACTCCTCTTTCTGCGTAACTGTGTGGTTGTTGTCTTCCACGTATTTAATCACACAACAAGCAAACATCAGGCTGCAGCTTTTTCCTGTTCTGCAGACATTCTGTGTTTAGGTCTGATCACGTTATTCATCTGAATTATTACTCTGCATATAAACATGTGACTGCATTTCTTCAGAACCAAAGAGAGCATGTACCACGCTCTGACGTATGCCACCATTCTGGAGATGCAGGCCATGATGACCTTTGACCCCCAACACATCATGGCTGCAGGAAACACCATGAAGGAGGCCCAGGCTGTCTGTCAGCGGTAAGACCCTCGATTTGACAAATAAAATGTTCTGTTGATTCAGGCCAACTGGACAGGATGATTTATCCTTTGACCACCGATTAGAAACATCATGCAAAAAAACACACAACATGCTGAGATGACTTTGGCTCACTGACCTGAAGAATGTCACAACTGCCTGCCACGGTTTGCCTGGTGCTGCCGTGAGAATCTGAGTCAGAGCTGACGGCCGTGATCAATACTCGCTGTCCTTCGCGCCAGTCTGATCTGTGGAGTGTTGGGACTCTTGGTCGGAAACGGAAACGCAGCGGCAGCACGTTCTGGCCACTTCTCATCCCGTCTTTTATTGCAAAGAGGCTGAGTCACTGATTGGCTTGGAGACAAGATAAGCAAAGAATTGCAGAACGGGGCAAACTTGTCGAAATGTAATCGCAGAGGTTTCTAATGAGCAATGACGCTAATATGTGACAATGCTTTTGTGCTTCCTCAATCAGGTACCGCAAGAAGTCGAGCTTTTCCAAAAACTTCACAGAAGGTCAGTGGCGCCTGTATATGGCTCGAGTTGTGTGTATACCTTGAGTCGTGCTTTGCGAATCTTGGTTGTGTGTTCGGCCATTGCTGAGCTTTCAGGATGTCTAACTGAGGAGAGCTGTGACGTCATCCTTTTCCTCAGATGAACTCCACGCTGAAGTTTGCTACGCCGAGTGTCTCCTGCAGAGGGCAGCGCTCACCTTCCTTCAGGTCTGCCACCACTAACTAATGTAGACTGGGCTTCACTAAAACTGAGTTTCAGTTAAACTCGTTCTCTTTGCTTTTCTCATTTTCTCCTCCTCTGCTCAGGATGAAAACATGATCAGTTTCATTAAAGGGGGAATTAAAGTGAGGAACAGCTACCAGACATACAAGTGAGAATCTATTTGCTCCAGTCAGATGTAGGGTCTCCTGTTCCCAGTTTCCTGTCAGACCCTCATGGTTCATTATGTGAATATCTCCTGGCATCTTAATCTTACAGAGAGCTTCACACTGTTCTCCAGTCGGCTGGATACACGCATGGTGACAACCACGGCCATTTTGAGGGTGGTGTCAAACTGGGAGTCGGAGCCTTTAATTTAGTAAGTAAGGATGTACAGTACGTTTGCTTTGCTTTTCAAACACTGGTCAAAGGTTGCGTGAAAAGAAAAATCCATGTTGTATTGATAATGAAAGGACCCTGTAATTCTGCTGCAATCCTTTCACTTCCACTGCTTTTCTACTTCCTGCAGATGATTTCCATGTTGCCCACGAGGACGCTCAAGTTGCTAGAGTTTGTCGGATTCTCTGGCAATAAGGTGAGGATGCTGACAAGTGGGAGCTTTTTACGATGCTGGGTAATAGGAAGAAGTTACTTCCTTGCTTTTAATAACTGAAACCTGAACAGATTTTGAAGTGCGTCAGTGGCTCAGTCTCACTTGTTAATTCAGTCACGTGGGAACGTGGCTGCGTTCGTGGTGGTGAAACCCGTAAGTCTGTTTATGAGTCGTCAAGTTGACGTCTAGTGAAAGCGTGAGTTATGAAATATTCAAAAGCGGCTTTGATGGCAATGTCTAATGACTGTGCTGTTTCCCAGGATCATAACTTCGTATTATTTATTTAGGCCTTAATGTGTAGCCACGTTGGACGTCTGAAAGTGCTCTGCTAGACGAACATGTTGCACATCCTCACGTATCTGCTGAGTCAACGAGAAATTCCTGCAAAATGCATCAGCGTGTTCTGTGTGCGCTGCTTGTCTGTCTGGACATGTGAGATAAACCGTGTTTGTGTGTGACTGTGTGTGTCCATACAGGAGTTTGGTCTCCAGCAGCTTCAGGAGGGCTCTGCAGAAAGCACATTCAGGTCCTTCCTGTGTAACATGCTGCTGCTCTGTTATCATACTTTTATGAGTTTCATACTAGGTGAGCAGTGACACACAAACACAGGTGGCTGCAACCAACCATAAAACCAGGAAGTGTCTTAGAGTGCGATTTGTTGTTGGCAGGAACTGGAGAAGGGGATGTGGAAGACGCCGAGAAACTGCTGCGGCCTTACATCCAAAAATATCCCAAGGTTTGCTGCGATTCAGGGCTGTTAAAAAGAAGCTATATTCAGAGATTCGACAGTTCTTCAGGTTTTGTCTCTTCTAGGGATCCATCTTTCTGTTCTTCGCTGGTCGAATAGAGGAGATCAAAGGCAATTTGGATGCTGTGAGTACCTGCAGACAATACACACATTTAACTAATGTATTTCATTTTGCTTATCTTGCAAATTGTCCGAACCTTTCATGGGCCACTAATCAAGAGCTTGATTAGTTGCGCTGCGTGTGCTTTGGACTGAACACGTCTGAACTAGTTTGTTGAGTGTTTGACTGCCAGTAGCTCGACAATCGTTAAATCAAAGAGATTCTCTGGGTTCTTCTATCTCCTCAGGCTATCAGACGTTTCGAGGAGTGCTGTGAGGCGCAGCAGCAGTGGAAACAGTTTCACCACATGTGTTACTGGGAGCTGATGTGGTGCTTCACGTATAAGAGACACTGGAAGATGGCCTACTTCTACGCAGACCTTCTCAGCAAGGAGAACTCGTGGTCCAAGGTGCGCCATGGATTAATGCAAACCTGCTGCTGTTGGGTCAAATGGTCAACTTCATTACCAGCTGCTGACGCCTGTTTAGGTCTGCTCAGAGTAAAGCGTCTTCAGGTTTGAAGGCCCCAGCACTGGGTGGTGCTGCGTTGTACATTGGATTTCTGCCAGTCTAGAAATGCCACATAATTCTAGTTTTCTCCCTCCTCCTTTGAAAAAGAAAGGCCGTAGTGCAGAAGTAACCAGTTTTGCCTCCCCTCAGGCTACCTATGCGTATATGAAAGCAGCCTACCTCAGCATGCTGACGAAGGATGACTGCCTCACCTTTGGGGAGACTGCGCTCGCACTTTTCAGGTACCAACTGAAACAGGAGCAACCACAGTTAAATGGAGATGATTCATTGTGATGGCTACTGTAGGCGTCCATGACATAATAGACGATGTGTGTTCATTTAAGAACTGAAACATTTCTGTTGGCACGGCTGTGCGTTTAGATCCCGTTTGTTACTGACATCCTTGGTAATGAATCTAATCGTATTTTTCAGGCAGGTTCCATCGTTAAAGCAGAAAATAGCTGGCAAGTCTTTACCAACAGAGAAGTTTGCCATCAGGAAAGCTCGACGCTACCTTGCAGAAGACCCGATTCCTCTTCCCGCTCCTCCGCTGGTCAGTACTTGACGCACTGGAAGCAGTTTTGTGTTGCTTTACCTCCCTCTGTTAAAGAAACTGATGGCGTTGGGCCACTGAGACTGAGATGGACGTTGGAACGTCCTCTGGTTACTTAGCTTCAGAACAGTTTGGAGCTCGTTAGAAAACGTGCTGGTAGTTTGTTTTGCATAATTTGTGTGTCTTTGTGTGTCGTGTAGGAGATGATGTACATCTGGAATGGCTATACAGTCATTGGCAAACACAAAGACCTTACGGAGGGCATGCTGAAAACACTGGATGAAGCACACGCCAGACTTGAGAGCAACCCAAGTTAGCAAAACCATTTTAAAACATGTCTACCACAGATGTTGCTCTACGTTGATTTGAAGTCCTCAACTGCCCTGTTGTGTGTTTGTCAGGGAATGAGTTCACCACAGATGATCAGTGTCTGCTGAGCCTATTGAAGGGACTCTGTCTCAAACACCTCGGGCACCACGAGGAAGCTGAGCACTACTTTACTCTCGTACTTTGCAAGTAAGCATCTCTGAGTTCGCAGGCAAGAGGAGCACTGCATATATGCAACCGGGGAAGCGTCAGCCTTGTGTAGATATGACACACAGAACACACATAAACAGAACAAAACCCTCTTCACAGCGAGATCATGCAAAAGGGGAGCGTTACTGAGTGCAACCCAGATTTATTACCAATGAAAAAAACCAAGAAGGAGGAGTAATAGGGAGGAGCTTCTAATGTGTGTCATCAGGTATTAGAGCTAATAGAGTAATCAATGTATGATCTGGTTACATATACTTACATAATTAAATCAGAAAAACGAGGAATGCACCACTTTACCGTTGTGTGCTATCATATATATGTGTACACTGTCTGGAAACAAATACTCCAGAGTTGAAAGGATCTTTGTTTATCTGCAGTGAGACTCAGATCAAGTACGACCACTACCTGGTTCCCAACGCGCTGCTGGAGCACGGTCTGCTGTGTCTGGAGCAAGGCCGAAAAGATGAAGCCATCAAACTCTTAGAAACAGCAAAGTGAGTCCTTTATCTGGCGACACACGTTCACGATGTCTCATCAGAGTTTTCCACTTGCCCCCAGGTCCCACCCAGAGGCACAGCTTTTCCGTGACGAGTCCTTTGACTTCATTGTAAATCAGCATGCTTTAATTGGCGATATTTTCCATAGTTATGATTGTTAATGACTTTTGTTTTCTCTGTGTCAGGCAAAACTACAAAAACTACTCAATGGAGTCACGGACACACTTCCGTATTCAGGCAGCTCTGCACAAGGCCAAGGCCACTGGGGAGAACGGCATCCACGTCAACTCCACCCCATGACAGGCAGAGGAGGGCACACTAGAGCAAAGAGCTCATGCTGCCTCCACGGCGCTCTGCCCCGCTCAAACGCACCCATTTAGACGGGCTACTTGTTTTCATTGTATATGCTGCCCTAAGAGGAGACAGCAGCTCTCTGTGGCCTTGACTGGCATAAGCAGGTTGGCTACACGCTCTTCCAAGGATGTACTATTCACATTTCATGATGAAATTCACCATCTTGCTAGGTTTAAAATAGAAATTAATTGAGAAATTTGCCTATATTTACAAAACATTGCTTTTAACTGGCTTGTTTGTCTCGAAACAGCCACGTTTGTATAGTACATACTGCAAATCGCCCAGTTCAGAATAGTGACGATGGAGCCAAACTACTAAACATCCCCTAGAAATGATAAATATCACTATTCGAACTGGTTGCTGCAAAGTTAATCTAATTTTACACCAACTATAAAACATACCATGCAACACAACACAACATCTGTGAGCACTATGAGAATATTTCATAGTGTCCTTTAATATATTTTCATTGACAGGTCAGCTACATTACATAATGTAAAGTTCACTGGGTTTCTTAATGAACATTTAATTGTTTTTTTCATTCATCCTTTCTTTCCTTTCTCCAGTCTTTTCATTCATCATTCTTTAAGACATGTGGAAACATTGAACATAAAAACATTACATCCAATACCTTTTTTAGTCTTCTCCTATCGAAATGATCAAATCTGCAAACCTGTTGTATTTACAGTTACATGTAAAGGCTTTTACACAAAACCTTGTAAATCAGCCAGCCTTGGAAACGTTCCAGAGTTTCCTTCCATTTATACTATAAATTGTCCTGTTTTAAGAGGACAGATGACTGTGTCTTTTAGAAAGGCAGACGCCCTCCTTACTTCTCTCGGTGTGTGGGACTGGCTCCAACAGTACTTGAGCTTGAACAAACAGGTCTATTCATACTGAGCAGTGAAGAACTGCGGGCTTGTCCGCCTGTTGCGTCTTTACTGGGTGAAGAAGCTCAACCATCACAGCCTTCCTGCTTTGTGAGCGTCCTCTGCTGCTGTAACAATCATGCGTGGCCAGAACTACCTACAGATGGATACTCAGTTATTAATTTATGAATGAATGAATACAGTGAATTAATTTATTGGGCTAAAACAAGTGTTTCTAACTGTGCCGTTGGTCAGGTTATTTAAAAGGGATGTGTATTCTGTGACACGTAGAAACTCAATGGCTCAAATGTTGGAATTAGAGCAGTGCTGATTTATTCATGATTCGAGTACAGTTTGGGATTCATGACATTGACTAGGAGCCAATTTCAATATTTGCAATGGTGGAAGAAATGTATTCTTATGACTGTCACTCTCTGGTATATTCCAATAACAAACCCTGTTTTACTACTACTCATTTAGTCTTACGACGATATCTGAAAGAAATTCTTTCCAAATTTGGTGGCATTGTGATGTTTACAATCAGCATATGACAGTGGGAATGGCCACCGCTCAGCAGAATGACATTCCTGTAAATACTGAATGTATCTGTTATAATAGAGGATGCAATGAACTAAACAGCACCACATTCTATTTTGAGTTTTCTTTTCGTTATCTGTGTAACGACGTGTACAAAACAGCATTTATTTACAGGACAAAAATGCAAGTTACACATGTCCTCTATGTATCAGTTTTTACCCACAGTGTGACGGACAGTCAATGCGACGGCAACTAAAGATAAGTACTGGAATGGTATAGCCAGAAAAACATCACACACAAAAAGAGCTTCCACATATTAATATATTATTTGGAGGCGAGTGCTGGTCTTGACAAACCGGGCCTGAAACACTCACTTGTCGATCTTAGCTGTGTTTATGTTTTTAGCGAAAAGCAGCGTGATGACTGGTTTGATTGGCTGTCTGGGAGCCCTTCCTGAAAGCCGATTGGTTCACATTCCGGCGAGGCGGGGTTTCGTGTTGCTACATCACCAGCGTTTTTGTCGTTCTTCGGTAGCTGCGGGCTGGAAAGTCCCTGACAGCCAGGGAGGCTTCGGGCAGCAGAACCACGGCTACGGGCGTCAAACTAAATGAGTCGCGCTTGCACATTTCTTCTCCTCGCTGCCTCTGCACTGACAGGATTCTGCAAGGTTGTCACAGTCGTGCTTTTGTTTAGACAACCGACACTACATGCTCCCTTGCGAGTGCTAGCTTGTGTTAGCAGGCTAGCTCTTTGTGTGGCTAGCTGAGGGATGGTTTGTTGTTGAATCGAGCAGCCCTCCCATCGTCTGGGAGAGGAGATTCACCAGCTGTGTGTGGAAAGACGCCATCGCGTCCACTGACACTGTCTGTGTCTGGGGCCAGACGTTGTCCGTGGGGGCTGCTCTTGGTAAAGCGACGCGGAGGGAAAGGAGTGTTTCACCGAAGGGGAAGGAGATGGGAAACTGCCTAAAATCTCCGACCTCGGATGATATTTCATTGCTACATGAGTCTCAGTCGGACCGGGCCAGCTACGGAGACGGCGCTGACCCCGACCAGGAGCCACCGCCCCCCTATCAGGTAACTTGGTCCAACTGTTGGGTCCACTGTGTCACCGACGGTGCCTGCGTTTCGCTAAAAGATAAACCAGATTCCTTGCGCGGCTGAAGTTTAGATGTCGCCAATGTTCCGATGAAGTGATGATTGACAAACAGTGAGGGAGGCCGATGATCTGCCCGCTGACCCCGTCTCCTCGAGGCTTTGGCAATAATCCGCTTTGCTGTCTCCCAAGGACCTACAGTATATCTGCCTGCTGTGCCCTGAAGTCCCAGCGCAGCTCATTCTTTCATTCTTCGTCATATGACAGATGTGATAACCACACGGAGTGTGACACTGTACCTCAACACAGCTGTCACACTGAATGTTGTTGTATGTCCGTCCCATAAACAGGTTGACTATATTTTCTGTCATTTTAATAGACTAGAAGCTGTCGTGTGGAAAATAGTGACTCTCATAACTTCCTCAGATGCTCCCAGTTCGTCCTTCAAGGCAGTGACTTTGTTTGTGTTGTGTCCTTATTTACTGAATTAAATCGTCCACAAACAAACCACACCATGTTGAAACTATAAATATGATTCATAGTGTTACCCTTCTGCTATGTGTTATGTAAGGCCTTGGCAAAGAGTTTACTGTTACTAGGTTAAGCCAGGCCTTATCTGTAGATTTAAGATAAGTGTTTGTAAAGCATGAGAAACTGAAGGTGATCCCAGGTCAGTGCAGCATGAGAACCCTTGTACACAGCTGCTGGAAGCCGTGTTCAGTGACTTTTTGACCTTTGAATGGATCCTGCAGTGGATATCAGGCTGTGGCCCCGCGACAGGTGACGTTGTGGTCTGGCTGGAACCATCTGAACCTTTAAACTCTATGTCATACACATGGACTCTTGATTTCTGCTTTTAGTGTTGACTTAAATAACCCCTGGTTGGTTGTCACCATTGGACTTCATGCATGTTGTCCATTTCTATGTTGTATAGATGTTTATAACATAGATTTCACTTTATCAGAATTGATTATTATTAATATAAATATTGTTATGTCAGCGTTTTGCTTGTTTATTTTAGGAATTATTACATATACTACTGACTGATTATGTGGAATGATGAAAATTCTTGCATCATCTGCAAAAGAAATCACAAATTTTATCTAATCAGGACACATTTTCTTGCATGTAATACTAGTCAAATGGTTAGAGCAACACTTTGAATTCCTAAAATAAATGGTGAAATATTGCTGCAGATCTTGACAAAGCTTTTAGTTGTGTTGAAATTTGTATGTGGTTTGTTTATACTGACAGTTTTATTAGCCGGTCAACTAACTTGTTAAAACCTTCTCATGAGGGACTCATTCAGATGCGCCAGCTCTTCTCTCCCTGGTGACTACGGTAATTGGCACCTTCGCTGTCTGAACCTGGTGTCATAACACAGGACACTGTCTTTTGTTCTTCAGCTTAACACATTTTGTAAGTTACGTGTATGATATAAACAGACAACTATGCTGAATTTGACACAGAATTTGCTGATAAATGCTAAATGCCTGTAAACTCATTGCAACAGAAGCTCTGTCCCCACACGGGGAGGTTTGAGCAGCATAATGGAACTCAAGATGCTAGAATTCCCTCGGTGTGACTTATTACTGTGCTTAGGTTAGGAAAATACAGATATAATACAACACCAGGATTTATAATTTTCAATAGAAACCCATTACTCCTGAAAATCTGGTAAGTCAGGGACGGGCAGTTTTGCATCACAGTTATTCCTGGAAACAGATAAACTGGTATCATAGAAAATTATTGTGACTTATTGACTTATCCTTTGAATCTCTGTGTTTTTATCGATCTGCAAACAGTTTTTTTTTATTGCAAACTTAAAAGCCTGAAGAGTGAGGTATAGAAACACAGAAGAGAAGCTATTTCATGTGCAGCTGGGTGTGTCGGCACCAAGGCTGCATTTGGTGCTTTTGTATAATTTCCTGGCTGAAAGGATGCAGGGTCAGACAAAGGCAGAGTATGTGTCTATGTGGGACAGACTTTACGGATAGATTGCAAACATGTTGATCTTCCCTAAATGAAGGTTAGGATATGAACATTGAGCTAAAGGATTGTTACGTTACCACAGTTGCAAAACGTTTTTGCTACATTTTGCTACAAAGACTAGATTTGGCAACAGCTGTAACTCTCCTCTGGCTTTATTGCTGTGTATATATGCATTTTTGTAAAATTACATTTCCAGATCTTGAAAAGGCTTTTCTACACTTTTAATTGTTTTGTTATATTTCTTTAATCTCTCAGTGTTGTTAACATTGGGATTAAATATCGATTTATTAAAACGTGACATTATATATTGCAGTAAAACGTTTTCTGCAGATTCCTTTTAACATAAACTTTTAGTTACAATCTTTGTGTGTGCAATGGCTACAGTCTATAGATAATCTGATAAAGTTTAAATTTGCTAAATGGCCTCGTAGATTCAGACCATGCAGCCACCGTCTAATGTAGGGAGATGCTATCCAGATATTGAAAGCTAAGTGGTCCAGAACAATCCCATCTGATCCTTGTGTAAAAGCTGCAAAATGATGAAAGTGCGTTTTTCCTGTCCGTGTTCAGCTATGAAGTAGAGGGAGGGAACTCTAGCTGTGAGTTGTGAGTCTGTGTGTGTGTGTGTTGCATACTGCATGTTGAGTGTGATGATTTGGAAAGCAGGTGGTGAGATGTGCTGAGTCACTGCTGTGAGACTGGGCCATGGGAGATAAGACACCCCTGCATATTTACAGTTGGGAGAGAGTGTGTGTCTGGAGGGGGGTGTTCCGTGTCTCTGGGAGTTGTTTGCATTGATCAAATTCAGTTCGGCACAGCAGCTTTCAAATGCGATTCACTGAGTTTACATGCAGCTGAAATTAATATTATGTAATACGGTAGCATTTTCAGTATTCAGCTGCTTTGGCCAGTGAGGACAAATCTCCTTTCAGATTGTTTAGTAGACCAACCAGAGCAGACACACACTGAACTGGACGGCAGAGTCTGTCGACCGCCGTGTCGCTGTGGATGAGATGGTTTTGCTGTAGAATAAATGAGGGAAATTGTTTTTCACCGGAAGTGGGTTGGACAGCTAATTGTCAAACCTGAAGTGGAGACGAGCTGGAGCCTTGGCGATCGAAGAAAGTGACAAGAAGTGCTGACAAACTAAATCAGTTGTGTTTTTGTGGTTATTGTTAGAGCTTTTTTTCGCGGGGGGTGTGTTCAGTGCATCTCTGACTGTAGTTTGGAAAGCAAATGCCCCCAAGCGGTAACATGAGAGGCAGGAAAAGGTTGTCGTTGGAGTTTAGTACACGGAATTGTGCTGAGAGTGTCCTGAGCACCTTGTCCTAATATGGTTAGTAAAAATATTATGGTGCTGCTGAGTCCTGAGTAATTGTCTTCTTCATGAATCCCCTCCTTCACAAGGCTTCTCACGTCAGTGAACGCATCCTGTTGTTGTCCCTCCTACCTCTCCCACTGTCCTTGGGGCTTATGTTCATCCTTGCCTGTATTTGGTGCAGGTGTCTGCAGGTCTTGTTGAAAGATTTTGTTAATCTGCAGTCCCTGCACAGAGGGATAATATTTCAGAGCTTGCAAATGATTCATGTTTCTGGTGGTTTTTCTCCTTAAGTGTGTAATGACATTGTTTTGGCTGTTCAGGGCACTTGGGCATATCCCTTCACTGGAAATGGTTTGGGTTTGACATGTCGCTGCAAATGCATGATACATATTACAATGAATCTGTAATGTCTCGTCTGTGCCGTGTTCAAAACAAGGATTATCTGGTCATGGTGCCGCCTGTCTGCAGCCGCTTCTCCACATACATTTTATCCCTTCAAATGCTTTGGTATGTTAGCGTCATGTTGACAATTGGCTGCTACAGCTGCTGTAGTTAAACTTTTACCACCAAGTCTTCAAATCTTTGAAGGAAACGAAACCACCAAAGATTTATCTTGTTGGCAGTGTTGTGATTGTATTCAAATCTCTTCTGTTGTCATTTTTACTTTTCTTGTTTTGTTTTGATTCCTCAGTGAGAAAACTTGTCGCGTGTCCCTGGAGCATTTGGTGAATGTGTGAATCGTGACATAACATTGTTATAAGGGACTTGTGGGACAGTATACTACACATACACATACTGTACCTAGACTGGTGGGTGTTGTTCAAGTTGCTTTATAGACTATTTCTTACTGGTCTTTCAGTTTCCTAGGCCTGTTTCCTCAGAACCACTGATGGATTCTAGGGTTAATGTCTTTCCGCTCTGTTTATCGTTCTTTCGTATTCTGCTCTCGGTTCGTGTTGCCTGTAATCTCTCCCTCCTTCTCGTTCACCATTAGCAGCGTGGGGCTAGCAGGCTGACAGTTTCAGCTGGCGTGTCTGGATCAGCAGCCTACAGCACGCTTGGCAAAGGAAACCAGGGTCTAGTTAGTCCCCGTTTCACCTTAATTTTCTTCCTTTGTCGTACTTTCCACCTCTCTGCTTGTTGTCCTTCTGGTCAACATCAGGTCGGTTTTACCAGCCCGGATTCACTATGTATGAAAAATGTGACTGGCGTATGGCAACAATTATACTGCTGACCTCTGCATTGTCAGACGTCCTAACACAGCTGCTGCCCCCTCTGAGGCCCTGTCTGTAGCTTGCATTCCTGCTGCTTTTTTTGACAAGAGTAAAAGGAGTGATTGTCAGGGGAGCTGCCGGCCGCCTCAGCCTCTGAAGTTGTGATGACTCATGGTTTCAAATGCTTCAGGGCTGAGAGGCTGACTGAGTGGCCACCGTTCTGCAATCTTGCAGTGAATGAACTTCAAATGATAGCTTCTCAAAAGATGATGTTAAACATGTATGTGAATGTATTGTAGTCATTCACAGGCCCATGAAGAGAATATTAACTGCTCTGTCAACTTTTTAATTTAAGTTTTATTAAAAACTTCCATTTGTCACCTTCTGCCTTGAACAGTAAACACTGAGTTTAGCTCTGCTGTGGCCGCCACGTCCTGCAATGATGATATAAAGACACACAAGCATTTACACTAACCATGATTGAATGCATCCCATTCCACCATATAAGCAAAATGGAGCCTCGCTGCAAGCATAGGGACCATCGGATCGCTTCATCCTTAGCTCGGCGTAGAAGATCACACTGGAGAAAAAGGTCTTTGTGGAATGTTAACTGAGTGATATATGCACTGAGCAAAACCTTTCCCCTGCATGACCTACAGATCAAATTACGCATCACTGTTTTCTTCTGTATTTTATCGTCAGAGAGCCTGTGAAGTAGCAAAAGCAGCTGGAAACAGTCTGGTACACCAAACAGGAGACAATACGGCTCAGTGCAGATCTGAAGGTTGTGCTGTAAACACTCCTGGGAAGCTTTTCCATTGGTCTCTAGACTTGGAGACAAGCTACCATTGTTACAGTCTGTTTATCTCATGCGTTCACGAAGCTCTAAGTCCTTCTCATTTCATACCTAGTCACATGAAGGCACAAGCATTTTTTCCCTTATGCTGCAATTTTCCATGACATATTTCAGGTAGCAACTAAACATTATTTTCATTATTGTTCAGTAATTTAAAACCGAATGAACTAGAATTGAAAGCAGGATTTCAGATTAGTCAGTCCAGTAAATATATGGCTTTTATGTTTTACTCATAACAGTCAGATGCCAAAACCCAATTTCTCACTCTGATATGATATTGCTTTCATTCCCCTTTGAACTTACTAAGACTCCACATTTCACGTTTCACATTCACTTTGAGTTGGTTAAACCCAAAGACCGATTTCAGCTTTGCCTACTTTGACGTTTCGTTCAGGCCATTGTCAGTCTCACTGTAGGCTGGGCCGCATGAAGTGACTGTTCAGAGGAAGTTCTTATAGCAGGTGAAAGACCACCACAGTGTTGTGTTGACTTCCAGAAGAACATTTGCTTTGAGCTTTGCCGTTTCTGTGTTTTGGTGATATTAAAACACAATTTTTATGTAACTGTGGCCAAGGATTTCTCTGCTGCGCTAGTTGCCATTCAAGGCGTAGGGAAACACTACCACCTACTGCCTAAAATCACACAATCACTTGATTTATATTCATAACTTTTTCACGCTCTCCTTCTGTTTCTGCAGGAGCAGATCCATGTGCCTATCTACCACCCAACACCAAGTCAAGCCCGACTGGCCACTCAGTTGACCGAGGAGGAGCAGGTCCGCATTGCCCAGCGGATTGGTCTCATCCAGCACCTCCCGAAGGGCGTGTACGACCCAGGGCGGGACGGCTCCGAGAAGAAGATCAGGGAGTGAGTATTACACAATCAGAATTCTGTAGTGTTTGTTATTTAACGTTTTCCGGTATAGTAGATGTCTCTCTTTATATTTTATGACACAGTAACACACAGGAGGTGGACTGTGTTTACGTATGTATGCCTGTGTAACTTGGATGTACAAAATATTGTGTGTTCCTCTCTTCAGGTGTGTGATTTGTATGATGGACTTTGTGTATGGAGACCCCATCCGGTTCCTGCCCTGCATGCACATCTACCACATGGACTGCATAGACGACTGGCTGATGAGATCGTTCACCTGCCCCTCCTGCATGGAGCCAGTGGATGCTGCTCTGCTGTCGTCCTATGAGACCAACTGAAACCAGCACAAATGCACAACCACCCGCCCCTCCCCCTCCCCCACGCGGCACAGTGTGCACATATGTTGTGGAGTAGAGTCAAAGCCGGAAACCAGTCCTAGAGTAAGCCTGCTGGACAGGACATGCATATTGGAACATACTGGAGAGATAAACAAATAAACGTTTATGTTCGGATGTTAAGGACAATTAGGAATGAGCTGGATGGAAGAAAGGAAGTAGGAGTAGTCTGAGAATACAAATGCAAAGGGAAGCCAAGGGGAATGGATGACGGTTAAATCATGATTAGCAAACCAGGTTCCGTATTTAAATAAGGAAGTGTATTTACACAGCAACAAAATGAACCATGCCTGAATTCAGGAGGTCGGTAACGGCCTGAAGCCTGGTTATAATAATACTGCCAGACAAAGGAGACGCCCTTCAGAAGATCTGCCAGGCGCTTGCTGCAAAGTCGCACCTGGGGGAAAAACGCTGTGCAGGTGCAGTTGTGTGAATCACTACATCATGGGATTAAATTTGTTTTAAAGGCGCGATGCGAGGAACTGGGCCGGCAGTTGTGTGGGGAAGATTACATGACTGTGACATGATAGTGTTGGTGAACTTTCACAGCTTGACGGGTACAGGATGCGAGATGTTAGGCAATGGTAGAAAAGCTACCTGTGAATTAACAAGGTGATCTAGAGAACTTAACCACGATGGACATTATAAATATACCTTAATACTAAAAGAGCGCTGTTAACTTTGTATGGTCGTCAACACTCACGCGTAATAGTTCCCACAATCATCATTACTCCACTGAACAGACAAATCCTGACTGATTCATCCAGATGAATTTGAACAGGGATAATGTCCCTTTAAAAAAAACTAGAGATCGTCTGCAGTCATACCACAGAGCTCGAGTTGTCACACTTATATGACCGGTCACGTGACTCCGTTCTGGTTGAGCTGTCGGCTCCCATAAGGGCTCACCTAAATCAGAGTTTACTGACAACACAGACACGGCAACATGAAACGCGGTGTGTGTCGCTAATGTGGTCGACACGTTTGACTGTAGATCTCCTCGGTCACACTTCTCAGATTATTGGCCAAAACACAAACAGACAAGTTAAACCACTGATACAAATGAGAGATTTCTGCTTCTTAATCACATTTGTAATCATGTGCATTCAAGAATTATGCGATTTGCTTTTCATCACCTTTGCAGGGATTTAATAATGAAAGCCCCTTTCTCTGTAGACCAGAAGTGGGTGAATAATTTATTCAAGCGTTAAATGTTAATTCAGTGCTTAGTGCCACTGTTCTCTGTCAAATCAAGGACAAAATTAAAGCAGTACGCTGGGTTGGACTCCTTCATTGTGGTCGCGTATTTAAACTTTTGCTTAATTCAGCAGCGTGTGCTGTGAGAAATGGAGACAGAGGAAACAGTAGGAGCGTCCAGGTGTCACCATGAAGCAGGTCCTGGGTTGCGTGTGGCTGAGGACGTATACCTGATACGATCAGAATCGGCGGGTATACGTGGCTCAAGTTTCATCTTGGAAAGACAGTATTTTTATTGTAATTGGTTCAAGCCAAATGATCTCCCTGCTATATTTTGCCGATGCCGATCGCCCACGTCGTCCAGTTGATATTAAAGCACAAGGAAAAACAAGTTTTAAATGAAATGCCCTTCTCCCTGATAACGTTGTCATGCAGGCGGGGCAGGAAAATCATTATGCAGGAAATGGTCATTTGAGCTCCTCTGTATGGCAGTGAGTGTGAAAACATGCCTTTAGAGATCTGTGTGTGTTTCTACAAGGCTTTACCACCTGTGTGTGTGTTTGAAAAAGACTGGAGGGTGGACGTTGCAGTCAGCGCCTTAGTTTTTGCACAGTACTTTTATCTCCTTAACTCTTTATGTTGTACATTGTCCTCCATCATCATGGTGGAGCTCTATGGCCTTAGGTTACACATGAGTGAGGGTTGCTATCAGCTGCTAAAACGTGGAGCAAGTCCAGTTAACTTCAAGAACACAACAACGTGGGTGAGGGTGCACGGACAGTGGACCTGCTGCGGCTATCGTGCATGTAGTGAAGAATATAAAATGTCAATGTCACCAACCTAAGAAAGTTGTGTCGTTGCGATGGATTGGATTCCGGTCTCGTAACTTTTGCTTAATTGTAGTCATTGTACCCACTGCTTTTTTCAGCACTCTTCAGTCCTGTGGTACGGCAGATGATGCAAATGCCTTTTAGTCTGGATGTAATCTAGACCAAGTGGGGCTATTGCTCTGTGGCATCGTGAGGATGAATGTTAAACCATGCCTTTGTGTGTGTGCGTGCGCCCATAATAATGAGTCAAACACGCCAACAAAGGAAATGTACACACAGTTCATATCCCAAATCTCCTAAAGCTGACTAACAGGAAAACCTTTGTTAGACAAAAGCCACAGAACTGTCACAGGACTGCTAAGCGTGGGCTTTTTTTAAAGGTGGGTTGGATTTGCTTTAAGTACAGGGCTGAACATCAAGGTTTACTTATGTGATTGAGGTGTGTGTGTTGTACGTTTGTGTACGGATGCTTGTTAAAATGTTCCTTGTTTGTTAGCATAAATATGCATATGTTATGTACTAGAGATGAAAAATAAATAGACATTGCAGCAAAACTACGGAGTAGCCGGTGTGGCTTATTTCCTGTGTTAACACTAAAGTCAATGTCATGTAGCTTTATGTTTTGTGAAAACGTTAAGACGGTGCCAGTACGCTATGAAATTAGGTCCAGCACAAGTACCTCCAAGGCCAGGAACGTTACTTTTCTTAGGCTTTTATTTTGGTACACATACTTCCTGCTAGGTCTCTTCTGCCAGATTCTTTTAGTTGTCTCACTCAGGACAAGCTGTCTGTCCCTCTAACCCAGTCTCTGTCCCACAGAACGTTTGCTCTACCTCAGCTCTTCATGCTTTCCACAATGTGAGTTTCATCTTTTTGTTCATTTGTCTTTTCCGTGTTTCATTTGATGGAGGTTAATAATTTTTAATTTTGTTTTGCACATGAACAAAGGTCATCTTGGCTTTTTGATTCTCAGTGACCTTTATCACGGCACCTCACACCAAAGTTTGCTTGCTGCTGCTGACTTAGACTTAATTGTTCATTAACCACCTCCACATTCTTTTGCCTCCTTCTGAGAGTTTTTTAGAGATGCGTTAACGTTTGCAAAAGACACGCAGGGGAAAAACGGGCCTGTTTTCTCCTGCACCAAATCTAAAGCAGAACCTCTCTTTCAAAATACACCCGTCTGAAAACGAAATGAGAAAAGTTTCTGGCTTCGAGAACGAAAGAATGACAATAAACTAAATAAACTAAATAACTACGGAACTAGAGACTCCGCCTCAGTCTCCTCCAAAAGCTCTGCTGATGTTTGAAACTCTGTCCCTCTGAGCGAGCGGGTTTTCAGAACAACAACAAAAAAAAAAACGTTCAGACTCCGATAATCAATAAAACATTTTATTGGTGTACTAGTCTACCGGCCGTCCGCGGCCCGGTGGTTGGGCACCCCTGCCCTAAAGGAGACCCAGAATGGAGGGAGAAGCCGGGTCAGAAATGCAACAGACCGTCTTTGTGATTTTCCTCCTCTAGCCTGCAAGAGATAAGACATGTGGTGTTCATTTAAGCGTCGACTAGTTGGTCAGTCCAGACACAAAGTCACATTGTTGGGCTGGAGCAATTTCAGATGTGACTCCTCCTTTGTCTGAAACGGTTCCGTGGATCTAAAACCAACACAAGCCACACACCGTCAAGCTCAACAAAGGCCATCACACAATCTCAGTTTCATAATAATTAAAGAATTCCGTGGTTATAATAAAGAGGCTGGGCTTTCTGATAATAGCACCGTGCCCCGACTCTGTGTGTGCGTAATATCACTTTGAAAAATGAATTAAATTGCACATGTGAGTAAATGAGAGTCTGCTCGTTTTCCCACGTTGCAGCACTGCTCCTGCGTTAGCTCAAGATTTCAAACTCGACTTTTAGCAAGTAAATAAGGTCTTTTCTGAAATTTACAGTATTCAAGAGTTTGGATCATTGTAATCGACAGGTGGACGCAGAGGATTCACATCACTTCATGAACTTGGTGAGTTGTTTTATTCTACAAATTAGAAACTTTCTTTAGAAATATGTGGACGTTTGAATTAATTTGACGGTTACTGCAATGCGGAGCATTTGAAAATAAAGTGTCTTAAGATAATCCTTTATTGATCCCACGTTGGGGAAATTAAATTTTTACAGCAGCTACAGATAAGAGGCAGTGCAAAAAGGCAGAAGAGAGCAAGATTTTAAGAGTTTTACAATGTGTACAATGTTTAAAATACTGTGTAAAATGTAGCGTGTTCAGGGTGGAGCTGCTAGACTGATGGTTGTTCCATCAGTTCCATCCTCCTGCGGTATCGCTCCTTCCTACACTGTGGGTGGATCAGTCAGCTCCTTCAGCACTGAAGGAGCTGCTCAGAGCCTCCACTGCCTGGTGCAGTGGGTGAGAAGCATCGTCCAGGATGGACGTCAGCTTAGTCAACATCCTCCTCCACAGAGTCCAGTGGAGCCCAGGTCAGAACCGGCTCCTGACCGGCTGGTTGAGTCTCCTTCTGTCCCGGTCCGTGCTGCCTGATCAACAGCAGACCGCAGAGCAGAGGCCACTTTTACAGTAGCTCTTAACTTTTGCAACAAGAATTCAAAGAACTTGTATTATTACAAAAATCACTATGTTTGCCTTCAGAAAAGTAAAGGACGCGCCTGATGCGCCTGATGATTAGCCAGATGCTCCAGTGTTGCCTCAAATTGTTTAGGTAGAAAACCGATTATTTTAGAACCACACACAGGAGGATTCAGATCGAAGGCCTTGTGACAAATATAAGCAGCATTTAAAACGAAGCTGGTGGAAATGCTTCATAATTTCGTTCTCAGTTATTACATTATTTCCAATAAGTTTAGAATAAAACGGTTTTAATCCAAGGTCTCAGAATCTGTTGTGGAAACCATGTGAGCATGATAAACTCGTTTTTCTGCAGGTGTCAACGGACAAAGGGTGAAACGTTACCGCACTGAGGCCTAATTCAAGAGATGAGAAACATTAACTGATAATAAAAACACGACCGTAGTAAATTAAAGCAAAAAATACATAAATAAACAACGACGTGAAGATCTCAGCATGTAGTGCAGTGCGGCCGTTTGTGGTTTAGATGCCTTAATAAAAGTTCAATAAGCAAATAAGCAAACCAAACAAATCCAATCAAAGGGCGTTAAAACGTGGCTTTATCGGCTGAAGGAGCTGAAACCACTGGAACAACAAAGACAACAAACTTTAGTTTATGAATGTATCACAAAAACATGCACATTAAACTGAGCTTGATCAAGCGGTCGCAGCTTTCGCTTTCGGTGCAGAGGACGTTGTGGTCGTTGGGCTCTACGCGTTCAGCAGCTTCTCACCGACCAGCTGTCGAACCTGTTCCCTGTCTGAGCCGCTAACCGGCTCCTTGAATCATAACCACACATTCAGACGGGAGCAGCTAAACGATCGCTTCCGTTTCCACTGTGGCATCAAGCGTTTTCAAACTGCGCGAGGACGGTTTGGGTTATTTTCTTTAGCTTCTTTAGCTTTGCTGTCGCGCAACGATGCTCCTCCTCATCAGGCCAAGCAGCTCAGCGCACGGTCTGAACGCGGATCTAGCAGTTTCAACAGTCCGCTCCGCGTTTCCGCTCATGGCTGCTTAACATGACTCAGGCAACGCAGAGGTGTGTTAAAAAGCTCTGTAACCATTTTGCTTCGATGTGGTAAAGCTACAATTGAACTGTGTTGAAGGTGCCTGTCATCATTAATGTGTGCAGTGAAAACCTCCCCAGAGACTGAAACCGCTTTAAATAACTAATAATAACTTCTAGAGGCTTGTGCCACATTATTATCAGTGGACATACTAACTAATGTTGTCATTAAGCTCCTTTTAACACAGAAATTAATATAAGTGCAAAAAATAGTTTATGATCTGCCAGTGTGCGAAAATGCTGCAAAAGAAATAAAGGTCCTGCATTTAGCATTAAAATATATAAGACGCGCATCACGGGGCGTTTCACAGCTTGGGATGAGCTTTGAAGAGTTCAGGAGGCCTGACTCCTCCGTTGGCTCAATAAATCTCAGCGCCTTCAAGAGAATTTGTGGCTCTTGGAAAAGTTAGAAAATCCTCATTTGAAGTGTTACTGGTACCAGTCATTTTTATTCGTGAATATTTATGCATACATTTACCAATTTGGGAACAAGATAATTCTTTATTGATCCCGCGAGGGATCATAAGCGTTTACCGTTTAAAAATACATAATATTACATAATACTACACGCTGTCTTTATTTATAAAGCAAAGCGACTTTTTTAACAGAAGCAAAAAACTGCTGTTCAGTGTCCATTTGCAGTTTTACGCAGGATTACGCGTTTCTCGCTCCTGATCCGACCCGCAGCGAGGCCGCCTGCCAGTCAACAACGGCTCAGCAGCCCCGAATCCCTGACGCCCAGTCTTTGCCAAAGGTTACCGACGCATGATTTGTAATATGTTATGATGTTTCAATATTTTTTAATTTCACACGTGGGCCAGCTCAGGTGACGTCCACAGGAAGGCCAGCAGCGCCGCATCTCGCCGTCAGGACGCAGCCATGAAGCTTCAAGCGTCAGGATTGAGGAATCTTCCTTTATGTCTTGTTTTAGTCGCGCTGTTGTGTTGGGAAATTGAAACAAGAGATTTAAGCCCAGACTCCAATCTACTCACGTGAACTCAGAAACAGCTCGATATATGCGGCCGTGTCCTCCTTCCTGCAGGAGCGCGCCAGCTGCGCGGCGGTGAAGCCCAGGCCGTTGGCAGCTTGCGGCTGTGCAGTGCGCGCTATCAGCGCCTCGACCACCTCCAGGTGACCCTCCCTGGCGGACAGGTGCAGCGGCAGGTTGCCCTTCGCGTCGGCGACGTTCACGTCTGCTCCGTGGCCGATGAGCACGCGCACAGTATCTACGAATCCTTCACGCGCGGCGTCGTGAATCACGCAGAGGCCGAGGACCGGGTCACGTATGTTGGGATCTGCCCCGTTACCGAGAAGAGCCCGAACCACGGCGGCGTTCCCCAGCATCGCCACCTGCACCAGACACACACCGACAAACGACAAGCAGACACGCGCTAAGCCTGAAAGCTTGGAACCATGTCAGACAGCTCCGTACAGTTACAGCCACAATAACACACGGATCACAAGCGGTTTTCAAATATAAATTAGAATATCATTATTTTGAAACAGGACACCAACTTATTTATCTTGGAGAAAAGTTTACTGTAAAACAGGTTTACATAAAAAAGGCAATAATTAGTCAATAAGCAATAATAATGATAAATGACAGATTATCTGAATATAATATGAGTATTTTAATAATATAATAATATAATTTTAATATAGTATTTTAATAATAATCATAGTGTTAAAACACAGTTATTATTGAATGTGTTCTACCAATGGCAGGTATAATGTGTAACAAAACACCAGCCACCATTTTCTAATCCCCACCATTTTGTTACTCCTTCCTCAAACTCCTTTAATAACTCTTAAATTTAGGGTTATATTATATGGTAACAAATTAAATAAACATATTTTTGTGTTTATAAATATATACATATATAAGATCTCATCTAACATCTTTAGTAAAGTAACATCTTTATTAGCATCAAGTGAAATGGGACAAAAGTTTCATTACATTGTGAAACTGCTAAGTAAAAACATTTTATTGTTAAATGAAAAAAAATATTTCTGAATAGAATCTGCATTTTTATACGTGTATTTAAGTTTTACAGCAAAAATTAATTCCCAACTACTTTGAGTGATTGTTTAGTTTCTTTCTATTTTTGTTACAGCACATGTGCTGCAGAGCTTTCAATCCCACTTGTCCAAAGATTGAATCACTTGAAAACTAAATTGTATTTATTAAGTCCTATGATACCCGAAGCATACTAGACATTTAGAACACACACACACACATATATATTTAAGGTTTATATCCTGTGCAGTAGCACATTAAGAAGTGCATTAAGGAAGTACAGTAAAACAGGCTGCTTCTGACACTGAGTCGACACAAACATTATCCCCAACAAAAATGTGAAGAATTTAGTTTTGATAAATTCACTCAAACCGTAAGAAGCTGTTTACCAACCTGCAATGCAGTTCTGTTAAACTTATTAAATCCATTGACATCTGCTCCTTTTTCCAGAATGAAAAGCACGTCAGAGAGGTTTCCTTTGGCAGAGGCCTTGCTGAGCTGGTCACTTAGTGAGTGGGCAGCCATGCTTCCAGAGACGATTACAAGAAATGATCCAAGCTTTTGTGAGGCTTCAGGAAACGTCTGCTTGAAAGATGGAAGAGGTTGGGCAACCATATCTCCTCCTACCCTTACATCATGCAGGGGCTCAACCTGACACAGCAAAAAAATATTACATGAAACAAATACAAATACTGAATGTTATGCAAATAATGTACGTCATGTAAATCATTTAGTGAATGTGGGAAGCTACATTTCCAGAATGACACTTTTGCTCGTGTCATACTGATATTGCTGTTTATTTACTCAGACAAAACCTCCTCCACCTGAATTTATTTACTGCACAACCTGGATGAACTATTTTATTTAGCTACAATTACTGTAAAATATATTAAATAGTCTGTTACCGGTACTTCAGCAAACTCATACAATACCTGATTGGAATTAGTGTAGTCATTTTTGTATTTTGTTTATGCAATTTAGTTCATAATGGCATGTAAAAACAACTTATATTTCATAAGATAAGAGAAGTCTTTATTGATCCCACAGTGGGGAAATTCAATTGTCACAACAGCTACAAAAAATATGTTGGTTTGGCATTTTCTGGTTGTCCTGGCTGTTTAGTAACCTGATGTTTTTTTGGCAATTGGATGGAATGTTGAATTCACCCGAATTAGGATTATCATACAGGGTTTTACTGGCATTCTGCCCAGAAGCCTGTTGGCAGGAGGCAAAAACGCCTGTGCAACAAACGTCGCAGCCCACATGGAGCTGCGGTAGCTCATCGCTTTTCATTGTGGAACTGATATTTAGCAAACATAAAAAGTAACACACAACAGCACAGAACGTACTTTAGGCGACACTAACACCTCAACACGAGCCTCCCTCCGCGTTGAAGCTCAGCGGGCATCATCCCTTCTCCTCCCGAGACGAGCCCTGAAAAAACAACAACAAAAGAAACGTGGAAATAAATTAGCGGCAGCATTCCCACAGCGACGCATATTAATACGCACGTCATGCGATCTGCTGTCACTTCCCGCTCATTTTCAAAATAAAATAGTGTGTTTGTATTCGGCTATCCTGTTATAATGTCAGCACTCTGAGATCAGAGCCGCGGAGTCCGGACATCGCTCACTCATTCTGAGCTTTCCATTTCAAACATACCGACCTACCGAAACCCATGATCCTCCATGAAACACTGTCACAGCAATGTCCGATAAATATTCTATTCAACCCTGACATGGACCGAATGTCCGAGCAGATAAAGAATCGCGCTGAAATATCTTCCCTGTATCACAGACGAGCCACCTGGAGCACAGACGGGGTTGTGACGAGCGGGGTGTTCGGCCTTACAAGAGCTGCGTAAATGATATTTGAAATTCTACCAAGAAAGGACGAGATGGCGTGATTGGACGGCGCTAATGACGTCCTCCGCTCGGGGCCCAGGAAAGGGAGAAATGGTGCAATCGGCAGCAATCGCCGTCTTTCCCGTCGTCGTGCTGCCCTCTTGTGGTAAAATACAGGTTTTCCTGCGCGCTGGTTGTCAGCTGTGCAGTTGTATACTTTCTAGCCTTTATAATTAATCCAAGCGCGTGATCTACGTTAGTTAAGCACACAAAACAGTGGGACGCCCACAACCGACAACACATGTGGGTCTATTAGTTTAACAATGTGGACAAAGCGAATAACAAGGTCGTAAATATACACTGCACGTGCCTCTGGTAGGTTTGTAGTTAAGTGACAATAACACCAGAAGCCTTTTCACAAACGTGTCTATGTGCCTGTTCCCTCGCCCTGGTAGCTGCTGCGTCATCGTCTCAATAGACAGGGCATGGTCCTCCCAAAACAAACCGCTGACAGTATATATAAGGGATGCATTTTGAAATAAGGCCACCGATCTTAAGGAGGTTCAGGGAAACAGGCTCCTTGTGACACAGAGTCTACACAAACGTATTATGGCTGCTTTTGTGCTCACATCCTCTCTTACGCATTTGCGTCATGTCATGACTGACTTCTGATTTGTAGCCAACTGTCGCATTAAATCCAAGGCTCCCAAAAACACCAATATGAATATAAATTTTGTCTCAGCAGTTTAATAAAAAAAAAAAAAAACAACTAAAATATAACATGGATGTATAAACATGTACAGATCTATAGATCATGTTTTATATAACCCACCACAACATGTAGTTATGGTAACTGAATGAAAGCGTGAAATGACGCGAGGTCATGTCAGTAGAATTAGTAGAATTACAGGTTGTCACGACTTCTTTACAGCGTCTGCGGCCGCTTTACGGCAGCCGTAAAGCCGTAAGGACTAGCTGAGAATAATGATAGGAGATAACTGAACACTGTCATACTACTTCACAGAATATTGTCTTTCTAGAGCGGTTAAATCCCGGTTAAGTGTAATTTTGATCATTAGCCAACCTGTCACTTGTCGCCACGTCTGAGCAACGTGTTTAATTAATATTCAGGTTCCCTCTGTGAGGCGAAAAAGCGACGAGAGCCAGTGGAAGAAGAATCGCTTTTAGCCAGTCATTGCCATGGCCTCCGAAAGCGGCGACAGCAACATGGACAGAGAAATGATTCTGGCCGACTTTCAGGTGTGTGTCTGTTCGTTTCCCCCGCATAGTATACACAGGGGTCCAAATCTGTGCCGTTGTTGAATTAGTCAGGGCTGCTGTCAACGACGGCTCACACGACGTCGTAAACAGCAGAGCTGAGCCGAGCTGAGCCCGCTGTGGCTAACCTGCCAAGCTAACAAACTGACAGCTTGCTAACTGGCCCTGAAGCTCGCCAACTAACTTAGATAAGACTTGTTGAGACCCGACATTCTAAGCAGTGGAGGGATTTGGGCACGTTTGCCCGATAAACGACCACGGCCTGTTAGCTTAGAACAGTTAGAGCTGCGGTGCTAACGGTAACTGTTTGTTTACACACTGCCCGGTATTGTGTTTTCTAACCCTCTTCATTGACTGTAACGCAGGAGCACTAGCGAAATTGGACAGGGAAATATTCGGACAGCGAGATAAGGCTGCGCCACTAAAATGGTTCTTTTGTATATTAATTGTTCAGCCGAGGTTTCAACGCATGTACACAAGGACTTGTTATTGTAACGAAGCTCCAACGCTAATCGGTGCACACGAGTAGCTCTTCACTAACCGGTTCGGCTGTGGATGCTCCAGACGCAGTGGTTGTGTTGTGCGCTCAAATCAAAGATCGGATCTCCGGCAACACTTGCAGACTAAGGGCTTCATTGTTAGAACAATGGGTTTCAGCGAGTGGACCTTCGTCATCCTCCGTATGTAGCTGTTGCTGCATGTTTGGTGTCAGTTTGTTTTCTCTCACTCATCCAGGTGGTCACTGAAGTGTCAGCCCACCACAGCTGTATTTAAGACAGGTCACTCAGGCCACCAGCTCATCATAGTTTGCAAAGACAATTGCCAGGGCTGATTCCGGTCACTTTCAAAACGTGTTTTACACTAGACGGCAGTATTTTTCTTGCCGGATTTTTAAAAGAGGCACAGCCTTTCAGTTCTGTACCACATTGCTGTGTCCCACACGGTGTAATACGAGTCGTAAGTTATTTTAATTAGTAGTACAGCTTCATGAAAATGTGGCAGACTTGTTTTTCCCCCAAAGCGACTCGTATGTGAGAAGCAAAGCACGCAACAAGAAATGATATCAAGGAGAACACGTACAACAAGGACATAATCCTCTTGAATTTTATATCTATAAAAAATATGCAGCATATATTAGACTTAAAACTGTAAAACACTAACGTCAAGCAATGTGTTTGAATGTGCGTATGTGCAGTGAGTATTTCTTAATCTGGAGGGATAATAAAAAGTGCATTTTTTATTTGGGAGGCAACTTATGCTTATTTTCAAAGTTTAAATCTGTCCTGATTACAGATGGATTTTTGTTCTGCGTAATATTCTAAGGTTACATGAATATTTGTTTGAAATGCTTCATCAAAGAAAATGTAAAGGTTAAGCACAACATCAAATACTAAATTTGTGCTTTGCCAAGTTGCTTATTATCCTTTTGGACCCTTTGTCCACCATCTGAGTTGCTTTGATGTCATGTCAGTGTTACCGCTCCTATAACTGAAGTATTTTTCTCCAAAGGTTTACTTGGCTTTAGGCTTTTTCACACCTGTATGATGTGTAACAATGTTTGTATTGATGGTTGTCTACGCTTCAGTTCATTGTTTAGTTAGTTATGTGTTGTTTTTTTGCTTCTTGATCACCATCAGTGTTTCCTGTAATAGACTGCAGCTAACACTCATTTAAAGAGTTTCTTTCTTTTATTACTTATTTATTCCTCTTGTTTTTCTTCTTACAGGCTTGCACTGGAATTGACAACATTGCAGAAGCAATCACTCTGTTAGAGCTTAATAACTGGGATTTGGTGGTAAGTTGTTTTTTTTACTTGTCTGGCTTCTGTCTTTGCATAGTTTAGTTTAGGGAACAAGGTCATAGCATCTAAAAACACGTTCTGTGATATGGTCATGATTAAATGGAAATGTTTTAGTCAGTATTTCTATGCGTTTTAACAGGACTCCCTTGTCTATCGACGAGCCTGTTTTTAGCCTGTGAGTCTACGTTAGCTGCTGCACTGGAGACACACTGTACTGTGATAAAGAATGAGCTTTGTATTAAGTCTTGATGGGTCTGGAAAAAGAGAAGCTCTCAGTGGTGAAGTGCATATTAGAGCAGCACAGTTTATATTTAGATGGATGCTGGCAGGAGTTCAAGGCAGGCAGCACACACAGTGGGGCCTGGGCTCCCTGCACCTGTAAATCTGATGACTTGCATTTCCTTTTCGGTAGCTTTTTTAAACTGTGACTAAATATCTGCTTGTGTGTGCCTGTGTACATTGAGTGTGGGAGGGATGCTCCTTAATTTGCTGTGTGCTGTCTGGCTTAGCTCTTCTTCTTGATTTAATACTTTAAAGCGCTCACATTTTTCCACCATCTCCATCCTCATAAATAATGCACAGCTGAGTGCCTGCGTCATCCACTGCCATTCGTCAGAAACTTTCCGCTGTCATTATCTCGAAAAGCCCCCTTTGTTTGAATTCCTGTTGTTTACTGACAAGCTCCAGTCAAACATTTACTACCTCTATAAAAATCGCACCAGACAATGTTTTTTTTACATAATGTTATCAACAGCTCAGTCGTAATGAAATGTGCTAACAGCAACAAATACCTTTATAAATAGCTTGTTTTGGAATGAAGAATAGTGAGCGTTCGAGAGAATCAATTGTCCCTTCAAACAAAAGCTTAAAGTTAACTGTCATGTTCAGCCTTTTAGCTCCTTTGCGTATGATCAGGCACTGTGTGTGTGCATGTGGTGTTTAATTTTTATTAAGTTAAGTATGGTTAATGTCTTTCCCTTTTCATTACAGGCAGCTATCAATGGAGTCATACCACAGGAGAATGGGATCCTACAAAGGTAATGGTGATCATGTTGCCCCATATAAATGGCTGGTGTCTGAATGGAGTGTTCAGCTTGGGAATAACAACGTGTCTGTTAAACTATGCCGGTTGTGCTGCTGTACATGCACCATGTAGATAAACAAGTAAAGCAGCTTTCAGAGAATACAGGAAACCAAAGCTAACAAAAAAACCAAAGCTAAACTGTTTAAGCAGGAAGTTTGATTCTTCGCCTCTGCGTTGTCCTGGTTAACAGGTCTGCATACGCTTGTACCTGACTAACTTGTTAGTAACTAATAATAGCTACATTTTATAAAGCTCTTCAATTGTGCAGAAGCAATTGGAATGTACAGTATTTTCTGTATTATTTTCCTTCCATGATCAAATAACATATACAAGTAACAATAATATATTACACTAATTGTGAGTTATCATATCCATATGCGCATAAGCAGCAAATGGCGTTGTTGAATGATTCAGAGGTTAGCACTCCTGCTAAAGGACTAAAGATACAGGGACTGCAAGGAAACCTTCTGCCAAGAGTGGAGTTATACACAGTTTCTGAATAGAAACGGTTTCCTCAAGAGCTTTGTTTTCCTCACTTTCCTTCAACCGTTAGTTGACACCCATGAATGCCCTGAGCTGATCTGAACCCACTCAAACTGGAGATGTTCTGTTAAACCGTTTTATTTTGTGTACACACTTGTGTGCATGCATTTGTGCATATGTGGTTCAAGCCCTTGGGCCATGAGAATATTGCTGGTCTTTCTTAGGGCCATACATTGCTCTGAATGGAGGCTGGCTGGCAGTGTGACCAGCAGCCAGCACATTTACTAAGTGGCTGGCACTGCTATGAGTAGGCTGGTGCTGCCCGGTAAACAGGCTGCGATGACGTGACCGGAGTTGGGGCCAGCTAGACTTTGTCTAAAATGCATCCTAGAAAAAAATTTAAGACAAAAACATTAAGCTTTTTGATCGGTAACTACAATTCCACAGGGCATTAGGAGAACTCAGATAACACACTTAACCCTGGTGTCACAGCTTGTCTGTGGGCACATAGCTCAGCCTTTTTGTCTGCTTTAATACAAACCCTGCACTGCACAGGAGAACAGTGCCATCTACCGCATGTAACGGGCAGCATGGCCCAAACAGCAAGAATGGAACGGCCATCAGTTTTACTGTGTATAATTTCTCACATAACATTTGATAACATAATGATGGAAGATGTTACTCAGGCTGACCATCTGCCTCTCTACACCTCGACAGCCCTTTGCATCCTGCTGTATTCAGTACACGTGGCACGTTTTTACACACTATGTCCAGTTAAATCTTGTGGAAGGCTTGCGTGTCCAAATAGATGATGCGTTGCTAAAGGTGGTTTGTTTCTGAAGGGCTGGTGGAGGAGACCGTTTTACTGAGTTAATTTGCCGCCCTCTTGGCCACCTCTCTATGTGGAGTTTGTGGCTGTTGACGCCTCTGAACACTCCCCTCTGTAATGTGGTGGGCCAAATAAAATACAGCCTTTGTTAATAGGCTTGGCGCTGGCACTGAGTTCTTGCAAGACAGTTGCTTCTTACACTTCTAGGAACAAAGGGAACACTTTGTTAAATGGTAAAAAGAAAGAAAAGCCACTCTTTACTGTGTGGTGGGACTCAACACGAAGAAAAATGAAACCAAATTGTTATTGTACAGGCGATTGGAGCAGGAAAACATTGAATTTAAGGGCATCATTTTGTCCTTGCTTTTTTTCAATGAAACTCCTTGAGATTTTTAATATATTCACATCAGTAGTTAACCTCTTCATGTTTGCACAGCAACTTTTCTAGCGAGGCGAGCCAGGCCAGCATGTACGGACCTCCCAGTCAATCAGAAGCAGCAGATGCAGCAGCAGGAGGTACAGTCCCCCCCCCCTCTTCTTCATCTTCCTCCTCCTCTCCTCCGTCGTCCTCGGCTTCAGCTTTTTGCTCCATCAGCCCTTCCTCCCGACACATTGTAGAGCGTCAGTCCCAGATGCTCAACTTCAGGGTGGAGTACCGGCAGCGCTCTGTAGAGCTGGTACTGGAGGAAGGCAGCACAGTTGGTGAGCACCTCCCTAACACACATGCGCATGCTGTCTATTACATTAAATACGTTTATGCAACGTTCTGCATAAATCTATCTAAAATTTACAGGGGAAATCAAACAAATCCTCGAGACAGAGCTTGGAGTTCCAGTGTCCAAGATGCAGCTGAAAGGATGGAAGGCTGGAGATGTATCTGATAGTGTGAGTTAATAGCCCCTTTAAACTGTGCAGGGGCCATTAAGAATGTGTACAGTATGTTCTCATGCTATTTAAAGCTTTACCGCCACATTTTACCAATGTACAGATTATGGTTATTAATAGTCAGTTTGTACTAATTACGTTTATACTGAAACATTTTACCAGACAGGTTGATGTTATACTTGTATCCAAATATCCCTTGAAGCCATGCTTGTTCATGTTAAACCTTGTGAACCATTTGGAAGCTGTGTAAGTGTGTATGTATCTCTGTGTGCAATCAGACGGTGCTGAAAAGTTTACATCTGCCCAAGAACAACAGGCTACATGTCCTGACTCCTGACATCCCCTCTTCTGCCAGTACCAGCAAAAACAGGTATTCAGCTGTGCTATTAACGGTCTCTGTCTGTCCGTCCGTCCTCATCCTGGTGCCTTTACAGTACATTGACTTCATAAAATACGTTTAGGAGTTGAGAACCGCAAATTTATGGGAGATGAACATGTGAAAGCTTTCTAACTTCGTACTCCTAAGCCTCTTGACAGAAGTTGCTTTGGACATGTGGGTTTGTGCAGTTTGTTCAGTTCTACTTGGGTGATTCTCTCACAGTTCTTCAGATTAAAAGCGGCTTCTTTATCAGTACTCTCTGCAGTGGTTATCGGGCTTCAGGCCACTCAGGTCATCATCGGTGACCTACAATCACGTTTTTACTTTGTCATAAGGTTCTATTTAATTTTTGCTTCCAAAATCTAAGCTAAATCTGTACAGGTTACATTATACATATACATATTTGCTGGACTGAAGGTGACCTTCTGAAGCCTCCGTACATACTTTAAAATATTTGCTCCGGGTGTGAGAGTAGTAATTAATAGTGGACACTAGAGGGGGGTATAGGACCAGTTGTTGAGACGCCGTCTGCAGAACCCAGGCATTAAAAACCTTTTCCACTGGTATATTAATGGACACTTGACCTTCCGGTGCATGTTCATATTCTCATATCCATTGTGACATTTTGAGAGGAGCGTCTACCGCCACAGTCTTTGTTGTGTAAATATTAATTTCCTCCTCCATTTTGGATTTTTCACCCAGACATTGTTTCTTACTAAATGTTATTTTACACCTTGCTCCTTAGAGACTAACATGATAGGTTATTCATATTTCACGTCTGCTGGTTGTTCCCCTTTTTAAAACCCACCAGCCCGTCGCGTTGCGCCTCATTCCCTGTGACAATAGACATTTGTTGAGAAAGCTTCATTAAGTCAGTGTTCTCTGTGCAGTGGCTCTGTTCATCCGAGTGAATGCGTGGCAGTATTAGCAACCTTTCTTCTGAAATGTCAGGCAGCTCAGTGTCAAGCCATGGCAGTAATACAATCGCAGCTGGCAGTTGGAGGTGTGAACGTCCTTTCTTCAGTGTCTGCTAAAAATCGTCATCTTGTGCCCTGCACGAGAAGAATGAGTACAAAAAGGATGTGTGGGTTCATATTTTGCTTTCTGTATTGTTGGTTGTCTACAATATATGCATGTTTGGGCCAATTTCAGATTGTCGTCTAGGGCAAATGAAGAAGCTGAGGATGTACTGTGCTGCTTATGTAATTATTAAAGGCGTGTCGGGTATTTTTAGAAGCTTGTTCTGCTCATTATTAATTAGCTTCTCTCTGATGACAGTCGTGTCTGTGAGTTAAAAAAACTCAAATCAACTGGGAATAAATTCCTTCTTTTAATTCACAAGTGTTGCTAAACAGTTTAATTATGTTCTGTTGATGTTGATAAGGATAATTAAAATTATTTTGCTTAATAGGGGTTGTTTAAAAAAATCTTTTTTGAGATACATGGTCTTGAGTTGTCTATAGTCTGACATATTTTTACTAGTCCGTTTACTGTGGGTTCAAAATAAATATTACAGTGTAGTTCTCCGCGCATTTTGTCGCGTTAGCAGCCAAGGAAGCGTCCACATGTCACCAGAGCACTTGTAAAAGAAGTCATTTGGCAGTTTGCTGCTTTTCCTGCTCGTTAGGCTAAGTGGTAGTTATATTGTGTTGGCAGCTAATAGCCCTCATCTCCTCAGTTTCCCTCCCTCGCCGTTTCTGCCTCTCCATGTCTTCTAACTCTCCCAATAACTGCTGTGTCTTTTTAGCAGCGCCGTTGCCGTTTCTCCAAGTGTTATGGATATCATTTTGGGTGTCAGGAGCTCATTATTATGTGTCAGCTATTTTGGTTGTGGCACTTGGGGAGTGGGAGTGGGTGGTCCCCAGTGTGTATGCACATGCATTTGTGTAAAGCCGTGTGTGTGGTGATCCTGTGAGCTTGCTGCCACACTGGGAGACTGTAGGTGACAGAGTCGAGTATGGGGGAGCACCCTGCTGTACGGGCACCAGACAAACCGTTAGCCTGAAATTAAAATAAACTCTGCTCACACAGTAAGTCCACAGTAATTACAATTTTTTATATATAAATAAAACTGAATGGAACTGAACCTGCTATCATTGAACCAGACAATCCTTATTTATGTTACACATTTTACATGTCTGCAATTTACTGTAGGAACGTGTTGCATTATTGTTAAATCACACGAGGCCCTTAAACATATTAAAAGGTACAAAAATGTTCTTCCCAGTTAAAACATTTATGGTTATTAGGTTTGTAATGATTAAATGTAATATTCTCTGAATTCTGGTTTATATATTTTGAATGGAGTTGATGAGGCCGTTGTTTCTTGAACTGTATTTAGTGGATTTTCGTTGTATTCTGAAAACACAATGCTCCAACCAAATTTAATTTCCCACTGTTTATTTGCTTCAAAATGTTGCTTAGTAAAAATGCAAATGTCCCATAAATGGTAATATTCCTGGCAATTACTTAGTAGAGCTCGGCTTATGCAGCACACATCCCTAAACCAAACCGACTGATTAAATATTGCTGCTGTCATTATGATCCTGCTGAGTAAACCCCTCTTAGTTGTCTTGTTTGATTAGAAATAAATCTTGAGGCTTGGGGAGATTTTCCTTTGAGTACCAATCCATCTCAGGTAGTTATTTAGTTAGTGATATGATGTGCAGTTATTACTGCATTGTTAAAACCTGATCCAAGCTTTTTCTCTGTGGCCATGTTGATGATTGCTTCTGAAAACAAGCGGTTGTTGAGGAGGAGCAACGGTCCTGCATAAATGATGAAGTCTGATGAATATTTCAATGGAGCCTGTTTCCTTCCTTGTTTATTCTCTTCTGCTCTCAGTGAGTGTGTTTGCCAAATGAAAGGTTGTTTTAATTTGAAGTCAAGGAAATCTCAAATAGCTAAAAGGATTCATTAGTTTTTAGTTTAGTTTAACTTTCTCTCTCCTCACCTCTCCATCTGTGTGTCTGCTGCTATACAGCAGACACACAGATGCTCTGTTGGTGGCTAGCTGGTTAGCCCCAGTGGGTGCGATGGGGAGTATGTAATATTTTGGTTACGTTTGGGGCGAGATGGCAGACCAAAACAGAACCGAGCCAGAACCGTTTCATATCCTTCTGCTTTGTTGCGGATGCAAAATGTGGAAGAGGTAAGAAGACCCTGTGTGAGCTTCGTGACCTCCTATGTACATATCATTCGCCGTTTGTGTCTGAGCAGTAGTACCACATTATGGTAGCAAACGTGTGAGAGGTAGCTTAGACTGTGTATGTAACTAAGTGTGTGTGTGTATGGGTATTTGTGTTTTGCAGGCACATGTCACATTGTGTGCACGCCCCTGTGTCTGGCACTGCTAGTTTAATAAGGTCTAGAGTCTGCTCTGTGCCGTGGGGACTCGCAGCTTAGGCGACGGGCTTACTTCAGAATGAAACCAATCTGTTTAGCCTGCTCTTCTCCCCTGCAAAACGCTCCATATTCTGTCCATAAAGTTAAATGACATTTTCCTCCCAGTACCCTTATGCCATGTCAACTACCTCCAGAGATGCTGCAGGCCGACCTAGATGTCACCTGGTGTGTGTGTTGAGTGAGAAATAGACCTCTGAAGGCAGAAGCAAACACTGAGAAATCCACATTTCAACCCTTTACTGCTTGAGGTCCTGCTTTTGTCAGACAGCAGTTTTGACAACACCAGTGCTAAACGTATAACTTGTTATGGGTGGCAGTTTGTTTTGCTCTTGTTTTGTATTTTATATTTGACAGGCTATATTTGTACTAAAGAGCACAATAAGTGATGTGCTTTTTTTTTCCCAAGTTAATCTTGAACAGAACTCCACCCCCGATGCACCAAATGGCTTGTCACTCTGCCATAAATGACTGATAAGATGTTCCTTTTTTGCTTGGAAGGACAGAGTAACACTTCCACTCAGTTTACCCTCTATCTCTGTCTATTTAGAAGTCTAGCTTCCTGCCAGCAGCAGCTCGGGACTGTGTCCAAACATAATCATGATATTAGCAAGATCCTTATTTATGTGTCCCTACCCCTTCCATTCTCCTTTCTCTGTCTGACTCACACACATGCACACAACTCTCTCATCCTTCTGCTCAGCCCTATTACATATGCATCCATCTTTCCCACTCCACACATTTCCAATCTTCTCCAGTTAGCTACAACAAACATTACATTTACATATTGATTTCGTAGTTTTAGTCAATGTAAATATGCTGTCATTACAGTAAATTTGAGCTTCTGTTAACATAAGCTCGTCCAGATCTGAGCAGATTAAGGGTGTGATTGCATAATTAATGTGTGTGCTACATATTAATTCCCCCATCCCTCTTTTTCTCTCAACTCTTCCTCCTCTCCTTGGGTTCTGAGCCCTGATTAAGTGCCTGCTTCGGCCCTTAAGCCTCCCATTGATATTCAGCCTCACAGACTCAGCGTTTGCTCAAAACGCTACTTAACCTCACAGCTTATTGTAAATGAAGCTTCCAAAAGTTGACTCCCCCACCTCCTCCTCTCTACGTGAAGCACACAGTGTCTTCGTTTGCATCATTTGCAGGCATTGTCTCTGTCACTGCTAAAAGCTGTTGAAGGAGTTATGATGTCAATCCAAATGTCTGCTTTCTTAGGCCTCACTGAGTGCTCACGGTGCAATGCAGTGAGAATCAGTTTGCTTTCGTAATGGCAATGGACGTACGATACAGACAGACCGTATCGTAGTTCCGGAGGGTTACATATTCATCTGTTAATCAACAGGTCTTTGGGGTGGCTTACTGGAGCCTGCAGTTGAACTGATATGACTATACAGTCATTAATATTACCTCAGTTACAGAAAACACAGAGGGAGTGTGAAGTAGCTAAATACGGCCGTAATCCAGCAGCATCTGCTGAAGAGGTAGTGTATCACGCACAGTGATAACTCTTTACAGCTCTTTTTGGCTTGGTATAAAAGTAGTATTGCAGCATTTTTTTCACCCTCTTTCAACAACTGATAACAGATGGTGAGCTGGCGATGTTTCCAAAAAGGTTTTGAAAGTTAGAATTCTGCCTTGCAAAGTAACTCTGTACCCTGATATGGCAACATGGGGTTTACTGGATGGCCTGCTTCTGCTGCGTCTTTGGGTTAACTTTGGTTTATGACCTAGTAATTTTAAGCTTCGTGAGTAATAAGGCAGATTCAAAGACTCCATGCTGCTACTGTGCAGCTGGTCGTAGCTGTAGTAGCCTGCTGTGCTGCGTGCAGCTCTGGCCAGGCTTGTTAAAACACAACCAGCAAAGCAGGTGAATACTCCCCTGAGGAGGCACCCACCCCAATGTGGGCCAGCAGGAAGCTGTTAGTTAACAGGTTTCAGCTTGCCCTTCATTTGACCCAGTCCCTCTTAGTTAAATAATATTTATTGACATTTTCCGTTTTTCTTGCATCACATCACGTTATTCTTGTTTTGTTCATCTCTCCTTTTTACTGTTTTGCTGTTTTCTTTCCTCGTTTAGTGCTCTCCAAGAGTCGATAAACCAGAATTTCCTGCTGGTCATCAGCCACCGTGAAGCCCAGAGGGACTACAGCCTCAACTTCCCTGGCTCAAGAACTATTCAGGAGGTAAAACACCACCATTAAAAGCAGCTGCTGGTTGTAACGTTGTGGTGGACAGGGTTGAGCATATTAAAATGTAATGTCCATGACTGACAGGCGTCAGAGCAGTGTATTGGATCTTGCTGCATGTTCTTGCAGACTGGTTAGGCTACTGGTGCTCACCCCTGTTCACTACAGCGTGGAAATTATTAGCTGCTTTGTACGTTGGTTTGGCTCATCAGCGAATGGGAACATCAGCAAGTCATTTTATTATTACTTTATATGTACAGATGCACGCAAAGGCCTTAGTAGCTGGAGTCTCAAATACATAACATTATTGTACCTGATTCTGGCTTCTCATAACACCGCTTTCATTCCGTTTGCCAAACGTTGCTAGTCTATCTCAGCCATCGATTCATTATTCATCACAAATGATCACATTTCCGAGCACATAATTACTCTCACAGCTGCGGTCTGGTACAACCCCCTCTGCTACTCCACACTCCTCCTATGCTGCGTCCTTCTCACTCTCTCTCAGTCTAAGAGGTGCCTTAAATGACTAAATATTGTTTGAGCAATTTTCTTCATCTGAAACTAAACAGTAGGTTTGGTAGCTTATGAAATATTTATAGTGGCTCACACTGGACCCTCTGTGAAGGCTGTACACCTCTGTGTCCTTGCTCTATTACTGCTATAAATGGACCGAAGGTTGATGAGCATTAAAATGTGTTCCTACTTGTTTATGTGTCTTCAGTGCAAACCAGCACCCTGTCCTACTCTAACCCGCTGTACAGACCTGAGCAGGCGTCATTTATTATTCACAGTGGGTAGCACATTGCCACAGGTGACAGAAAATAAACTCCCCCAAAAACACATTAGGTAGGACAGAGAATAGCCTTTTGATGTTTGTGCACATGTAAATAAAGTAATCGTCAAATGCTCTCTTAATATGTGACTCTTAAGTCTTTCTATTCCTGCGGTGGATGTTCATAAGCTGCCTTCTAGTTTTTGTTCTGTGGTTATACTTCTTGGGTTACGCGTTATACCTTTCGTCTAATTATTTGCTCTCACATGGCTGTGAAAGGTGTTCCTCCTCCTTTGCTTATTGCAGCCACTGTGCCTCGGGCCTGGCTCCTCGCTGTGGGTGAAGATTACACTAATAATAATCAGGCTACTAGTAGGGCTTGGAGTGGTGCTAATTGAACAGATTAGTACGAGCGACTGGTCCGAACTGAACTGGAGGAGGCAGCCTCGCTGGTTTTCTTCCTCTGCTTCTTCACTCTTTTCCCCTCCTACCATCATCTCTCTTTTCCTCTCACTCTTTTCTCAGGCAGATGGTTTTGATGAGCACCCACTGTGAACCTTAAGTGTTTCTGCTGGGATTACAAACACTGGTGAGGGGTTCCTGTGGTGTGGGAGGGGGGAACCATGGACACAGAAAGGAGGCAAAGGACTGTTGGCTTGGTGGGGGTGTTGTAAGAGGCCACAGGGGATCGAGAAGGGACAATGTGGGCTTAAACAGGCCTCCATGTCACAGTCTTTTCCTTACGCATGCTTGTCTTTAGGCATCTCAGGCCCCCTGCGGTGAAAATTAGGCCCAGAACTTTAACCTGTGTAGATCTGGCCTCTGTTTGCCTGATGTTAACCATGGTCTTTAAATATTTACCTCTAGTGGAGGAACCAGCTTTTTATTACTGTAATGTGTAAGGAAAAATTACATCATATAACCATGTGGTTGAAAAAGGAAAGATACGATGGCTTATGTGAACAGCTACACGTGAGTTAAATAAGCAGAGGCGATCAAATACTAGTTGTATTTGACCACAGTGTTTTTACTTTGGACTTGTAAAAAACTAAAATTACGACTTTAAATAAGAAAAGCACATTTCTGTCGTCTTAAGAAGATAAATGCTACAAAGAAGTAACACAATATTCAGCCTGCCTGGCTCCCCTTTCTCCTCATACTGTGTCCACTCGCAGACATATGGACTCCACTACAGAGCACCTTTCTCTCTCCATTCTCCCTTTTGTCTTAGCTGAAGACTAGCTGATGGTCCCTGCTTGTGCATATCAATAGGGATAGAGTCCTGTCTTCTTGTTTGTCTTTGCCAAAGGCCCTGGCTTTGCCTTGTGGCTCTCAGGGAACTGCCCTCGCCCCTCCCTTTCTCTTCCTTCATTCTCCATCTCTCTCTCACTGTGTCCCCTCTCTACCTTCTTTCTTTTCCATCTCTAAAGTGTGTAGACTGTGATTGGCATTACCAGACAAGAGTGTGGGGGTAAGTTTCTGGCTAGCTTCGATGCTAAGCTGGAGAGCAAATGTTTGCCAGGGAAGTAGAAGGCAGAATAGGGATGGCTGCTGGGTCCCGAGTTGTCCGTGACCAGACCAGTTGTCCTGGGGATTTCCCTCCTCTGCTGCCCCCCAGGGCTGGGTCTGGGCCTCATCCCTGCTCTGCAGCTGGGAGACATATAGGAACCAAATGTAGACAGGACAAGGCTGCAGAGCAGAGAAAAAAGAAGCCTGGATCGCAAAGAAGAATAAGAGAAAGGCATCTGGTGCCTTGGGGAGACCCGAGAGAGCGAGCAAGCGCTTGTGACTGTTTAACGGAAACCTTCCCTTTGCTTTGATTCGCATCCAGCCAGGGATTACATGCAATTGGCATTTACAATGATTTGATCATTAATTTTGCTTTGAGGCGTTTTGCCTGGCATCTCTGCACCACAGCCAGTCATGCCAGTGTTGTAACAGGCTCACACACACCTGCCTCATCTGAGCAAACCCAAGGATAAGCAGTGCTGTACTATTATTATTGAGCCCATCGTTTAGGCATTTTAGCTCATTTATCTGAAAGTCCCCTTGAATGGATACTTTTCATGAGTTTCTGCAGTCTTTCGATGTAGGTGTCATGTTTAGATTGACATACAAAGCCTAGTTCTGTACAGTGTTGTGGTGGTTTAAGGTGACAGTTGTTTATCGCTGTTTTCATGTGACCCTGTCGAGCAATAAACGTTTTAAGAGTGACAGTTAACTTTATGGTGAGATGGTTGATGTGGCTGACAGGGGGCAGCATTAGACAGTTCTGCTCCTTCTACGATGGCTGCTCTGTCCAGCAATGTTTGGTAGCCGAGTGCTACAACCAAATGTTTGACTTCCTTGAGAAGCTATGGTAAGACACTGTGTCACTCTCTTGTTTGGCTGCTGTAAATTCTAAAGCATTTTGTTCAAGGTTCCTGTTTGTGCTGCATAGTCAAGGACGTTCTGTGCGGGTGACTGCGTTTAGATTGTTTAAGTGTAGTTTCAGGTGGGCAGACCTGTTGTGTTGCGTTCATTGTGTGGTGAGATCATGTTGTTCTCTGCCAGGAGCCATGTTCTGTTCGTCCCCACTCTCCACTGACACCTCTCACCTTCTCTCTCTCTTTCTGTGTGGTGGGCGTTAGTTTGTTGTTTCTGTGATGCTGCTTTAACCTCTGACTGCAGCTTCTTCATTACTAGTGTTTATGCCTCTCCTTTCCTCCCTTTTCCCCTCTATTCATCGGTTGGCCAGCCGGTCAGTCAAATCCCTGTAGTCCGGCTGGTCAAACATAGATATTACACTCTGTAATAACACTGGCCACCCGCTGTGACCCCAGCCTGCTATCCTGACCATTGCTTCTCTTCATAAGGATAGGCACTGTGTGGTGTTGGATTTACAATAGAAAGACAAATGATGAACTGTGCCTCTCATTTATTATTGTTCATCAGTTTTTTTTCATCACCTTGATGGTCCTGCAAATTGCTTTGCGGCACAAGACCCACCACAAATAGAAAAGATTTTGTCTTTGTGAGTTTAATTTCTTACATAGAATATGAACTGCTGCCCAGATGAATGGAAACATTTATGCCTGATATAATTTCTTCAAGTAGCCCACGTTTGGTTGTTCTTCCATACACATACACACAAGTAGGCAGAAGCAAATTGGAATGGTATGTTATGGAAGTATAGACAATTAAGGAGCAAATGCCCAAGCAGAGTCCGCACCTGCACTTCACTGTTGTGCCGCAGTTTTACTTCTTTGGCCGACATTGACTTTGTGTTTGTAGCATTCTTAGTAGTTTCCACCTGCATGATCAGCAGCCTCGCATTTACCCAGGGATCCATCTCTCCTCAGTGCTATTTACAAAGACAAGATTTGACCCGTGCGCAGAGGGATCTTTGCTTCACAATAGATAGTTTTTTCAGCATCAGTGTCCAGCCTTACAGGCCTGAAGGGCAAAATTCTGCTGAACAAATGCGCCTGAATCCACGGCCGCCAGCGCTCAGACGATGGGTCTTTGATCAGCTACGGCTGGCGCACATCAGGCTGGCGTTAGGGCTTTATACCAACAACCCACTGGACGATGTTACATGGCGCTTGGTTGGACAGGGCCTGCTGGCTGCTAACTGTTTAAAAGCACGGAATGTTATTAAGTGATGCAGATACAGCGTCCGCGCATGAATGGGAGAAGAGAAATACTGTTCATTTCAGAGCGTGGGGCTGTTGTTGCTGGGCATTAGCTCTGGCATCTGAAGAATGCTGATAACATTGTTTGTCTTTTTCTCCTTCTTAGTTCTTTGCCTTGCATTTTTCTCATGTGACTGAACAGAACCTGTACATTCGTATAGACCGTGTAACAATTTGTCTTATGAACATTTAATTTTGCAGAATTAAATATGATGATGAAGATGTGATCAGAGCTATTTTAAAAACCACTTTTAATGTTTTAATATAGTCTCTACTCTGTGGACGTTTGTATTGTAAGAAAGTACTTTTCTTTGTTTGCAGGTGAAGAGGAACATTTCAGACTTGACTAACATCCCTGTCCGACATCAACAGTGGGAGGGGTGGCCAGCTTCAGCATCCGATGACTCTGTAAGAAGCACACACAAAAATAGTATACAATTTAAACTTCGACTTAGAGAACGAACTCTTTACCCTTACGCTTTATCTCCTGTATGCTATAAATACAGTACATGTGCTCTTGTGTTAACAGTTGTGAAAGTTAAGCACAGGTTAAGATCCATGAATTACAGATAATTCTTTTACATTAATATCAAATTGATTAGAACTCCGATCCAAGCATACAACCTCTGCCTGAAGCACGAAAGTAAGAAGTTGAAGCAAATTAAGATGTCAAAGATGGTTCCCATCCTGTGTCCTCTATCTGTGGACATTAAAGCTCACATCATTGACTCCCGCTGACCTCTCTCGTCCCAGTGTTTCTCTTCCCAGCCTTTCACGCTGCACACAGTCAAGCCGATCAGAAACGGCCTTCATACAGAACCTTGAGGAACCTCTGACCCCTTTTGTCTCAGCCCTTCTTTGACAGCATATGTGTTCCCATGCTAATTGTGTGGCATGGTTTATCATGCTACATGGAGGAGCTGTTGTGCACATATTCTTGTGTGAACCCCTAGCCAGCGTTTTCCTTTTATATCTGTGTGATAGTGTATTGGTTTGGTTCTTTCCCCTCTAGTTGTTGTTATACATGCACGATGGCAGAACTGGCTTCACTATAGCCACTGGACTACCGAGGCCGTCTGTCCTCTTTTAGTGGCAGTGCACATTTGTGGTTAACAACGATGACACACTTTCGAGCTACAATGTTTTGGTGGATACAGTCTTTTCTATGAGATTATTAATGTTTCAAAGACTCAAAGTCATTGAACAATAACTTCACCTGTTTTATGACTCGATGCAAAGCTTTTAAGATTAAGCAGTAAAAGCAAATACATTATGCCGTTAATGTGCCTAAAAGGGCAAAGGATAAAAGGTTGTGCCTCCTTTCAGTACAGGAGGTTGTTTGCTTTGTGTTGTTCCATTACAGCTCAGCACAGGCAATTGTAAACTCTGTAACCACCAAACAAACCATACTGCTGCGATGGAGATTTATCATTGTTAGCATTATCTTTGTAGACATCCAATTATGTGATCAGTAAACAGCCTGGGATTGCAACAGAAAGCTTTGTACAAATCTGAAAGCACATTGTAAGAATGTGACGCAATGACTGACCCCAGTTTTGAGTGAAAATGCTCAAGTTACAGTAACAAAATATTTTCCCAAGCCAGAAACCAAAATATTCAGCTTGTGCTCTTTAACTTTCTTGCTCTCACTGAGAGAAGTGAGGGTTTAACCACAGACATTTTTGTTGAGTTCTGTTCAACAGGTTACTTTTTAAAGATGCTCCAAACTTTGTGAATTTTTGTTGAAAATTGTTTTGTTTAATGATTAATTCAGACACATTTTTGTAAGTTTATAGATTTAAAACTATTTCCACCATTCCAATATTTACATAGTTTGATTTTGAAATAATAGTTTGCTGTAATAAATTCACAGAATTTGTACACTTACGTGTATTAAATTTGAGACATGTGACACTGATGCTAAAGACATGCATGTTTGTGAATTGCATCACCAGACGAGCTCTACCGATTTCCGTTTAATGTTGGAGGATAAAAGCAAATCTTTGTGGTTTTTATCTTTGGTACTTTTGTGATCCGTACTGTTTATCAGTGAACCTCAGCTCATCCCTGTAGGTAGCTGTGGATCTGACAGCCAGGGATCATGAATAGATTGCAACTCATTGTGATATCATAGGGCCGGTTGATATGTGGCTAACACACACCCATAGTGTCTGTGTTTTCTGGATGAGAAGATATTAAAAAGCACAGACACTGAAGTGTAATAATGGCCTCTGCTCTAGCCACAGCTCTCTTATTGAAACGTCTGAAGGTATTAACAGAGAAAGCCCTGGGCTTGGCTGGCCCATCAGGCGGGTAGGGAGCCAGTGTTAGTGTCTAGCTCATTAGCCCAGTCTCATCTCCCGGGGTTTGGGCCAATAAACATGGCAGCCCGAGGCCCCAGATTACGTTTAGCTCTGCACACTAGCCCACTTGCAGTGGAATCGATTACTTCTTAAGTGTGCTTTGCCTTAAGTGTGCGATTTAACTGTGTTTGCTTGCTTGCATTTATGCCTGGGTGTGTGTGTGTGTGTGTATTTGTATTTGTGTGCTTGGTTGCGTGCTTGCTGTATTGTGCCCACTATTGAACCTCTGTACTTTTAGTACAAAATATACTTATTATTCTTCTCCTAATGAAGTTCACGCAATAAATTTAATTTAAATAATTCTGTTGTTGATGGATGTACAGAAACTTTTTAAAATTATTTTATTGCTGTACTGCTAAAAACATTTTTGCTTTTACTGTGAGGTATCAGCATAGTTTCCTTTATGTACATTCATTCTTTAACCAGGTTGCATATACAGCATATGTGGGTGTTTTTGTGGGCATCTGAGTTTACCCGAACACCAGAGTTCATGCAACTGGTAAACTGGCTCAGAGTATCAGTTTCTTGTGTTCTGAGAAGGTTATTTGAGTTTCTGTATTGTTGGTTTAATTGTGTCATTGGTTGTTGGAGTGAAGGGAATGATTTTGCTAGAAAGACATTCTCACCTTTCACAGAAACTAGTCATTATTTCGCCCTCCCTGATACTGTCCACTCAATGTGTTTCATTGTTTATTGTTTTCTGAGTTCCTCAAGGTTTCATGGAGACTTGGATTAGTTTTACACCGAATGTGTACAACATGATGCTCAAATAGCAGTGAACTTGTATATGGTGTTAGATGAAGGATGTTTATTCTGAAAGGAAGTGGCACAAAGTTGAAGCAGTAGCAATGTTGATGCTCTATTGGCAGGCTGTCATTTAGTATAATAAACATGGAGCCTGTTTATTTCTTTTTATTAATAAGCTTTGTGAGGCTTGTGTAGCATTTTTGTGTGCAAACATTAACACGTACCTGTGATTCATGAATAATTAGAACATTCCTCTTTTTCCAGTGTTCTTCACACATTAATTAGCAAACAATTTGTAGTATTTGCCAGACTAGCCAAGTAGAGGATCATGTGGGGAAGCACACTGTCTTATTTTGGGTGTTTGTTTTGGCATTTACTTTTATTTTCATGGGGTTTACTGGATCTCAACAGTCTCGATAGTACTGGAAAAGTCCTCCATCGGCGAAAAGTACACTTATTGGACTTTGCTATAGTTAAAACTTGATGGAATTCATTTTACTCCAAGTAGATTAAAACAAATACTCTGGCATTATTTTTAAATACCATGATCTAGCTCTGCCTTCAAAGTCCTCATGATTCTTGTGGCTTTGGCAAAGCTGTGCGGAGCAGTTCTGAAGATAGGTCTTGGCAACAGTGGATTTGAGACAGACAGGACCTTAACTTCCCGCACGGTTCGATAGATGCTGAGTGAGCTTTCGCTCTTTCCTTCTGTCTTCTTCTGTACTTCTTCATGTTGGAGGTGTTTTGATTAGCAGTCTTTTCTCCAAGCCTGTTTCAGTGATTGACAGATTGTAGGACATCCTTATTACAACCCTCCACCCATTCTTCTTTCTAGCCTGTAATTGCTGACATTTATGCAGTGTTTCATGGTATTTGCTAATGTATTAATACTGCTGGGCTTCCGAGGTGGCTTGTGTAGTAGGCCAGCACCTCCCTCAATTTCCCAGATGGCATTATTGGAATCCACCTCTACCTGATAAGGGCCCATGGAACCAATGTTTATGGGGGGGGGGAGGGGGGGTTCTCGTAGTTTCCATAGCAACATGTCTCAGCAGTAAGCTCAGTCAGAGCCCCCTTCCTCGCGCCAGTTGCTGCCTTCAGGTGACATTCAGCACCAAGTTAGTCTGTTTTATGCTTTTTGAAGGCCGTTTCACAGTTTGTGATAAGATCTTCCTCGTTAGTGTTGTTGCCTATAAGGCCCACTACCGTGTAGGTGCCACGCTAGATGGAAGTGATAACACCTCTGTTAAGCATCCCACTGAATCAACTGCCATATTTATGCCTTCCTTAGCCTCTAGCTCCATATTTGCGTATGTGTGTATTGCCTGGCTTACTTAGACAGTAATCAGGAGTGACACATCTTTATCCAGGCTTCACAGAGCCTGAATAGGGAAGCCAACAGGTGTTTAGGGTGGAGTGTGCTTGGCTTCTCTTCTTTGTTTTTTGTCTTTATTTGCTCTATCATGTCATTTCTAATATTGTCAGTATTCTTCACCATACCTCACTGTTATCCATCTTCTCTTTTCTTCACTGTCACTTTTCACCTCTTTTTCTTACTTTTACTGATCTTCCCATGCTTCGTCAAAGAGAATGTGGAGTAAGGTGGTACTGTGGTCATGGTTGCTGTCAGTGCAGCTGTCAGTAGTAATTATCTCACACTCACAGCCAGACACCTAATCCAAACACTGCCTACACTAGAAAAGAAAAAATGAAACACAGAAAGAATGAAGGGAGAGCAAGGGAGAAAAAGAAGGCTAGAGAAGGGAAGAAAGGTTTGAAGGGTAGAGGCAAAGGAGGGAGGGGGATAAGGGAGAGAGAAAATTCCTGTATCGGGCCCTGAATGCTTAGAGCCTCAATGCAAGTGTTAATTAAAAGAATCCAAAAAAGAGGAGCCAGTTCTTTTGTGTGGAGATGTGGGACGGGGTCATTTGGGGGGGGTTAACCCCGTTCCCCCACCCCCGTGTCCTGCGGCGCTTCAGCCTTGTTTCCACGTTTTACCACTGAGCCGCCAAGCTGCACTTGTGTACCTCAACATCAGGAGAAGCCATCGGGTCAAAGCGAGGAAGAGGATTGAGAGGCACTCAGCTCACTGTTTTTTTTTCACCTTTCCTCCTTACATCCATGTCATCCTAAACTCTCCAGGCTGTCTTTGACAAGGGAAGTGATCAACTTTATTTATACATTATCAGGCCCTTAGACGAAAGCCTCTCATTGCAAATAGTGAGGGTAAAGGGTTTATGGGGATCCTCACAGCAGCCACTGTTAAGATTCCCACATTGATTGTCACTCGATTGGGGAATAGACTTGCCATCATTCCTTCACATCAATACTTTCAACTCTCTGTCAAAGCCTGTTCAACACTTACGTCTCAAATGGAAATAGTTTATCTTCATGTCACAGAAGTTTTACTCTCATTAAATTCTACTTAAATTTAGCCATGAGATACGCAAGACATTAAACCAGTATGTTAAGTCAGTTAGAGTTAAGTTACAGGAGCAGAGACGAGGCAATTCAGTAAAGTGTTCTTCGTAGGTGTTCCTGCAAACCCGGCAGTGCTTGCTGCGACACAATTCTAATGGTCAAGAGTGCATTTGCTTCTAATTGGTGATATAACAGAAACACTACCTGGTCACCACATCATGATGTTCAATTCACTGTCAAGTCATATTCTTGTTCTGTTTGTATTTCACACATTCAGTCTTAATGCAGAGCAGTGAGGTTCGCTGGCAATTAAACCCCGTTTCTTTGTTGACTTGTCCCCTTGGCTGTGATGTCATTTCGGGTTTGTGTAGCTTCAAGATTGTATTTCAGTCCAGCCACTGCTTTGTTTGAGGGGTTTTCTTTGCTTAAGACAACAAGGTAGAGGAATACTCATCAGGATATTATTCATTCTCAAATTGTCAGGGGAGATACTGTGTTCCTTGTGTATCTTCTCCTTGGTTACTGAGCTGGTGGGAATTTAAGACACGGATCAACATTTTACGCTTTTCAGGTTTCAAACAACTGTAACATTTGCTCCTCTCCCAGGGAGTTATATTATATTATTGTTTTACTTTAATACCAGGCTATTCGGCATCTGCGATGCATAGACATCATTGGACATAATTAAATTATGATGTAAAACCTCTTAAAACTACAGTAAAACTTGTTTTTCTTTAAGCTGGTAAATGAAATACCAGACAAATGAACATTCCATGATTGATCCTGTATGACAAGCCTGTGACTGTAGAAAACCGTATATCAATGCGTGGTGGTCCTCCGACCTACCACCAGTTGTGGCAGGTAGAAGGCAGTGTGAATAGATGGAATGTATGAATGAACAGTGGGCTAGGTAGTCAGATAATTCATAATCCTGTTTCTTATCAGTGCCAGGTCCTCTGCAGTTCTCACTTTTAAGACCATGTTGCTGACAAGCTCCAGTGGTTACACCATTCGCTTCAACTATAGAAGCTGAGACCAGCATGAGGAACCAGTCTATTTTAAGAGAGACAGAGAAACTCCCTGCGGTCTCTGTAGCCCTTTTCAGACTCAATTGGCGTTGCGTGTAATCGTCTCCTGATTCAACCATATCCAGCTGCTCTTTGTGTGTCTTAGCACCTGACAATGGAGCAGATCACAGGACCTCTGCAGGGGACGAGCAGCTTCTGTACCTCTTATCACGCTCAGCCTTCCTGCCCTTCCTCTGTCCTGTTGTGTAGAAGTTCAGTCTCCCAGAAAAGTATTTGCATCTGTGTTTTCTCTTTTTGCTCTAAACAAGTAGTAGCTCAGTAGATAAGTATCAGTGTGTGCACTAATAGCCCAGGAGTGCAATGTGTTTAATGGTTACTATGTTGAGGGAAAAGACATTTGGATTTTAGGTTAATGAAAAAAAGGTATTGTTCGTTTCACACTCCATCTTAAATCTGCCTGTGTTGCTGGTGTCTCTTAGGACATCAGCAGTGCTGCAAGGTGTAATGAGTCCCTGCTGAATGCTGACTTTTTCAGTCCTGGCTTTGGATTTAAGAGCTCATTAGTCAGGTGTTCTGCAAACCACCATGACAATAACAGCTACGTCAGGTGTACTGAAACCTCATCCACTTCTTTCTCTTGATTGAGGAGAAGAGCAAAAACATATCTCAAACGTACAGGCAGTGCTTGTACAGTCAGGTGTGATCAGGGCATGATTAGAACGACCAGTGTGTTTGGAAAGGAGCTATGAGAAATCATATTATTATGAATAGATAGCACTCAGTTGTAATTGGTGACAGCATTAAATGGTTGAGCTTGGTTCAGTTCTCTTTCTGTTCTTAGATGACGCTAGCAGTCTCTGGAATCAGCTACCCTTGCCATCATCTCAGTGTTTGTCGAAGGTCTTCACCAGCTAATGCCCAGGAGCCTACAGAAGAGGTATATACACAAATCACGCATGTCTGCTTCTCTTAGGATCTGTTACTTCCTCCTTGGGCTCTGTGAATAACTAACTCAAGAAGCATGTAACTAGCTGTACGTTCTTTATGTTAACGAATAAATGATGCCTACAGTGTGCAGATGTCCATATGATCAGTGACAGTGAGGGGGATGATTTTGAGGACGCGTCAGAATTTGGCGTCGATGATTCAGAGATGTTTGGAATGGGCTCTTCAAGCTGTCGGAAATCGCCTATGAGTACGTACACTGCTCTCGCTTAATGCCGGTACATTAAAATTCTTACTGCTGCTCTAGTTATTATATTGAATGTGAACCTCACTTGTTAACGTTGGTCTGTTTCCAGTGCCAGAGAATAGCGAGAATGAAGCTGATGCCTTACTGCACTTTACTGCCGAATTTTCTTCAAGGTAAGCTGCAGTAGAAGCTGCCGTATATTAGGCTGTTATATTGATTCAAAAGATGATGAAATTGTACATGACTGTCATTTAATAATGTGTTTATATGCAGTTTGCTTTGTGCATGTGTCCTGTAGGTATGGAGAGACCCACCCAATGTTCTTCATTGGGTCTTTGGAGGCAGCGTCTCAAGAGGCCTTCTACGGCAAAGCCAGAGATGTGAGTGAACTACTGGACTGTTGGGGAATCATACTAAAATGTCTTATGTAGCCAGACACTGTAATGGATAACATTGTTTTATTTTAACTTTCTGAGTTAGATTTATGATCTATGAAACCAGGGCCTTAAGAAATGTACAAGGCCCGGTATGTATAGAGTAGTAGAAAAAGAAAAAAACACTCCACTTACAAGAGGAAATGTTTTTAGCAGGGCCTTCTAATATGTCCTGCTTAAAATGCAGGACATATTAGAATGCAAATTAGCAGTGTTCATAACAGACGTCTGGCAATTTGATTACACTGAGACTCACAGAACTTTACAGAAGCCAAATACTCTCTGCCAAACTTGTGAAAACCTGAGAAATATATAATATCAAGGGGATCAAAACAAATTGATGCTTATGTTTTTCATCAACTGTGAACTAAAATCTGCTACTCCTCATGCTGCTATTAACGTCCTCGACTTTAACCCCAGCTGCAACGTACTGGCATTGATGATTTAAGTCCGAGTCCATTTTCACACAGTGTTTGCTGCTATTTGTCTACCCCCTGCCTCTCGCTGTGTGATGAAGGCTTTATAGACACATTGAGATCATTTAATCAAACCCATATCAAATTTTCAGCCTGACAGCTGAGGCTTTATTTTTAGCTGTCCACTTTTCCCCTAGTTTTTCGGCTTTTGTCCTTTTAAGGATGCTTGTATCAACTGACAGCTTGTGTGGATTACAGTCTTATTAGACTGTGAGGACACAGCAAGATGTTTGGGGGGTTCAGATCACCAGGCACACAGAGAGGGAGGGAGGGTTCAATAGATCATAGGGGAGCAAAATGGTTTTAGAGGAGGGTCACAAACAGAAATTCAGAGACTTGAGTGAGAGAAAGAGAAATATGAGCAGGTATGTTTATGGCATGAGGGTGAGAGACGTGGAGAGAGTGAAATAAACAGAGATGGAAACACAATAAAGAGAAGCTTGGCATAACGCCTGCTTCCCAGCTGATCTCCTCTCCTAAGCCAGCACAATATGGCCAATGTCTCCCTGGTGTTCACACATACTGTATTGTACCACTGTGCTCTACACAGAGCTGGGGCAAAATAGTATTCATTTTCACTGTAGTTTATTTTATTCTGGGTGAGCTTGATTTAGCCTGCCAACTGTGCCGTGGTTAGCATGGCTTTAGGGAAGCTGGATATGTGCAAAGTATTCTGCTTGAAAACAGAAGCTATTTGATCTGATCTGTGTTTGTCCTGTTTTGTCAGAAGCGCGTTCGATGACAGGCCAAAACATGTTGCTCTTCACGGTTTCATTACACAGTAGCATATGCGCACGATGGCTCCATGCGTTTTTCTATATATTCAGTCATTCCACCCTGTGCTCTTTGCACCGCAATCTAGTTTTTGTGTCCTCATCACAGAAAAAGCCTTCTTCATTAAGGGGATATTGGAATAGGGCAGATTTGACAGAAGAGAACTACTCAGTGGGTTTATAAACAGAGGAATCAGTCACACTCTCTCAAAGCCTGGGAGAAGCTAATCACTAAGCAAAACACTACATTTGATGAAGTGTTTCTGAAGGTGTGTGTGTGTTGGGGGACTGTTGAGATAGACTCAATCCATCCTTAATGAAAATGCTTTGGGCTGCAGAGCTGAGCTGAGCTGAGCTGAACCCTCTTGGGGATCAGTGGTTAGTCAGAGCGTACAGAGAGATAGGCCACCCATCACTAACCACGATCCTCACTAAATCCCCATCAACGCAATGGTTAATCACTCTAACCCCACTCTCCTCCACTTTCCACTCCTCTCTTGCCTGCCACACACAAAGACACATAAAAATTCATAGCCTTGCTGAAGAGGGGAGTTTATGGATTTATCACTGCCAAGTATCTGCTTTCCAACCCGGCAGCAGCCCTGTGGAGTCAAGAGGAAAGAGCACTGGTGAATCAGAATGACACATGTTCACGTCTTTGGCTGTATATCACAAGCATGACGCCTGACTGCCCCTGAAATAAATAGATTAACCGTTAAATCAGCGTAGAGGGAAATAGTGTAACACACGTTGGACAGTGTCTACATTCTGCTTCTGTTCCTGTAGTAGGAAGTTAGTGTGTTTTCAGCATTGTCTGCAGAACCTCCTGTGTGGTTAGTCAACGATCCAAATGTGTTTTTCCACTGTGTGTGGAGGTCATTAGATTGGTCATTTGAGCTCTTCATTTCGAAGTGTTTGCTTTTCCAGACTGAGCCTACCATCTGTAGAACAATCATCATGTGGACCCCTGTCCTTCCTTCACTCTGTACCTTGTTAAGTGTGTTGTTATGTGTCATATTTAACACCACAACATATGGTTAAAAGCATCTTAATGTTGTGCAGATATCTCCCACTGATAAAAGACTCTTGATTAAACTGACATTTCTCTGTCTGGAGAATAATATCTCTTACTCCCTGGAGTTACTTCTCAAAATGTGACCGTGTCACATTCGTACATGCATTAGTACCAAAACTTTAAATTCAGTTTTAGTTCTTGAGGGGAAGTATCTTTTGTTAGCAAGAATGTTTAATAGTATGCTCAAATATTACATTTCACTCTGTTGCTATCCGAGTTAATGTAATCTGCATAAGTTTAAAAATCACGGTGCTGGAGTCTTTCAGTAGCTTCAGAGAACAAAAAACATCACAATCTAAACTTAAACTTAAATTTAAACCTGTGTAGTCATTAAACTAAAAATGACTGGAAAGAAAAACAAACCTTATGACTGTTAATGAAAATGAACATCTTTAGTAAGAACTCATCATTTAATGAGGTATCTTTCTCCCTTATTAGAGCGATGTCTTCAGAAGCCCAGAATGTCTTGAAATCTTTATTCACACACACGCACACACACACACACACGCACGCACGCACACACACACACAAAGCATGCTTAGATGCAGGTGAACAGGTGTGAGGAAAGGCTATGGGGTCACTGTCTAGCTCAGGTTGGACCTAGTAATTTAGCTTAACTGAGGGATTTGCTCCTCCCTGCTAAGACAGGCAATACAAAAGACTGACTTGAAAGCGGAGAGGGAACAGAGGGGTATAGACAGTTTAACTAAGATGAAGGAGTTCAGTTGGCCAAAATTCCCACTTTGATTAGTCTTTACACTTGCTCTAATTGAGCATGCATGTGGATGAGTGCGGGTGCTCTTAACTCGTGGGCACTGCAGAGTTATGTTTGTGCATCTGTGCATCTGTGCTGGGACGTCGCCGCCTGAGCGTGTATCAGATTAAATTTTTTTTACGTTGTAAAACTCTCCCTCCCCTCACACTCCTTCCTCTCTCAAGACTGAATTTGCTTGTCTTCTCAGCAGGAGTGTTTAATCTTTTCAGGCCGTTGAATCGGCCCGATGAATGAGTCCCCAGCTCCTTCTCTCTAGGAGCCCTGGAGATTATTCTAAAGCACTAATCGTTGAGCAAACACAGCAGTGCTCTCCCATTCCTATTCTACACAGGCCACAGTATAGCACAACTTCGTCTTTCACTTCCCTTCACGTTTTACACCCAGTGTAGATTTTTTGCTTTTTGGCGTGCGTAGCCTAGATTACTGCTCCTGAGAAACAGACCCCTTGACCCTCCCCTCCTCACAGCTGTGGTTAAAAATGAACTAAGCAGACTGAGAGAGTTTTTCTTATTTGTTTTTTTATAGCAAGAGAAGTGACATGTAATTTAAAGAGCATTATTTCCTACATTGTCCCCTGGAACCTTTTATGTTTGTGGGTGTGTTTGTTTTTTAATTAGATTGTCAGTTGGGAGAATCTGCCAGGCTTATATGATGGTGTCAATATCCTTGGATTTGGAGCTTCGTCAATATTGTCTGGCCCTGCCGCTACTAACCTGAACAGGCTGCTGGCATTTGGTGTAAAATAAATAGAGTGATTTGTCTGTTTTGTTTTCTCCACATCTTCATTGCCTCCAAGTGAAGTTTTATTTACACCACTCTTCATTTGATTTTGTGTGGTATTTGCTTTTTTCCAGTTGTGGTCTTGTACTGGTCGGTGGAAGTCATGCTGAGTCTGCACCCACTAGTCCCTCCGGTCGAGTAATGCGGAAATGCGATGAACACACGTGGCTGAAAAATCTTATCATAACATGTTTTGCTTAGCATCACACATCTTCCTCCCAAAACACAAATGATGGCAAACACCTTCCCATCTCAAGGACATCAGTGCTTCTAGATGAATCTTTTCTTTCTCTGCCTCTAACTTTCCATCCTTTTCTACTGTCTACCACAGAGGAAGCTGCTGGCCATCTACCTCCACAACGATGACAGTGTCCTCAGCAACGTCTTCTGCTCCCAAATGATGTGTGCTGATTCCATTGTCTCTTACCTGAGCCAGAACTTCATCACATGGGCCTGGGACGTCACCAAAGAAGCCAACAAAGCCAGGTACCAAAATCTGCTCAGAGATTTATCTGTTGCGCAATGTGATATATAGAAAATGGAATAAGTTTGAAAAATAAAAATATCCCTAACAAGTTGGATTGACTGGTTTGGAAGAGAAGACTTTCCCGTTTAGTAATAATAATTAAATTGGGTATATTTTTTTATTGTTCGATTCAGTGTATGTTTAGATTATGTGCATGACTCCGTTTGTGGGATTATTTCCTTGTTTTGTGACGAAACTCGTCTTTACTTTCCAGGATGCTCTGACCTGTTGTCAGTGAACCTAAATACTTCTGACTGATTCCATCATTTATTTAATCATTACACAATATTTATGCTCTTCCAATGGTTACAACTTTCCAAATAAAATGAATAATTAGCAAATTAGTTATAAAGCAAATACATTATTCATGATGTCTTGCCTATTGTGTTTTAAATAAAATATAGGTTTTAAATCAATTGCATTCTTTTGTCACGTACATCTGCAGTTTGCAGTTTAGTTTAATGTTCACATTAAAATCTGAGAATGAATAGAGTAAGAAAACTGTTTTGTTAATTAATTATGACTGGAACCTACGTGTTCCCTTCAATTTAAACAGTAAATCTTTTATCTGGTCCTTTGAGATGCCGGCGTGTGTCAAAAATACTTTCATTTCACCCGCTGTAAAGTTTAATAGAGCAATAACTTGACCTATAAGCCTTGACTGCATGCTTAATCCTAATGTTTTATTTATATGTGGCTTGCTGTCTGGAGGAGCAGACTGCTTGCATCAATGCCGAGGTGTATCTAATAAAAAGAATATTAAATGTCTTCCAGTAAGAGAGCAGATCACCTGGTTTCGGAACGCGTCTGTGACATGTTACTGTATCGTCCCAGTACCACTAGTTGTTGGAGAATTGCCGTTTGCTGTGCAATATTGACATGGATTTTAAACTATTAACAGTAAAATCTTTGAGAAAATCATCAAAAACTGCCAGTGTGATCTGAAGCCTGTTTGACACATACAGTAAACAGTGTTTTCAAATCTATTTGCGTTAGTGTGGACATGGCCTTAATTGTTCACATTCAGCTTTCACTCCATTGCTCACACTCTGTATCCCTGCATTCTCATTCTCTCTTCTCTTTTTGAAGCTTGGAGGTTGCATGCTAACAAAAGGCGTTGTGTTTGCACGGTGAGGCCCCTGATTGGGCGTTCTTGACTAAGCTGTCTAAATAGAGGGTCAGTGGGAGATGAAAGACTCTCTTGGGGTCCAAACATCTCTATATCTCCATTTATGCTCAAGGTCCTAGTTTAGCTTGGATATTAGTAATTGGCAGGTCATTGCAACATCCATTTTTAGAGCTCTCATTAATAATGTGGATAATGTCACAGGTTTGTGCATTTGGTAGAAAAAGGTGAGCAAGTAATTGTGTTTGTCTAGTTCACCTTATATTTCTGCTACATCTTTCCCCTCATCTCTTTCACCATGTTTCTTTACTTGTCTTCTCTTTATTCTACTACCTCAACTCTCTCCTTTTCCCCACAACCTCTAGATTTAAGCCTGCCCTCTGGTAGGAGCCATTTAAGAAAGACTCGCACCCTGACCTCACCCCTCCATTATTTCTTTAAAAAAATCCCTCCTTCCCTCGTTCCACTCCCCTTTCTCTCTCATTGGCCTCTTTTGCTTTTTGCCCCAGCTGAGTCTTTTTATTGCACATTAAAGAGCAGGCAACATCTGGAGCTTTTCATCATACACAGCTAGTCACAGCTTTGCTGCTAACACATGCATGCACATTTGCAGACTCACACATACCCAGCTTCTCCGCATTCTCACGCTCTCGGGCTGATCCAGAATGACAGGTAATTGGCATCATTCACACAGGCTGTTAGAAAGGTAGCTAGTTTGAGTGCGTGTCTGACAAACCTGCTGATCCTGGAATTTGCCTGTTGTTTTCCTCCCCCGGTTAGATGATTAATTATGCATAAATGCACTTCCACTGATTGGATGCCAGTGTAATTGTACCCATGGGAAATGAATCTGATCTATCATACAGATGCCGTACTGCCACTGCACACAGCAAATATTGAAATGATCAGAAAGTAAACATGCTCAAAACAGATGAAAGTAGATTATTTTCACTGTGTCTCATGCTTCCTCAAATCAATTACACCTTTGATTTCATCCTTACAATCATTTAAAATAGTGATTTAATGTCCTGCTGTGATCAGCTGTACAGTAGCCCTTCAGCGCAGGTATTCATGTCATTCTGAAGGGCGTGCGAGTGTAAACCACAAACAGCAGAGACGAGCCAACATGCAACTGTTGTGCACACTTGACTTCACCTCTTGACATCATCCTACCTGAAATCATAACTAGTTTAGAGGAAAGACAAAATGTCCTTTTCAAATCAAAACATGTCCATGTTCACTTTGAAACAAAGTGTGTATGACACAGTGAGTTATCAGAGCTTCCGGTTCCCAGGTTCACTCCCACACAGGTGGCAGGCAAAAATATTCCCTGCAGTGTTACTGTACGAGCGCTGCTCATCAACTGCTCACTGAAGCTCACCCAAACTGTCAGATCCAACTAGACGTCTTCACGTACCACCTTGTTGTGAAAGAAATGTGACATGACAGTCCGGGGAAACATTAACTACTTTATCTGTCTGGATACGCAGATGAGATTAGTGACAAATTAGAAGCTGTCAGTCACATTATCAACTGAAGCAAGTTCCATGCAGGTGTTTCCTCTACCTTGAGTTACCCCTGAAGCTTTTTAAAGGCCAGAGGTCTGGTATGGGCCGAGCTTCATTCTTTACCACATTATGTTATGGCTGGATGAGACTGTGCTGAACTGTTCACCTCAGCTTCACTCGGTTCTGTGTTCATACTTGTTCTGTAGGTGGATTCAGTGTTTCATATCCTAATAACGAGATTCTTCTCATTCTGAGAAACAGTGGATTTGTATCGTAGATGATTATTTGTACGGTCACCAACGGACTTCCTTCGTTTTAAGATGGAAGCCAAAGCAGGTTGGCTTGTGCTGAAGGCGAGATTTAAGATTGGGTTTCCCTTCAAATTAGTGTCCATTGTTCCCTGGCCTTTCATTACAGGTTAGAGTTTCCTTCTGGGCTGTTATTGTGGTCAGCGTGGGTCAGGGACAAATATCAAGACATAATGATCAATAGGATTTAGGATACCCAACTTCTTCCTTGCAAGGTGGGGGTCACTCCCAGTTCAACATTTGTTGTTTGGTTCAGTTTCAATCTTATTCTCTAGCACTGAGCGCAGGTTCTGTAGCTTCACTAAATGTCTTAGTCTGTCAACGTTTCTACCGTGTTTCTAGCGCTGGTATGGGTTTTTAGTTTTTAAAGTACCATAATAAGCTTTGCTACTCGATTTTACAGTTTGAAAAGTCTGCAAGTGACTCCCACAGCTTTGGCTTTTTGTTTTAATGAGTTACACACCCCTTCCGACAGCATCCTTTCCATCTGCCTTCGTCTTCTGACCCACTGTCCCTGCATGCATTCCATAACTTCTCTATTTTACCAGCCAGTTATTAAAGTAGATCTTATTAAAAGGCAGGAGAAAAAGCTAATCTATATTTACATTCAGTCTATAGCAATTCATTAATATTATGACATTTACAGGGAGCTTGGCGGGGCCCCGGCTGCCTGCTACCCTTTTCCCTCTCTGAAATGTTAATTTAAAGTTCTGTCTTTGTAATGGAATAAGAAATCCTCTCCTGCCCTATCAATTCTGGGCGTCTGGTGAGGAATACTAATTCATCTGCCATTCCAATTGAGATAGCATGTCACTCTGATGGAATAAGAAAATGCAGAATTGGTTTTAAAGTCCTTAATGCCACGAGTTGTGTATTTTTCTCTTCTTTGCTGCAGGTTAGAAGCTAGAACATGCGTCACTATTTTCGTATGTTGCACATATGTACATGTTTTTTTTTCTTTTATTTTTAGGGTCTGAAATTTGCTCACTTTCATAAAAAAAATAATGAAACAGAAAATGACACTTGGGTTGAATTTGTTTGTTGGTCTTCCAGACTACTCACCATGTGTACAAGGCATTTTGGCAGCGTGGTGACACAGACTATACGGACATACAAGACAGACCAGTTCCCCCTGCTGCTTGTCGTCATGGGCAAACGCACATCCAACGAAGTTCTAAATGTTATTCAAGGTGGGTTTCTACTTTATTGATGGTCTGACACTGATGATGACGAGATTGTCTTTACAATTCACAATTTTTACAACTGTTAAGTTATACGCTATAGACTGTGCTTGTTATTCACCTTTAGGCAACACAACAGTGGATGAGCTCATGATGAGGTTAATGGGAGCAATGGAGATTTTCACAGCACAACAGCAAGAGGACATCAAAGACGAGGTAAACTAATGCTGTTCTCAAGAAGATCCAAAAAGTCAAGGTCTCATTTTAGATGTGAATTCAAATTTCATATTACAGAAAAGTTGTAGAATTAAGCAGGACTGTAATGGAAAAGACTTTAGTGTTTAAAGAAAACGAACAGCTCGTGATATGCACTGATGCCTTGCCGCTGTTTGCGTTGGTGATCAGCTCATTTCCATCAAATCGTAGTGTATTTGGGCAGCTACAGTTGGAATGGATACAGGGTTCAGACGGCATGTGACCCGTTTCACTCCCACAGAAAGCTGACAATCACGGTCGAGGGCTAGACGGTACACAAAACACGAGGGAAGAGTGGTGACGGTCTTTGATGTGATAGACAAGAATCTGGGACAGTACGACTCACTGTCAAAGACTTTCACTTGACCCTCTTACACACATGTTTACTCAGTGACATCAAACAAGACAATGAATGAAACGCCATGTGTTTTGTCCAGACAGGCTTTCAGTCTGCTACGTATTGCAGTAATCCTCCCAGACTTTCTTTGTACTCTTTACTTTCTATTTTTCTGCTTCCTTAACGTCAGACCAAAAATCAGTACAGTATTTTGTATTTAATGAGTTATATGAAGCTCCGTGCAGTGAGTTTAAATCCACTCCTTACACATACATACAGCATGTGTCATCTGTGAAACCCTCTGTCACTGTCTCTCCTGTTGTTGACTACTGTATCTACAGATGACGGCAGCCACACAGAATTAGTTCAGTCAGGCAACAGCTCCTCTAACAATGCTAATGTGAGAGTCCTAGTCTCTCCGGTATGACAACTGTGGCTAAGGAAAAGGTCTTGTCACACACCCACACTCAGCCTGAGGCCTCCTCAGTTGGGTTACTCACTATTGGTGACGGCTATTCTCTGTGTTACTATTACTCCAAGGATCTGGCTTCGTTTTGCATTTGTCACTCTTGTCACACTTCAGATAATCATTGATGACATGAAGTATTCAACACATGTATGAGTCAGGTATCTGGGAATGATGAAGTTGACTGTAGGGTCGCGTTTTAGGCGGGGTGTTATTTGAGACAATACATGCAGTGTACGAAGCAATATTCGAAAGCAAACCTCGTCTTGACCGACTGTATCCCTATGGTCTTGGGTTTTTAGTTGAGTTTGTGTAAAATGCCTTATTTTTGTCCAGTTCTGTAGATCATCAGACTGGCTCAGGCTAAACGCGTAATGAAGCTGTTCTGACAGTGTAATATTTACCCAGGTGTGACAAACCAAAATTGTAAAAAATGCTGCACAGACACTATCAGTGATGATGAGAATGCTCTTTGTAATTGTTCGCGATTTAATGCCTGCCTCATCTCCTCAACCTTCGTTGTGGCAGCTTCCAGTTGTTGGTGAATTAGCTTCTCTTCCACACACCCCGTCTTCGTTGTTTTTCATGCTTTTTTCCTCTTTTACCTCTCAGACACAAGGCAAACTCAGACACAAACACAGATGCTCAACCAAGCTAGACATTCCTCTTTGACAGTCACTTTTGTGTTAGTCTGGAAAAGAAGCAGCTGGACAGCAGTGTCGTGGCTTCCTCCAACCTACAGTTGTCTGTGTTTTAGCTTAGTACTTACAAACAGACTGACTAATCAGCCTTCCTGCCATTTTTGGTGATTGCAAATGCATTTCATATGAAGAACAAAACCAAGGCTGTGGCTGAAGCCAAAATAATCTAACTCTTAGTTTTTGTGATAAAGGTTTTTAGACATTTCTCTACCAACTTTAACAGCAAATTACAAAAGCTGTAAATTAAGGTTTTAGTGAACATTAATTGTGTCGCATTTCCTTTCCACTTGGAAATGACAATTTTAGTCCTTTAACAGAACACTTTTGTTTGTTATGGTAACACTTCACGCTTCAGGTGCAAACCTACTTGGTGAAAACATCTCACAGCGGTTGAAGTCGAGTATCATTCATTAACCACTGTGTGATTTGTTTGCGTGACTCATGGCCCATCTATTGAATGTAGACACTTTTGATGCTTTTGTCCCTGTCTCCCATTCTTTTACAGTTTCCTTTCAATCTGCATCTATTATGTGAGCTAAAAGCACAAATGTATCCTTTGCATTTTCAGACTGAATACAACAATGCACACTGTGTTTTTTTTCCTCAGCTGCACAGTGGTCTTCTGATCATCACAATAAGCTAGCGTTGCCATATCCGGGCTGGCACACAGCATGGGCCTTCAGAAAATAGAAAACTAATGGCAGCGCACTGTTAACACAATGGGCACTCGTATTTAGTCCCAGTCTTTATAAAACACTTTGTAGCCCACAGCAGGTAAAAAGAGAAAAGGCCGCTTGTCCTCTTCCCTCTGTACAAACAGGAAGAGAGAGGCAAAGTGAATGAAAGAGAAAGGAACAGTGAAAGTGAGATGAGGACGCATAAAAGAGACTCAGGATCTGGTAAATGACAGCCCGGTCACATTGAATTCCCCTCTGGTGCTACTCTTTTATACCTGGAATTTGTATGTAACCACACTTGACATGCAGCATTTTCCTTGGCTTCGTTCTTTCTAGCTCCCACACCCGGCACCTCAACTTAGATGTTTTGTCCCCGTGTGACTTCCATTATGTTGTTAAGTTAATGTCCCTCTCCCTCCCTCCACCCAGGACGAGCGTGAGGCAAGAGAGATGGTGAAGAGAGAACAGGATGAGGCCTACCGTCTGTCTCTGGAGGCGGACCGTAAGAAGGTACCCAGAACCCAACCAGATTGACACAGTACTTTACTTAAGTGGCACTCTGTGTCTTCACCAGGTTCTAAGTTGTCACACTGGGATATTTTTTCATGCTGTTACATCACATTTGATTAAATTCTTGGGTCGACTCATTTTAGAGAGAAGCCCAAGAAAGAGAAGAAGCCGAGCAGGTTCGCTTGGAACAGATGCGAAAGGAGCAGGAGGAAGAGAAGGAGGTGAGGAGACATGCAATGTACACACAGTGCATCATAGCCACATTAGGAAAATTACCGTCATTAATATTCTATAGGATTCGGTTCTAGGCTCAACGGTGCTATGGTTTGCCAGTAAGTGTGTTTTTGAGCTGTTGTGTCTTGCTGTTGCGTTACCAAAATGAGTCAATTAGTTTGTGGTTTTGGTGAATCCTGCCATTCAGTCAAGCATATGTAGTGTGGATGAACCAGCACGCGGCAATTTTAGAAGAACAACATGTCCTAATTACAGTGAGGCCCATCCCTGTACATGTCACCTGACATGCACACAGTTATTGTTCTGTTGAACTGCTTTGCATTGGTACGGCACACATCTTTGTATTGAAACCCAACTGAACAAAGGACTGAGCCAGCTCATGTACACAGGCTTGTGCACAAACACACACAACCTATGCAAACATACATATTCACTTGAGAACAATTATTGTGTGACAGAGGGGGCAAATACACACAGATGCATGCACAGTGTCACGCATGCTCGGAAAACAATAATTGTCTGAGGATGGCACCAGTGTGGTACAGTCTACAGTAATATGTGTAGCCCTCGCTGATTTTTGTTTACTCAACAGCACAGAGCCTCGGGTAACCGCTCGGTATTGGGTGACCCTGTTCACTCAGGTGATTTGTCACTTAAGTTAAACAGAGAACAACAAAAGAGGCTCGGGCTGGGCCTTCTTAATTATATCACTGTAGTCCACTAACCAAACTGTGCACACGCTTGTGTATTTTAATCAACAATAGCCACCCTGACCTCGTGTTTCCTGCTTATCCGTCTTCTCTGCTCAGGCACCGTTGGATCCATGGGGCCTTCACTGCTGGCACATTAATGTTGTTGGGTACAATATAGATGTAACTTGAATTTTGTGAGATTTTGTTTGTTTAATCCAATCCATTTTTCCTCTTGAATTATTGTTTTACTGATTCAGTCTGTATATAGGAAATCTGCTGAGTTGGAATGTTGTGCCTCCTAATAGTAGGAGGCAGGTATTGCAGACAACGCCCCTGTTTTTGTTTTACTTTCCTTCACAAAACTGATTAATGTGTGGGTATCAGATGTTGATATGAGACATTTTGTTGCTGTTTACAGTTCAGTTAACCTTTATGAGGCAATAGCTTATTACTGTGACAGAACCTGCAGATGAAACAAAAACATCAGGTGCCACCAGAGAGAGGACAATGCAAGAGGGACAGCTCTCTCTGATTTGACTTTGTGCGCAGACTAGTGAGATGAGGAGGAAGTAGAGAGAAGACGGGCACTGGTAGATGGAGAGGGGTGTGCAGCGTGTTTGTGTGGGTTGACATTACTATTTGCTTCCTTCAGGGGTCTTAGCATACAGTTGTGTGGCTGTCAGATGCGGCCCTGCGCCGCCACCCCCCACCCGTCATCTGTTTGCTTTGTGTGGTTAGCAGAGTGGAGCTACAGAGGAAGGTAAATGGGCAGGTAGATGCTTCTTATTATTTGTGTGGAGCAGCCCAGGCCTGAGGCCTCACCAGACGTGTGCTGTGTGGTTTCTTCAGGGATGCTACCTCCCACTTGTGTGGGGGGTTTGTGCTTGTGTCTGTGGTTGGCTGTCTGCATTTGTATGTCCACACACACATACACACACTTGTCTGTTATTTGTGTGAGTGTGTTAGTTTGTCCCTAGGGGCCCCTTTAACTCAGTCAGCATCAGCTCTTATACCTGAGGGAGCTGATGGCGGAGCGGCACGCGCCCTACCCTGCCCACCCAACACCAGAAGCTGCTAATGAGCTACTGTTGTACACTCTTATGAAATATAATTGCATTATGGTGTGTAAATAAAGCCGGGGCGTGTTGTCACAGCATATGCTCCCCGGCTGGCCAAACAGGAACAACAAGATGGGGGTGGTGGAGAGGGTGAGGGGCACGAGCAGAATGAAGGGGAAGGCTCACGGGAGAGGCTGGAGCTGATTAGCTGTGGTGTGTAAGACGAGAGTTGGTGGTTGTCTTTGTGTTAGAAAATTCAACCTTCAATCTGTGGTGTAGACACGATTACATCTGATGCCTTTAAGTTGTTGGTGTAAATTGTTGGTGGCAGATACTGAGCAGGTTCAGTCTTTAGTTGACTGGGCCATGGCTGAACCAGAGAACACAGTGGAATGGAGGAACACAGTACGCCTCACTGTTTTTAATGTACTGCAATGCTACTTGGCAACGTTCTGAGCTACTCCAGGCTTCGGGGAGCAGGGTGAGACACAGGACAGCTAATTTAATAACATTCTCAGGACAAGAAGATCTTTTAATTAATGTGAGGCCGCAGTGCTGCAATCAGACGCTTGTCTTTTATACAATGTCATTATCCTGATGGAGGTACTGTCAAGGAGGTTTTTATAGAGCATATATCAATATATACTTCAAATAACACAGGGAGACAGTCTGATGATCACGTCTGAGTAGGTCTTTTGCTTTATTTGAAACTTTTCAAAACAATACACTACCGTAGACATTTTTCTTTTTTTTTTAAATAAATCTTCCATTACCTTTGTCATTTTAGCTCATCGCTGAATTGTATTTGTTTGGTAAATTCACAATATTACCCAAGCTGCTTTGAATAAACTATAAAATAAACAGATGCTGTGACTGTGTAATGGTAAAAGACAGCTGCATCTCAGCAGCACCTGTATGTACAGCACTGTAAACATCTCTGCCTTCAGTCAACACTGCAGCGCCCTTGTAGAGAAACGGGTTATGCTGTGCATTAGTTCATCATTTCTTAAAATGTTCTTGGCTAGTATTTATGTTTAGTAACTGCTGTAGAGTGTGAGGAATTTGTTTTTAGAGCTGGAAAAGTCGGTCTGTCACTGACACTTATCCAGTGTTATTTTCCTCTCTCTTCTACATAGTAATGTAAATACTTTAATATCCCAGTAACAACTGTTGACCAAATCACATGTTTTGTTTTTTCAGGCAATACGCTTGTCTTTGGAGCAGGCCCTTCCACCGGAGCCCGATGAGGAGTCAGGAGAGCAAATAAGCAAGCTGCGAATTCGCACCCCAAGTGGCGAGTTTCTGGAAAGGCGTTTCCTAGGCAGCTGTAAGCTTCAGGTCCTCTTTGACTTTGTGGCGTCCAAGGGATACCCCTTTGAAGAGTTCAAGCTTCTCACCACCTTCCCTCGTAGAAATGTGAGTCGTACACGTGCGCTCTCAAACAGACACTAACGGTTTCAGAGACCAACACATCTAATCTGTTAAGTTTAAAGTGGAGAGGTAAAGACTTTGAACCTTGAATTATCCCCTTGTGTCACATTTGTGCTCACCTTCAACACACACGTGCACTAAATTCATCCTCATTTCTGAAGAGCAGCAGCAGGTTATGAAGGGTTGTCGGCCACTGCTCACGTCTCTGCGGGAGAGATCCATGTCTGTAATTGGCTTTTCCGTTTGGGCCAGACCTGAAACCCAGCTGACAGTCATGAGGGGAGAGCAGCTGGGATATTCACCAAAAAATCTGACTGATAATTAATATTTCTTCCTTTTATCATTATAGTTTTCATTTGTGTGCTGCAGCAGCAACTGCCTTTGTTTATCTGTACCTGTGATCGGCCAGTTTAAGCCACCGGTTTATCCTCCCACCTGCGCACACGCATTATTCAGTGAATATTAATTAGTCCAGTCCGTTGTGAATACAGTACACTATGACTGTGTTAGGATACAGTTGTCAGCACTAACAGCAGTATTCTCTATGGCTCTCCTGCAGCACTCAGTCAGCTACGAGCAGCTATTGGAGGCTTGGGTCGCCGGGCTTCGCGGTAGCTAATGAGCACTGTTTTAACTACCAGTTTAATTAGCCATGCTGCTGGAAACAAAAATTAGGTTTCCATTAATCAAGAGAGGAGTGCATGTGGTGGGGTGGTGGTGGTATAGAGGTGTGTGTGTATGTAGGCTTGTCCAGGCAGTGTGCCATCGTAGTCTGCTGGGACTGCTGGGCCACAAACACCTCAAACTAACACACACACGCGTTAACGCGCAGCTCACACTCTTCATTTCGTCACAATCGCACACTTCAACACATGCACAAATATTTTCAAGCAAACACATGCCCCACTCACAACTTTGTCACTTAAAGGATTCACAGTTGTCTCTTTATAATCAAGAGTAAACATGTGTTTGAGACAGAGATAAAGATGTGTCTGCATCGCAGATGAAATTCCGGCAAAAACAGGATGGGAGGATTAGAGGGGTAGAGACGCGAGAAGAGGATGGTGACTGCAGAAGTAGGCGAAAAGAGAACAGAGAAGACAAAAGCTTAAACAAAGAAAAGATTTAATCAGAGAAACAGTCTGAAAGAGAAAAGGATAGAGAAGACAAGTGGAGAAGATATTAAAAAGGAGAAGATGGAGATAATTCCAGAAAACAGAAAGGCGAGAGATTTGTGGAAAGAGAGTGGGGAAGCAGCTCAGTAGTAGTGCCAGTATGAGGCTGTGAACACAGGCCCCTGTCTAATCCTGCAGCTCTGTGTTGTAATTAAATGAGAGGGAGCATAGAAAGCCTCCATCCCGTCCAGACGCTCTCACTGTTGCTCTGCCAGGATCAGAGGATAGAGGATAGACCACTACTGCATTTGTAATACTGCACAACTGTTGAAACCTTCTTTCCCTTTTCTAGTTTTCTGTGGCTTTGTGCAGTGTCACTCTTTCTTTTGCTCTCTCCCTCGTCGTCAGCCTTCTTCTTTTCGTTTCCACTCCCTCAGCTGGAAAAGACCTTTTGGAACCACTCGATTTAACTTGAGACATTAAGTGAATGTGTATATATATAAAACAATCAAAGATAAAATACCACACGATTGAACAGGACAAAGGCTCTTATTGTGAAACGGTGACTGACTTTCAACAAACTACTTCGGGTGTGTCTAATTCCTGCTCTCTCACCTTCCTGTAGCGTGGCCAATAAATGTCTATTAGACTGCGATTTTTGGACTACATCTCTTCCCCAACATTTGGTATCAGTGGCTTATCTCTTCAGCACTACAGCAGGCCTAACACTGGCATCATTTGTACTAGGCTTAGCCGTGCTCAGGGAACTAACCCTTTCTCCATTTCTATGACTGTCAGCGAGTTTGTGGAGGGGGGGGGCATTTAGCGTTTCAACGTGGAGCTTTTCATTCAAGAATTTCCTTCTTTTTCTTTGATACTGGCTGAGCGCAAATCGGTACTGAAAGGCCTGAGGTCTTCTTCTTTCAGCTCGTGGTGAACATGTTTAGACTGCTGACATAATAATCGGCAATCGGGTCTTCCTGCCTGGCGGCTCATTGACACCCAAACACTGTCGAGGCAGAGTATTCGTTTCTCACTGTGATACTGTACTCTATTTCACCTTCTGCTAATCCGTCTTCCAGCGCTGTCGCCGACTTTGCCCGAATGATTCCTAGACAAAACTTGAGATGCAGAAAAAATAAACAGTGGCACCGAAGACGCTGGCGAGCGGCACTGAAATAGATTTCACATCTGTTGGGTGTATCTTGTTTTTCTTCTGCTGCTATCTGACAGTCGTTTTCACAGGAAGAGCTGCAGGAGTTTATTTTAAAATAGCTTCTTTCAGAGTTGCTTCCTCTGGGCTGTTCTCGTAATCTTCTCTCTGCGTAACACCAAACCCACTGCTCCATCTCTGAACCTAACATAACATATGGCTCCATCTGAGGACTCGTATACAGGCCAGTATCTAAATGATCTAATGGAAATTACCCTTAACCTCAAATCAAAATGTTCTTGCGGCTTCTTTTGAATAATTAATTATTTTCTTCATCTTATTTCTTGGCCGTTTTGTGGAAATTATACGAAACTAAAATCACCATTCATAACAGAGGGACCCTTGTTTTCCCCTGATAATCGCCGGCCCCTCTTCACCTTCAACCCTTTCTTTTCTCCTCTTTAGTTTTCCCTCCCTCCGTCTCCCTTTTCCCTCCTCTTTCCTTCCCCTGCCTGCCTCAACACTTCTCGTTTGCATTTATAGTTTTGTCTCGCTCTCATTTTTTTGAAACCTTGCCCGTGTGGAGTTTTATTTTCTCCTTTTGGAATGTATTCTTCAGAAACACCTTATAAATGTACTTTCTTGATTTACTCCTCTTCTTCTTTCATTTCTTGGTCCCCCCACCCCCTCCGGTCCAGCCTGTGCGGTGCTTTTCTCCCTTTGAAGTGCCGTATTCTGGTTTGTTCTTTTCTGTTCTCGCCCCGGCGCTACGTGCTGTCAACGCTTCTGGCAGCAGATAATGATCTCCCACTGCTTTTGTAATTGGCCAAATAAACACTTGACAACACTAGTTTAAAACAGACAAGTTATTTGGTTTTAATTAACATAGTAGGGCCTGTAATGGCTTCATTAAAAATGCGTTATTTCAGCTGCACATTTGATTATGTTGGAAACGGACATCTTGAGGGCCTGTGTTTATTTTGCCTTTCTTTTCTTTCGCGGCTGAGCGTTGTGTAGTGTCGCCTTCTCTGTTATCAGTGTGTTTTATTCATTTTGAATCAAGTGACTTACATTGTGCTATTTATTTTGAACTTCACATTAACTGCAAATTATGTGGTTTTAACCGTAGTAAAATCTGCGGTTTTTTTTAATGCCAAAGACACACGGTTGATATTAGTCGATTTTTTTTATGTCATACAAATTTTCATGAGGAGAGAAAAGATAAAATATCAAAGATTGCCGAGAAACACCATCTGTCTTTTTAGCAGCTTCCAGTTTTAAAATGAGGCTTTTTAATACTCAGCTTCCAGATATTGTTTTACCTCTTTAGATTTTGAATTTGGCAGAATTCAATTCAGTTTTTAATCTGTTATCCATGTATTTTAATTAACAGCTGGAAATCATTTTCTTTCCTACAAATGCTCTTTGGGCAGAAAAGGCGGAAATTAATCTCATGCTTCTTATTAGTCCAATAGTTTCCTGGTTCACCTTATTTAACTGATGTAAATGTGTTGATAACATTTTTATTGACTCAAGTTTAAAAACAAACTGCACAGCAGAGAGCTAGATTGTGTCTGTCTTATGAATGTATGTATGCATGCATGTATGTATGCAAGGCTGTGTAGGCACAGGAGGAGAGACTATGGCTTAGGCAGAGCAGAGGAAAAACAACAGCTTTGTTTGTTGACAGATGCCTCCATGCTTATGGTCTGTTAATTGGATAACAATGTAAACAATCACCGATGGCGCCCGTCTCCTGTGTCAGTGTGGCATCTTGTTTCCCTACTTTCTTTTTCAGAGTCAGATGCTGCTCTCCCCTGCCGTCCCTCCCTGGTGCACCACGAGCACAGACTCTCATCCTAATTTCACTCGGAGCACACACATCCCCACACTCGCTTACATGTTAGTTTGCAGACTCACAGCCACACTCACACACACACCTGCTCCACCCCAAAGCCTCATTTACTTTTACCTGATGCTGTGGTGTCATAACAGCCTGTCAGGTTCATTAGCATGGCTGCCATTTGCGACGCGCTGCTCCTGAGGTGGGAAAAGCAAGGCAGCAGCCCTGTTGGTTGCGTTCACCACCGTTGGGATGGAATATGTTTGCAGCGGGTACGCACACGCATAAAGACAGACACACCAATTTACCTCTCCTCATGGCATCTTGCTCCCCACTGTGCTATGAGGCAGCTGAGTAGGTGAGGGGCATGAGGTTGATGTGGCAGCCCCTCCCTGCCCAGAGGACCCCGCTGAGAAGTCAAGAGTCTAAATGACACGTTAAAATGAGGACAAGGAGATGAATGACTCGGAGTCAAAGACGGCTGACGTGCACGTGGTGTGACATTTCCAAACACCCATGGGAGATGGATTGGTTGTCTGATGTGGGTTTGTCCTCGTCACCTTCCACTAATTTACGCGCCTGCTTTTTTTTCTTCTCTCGCCCTTTTGCTCAGATTCTTTGAACACCTTCAAGTTTTTGCAGTTAGTTCAAATGTGTAGGTGCTTTAACTTATTCAGGGTGTTTAGCTAATAACAGTTTTAAGACGCTAAATAAAATAAACCTTTTTTATTTGCGACTACACAGTTCTGAGATTGTACAAGTTTAAAATAAATCAGCATGTTTTGTTTAAAGATTAGCTAATTTGTTAGGATTTGTATACACGGTTGAATTTAGATGTCTGAATATAACTAAAAGACGTATATTCAGCCGGGGTGAGCAGAGGTAACGCTGCGGTAGTTTATGATCAGAGTTCACGTCTCAGACTTGCCACTCTGCTTGTTATGAGGTTGACCTTTGATGCCCTGACTTTGCCCTCTGACCTTCTAAAGCAGGTACGGGGAACCGCTTAATTATCCCACCGCGAGGTTAGAATAGGAGCCCTAATCAGAGGGCCTGACGCAGCAGTCACCAGATAAGCCCTGGACACATCTCAGTGTCACACCACCTCGCTCATTCAGCCCAGGTGTTAGATTGGCCCGGTGTAACACAACCCCTCCAGTGATTAGCTCACATAAGCTAAGAGGCCCACAGGGATGGAGGGTGTCAGAGAGAGTCAGATTGTCCTGTTAAAAAAAGAAAGAAAACAGAGGTCAGACCCCCTTCATGTTGGTTAACTCAGTCAGCTTCGTTGTGGGTGGTACGGAATCATTTCTCTGCTTTTGCACAATAACTGTTGGGCCGAGTGTTTGTGACAAATGTTTCTGTCTTCTACAGCATCAGATATGTTCCTGTTTGACCCGTGTCACAGCAGAAATTAGTCATTATTAGCCTCCAAACACACACATCTCTCTCTCACACAGTCTCTCCTGTCTTGTAAGCTTCATTAGTTTGTTCTGGACTGGAGCCTTTTTAAGAAAACAAACCTGAAGACCCTCTTAGGGAACCAACGCTCTTGCTGCTCAGATTACTGCTTAGACTTCTTAAAAACATGGTGTTAGAATAATACACACTGTACACGTTCTCCTACAAGCGCACACACCCATTCACTGAACTCGGCTGGGTTTTAGGGAAAATATGGCGAGTTAGACAGCGAGAGATTTCAGTAGTGAAGAATGATTGAGTCCGCGTCCACACTTACTGTATGCGGATGAGTCCGAAAACATTTAGGGAAAGACTTTACCTTCTGCCTGCCAGAATTACTGCTACGATTGGTATTTTCAAGTCTTTCCACTTTGCTGAGCCAGTTTAAGATCTGTCGCTGCTCGGTGTGGGTGCTTGCCCAAAACAAAGAGGAAAAAGTAAAGCATCAAATGGCCCTCTAACAATTGTTTGAATAATTAATCAGTCAATTGGCAGAAAACTGTTTGCCAGCACATGTAATAATTGGACACTTATCAGGCAACACTGCCAAATATTTGCTGTTTCCTTTTGTGAAATGTGATATTCTGGTCTTTCATATCATCGTAAAGTTTGTGTGTATGTGTTGGACAAAAGCAAGCAGAACCTGAATTTTGAGGATATTATAATTATATGAAATTATATATTTCACAGTTTAATTTCAGTAAATCTGTACATTAAAATATTAATAAGATCAATTAGTATTGAAAGTAGTTGCCATCCTTGCATTACACTAAAAACAATTGTATAAGTGATGTACTAACACATTCAGTTTTTTTTCCTCCACCTCTTCTCAGATCACCCAGTTGGATCCAGGCTCGACGCTGCTGGAGGCCAAGTTGTTTCCACAGGAGACGCTGTTCCTGGAGGCTAAAGAATAGGACCTGGCCCCCTGGTAGCTGAGAGGACTGACTGATGAACAGGCTGGACACACACTAGCCACAGAGCATAGGTCCAGTGCAGTCTGGGCCTAGAGTACACACACACACACACACACACACACACACACACACACACACACACACCTGTACACCGTGGTTCTCTCTGACGTACACACACACACTGGCATGAACATCCAGTGACGCTCAAGTGCAAGTAAGCTTCTCTGCCCTCAGCCTGATTTGTGGTACATGAATGCCTGGTGTACATGTGTCGCACACAGAGGAGCAAAGACAGTATCACAAGCACACAGCCAAACATTGACCTCCACCAGACCTCCTCTGTCTCTGATTGTCTCTCTCTCTACTCTGCTTACACACGTCACTCCTTCACCTTCCCAGCTGCTGTGTCATGGGTTTTTTCTCACAACAAACACAGTGTAATAACAGCATTGAGAGACTGAGTAGACAAATGTTTGTCACAGGTAAAAAATGAACTTGTTCCCTTTGTTTCCACGTTTAACACACCAAGGCTGCTTTTTTTAGAACATGTTTTTTGTGTTTGAAATCAAAAAAATTAAAATGAAATAAATAAACTACAAGAAGAGACGTTGCCCGAAGTCTGGGCTGACTTCATCTCCACCTGTATTTACCCCCCCCCCCCCGCCCTTCCCCAGACCTCTGCCTGCCCTCTCCATCCTCCGCTCCGTACCCCTCCGTCCGCCCGTGTGCCGTGAGGATCGCACATGAAGGACGCCTGCAGCATCTGCTGTGCCTCCTCCGTTTCGTCTCCCCTTGGTTTTAACATCCTCTGCTCCACAAGCCAATGGATTGCTCAGTTTTCTTTTTCCTTTTCCCCCTTTTTAAGTTTGATGCTGTATTAGTTTTAGTTTGATATACATTATATAAAATATATGAATATGAACATTGATTTGTCTCGCCCAGAAATCTGTTGACGTGCACCATGACACCGAAGCATTTTACCTGTTCACATCATCTAAATTCTACATTAATTAGATGCTACTTGGATTAACTTAATTCATGAAAACGCTGCATATTGAGTAGTTGGGGGATCTTTTTTAAATCAATATAAATTTCTATATTATGATGAAGAAATGCTTTTTTTTCAATTGAAAATTTTGCTTCCAAAGAAAAACATTTTTTCTCTTCTAATCAAAATTGATATAATTCCAAAGAACAATGTAATTTCAGGTGGTGACCCTTTTGCTGGAGACCATGATGTTAAGCTCTGTATTAATGGCTCGGCTGTGGGTGACAACATCAGTTTGACTGCAGCCATAGAGATGCCGGAGCTTTCTTGTCTGACCCATTTCAAGTTTTTCACAGGATCATCTTTACATTATGACTTACTATTACATACGTCTCTTAATATTCTCACACCACCTGGTTATATCAGCCACGCTGCAGTTAATTTCCTGCCTTTGGCAATGAGAGATCACGCAGGCTTAGCCCTCCATCTGTAGCGGAGCTCCTCTGTCAGCTCGAGGCAAAGTTTGAGAACCCCAGCAGAGCGAAGCGCCATAAACCAGCTGCATCAGGAGAAACGCGGCTCCCTGTCAGGTGAACTGTAGACACCGACAGGTGGCCGAGGAATTCGGTTAAGTTCCGGCTTTTTTGGTAGCTGTCTGTAGCAAAGGTTAGAGGTCAAGACCTCAAAGGGTAATTTTGTGTCTCAAATTTAGTTTTGGATAAATACAATAAGTTACACGTACAGTAAAAATATGGTAAAACCGTATTTGGTCAATAAGTCAAAGTGAGATTCAGACCTTTTAAATCAATTACACTTCACGTGAGAGCAAAATGCATCTTAGTCTTCTTGGGAGAACCTTCTCGTAAATGTTGTTCCCACAGTCGTTAAAATCTTCTTTATGAACTGGATTAGAATAATCTACACTCAAGAATTTATGGGTTTTGAATTAGTCTACTTTCAAATGGGAGTTCTAGAGGCTTTACCCTAATCCTTGTGGGTGAAATAGATAATTATCTATCGCCGTAGTGATTATTGTTGGACGAGGAGATTTTAAAACGCCTCATAAGGTGATTCAGGGCCGTCTCTGCTTACACGAGTTGTGCTTTCAGGCTTGTGTGATACATGCAGTGAGTACACAAGCATCTTCAGGTGTGCGTGAGTCAGGTTCTCAGATTCTCACGCAAGGCATGAGTCGAGCTAACGCGCTCAGCCAGCCACACTTCCACAGGTTCACCCGGGCCGGAGATGTTGCTGAAGGCAAGAGGAAGACACACAGCAGAACAAATCCCCTGAGGTTTTGTCTCAATCTCTTTAGTAAAAATATTTATTATTATATTTATATTATATTTGTTAATGTGTTGAAGAATGAAAAGAAACAAAAGTGTTTCTGTGCGTCTGGAACAGAAAAGTGAACGTTTCTGCACGAGACGCACTACGCAATTAGTTTTTCATTTTAATATTAAAAGTTCTTTTCTCTTGGCTCAGTCTGTGACGTCGGTGCTTTTTCTGACGCTTCCCACCGGAAGCCGTAGAGGTGGCCTTGACTCGTGGACAGATGGAGGCTGCTCTCGATGCAATGACAGCGACGGGACAGGTAACGGATACAAAAACCTGGAAATTATTTGTTTATTTTTCTGTCTGGGCCGGTTCAGGAACGAAAGCACTTTAATCGCATTTCTCTTCAACAAGCTTTATTCTCTGATGCTCCTCTTAATTCAGGCTCAGAGGTTGTTCCTTTCGACCAGTGACAGACGAGAGCTAAGTGTTCCGTTAACGTTGACCTTTGTTGAAGCTCCGAGGGCAAACGTCCACATGACACTCGTATTCCGGGGATGTAGAGTTCACACAGGTAGCAGAGCTCGGCTGTACGGACACGTGCAGCCCGGGGCGAGGGTGAGCTCGGCTCGGGGCAAGGAGCAGACAGACAGGTGCGTCTGTGCTCGTCTGTCAGAATGTGTCTTCCTCGGGGATCAGTGTACATAGTGCAGCTCCTCTCGAGTGTGACATTACAGTTTCCATCATGCAGCTTACTGAGTGTAATGTGCACAGGCATGTTCCTTCGTACCGTTGCAGCTGGTGACGGTGATGGGACTGGAAATGCCAGTGAGACATGATGATATTCCCCCCATACGCTTAATCAAAGCTGTCATTAGTTGTTTCACTGGGGAAAAGTCATCAGGTTTTTAACTGTTTGAGGGGAGAAGTCGGGCAGTGGGGGTTTGTCAAATATCTGATTCTTCTAAGAATAACTAATAATTTATTTGCGTAAGGAAATGTAGTAATATTGCATTGTAGCTTCTCTTTAAGCTGATTGAGGAACATGTGCTCACTTAATGTAATAGACGAGACAGTTGTAGGAAGCTGTCATCAGTAAACCAGATCAGAAGGGGTCAAACAGATGCTCCCCTTCCCCAACCACCGTTCATTTAAAGCCTGACGTGCCTGATCCATCATCCCCCTAAGATGCTGTAGAGCTGCAACAATTGTCTGCTGTTAGCTTCTCTGATGTGACATCTAGCTGCTTTCTTCACATCATGGTGTGTGTCACAGTTTTAGGTCAGTCAGGGCTGGAGAAACTGTAAATGACATTTTTCACACTTTAAGGACTAAATTATTCATAAAGAACAATGGAAATAAGCTGCAGACATTTAAATCGCATCTAATACTACTTTGACTGTGTTGGACACGTCTGTGCATTGTGACTCTTCTTTGACATATCAGTCAGACTTTGCCTGGATGTCTTAATCAAGGTCTTGTATGCAGCGCTGCTTGAATCTGTCTCCGGGGGGAGAGAAAGTGTCTGAGTGGTAATGGGCTTACTCTGCCGGCGTGCCACAGATTCAGCGGTGGCAACATCAGGTTGCTGTCGCGATTCTCTCACCACAAAAAAAAAAAGAGTCTGTGATGTTTAACCAGCTCACTTGAGGTCAAGAATGCAGCCTACTGGTGAGGGAACAAAATTCCTGACACAAGTGATCTCTCCTCCTGCCTTTTGAAGTGGGACCCGCTGAGATCTCAGGGCACGGCAGCTCCCTGCACCACAGACCCTCGTATCCCAGACTTGGCCTAACCTGGAGGGTCACCCTGAGTTTACTTTCTCAGAGACGCCCGTCCTGCCCAAAGAAACAGAATCTATGCAGCTTAAACTGTTGGGTGGGCACAAAAGAAGGGTCATCTCTGCCTCTGTCTGTCTCTCCTCACAGTGCTGTTTGTTAATGTGACAATAGATGTGCAAAGTCTTTTTTTTTCTTCTGGAAAACCAAAACACGTTTCCCTTGCAGCCACGTTGCCAATCTGATTAAAATTCTGGCTTTGAAATCTGAATTCTTAAAAGGATCTTAAAGGGAAAGCCTGTGATCCCAGTCAGTGCTTCAGCATGTACAACAACTCTGGCTGCAAGGCAAATTCAATTTCAGACCATTTAAACCTAAGGCCTAATTTAACAGGTCAACAGGAACCTCACGGAAAACGATACACACACCAGAACAGTCTTCAAGTGGGCAAAACACGTCTTGTAATTATTTATTCCCGTCTAATTCTGTGCGTGTCAAGGCCAAAAATTGATCTTTGTGTCTGTGCTCAGGACAGTTGATCCACTTTTATTGGCTTTAATCGGATATTTGCAGTCATCAGTGACGTTTGTGACGTTTATTAGCCAAGCAGTGAAGCCGTAGCTCAGCTCATCAGCATTTAGCCTTTTCCTGAATTATCAAACACTTTAACAGGATAAGACACGCGATACCAGAAACTCGTTCTATTCTCTGTTATTTTTTATTATTTTTAGCGATCCCGTATCATTGTTATATTTAGTGGTTCCGTTAAAAACTCGCCTTGAGGTACATAACACAAACAAAATCTATTAATATCCGTTTATATAATAATTGTCTTTTGTGAATAAATGTGTGCTGACATGTCAGTGCGCGTGAATCAGAAATGTTCATTTACCACAGACAAGGGCGATTTGCTGAATATGATGATGGTTTGAACAGATTTATTTTCTCCTTTAATTCGTTCCAAACAGAACTTCTCGATTGTTCTGGCGCGCACGGGAGGCGGCGGTCGCTCCGGAAGCGGACACCTGGTCCCTTTAACGAGCTGTTAACATGTCCACACGAAGCTCCAGCGTCCGGAGAATAAAGCTGGACTCACGTAAAATCTGCTGCAAAGACAACAATATTTAAGTTCTGTCATGGAACAAATAGCTAAAGAAAACGGCCTGATTGCATTTAGATGCTGAGCTTTTAATTTGCAAACACACATTTGAATAATACGCCGTTATTATAAATATTAGAGATATGTGATATGTTCCGTCCAAAATCGAAATATAATTAAATATGCACGTTTTATTCATAGTTGCAGATATGTTCAATAAGGCTGATCGGGGAGCTTTATTCATATCATTAAATAGGAGCAGAAATCGTCTAATGTATGATTTATATTTTAACGGCAGACCTCGGCCTCTGTCGGCTTGTTGCTCAGTTTATTCGTATGGATGTGTCTCCATCAAACGCCATAGAGGCCTTATAAAAACCTGTGGTATTCGGATTATCAGCCGCATGGGATAAAGCAATAAATGGGCCAGTGGGGTCCTGAATGGGTGCAGTGGCGTGAAGGGGAGTAATTACAGCTTCATATTAATTGTGTTTTTTTTTCCTAGTTCCGCGCATGCACACACACACACACACGCGCGCGCGCGCGCATTGGAGCGAAGCGGTGGTGACATCTAGGAGGCCAAGTCTTTGTGCTCAACACTTCAAGTTTCAAAAACAAGGCCAATTGAAGCGGCGCAGCTCAAAGCCGGCACCATTGTAGGCGACCACATTGAGTTTTGATTGGGGACAATGGTGTTTCTCAAATTTCTAGCAAAAAGAAAGCCATACTCCATCTGTGATCTCAATGAGCGCCTATTCATGAGCTTCCTTCTTTTCTGCGCCATTCGTTGGTGGAGAAAAGGAGGCAGATGTGGAGGGATAGAGCAGGGGAGAGTGCGCTTTAATTGGATGCATGTGCAGGTCTGTCTGTCTTTTCTCTCTCCCTCTCTCTCTCACACACTGTGGACTTTAATGCCGCTATAGGCCTCGTAGAAGCGAGAGAGTCCAATAATCTCGCCGTGTTGATGAATACTTGTAGCCCATTCATTAAACAAAGATAATCCCTGCCAACCTACCTCAGGGGCACAAACCGCGGCTGTGTGTGTGTGTGTGTGTGTGTGTGTGTGTAGGTGGGGGGGGGCGTTGGCAAAGAAGATGATGAACCCTTAAAACTCTGAAATATTCATAGCAGTGACGGGGTTGTCCTCCATTTGCAGACGAGTGTTGTTCCGGCGGTGCTTGAGAGGCCTCTCGCTGCCTCTCGCTGCCTCTCGCTGCCTCTCGCTGCCTCTCGCTGCCTCTCGCTGCCTCTCGCTGCCTCTCGCTGCCTCTCGCTGCCTCTTCAGCTCAAGTGCCTCTTCAGCGCTGCTGAAATGTATCTCGCATGACTTTTGCGAGGCTGCAAATAAACCAGCCTCTCGTGGCAGCGCGTCTTTCCTTGGGTCAGTGGCGAGGCGCGCATCCAGGGGTGTTCCACCATGTTCCACATCATTTTGAAGCACTTGACCTACGGTTGTCATCTGCTCTATTCCGGTTGAAACCTATGATGATGCTTTATTAAATGTTTGCTGATCTCGATCAAACAGCTTCATTACTATCTCGTTCTCACTTTAACGCGTCCTTTTTGATACTTGATTGTATTTGTTTGGAGTCAGTCGTGTTTCACTCCCTTTTCTTTCCATTTTCTGTACTTGCCCGTGTATAAATCTAATGTCATGCGCTTTGCTTTGCGGTCATCCTTGTGTTTTGGCGCAGTTTTTCGGTTCCGTCCCGTAAACGTCCTAGCGGTGCGTTCGCGTCTCGGCCTCGCTCCCCTGACTCGCTCTTTGGAGGAATGCATTGAGCCTGATCCGTTTCCCTGCGGTGTGAAGTGGCAGGTTAACAGCCTGTTGTGTGTGAGCCCGGGCCTCCTCGGCGCGTCCGTCAAGCGTGTAAATACTTGAGTGAAAACCCCCGTGCGCTTCCTTTCTCCGCGGCCCCTTGTCTAACTGCTACTCTAACCTCTGCCTCTGTGTGACAGAGCCGGCTGCTGCAGCGGGAGAGCGCGGGAGGGGATCCGGGTCCAGCCGCGCTGCAGGCGGGGCCGCGGCAGTGGGAGAGGCCGCTAGAAAGCCGCGCCGGGGTGCGGGGCCAGCGGAAACATGCTGCTACATATGTTGGGTCAAGCATGGCCTTTGTTGTGATCTTAAAAGGGTGTTAAAAACCCACTCGTCTGTAGCCTTCCTCAAAGAAATGAAAGCATCGCATGGTTTTTTGATGCATAGGCCTAATGAAGTGGTTAAAAGAATGTTGGATTTTCCAAGTGCTCACAGTCACTTTTAATCGTGCGGGGGGCATTTTTAATTGGGCCCGGAGGAATAATAGTGAACCTAATCCTTATCATAATGCGGCGTTTTGAAAAATGAACTTTCCGTTATGGGCTCAGGCGAACGAATGTGGTTATAAATAAATATTTAATCCCAACCGGCAACGGTTACGCGCTTTGGATGAAATCAGTGATTTTTCAACCAGCGCCGGTGTTAATTTAAGTGAACACCTTTCAAAATTAATTCGCTTGTGATAATATTAAACAGCACAAGAGACTTCAGCTCTCTGTGGGCAAATGCAGCTCCATAAACACTTGTCGGGTCCAAGTAATTGTCACTTAAATCGGCTCTTATCAACCGTGGAAATGGTGCGTAATGAGAAAAGATGAGAGGGAAACTTGAATTGTCTTCACTGCAGCCCAGCAGCAGACTAACGAGGAGTGCGAGCCGTTTCCTGGTTGAGTCCTCACCGAGGTGAAGCATCCGCCTTCATCTCTCCAGGCAGCGCTTCGCCTCCTCTGCAGTTTGCAACTATCACTATCGCCGCCACGACGGGCAGTTTTCATTCGGCTGAGATCTGCGCCCATGCAGATAATTACTTTGAATGTCAAAAAGATGTAGTTTTAATATCGTCTCTATTAGCCTGTTGGCTAGGTAATTAAGGTGCAGATGACAGCGGCGAGGGAAACAGATGGCATTTGCTTACAGTGATTCAGAAAGTAAACAATGAGCCTGAGGGGAGAGAGGCAGGGCTGCACTCGCCGCTCAGCGCCGAGCAGCCATGTCTTTCCTCATCAGCTCCAAGTTGTTGTTGTTCAGTAAGACCATTGTCGTCGTCCTCCAAGGGACGAGAGGCCGTTGATTCAGATGATCTGTACCTTATGAATCTGATCCAAATAGCTGCATGGCTGTCTCCTGACTGAACAGGTGAGGAAGCAGGTGGTTCGCACCAGGTGCCTCTTTGTAGCTGCGCGCGACGCGGACGTTTTTATCTGGAAGCATGAGAATATTATGGTCAGTAAATGGAGGAAAACGGGAGGACGACGAAGCAACGACCGTTTTTTACAGGGTCTAATAAAAATGCGCAAAATGTGCTGATACAGTTTTTATACCTTATAGTTTAGAAATGAACAAATAAGACATTAAATACCACGAACAACCTTTTTTTCTTTCCCGCAAATGTTGACAGTTTAACATGTACAACTCACTTAACGTACTTATTATAAGTAGTTTTATTATTATGATTATTATATTAATAATAATTAACAATAACAATAACTAATAGCAATTAATAATAACAATCGTAATAATAATAACAACAATAATAATAAGTATTGTTTATTATTATTATTATTAATACTGTTATTATTTTTGTTTGACAGTTTTAATAATTTAATAATTCTAACTTTATTTGATATGTCAAATTAAATAACAAATTAATATTTTGACCTAATAACACAACAGATAATAAAAGAACAACAAATATAATTTAAAAGTATCATCTGCTTTATATAAAAATTATATATCAAGTATTTATAGTAAGACATTAGTTACTTTATGCAAATTGCATATAACGTTTAAACCGCTTTTAAAGTCTTTGATTAACTAACACAGAATAAATTCTGCTACCACAATGAAAACGTTAACTGAGAAAACAAATAGTTCGCTTAGATATTGTTCACAGTTTGCGCCGAAAATCTGAAAAAGTAGCAATTAGTCAAGCGCATGACGCAGATTCCCTACGAAATAAAGACACAGACCGGTGGCGTAGCCTGCGCATTTAATACATGACTCCGTTCAACGAAAACATTCATTCTTCAGCGATTGATTATATAACTTTGATTATTATTATTATTTTTGTGCATGTATAGCCACTGCAAAAAGCGATTATAAATAATTAGTCTGGGGTAAAACCCTCCGCCGCGCGTGATGCGTAAAATTAACCACTTAGCATCATCGACAGCCTCATCTTCAGAAGTCGATAATCTGCTGCAGCTGTAGACTTTTCCTCCTATATACTGAGTCAATTTTCCCTTTGTTGAATCAATAAAATAAGTCATACTTACCTTCCAGGAGGGTGAGATTACAGTCACGCATCATCTTTATTTTGAGGACACACATTGAAATTAGTCTGTAGCTGATTAGTAGCGTGACGCACGGATGGCGGCGTCATATCCCAACAGTCATGTCGCCAAACTAAACAGAATATTTCTTAAGAAATGTAAAGAAAGCACTAGGAAGGGATCAGGATGTCCCTTCGTTTCATGGCTACTACTTTGTTTCCAGAGTCCTGTCTGGCAACATGTCAATGCTGTGACCAACACAAATGGAATAACACAGGCTATTGTTTTAAATCTATAAAATTTCCTTTTTGGAAATACACTGCATCGATTTGAGCTTTCCGGGAACTCCCTTCAGATTCTTAACACTTGATATTTGGAAAAAGAACTCAGGTGGACACAGTTGAAAAAAGAGGCAAGCCAATCAGATCGCTCCTTCCCCCTTTGGCCAATGACAGACGCCACATTGTTGTCAAATTTGTCTAATGAAAACGTAGGAGCAACAATAGAGAGGGGAGAGAGGGATCTGTATCCACTGACGATCTCAGGAGGAAGTTAGTGTCTCCGGCTGCGGCGAGTAGCAACCTCGGCTCCTCCTGGACATTTTTCTCTCCACATCACGAGGAATGATCTCTCCTCTCGGCTCCTGCTCGGTTCGGATCTAAAGTCGACTGTATCGGTCAGCTTTGCTTCTTCGCTAGACGCGGACAGTTTCCTTTAACGTTCAGTCACTGATATTTGTCTGATTCGAGCAGACGTGCGCCACTGACTTCACCTGTTGCCCAGAGATGTTGAGAAGCGCTGAGCAGATGTGATCGCTCCAGTACAGTTTTAGTAAAGCAGCGCGTTCAGGTAACATCGTTTCGTTCTTTAGACCTAGAGTTCAGTCACAGCACAGAGCAAGACGGGCATGGATCTGAGACCGGAGCTCCCCACGGCATCGTCTGCCTCCCAGGTCCACGCCGGAGCTGCTGCGGCGGCAGCTGCTGCGGCGGCTTCCATCCCGGTGTCCATGGCCAGTAACCTGCTGCGCGGCCCTCCGCTCCTCCTGCGCGCCGCAGACAAGTACCCCCGCACCCCGAAGTGTGCCCGCTGCAGGAACCACGGCGTGGTGTCCGCACTGAAGGGCCACAAGCGGTACTGCCGGTGGAAGGACTGCATGTGCGCCAAGTGCACCTTGATCGCCGAGAGACAGCGAGTGATGGCGGCTCAGGTGGCCCTGAGGCGGCAGCAGGCGCAGGAGGAGAACGAAGCCCGAGAGCTGCAGCTGCTCTACGGCACCGCGGAGGGACTGGCACTGGCCGCCGCCAACGGCATCATCCCGCCGCGTCCCAACTACGAGGTGTTTGGGTCTGTGAACGGCGAGAGCAACTCAGGTAAGCGAAGCAGAGCTTTAGTGGTTCAGAGCAGGTCCACGTGTTAAGCCTCTTCTACCATCGGTGTAAAACCAGCGGAGTTTAAGAAACTAAGGGAATTTGGTGGCGAGGGGAGTTAAGTTGACTTGTACATCTTGCTTTTATTGGACCTTTGACATGGCTGCTGTTCTTAAGCTGAGGGACGCTGCCGTTTTATTCCGTTGCTAGTTTACTGGTTCTGACTTTAAATTACTTTTATTCCAGACTTCATGTGTATTCACATTGATTCTTTTGAATCTCGCAGTCTTACACACTGTGACGTTCTGGTTGTGCCCACAGAGACAAATATCCAGAAGTATGAGCTGTTTCCAAAATCACAGCTGACCGGATCCGCCACCGCTCAACAGACTGTGGGGAAGCCAGCGTCCACCGAGAGTGACTCGGCCCCGGGCATCTCGTCTCCAGACGGTCGGCATGGTTCTGGTTCAGAGAACGGAGACAGTGAGTCGTTCATCAGTTCGCCAGTGCCTAAGCCCTTAAAAGACGGAGAGGACACCCCTGGTTCCGTCAGCTCCATTGGTTCTGATTCTGGTTCAGAGACCGACAAAGACGAGCAGGAGGCTTCCCCTTCCTCTGCGGCCTCCCGGCACATGAACGCCATCGACATCCTGACCCGAGTGTTCCCCAGCCACAAGCGCAGCGTCCTGGAGCTCGTCCTGCAGGGCTGTGGCAAGGACGTGGTGCAGGCCATTGAGCAGATCCTCAACAACAGCGGCGCCCAGAGCTCCAACAAGGCCGGGCCGGATGAGGCGTGGACGGCGGAGAGGATGCTACAGAACGCCCAGCAGGCTCCGCCGTCCTCCGCCTCCACGACCACACCGACAAGACCCATGTTACCCGGAGCCATGACGCTGAGTAATCGCTCTGCGTTTTCTCCCCTGCAACCGAACGCCCCGCATTTCGGCGCAGACCCCAGCACCTACCCCCTGGGCACCCCCCTGGGGCTGAACCCACTGCGCCTGGCCTACTCTGCCCACAGCCGGGGACTGGCTTTCATGACGCCCTACTCCACCACCGGGCTCATGCCCACCCTGGGCTTCAGGCCCCCGATGGACTATGCCTTCAGCGACCTAATAAGGGACCGGACAATGCTGCACAAGGAGCAGGGCTACGCCAGCGGCCTGTACGGGCCTTTGGTCAACAACACGCCGGACAAACAGTGAAGCCGACGGCGCGAGCACAGAGACACATTCCGTTGTATTTGTAGCCACAAGTGTTGGATGTTCTGGCAAAAATCTGTGACGTGTTTTGGCTACAGGCTGCTGTAAATAATAGGATTATCTGGCTTGTAGTCAAATGGTCTGAGAGGGAAAAAAGCTAAACTCACGTTTGTTTTATAAGTTGGGCAGAGGTTTGAGCGACGTTCCTCATTTATGAGCGAGTAAAAAGCCGGACTGAAAATATTTATACATTCCAAAATAAAAAGAAATACGCGAAGCAGGCGGACGCTTCACACACACGCTTATATTTCAGCTGTGCAACATTTAAAATAAAATAACCTAGAAATGATTTATTAGAGTTATAACCCTTTAAAGCTCATCAGTTTATTTCATCTGGTTGACTTTCAATTTTCCAAATCAAACTTTAAATATGCATTTATCTGCACACTCACAAAGCGACAAACCGATGGACGATACAGTTAAATTATTACGACATAGTTTCCAGATGTTAACCCCGTTTCCTGTTGTAAAGGTTGAACTAATGATGTAAATGCCATCCTTTTGTTTCTTATGTATGATTTCGCTTCTCTCACATCTTTCGTTCGTTTCCAGCTGCTTGTATTATGTATCGCATTTGGTGATGAAATGCTATGATATATTTGACTTTTCATTTTATCTGTTAGTCAGTTCAAATATTTCGTGACAAAGTGCTGGATCAGTTCCTCTTCAGATGTTACAAGCTGTGCTGTCACATTGTGTGAATATGCTGGAAATAAATGTTATTTTAAAGAATTTGGAAACCTTCTTCTCGAGTTTACTGAGAAATTGTTCAAATCTTTGCAGCTGATAAACTGACATGTTTTACATAAATTTGACTGGTGTATTTAAAACACTTTGCGCAAACAAACTCGGCCTCGAGGCAACATTGAGCCGCAGTAAAGAAAATATTTAAAAGCGCATATTAAGGCTGGACAGACATTAATAGAGCGTCAATCAGCAACTGCTCTTATGCTTAATTACACAATAATGTCGTTCGTGGGTTTGTGTGGTATATTAAGCTTAGTAGCAGCGCGTCCACGTCCAAAGTAACTTTTTGGTTTCCTGAATCTCCATCGATTAAAATCGAATTATCACTTAATGCGTAATTACTGCGTCGAGCCGCGGCTCCAGGTATTGAACGAATGCAGCTGACTTTACAAATCTACAGCTGCAGCCGGACGCACAGTGACGTAGAATTAAACACATCATTCGCTTTAGTGAAACAACGTTTGGCTCGTGAAAAAATAATAATTGGTTCTATTTTGTACAACTAAGGATTTATTAATATTTTTCTGCCTTGTACGTGTCTAAATTTTTACACTTATCGTGACATTGGAAGATTTTCAGTGAAACCTAAAAAGAAAAGCAGCCACTTACATCTGCACCGACTCTGCTACTGACTTTGCCCGCCGGGTCGAACTTGTCATCACTTTGTCCGCCCACTCAAGGAGGAGAAAGCTGATCGTTTCCGAAGAGCAATGGCGCCGCCTGCAGGCCATCAAGCGCCAGTACAAGCACGTCACCCGTGTAACGATTCTGATTGGTTGAAAGGTGCCACAAAATATCACTAATATTAATCATAATAACAAATGTAATTGAGGGAACAGGGGCCTGTCTTAAATATCACACGTCTTATTTCCTCATCTTCTTACAAATAAAGCTACTGACGTTGCTGACGTGTTGGCTGCCACCTGTCTTCTCCGTCCTGAGGCCACGCGGTTCCGAGTCCAGGGCGTGCAGCGCAGCCAGCGCCACTAGATGGCAGCCTTCAACAACAAATGGCATCGGCTCTGCAGCTTCTCACACCCAGCTCACAACAGAACCCTGAGACCCTGAGTATGTTTCAGGTAAGTAGGCTACGTCTGACAACAAACACGTTTCGCCCTTGTGCGTCAACATCACACACGCCTGCCGCTTGCGTGGATACAGTTTGACTCGTTACTCTGCGCACAGCGCCCTCTGCTGGCCACGGGTGCGCAGAGCACCGGAGACCAGGGCGAGTGAAGGCTGGCGCCCTCGCATCCACGTCATGCAGAACAAACCCGTCTAGTCTACTGTTACTACCTGTGCAGGTGTGGTCTGACACCCGTTATCTCAGCCACAGTAGCTCTTCTGGGAGCTTTGGGCTCCTGTGACCCCGCAGCAGACGTCCCTGGAGCCTTTTGGTTGCTCTTGCCAGGGATTCACAGGTGTTGTGAGGTACACCTGGAACCTCACACGTGGAAGATACGCTCATGAAGTTGTGTATTTTTTGTGACTGATCAGTAGAGACACACATATTGCATCATGTTATAACCTGGGTGATCTGAATCATGCATTTCATGGCTTTTTGCCAGTTTTGTGACGGATCAGCGATTCCACCACATAGTGTGTCATTGACCCCAGCGTGTGAACTCGAAACATGGAGGGAGCAGGAGCATCATCTCATAGAAGATTGCAGGTCTGCCCCAGCGAATGCGCAGCTATGTTTTGCATGCTCCGTTCTCTGTGTTCACTAATGAATAATTAGACACGGGCAGATAAATAGCCACAGGCTCCCAGAGCGGTGCTGAGAGAGGAATCCATTTACGTTATTACTCTATACATAAAACCCATTTTCATTTTCAGAGCTGCTGCTTGGTTTACCGGCAGAATAACAAATAGATAACAGCAAAACAAACCAACATTCAGACAAAAACAATTGCGCACATTCTGGACTGAATTAAGAGTCTGGTGCAGGGAAACATTTACATTTTATGGTTTGTTGGGTCACCAACGAAAGTAAAAACACGAAGGCTGGTTCAATGTCCAGGTGAAGTTGTGAATACATTGGTTTTATATTTTAAAAGTAGCTTAGTAAAGTAATCAGTGACACTGTGCATCATGTCTATGATGTGTAAATGTGGGACTAACTGCTCCCTAGTAGTAGCAGCAGCACAGCTTTCAAGAACGAGCGTCCGAGCTTCTCTCTGGACTGCGAATGAACATTTTCACCGTCCGTGATTTCCAGTGTTAACAGAACAGCAGAAAGCGTGAGGACGTGGGGCGAACGGAGGAAAGCTATAAAAGCACCATCAACTGCAGGAACGTGCGGGTTTAGAGTGTGAGCGGTGCGCTGAGTATCGAACGTGGCCTCCTCTGTGTTAATACCAAAACACAGATGGTATTGATTCAGGAATCTTATTTCCATCTGTACCTTGAAGGGTCCCTCCATCATTCTGCCCTGGGAGCGGTTCCTACCCCACATCCCTCCGCGCCATCACACACAGCCTCCAAGTTCAATAAGTGCATCACATCAAATCTGTTATTTATCCTAAGCTAGAAGCTTTATGCTTATTTTTAAGATATTCTTTACTTCCTGTTCTGGCTTTTATTTTGACACTCACTCCAGACCCACACTCGCCAGTCATTGTTGACCTGGGCCTCTTCCCATATCACCATGTGGCAGGTTGTTGGACATACAAGCAGACCTTCATCTCGCCTCCACCCTCGTCAGGCCTGCGAGCTGTCGTCATTTGCCCTTGTGTGTTTGGTTCTGTGTCTTAGCTCTAATGGTCCAAACATGGACTAATTTGACCATAACGTGCTCTCTCTGTCTCTGAACCTCGCTCTGCCTGTTCATCAGTTCAGCAGCAAAAATAGTAGAAATGACTTAAATAGAGGGAGACACTGGCCACTTGTCAGCGAGTTATCAGCGCCCTGCAAACCCCAGATGGTGTGTATTCATAGTGTCAGGGTTGAGTCTGCTGCTGTTGGAAACAGCAACACCACAGGATCCCCGCTACTGGATGCAAAACACGCACCTAAATGTGAAACCACAGGAAGACTTTCACAGTCCCAGCGGCCTCAATGTCGACTCGCCACATAAACCATGTAAACATCTGATTCAAGTGGGAAGAGAAGCAAAACTGCAGCAGCCAGTTTGATTTCCTCCAGTGACGGGCACAGTCAGTGAAACCGAGGACGTGCACGTGGTGGGTGGCGTGTGCACGCGCTTGGCACGGAGCTCGCAGAGAGTCTTCATATGAGTTTTAAGGATAAATGGACGTCAAGCTGTGCCGACGCAGCATGAACACACTTAATCTCCTCAAGTGGAGAGTGTCAGTCAACACTGCTGGGGTAGATAAGGTGTGCTGGAATGTGAAGTGTGAGCGTGCACTGGGTGCATGTTGCGTGTGCATACGTCCTTCTGTGTGTGTGTGTGCATGAAATCCTGCAGGAGGTGTAGCATCTTTCATGTCAAGCGTGATGAGCTCCCAACCCTTGACTGTCACAGAAAGCTCAAAACACAAACACACACCCAGAAACTGCACTTTTAAAAGTGTAAAATATTAAATTTAGAGGCTTTTTCCAGGAATTGTTTGATCCACACTCCCACACATGACACTCACACTTTTAATGTTTTTCTTTCTACTGGTATTTGTTGTTGTTTGCCAAGTATTAGAGGAGCATATGTGTCTTTCAGCAGTTCACTATATTTTCAGCAGCATTTAACTGACTGACAGAAGTAGGTCTGTGTGAAAAGAAGTCTTCCTTGTCTGGCTCCGCTCCTGATGAGAACCCTCAACATCTGCTCTCCTCTCTCATCCGTCTCTACTTCTTCTCCCTCTGTCCTTCCCACTAAATCTTTCTTTCTTTTCGTTCTCTTCCGTCCTTCCTTCCTTGCTTCCTTCCAGTGTTTTCAACCTCCCTGCTCTGTGTGAGAGTCATCAAATGAAGATTAAAGACACTTCTGTTTCCACTGACAAGCGCACACTGACTCACACTCACAGTTAGGCAACGGCCGCACATCCATGCTGGGGAACATTTGCAAAAACCTGTGGTGTGCGCGTCCACACACACACACACACACACACACACCCTTGGGAAACGGTGCACAATTACGACCAGAATGGGATTCATTCTCAGCCTTCAACAACTCATTAACTGTATGTTGCAAATGGTAGGTTCAGCAGAATGCATTGATGAGGAACAGTGAGAACGGGGGCTTTGGGAGAGACCAGCATCCTTCTGATGTGTATTCAGAATTTATTAGCATATCACATATGGAACTCTGTATATATATCCTTCATGGAAGGAACGGGCAATAATGGTTAAGTTAACCATACAGCAAGACCTGCAGGTTAAATATGTGCAAATGTAAGCGTTTTAATCTGCATGAATCAGGCAGGATCCTGCTTTATTGGTAGAAGCTGCAGCATTTAATAAATACAGCAGACATACTGTCAACGGTGCAGGCGTGAAATACATTACAAATTAAATGCAGTTGCAGAATTTTTCAGCTAAACGCTGCTAATTGCAAATTAGGAAGGCCAACGTATGCTGCTTGTGGAGTGTTATTCACACGTCCTTGGCTTGGCACAACACATAGAGATCTCTCGGGACCAGTTAGCAAGAAGCAAAATCACAACATATCTTTATCTGTGGGAGGTTTGTCTAGGTTTAGCGTTTTGTTTTACTGGGGACAGAGTTTCAGCTCATACGTGACCAGACGGCTCAAGTTTCATCGTCTTTTGGGCTTCCACAAACCAGGAGGTGACACGCGACTCTTCTCATCTGAGCTGCGACACAGAAATGTTGTCTCTCAAGTGAACTGCTGACACACACACACACACACACACACACACACACACTGAAATTGGCACAGCCTTCATCCTTTCTTCCTGGTGTTTTAATTGGAGATGGGACGTCTTAACAGCGTTTCTAGTACTTGCTGGAGCTTTCCAGCATCACGTTTTACCTACAGTGTTCACATCAGACCTGGACCTGACTCAGCCTTTAGGAACAGACTTGACCTTTACAGTCATTTAAAACTGAGACCCTCTGCATGAAAGGTTCACACCAAGAGAGAAACCTATCTACTGACCTTTGTGTCTCACCTTTACTTTGTCCAGTTCAGTTGTATATGGGTGCACAACAAAATGCCTGCGAAGCTAATTAAATGCCCACGAACCTCTGCTGATATTACTTTTAATTGCTGATTTGCAAACATTTCTAAACACCTTCATGCGTTGACATTTTGAGGATGTTGGCTTCCTACAGGTTCAGGAGCCCGTTGTGCAGCGTAAAGGCTGTAGACGGCACGAAAATCGAGACATTTTTCACAGAAAAGCTGCTTCTGCCTGAGCGAAAACAACCTCGAGTATGAAACTTGTTTTCTGCCAAATTGGCAAAATGAAACAAAAATGTATGGACCTGTTCTCATAATTACTACAGGGATCAAAGACAAGAGAAGCAGTTCTACGCTGGGTTTAAACAAACAGGATGAGCAGAGCATACTATGCTGCTGAGAGGCTCCTTTCACAGCTGATGTCACATGGCTTGTACTTGCTTAGGCAACAATGTGATCAAATTAGGGCGTTGGAAAAATCTCCGGAGGCTCTCGGCAACATTCTCCAGCGCATTTGGCAAATCATTTATGAAGCCAACAGTTATTTTTCGGAGGCAGGTGTTATGATCTAGATCGTTATCAAAGGAGCTGCAACGCTCAAGCTGATGTCAAGCAGCACAGACGCTGAAGGAAGGCATTGTTGGCGCTCATCCTCCAGGATTAGAGGAAAACAAACTTCAAGCGAGCGCACACACACACACACACACACACACAGCAGGGCAGAGTCGAAGAGGAGTGATAAATTATATTGTTTTGGTCTGTGGATCTTTGAAATTGAATCGAGGGAAGTGAAGATAGCAGGAGAAGTGAGAAGAAGACAGAGATGGAGGGGAAGAGATTGGGCAGAGAAGACGAGGGAAACTGGGTCAGGCAGAAGAGTGAGGAGGTGGCACAGAGGGGAGGACTGGACTGTAGAAACATTATTGACAAGCGCCTTCCTCCTGCTCTCCCCCCTCCAGGGTCCACCCCAGGCTCTGACCAGCAATTACACCTCTCTAAATTATGATCTATACCGGCAGAGTGGAGCTGACCACAGATTTAGATAGATTGAACTCTATCTCCTCCCTCTCTCTCACATGTTCCCCTCGCTCTCAGGTTTGCCGATGGAGACAGATGGTGCGGGGCCCGTGGCCTCGGCCCCTGCAGATTGATTATTGATCAGGTGGACAGAGATGGATCGAGGGGGGAAGAGGACACAGAGGAGCGGTGAGGGAGACACGGAGGTGAGGCAGAGAAGTGGGAGGATTTGAAGGGATTTATGTTGCGGGAGTGGTGCTAGAGGAGGGTAGGATACAGTGAGGAGGAGGGAGGGAGGAAGGGGAGCACGTGGGTTCTGCAAAGGTTTTCTTTAGCTCAGCCATCACCTTCAGAAGCAGCTATTGACTCAGCTGCAGATTTATAGCCAACACCTAAAGTGTTTTGGATTCTGTTTAGAGTCTCCAAGTTATAGCTCATTCTTTGGCGATGAATGTCCCCCACTCACTTCAAATAGATGTTAATCATAGCTGTGGGTGCACACACTGCGTATCTGAAAGGTAAACTTTTTATGAATGCAGAAAAATTACTTTATGTTGGGGCCGCACTTTGGATTTGAGGATCACAGGATTCATTTTGCAGATAAAGCATCATCTAAACTTTCATTTCTGTTGGTGAAATGAAAACTATTCACAAAATATCTTTTTTTTTACAATGTCTACTTATCTCCACCGAGTGTAGGCTGCTGGCGTTTGAGCTCCTGCCCTTGTGAGTGTTTGTGAGCATGGTGATGTGTGGAGAAGGTGAAGCTGTCTCTCCTGCCAGACAGATGGCTATCAGCAAGGCTCCAGAGAGTGAGCGCTGCTTTACAGTGGAGCCAAGAGGTTAAGCTGCAATCTCCACTGTCTCTCTCTTATTTTTGCCCTCGCTCGCTGTGCCTTTTATCTTGTGTGTGTGTGTGTGTGTGTGTGTGTGTGTGTGTGTGTGTGTGCTCATTTACTCCCTTTGCACTCCTGTGTGTGAATATCAGTTTGTGTTATAAAGGAGCAGAAGGAGCCTGTTGGCTGCTATGCATGAGTGTGCTGGAGGCAGATACTGGAGGAAATAAATGACATGCAGGCCGCTCCGAGTTTACGCTGGGTGCCATGACTGATGCCCAGAGTCATTATTTAACTTAAAAACAATTATCCATACCACCTAAATCCTACACAACACGGAACCAGATTGTAAGTGTGATATTCCAGGCATGTCTCATCCATATGTACACCAGCCCCCAGGCAGAGCGGGAACGCTGTCCCAAGAGGAGGCACCTTTGTGGGAGGATGGATGGAAGGTGGATTTGGAGCAGCTCACTTTGACCCTGGAGAATTTATTTAGCCATTTACAGCCTGAAGGGGCAACGTTAAATGAGGAACTGTGTGTGTACACGCAGACCTTCTGCCTATTTTTTGACTCCAGTCATGTGAAGTGGTTGTACGGTAGTATGCAAACTACATGTAGTGCAAAGGTAACATGGTACAGAGTTTCCTCAAAACTGCTACTTAGTTGTTTATTTATTGTGTCTTAGAAAATGACGCTTGAACAGGTTCAAACAGTTTCTATTTTCAGAATCTTTTATCTGATGTTTCCACTGCTCCTGACAAACACAGTCTGTCTCTGATTTACGCGATGAGGACAAGCATGTGTTGGTTTAGCTTTTGTTTTGGTGCAGCATGAGTCAAATTATCTGTCCAACCAAATGTTTCATAGTGGGCCATGAGTATACGTTTGTGCATTCATAGAACATTTATTACATAATCTTTGCTCTTATGAAACACAGACTGGTAGACCAGCTCTTTATAATTTAGCTGGGGTGTGTAATGCATCTTGACGTCGGGCAACTCAGTGTTTACAGCGTTAAAAGCCTGCTTTCAGCCACATTAACCATGCACATCTCCAGGACTGGCTGCGTGGCAGTGGGGTTAATGAAGTTTCTCTTCCCCCACCACGGAAGAGAGTTGTCCAGTGAAGCGGAAGATGGCCGACTCTTCCAGAGTGTCAACAAACAGCGGGGGAGTCGTCCATAAACTGCGAGACGTGGCTGGACACGTTGAGCGGCAGCGTTTGGTCCCAGCACACGAGAACATTAGCGCACGCACACGTTCACATGTTAGCCAACATGCAAATCATGATGCTTCATATCACAGCGGGAGGAGCTTTGTGTAGCTAACGACTGATGACGAGGAAACGTGAACATCGACTGAAAGAAAGAAGAGAAAAGTCAGTGGACAGATTCAGCAGCAGCAGCAGCAGCAGCAGCAGCAGCAGCAGCAGCAGCAACAACAACAACAACAACAACAACAACAACAACAACAGAATTTGTCAAATTTCCATGGAAAGCAGTGGAGGAATATGTGGAGAGACACTGCAAACAGGAGGGTGTTCGTCCAGTGGTGTGTGTGTGTGTGTTTGTGTGTACATGGTTGTGAGCACATTTTCAAAAGAGTTTGTTGTAAAAGAAATGTTTTATTCACTTTTTCTCCCCTGATGTTTCTGAGCAACAGTGTTTTTCAGTGTTAGTCAGAGACATCAGGCCTGACCTGGATCAGAGACTGACTCCACGAGCCAGGAGACACAAGCGTGTGTGAATCTGTGACACATCCCTTTAAAGTTCTGCAGAGGGTGGAGAGTGTTTCTGTGTGTGTCTAGAGGCAGAGGGGAGACAAATGTCTCATCCACGTGTGATGCGTGTTGTAGTGCGATGCCTTTTAGACACATGTTTTGTCATAAGCATCCGTCTCTTTTCAGGAAGCAGTGTGAGGAGATGGACTCACAATGAATCCTGTCTCTGAAGGAGGCCTCGTTGCAGTCGCCCCATCATTCAACATCAGGAAAAATACACACGCTCCCTGCAAAGCTGCTTTTAATTTGTATTCAAGGACTCGGGCTAATGTATGAGCTCAGCAAGATGCAGTTTGTTTTGGTTTCTGCCCTTCACAGCAGCTGTGACAGTGTTTGTATTCATTTGCTCTGAAGATAAACTCAATGACTCATAAGTTAATGCTCACATCAGCGAAAGCTATTTGCCTGTGATGCACCAGGTACTGGATCCTCACAGCCGTGGTGAACAGGTGTAGTCTAAGTTAACACAATAAAAGCCTAATGTCTAATGTCACATTATTTCTCTGGGACTGCTCCTACAGTCGCCTCTCCCTCAAACGCCATCTCTAAACGGCTGACAGTGATGAATGGCCTTCAGAAACGTCCTCGCTGTCCGTGTTCCTTTCTCTCCTGACTCCACACGGCTGCTGCAGAGGCAGAGAATTTGGAAGGAGCTCGATATTGTCTGCGAGTTTGATGAAAAGAAAAGAACGAGTAGAATAAAGAAAAAGGGTAGAGAATAGAAGAAAGAGAGTAAAAATAAATAGTGAATAATGTATACTGCCGGCCTCCTAATGCTTTGCTGTTTAATACCGGCCTAAATCCCCCAACTTCTCGTAAAAACTTCAACAATTTCGCAGTCGAGTAATCTTCCGATTTAATAACCTTAAGCTTCCCTAGCTCTATAAATCTGACGTTCTTACGCCTTCCCTCCCAACCTCACACTCCCTCCTGCCCCCCCTTCTTGCCTCCCTCATTCCAAGCCCTGTGCATTTTATCTCCATAATAGCACAAAGCGGCGCGAGCTGCCTCGGTGGGAGAGATAAGGGAAATTCCTGCCCGTATTTTAATAGCTTCGCTCAGCTATCTCATCCTACCAACTCCTCGGGAGCTGCCAGCAGCTCACTCACCTTGGACGCAGCGCCACAGGAGAATCCTACAGAAAGGCATGACTGCTGAACGCAGCGCGACAGAGAGTGTTTGTGTGTCAGTAAATATTCTGAATGTGAGCCTATGGTACATGAGTATGACTTGTTACTCTGTGTTTGTCTTCATTGCTCCTGGTCTTTACATATTGAAAAGCTACTGTGCAAACGCTTTGATTATTTTTTAGACACGATTCAGCTCAGGACAAAAATAAAAAAATGAAATGAAACAGTCCAATCTGATCAGATATGCATAATGTCTCACATAGACCACAGAGCAGGGCAGCGAGGGCTGCAGCCATCTACTGTACATCTTCATGTGGCACCTGTAGCTAACTGTCTTCCATGGACCTCCAGCCAGACAGAAGCACCCAGGGCTCATACGGTTTAAGAGTCAGGAACAGGCACCTACAGTATTTTGGTCTCGCTGAAGTTAAACAGTATTTTGTCCCAACAGATTCAGCCAGTAATAGCATTTCTAGCTTAAGGGGCCACTTACTGTTAAAACACGCACCTGTTTGGGAACCCAGGCATTAATCTGCAGCTCTGAGAAATTAATGAAATCTCCAGAGACAAACCGTTTTTTCACAGTTGAGGCACATGAGCTGGTGTTATTCTCTATAGTTATAAAGCCTGGGCTGCTTCAGGAATCAAACCAACAACCAACATCAGGAAAACAGTGAGTGAATGAAGGCGTCACGATGTTCGGCTGATTGTTTACAGCATCGTGAACTGTAGGTGATGTGGATTAGATTATTCTCATTAACACTTCAAAGGGAAATATTTCACCATTTCACTGTCATAAAATCCTATTACATTGTTTTGATGTGAGCCTGCCAGACACCAGCTTAAAAGACAAAAAACCCACGTGTTCTAATGACTTTTAATCCATCTGAGTCAATAGCCACCAAGGTGTTTAGGAGCATTAGCATCGACTGTCAGAAAAAAGCCCCACACGGCTATTCCTCACAACAGCTGCTGGATCTTTAGGACGTTAAAGAAATAAATAAACGGAGAGGAACGGGCTCGGCGCCATCACACACCAGGAAGTGTGGGCTGCCGCGTTCTGATAGGCTGGTTGCCAGCGAGGCAGAGTGACAGAGTGTGGCGCTAACACACTGTGATGACACCGCCGCCCAGCCAGACATGTTGCGGCGTCTCTGACACTTTGTGTGCGTGTGTGGTAACTTGTGTGAATGTGCGTTGGTGCGTGTCTGCGAACGCTCCTTCGCGGCTCACCTGGGTGTTTTTCTGCACGTGTGCTTCACTGTCCTTGTTCTAAATGTTTTTTTCTTTGTGAGCAAACACTTTTGTTGTCATTAATACTTTTATCCTTGAGAATTTGTCTATTCCAATCCACATAAAACACACATACACACACAGATTTAAGGCAACTTTATGCCCAGAACTAGTGCAAATTGGAGAGAGATCCAGAGAAACACAAGCGGAAGCAGCAAACACAGATTTGGTGTTTGTTGGGCTGCCAGATTTTGAAGTAGGCCTATCGCCTCTCTCTCTCACACACACACACACACACACACACACACACACACACTGAACGTATAAAGAAGCACACACTGTTCTCAACACCCTTACATTCATTTGTTTGAGTGAAGGGATGAAACAGTTGTGACAAGATGCAAAAGTGTGCGTGTTCTTGCTGCATGAGTGTGTGTGTGTGTGTGTGTGTTACTGACAGTTACTGTGGGTGGGAATCGGGGGTTGAGTAAAAAAAACTGAGACGAGGAAGTAAAAGGAAAAACATGGGGAGCTGGGGAGGGATTAAATGCTGACATTCTGCTTTTCTCAGCGCCCAAAAATACTCCATCTCTCTGTCTCACCCTCTCTTTCTCTGTGGTTTGGCAGAATGCTCTGGCAGTTTTGGGGTAGAGAGGATTTGCCTGTAAGTCACTCAGCTTTTATGTAATAGCCGTTCGCAGCGTTCCAGGGAGGCATCTGTGGAGAAGTGACTGAATCGAGGAGCAAGCTGGGCTGCTCCGCCGGGCTGCAGCTGCCGGGCTTGTGTCAGGAAGAAGGTCCCGGAGACTGGAAGAAAGGAGGATGGAGAGGGGGAGAGAGCGGCACAGAGAAGGCGGAACACTGTGAAAAGCCAAAATGTCAAAGCAGAAGACTGGCTGGGGCATCATCCTGTGGCCACACGCCCAGTCGGCAGCCTCAGCGTCCCCCAGATTGAGGTTTTCTAGTCTCTCTCGCCTCCTGTCCAATCAGCCGTGCTGCTCCAGGCTGATGTGTTCGAGTGTGAATAGGTGGAAACTCGCCCATCTCTGTCTTTTTTTCACCTTTGCTGGGAAGGATCCACAGCTCGGTCCTGGATGTGGCACGAACCTGAACACGCCGTCTTTTCTCTGTGTCGCCAGAAGATGCAGGTGTCAGTTATGTTGTCTGGAAGGAAAACGACATTAAAAGGACTTTAGATTGTGTCGAAGTCTCAAATTCGATCAAACGCAAATGCCAAAAGTTTTGAAAATAATAATAACATTTGGAAATTATTATTGTTTGCCAACTCTAAAAGCTTTAAAGATTATTTGCTACACCAAACAGAGTATTTACTGCACTAAAGATTGTTTGTTCTCCACATATTCAGATGTCTTTTCATCAGCCAACAATAAACACAGTTTCAAAATAGTCCCTCTGATGTGCAGGGCTTGAAATAATTCCTTATTATTCTAATTATTCTTTTATGGCTTTACTCTCTAATGATGCAAGTTATGAACTTCTTTTAGAATTTACCAAAGGAAATTGCAAAGAGAATCTACGTAAAGCAACCTTTGGAGTAAGATCCGGCTCAGTATATTACATTTACATATGTTACGGCTGGTTAAGAGGAAGTCATTCGCCTTCAGCGAGTGATTCTCCATCGGCCCTCGTCCTCCCGCTGACTGTGTCATGTCATACCTCACCTGTCCACTAGAGGTGATCACACCCACCTGTTGCCAGTGGTCATTAACCCCCATGGTCTGGTTCGGTGTGACTGCCGGTGCTGTTTCGCTGCCGCAGCCTCTTCACAGGCCTGTTTGGAAGCTCAGGGCTTTGTGTCCATCTGACACTAACTTCACCGCTCAACACTAGCAGTGGTTGCTAGAACTACTACTGTTGGTGTGTGTTACTTTCTGTACTGTTAAGCAGTGTTTGCTGGATTGTGTTGCATGTTCAGACCAGTGTCTCAGGATTCGAAAGAGGCTATTTTCCCCAAAACCTTTGTTCCTCTCATTGTTTGTCCTTGAGCTTTCACTGGAAAAACCCTTGAAGCACAACATGGAGGAGACATTTTCTCCTGAAGTGCTTCAAAGCCACGTAAAGCTCTGCTCAGCTTGCTTTGTCAATGTGTTTGATGGTGTTGCGATCGGCTCAGACGTTAAATCTGCTTTCAGCCTGGCTATAATCCATGTTTGGAAGTTTCATGCACTTGACCAGTGGTGTCATGAAAGCTGGGGAATTCAAAGACGCTTGTTTCAAAGTGATACGACGTTCTCGCATTTTTCCACTGGCCCCACATGTGACTGTGTCCAGACTGAAGCCCAGAATCCCTGACATGCGTTAACTTGACGTGAACTCGATCAGACAGACGCTGACTCTGGGCCTGGCTAATTTCTGGGTAATTGCGTCCTGAGTCACAGGTCATTGTCTGACCGGATGCGTATTAACATTTGCTCGTCTTGGCTGTTCTCTTGAACTTCAGCGTTCTTGTCTGTGCTTTCTGCCTTTCAGGGCTTTTCACATTTTCACAGGCCCATCAACAGTTTCTGTATATTATTATATCTATATTTTGCAGTATAGTGAAAAATCGTGAGCTTTGTGACCTTTAACAGTTTAAATGGTGACATTCAGCTGCATGGACAAGCACATTTGTTGACTTGATTGACTTGACCGTTTGATGCCATCGCTGAATGAAATGGTAACTCATGGCGAACCTATGGCTTCTTGGGATGGTTGTGCTTTCTGGCTGTTTCACTAGTAGTGGTACGACATCATCTATGAGACAGTTCGGGTGTTGGCACCATTGTGTTATAAGTGAGTCTAGAATTTATTTTGGCTGCTAGTTGCTACCGGGCTAATAAGGTTCACACTGGAGCTGCACATTTCAAATCACTTTGCCATTTCACGTTTTTTTGTTCAAATCCCCTCCGAAGTGTCTGGTTTGTGCTTTTGTGTTCCTATACAGCACAGTCTGAGGTTAATGAGCCAGCAGCCTTTTATTGAACGCTTCTCTGTCTCCTTATCCCATTTTAACAAGCCTTAACATCCTGTAAATGACACTGGTGCCGTCAGTTACCGGTTCGTGGGGCCCTGTTGCTAAAGCTGCTGGTTTGTGATTCAACATAGTGAGTTCATCCTAATGAGTCGGTGTTAAAGATCAGTCTGTACATGTGTCTGGTCCTGCAGCGTGAGTTAAACTGAACGCTCGTGAAAGAATCCTGTAAAATCTGCTTTCCCTGCAACTCGATTCACTTTTTACACAAGCAAACTTGCCAAACTGCAAAATAACGCGAAGGACACAATCCAGTCATCCTCACAGTCACGTTAGCTTGGCCTGTGACCTGTCAGCGTAAATAAGATAGATGGCCAGAGGAGAAACGGGAAAAGAATACATATGAAAGCTTATTGTGCACATATGGTCCGTTAAGCACTTTCCTGCTTGTTTTTATGGCTGGTTTAATCTTTTTTAATCTGTCAGAAAATCAATTTCTTCACATCGCTGCCAGGTTGCTGAGCAGAGCACTCCATCACGCATCCATAGACCTTGCCTGCCTGAGCACGGTATTGTACTGGATGCTAGTCATCAGAAACTGCTCTACAGAGATAAATGGATGCACTGATGGATAGATAGGAAAGGAAGGGGACTGAAAACATGAGGAAAGTTATATGGATGGACAGATTCCCCTGTTTACAGTAGAGAAGGATTAGATTAGAAAGTGAGCATATGAGTTAGATTGGTGGAAGCAGAAGTGCATCAAGTTTTTAGTTTCTTCACTTATCAGAAATAGTATAGTATTATACAAGAGAGCTGCTCCTCCAAAATGACATGGACAAGTACATTCAAAAGAAATAATTGACCGTCCACAGCTTTTTAGTACCGTGTCTCTTCAGCCTTTAGTCATAACATCTGTAAGAAGCTGAGCCGTTAAGCTCAGTCCGATAGACAAGAAAGAAGGGAGATAGATTGAGCCTCGTTTCTAAAACCCCACAGTGAACTTGTGATTATCCTGCATTCAGCAAAAACCAAAAAAGTCCTGTAATTCCTCCAAAGGGCCGGGATGCTGAAAGAGCTAATTTGACAGAACAAGTATAAGAGAGAAAAAGCATTTTCTGTAATAATCTGTGGATTTAGCGAGAGAAAGGGAGGATACCTGGGATAAAGCAGGGGTTTGGCTGAATCCATTACACCAGCGCTGTGGGATTATTAACACAGCCAGGAGTCACTGGGGCTGATAAATACCCATATGAAGACATTGCAGGGGCAGTGAAATGTGTCATTTCCACAACCGGCTGCACGAAAAGGAAGAAAAACCATTAAAATTGCATGCAATTTATTTGTCAGCTTAGAAGACAAGAAAAAAAAAGAAAAGTCTGTGGCAGAGTTTTTTTCAAAGCAGGAAGGCTATTTTCCTCTTGAGCTCCTCAGAAAAGGAATACGCCTTATTAGCCTCTGCGACACGCGGAGCGTTATGTGGTTATGCAGTGAAGCCTAAAACAGAGGCTGCGTTTAGAGCTGCTTCATCCCTCCATCCCACTGAGCGATTACCTCTGTCAGGCCTTCAGCAGACCACGCAACACGCACACAAACAGGCAGACGCGCGCAGGACATGAAACACCTGTCCCCTAAAACGCGAGAGCCCCCATCCTGCCCCTCTAGGAAGGACCCCTTAAGATTGGTGGCCATAAAAACCGAGTGCACACTGAGCCGTTAAACGGCTGCAGAGCGTTCCTGACGCATCTCCCAGCAAGGAAACGCTCCTGCTCTGTTATGTCTGTGAAGGTTCTCATTCATCCAGGTCAAGTTGTCTGAAGGTTGAGTCATGGCAACTGGACTTCTTCTAGTTAGTAGAAACGTTTCACCACCTATCCAGGTGGCTTCTTCAGTCTGTGGGAAGTTGGTGGAGACCACTAATATATCCTCCAGTTGGGTTTCACTTAACACCTGTGAAGAATGGGCTCGTTATGCGAACAGAGGGGGGTGTGAGGGTAGTGAGTAGGTGTGAATCCTCAACTACCGTGACTCCTCCTACAACCATTAAAGGGTCGTTAAGTGTCTCCTTTGTGGGGGACGTGTGAAGTGGCCTTGATCTTCCTGGGCATAGTTGAAAGGGCGGCATGGTAAATGGGAGACAAATTGTGTCTGAGGCCCCCACCTCTGTTGAGAGAGGGGCTGTTCACCTGGACATGTATGGCTTCTCTGACGCCTCGTTCAAACCACCTGTCTTCTCTGTCCAGAATGTGAACGTTGTTGTCATCAAATGACAACAACGTTGTCATTTGACAACGTTAAATGCTCTGTTAGTTTAACGCTCAGACGTGTGGACGCCAGGAGAGGCGCCTGTGAAAACCTTCTATTCTTTGTGATGCAAATTCAGTAAATGAAAGGATGTGGGTGAGAGAGAGGTTCAACAGACGAGTCCGAACTGCAGTAACTAACACAATATCGTTAATGAGTTTTGTTCAAACGCAGGAAACAGTCGGCTCCCGGTCTCTCTCCAGCCCGCGTCCTCCTTGCTCTCTCCTTGAAGACGGCAAAACTCAGGAGGAGGAAGAGGAAACGCAAGCCAGCACTGGACGCTGCCGTTCTGATAAACCCTGTCTTAATTAGAAAACATGAAAAGACAACAAAAAAAGCAGAGAACCTGAGGATCTGCCAGCTTACGCGTCTCCCTGAGCCTTTTCCAAGGACTCTCACTAAATGTTTAATTTTGCTGCAGACACTGACATTTATTAGTGGGTTTCCAGTGGGGATGCTCATAAACAGCCTGTTCCCTGGACAGAGGCATCTTGGCCTGAGGGCGGAGACAGACGGAAACAGATGGAGGGCGAGAAGAGAGACAGAGCATCAGGACCTTCTGATTGAAAAGGTAAAAGAGAGAGAGAAAGACAAAAAAACGAGTTGCAGACAGACCCTCCTCTCCACAACCAGAGTATCTGCTGCGATTAAATGAGGAAGAACAGCAGCAGGAGATGCTTCATGTTATGAATTCACCTAAAAGTGTGCGTTAGTAATCAATAAGCAGGTTCATGCTCCTCCTACGCTTTGTTTGGTTCATTCATTCTGAACAGGTTCAGGTTGTCAGAGATGTAAAGAAACACACTTTCTCACGTTTTGTTCTTCTTTTAGCTGACGCGTTGTTGTTTGACTGCACCCAGAAGCTTAAGGACTGTGGTGAAGCCTGCTTAGACACAAGAAAGGAGGAATGTCTGGGGTGAAAGGGAAACTCCGCTGAAAGCAGGACCATCATTACCTGTCAGACGGAGGAGATTGTTCCTCTGAAACAGTCAAGGCTGCTCCAAATGACTAATGCCTGTTTTCAGCCTCATATCCCTCCACTCATCTCTCTCTCTCTCCAGTCTGCTTCCTCGAGGCGTACATTTTCTGCTCTCCATTCACATGTCAGTTCCTCCCTCCACAATCCTTTCCCTGCAGATTTATTCAGGAGTACGAAATGAAATCCTCTCGTACTTTAGACTCGTATTAAATGCCTTCATTCTAAACGAGGCTTGTGAAAATGACTTCCACAGAGCAGCCGTCAGGGCAGCGAGTCTGTTAACACGCAGAGCCAGCGTTCGACTCGGCTCGTCTCCCCAACACGTGCGGCGTGACCTGACCGGCCAGATAGCAGGCTAAACGAGAGGGGGGTCACCGGCTAAGGAGGCGGGTATTAATCCTCACGACCCCGAGGCCGTGAAAGCAGCCGCTTCACCTCTGCGCTGCAAACTTTGAGCTTTTTTTAGTGGAGAAGTTTTCAGTTTCAGCATGAGGCATTAAAATTAAATGCAATTTCTTTTCCTCCCCTCATGAAGAATGTGTGTCCTTGGGTTATGTGCTTCACAGCCCTCTGCTGATTGAGGACCCGTGTCCACTGAGCAGCGTGACGCGTCCAGGCCCGTGTCTTCGGTTGGATGGGGTAATCCCCGCGCCTGTGACATTTGATTGACATTGTGTAAAACTCGCCTGAAACAGCTGACTGTGACTTTAAGACGCCGCGTGTACGAGACTGATGAATCAGCGCTGGGTTCGGCAGCTGAACAGATGCTGTTCCCCTCCTGTTAGCAGAGAAACACCTATGGTGTCCTGCACGGGACATTTGGCACCCTGATGTCTGTCATTACTCATTGTGAGAGGGTTTCCAATAACAAGGGCACGCAGGGGGTGTTTTTGAGCACATTATCCACAGAGAGATGCCTACATAATGCATAGTGCTGCCACGGGGCATCTGAGGCAGAAAGCGGCCCCTGCTAAGCGTGATCTTGCCTGGATAGCTGAAGTGAACACGGGACGCTGAGCGGGAGACCTTGGAGAGGGTCTGGTCGTCAAGTGTTGGGCCGCTGATACATAAGTTTGACCAAGGCCTGTGGGTTGTAGCTGTCACGCTGATATACTGAGCTTTTGAGGTGGTGAGGTTTTATATTATTGCCCCGTGTGGCCTCAGAGAAAGATAATGGAGGACGTAAAAGAAACTCTATTGCAAAAAATGTCTTTAAATCCGCTTTTTAAAAAATTGATTGCGGCTGGTTTGTCACAAAAAGCGAGTCGCTGCCTGTGTTGTCGTCTCAAAAGCAGCAGGCGTTCGCTGTACAGGAATCATTTGCTTCCCACTTTCAGTATTTAGGGGAATAATGTAAGGGAAATGGAGCAAAGGGCTAAGAGGGAGATGGATAGACAGAATGAAAGCGTCAGCTCTTTAACAGCGTCCTCCGGTGGGAATATGTAAATAGTTTCACTTGCTTGAGCTAAAAGAGACGAGCGCGAGCTAAGCATCGCTTTTCTCCAGCTTTACCTGTCATCTGAAAACCCGGAGGAACAGCTGTTGTCAAAAAATAAATAACTTAAACCTAAAATGACAAGATCATTTAAAACCCAAGCCTGGTGAGACACTTAACATGGACTTAAGCAGGTCTGGGGTCATTTAGGAAGAATATTCGGTAGCTAAAGAAGATTTCTCAAAGTATTTGGCCAACAAACGGTTTGGTCACAGCTGGACTTGACTCGTTTTCCGGTGTGGCCTCCTGTTGTTGTCTAATAAAACCAGTCCTTTTCTTCAGCTACGCTGTGAGCCTGTCCACCGTCTCATTAGTCCGTTTTGCTCTCTGTCTCTCTGTCTTTCTACGTCAGTGAACGTGCAGCCGTTCCTGCTCGAACAGTAACTTTATCTGTCTCTGCCTCTGTCTGGTGCATTTAGCAGATTTCCCATCGCTTATCTGCGTTTGTCCTGCTATAGGTCAACGTGTCCTCAGACCAGAAGCTCTCTCCACCTTGTGTAGCCTCTTTGCTAGTTTGCTGTGTAGTGTCGTTCAGGCCGAGCTCCATCTTGCTCTTTTCAGCAGTCCGTCCTTCTGCTGAGGCATCTGGAACGTTCCCCGTGCACATTCAGGGCTTGTGAGCGTTTTCTGGTTTTTCCAAAAGCACTAATAAAGATTTCATAAACTCCTCTTTGGCCTTCAGCAGAACCTTTATGTCACCGTTTCAGTTGTTCCATCATTCCATCACCCCGACAGCTGAATTTGCCATAAACCTGCAACATCTATATCAAAATGTATCTTGTGAAATGTCAGCATTGTGTTAAATTAACTCAGCCTGGCTTGTCTGCGCATGTTTGTATACTGTCAGCATAATAGCCTTGAAATGAGACCATTTATTACACACTGGGGTAATAATATTCTGTCCAGGCTAATAGTCGTTTGAGTCCTTAGGCTACGATCAGTCCCAGTTCACCAATCAACACAAACACACGCTCTCCAAAGTCTACTTCACCTATAATTTAAGTAATTATTGGGACCCAGGAAGGTCAACAATGTAGCTTATTAGCTTTCACTCTCAACTCCAAGACTTTCTGTCCGGCGCTCTTTAATGTTATGCATGCCAGGCTAAATGTAGCATTAGTGGAGCCCCAGAGAGCAGGGTTTGACATTGATAACGTTGTTAAGGGGAGCATATGTTTGAGCAGATCGCCCCCTCTATAAATATAGGCTGGATTCAGTCCCCATGGCCTAAAGGCTGCCGGCATTGTACAGTATGTCTGCGTGACTTTAAAAAGAGCAGGGAAGGCGTCAAGAGGGAGAAGGGCAAACCTTTATGTTGGCGAAAGTGAAAAGCTGCACTTCAGTCTGTACGTTTTTGCCTTGTATTCAGTTGAATTTGCAATTGAACTATTTTTAATTCGGCTGATGCACAAAAGAAAACGGTGACCTCAGTATGACATTAGATTAGTCGTTGATTACGTAGAACTACACTATAGTTCTATGACGGAACGTGTTCATCAGCGGTGGGAGCATGAACCTTTCCAGCACTTTAAACCTCTGCTTCTCTGAGTCGTCGGCGAATACGATCTTACAAACGCTTCTTTTCGACATTAACAGTCAAATGTAATGTTTTGCTTTTGTTTGTGGGCTGTGGGTGCAGCGCGGCGGCCGTACTGCAGCGTGAGCAGATGGTGAGGATTGAAGTGACTGTTGACAGGTAGCCTATAGCGTGTTGTCGGAGCTGGCGTTATCACACACTTGGTGAAACAGCAGCAGCTTTGAGGCCTAATTGGTACCCAGAAGGGTTTGACAGAGAGAGAGGGAGTAAAGGAGGAAGTGAACTTTGATGCAGAGCAGCTGGTCAGCTTTTTACCTGCAAAGCAAATTCCCATTTAATGTTGAATCATGTGAGTGTGAGGTAAACATGTGATTTGAAGAATTAGTTTGAGCCTCTGACAACATCAGAAGCCTTGTGCCACTAGCAGGTGGATCTCAGGCTGTTTTTTTCAGGGTTTACAATGTGTGAGTGTGTAGATGAACTGACCAGAAGGAGGCTTTGAGCAGAGCTGTGTGTGTTTCTGTGTGTGTCTGTGTGGTAGGAGCTTCACTATCCAAGCATTGGTCGTAGGCCAAATGGGCCATGGAAAGCCTCATCTGTATAAGTGGCCACCGGGGGCAGTGTTAAGAGTCCTGGAGAGCCTCCAAGGTTATTATCCAAACATACACACAATCTCCTATAGCTGCGAGAACACTCATGGGCATAATGCGTTCCCAAGCTAACCCTTACACTAATCTACCCCAAGTACATGACAAAACCCTGCCGCCAAGCTAAATCTGACTCTTACCTTTAATTTACACCAAGGCTTTACCGCAGCGCTGGTGGGTTTAAAGGAGCCACTAGATGACGACAAAAGGGCACAAAAACGCACAACTACACACAGTCAGAAATGAGTGTGTGTCCTGGAGGGACAGCAGGGTCGTTACCCTACTAATGGGGCCATATGGTCACAAAACAAACACAAACTGTTCCTCCGCTCTGCTGTAATAAGGTCATGAAGACGCTGCATTCATTCAGATGGAGGCAGAAGAGAACGTGCCAGAGGATGTGGACTGATCTCACGGGGAGCAGGGTCAACAACCTGCAGCCTCTGTGAGGGGACTGTGGTGTGTTGCTTCCAGTCACTAAGCTGTGGTGCACTTTAGAATTAGGAGCCTAAGGAAACGGTGCAGCAGTGATCCCATCTAGAAAACTGCTGTTCAGCAGTGAAACGCGTGTTAAACACAAAGGGTGTGTCCCAAACCCAACGCTGTCCAGTGTGAAGCTGGTGTTGAGGCACGAGACCTTGTTTTAAACCAAACTCCTGCCCAGGTGCTTCTCTGTGTGCGTTCGCCTGTTCTGCTCGTGTGGCTTTTCTCTAGCTTCCTCCCACAGACCAAACACATGCATTAACTGGAGACTCTGATTGCCCGTAGGTGTGAACGGTCGCGTCGCTCTGTGACGGACGGGTGACCCGTCCCACCCAGTGACCTCCACAACCCTTTAGTGGAGAAGATGAAGATGATGGATGGAGCTTGACAGATTTTCATTTTTAACACAGTGTTGTGATCTCTGTTTTGTTCTTCTTGAATCCAGCTCCCGCGGTTGGTGTGATTGCCTGACGGTGGAGCTGTCCGAGGTGCTGAAGCAGTGACGGCGCTACAGAGGAGAAGGAAACGCACTGACCACGTCTATAAGCAGATGCGATTCCGCAGCTTCTCTGCCATGAACGTTTGTCGGATACAAGGTTGTGATTCATCAGCTTATCACATGTGTAAGACACCTCCTAGTTCGATGCAAAGCTTTGAGAAATGCCAGGGACTCGCTGTCTGGCTAGTTGTCTGCTGCATTGATTTATTTATTATTTTTACTTGATGTGTCTCTTGCGAGTCCCCGACTTTATGAAAGTACACAGTTACTTAAAAGCTCCAAAGCGCCCGTTCATAAACAGCTGTGTGTTACGGCGCTTGAGGGAGTCCTCACATCACCTTGGTGTGAGTGACTAGGGAAACACTTGGCCTGGCACGAAATTCACAGGACGACATTCAGTTATTCCTTCACCTTTTGAATTTGATCTTCACCATGTGTGTTTCCGAACAAGCTTCAGGTTGTATGATGGAAACCTGAGATGAACCTCTTGTAGCTGTTTTTATTTCAGTACCAAATCTGGATCAAGCGAGACGAAGATGTGGCATTAAAACGTGATACAGGTGTAAATAACGAGTGCAAACATTTTATGCACAACTTAGTATTAATGCGATGCAACATTATGATTGTAAGCGATGAAAGCTAAGTGTTATCTGTGAGCAAGCATTACGTTTCCTAAGACCAGCAGATCTGTCTGGATATGACTCACCTGACCACTTGGTGGGGTTGTTAGTCCAGCTATGCTGCAGCAGGTGAAAGGGCAGAACGGACGTTGAGGATCATTTTAACACTGTTGTGCAGATGTGGTTCCTGTGAAAACACACAGGCCGTGAGGTCTGTGACAGCGGAGTGATTTCTTTTACTTCATATTCCCAGACACGAGTTACGTTTATTAGGGTTCTGTATCAAACAACAGTGGCATGTTTTCAGGAATAATTATTTAACCGCGCCTGATACCATCTGTTTCTCACAAACAAGGTGAGAACGTCCAAAAAGGACACATGAATATGTTTAATATCACTGTCATGGAGATTAGTGGTGATTAATGTGTGGTGACAGTAGATAATCACATCAATATTTCTCTATTCATATTCAGATTTTGTACTGTTCCCGTCCAGGAAAAACAAAGTGACTAATCATAATAATGTCATAGGCAGACTTTAATAGATGCATTAGGATTGATATACCCCTGGGGTGAATGGGTTATTGCTCATAAAGCACAGTCATCTGCACTGGCAATTAAATCAGATTGGATTACAGGTTCATTTAAGAGACTTGTAGATAATATGGGCATAAAGAAAATGGTCAAATACATGGTAATTGCAACAAATGTAGGAGCTTGAGCAAGAATATTTTAAAGACATTATCAATGTCTGGAGGAGAAGGAAGAGTGAGATGTAACTTTACGTTTTAACTAGTTTCGCCGACACAAAGATCAACCAGGGAATTTGTTGTGAAAGACGCTGGGATGTCCTATAGGTTCGTATAATGTGTTATATTCTTTCTACTACGCACACTGACATTTACTGTACATCAGTGTAGTCTGTCATGAAAGACACATTTGACAAAACTGCTTAAGATTCTCCCGTGTGGCTGCGCATTATGTAAAAAAACAGTTTAAAAATACCGGTGAAGCAGGAATGAATGGTGCGTTTGTCAGGGACTATTTTCAGGGATGGATTAAAACCAGTTTGGTGCATAGGTGAGTGTTTGTGGAGGAACAGAGGAGCATGTCACCCAGTTAAACATGGCTCACTCGTGTTTTATTCATTTTGGACTATACAAATACACAAATCCTGTTGTAAGGTGTTCGTGACTTGTTTCCATGTTCCACGAGAGAAACACTCTGCTATGAAGGGACCGTCCACATGACCTTCACGGGACAGTGGCGCTTCTCTCCCAGTCACGACGCCCGCTGCTCGCTAACGGTCTGTGTATGCGAGGCTTAAACAAGGACGAGCGCTGCGCTACCTGCACGTGTGCTCCAGCTGCCGTCTCACAGCAGATTAAAGCCTCCTGTGGTCAATTTGCTCTCCCTAATGTCAGGTCCCCTCCAAAGACTGGAATCACCCGTAGCCTAGCAACCATGGCCACAGCTAAGGGAAGCGCAGCCATGCATGCAAAAATCCACCTGCTGAGGTGTTTGTGTGCGGGTCCATATATGTTGCATGAGCATATGTCTGTATGATTTATAGGTGGTTGCGTTAGCATGTTGGAGAAAATGGCTGAACAGGTCGGACCGTATCCTCGTTAGGTCTGCTTTTCCCTACCAGCACATCCTAAACCCAACCCGCTGCCTCCTTAGCCGTTAGAGCGACACTGTCCCTCCCTCAGTGTCGTACAGTCGGCCTGAACTGCAGGAGACTGGGCTGCAGCAAATGCTCCTCCGGGGTTTGGATCTCTGCTTTTTGGGATAGATTAAGTTTCCTGACCAGACTTGTAGGTTGGACTGGTGAATGTCTTCAGGCACGGTGGTGCTACAGTACGTGTTAACTACTCACAGTGAATCAGGAATAAAAGTTGGAGTAGAGGCGATTCAGCATCACAGAAAAAAACCAAACCAAACACCTGGCTGCCCATTTAAATATAAAGCAGATGGGATGTCTGGTTTCAAGTAGCTACAACTAAATGTTCTGTGAACCGTCTGATTATAAAAACACAGAGGGAGCAGACAACGTAAACCTGTGCGAGGTCAGAATCAGCTAAGTGGTGACTGGTTAGTGCAACGGACGGGAGTCGATGTAAGTACACAAGTGGCAGAATGAAGAAAAGCACAGGATGCCAAAAGCTCTCATTACTGCATTTGATGGATTTGCTAAAACGACCGTCACAAGGTGATTTTTCATTCGTGCCATTGTGGAACTTAAGGAAAAAATTATAACGATACTGTACATATAAACGTTTGTGAAGGATTTTCAGACTATGATGCAAAAATTAACATATTTCTGTAGCTGATTATCAATCATCTTAATTGTTTCAGCCCGAGTTTCCATTAATACCAAACAAAAACGGCTCAGGTGCCTCAAAAGCTGAACGTTTGCAGGTTTATGTCACTGCGCTTTCACACAGGGAGGGAAAACAGGAAGATGGAAAGAACGGGAGCTGCAGGCAGAGAGACATGAGCCAGCAGCAGTACTAGATTACATTAGCAAGGCATGAGGCAGCTAGAAGGTCAGTGAATCAGATACCGGTTCAATATAACAGCACAACTCAGAGGGCAGGAGCTGAGCTGGTCTGCAGCCCAAGCGGTTTGCTGAGGAAGCCTTGTCTTTGCAAATGCGCTGTAGGAATGTGACCACGGAGGGAGGGGACAGAAGAGCTGACGGCTGAGAATGGAAGCGTGTCCACTTGATCTGTGAGAGATGAGGAGGATTTGTTGCTGAGTAGATGTGTGTTACCAATCCAGAGGCAGAGCTGTTGAGTCTGGACTTTTCCACATTACAAATTGCACCTGCATGTGTGAGCTTCTGTCTTTTGCTGTACGCACAGCACGGCTTGCAGTGTTCTGCTGATCTTGTGAGATGCATACGCTCTTCATGAAAAGTCAATGAAGCTCACGTTCAATAGACTGGCAAAGGATGCATATAGCAAATCCTGCACAGCTTTGTTGCGCCACAATTTGTAGAAATCAATTATCATTATCATCACAACATCTAACCAAGAGCCGCACTGTGAACGAATCTAAATGCTGAGTGGCTATTAAGTCTCTCATAGATCATCCTGGCTTAGATATGGTCCCTCTAACTTTTAATGGTCAGCACTTACAGTAGATGAGTAGCTCACACTTTAGCCCATTATACAGTTAGTGGACGCGCGGTGGAATCAGGAGGGTCAGAGATTTTAGTGGGCTCCATCAGTGAAGTGCACTACTCAGTCGGATTCTAATTGACCTGCTGTAAAAGAAGTGGACAAGCTAGACCTCTCCCACTGAAAGGTAATAACCACTAATTGTCAGATTTGCCAGTGGGGGAGACTGAATTCCATCTGCGATCGTCTTTCCTCACAGATGTCGCACATGCAGCACTAGATTGCGTCAAACCAAACCAGGTGAGGCTGAAACATTTCCGTTTACGGGGAGGAGAAATATACTAAACACAAGCGAATAGAAATGCAATCACACGTTGAGACATGAAAATCCAACCACAGCTGAAAGCGGTTATGGCACAAAAGCACCAGGACAACTCAGGGATTTTAAGGTGCTTGACTTGTTTCATTGTGAAGCAGCTTCAAATGCTAAATACACTCAGCTCGGTTTCACAACAAAATCTAAAACTACCAAATTATGTTTTCTGCTTTAGACCCACCCTTCAAAAAAGCAACATATCTCCACGAAGCTTCACTGTGTTGAGAAGGTTTTCATTAGTTTCTTCTCGCTGCAGTAGATGCGTTTAAACCGCGTGGTTCGTTTTAGACGTCGTAGTGTGGTCAGTCCCTTTGAAGCCCAGATGAACAGCGTGACTTTAAAACCTCCGTTCAGTCCCAGTGAGCTGCTGAGGCGTCTCGTAGCGACACGACCTCAACAGTAAATGGAAAATAACACAAAACCATTGTTTCTACTGTTCCAGACAACAAGAAAATCCATTAAAACACGCTGCCAACCATTTCCCAAGTGATGACAACACTTGTGAAACCTTTTACAAAGACGCCAACACATAATTTTCCCAAATGAGATATCGGCTAAGATGTTGACAAAATAATGTAACACCCTCGCAGTTCTGTCTTCGAAAGTGACCCGTGAGCAGAGCTGACATGGCAACGTGCCCGTAAAGTGGCATTAAAGAAGAAAGTGTTGAGGATATTTACATTTCTTTGATGTGAATTGAATAAGGAATGTGAGAGAGAACATTACATTATGTGATTTACAGTTTATTTCAGCTTTGGTTTGTTTCCACGCTGAGTCATCGTTTTCAAAAGACTGTTCTTGATGTGACCACTTCTTAAATCATAGCTTCACCAACTATAAATATTTAGAGACTACTACACGTGTCGCAACCAAGCTTTGTCACATTACATTTATCACGTCTGTCATGTGACTAACGAGGCCTAATTGCGTGGGAAATTTGTCAGTGCACAAAATCAAAGCAAATGTGAACTTGGAGTTGAACCAGCCTTTAAGCTGCCACGGATGTTTGCACCGTTTCTCATAATTCATTTTCCTTCAAATAACTTTGGCAACCTGGGGATTTGTTTACGTCCTGCAGTACCGTGCGACCGCTCGCGTCTTTTACATCGTTATTAAATCTCACTGCCAGGTGACAATTCTATTATAGTTTTATTTTGATGCATTCTATTATAAGATGGTTCCAATGTTGCCGCTTCCCTAGTTCGTCTATAGTCGGTTTCCTAAAAAGGGATTCTTGAATGATTCCCTTTGCTTTAAGTGAATCTAAACCGTTAAATGGTATATGAACTGATGAAATACCTGACGGTAACCAGTCAAACCAGGGACAGTTTGGAACCGTGATGAAAGGCAGATTTTCTCCAGTGAGGAACTGGGCCTTAATAGTTTTCAAGGCGAGCGTCTGTGTGATTCTTGAGTTTGTGTGTGTGCCTGCTGATAGAGCATGTGGCAGACGTTGTCATTGTTTGTGTGTGAATGTGTATTTGGCATGCCGGACCACCGTTGGAAGGCAGAGCGAGAATCCTAGAAGCTGTTGGAAGGAGATGATTGGCTCCAGAACACGGTGGCCCCTTTGTGACAGATGGTTGGGTGCTGGGCACGCAGAGCCGAAATCACCCACTCACACATATGTGGGTTTGCGCAAGCCTGAACTCCATCACACACACACACACACGCAAGCAAGAACACACATACTGTATATATATGCAGATGAAAAGCTGTAGAAAGAGCGTTTGAGGTCTTT